>CM061132.1:8104693-10504693 GCA_030789695.1 Scilla litardierei
CAAGAATCACAAAAACTTTTCTTTTCAAAAACGAGCTTCGGAAAACCTTTAATGGAATTTAATTTTGAAAGCTTATAAAGTGTTCCAAAGTTCACATGTCCAAAGCGTCGATGCCATAAGTGTTGTTCACTTGTGTTGGCAACGAGACATTGTTCATATGACTTAGGAAGATCCAAAATATAGATATCTTTATGGCGTGTGCCGGAAAATAATAAATCATTATTATCATTCAAAATATGACACAATCCTTTCGCAAAGCTAACTTTGTAACCTTTGTCACAAAGTTGGCTTATTGAAATAAGATTATGGTTTAAACCATTAACTAGATAAACATCACTAATTAAGGGTTTAGACGGGTTACCCACTTTACCAACACCGACGATGGTTCCGCTCTCGTTGCCTCCAAATACGACGCGGTTTCCATTTGCAATGGGAACTACTCCGGAGAGCAATTGAGCGTCACCCGTCATGTGTTTTGAACACCCGCTATCGAGTATCCAATTCCCCTTGGAGCTAAATTTAAATTTGTTGCTCCTTTCCTTTTTCTTTTCCTTGAGTACCTAAAGATAGAAAATTTCATATCATGGTACCCAAGGTCATTGGGTCCTCAAAGGTTAGACCTTTGGAAGCCAAGTCCAATTGGACTTAGACTTCCCCACATAATTTCTACTATGCACAACATCCGAAAATAAGCATTCATGTAAACTTGTTTTTCATCCATGCTTGTGTCCTTTGGGCTCCAAATAGTGAAAATCTTGGGAGCCCTCATCCTATTGGGTGCATGCATGCGTTGTTGGTTTCTACGTGATGCATGTCGTGGATAGGCATAAGGAACATGATAGAATGGTGCATGCGGATAGTTATTCATACGATGATGTAGGTGAACATATGCATGTGGAGGAACACGTGCGTGAGGGTGTCTCACATGGTGTGCACGTGCCTGTGAACGTGTAGCATAGAAATCATCATATGTGTGAGCCGGTGGAGTAGGACGTGTGCTCCTACGTGGCATGGTATTTGTGTACATATAAGCATGCCCCTTCTTTGGAGGTCCACCCAAAGTGGGTTTCTTTCCGAAAGAGGGTGTGGATGAGGTGGAAGCACCATTGGTAGATGAACTACCAATAGAGTGTTTGCTACCACTCGTTGAGTCACCGGAAGTTGGCCTAACAAAAGTAGTGGCCGATTTGGATGAACTTCCCATCGTATACCCCAAACCAATGTGGTGATTGGCCGGAAGTAAGTCACTTAGGATTTTATCCAAATGGTCCTTACCCTTATTGAATTTATTAATTCGGCCTAATGTGTTCTCATATTTCTCGGTGAGAGAACGCATAGAAGTATCTAAATTGGATACTTGCGATGTGAGCACATAAACACGAGATTTAAGATTCTCATTCTCAATACTCAAAGTCGAGTTTTGAGAAGTCAAATCCGCTATCCTATGTTCTTCCGGATCTTCAATGCTAACACGTTCAAGTTGAGTCTTGAGATTAACAATCTCATTCTTCAACTCTTCAACAACGGTGTCGTTGTTGGCGATGATAGTTTTAGGCGAGGTTTGAATGCTAGCTAAGTCATCTTTTACTTTAGTATATCTATTTACTAACTTAGTATACTTAGACCATAATTGAGAATTAGCATTTCTAAGGTCATCCATTGTTACCTCATCGCCTTCGTTGTCGCTATCATCGGAAGAGGAAGATCCTTGATCATGCTCCTCTCTTGCCATGAAGCACATGTGCGCTTGCTCCACTTTCTCATCGTCCGACTCTCCGCTTGAGGAATCCTCGGAGTCGGTGAATGTTGCTCCGACAAGTCCCTTTTGTACCCCTTTTTGTACTTCTTGGACTTGTCGAACTTCGGCGCCTTCCACTTCTCCTTTTGCTTGTTTTGAGGACAATCCGCTTTAATGTGTCCTGGCTTATTGCATTTAAAGCACAAAGGTGGAGATGCGTTAGTAGAAGTAAATTTAGATTTTTGTTTGAAGTTACCCTTTCGGAAGAAGCGATTGAACTTCTTTGCCATGAGTGCAATGGATTCCATGTCCATTTCTTCTTCCGAGTCCTCATCATCGGTAGAGGTGGATGAAGCCGCCTTGAATGCAATCGCCTTTTTCTTAGGCACGTCTTGGTTCAAATAGGACTTCATCTTTTCTTGTAACTTCACCTTGCTATCTTTGCGTATCTCGTATGACATCAAAGTATCCATCAATTGAACTACGGTATACTTATTCATGTCATTACCTTCCTCGATGGCGAAGGTACGTTTCTCCCAAGAAGAAGGAAGTCATTCGATAAGCTTCGAACACTTCTCCTTTTGGGTGTAGGTTTTGCCAAGAGCTTCCAACTCGTTCATTATGTCGACGAAGCGAGCATAATACTCCTTCACCTTTTCTCCCTGTTCCATATGAAACAATTCGTAATCTCTATTGACTACCACGAGTTTAGAATCTCTTACCCGACTTGTTCATTCATGCAAAATGAGGAGCGAATTCCAAATTTGATATGCACTCTTACATGTGCATATCTTATTAAAATCTTCGGGTTCCAATGCACATTGTAAAGCATTCATTGCTTTGGCATTTGCAATCTCCGCGGCGACCTCCGCGGTAGTCCACTTGTCGAAATCTTCTTCGGTAGGCACATTGTACTCCGACATGGTAATTCTCCACAAGGAGGCGCTCCGGAGGAACGTTTCCATCCGGCATTTCCAATATCCATTATTGACGCCGTTGAAGAATGGATGCCTAGTCGAGGAATGTCCTTCCATGACCGAAGACGCTCCTTCACGGTTCCTGAAGGATCCATAATCCGCAGGTGGACGAACGGTCTTGTTGTCGTTGGCAGACATAGCTAAGTATCTGGCTCTGATACCAAATGTAATGCCCTACAAGCTACTGCACCAGTACTAGAGTGGGGGGTGAATAGTACTTTAAAAATAACGAGGAGTATAATTCCTAATTATCGTGCAAACAACTACCAAATCAATTTGCGGAAGCTTAAATTGATGACAACAACAAAATTAACAATGCTAACAAAAGATGTTACTGGGTTCGGATCCACCCAAGTCTCCCCGACTTGTTCCCGATGATCCTACATCCCAACCACCCGGATCCCCTCCGGATACTTAGGTTAGAAATCCTAACCCAAGATTTTCACTATGATATCTTGTGAAAAACCTTCACAAGATCAAATCATACATGCAATGGCAATAGTGAATCCCACAACCCGGGATCACAACCTTCTCTCACAACCGAGAGAATCAATAAGCAATATAAACGAGTTTATAATGAAATAAACAATCTTACCACAAAATCCTATACCTTGAGTATTCTTACCAAATAGGTGCAAGGAGGGATTTGAGGAAGATGAAGTCACCAAGACCTATCACCAAAGAAATGACCAGCAATGGGTGCCTAGGAGTGATTTGGAGACTTGAATCAAGCTAGAGCTTGAAGGGCTCACCAAGAACAAACTTCTCTCAAGATGGATTCTAGATCTAGAAAGTGAGAGAATGGATTTCTTGTGAGGGAGAGAGCTTTGGAAATGAGTGAGAATCTCTAACTCTTTCAATCTCAATGAATCTCTTAATAGCAGCTCTTATTGCTAGAGAAACGACCAAGCTTCGTATTTATAGGGTCCCATAAAAACGAGTTAGGTCAAATCCCAACGGTTAGAAATCTGAAGCAGTTAGTCGGTCAAAGAACAACCACTGACCGACTAGTTCATCAACTAGTCGGTCAGTCAAACAACATGGACCGACTAAGTGAAGAACAGTGAAGAGATTGAATTTTAGACCTAGAAATCTAGTCGGTCCAAGAAGACTGTCTGACCGACTAGTTTCACAACTAGTCGGTCGGTCAGTGAACTCAGACCGACTAAGAGTCAAAAGCAAATAGTCTGAATACAAATTGATTTAGTCGGTCCAAGAACAAATGTTGACCGACTAGATTATCAACTAGTCGGTCACCAAACGTTCTTAGACCGACTAACGATAAACAGTAGCTCAGGAGAAAATTAGCATGTATAGTAAAGCTCAACTAGTCGGTCAAAGAAGCATCACTGACCGACTAGTTCACAAACTAGTCGGTCGGTGAGTCAACGTAGACCGACTAACTGTAAACAGTAAAGTGCATGAAATTAAGGAAACAAACTAGTCGGTCCAAGAAGCTTTGCCGACCGACTAGATCACCATCTAGTCGGTCAGTTCTTCTTCTTGAACCAACTAACATGCACAAGAAGTCCGAATCGAAGCGCGATGCTTCGAGGAAGTTAGAATGGACTTCTACAATGATCCTAGAGCTAAGATAGGAGCGTTATGAAGATAGAACTGTAAGATATACTCAAGGCTTAACATTCTATAGATCGAAGCTAAAAGACTATAAATAAAACCTTAAGGAACGGTCTTCGAGAGCGTCGATCAAATCTTCATGACTTCCAAAACAGTCCAAAAGCTTCAACGAAGCTTTAGGCATAGAATACGAGCTTTGAGAAGTCTTGAGATGTCGCTTTGAATGTTCTCGTGAATTTGGCGACGATCTCCATAACTGCGCTCACAAATTGTTAGTACATGAATTATTTATGTTTGCTCATCATCCAAAACCAAATCCGGGGAGTCCAATACTCAACACCATCTTCAAGGTACGGGTGCTAAGACATAGAACTCTATCTTCTCACTTCTCTATTTTATATTCGAGCTTGCGTCATTAGTCTATGGATGAACCTCAGTGGGTCGATCTCAGCTACACCAAGCTCACTCTCTTCCTTAAGCTCCCATCTAACTTAAGCATCAGATGGGATTTGGGTCAAAACCCAGATCCGACCCCCTGACGACTCCTTGTGGTGCAGATCAACGATCGTCCTCCAGCGTCCTTCAGCCTCGAACGACCAACGTAGCAGTCGTTGTTCGGTCGATCACTGATCGTACCTTCATCAAACAATCAATTACCGACACCGGTTCCTTCACCCGTGGGTCCCACTCCAAAGGATGACTAGGCTCCAGCTCAGCACTGCGAGTCTCCATCAGCTTGACAACTGTACCGGTCAATTTTAGCCTTAACATCTGGTATGAGATATTAGTGTCGCATGGAGTTAGTATGGATCCATAGTAATTAAATCTTTGGCTAAAATAGAATATATAATCTTATTAGTGTAATACATTTGATCCATATTTGATTATGATGACACTTATAAGATTCACTACGTCATTACGATATTATTAGGGTCTAATAGATTTCCGTTCCATAGACACCTTAGTAACATTATTATGATGAAGAGACCAGACTATATGGTTGCTATCATGGACATGCCCACATTTAGTTTGGAGTAGAGTCTAGCTTCACACCAACCAGAAAACGGTTATTTTGAAACATATGGTTTTCATATGCAGCCAGCATCATTGTCATATCTGTGACATGGTTGTAGAGTACGATCAAGTCATAGATGAAGTAGGAATCTAGCTTTTAGAGTCTCACAAAGACGATGGTTTGTCATGATAAATGAAGGAAAATGACTTGGACGTATATGAGATACACACAAAATGATCGCAATTTGTTGTGATCGTATCGATTAAGAACGAGGAGCTTATCGCAAAGTGTTGCGAATGCAAGTACAAGATGTTCTTAAAGAGTTACGAACACTTGGTTCTAAAAGAAAGATTAAAAAACCCCAAGAGTTTGACTCAAAATAGAATTCCTATATATTTTTAGGAATGTTTATCTAATCCTAGATGTTATTAGATAGAGTTTGACTCTAACTAAACTCCTAAAGATTAATTGTGGACACTACCAATGAAAGACTAATTTAATTAGTAGATCTGTAAATGTGTGGGGATCGAATGTTCAATCTGTCACATGGTGAATGAAACCAAGAGTCATACTTTCTATTGCTATGCAGCAACGAGGCTATTATGGAAACCACTTGCCATGGCATCCAGAGGACATTGTGGTTGGTTCTTATAATGATGCATTAAGATGGTTTGGCAAATGAACAAGGAATGCTAACGTGAGATTTCACCAAACAGTTATTACCTACATTTTGTGGGAAATTTGGAAAAATAGAAACATATGGATTTTTCAAGAATTGGCTCTGAGATATTCTATCCATCAAATAGATGAATAGTTGTGGGAAGAATTTCAACTCTATATAAACGGTGTGATTCTTTGGTTAATTGAGGCTAAAGAAGTGAAGGGGGCAATGCTCGTCCACCACTTGATGATATTGTTGTGCGCTTGCGCATCTGATGAAGAACCTCGGAACTAGGACGAGCAATCAAATAACAAATAGAGTACTGTGGGAATTTCTTTTAGGCCGTGGACCGGCCAAGGGGGAACATCGATGAACTTTATTACGAAAGTAGAGAACAAAACAAATCTTCTCTTCACAAACGAAGAAGAAGCACACAAAATCTATCCAAAAGCTTCCAATACAATCTCTCAAAGTTAGCTCTCACAAATCGCAGCTCAATTTATCTCGATGTGTTCCTCACAGAAACCCTAGCCTAAGACCAACTATATATAACCATAGGTTACAATATGTGTCATCATTAGCTAGGAATTCCAAACGATATGAATCCCGACTTTAACGGCATTCTATCCAATCACAACTCTACGCAATTAATGTGCCGCACCCTAATGGGCATCCGCCGCATCCCAATGGGCTCCTTTCGACCGACCGATCTTCTTTCTGTACCGAACGACTGAAGCATTCACCCGAGCGTTCGAGCTATCCGATAGCTCGAACTTGTAGATTTGTCGACCAATGAGCCACCATACGACCGATCAACCGAACACAGACTTCAACCGAGTTATGACCGAACGACCCAAAACCGAACGAATGACCATCATGACACAGACTTCAACCGAGCTGACGACCGATTGACCAACTATGCGCTGTAGAAGACCAATAGCTCGGCATCCTCGTATTTGACTTGTGCAGAGTCAGATAGGTCGAACCCAAGCACATCCGAGCTAACTCTGCACAAAATAATTCGTCGGTTCGACCAATGCTGATTCTACGCCGAATCGAGCAAATTTCCACATATATACTAGCATGACTCAATATATATACTTGATGAACTTAAAAGTCTCCCCATGCCTATAAAAGGGAACATGATGGCCAATTTTATGGCAGTAGCGGATCTGAAGGCCAAATATATGCTCTTTCTACGTATAATCCGTTGAATGAATTGCTTCAAATAATTCATAAGAACTCTCAAGGATGAATTAGAGTTGGAAGGGTTCGTTAAGGATCATTCTGATGTTAAAAAGTTGAATAAAATAATGCCAGTCAGATTCAAGACACCATTTCGATTGGTTGAAAAAGGGAATGGAAAGGAGCTAGTAATTCTAATCATTCGTTAGGCAGAGATAACAGGCGAATAATCCCAAATCGACACATGCAGCTGACACGTATAAACGATATAAATGATGGTAGTCTTAAATACAGTATTTTATTTTACGTATCTTTGGCCACCGTATTTAAGGCACCATCAATGGGACACGTGCATTGGACGGATGATAGGGACACACTATATTAAAAGCAAAAAAAAAAAATAGAATCAAAAGAAGAAAATTAAAGGAAATGAATTAAATGAAAACCAAGGAGGTAACATGGGGGGCAGCCAGTAATGATGCACTGCCCCACCTTCTTCAATATTGCAAGGACCCCCCCTCACTTATACATGAATTAATGGTGACAGATAAAAAAACAGCTCACACAAGAGCTAGCTAGGCCTATAATTAAACAAAGCCCCACCTCAAACTTCTATGATTAATTTCAATCACGGTTGACAAACAAATCTCAATAAGCACAAACAAAAATCTGACATACAGTGACAACAATAATGATAATCATAGTAGCGGTAATAATAATAGTAATAATAATAGAATCCTTAATTCACCCTGCTTGTTTGCTTCTTGTTGTTTTAATGGAAAAACCCTAGAGTGGACCTGTGTAAGCTGCAACCTTCTGGTCATCGTAGATCCAGCCGAACTTGTCCATGAAGGGGTTGACGAGGCTCTGGGGAGGGTACTGATCGATGCAGTCGAGCCACGCGCCGCCGCCGTCGCCGTCGAGGTCCCGCATCACGACCCAGAGGCAGCTGTTGCACTTGAACCCGCCGCCGACGCTGATCATCATCGCCTTCTGCCCCTTCCGCAGCCTCTTCTTCGCCTCGACGTAGCCCAGGACGTACCACACGCTGCTCCCCGAGGTGTTGCCGAACCGGTGCAGCGCCATCCTCGACGGCTCCAGCTCCGCCTCCCCCAGCCCCAGCCCCCTTCCGACCCCGTCTATCACCGCCGTCCCGCCCGTGTGAACGCAGAAGTGGTCCACCCCCGCCCTCAGGTTCGGCACCGCCACCTTCGGCTGCCCGCCCTTGCGGTCCCTCCCCCTCCGGCTCCGGACCAGGGCCGCGAAGTTGACGACCACGTACCGTACGATCTCCTTCACGGGGAGGACCCTCGGGACGAGGATGCGGAGGTTCTCGATGAGCGCCTGCGTGGCGGCCTTGGGCAGGTCCTTGCTCAGCTCCATCCCGCCGCGCCCCTCGCCGTCTTCCGTGTGCACGGCGGCATTGTGGGCCACGTCGTTCCGGCCGAGGTGGGTGCGGACGAGGTGCTTCAGGTAGAGCTTGGCGCGGTGGCGGAGGGCGGGGTCGTTGGTGAGCAGGACGGAGCAGCCGCCGGAGCGGAACAGGCAGTTGCCGAGCATCATGGACCGCTTCCGGCCGGAGTACCAGTTGGGGGCGATCGACTCCGAGGTCACGATGAGCGCGAGCGTCTTGGGGTGGACCCGCAGGAGGTTCTGGACGAGGTCGAGGGAGATGATGCTGGCGCTGCAGCCCATGCCGGAGAGGTTGAAGACGCGGACGTCCTCCCGCATCCGGTAGCGGTTGACGACGCGGGCGGAGAGGGAGGGGACGGGGCAGAACATGGAGACGTTGAGGACGAGGGCGTCGACGTCGGAGGGGGAGAAGCCGGTGCGCTCGAAGAGGGCGTCGAGGGTCCCCCAGAAGCACTCGTCCATCTCGCTCATCGAGTCCTGCAGCGTCGGCGAGTTCTCGCGGCCGTCGATGATGTTGCGCGGGCCGTAGGTGTGCTCGCCGATGCCGGAGCTGACGATGATCTTGAGCAGGAAGCGGTACTCCTCGAGGCCGAGGCACTCGTTCCGCAGCACGATCTCCCTGCAGAACTCCGTGGGGATCTTGCGGTCGTCGGAGGGCTTGAAGCAGACGTAGTCGATGAGGTAGCACCCCCTGTTCCTCCACTGCTCGAACAGCCTCCACAGTGGGTGCAGCGAGCAAGCGAGGAGCAATGCCGTGAGTATGAACAAGAGCTCCATGTGACGAGGTTCGAGAGAGTAGCTAGTCGCTGGCCAGAGCTTTGCATGAGGACGAAAGGGGAGGAGATGGGTAGATATAGAGAGAGAAAGGGGAAAAGGACAAGGGCATGAATGCGCGTGTGAAGGCTCATCTGCCCGCCAACAACTCCGCATCAGTGCATTGAGGTGGCTCTGCCTGTCCACTCATCAATCATGACCCACTCGAGTAAGAGTATTCCATTTTGGTCCCTCATGCATAACTAGGACAGGAGGAGGCTTGGATACTATCCACCATGAGATCCTTCCTCCGTCACTCTCCGGCTCTCTGTAGTTAAATAGTGTGGTACCCATGGGTTCTTGAAATTGCAAGCACCTTGGCTCTGCCACTGTTGCATTTAATGTACAAAACATGAGAATTGAACGCCCTCACCTTCTTCCTGCTTTTTGGAGGGTTTTAACTTGCAGGTCTTGGTTGCAGCAGGCGTCTTGTGATATCCTTCGCTGCACAAGCATATCACCTCAACCCTTGAGGATTTTACAACACCAACACATCGATCTCCCCTTGAGAGCACCACCTCATACTTTGAGTTTTACAACTTGAAGCTCAAATATTGCAAACTTTCCTGTGCCTCGAAGATAAGCACATAGAAGTATAGTGTGGCTTGGGTTTGGGATTTCTACTCTATAGGATTTTGACTTTAGAAGAGTTGAAGATATATTGCTCTAAATGATTTGAGTAAGAAATCAAGAGCTTTAGAGGGGTTTAGGCTTTTTCTTCTTCTTTTTCCTTTTCGTTTTAATCTATTTTTATTGCTAATAAAATATGAAGAAACTCCAATATTTAGAGGAACATTCGGGTCCAAAAAATTTAACCAAAATACACCTCCAACGGTCAGAAAAAACGGACAAAAATTATAGGCTGAGTTGGCATGTGTGTAGTCGACTAATGCTTAATGGGTAGTCAACTACTAACTGCAGGAGTCCACTATCCTATGTGCATGAGTCTACTCTCAGCATAGTTTAGTATCTATCTGGGTCAGCCTAAGCCTTATGAGTCGATTTCTGTTAATTGGGGAGTCGACTACTATTCTGATACGCAGATGCATATCAAAAGCTAGTAGGATACACTATCTAATCATTTTAAAACATTTTGTGGGTATTCCTAAGTGAGAGAGAGAGAGATAATTTCCAGTCATTACAAGAATTCTAATGACAAGAAAAAAATAGTTTATCAAATATAAAATATTCTTCAAGCTTTGTTTGATGATAGTCCATGTTCTTCATCTCATTGTCATTGAATCCTTCATCTCCAAATCCTTGTATTGGAGTCACACCATTATCCTTTGCCAAGCCTTGCTGTGAGATAATAATCTTATATGCTAGAGCAATCTTGAGTTAATCACTTGGTCTAATATCCTATTATATATACTGCATAAAAATTTTTAGACCACAGACAATGTTTGCTCATAATCAAAACTTGAGTAAGGGAATCCATCTCCCAACAGTAAGCGACATTCTATGTGTCTTTAGGAGAGCCCCTTCAACAATATGTAGGCTTTCATTAGATTTATCCATGTTGGTTCACCATCGACTTGAATTGCTTCATTTTTTCGATCTTGTGTTAGGAATATGCTTAATCATCATTGTTTGCCCAAGTTTAGGAATCGTTCAAGAAGCCAGCTTAAAGAGAGAGCATCTGCTCACTTATTTCCTACCTGTGAACATGAGTGATCTTAGCTTTGACAATAAGCCTCATCGCTTGGCCAACATTCTCTAAGTATCACATCATTGCCGGCTCAAAAGACTCATACTTGCCAGTAATTCGACTAACAATGAGCTTTGAGTCACTTGGTACATAAATTGGCTCAAAACCACACGTAAGTGCCAAACTCACTGCGACCAGTATTGATTCATACTCTGCTTCATTATTTGATCATTTAAATACAAATCACAAATTATGTCCAGTTACCTCATTGGTAAGGGCTTCGAGTTATCTCATTCGTCTCTCAAATTAGTTCTGAGTATAGAATAAGACAGGCTATAGGTGTACAAATTGAGTGAAATGGATCAAAAGCTTTTATTGAGAGCCGCATATATCCTTTTACAAGGTACTAGAAAAGTATGAGAATCATTTCCCTTCTTGTAGTATTGTAATTATTTCCTTCCAAGGCTAGGTCTGTGCCTTTTATGCTGTAATGTGTAAGAGATTTAGATGCTTATAAACTCCTATCGTAGTCCCATCACTGATGGATTTGTCGGAGATGGCTCTAAAAATTTCTTGTAGTAAATATGTGTCTTAGTGGAGGTATATTTGTACTTTACTTGTATCCCTAAGAAGACCATATAAATAATCTCTTAGCTTTAGGGGTTTTCATCTAGAGAGAAAAATAACATAAAGAGAAAGGAAGCTAGGGAAGAGAGGGCTTTGGAGAAGGAGAAGCAAACGTTGATGGTTTATGTCTTAAATTCTTGTAAGGTGCTTTGAGATCTTCTAATAAAGCTTGATATTCCTCTTCCACATATTGGTCTTAATTTTTGGCCTGTTCTTTCTCTTTTGTCTTGAATATTGGTGTACTTGGTTCTTTAAAGAGGTCGGTGGAATCAACAATTGGTATCAGAGCTTGAGTTTATCCTTATTGCTACTCATTTGGAGCATTTTGGGTGAAGAAAATTCGTCAATTTTCGGGTTTGTGAGTTGTGAAATTTTGGTGCACACAGGGTGTTTGACAAATGTCTTCTATGGAAACTTCCACTTTCGGTGGGGTTAAGTTTGAGGTGATGAAGTTTGATGGTCGTATCAACTTCGGATTATAGCAAATAAAGCTTAGGAATGTTCTTATACAACAAGGACTCAACATTGCTTTGTTGGGGAAGACAAAGAAGCCGGGGAAGATCGACGATGAAAAATGGGCCGGTCTAGATGAAAGGGCGGTGAGCACAATACAATTATATCTCTCAGATGATGTTTTGTATAATGTTAGTGAAGATAAAACATCAAAGGATCTATGGAAAAAGCTTGAGAAGCTTTACATGGGGAAGTCTTTATCAAACAAGTTATATTTGAAGAAACAACTCTATGGTTTGAAGATGGAAGAAGACAAGGATGTGTTGGAAAACGTGAACATCTTCAATAGGATGATTTGTGACCTCTTGAGGTTGGATGTGAAGTTTGATGATGAAAACAAGTCTCTTTTATTGTTGAGTTTTTTTTGGACTCTCATGACCACTTTGTTACTGAAGAAATTATAAAAGCGGAAAATAGACGACTAATAGAAGAAGATGAAGAGAAACCAAATTGACTTTTCATTTCTCATGATGTGTTTAAATATACAGAGTATCACGGGTATAATAGTAATTTACATGATGAGAGAAATCTAGATTTATTGACAAACATTGATTGCAGATCTTGGCAATATTCGGTGCAATGCACCTGGTCACTATCTGATGGACGTGACAATGATGGCCGCCAGATATTGTGGAGATTTGGTTGACTTGCTTGATTTGCTTGATATTCCATTGATTGCGGATCTTGGCAAGGTTCGGTGCAATGCACCTGATCACTATCTGATGGACGTGACAATGATGGCCGCTGGATATTGTGGAGATTTGGTTGACTTGCTTGATTTGCTTGATATTCCATTGATTGCGGATCTTGGCAAGATTCGGTGCAATGCACCGGGTCACTATCTGATGGACGTGACAATGATGGCCGCCGGATATTGTGGAGATTTGGTTGACTTGTTTCATATTCCTTATACGCCCCCGCAAACTGATCGGCAGAAATGACGAACAGTTTGGCACGAAGAAACTCGAAACAATCCGCAGGAAGGCTTTTGGTAAAGATGTCAGCCGGGTTGTCTTAAGTGGAAATATGTTGTACATGAAGATTGCCCGAAGTTACTTGTTCTCTGATGAAATGGTAGTCAACGGTGAAGTGCTTTGTCCGAGAATGGAAGACCGGATTGGAAGAGAGTGAAATTGCCGACTTATTGTCGCACCAGACGAGAGGCTTATCATGAAGAGGGATGTGAAAATCGGAGAAGAGGAGTGTAGCCATATTAGTTCTTTTGTGGTGAGAGACCAGATCGATACTCCAATTCTGTCGAGCTGTGGGCGACGGATGATTGTTTCTTAGCACTCCAGGTAATGAGACACTTGCCGAGGAAAACACATAAGCCATTAATAGATTGCCGATCTGTCGGGTCACCTGCCCAGTCGGCATCAGAAAAGGCGATGAGCGAAAGAGGGCCAGGGCGAAGAAGGATGCCATGAGTTGAAGTGCCCCAAAGGTAGCGAAGGATGCGCATTGCAGCAGTATGATGAGAAGCTCAAGGGGCATGTAGGAACTGACACACCTGGTTGACGGCAAACGAAATATCTGGATGCGTTAAAGTAAGATATTGGAGGGCGCCGACAATGCTACGAGAGAAGGATCCATCGGAGAGGAGAGGATCTGACTCAGGGGTGGGTCGCTTGGATGAGACAGGAGTGCGACTTGGCTTACAGTCGAGAGGCCAGCCTTCTGGATGAGTTCCTTAGTGTACTTGGTTTGATGCACAAAACAACCCGTCGAGTTGCGATGTATTTCTAAGACCAAGAAATAAGAAAGCTCGCCAAGGTCCTTCAGAGCAAATTCATCGGCCAATTTGGTGATGAATTGACGAATGAAATCGGGAGATGAGCCCGTGATAAGAATATCATCGACATAAAGAAGGATGACTGTGTGATGATCACCGCCATGGTGAATGAATAGTGAGGAGTCGGCAGTGCTTGGAAGGAATCCTTGTGCTCGGAGAAAATGAGAGAAGCGAGTGAACCACTGCCGCAGGGCTTGCTTCAGGCCGTACAAGGCTTTTCGAAGCTTACAGACGTGGCTTGAAAAAGAGCGATCCTCAAAGCCAGGTGGTTGTGTCATATAAAGATCTTCCTCTATGATCCCATGGAGGAAGGCATTGGAAACATCAAGCTGTCGAATAGGCTAGCCAAAGTGGAGAGCAAGTGAGATAAGAAGACGAATGGTGCCATGCTTCGCCACCGGACTAAATGTCTCGGCATAATCAACTCCTTCTTTCTAGTGAACGCCTTTGGCAACGAGACGAGCTTTGTAACGAACAATGGAGCCGTCAGCATTGCGCTTGATGCGGTATACCCATTTACAGCCAATAATGTTGGCAGAGGGCGGGTGAGGAACAAGCTCCCATGTGTCTTGCTGACGAAGGGCAGTGAACTCCTCTTGCATAGATGTGACCCATTCGGGTGATTTAGCAGCGGCTTTGTATGATAGTGGTTCCTCAGAGGAAAGCTGAGTATGTAGGTTGAGAGGTTGGCGAGGTTTGCTGATGCCTGCTTTCAAGCGGGTGATCATAGGGTGAGTGGACTCAACGCGGATAGTGGTGGGTGGCTCGTGTGGAGGATTTACTGGGAGATAAGAGTGTGGATGAGTCGTGGGATTGTGGATAGCTGAGCGATGGGGAGTCGGATGGAGAGTTTGGCTCGGTGGGTCGGCAACAATGGGCGGTTGATGTGCGGGGAGAGGCGAAAGCTGAGAGGGAGAAGTCGTAGCCAGAGTAGAATAGTTTGGTTGTCGATCAGGATATGTCGTAGGCAGAGAGGGAGAGTCTGCAGGCCGTGGAAGATGGTCCACTTGCTGAAGAGAGGATGATGGGTGGGGCGTAATAACTCGGGGATGAGTCGGAGGAATATGAGTTGGTGTAGGGAGTAACCCGGGAGAGGATAGTTTGGATGTGGGTGGATATGAGTCGGAGGAGGCGGATTATTGGTCGGGTGAGGGGGGTAATGGGTCGGAGGAGGACAACAATGAATCGGAGGTGGTGGATTAGAGGAATGGTTGAAGAACGGGAATGTTGCCTCTTCGAACTTTACATGGCGACAAATCCTCTGAGTGGAGAGTTCCATGCATTTGTAGGCCTTCATATTTTCGGCATATCCGAGAAAGACACATGGACGCGATCGAGCTTCAAGCTCGTTGGGTTCATACAGGTGAAGGCAGGGATAGCACAGACAGCCGAAAGTGCGTAGCCAGTTGTAGTCGGGAAGCCTATGATGGAGAATCTCAAACGGAGACATGTTGTGGAGATTTATGGAAGGGAGGTGGTTGATGAGGTACATCGCCGTCATTGCCGCATCAGGCCAATACTTGGTAGGCATGGACGCTGTTAAAAGAAGAGCAACAGTTGTGTCAATGATATGCCTATGTTTTCTTTCGGCGACACCATTTTGCTCTGGCGTGTAAAGAGCCGAAATCTGATGTATGATCCCGAGTTGGCGAAAGTGGGAAGAAAATTGATTATTGCAATATTCTCCCCCGCCATCAGATCGAAAAATCTTTATTTTTGTGTTGATCTGCCGTTCAGCCAAAATTTGAAATTGTTGAAAGGCAGCAAACACATCAGATTTGTGAATTAAAGGATATAGCCAAATATAACGAGAGTAGTCATCAATGAAACTAACATAATAGCGATATCCTTTATTAGATAGAACAGGAGCAGTGCACCATACATAAGAGTGAACTAAGGAGAGAGGAGAATCAGTTGTAGAGGTAGATAAAGGAAAGGGAAGTCTATGACTTTTGCTCATAGAGCATTGAGAACAAGGTGTTTGTGGAGAGAGCTTGAGAGACATCATTGAAGCAACTTTAGACACGATGAGAGGAGCTGGATGACCAAGGCGGGAGTGCCAAAGCGAGCCCAAAGAGGAAGAAGTGTGGAGTGCTTCGGGATTTGAGAGGAGCGGGTAGAGACCATTTTTACTTGGACCCTTGAGAATTTGGCGACCGGTAGTGGCATCCTGCACAATAAATCTAGAAGATGAAAATTGAATCGTGCAGTTATTATCACGAGTGAATTTATAAATAGAAAGGAGGTTCTTGGAGAATTGAGGAGCATGAAGGATGCCTTTGAGATGTATGGAAGAATAAGGAGAAGAAATAGAGGCAGTGCCAATGTTGGCAATAGTTGCACTGGAGCCAATGCCAACTAGGATTCGTTTGTTACCATCATACGGTGTCACCGTTTCCAGTTGAGATGAGTTGAATGTGACATGATCCGTAACACCAGTGTCAAGGTACCATTCACCACTTGTTAAGATGTGGCTCCGTCTTTTTAAGGTGGTCAGCGAGCCGAAAGCAGTCAAGTGTGTGATGAGTCGTGCTTGAGCACACTTGACAGGGGATGTAGCGGCCAGAGGCATCAGTCGGCACCCGAAGCTTAGACGCATCCGACCGATGAAATGACCCGCTCAGCCTGCCTGCCGAGTGAGGGGGACGACTCGGTCTGCTTGTCGAGTTGAACGGTCGGTGCGGCCTGCCTCCCGAGTAAGAAGATCGGGTTGGACCGAGTGTCAAGCTATGATATTGATTTGGCGGTCGAAAAGCACCTCGGGTCGTCAAACTGGGGCGACCCCTATGATCTCGATTGTCATGCCGACCAGGGTTGGAGAAAAGGGCAGAGGTGTTGGTTGAGGCAGGAACAGAGGTCGGCTGACGCTGCAGTTGCATGTTGGCCTCCTCGGCAAAGAGACTATTCCACAGCTCTTCAACAGTATATGATTTTTCACGGTTTCTGGCCATGATGCGATAAGAGTTATGGGAGAAGGGGAGGCCATGAAGAATTTGTCGGACAACATGTCGAGTTGTGACAGTGTCGGGCCCCGCATCGAGCAGTTGATTGTAGATCGATTTAGCTCGATCTAGATAGGTCGCCATGGATTCGTCTTCCATGGTGAGAGAATTTAACTTTTCTTGAAGTAACTCGATGTGCCCTTCAGAGAGAAAGGCATATCGTATCTCCAATTTTGACCATAGTAGATGTGAGGAGGAAACACCGAGAATGACGCTGAGAGCAGAGGTGGACAGGGTTGCTTGGATGCAAATAAGTAAATGTTGATCAGTGATCAACCATTGTTGGAATGCAGGATTTTGAATTGGAGGAAGAGGGATTGAGTCAGTGGAGGCAGGATTTGGAATAGTGGGAGAGGGAGAAGGCTTCGATCCATCAATGTAGTCGAGGAAGCCGTGAGCATTGAGGACACTCACAACTTGCGATCGCCATAGAATGTAATTTGTGGAATCGAGGCGAGTGGTGATAAGGGTGGAAAATTTTGAAATAAGAAATTTTAGGTTGGGAGAGATTGGCTCCATCTGAGAAGAATAAATGTTTTGATAAGAGAAGTTGGTTTGGAATTTTAGGAAGAGGACAAAGGATCAGAATGCTGTGAAGCAGAAAAGCTCTGATACCATGAAGAAATTATAAAAGCGGAAAATAGACGACTAATAGAAGAAGATGAAGAGAAACCAACTTGACTTTTCATTTCTCATGATGTGTTTAAATATACAGAGTATCACGGGTATAATAGTAATTTACATGATGAGAGAAATCTAGATTTATTGACAAACATTGATTGCGGATCTTGGCAATATTCGGTGCAATGCACCTGGTCACTATCTGATGGACGTGACAATGATGGCCGTCGGATATTGTGGAGATTTGGTTGACTTGCTTGATTTGCTTGATATTCCATTGATTGCGGATCTTGGCAAGATTCGGTGCAATGCACCTGATCACTATTTGATGGACGTGACAATGATGGCCGCCGGATATTGTGGAGATTTGGTTGACTTGCTTGATTTGCTTGATATTCCATTGATTGCGGATCTTGGCAAGATTCGGTGCAATGCCCTGGGTCACTATCTGATGGACGTGACAATGATGGCCGCCGGATATTGTGGAGATTTGGTTGACTTGCTTGATATTCCTTATAGTTACTACTCTGTTGTATGGGAAAGAGACTCTTAAGTTTGAAGAAGTGACTCAAGATATTATCTCGAATGCCGCAAGGAAAAGATTCTCGAATGATGATTCAAATGTGGAAGGTCACCTAGTAAAAGAGGAATCGAGTGATAATGATAGAAGCAAAGAAAGGCCCAAAATCAAGACATACAACTCCCGGTCCAAGTCAAGGAGCAAGAGAGATATTGCATGCTACTATTCCAAGGGCAAAGGTCACTTCAATAGATATTACAAGGCATGGTTAGCGCAAAGGGAGGGGAAGCGGTCGAAGGATGATTCGGCTAGTGTGGCTTCGGAAGGTGAAGCGGAACTCATCTTCGTCTCTCAAGATAAATCCTCAAATGCTTGGATTTTAGATTCCGTTGTTCTTATCATATGTATGCAAATCGAGAATGATTTGACACTTATGAGACCGTTGAACTTAACTACATTACATACATGAGCAGTACTCAAACTGCTCAAAAGTACACATTAGATGATAGGACGTCTTTAATTAGATCATTACGAACACTTGACTAATCATAGGGTCAAACCAAAGCACGTCACTAAATAACCGATGTCCGAAATTATAAAACTTATGCAATTCAGAAACATTAAATGTAAATAAAGATTAGATATTTTCTTAGTTGCTTTGATTACAAATGCAAGTAAAGGCAGAGCCATGATTTCATATGAGGGGACAAATTTATTTTACGGATTAGTGTACATAAGAATGAATATTTTTGAATGAAAATATATTGAGAATGAATATTTTTGAAGAGGTGATGTCCAATAATAAAACATCTAGATTTAATGAAAAGGTATTATTTTATGTATACATTAACAGTTTTTTTACTACTAATGACATGAAGCACAATATCAAGCAATATAATTACAAATTTGAGAAGTAATAAGAAGGTTATGCTTATTGTTATGTTGTTTAATTTCTACATTACGCAGAAGTTACATATATAATCATCATGTAACACATTCTTTTATTGAGAACGACATGAAGCTCAATATAGATATGGGAAGAATGTAAGTACAAAGTTAAGAAGAGTTGATAACATGGAGGATTTTTACGTATTCATGACAGGATGAACAGTTTAAACTATTTGCTTTTAAAAATAATAAATTAACATCCACAACAAACTCCCATCTCTTGCTAGTGATCAGCCATCATGGATGAAACAATACTCTTGAGTGCTATGGCTCTAATAATCCTTATTTAGTTATTCCTTATGCTAAGTTCTAGCTATTTCTGGCTATCAGAGAATATTTCAGATGTTCAATTGAGATGACAAATCCATCCATCCATAAATCTAACTAGAATGTGGAGATTTACATATTCACAAAGACAAGCTTGCTAGATGCCAAGTACCAATGTATGCATGCATGAAAATAACCAATCAATACTTCGTTTGTTTATTTGCCAAGCACCAATAAATACAGGACCAAGAAACAGCCTAGCCCTGCAAATATATTCATCAAGGGAACATCCACCAAAACACAGCTACGTAAAATTGTTTTTTTATAGAGGACAAGGACAACACACAGTGTCGAGCTCCGTATAACAGCATTAATGCTTATATTTTTACCTGCTTATTTCTATGTCTGTCAACTGTTACTCTTGAGGGGCCTGTGTGCACAGATGTCCAACTCAAGGAGTCCAAAATGAGGCTTCTAAAAGACTAATACCAGGTTAATTTATGACTGAGTTTATACATTATCATGTATAAGGAATTGACTGCAGTACTGAAGATAATTAAGACCAGAGCTGTAAATTAGGTCTAAATGTTGAATGACTTTTTGATACCTAAGACGGATATCGTGTGGATATTCTCCAACATTTGGGCAATATTTTCAACAACAACATCGTTGAATTCAATCTCTAAATAACGCCATCGCATTAGCTAAAGAAAATCAACGTTGAATACAGGCCACGATCTTACCCTCGCTTCTGGCAAATGAACATTAACTCAAATAATTAACATATTAATTGCCCACCAGCCACAGAACGTCGCAATATTCCAGAAGACAACGGATATCGTGTGGATATTCGTCAAGTCAAATCGAAATGAATGATCATGTCCTAGTTAATCTTCTTGCAAGTCGATGTTTGTTGCCGTAACAAGACCGGGGCGCCTGACTGTATGACGCGTGGTTGGTATCAAGTCATGGCGGTGTGGGCATGGGCTGTTGGAAGAGAGCAACGCATTCTGGTCCCCTTGATGGCAAAGTACTCCATTTGAAGTGCATATGAAGCAAGACTACATGGTTATATTGATTATAGTTAGGCTCTTTTCTCTGTCGACATTAATCCCCTCAAGAAATTGGCCACTAGGCGTGAGCGTGGAATAGTGAAGTGGAGTAAGACGTTTAGCTGCTAACTGTATGCACCAACAGACATAATTAGCATCTAGTACTACAACATTGCTTGCATTGGTGCCTGCAGATGATATTCTGACAGGGGGCCTATCGGCAAGGGGGACCCTGCTGAGCTGGGCAGACGAGGCCCGCTGGATATCACGCGCGCCGTCGTAGGTCGCGTGATCTCCCGAGACGAGCCCGACCAAACCTGACAGTGATCGCCAGTGGTGTAACCAGGATTATTTTTTGCCCTGGACGAAAATAAAGATGGTACAAAGTATAATATTTAAAAATAGCATTGACTTTCTAGCACGGACTTTACGTCAAACATAGATCGCCATGTTACAATTTTAGTAATGATGAAGGTTTATCACGTCTAAGAATATGTTTTAAGGTAATTATGTAACTAATTAAAAAATAATCATACGTATTTTGGGTGTTACTTTGGAAGTACTTTTTCCAGAGAAATAACCATCATACTCATGATACCAAAGTAAAAATGATAATATTAACCAATGGTAATATTAAAAAATTAAGATGAAAAGTTATTCCTAATAAATGTTATACTATGATCAAAATGTAAACAAAGACATGAAATCTCTGTTAAAAATCAAAGAAAAATGTTAAAAAATTAATTCTAAATTAAAATAAATACCAAATTCAATGCAAAACCCAGTTTTGCTGCTAAAATATTAAAATACTAAATTTATACCGTAGGTAATGCAGCCAAACCAAAATCTTGAAGCAATTAGAGCTAAATGCGGGATTTAATAATTCAAGAAAGACAATTCTTGAAAAATCAATGATTTAGCCAAAAAAATACATCCGAAAAGGGAGAAAAAACCCAATTCAAGTACATCAAAATAATCATATATTGAAGCATATACAGTTAGATGTGGAGTCAGTTGGATATAGAACAAATAGGTGAAACCCCTAAAAATATTATCAAATTCAAAACAAATTACAATATCAAAAACCGACCAGAACTATCGGGAAAAATCTGAGGAAAAAAACATAAATTTAAAGACCCTCAACAATTTAAATGCCTGAAACCGCATTGCAAGTCTTTTAATGAAAAATTTAATGGTATGTTGTAACGACCTGTTTTTGTGGTGTGCGATTTTTGTGTTCAAAACTAATTTTTTTTACGATTTCAGAGTAGATGATTTTTAATACTGTTATCATCTCTCAAAACTTAAAACGGACTTTGTATTTACGGCCCTCGCGACGAAACAAACCAGTGGTATTAATTTCATAATTTTCGGAGACAGTTAATTCTAGGGGCAGAATGGTAATTTTATACCCTAAATTACTAATTATCTGATGTAATTGACCTTGCCCGAATTATTCCATGGTGTCGGCAACCACCTCTCACCCGTCGGCTGCCAACAACCCTCTTCATTCCCACCCCCACCTCCAGCTCCCCTCATCAAGATGCACCCTCCTATTTCATTTCTTAAAGCCAACAACAACAAATTTCCTTCTCCCATTGGCAGCATCCTTCACACACAGGCACACTCATGCAAAAGATGAGAAAACCAATTTCATCTACCCATCTCCTTCTTCCTTCAAGAAACCCCAATTTCAGCTCCTTCAACCCCCAATTTCATCATCATCTTCCCCAAATTTCATCATTATCTCCTCCAATTTACATTCAAACCCAAAATCAGAACCAAATCACAACAAAAATCTGAAATCAAAATTAGGAAGAGGAGAAATCTGGATCTCAAATTGAACTCCAGATTCAAGCCAAACTTCACTCCTTCTCCTTCCTCTTCCCCCTCCCTTGGCTGCACCACCCACCGACTTGCCGCCGACCACCGCGCCCACAGCCGCCGCGCCGCCGCGCGCGCAGACCGCCGCACAGGCGCCGCCGCACACGCCGGCCGCCGCACGGGCGCCGCCGCACACGCCGGCCGCCGTGCAGGCGCTGCCTCCTGCGCACGGGCCGCCGTGCGTTCCGCCCTGTCGATCAGTCCGAGCTCCTTGCCTGCAAGAGAGAAGAAGAAAAAGGAAAGGGGAGAGGGGAAGAAGAAGACAGTAAGAGGAAGAAGAAAGAAGTTAAAAAGATAAGGGGAAGGTATTATTTCTTATTGGGTTTGGGTGCTAAGATATTGGGTTTGGGTGTTATAATATGAGTAGGATGTTAATGGGTATTGGATGTATGACCTATTGGGTTCTAAGTTAATGTGTTTGGGGTATTAAACGTATTGAGTTGGGTTCATTGAACTATTAAACCCATTGGGCCTTGGATCTACTTATTGGGTATGAACCTTAACTTATTGAATCATTAGGCCATTCTGTTAAAATTAATTGATCATTCCAGTTTCATTATAAAATTAGTTTAAGAAAGTTTAAAATAAAATTAGTATAACGATGTTAATAAGTTAAGGTTAACTAGTATATTGTAAAGTCAACTTGTTAGTTGATGTTAGTCTTAACTTGTTAGGGTAATATTAGGAATTAATTAACCTTGCTTCTGTAATGAAGTACCCGTGCCCTAAAGTAAATTATAAGATAAACACAATATTTCATACTAGCCCAATTAAAGAATGAAAGTAGGAGTGGGTGACGGCATGATATAAGAATAAAGAAATAAGACAGTAGTGATGAAAGGAAATAAAAGATAAAGAGAGAGGTATAAAGTTTCTTATTGGGTTTGGGTTTAAGTTTCTTATTGGGTATTGAATGTAATATTAAACATGATGTTAAACACACCATTAGCTTAAGGTAAGATTGGTATTAATGGGGTATTAATATTAAATTGAACATTAACTTGTTATAATTCCAGCATGTTGATAATTGTTAAACAACGTTAGGTTAATAATTAGAATAAAATGAGGCGTGTCGAGTTAATTTAACATAATATGAACATCACCCTAGCCAGAGAACCCGATAAAATTAGACAAAAACACTTTAAGGATTAACTGAATATTTTGACTTATCTCACAATATATCTAATTCTGTGATATTTTTAACCAAAACAGAGAACCGAATGTACCGTAACGAAGTAACCGTCGGGACAAACCCAACGGCACCAAAATCACCGAAGTCAGGCAAGTATGCAATTTATAGTGAATTTGTGAATGTAAATGCTCTTTTAGCTTTCTGCATGCAAAGTTCCATAACTAAATTTTCAAGTCGCATTCGTTAAATTCACATGCTCAGGATTTTGTTAAATTGTTGTAAATATTGTTCGATACTCTTGTAACCATGGAAATTATTGTGTAAAGATAAATGGTCACATTATTGCTGCATGTCTCAAAATGACTAACAAGAGAGTGACATCGTGAAATCGTGCGCCTCGAAGGCGAAATCGTGACTTTCGTGATGTCATGTGAGTTGACTAGGCTGGCTCGTGTTCCAGCACAAATATTGGGGTGGGGTTAGGGTTGTGCGGCCACTAGGCGTATGACGGGGTACTCTCTTCAAGGGCACCACTCGTATGCGGTGGGTTAGCGCCAAGCACGGTAAGCCCCCGTGTGAAGAACGACCCACTCATCACGTCCTACCGGCGAGAACCCTATTTTAGACGTGTGATACTAACTTGAAACTTGCAAAGTGAAATTGTTACCTCAGTGAAATTATTATCTCAGTGACATTGACATGCTTTACCTTACTTGTCAAATTGTCTAGAACTGCATGATAGGAGGTATTTACTTTAAAATCAGCATGTTTAAACTCTTGTTGCTATCTCTTTAATTTATAATTGCCCCTAAAAATTCAGTGTAAATTTGTATATCTTGCCTTGGGTTCTAACATCTTCTTGCAGACCCTTGCTGACATACATTCATGTTTTTGGATGTATGTCAGATCCCGAGCCATAGCACCAGGAGGGTAGCTGAACCAGTAGGCCAAGGATCGTTGACTAGTGAACCGTCATTGTAATTCACTCATTTGTTGTACGGGTCATAAGACCCTCTCTTTCCTATTTCTGCATTGTTGTAATTCCTTTGAGATGTCTGAGATTGTAATAAAATTCTTTTTATCTGTGTTGTTTTGAGTAATGCAAAGCAAGAACCTGCAGTTTTCACACAGACGCTTATTGTGTTAAGTCAAGGGGGGAAGAAAAGCAAAAGTACTTCCTCCTTACTTGCACAAGCGGGCCCGTTCGCGTCCTCGCTCCCAAGCCTAATGGGAAGCGGGGCGTGACAGGTTTTAGTGGTGGCCCATGCAGGTCAAATGCTCATGCAAAATACTTTAAAACAGCATAGATAATTTTACAATCTTGACTCTCAAACAACATTTTCCCTAGAATTTTCTGCCCCGATCAAATTCATTAGAAAATCATAGTCCTAAGATTCCTGATCCTTAGTCAACCAAATCAGTGTATCCTTGATTTTTAATATCCCTTTATTTTACATCCCGCTTTTGACCTTAGAAATCCATCGTAGCCTTTTCACGTGTCATTTCCTACCCGTACTCACAATCGATCATCCTATTCTAATCATTGCTATCGATCCATGTGATCTTCCTGACAGCCAACATTATCCTTTCGAATCATTCACATTACTATACCGATTCTACTTTCGATATCCCTTTCGTGGAGTTTCTCGCCCAGTTTTATTCCGTTTAAAAATTTTTAGTATATACCTAGATCTCATACTCTCCAGCTGACTTAAATTCATTCTTTGATTTGAAACTTTCTTCGTCGTAACCTTTAGTTACTATCTCGCCGTGATTTTCTGACCTGTAACATCCATACTCGTATATTTACCATACTTTCTTCATATAATAAAATTCATTTTTTAAAAAAAAACATTACTTCTTTTTCACTAATTCAAATATAGGAATTTCTTTTCTTACGACACCTACTAAAATATTTCAAAACAACCTATCATTTATGTTTTTTTTAAAATACTTTTTTACTAAATCTATCTCCATTTGCATTCACAAAACAATCGCTGCTTAACCATACTCCCTTGCATGTTACTCCTTTCATTCATTATTTAACTAAATCACATTTCATGGTTTAGCTTATACCATTTACGCATTTCGTTATTTTTTCGCATACTCGTCATTCTCCTTAATCACTTGATTAATCATGACTATTTTATACTACCTAACCAACCTAACTCCCGATCTATGCCTCACCTGAAACCATTCATCACAATCTTGACCCGTTAAATCTATCAACTTTAAATCATACACTATGTTTAGTTATCATTAGTGCTCGTCATTACTTATTACAACCTTAGCAAGATTCGTTTTAAATTTACGTTATAGCCCCTTTAAATTTTTCTCTTCTATTTCATTTCATCATCACCGGTGTTAAGTTAATCGTCATATTGTTATAGCATTAGTTGTGATCATTATTGTTATAAGATTATGTTTCAGCTAGACATATTGTGAGATGACATGAGGGTAGTCGTGATTAGTTGATTTTGAACACAACGAATTTAGGTTACTCCATTTTATACGGTGATAATAGAATGATGTGTTCAAGACTTACATTTGGATGATACACACGTTAACGGATTCAATTGAGTTTCTTTTATACACAAGAGGATGAGTACATTACAGATTTGAAATTCAGATTAGCAACAGCTAAGGATAATACCCATGGAGGTACAGCTAAGAATAATACCCATGGAGGTGCACCATGATTCATGGAGACCACAAAAATGAGTAGAGTATTTGTAGTAACAAGACTTAATTATATAGGTATGGTGATGAAGATATTAGAACTGATACGTTATGTTGATGAGAATGGATAGTTATGTGGATTGATTGAAATTGTTTAGAACAAGATACAATGGAAATGGCAAGATGTGATTTAGTAGTTGTTAAGTATGGTGAATAAATTTATGAGTTGTCAGAGGGAAGGATGTGTTGGGAGCAGGACAATTATTGGAGGTAAATAGTTATGTATACTAGGCATATTTGTAATGGTCGTCATACGTTAGTAATTGGTATGTCATCAATATATTGATTGCTTGATATAAAGATAAGATTGGTGTTGGTAGATGTCACAATTGTAGTGTTACATGTTAGGTTATGCAATGGACAATGTCATGATGTATAATGGATAAGACCACTTAGGAGAATAAATAATTTTGGAGAATTTGGCTAAGGAGGAACTATACATTAGGGATTTCATATGAGATGTTATTACCCTATTATCAATGACAAGTGAAGGGTGAAGAAATTTGCAAGTGGTATTGATTGAGAATATTTAGTGTTTTCCTTCAAAGGTTATTTTGTATAAAGTATTGATTATTTTGAAGCGAGAACTTCGAGTTAGAATTCGAGCGATAATGTCGGATCTATAGCTAAGTTTTAGGATCTGATTATCGTTGTAGTATTATTCGGTGATGAGACGAATAGTGATGACTTATTTGAGGAATACTTGATTGAGATTACAGGTTTAGCATGCATTATGTTAGATTATGGGAGTTGTAGTTGTAAGTGTATATTATAAACACACGTTGTCATTATTCACTCACCCTTGTCCCTGCACAGCGTGGGTAGTCGTCACTAGCCATATTTGCTCGCACACTTATGGTTAAGGCCATCCACGGTGCATGGTCATCCGAATCCGTTTTGAAACTAAATCTTAACCACATCATCTGTATCACTTCCTCACCAGTTTCATTTCTTCATCTTGAAGTATTTTCAGATCATAGTTTACCTCATAGAAATACGATGAGATGTATACGTATTGTCGGCATCTCTTAATGAACTTAAATCCTGAGGAATTCCGAGGACGGAATTTTTCTTAAGGTGGGTAGGATGTAACGACCTGTTTTTGTGGTGTGCGATTTTTGTGTTCAAAACTAATTTTTTTACGATTTCAGAGTAGATGATTTTTAATACTGTTATCATCTCTCAAAACTTAAA
Organism: Scilla litardierei; assembly: GCA_030789695.1. Lineage (NCBI taxonomy): Eukaryota > Viridiplantae > Streptophyta > Magnoliopsida > Asparagales > Asparagaceae > Scilla > Scilla litardierei. Next base: position 8,132,013 of record CM061132.1, read on the forward strand.
ACGGACTTTGTATTTACGGCCCTCGCGACGAAACAAACCAGTGGTATTAATTTCATAATTTTCGGAGACAGTTAATTCTAGGGGCAGAATGGTAATTTTATACCCTAAATTACTAATTATCTGATGTAATTGACCTTGCCCGAATTATTCCATGGTGTCGGCAACCACCTCTCACCCGTCGGCTGCCAACAACCCTCTTCATTCCCACCCCCACCTCCAGCTCCCCTCATCAAGATGCACCCTCCTATTTCATTTCTTAAAGCCAACAACAACAAATTTCCTTCTCCCATTGGCAGCATCCTTCACACACAGGCACACTCATGCAAAAGATGAGAAAACCAATTTCATCTACCCATCTCCTTCTTCCTTCAAGAAACCCCAATTTCAGCTCCTTCAACCCCCAATTTCATCATCATCTTCCCCAAATTTCATCATTATCTCCTCCAATTTACATTCAAACCCAAAATCAGAACCAAATCACAACAAAAATCTGAAATCAAAATTAGGAAGAGGAGAAATCTGGATCTCAAATTGAACTCCAGATTCAAGCCAAACTTCACTCCTTCTCCTTCCTCTTCCCCCTCCCTTGGCTGCACCACCCACCGACTTGCCGCCGACCACCGCGCCCACAGCCGCCGCGCCGCCGCGCGCGCAGACCGCCGCACAGGCGCCGCCGCACACGCCGGCCGCCGCACGGGCGCCGCCGCACACGCCGGCCGCCGTGCAGGCGCTGCCTCCTGCGCACGGGCCGCCGTGCGTTCCGCCCTGTCGATCAGTCCGAGCTCCTTGCCTGCAAGAGAGAAGAAGAAAAAGGAAAGGGGAGAGGGGAAGAAGAAGACAGTAAGAGGAAGAAGAAAGAAGTTAAAAAGATAAGGGGAAGGTATTATTTCTTATTGGGTTTGGGTGCTAAGATATTGGGTTTGGGTGTTATAATATGAGTAGGATGTTAATGGGTATTGGATGTATGACCTATTGGGTTCTAAGTTAATGTGTTTGGGGTATTAAACGTATTGAGTTGGGTTCATTGAACTATTAAACCCATTGGGCCTTGGATCTACTTATTGGGTATGAACCTTAACTTATTGAATCATTAGGCCATTCTGTTAAAATTAATTGATCATTCCAGTTTCATTATAAAATTAGTTTAAGAAAGTTTAAAATAAAATTAGTATAACGATGTTAATAAGTTAAGGTTAACTAGTATATTGTAAAGTCAACTTGTTAGTTGATGTTAGTCTTAACTTGTTAGGGTAATATTAGGAATTAATTAACCTTGCTTCTGTAATGAAGTACCCGTGCCCTAAAGTAAATTATAAGATAAACACAATATTTCATACTAGCCCAATTAAAGAATGAAAGTAGGAGTGGGTGACAGCATGATATAAGAATAAAGAAATAAGACAGTAGTGATGAAAGGAAATAAAAGATAAAGAGAGAGGTATAAAGTTTCTTATTGGGTTTGGGTTTAAGTTTCTTATTGGGTATTGAATGTAATATTAAACATGATGTTAAACACACCATTAGCTTAAGGTAAGATTGGTATTAATGGGGTATTAATATTAAATTGAACATTAACTTGTTATAATTCCAGCATGTTGATAATTGTTAAACAACGTTAGGTTAATAATTAGAATAAAATGAGGCGTGTCGAGTTAATTTAACATAATATGAACATCACCCTAGCCAGAGAACCCGATAAAATTAGACAAAAACACTTTAAGGATTAACTGAATATTTTGACTTATCTCACAATATATCTAATTCTGTGATATTTTTAACCAAAACAGAGAACCGAATGTACCGTAACGAAGTAACCGTCGGGACAAACCCAACGGCACCAAAATCACCGAAGTCAGGCAAGTATGCAATTTATAGTGAATTTGTGAATGTAAATGCTCTTTTAGCTTTCTGCATGCAAAGTTCCATAACTAAATTTTCAAGTCGCATTCGTTAAATTCACATGCTCAGGATTTTGTTAAATTGTTGTAAATATTGTTCGATACTCTTGTAACCATGGAAATTATTGTGTAAAGATAAATGGTCACATTATTGCTGCATGTCTCAAAATGACTAACAAGAGAGTGACATCGTGAAATCGTGCGCCTCGAAGGCGAAATCGTGACTTTCGTGATGTCATGTGAGTTGACTAGGCTGGCTCGTGTTCCAGCACAAATATTGGGGTGGGGTTAGGGTTGTGCGGCCACTAGGCGTATGACGGGGTACTCTCTTCAAGGGCACCACTCGTATGCGGTGGGTTAGCGCCAAGCACGGTAAGCCCCCGTGTGAAGAACGACCCACTCATCACGTCCTACCGGCGAGAACCCTATTTTAGACGTGTGATACTAACTTGAAACTTGCAAAGTGAAATTGTTACCTCAGTGAAATTATTATCTCAGTGACATTGACATGCTTTACCTTACTTGTCAAATTGTCTAGAACTGCATGATAGGAGGTATTTACTTTAAAATCAGCATGTTTAAACTCTTGTTGCTATCTCTTTAATTTATAATTGCCCCTAAAAATTCAGTGTAAATTTGTATATCTTGCCTTGGGTTCTAACATCTTCTTGCAGACCCTTGCTGACATACATTCATGTTTTTGGATGTATGTCAGATCCCGAGCCATAGCACCAGGAGGGTAGCTGAACCAATAGGCCAAGGATCGTTGACTAGTGAACCGTCATTGTAATTCACTCATTTGTTGTACGGGTCATAAGACCCTCTCTTTCCTATTTCTGCATTGTTGTAATTCCTTTGAGATGTCTGAGATTGTAATAAAATTCTTTTTATCTGTGTTGTTTTGAGTAATGCAAAGCAAGAACCTGCAGTTTTCACACAGACGCTTATTGTGTTAAGTCAAGGGGGGAAGAAAAGCAAAAGTACTTCCTCCTTACTTGCACAAGCGGGCCCGTTCGCGTCCTCGCTCCCAAGCCTAATGGGAAGCGGGGCGTGACATATGTGTACTGAGCAATTAGATCTGTTTGAATAGCATCTCCCATCAGCATTTTTATGACCAAATAAAACTTTAATAAATGGTATGTGTATTGAGCAATTAGGTCTATTTGCATAACAACTGCATTTATAATTTTATGACCAAACAAAATTTTAATAAATTTATAGCCCAACACAGGTTCCGAACCCAAGATCCTTAGGTTACAAGCATCACCCTTTAACCAAATGAGATGTAGAACTAATGTGGTACAATGAAGTACTAAATTTTATTTGTTCTTGCCCTGGGCAACTGCCTAGGGCAACACGAATGTAGTTATGCCCCTGGTGGTCACTGGTGATCACTGGGCTCCCTCAACAGTGCAGCTTGGTGAGGACGCACGACCCCACGAGCTCGGCATGTTCAACCCAACCGTTGAGCATTCTTCTGACTGTCAAGATCAGCCCATGCAGTCATGGCAGCGTGGTCTTAGGTGAACGTGACGTCTCTTTTCTCTTCGAGCCGTTGCATGGGCCCGCCCCATGCACGATCTGTCTCAACCGACGACACACTGTCAGCTTTATCAAAGACGACGTGCACTCGCTTTGTCATGTGGCCCAAGGTAGACTTCGTCAGGGGGTAGTTGCGATCGCCACTAAGCGCCCCGATGGGACCGCTGATAGTTTTGTTGCGAAGGGACGGGGGAGAGGTCCACTGACGTGTTGGAACCATCTCCCCCAATCGAATGAGTAGAGAAGAGACCCCCTCTAGGGATACCATTGGTGGACTAGCGCCCGCCTGTTGTTGGGCTAAGCCGAACTCCATAGCATTGACTTGGGAAGCCTGCGCCAGTCTCAGCGCAGTTTAACATGGATGATCTCATCGATCTTGGCTCCCCAAGCCACATGGCCCAAACGATCCACGCGTCAACAATGACACGATCACAGGGAGATGGGCCATGCCCCCCCTTCAAGCCATTGGTCAGCATTTAATACCATCATGAAACGCCCACTCGGTGCACACCAAATAAATAGTCCTATCGGGAGGCACACTGGCGGCATGCACTCCGGGTGTAACGACCCGCTCTCGGGGGCCCGTTACTTATTTGATTTATTTGCAGGTTCCGCAGTTTACCAGTGAATTCAGCATAGCCACAACGCAGAGATGTACCAACAACACTCAAACCAGCTTACAGACATTATTACAGTCCAAATTAAAGTACAACAACAACCATCACTCTCACACACCAATACATGAAAGGAAATACTGAAAGGAAATGTAGAAAAGAAAATACTGAAAGGAAATGTAGAAAAGGAAATACATAGTACAATACACACTCCTGACAGAAAAGTAACTAAAAATCTGCGGCTTCTGGATCGTACGCAGGCTCCTCGTACTCTGGGGCAACCTCCTCGATCAGGTCGTCGTCTGCCGGTGCCATAAGTGGAACCGAAGGTAAGTCACAAAGATTCTAAACAAAGAAAAGGAGTACTGTACAAGTATGACAAGCAGAGGTAAAGTAAAGTACGGTGTAGTGTCTGTACAAGTGCAGAAAGTAAAGTGCATGACTGTAAAGAAGTAACTGTGCAAGCTCTGCTAAAATTACGTGACTCAAGTCGGAGAGTACAATATGTGACCGTTCAGTTCGTCTCTTGCCTGGGTGCTACCCAGACGATTGCCGGAACCCAGGCAGCAGGATGGTTTGCCGAAACGCAGGCAGCTAGACAGGAGGCCGAAACACAGGCAGCTTGACATGTAGATCGAACTCTAGTCACTCCCGTACTCTCGCAACTATGAGTTACCCCAAAACCCGGTGTTGTGTCAAGTACAAGTTCTTTACATGAACGTTCCACGGGATGTTCCAAGTCAAGTCCAACACAAGAAAGTGGTGTATGTTTCCGTGCTTCGAGCACGTAGTAGTGCGGTGCTACAAGTTCGTACGAGCACAGTGGCTAGATTTCTAAGGTTAGAACCTATCGTGACTTACCAAAATTAATACCGTTGTAGTAAGCCGGAAGAGGATCTAGGGCTTCCTCAGAAGTTGGTAAACCAGAGTCTGTACCTGCAACACAAAATACTTATTTTAGAAAAACACGACTTTTTCCTATTTAATAATTAGGTTAGTTTGATTTTTAAACTCGTTAAAACGGTGTCGAAAAATATTTAAAATTTTTATATAAACCTAAAATAATTATTTAGATTTTACTGCAAGAGGGGAGAATTTTCAGGAGCTTCTGTAATTTCTTATAATTTTTAGAAACTCAAAACTAACTTAAAACATGACTTATTTAAGTGACGCGTATTTTCCGTAATTTCTTACGGGAACAATACAAGTCGGAATTACATGAGTGAGTGGTCAAAACGACCGTCTCGAAGTCTATTAGCACATATAATTTTATCACATATTTGTGTACGTAAAATCGGCGAGTTACGATTTTTAGAACGATTTATACCTATTTAATTTCTAAGTTCAAAAATTTATTCTGAAAAAAGTAGGCATCTGCTCGCAGTGAGACTAGCGCCATTGGGTCCGAAATATCGTTTCCGATTTTCCAGAGTTGGTTTCATATTTTTCTGGCCCCTGTATAATTAGTTATGGATTTTATACCATAAAACCCCATTAATAATCATTTAAAAATACGAATTTTCGAATTTTCTTAATATTTACAAGTTTGCCATTGAGCAAACTTACGCTCGTTCTTGGTTGTCGACGGCGGCTAGGGGGTTTTGCCGACGGCGGGGCGGAGCTCGGGGTGGTCGGCGACGGCGGGGCGGTGCGTGGGTAGTCGGCGACGGCGGGGGCGGCTGAGCAGCGGCGGAGGCGGCGGCGGGGGTGCTGTGCGGCCGCTGCTGCGTCGGGGCGGCGTGGAGGCGAGGCTGGCGGCGTTGGGCGGTGCGGTGGAGTCGGCGGCGGCGTCAGGCGGGGCCGGAGGCGGCGAGCGGCGGTCGACGGCGGCGGCACCCCACCGGCGGAGGGAGAGAGTGAGAGCGTGAGAGAGAGATGAGCGGGAGAGAGAGAGAACGAAAATGGGTACAGGCATTGGGGAAGAGAGATTAGGGGGTATTTATAGTTAAGCTTGGGTTTATTAGTCAACTGTATTTATTAGTGTTAGGTTAACTTTAGGACTAAATATTAAATGGGGTTAGACTAAGCTAGGAAAGTTTTAAACGTGTTCCCTAACACGTTTTAGTTATGGTTAGGTTAATCTAATAGTTAAGGTAATTAGTAGTTAGGTAGGGTAATTAGTGACGGTAATTAGCTAAATTTGTAACGAAATTACAATTTTGTCCCTACTAGTAAATGTGTCCGAAAAATTACGAAAACATACCCACGGGATCGTATCGTCGCGAGGATGGCGAATACGAAGTCCGTTTTAGGGTTTGAGCTACGGAAATACAAGTTTTAGGCCAAAACGTTTAGAAAGCGGGTATGTGGGTTCTAGGCTGAAATGATATCCGAAAATTACGAAATTAATGTGGGGGGCCCTAAATGATCATAGGATGCTACTGTAGAAGTTTGAAAATGTTTTGAAGACGGTTGTATAGAAAATAAAATCGTCGAATCAAAACGGTAATTTTGGAAGATGAATTTTAACAGAAATGGTTCGGGGATTTGAGGAAATCTGAAATTGCTGAAATACTTTATAATAAGTCTAGTGTTTCAAAATAATTTTATAAGAATTTTTGAAATCCGTTTAAAACTCCTGATCAACCATTACAAAATGTCTTTTGAAATGAAATTACTTTAATTATTTGATTTAAATATTTACGAAAAATACAGGTCGTTACATTCTACACTCCTTAAAATAATTCCGTCCTCGGAATTTAAAAATCTTTTGAAACTTATAATTGATGTTATAAAGAAGCTCAAGCAAATAAATGATAGAAAAGATAGTAATCTTTGTAAATCAGGTTGTAAATAACATGAAATAAGAAAATAAGGGATGCAACTAATATGTAGTCAAAATATGAGATAGTGGCACTACGTGAAAATGAGAGCTATTATGATGATGATGACATCCGTTCGAACTTGGGTCATACGGTGATAAGTCAGAAGCAAGCACACCAAAGAGAAGGACAGAACGTCTATAAATGATGATTACATGGTCGCAATCATGTAAATCATCGCCATAGCATACATAAACGTAAGGGATAAACCTAGTGCATCCTTACGGTTACAACTTAACCAGCCGAACACAAAGGACTTCATCTGCCACGCTACCAAATTACAAGCCAATATCCAGATCAACACTAACATGCAAATATAAGGCCAACTCTCGCGGGTCAAGATCATTGTTACCACTTTTTCCACCAATCTCCATAACATCCAACAAGAAGTCAACATCCTAGCCGTCTCCCAAATCCTAGCACAGGACTGACATCCAACTTCAACACCTAAGGCCAGAAGCAAGCCAATACTCATTCCCAATGATACTGCTTGCCAATACCATTGGTCGACATCTATGGCTATTACCATCAGTCCTAAGCAATTCAACGACCAAAAACTCACAAACCAACCAACACGAAGGAGCGGCCCTAAGATGGAATCGAAGTGGGGTAGCTCGAGGGGGAAGAACCAGAAAAAGGAGCTCGAAATAATGCCAAGAGCGGCGGGTTCCCAATATCCCGACCATACGGCAACAGCGAGGGCGACGGCGAGGACTGTTGCTAAGGCCAAGAATCCCAAAACAGAATGTCGAGGGGCCATCGGCGGCCGCGGGTCCATGGCGGCGAGGGCTGCGACTGGCTGACGATCCATGTCGGCGATCTCCGGGATGGGGTGGAGCGGAAACTGGCAGATCTTTGGGTGAAGCCGAAAGAGTTGTAGGGGAGATGGGTCGTGTTCGCTTGGGGAAGAGGCCGGGAGGAGGGGTGGAAGTCGTAGGGGAAGCCACGGGATGGCTTGGCGAGGAAGAGAAGAGGATGTAAAGAGGGGCACTGAAAGTCGTTGGTAGGGTAGGCTAGGTTAGGTGGAACCGGGGCTCGAGGTGAGGAAGCGGACAAATGAATTAAAGAGGGGGAGGTGGTCGGTGGGAAAGGAATCGGGTACAAGATGAAAGTAGGGGCTAGAAGAGAAACACGAGTTCAAGAAGGATGACAAGAAGCAAACTGTCTACACTTGTACGCCAGGTTTGGGTCATCTCAAAATCTCCAGCACCATCCTCCAATATTTCTGAACGTCCTTCGATCTGCTTTAGTTGAGGAATCCGAACTTCTGATGACCGAAAACTCGAACACTACCCTCCTTAAAATAGACGTAGCTAGAGTTCAAGCAAACTAGAGATAGAAGATTCTAAGAAGGTCAATCGAAAGGTCATCAAGATAAAGGAAGGTTGGTAGTGGAGAAGATCGATAACGTCTCATAATCATGATTCACGTCCTTGCGGTCCAGCGGACACGGCCAGGGAAGTGACTAAGCCAGGATCACTTATACCCAGTCTAGCTAGGTTGATCCAACAGACTTTAGCCAAGCACATTGACCGGTATCATGGTCCATTGAAGGAAGATTATCATTCATATTTTTCTGGCCCCTGTATAATTAGTTATGGATTTTATACCATAAAACCCCATTAATAATCATTTAAAAATACGAATTTTCGAATTTTCTTAATATTTACAAGTTTGCCATTGAGCAAACTTACGCTCGTTCTTGGTTGTCGACGGCGGCTAGGGGGTTTTGCCGACGGCGGGGCGGAGCTCGGGGTGGTCGGCGACGGCGGGGCGGTGCGTAGGTAGTCGGCGACGGCGGGGGGCGGCTGAGCAGCGGCGGAGGCGACGGCGGGGGTGCTGTGCGGCCGCTGCTGCGTCGGGGCGGCATGGAGGCGAGGCTGGCGGCGTTGGGCGGTGCGGTGGAGTCGGCGGCGAGCGGCGGTCGACGGCGGCGGCACCCCACCGGCGGAGGGAGAGAGTGAGAGCGTGAGAGAGAGATGAGCGGGAGAGAGAGAGAACGAAAATGGGTACATGCATTGGGGAAGAGAGATTAGGGGGTATTTATAGTTAAGCTTGGGTTTATTAGTCAAATGTATTTATTAGTGTTAGGTTAACTTTAGGACTAAATATTAAATGGGGTTAGACTAAGCTAGGAAAGTTTTAAACGTGTTCCCTAACACGTTTTAGTTATGGTTAGGTTAATCTAATAGTTAAGGTAATTAGTAGTTAGGTAGGGTAATTAGTGACGGTAATTAGCTAAATTTGTAACGAAATTACAATTTTGCCCCTACTAGTAAATGTGTCCGAAAAATTACGAAAACATACCCACGAGATCGTATCGTCGCGAGGATGGCGAATACGAAGTCTGTTTTAGGGTTTGAGCTACGGAAATACAAGTTTTAGGCCAAAACGTTTAGAAAGCGGGTATGTGGGTTCTAGGCTGAAATGATATCCGAAAATTACGAAATTAATGTGGGGGGCCCTAAATGATCATAGGATGCTACTGCAGAAGTTTGAAAACGTTTTGAAGACGGTTGTATAGAAAATAAAATCGTCGAATCAAAACGGTAATTTTGGAAGATGAATTTTAACAGAAATGTTACGGGGATTTGAGGAAATCTGAAATTGCTGAAATACTTTATAATAAGTCTAGTGTTTCAAAATATTTTTATAAGAATTTTTGAAATCCGTTTAAAACTCCTGATCAACCATTACAAAATGTCTTTTAAAATGAAATTACTTTAATTATTTGATTTAAATATTTACGAAAAATACAGGTCGTTACACCGGGTTAATGACTTGTCAGAGCAGTGCATTTTATGGTAGGCAGTCGAGGTCTATGCGTCCCATTGATAGTTGACAAATTGGCGGTCGATGAGAATTGGGGGCTATTTGATGTAGCAGAATGTCCACTCCCCTTGATTCTATAAAACCCAATCGGCGTATCCTTCATCGTGTAAATTGGTATATCTAAATGAAACTTCTTTAAAATCCCTTACACACAAACCCTAGCACTTCCTATTTTTCACCACTCTAATGGTGGCTACCTTTTGTCAGCGTCCATCCTTCCCCCGCTTGATTCTAACTTGAGCGTCGAAGTCTGATCGATCGGAAGGCTACTTCCCCTCAGATGAGACTGACAAGTTTTCATCCATTTCAGCCAATAGTGAAGGACTTTTCCACTTAGCCCGACAAAACCTTGTTGCCCAGGCTCCTTGTTATGGGATTGATCTTCCTCGAAGCCTGATCTAAGCTCAGCGAGAATCCGTGCATCAACAGTACCACAAACACAACTTGTGTGCCTTACTCTTTTTAGCTAGCGTGGCTCATGATTACGTCAAAATAATACAATATTATTAGTACAACTAGCGCAGCTGAATTGAGATAGAACATTTACAGGAAAACATGATGACATGAGAATAAACAAGTATCATGTGACATATGAGCTAAAGCCACGCATGCGATCTCGAAAAGTCCACCTTCCCATATTTTTCGGTTAATCAGAACAATTCATTTTGATCTTTATATTCTAAAATCCCACAATGCCACGAGTGGATCCAAGGGATTTTGCTCGTTCATCCATCCATCGGCGCGCGTCGCAAAATGTTTGGTTCTTGCAGAATCGTTAAATTTGTAACGGGTGGATGAACGCACGAGCAAACCACATTACGTTCGTCTAATGGCTGGTGTTTTGGGATTCTAAATATGAAGATCAAAACGAAAGGGAGGTTAAACTTTTCGAATTCGCATCTGAGACCAAAATCGAGCTAACATGAGCGTTACAACAGGTCATGTAATAAGGTCTCAAGTTCAGGACACGTCTCTAATGGAATAGTCTTTGAAGGAATTTCCTACCTTGTAAGTAATGGAACCTTGACTATTACAACTAGCTAGGGGTGGCAATTTTCGGCTCGGCACGATAGCCCGGTATGGGCCCGGCACGATAAGACCGTGCCTGGGCCAACAATTTTGGCCCGAAATCCTTATCGGACCGGGCCGGCCCGGCGCGGTTCATTTTCGGGCCGGACTCAGGCCAAGCTTTTCAGCCCATGGGCGGCACGGCACGGCACGAAAAGCATTTGATCGCCCCACTTCAATTTGACCATACATTGATCTAAAGCGGATTTCAGTAATGTGCATTCATTTATGGTGTTGAGTCCAATGTCATGAATCTTATCATATCAAGGTCCAAATATCATAAATTTTAACAACTACCCGCCAACGTCAACTTTGATGTCTTCGGATCTTGGTGGTTGATCTCAGTTTCTGAGAAGAGACAAATAACCACCAAACATGTTACTTTATCTTGCCAAATAAATGAAAACAATGTAGGACACATAACCTTATGCAACCCATTTAATCATCTTCTTTCATGCTCCATTTCGATGCATCTTTAAGCATATGAGACAAGTTTGTGTTTAAAAATATGATAAAATATTGTCACAATACATAATTCATTCAACTTTATCGGACCGGGCCGGGCGGCCCGAATTTTTATCGGACCGTGCCCGGGCCTCTCCGGAATGGCCCGAAGTCTTATCGGGCCGGGCCGGGCCGGGCCGGCCCAGTCCTTTAAGAAAACCGGGCCGGGCCGGCACGGCCCGAATTGCCACTCCTACAACTAGCATGGGGTCATCTTAATTCGGTGAATTGCTTGAGTAGAGAAGGGTCACCTTCATCGCACATGAATAAAGATGTGACTCGTGACCTAAATTCTTGATTTTGATCACTCAAACATTATTAGATTCATCTTTGATCAACATAGCTATCATTCTCATGTGATGAAGCCCATCATCAATATATTTGCCCATAATCAGTCCACATTCAACGTGCTTAACTGACGGTAGGACCAAAATAAATGTATGAATAAAGAACGGTTAACTCGGTGAAGAGATGAAGAAGGGTCGTGGCTAAATTAAATTGCAAGCCAGGCAAGCATCACAGTGATTCATTAAAACGCCAACACTTTTAGCTCCAGCATTCAATAATATGTATATGGGACCAAGTTTGTGGAAACTCAGCATGCATGATGGATGCCTGCAAACAGAGGAAGGATGTGGCCCTTTTGAGGGCTGTGTTCATCGTTTTCCTTGGCAATTCCGTGGCTCGCTGGTCCATGTAACCGTCGTAGGCCTTGTTAAATCACGTATACGTGAGATGTTTGGTGGGTGACCTGCATTGGAATCAGTGTGCGCATGGAGTTTCACGGGTGTGCGCATGGAGTGCCTGAGTTTTGGATCATGTTATTATAAAAGTTCATTTAATCGCTGTTTAATTTCGCAACAGCCATTTTTCTTATTGATGGCTGAATTCCAACAGGCACTTTTTCGCATCTATTGGTACTGTGAAAAAACCATTCTCTTCCTCCACAAAAATCTTTTCTTGTTGCTGCCCATTGTCGTGGCCTTCATGTTGGTGTTGGTGCTGTTCGCTTCCTGCCTCTGCGACTAGCTTGTGCGACCGAAGTCAGTTGCTGCTCGTTGGAGCCGCGTACTGTGAGTGCACACTTACGAGGCCGTTGCAGTTGAATCCTGGAGGGTATCCGCTGGACCTTTCTTGCACCGAGTATTCAATCTGAAGGCGGAAATCTACTCTTAAAGACGGTGCCTAGCACGCCTCGACCGATAAGTCTTGTTACTTTCTCTGTTTTTTTAATAGCATCATCCTTCTTATCTCTGATTTTTTCCAACAAAAACTAGAGAGAGTTATACACAAAAGGAGTACTTAGAATGAGCCTTATTTTTTTCATTTGAAAGGTATATGCGTATAAGATTTGACAATGGAAAGTTTGGAAAGTTTACCTGAGACCTAACAATTACATTGCTGGTCATAATTGGGCCTTTGGCTGATTCGGCCTAAGTGAGCTTATTGGGCCAAGAAAGAAGAGTTTCTTTGCTCTCTGGCCAGGTCCATGTGAATAGGAATGACAATAAGAAAGAAGATTTTCATTTGAAGTGACAGTAAGTGGTGAACATGTTTGCTCAAGGGAGCAGGGAGTGGTTGTATGCGTAATTGGTGAACTAACCTCGTGCCTTGTAAATTTTGTTATGGCATTTCATCAAATGCTCTACATGCATGGTGTTTGAGACTGAATTAGATGTCATTTCATGGCATTACGTGTTTATATTGTGTTTATATTGTATATTTTACCCTCCATTTCATGACATTTTCATGCATTTTGATGTCTAAACAAGCTCTATACTGTGCATTCCTGATCACTCAATGTATCTTAAAGTTCATTATATTTTTAGGGAATTTTATGCATTTTTCTAGATTTTCTCCAATGTGCAAACTTGCTCTTATGTAGGGTGTAAGACCATGCACATGGAGGAAAACCTTCAGACGTCTGGCGTATCATCTAAAAGAATGACAGAATTGTAGGATCTGAACCTATATTGGAAAAATAATAGAATGTGGTGAATAGTATATTAGAATGATAATAAGGAAATTACGCCAAATTAAAAAACACATATGCAACCTTAGTGCGGAATAAAAAAGAGAGATCAACAACAAAAAGAATGCAAATGCAAACACCAAATTTACCTCAGGGCCGGTCCTGAAGATATTGGGGCCCAGTGCGAGTTAAAAATTTGGGCCCTTTAAATATAATTTTTTTTAAATTGAACTACTAAAGTTTTTTGGTTTTTGGAACCTAGCCAAGTGCAATGCTAGGAGGCTTATGATCCCTACACCCGGAATTTTTATGGATAAGCTAAAACCTGGTCCAAAATAAGGGGGAGACATAAAACCAATACCCCTTAAAATAAAACAAATATAATGAATAGCAAACGAGAACGTGTCATTATGAACACTCCACGTCTGGCTCGAAAGTAGGTGTGTTGCGAGCGCGACTGTGACGAGAAATAGGTGTGTTGCGAGTCGATTGAGAGAGAAGAAGAAGAGGTGGTCCATCTGTGAGAAGAACGAAACTGTCACGGTGTCGCCTCGGTTTGCGTTTTGTGGTTGCCGAGAAGAAAGGAAACAAAGCTTTCGGTTCTAGCCCCGTCTTCAAACTCTCGTTCACTACAGCCAAAAATTCCTATTTTTTAAAATTTGTTATGAATAGGACCCTTTGGGCCTATTGGGTATCCATCCATTACGTTACTTTTCAATAAATATAGGGCTACGGGTTCAATAGCCGTCACCTAATTCATAACACGTTATCAACACACTCGTCAGCTGAGCCGAATCTCTGCCGACGGACGAATGGCAAGGACACAGATTGTGATTTCTTCTCCGAACTTCCCTAGATCCGACGGGTAGGATCTAGAGGTAATCATTTTTGTTCCCTAGATCTAATATTTCAAGTGCATGATGAAGAAATCTATTTTTCTGCTAAGATCTTTACGAAAAATCTTATTTTTAAACATAGATTTCTATTAAAAACAATTTTTAAATCTTTTTAAACCAGCTCTAAGCCTATTTCTTAGAATATGCCTAGATCTGCCCATTTTTGGACCAAAATTCGATGTTTAAATATTAAAAATCAAATTTTTACGATAAAGAACGTTGATTCAAAGATTAAAAATTGTATTTTTATAATAAAAATCCGATTTGTTCCTCCGAAATCTATGGATCTAGAGGGATTGGCGCAACCTCCCCGCGCCCGCGTCGCCGTGCGACCATTTGTCGCCCGCGTGCGCGCGCCCGCCGTGCGGCCAATCGCCGCCCGCGCGCCCGCCCGCCGTGCGGCCAATCCTCCCCCCTCGCATGCGTCACCGCAGCCTGCAACCGCCACCGCGACGCGCGACGCCGCGGCTTGCGGCCCCTCCCCCCGCGCCGCTGCAGCCGCCCCTCCCCCGTGCCATATCTTGGAGTTTTCCTTGCCATCAAACTGTTCAATTTTGTAGTGTGTTCTTCTAACTGCCACATACGAGGTACTAACATATGAACTTGAACCAATTGATCCTTCGGTTGCGCAACCTTTTATAGAAGAACTATCCACTATTGCATTGTACTTGTTTATGAACATCGCTCTTATACCACTTGTTGGGGATGATGATGATCACCTCGCTGAATTCCAAGATCGTTGTGACAACAACATATCAAATGATGTTTTCTACAATACCTGCAACACTCAATATATATGAAAGATTACGCAAAACAAAAGAATAATACGCACATGACATCAAAGATTTACATTAGTTGCACCCAATTCTTGGTGTATGTCCAGTTAATAGATCACTAATGATTTAATATCTTTGAATTATAAGCTATGGCGTTTGGTTCAAGGGTATACCAAACCCACTAAAAATTGAAAAAGAAAACAATGGCTAGAATATTTTGCGATTTAATGATGACATGCTATCGGTGTATAATAAAATAAAAGAAATGGCTCTTTCTCAGTCATATCAAGAATAACTTATTCTTTTGCAATTAAGCTTTTGTACCTACACATTCAGCATGATTAGCACACTTCGTTTGTTTAATCATCATCAAAATCATACTTCGGATGTCTCAATATCTAACAGATATAATTCCCTGACTTTTTCTCCTCTCATCACCACATCGATCCATTCAACCACTTCAGATCTTTCTTCTCTATCTAACCTTACAACCCATGGAATCCAATGCTCCCAAAGAAATCAATGACTTCATCAACTCTATAACATGACACACATTCATTATTGCATGCACCATGCCATTGAACATCCTGATCTTCATCAGACTAACTCCAACAGCTCTGCACTCTTCATTGTTACCCACAAAGACTGATCCATCCTCCTTCCTCTAGTGGGTATGAAAGCACTCTCTGTTTGATATCATGTGAAACGACGCCCCTAAATCCATGACCCAAGCATGATTTGAAACATCTGAAGAACACGCTGTGAGCACATTATAGGCATCCTTGCTCCGCACATCCTCCGTCTTCATGACAGCAAGTGACGAAGACTCAGGCATATCCATTCTTGTTATCTTTGTTCCTCCTCTCTGGACAGTCTTTCTTCTTTTATCCATGTTTCTTGCAAATTAAGCACACAGTGTGTAACGGCCTGTTTTCATCAACACAACTATTTACGTGTTTAACCTATTCCAAATTTTTTTTAACTATTTTGTAATGGTTTGTCAGGAGTTTGAACTGATTTCAAAAATTCTTATAAAAATATTTTTAAGCACTAGACTTATTATAATGTATTCCAGTATTTTCATATTTCCTCAAATACTCAAAACAGATCTGATAAAAATTCATTTTCAGAGATTGCTGTTTTGGTTCAATGAATTTATTTTCTATTCAAACATTCTCAAAACGTTTTCAAACTTCTACAGTAACATCCTATGATCATTTAGGGCTCCCCACATTAATTTCGTAATTTTCTGATATCATTTCAATATAGAACCCGCAAACCCGCTTTCTAAACGTTTTTGGCCTAAAACTAGTATCCCCGTAACCCAAATCCCAAAACGGACTTTGTATTCACGATCCTCGTGACGACACGGTCCCGTGGGTACGTTTTCGTAATTTTTCGGAGTCGTTTGCGAAAACGAGTTTGTATTCCTCCGCTTTGTTAATTACAATCGCTAATGACCTAATTAACCCTAATCTAACCCCATCTACCCATCCCTTGTGGTTAAATCTGAAATCATTCAGATCTAACCCTCCCATCTAACCACATCTACCCTCTCATCTACCCCCCTTCATCTACCCCCACTAATTACCCCTTTGCCATTAGCTTACCCTATAAATAAACCCTCCCCTTTGTATTAACCCAAACCCACACACTGTCTCCCTCTCTCCTCTAATTTCTCGTTCGAAATAACTCAGGCCGTTAAAAAAATTTTTGCGCGTGCTCTCTCAGCCTTTCTCCGTCATTCTCTCTCTCTCAGTTTCTCTCTCTCTCTCTCTCTCTCTCTCTCTCCTCTCCCGGAGCTCCGCCACCCTCCCTCCGGCCTCGATCTCCGACGTCGCTCCACCGTGCCGCCCCGCCGTCCGCCACAACGCCGCACAACCCCCATAGCACCGGCGAACTCCCCCCAGCGTCCGCCCTCGCCGCTTCGACCCGCCGCCGCTGCAACCGTCGACGCCCGCCGCTCCACGCCGTCGCCTCAGTCTCCGGCCACCGCCCCGTCGCCCCACCGCCCGCCGTGCGCCGTAGAAGCCTCCCTCCGACGAGAGTAAGCAGCGGATGCGAGTGAAACTCGCGATGGCACACTTATATCAACTCTCGTGCATCAGCACTGGATCCAGTCTCGGCTCACTACCATCACATCGAGATCGGTAAGTCACGGTAAATTCTAGATTTGGAAAAGTAGATAAGTGTCCTCGTATGAGCTTCTAAAACAGCTTCTCTTGAGTTTCATGTTTGTTGGACTTGTTTTTATCCTCCAATTTGCTAGTATCCACCTTGCTTTACTTTAAGAAAATCGTCAAGCGAGCCTAGCTTAACTATCATCATGAACAAGGAACTATTGACATCGTGTGGTGCATCTTATGGAATATCTCGTGAAATGTTTTGTGAAATATCTGGTGGAACATCTCGTGGAACATCTTGTGGAACATCTCGTAATAGACATCACTGGGGTTTGGGGTAACTCACTGTAGAGAAAGTGTGGGAGCTATGACCGGAGTCACTCTCTCTCGTCTCGTCTCGTCTCGTTTCAAAGTATGTTGTGGGTGACGCCCGGGATTTGCTCCCTGTGGCAATAGAGATGACCCATGGTTACATATCATACTTTCCTACATGAGTCACATCACATAGTTTAGGGTGTCTTATTCAGTACTTTGCACGTTTTAATTGCTTACAGTTTATGCTTTCTAGTCCTACCTTTGCTATCACCATGATTGCTCTTATATGTTACTTTTTGTACTCTTCGACTTGAGTCACGTAGTTTAGTGTAGAAGCCTCCTTGCTGTTGGCACGCATATGAATGATAAGCTTCCTTCAATGGACCATGATCCGGTCAATGTGCTTGGCTAAGTCTGTTGGATCACCCTAGCCAGACTGGGGGTAAGTGATCCTGGCTTAGTCACTTCCCTGGCCGTGTCCGCTGGACCGCAAGGATGTGAATCACGATTATGTAATGCCATCGGTGTTTTGCTAATACAGTCACCTTTACACTTGTTCAGTCCCAGTACTTTACTTGTCGTACTTTTAGCTACAGTCGTAGCATGTTTCACTTGCTTAGCCTGCTTTACACTTGCTCTGCCACAGTACAGTTGTTTCCCTTTTCGGTTCAGTTTACTTTTACTACTCAGTTGTGTACAGTTGTTGCTCAGTACTTTACTTCTCCCTCTGATTTGCTCGTTCAAAGTTATTTATGTCATACTTGTGCACTGCTTCTTTACTTTATTTAGAAATTATTGTGACTTACCTTCGGTTCCATTTATGGCACCGACAGCCGACGACCAGATCACTGAAGCAACCCCAGAGTTGTAAGGAGCCAGAGTTCGACCCAGAGGCTGCAGATTTTAGCTACTTTGTGTTGGTGTATGTGATGTATTATGTATTTCCTTATCCGCATTTTCCTTCCGTACTTCCTTTAGGTATTTTGGTGAGAGAGAGCTGTGGGTTGTTGTATTTTAATTTGAGACTGTAATAATGTAAGCTGGCTTGAGTATTATTATACGTCTCTGCATAGTGGCTATGTTGATTTCACTGGTTAACTGCAGGACCTGCGCAAATATCAAATAAGTAACGGGCCCCCGAGAGCGGGTCGTTACAATTTTGGTGGCACATGCAGGTCCACGCTAAATACCTCGTGAACAATATATCAAGATCAGGATGTACTGTATATAATGCTCCATGAAGCTCAAAAATTTCTCTATGTATGCAGGTTGGACACTCAAAAGATGGACGGGAACACTGTCGAAAGCCCCAATGGAGCCAATCAGTCTGGAGCCAGCCACCAGACTAACAACGGACCAGCGCCCACAGTGCATCAGATCTCTGACCTTGCGTTGCGAGAGATGGTTGAAGCTATCAAAGGAGAATATCACCCTGTGGGAGGCATAAAACAATTCCGTTCCCTCCGCCCGAAGACCTGGAATGGGGAGGATGGTCCTATGAAGGCGGACGAATGGCTAGAGAGTACCGAGGAGAACTTGAGAGCGGCCCAGATCGGGAAGCATGCCTGGGTGGACACTGCCCGGTCCCAACTGACGGATGCGGCCAGGGTTTGGTGGGGCTCTGAAGAAGGTCGTCTTCAACGACCGATCGAATGGGCAACATTCACTGAACTTTTTCGCACCCAATATTTCTCTCCTGAGGCTCAGATGGAACTTCAGGCGGAATTTGTTGGGTTGACGCAAGGTTCCATGGCAGTGGAATAATATGACGCCCGGTTCAGCTTGCTGAGCCGCTTTGCTCCTGAGATGATTGCCACCCCCATGGCCCGAGCTCGACGTTTCAAGCAGGGTCTCAACATAGAGATTCGCCGGAACTTAGTTGGACGCCCACTATGTACTCACACCGAGGTCCTAGCTGCTGCTCGTGAACATGAGTTCATTGAGAGAGAAGAAAGGCGGCATGTGGCTGCTCCTGTCAGAAGGCCACCACCTCCTGCATATGCTGATGGATCCAATCATCGACCTTCATCCCATCTGCATCGCCCAGTCCAGCAGACTCAGTTCAAGAGGCCAGCACCACATCAACATCGGGAGTGCTTCCACTGTGGTAAAACTGGACACATCAAAGCAGAATGTCATTCGTACCTAAACCTCTGCTTGATTTGTGGATCCAAGGACCATGGAGCAAGGGATTGCCCAGAAGATAGATACAGATATGCTGTCGATGCCCCTGCGAGGAACGCTCCGCAACGACCACCACTCCCCCCTCAACAGAAGGTGTATCAACAAGTGCAACCACAGGCTCCACCACCGAGACGACAGGCCTACACCATGATCGCAGAAGATGTCGAAGCCATCGACCCAACAATTGGAGGTACAAACTACTGCTTTTAATATTTTACTCGTTTCTTTTGCAATACTATTATATCACCATAATTTTGGCTACTTGAGAAATCAAGACAGCTTTTATGATGATGCTAGTCATGAGACTAGCTATAGAAGCTATGGTGATGTCAATAGTATGTATTCATACATGGCATCATCTCTTGTTTTCTTGATGCTGTGATGTCACAATATAATTTATGTTATTAACAACTTATTTTCCTATGTCGTAATCGTTCTTCAAGCCTTCCTGTCGATCGTTTGAATTGATTAGGCAATTATCGATCTTCGTAATTCCGAGGACGGAATTATTTTAAGGAGGGTAGAATGTAACGGCCTGTTTTCATCAACACAACTATTTACGTGTTTAACCTATTCCAAATTTTTTAACTATTTTGTAATGGTTTGTCAGGAGTTTGAACTGATTTCAAAAATTCTTATAAAAATATTTTTAAGCACTAGACTTATTATAATGTATTCCAGTATTTTCAGATTTCCTCAAATACTCAAAACAGATCTGATAAAAATTCATTTTCAGAGATTACTGTTTTGGTTCAATGAATTTATTTTCTATTCAAACATTCTCAAAATGTTTTCAAACTTCTACAGTAACATCCTATGATCATTTAGGGCTCCCCACATTAATTTCGTAATTTTCTGATATCATTTCAATATAGAACCCGCAAACCCGCTTTCTAAACGTTTTGGCCTAAAACTAGTATCCCCATAACCCAAATCCCAAAACGGACTTCGTATTCACGATCCTCGTGACGACACGGTCCCGTGGGTACGTTTTCGTAATTTTTCGGAGTCGTTTGCGAAAACGAGTTTGTATTCCTCCGCTTTGTTAATTACAATCGCTAATGACCTAATTAACCCTAATCTAACCCCATCTACCCATCCCTTGTGGTTAAATATGAAATCATTCAGATCTAACCCTCCCATCTAACCCCATCTACCCTCTCATCTACCCCCCTTCATCTACCCCCACTAATTACCCCTTTGCCATTAGCTTACCCTATAAATAAACCCTCCCCTTTGTATTAACCCAAACCCACACACTGTCTCCCTCTCTCCTCTAATTTCTCGTTCGAAATAACTCAGACCGTTAAAAAAAATTTTGCGCGTGCTCTCTCAGCCTTTCTCCGTCATTCTCTCTCTCTCAGTTTCTCTCTCTCTCTCTCTCTCTCCTCTCCCGGAGCTCCGCCACCCTCCCTCCGGCCTCGATCTCCGACGTCGCTCCACCGTGCCGCCCCGCCGTCCGCCACAACGCCGCACAACCCCCACAGCGCCGGCGAAGTCCCCCCAGCGTCCGCCCTCGCCGCTTCGACCCGTCGCCGCTGCAACCGTCGACGCCCGCCGCGCCACGCCGTCGCCTCAGTCTCCGGCCACCGCCCCGTCGCCCCACCGCCCGCCGTGCGCCGTAGAAGCCTCCCTCCGACGAGAGTAAGCAGCGGATGCGAGTGAAACTCGCGATGGCACACTTATATCAACTCTCGTGCATCAGCACTGGATCCAGTCTCGGCTCACTACCATCACATCGAGATCGGTAAGTCACGGTAAATTCTAGATTTGGAAAAGTAGATAAGTGTCCTCGTATGAGCTTCTAAAACAGCTTCTCTTGAGTTCCATGTTTGTTGGACTTGTTTTTATCCTCCAATTTGCTAGTATCCACCTTGCTTTACTTTAAGAAAATCGTCAAGCGAGCCTAGCTTAACTATCATCATGAACAAGGAACTATTGACATCGTGTGGTGCATCTTATGGAATATCTCGTGAAATGTTTTGTGAAATATCTGGTGGAACATCTCGTGGAACATCTCGTAATAGACATCACTGGGGTTTGGGGTAACTCACTGTAGAGAAAGTGTGGGAGCTATGACCGGAGTCACTCTCTCTCGTCTCGTCTCGTCTCGTTTCAAAGTATGTTGTGGGTGACGCCCGGGATTTGCTCCCCGTGGCAATAGAGATGACCCATGGTTGCATATCATACTTTCCTACATGAGTCACATCACATAGTTTAGAGTGTCTTATTCAGTACTTTGCACGTTTTAATTGCTTACAGTTTATGCTTTCTAGTCCTACCTTTGCTATCACCATGATTGCTCTTATATGTTACTTTTTGTACTCTTCGACTTGAGTCACGTAGTTTAGTGTAGAAGCCTCCTTACTGTTGGCACGCATATGAATGATAAGCTTCCTTCAATGGACCATGATCCGGTCAATGTGCTTGGCTAAGTCTGTTGGATCACCCTAGCCAGACCGGTGGTAAGTGATCCTGGCTTAGTCACTTCCCTGACCGTGTCCGCTGGACCGCAAGGATGTGAATCACGATTATGTAATGCCATCGGTGTTTTGCTAATACAGACACCTTTACACTTGTTCAGTCCCAGTACTTTACTTGTCGTACTTTTAGCTACAGTCGTAGCATGTTTCACTTGCTTAGCCTGCTTTACACTTGCTCTGCCACAGTACAATTGTTTCCCTTTTCGGTTCGGTTTACTTTTACTACTCAGTTGTGTACAGTTGTTGCTCAGTACTTTACTTCTCCCTCTGATTTGCTCGTTCAAAGTTATTTATGTCATACTTGTGCACTGCTTCTTTACTTTATTTAGACATTATTGTGACTTACCTTCGGTTCCATTTATGGCACCGACAGCCGACGACCAGATCACTGAAGCAGCCCCAGAGTTGTAAGGAGCCAGAGTTCGACCCAGAGGCTGCAGATTTTAGCTACTTTGTGTTGGTGTATGTGATGTATTATGTATTTCCTTATCCGCATTTTCCTTCCGTACTTCCTTTAGGTATTTTGGTGAGAGAGAGCTGTGGGTTGTTGTATTTTAATTTGAGACTGTAATAATGTAAGCTGGCTTGAGTATTATTGTACGTCTCTGCATCGTGGCTATGTTGATTTCACTGGTTAACTGCAGGACCTGCGCAAATATCAAATAAGTAACGGGCCCCCGAGAGCGGGTCGTTACACAGTGTCTTTGGTCCTTGATATCGATCTCCTCATGTTGCTGCCTATTGCAATGCTTCGTCGTGAAGCAAGTAGGCCCTGATTGTCTGATACTCATTCACTCAAACCAACTCTTGCCATCCGATCTCTCAACTCATTACTGTAGAACCCTACATTCACATCCTCAAGACTGAGAGTATCCCCACCATAGACCATGGTGTTAACGAACATCGTGTATTGCTCTGGCAATGACATGAGCAGAATCATTGCCTCATGCTATGCCTTTGTAGTTAATCCAATGGCCATCATCTTCATTACTAAAACATTGAAGGTATACATGTGATCCTTCAATGTGGTCCCATCTTACATCTTGAAAGTTAAGAAAGTCTCCAGGAAGATAAGCATGTTGGAGTGTGACTTTCTCAAATACAACTTCTCGAGCTTTTCCCATAATCCATTGGCCGTGGTCTCCTTAGACACTTGATAGATCATCCCTTAGATAAACTAAGCTGGATGGTTGTTATCATCGAGTCCTTCATCTCTATCTTCTTCCTTTGAGATATTGGCCAATAAAGACTTTCTGTCGTACACGACCCTATGGACACAATCTTCTCTCAAGATTGCTTTCATCTTGTACTGCCATATCTCGAAGTTTCCCTTGCCATTAAACTTTTCAATTTTGTAGTGTGTTGCTCTAACCACCGCATACGAGGTACTCACATATGAACTCGAACCAATTGATCCTTCGGTTGCACAACCTTTTATAGAAGAATTATCCACTATTACATTGGACTTGTTTATGAACATTGCTCTTATACCACTTGTTAGGGATGATGATGATTACCTCACAGAATTCCAATATCGTTGTGACAACAATATAGCAAATGATGTTTTCTACAATACCTGCAACACTCAATATATACGAAAGATTACACAAAACAAAAGAATAATACGCACATGCCATCAAAGATTTACACTAGTTCCACCCAATTCTTGGTGTATGTCCAGTTAAGAGATCACTAATGATTTAATATCTTTGAATTATAAGCTATGGCGTTTAGTTCAAGGGTATAACCAAACCCACTAAAAATCGAAAAAGAAAACAATGGCTTTTGGCTATCAAACAACCCACCCCTTGGCACCAAATTTGCCCTCTTTTTCTCTACAAGTTTCCGCAAACTTTACAGGAGGAATCCGCACAAAAGTTGCTCTAGAATTACATCAAAATCCTAGCGAAAACACCTTTATATAACTACCGGGTCTGCTTCCGAATTGACCTCAGAATCCAATTAGCCACCCGCCTCCTGCTTCTGCATCCGCGTCTGCATCCGCGTTAGGTTTCTTTTAAGCTATCCGATCAGGCGACAGTCGTCGATGGTTACCACGAGTCCCTTCTTCAACCGATCATGCGCTGCTGCTTGCACTCGCCATTGGATGAGGCAGGATGCTCCCGCGTTGCGACACGTGTCCCGCCCGAAGATGTGATGCACTGCTCTGCATTGGGGGAGAGCACGCGCGACACACACACCCCCCACCTCCCCCGCTCCCCCGCAGGCGAATGGGCTGCCAGGCCATCGCAGGTCGCACTAGGCTGTTTTTGTGAAAACGATGCGCTGCCACCTGTGCGGCACCAACGAGCCGCCACGCCATGGGCTGAATACTGTACAGAAAATTCCAAAACAAATAGAAATGGGCTGGGCCATCATAAACTCGTTGATTCGGGCTCCAAAAAATCTCTTTAAAATTCCTCCTAAATCATGGATTAATCCCGATATATTTTTGGTGTTTTGTATCACATTTTTCAACAATGACACGATTTTTTTATGAACACGAGGCGGCAAGAGGACTAATAGCAATGCAACTTCCGGTTCCATACATTTTCAATCAGAAGCTAATGGTCCGCAAATCAGTAGTTTTATTAGAATTTTGTAGTGGGAAACAGGAAGAAATCGAGCATGGTCGGAGACTGGTTGGGGGTAAGATCGCAAAGAGAAATGATGCCATCATGTTCTTCAAAAAATGATCACATATATTTCATTTCAACCCGTATAATCTTATCGAACCGTTTATTATTCATCTCAAACCATGGCTGAAGCTAACCATACAAGAGGCACATCTCTCTTCTTTTTGTTTACAATGGCACTTAATTATTCATAGATGGCGGGAGGGGGGACGAGCAGCAACAGGTCAGCCAGCCATCCTTGGCGATGCAGTTCCAGTTGGCATATCCGGCGTTCTTGCAGTCCGCCCGGCAGGACAACATATTACACTTCCCGATGCATTGAGTCTCCGCCTTGATCACAATTCCGTCTGCAAGAAAACATTATCTGAGCTAAGCAAATATCCGCGAGAGAGAGAGAGAGAGAGAGAGAGAGAGAGAGAGAGAGAGAGAGAGAGAGAGCTTACCTGAAACCGAGCTAGAGATGGCAAAGACGGCCAGCATCGCCAAGAGGAAGGCCTTGGATGACTGAGAAAGAGCCATTTCCTTCTACTGCTGAACTTTTCGACGGTGAAGGCTTTGGTGGTTCGTGCAGAAGAGGATTGCGGCAATTTATAGGGAGGAGTTGTAGACAGATGCATTGTATCGTGTTTGATCAGCATATATATATCTGACTAAATCTCTGAATCAATTTGATCGCGGTTTCAATGCATTTAGCTTGATGTTAATTCAGAAACATTGCATCTAGAAATTGAATTTCTAAAGAGAGATGGATGAAGAGGAAGAGTGTTGAAAAACTTCCCTATTCACTTACACTTCGTTCTTCGCAATGCAATCTCCGAGAATATGATATAATGTATCTATAATATACTTGCTTCTCTCATGGAACACTGGAATCTACGCCAATGCAACGATCGACCTGTTGTCGACAAAAATCTTCGTTGTCACCTCTTGCGGCATTTGTAACCCATCCAACAATCTTCTCAACCAAATAGCGTGGCATACACAAGATGTAACGACGGTCTATTCGGCTTCACAAGTAGAGAGTGTCACAATAGAAGTAAAAGTTGTATCACTAACATAGAAAACAAAACCAATTGTGCTCTTCCAGTCATCCACATGCATCTCCACCCCAATCACTATCACTATATCACACAAGCTTAAATTCATTAGAAAATGAATAAAGCAAAAGTATAATTGATTGTACCTTTGATATACAGAAAAATTTGTTGTGCCGCTTTATAGTCTGTTGTGGTCGGTGTCTCCATAAATCGACTAATTAACGAGCCCAACTCCACAAAGAATATCCACAAAGAATATCTGGTCTTACGCAAGTTAAGTACCTCAAACTTCCAATAAGACTTTTGAAGGTTTTAGAATAAACAACGACTTGGTGGAAGATGTCGAAGATGTCGCGGACTCTACAACGCCACCCCCTCGACCAATGGAGGAAATAAAGGAGCCTGGAGTGAACCAAAAGGAGTTCACCCTGTTCACCAAGCAGATCAATAAGAGCCTAGGCGAATTGGCAACTTTAATACGCCAGAACATTGGGTGCACATCCCCAGTAAATGAGCCACCACCACCTCCGAACCCGAACCTGACACCAACGAGGGGTTCAACATTCCTCCGAGACCTGGCGGACCCAAGGGCAGAGATTAACCTCCACGATTCGGCTCCCGCGGCCCACCAATACAACGGAGCGGGAGTCGATAATCGAGCTTTCGTGCTCCAAGGGGAACCCACCCATTCCAATTACCGGGCGGCAACCCGCAACATCCTAGACCAGGTAACGTAAGGGGCTGCTCAAGAATATAACCCATTAAACCCTGCAGGTGGATTCGCGAGGAGGGAAGAGATCTTGAATCGATCCTCAGGAGCCAACTTCACGCAACCTGGAGCAGGAGGATCCGTACTGGTCCAATCTGCGATTCAAAAGACCCCCCGAAGGAGAATATCCTCTCTGCTCCTTTTCTGCCCAAATTCAAGCTCCCTGCTCTACCAGCTTATGATGGCAAAGGCGACCCATGGTCGCACATTCATAAATATTTGAATGTCATGCTACTCCATGGGGCCGACGAGCCATACCTTTGTAGGGCTTTCCATGCTGCCCTGGTCAAGAGGGCAGAAAGCTGGTACGAAGGGCTATCATGCGGCTGCATCGGTTCATTCGACAAACTAGCGGAAATATTTTGCAAGCAATTCACCACAGGACGATGACCCAAGAAGAAGTCGTCACACCTCTTTTCGCTCAAACAAAACGAGAATGAGTCAATCCGAGCCTTCGTCCAGAGATTCAACGATGAAAGGCTCGATGTAGAAGAGACAGCGGACGTGACCGTCATAGTGGTGCTCACCCAGGCGGTCAGGAACATGCACCTAAGGAAGGCCCTTCACCAGTTTCCCCCTAACACCGTCGCGAAGATGCTCAACATAACAGATAGGTTCACTTCCTCCGAGGAGGCGGAAGAACCAGCTGGAGCTAATGCGAAGAGCACCCCCTCCCATCACAGAGACACGAGGCGAGAGAAACCAAGCTCGGGAACCCCCCACCAGGAGTCCCGAGACACGAGTCTTAGGGAGAGAAGCCCTCGAAGCAAGGAGCGTCCTACCTACGCTAAGTCGGTCGTCCCTAAAACAGAAGTCCTCGCCTATGCCCAGCGAGAAGAGCTAATCCAAGAGGCTACAAAGAAGGGCAAATACGAGAAGTAGGACGACCTCAAATTTTGCAAATATCACAACGACTATGGACACGACACAAACGACTGTTGGACTCTCAAAAAAGAGATCGATGCCCTAGTCAAGCGAGGACACCCCAAGGGCCCGGCCAATGATCCACCCAACAAGGAATGATCCTTAAAACATAAGGGCAAGATGACGGGATCGCCTGTCACCAAGGTGGTCGACTAATGAGCCATCCAAGACTCAAGGCGAATAAAAGGACAATGAGTGGCAACAGCTCCGACGTCGATCGAAAAACACATGTTCGCCTTTTTCATTTTTCTTTTTCCGTCAAGGTAGAATGTTTCTTTTTCAGAATAAAAGTTTCGTTTCCATAAGTCTTCGTAAAGTCTACAAAAACTATCCCTTCAAAACTCCCCTCGAAAAAGGATCCGATCCTCGGGAGGTCTTGGAAAAACTAAACTTACATTGAGGCAATTGACTCCTAAACGATCATCAGCCGTAAGTCGAAGGGGCCACCCCTTCCCTATTGAACGACTCTCTCAAACGAGCGTCAGCCGTAAGTCGAAGGGGCCACCCATTCGCTACTGAACGACTCTCCTAAACGAGCGTCAGCCGTAAGTCGAAGGGGCCACCCCTTCGCTACTGAACGACTCTCTTAAACGAGCATCAGCCGTAAGTCGAAGGGGCCACCCCTTCGCTACTGAACGACTCTTCCAAACGATCGTCAGCCATAAGTCGAAGGGGCCACCCCTTCGCTACTGAACGACTCTCCCAGACGAGCATCAGCCGTAAGTCGAAGTGGCCACCCCTTCGCTATTGAATGACTCTCCCAAACGAGCATCAACCGTAAGTTGAAGGGGCCACCCCTTTGCTACTGAACGACTCTCCCAAACGAGCATCAGCCGTAAGTCGAAGGTGCCACCCCTTTGCTACTGAATGACTCTCTCAATCGAGCATCAGCCGTAAGTCGAATGAGCCACCCCTTCGTTACTGAACGACTCTCCCAATCGAGCGTCAGCCGTAAGTCGAAGGGGCCACCTCTTCGCTACTAAATGACTCTCTCAAACGAGCGTCAGCCGTAAGTCGAAGGGGCCACTCCTTCGCTACTGAATGACTCTTCCAAACGAGCGTCAGCCGTAAGTCGAAGGGGCCACCCCTTCGCTACTAAACAACTCTATCAAACGAGCGTCAGCCGTAAGTCGAAGGGGCCATCCCTTCGCTACGGAATGACTCTCCTAAACTAGCGTCAGCTGTAAGTTGAAGGGGCCACCCCTTCACTACTGAACGACTCTCCTAAACGAGCAGCAGCCGTGAGTCGAAGGGGCCACTCCTTTGCTATTGAACGACTCTTCTAAACGAGCGGCAGCCGTAAGTCGAAGGGGCCACCCCTTCGCTACTGAACGACTCCCTTAAACGAGCGTTAGCCGTGAGTCGAAGGGGCAACCCCTTCGCTATTGAACGACCCAAATCCCCATATCGTCAACCATGAGTTGGGTGGATCTCTTCCTCTCCATGGAACATGGTGGTCAAATTCTAAATGTGGTTCGATGGTTTATCCTCGATCATCCCGAAGCAGTGCCTAACCCATTGAAAGGGACCATCAGTCATAAGACCACCACGGGGCGTGAGCGACAACAAACAAAGAGAAGCAATGGCATATAAGGATACACATGTCAATTCTCCTGTCACTTTAATTGTTTTCATTTACATTACCTTCCCTATATATTCAAAAATTTCTATAAGCAGGCCTAAAACTAGAGCGCCGAGATCTTACAGCGGCCGTTCAGGCCCTTGATCTCCATCCAGCACGGTCGTAGGCTCTGGCTCCCCCGTAGTGCCTGCTCTTGCTTCGTCGCCAGCCATGGTGATAGCATCATCCACATGAGACTCGTCATCACCTTGGCTCGACTCATCCTTACCGAGGTCCGAAAATATCACTGGGATCTCGTCGATCTCTACAGAGAGGTCAGGGAATCGGTTCTTCATCTCCAATCGGCATCGCTCGTAACCTTGCTTATATAGCTCGTCAAAGTCGAGAAATGCATCCGTAAAATCCCGGATCTCCATCTCTGCAATGACCTCAGCTTCGACTCTCTCCTCCAGCAGAGCATCTTCTGCTCACTCCCTTGAGGCGATTTGTTTGGCCTCCCTCCGATGAGACTCGCTTAGCTCGAGCTCGAGTTTCTGAATCGGTTCAACCTCGTCTTGGAGAGGAGGCTGATTCTTTCCAGCTCGGCTTGGGACTTCTCCACCCTTGACTTAACGACATCTAGGGTGATGCCATGATCGGCCACCACCAGAGATCGACGACGCAATGCCGCGGTCGCCACGAGAGCCTTCACACAACACTCAATGGTCAGCTTGCACGCTGACGTCAACATCGATAAAGGCCGAAACAGTAATTACCTAGACACTGGCATGAACAACTATTGACGCAAGCCGCTCATAATTGACCCTTTCCACGATAGCCATGTCCCTTGGAAGGATCGCATTCTCAGCAATGCGAGAGACGGCCCCCACAATCAAGAAGAGCAGAATCTCCATGCCTTAATGGAAACCTCGCCCTGATGAGCTCCTCCTCGGAGCAGTCAAACGGTGCCTGAAGAGATCGTCCCTCTAACAAAATCGGCATATACTTGTCAGGGATGTCTTTAGACAGCCCTACCAGAGGGAACAGATCTCCCCAAGGCCAGGAGTCTTGGTGCACATGAAGCTCAGGTGGAACCTGGGTCCCCTCCAAGTCTTCCTCATGAGGAGCATCACTCCTTGTCTGGAAGACCTGCTCCGTGGCTATGTTCGACCCAGACGGCTCCGAGTCACTGAGAACGAGCTTCTGCCTCTTCTTGCCCCCATCCAATGCAACCACTTCAAATTCAGAGGCGGACCCCTTACCCTTCTTCTTCTATTGAGGACAGGCTACCTGAGCAACCCCTCAACGACCATAGGTCGATCACCAGATGGCTGGGCTACCGATCTCAGTAGGGTCGGTGCCCGGGGCGATAACATTCTCGCATCCGCCTCTCCAATGGAAGCCTCGAATGCTTCGCTCAATGCGGGATCTGTTAGAAGCAACGATCTAGGATCTCGGTTTGATGATGACAAACGTGCGAACTATTTTGACGTGTGTGCTCAGTATGTTTCAGGATTGGCAAAACGATGATTCTGTCAAGATGTGGGGAAATTGCTAATCATATAGCAATTGGAGAGAGGATAAAGTAATGAGTGCAAAGCAATGAGGAGAGATGGACTTGGTCAAAATACTTTTGGCTAGATTTGCAAATATTTGATCTTACCCATTTCCTATTCAAACTTCAATAAAATCCCATTCAAATATTCAAATCCCTTGATTCTAGGGACTCCTCCTCTCATCTTTCTACTTGATTCTCGGCCAACCCAAAACCCTAATCAAAATCCTATTTATACTCTCGTATTGAGATGAAGAGAGAGTGTGGCAATCAAAGGGGTCAAATATTTCCCATGACTGAATCTTTCAGCCTTCAACAAAAATAAATCCTCAGCCTGCTGTCCTCCATCATCCTCCCAAAAATTCAAAGAGCCGCACAAATTTTTGTTTGCTCCTAGAGTGCTGCACGTTTCTCAGTCCCATAGTTTTTTTTGTTTCCATCCTTTTTGGGACAGTCGAAAAATATTGAAGAGCACATCATCTTTGAAAAAAAGGGAGCCTGTATTTTTTTTCTTCTTCATTATTTTGGGGGGTTCTTTGTTTTGCTTTGGCGTAACAGTTTTTTTTTGTGTGATAACCACAGTCTTCAAAGATCTCAACTTTTTTTGTGTGGACACAATTTTTTTTTGAGGCTGCACCTTGTATTCCATTTGGCCAAATATTTGTGTTTTCTCTTTGAGAATCTCAAGATAACTTTGGGAATCAAAAAGCTCAACCAGCCAAATCTTTGTAAGGGCTTTGCATCAACAAAAAATTTAAATAAGCCTGTTGTTTTGTTTGTGCATGTGTTAACTCAAGAGGAGCCTGTGCTTCTGTTTTTTGTGTGTTGAAAATTCCAAAGACCTAGGCCACTTGATCCTTTTTTCTTTAATAATCATAAGGCTATCTTTTTTTGTGTCTGCCGAATTTTAGAACTGCTCTTCGTTGCTATTTTTTTTTCATCATCAATCTCAAGGCCAAGAACTGTCACGAGTGTGCTCAAAAATTTCACCCTTCAAGAGCTATCAAATTCAAGTTCCAAGGGTGCAGCCGCATGACTTGATTCTCCTCAAATTCTCAAGCTGCTACTGTGCCATCAACTGGGCTCTTGTACATGCAAGTGTTGACCGATTTTACACAAGTTCCAAGTGCCGAAAGAACAAGTGATCTTCACAATTTTTGGTGCTTTGAGTATCTCCAAGAACCGGCCGAATTATTGCTTAAGGGGTTTGCTCATTTTTTTTGCCACCGAAATTTTCTTTGTCAAAGCCAATCAAATAATTTCTGTGCAAAATTGTTGTTTGCTTTCTTCTTTGATAATCTTAATGCTGCATTAATTCTTGAGAACAGGGTGCGCTTCAAAAATCAGAGATCTGCAGAGCACTTCATCCCAATTCAAAAGAGCACACAATTTTTGTGTTTCTCTTTGAAAATTCTAACGCACAGGCCGAGTCTCTTATGTTTTAAATTCAAAAGTGCAACTTTTTTTTGCAGGACAATCTTGGGGATCATTGCATTTGCATGTGAGGAAGGGAGTCTTATTATTTTGTCTTGATTCTTAAATACCTCTCCTCCACTCACGAAGGGAGTATTCTTTTTTTGTCTTGATTTTTAATACCCCTCCACTCACGAAGGGAGTCACATTTTTTTGTCTTGATTTTTTTTAATTAAAAGTGTGATTTTCTTGTGTGCAGGCCGTAACTCATCAAAGCTTACATGTGCATCACAAAGTGCACTCACTTGGAGGATGCACATCTCCTAGGTGCTGCAAACTTGATTACCTCTTCGCAAAAGTCACGCAAGGGTATGTGAATGTCAAAGACCGAGAACAAATCAAAAGCGTAGAGGAGTTAAATTGCCGCAACTTGAGTTGCCGTTGCCGAGACATGTACATCCTGTCAGACTCGTTCTGACCCGTGCTGATTGACGAAGACATCGCCGCTACACGAACTGAGCCTCCTAAACTCTGTTCTTTATTATTTTGTGTAGTTGTGTTAGATCTTCGTAGGGGAAACTTTACCTATTTTTGTGTGACTATTTTGGGACTTGTCTAGTTGGGACTAGACAAGTGGGACCCAGCTAGTTTGGGACTAGCTGGTAGAAAGCGTTACTAGGATTGATAGTGAGAGAAAACACTGTGTGTGGGGGTACTGAGAGCCTGGCGAGTGTAGAGACGTAGATGGTGCTCTGAGCGTGCTCTAACTTGTGGTTTTGTACCTATTGCGCTATTCAATACTAGTTCTGCTTTGGGGGCTGGAGTAGGTCGTTGGGGCGACCGAACCAGGGTAAATCTGCTGTGTACTCTGTGTCTGCTTTTCATTACTCTGGTTGTGCTTTTAAATGCGTGTGATTTCTCGTGAGTTGCACGAGAATTTTTTTATTAGCCTATTCACCCCCCCTCTAGGCTAGGATCCAAATCCAACAGGATCTACCTGATAATCCACACTGGTCATACCTGCCAGAGCAACAAACGAGTTAGGTCGAATAACGAAGGTCAAACAGTTGGCAAGCATGGTCAAACCAACCTTTCGTCCACACGGTCTGATGCAACATGTCGTCCGACCAAAGCCACCCGATCAACCTCATGCCCTTTGGCAGGCTCTTCAGAGTGTCAGCGGCTTTCTTCTCCTCGATAGTCAACAGCTTATCCTCGACAGGCCGCAAATCTGGGGCACCCCAACCAGTGCAGAAGCTTGCCTCCTCCTGGAAGACCACAAACACAAACTCGTCTTTCCATTTGGGATTGGAGGTGAGAAGATCTTCCAACAGCTTCCTGCCTCGATGGGCCATTATCGTATACCACCCCGGGGTCTTAAGGGGAGGGATCGAGAAGAAGTGGTTGAACAAACGCAGGGATGGCACGATTCCCTTCATCACGCATAGGACTATGAAGCCCATCAACATGTCGATAGCATTTGGCATCAGCTGGCAGAGGGAAATATTCAGGGTACACAAGAAGTACTGCAGGAAGGGATGCATGGAAAATCGAAGGCCCCATTCGAAGGCTTTGACATAAACCCCCGCTTCCCGATCACCGGGACGATGAGCCCTCTCGTCCCTCCCAGGCAGTCTGATTTGATAATCGAGACGAACGTAGTTCCTCAGAAGCACGTCGGTTTGGCTGGCTTTGACTTTGGACCTCACATTTTCCAGCAAGCCCGGCTCCATGACCCCTTCCCGATTCTTCTGAATGGCGGTGACCATATTTCTTCTGGAGGCAGAGGATGAAGCCATTGCTTACGAGAGAAGGAAAATCTGAATCAAGAGAATGAAGACGGTACTCCCGCACTCCATCGCTATAACCGTCATATATGGGCAAGGCAACCATCGCATGATAGAACATGTGTCAAGGATCCAAGAACCCAGAATGTCTTGGATTTCGAACCGACAAATCATTTGAATCGATGAGGCAGGCATTTTGGCGCCTAGAACTCAAGTGCTATTTTCTCGACTACCGAGCCCCATTAAATGCGATGTAACGTCGCTTGACTTTAGCGGATGGATCCTTTAAGATCGTGCGACGGGGGCCATTGTTGAGTCATTGGGCCGGTATTCGAGACAACTCGGTCGATAGATGACGAAGGCCCATCAGGCCCATCAAAAAATCCCGATGTCGACTCAGTCAAAGCCCAAGCAACCAGTCGACCGTTGGGTTCGCCTCACTCGAACGTGGGATTAAAGGCGGGCTCGGGAATCTCGAGGACGTGCACAACATTTACTCCTATTAACGAGGGAAGATCGTGGCCCCATTATGGGTAGCGTTATCTCCCCAACGTCTCCAAAGGGACACTGAATGTCTATAAATAGAGGAAAGGGTCTCATCTTCAAGAAACGAGGTCTAAGACATAGAACTCTACTTTCTCAGCTTACATTTCTTATACTCGAGCTTGCACCGCCAGTCTAGAGGCAACCCTTCGTGGGTCGATCTCAGCTGAACCAAGCTCCCTCTCTCCCTTAAGTTCCTTACTAATTTAAGCATCGGAGGGGATTTGGGTCGGAACCCAGATCCGACCCCCCCTAACGAATCCCTGTGGTGCAGATTGATGGTCGTTATCCAACTTCGAAGGTTGACATCAAGCTCTCCAACCTTGAACGATCGACGCAACGGTCGCCCGAAGGTCGGTCGAGGGTCGTATCACCTCTAACTACCATCACTTGATTCTGGTTCCTCCAACCAAGGGTCCCACCCCAGCTGCTGACGAAGCTCCAACTCAGCACCTCGAGTCTACGTCAGCTTGACAACTGTCTCGGTCAATTTTGGCCTTAACATTTAGATTACAAACTATGGTGCTTGGTTCAAGTGTATAACCAAACCCACTAAGAAACCGGTTAAGAGAACAATGGCTTTTAGCTCCAAAACAACCCACCCCTTGTCCCCAACTTTTCCCTCTGTTTGTCTACAGGTAGTCGCAAAGTTTATAGGAAAAATCGGCATGAAAACCTCTCGAGAATTGCATCAAAACACTAGTCGAAAATATGTTTATATAGCTAATGGATCTGTTTCTGAATTTGGTTTAGAATCCGATTAGCCACCTGCATCTTGTGCCCACATCAGTGTTGGGTTGCTTTCCAGCATTCGATCAAGCGGCAGCCATCTGATGGCCGGCTGCCACACATCTCTTCTTCATTCGACCACGAGACACCGCTCGCGCTTGCTGTTGGATGAGGTGGGATGCTCCCACGTTGCGATGTGTGTCCCGCACGAAAATTTGCTGAGCTGCTCTGCGTCAGGTGAGCAAGTTTGACGCACGCGCTTCCCCGTGCAACCGACTGGGCCGATGTCTCTCTCCTGCTGGGCTACAGGCCGCGCTGAGCTATTTCCCTATAAACGCTGCGCCCGGGCCACACGTGCGCTGCACTTGCAGTGCCAACAGACAGCCCTGATGTGGGCTAAATACAGTGCAGAAAATTCCGAAACAAATAGAAGTGGGTTGGGCTATTATAAACTCGTTGATTCGGGCTCTAAAAAATCTCTAAAGAATCTTTAAAAATCCTTATAAATCCGAGATTAATCCAACGTTATTTTTGATATTTTGTATCATAATTTTCAACACTCCACCTTGATACAAACACACTATAAAACTCGAACCAAGCAAAAAATTCATATTCTCCACCTTCAAAAATGAACGACCTCATCCTGAGTCTATGTCACTTAGCTAGTGAGTTTCGCACCAAGCATCACCATTTAATCGAGTGTCTAACGAACCCCCTTCCGAAGGTGAATATCTGAATTTTCCGTATCTCTTGAATCCATACCTGAAGCAAAGCCCGTAGTGATCTTTTCATGCCACCTTATGGCACTTTAGAATAGCTTCAAGGAAAATAAGTTTAAACATTGATCAAACTTCGTCGCCGACTTGTCCAAAGCTAGATTCTCCTTTTCATAAATTTCTTTGAAATGCACTATTATGTTGACGTCTTTTCAAGCACATCGCCACCTTGAGGTTAGGTCCAAACTCAATTCATCCACCGCAAACCTTTTTATCGTAGGATCTCCATGCATATGCAATGCATAAGCTAACTTCATGTTGTCCTCATAGTGAGCTGGGGTCTTCATGATGCGCTACCACACTCTGTTAGCAATAGAGTCATCCACAACAGCTGCAGAATCTTCATCTCGACTAGAACTCTTGCTATCATCGCAGATTATAGTAGTAACCTCATGTGGACTCTCCCCATTAACCGCCACTCCTTAAGCAAAATCCTTACCGATCATGTGATTTGGAATAAGTACCTCCACCTCATTTGGCACCGCCTTGCCTCCACCTGTTTCGGTATTTCATGAAACCTTCTTTTTTAACATCGCCGACTCATCGAATATTACCTGTCAATTAATCATTATCTTCCTTGCATCTGGACTCCAAAGTCTGTAACCCTTACAACCATCCATGTATCCTAGCATGACACACTTCTCTCCCTTGTTGTTGAACTCATCAACTTCTATGTGATCATAAACTAGAAATCTAAACACTCGAAGATGATATAAATTCACTGGCTTTTCTGTCCAAATCTCCTCTGGAATTTTCCCGCCGATATCTAAATATGAAAATATGTTTATCAAATAAGCTGCGATCAATATAGCTTCGGTCCAAAACCCCTTCGACAAACTCAATGTAATTCTGAGACACGTCACCTTCTTTAGAAGTGTCCTATTCATCCACTCAACAAACTGTAGATCTCCTGGTGTAGTTGCCTCCTTACTCCCTGCTCCTCACAGAATTCTTTAAAGTTAGCAGATGTAAACTTGTCACCATTGTCAGATCTTAGAATTTTCAGCTTCTTCCTTGTTTGAATCTCCATCAAGCTCTTCTATGCATTGAACTTCTCAAACACCTTTGACTTTTCCTTCATCACATACGCCCAAACTTTCCTAGAGAAATCATCGATGGACGATATGAAGTAACACGGTTCACTTAGCGAGTGAATTGGTGGAGGACCCCAAATGTCAATGTGAACATACTCAAGAATCTCTCTTTTGTCTTGCTTCCCCTCACCGAAGCTAACCTTCACCTTCTTGCCATAGACACAATCCTTGCAAAATCCTAGCTTCTTGAAGTTCACCCCTTTGATCAGACCATGCTACGTCAAATTCTCTAAGCTTCTATCTGCGACATGTCCTAGTCTGAGATGCCACAGCCTGGTCAAATCAATCTCCCGCGAACTCTCAACTCCAATACTCGAATCACCTAGGATTGTCATCCCCTTTAGTAGATATTGTTGGAGATCCTGAGATGGCAAATAAATACTAGATGGGGTGAATAGTGTTATCCAATAATAATAATAATTTAAAACTTAATCCATGTAAGTTTACCTAAGTCTACAATGAGTGTTACCTATATTGGGACTTAATCAATAAATATTTAAGACTTCCAAGATAAAGTATGAACATAGCGAAATTAAACACATGATGCAAGGAAGCAAGATAGAGTTAGAGACTAGTGATCAAATACAAACATAAAGAGAATTATCCTGATTCATCCTCTCGTGGGTTACATACAGACCCAATCAACCACTTGGATTTCCACTACTTGCATCTCTCAACTAGAGGACTTCCAAAATACAACCAAACACCTCACCAATGAGGATTTCCAACAATAACAATATTAACATCTTTACAAGAGGACCTTTACACTTAACGCTTTTATCCAATTACAACAAAGTAACCACCATTCACCAAGCAATATAGCAATATACCTTACCACCTCTCAATTGAGGGGTTTTAAATAACTTTGCTTTAGTGATGAAGAACAACTTCCTATAGCCAATATATTGAAGCTTGTATGTGCATAAGTGGCTAAGGAAAACTCTAATTGTGATCTCAAGAGAATCAAGTTTAAGCTTGAGGAGATCACAATTCTATGACCAAGAGAAAATGATTGCTTAAAAGCTTTTTGAAACATTTTGGCCAAGAGAAAATATTTTGAGGGCTTAAGAGGGCTTTAAAATTACTTTAAAACGTTTAAAAATTGCTCAATAAATGATATTAAACCCATACACAAACCCTCTATATATAGAAAAAAATCTGCCCAAGCCAGACTTCTAAAAATGCCCTCCAACGTATCTCTAAAGACTTGTTGAGAGAAAGTCAAATGCAATCAATGGGTTGACTGGTCGACCATAATACATCCACCCGGCGACTAGTGGCTCATTGGTCGACCAGTTGAACAACATTGGTCGACTCCCTACAAGGTCCACTACTTTCCGAGTGTATTGGTCGACCGCATTATATTTACTAGTTGACCAGTTTTCTGATACTTTGATATAGATCAGAAAACTCAGGGAATCTCTGTCTAAATGATTTTAAAAGATATTTAAAATATTTTTGTGTCCTAAGTGTTGGATCCTGTGGATGGCAAACAACACTAGAAGGGGGGGTTGAATAGTGTTGTGTATATAGTAAACTTTTTCGCTCAACGATATTAACACAAATAAATTCCTTCTAATGTTGCCTAAGAAACCAAGTAGAGTGATCTACGCTTGGTTCTTAATCAACAAAACAATCTTAACAAGAATATGAAAGAGATTGGATTAAGATCAGATAAATATAACTTTGACAAATAGATCTTTGCAAATAGATTTATACACAGCGGAAATTAAAGATACAATCTTTTCAATAAGTTAACAATGAATAACAAAGATGAACAATTAATAGGTAAAGAATGCTTGTACAAGAAAGATAACAAATCACAGAAAACAAATGCAGACAAAAGGATTTTTATCCTGGTTCCCCGCAACCCGGGTACGTCCAGTCTCCGACCAATCCGGTACTAGATTTCCACTATCTGCCTTGGCAAATACAAGCACATAGTCTCAACCAGGATTTCCGACCACAACACATAGACTTGTTTGCCTCACAAACCGAGGACTTTCCAACTGGCAACAACTAGACTTGTCTAGTGTTCCAACACAATGAGAATTTATCCAATACACCACAATAAATGATGGAGATTGGTTTACACACCCGATTCTATAGCCAATCAAAGTTTAGACAAATTTGTGTAGTGGCTTGATAGAATGATAGTCTAGATCACACAAAGATACGAGAGAAGTTCTTTGTGATCTAGATCTTTTCAAAAATCCTTTAAATAAAATAAAGAGAATAATAGTAAGGATTTTGAAAATGTTTTAGCCAATAAAAATAAGAGTATGATCTTCAAAAGAATTTATAAAAGAATATTGCAAGATCAAATAAAATCAAAATTGGCTAGAGAGAAAATGAGAGCTTTGAATTCAAGAGAGTTTTCACAATAGATTGTCAATTGTTGTATTTTTCATCAAAGAATTTTGCTCTATTTATAGGGAAAAAACTGAGATTTGAATTTCAAATTTCGTTTGACTTTTGTCCCAAAAATTACGGAGTAAATTGCTCAAAGGATTTCAAAATTCAAATTCAAAAACGTCTGAAATTTACAGCTGGTAGTCGACTCCCTCATATAGGTAGTCGACTCTCAGAGAACTCCAGGAGTTTTTGATCCCTGACAAGTAGTCGACTCCCTACTTTTGGTAGTCGACTCCCAGAGGAGATTTTCCTGCTGCTCTTCTAGTTAGACAAGTAGTTAGCTCCAGGGTGCGTGGAGTTTCACTACGAAAATTATGGAGTGACTAGAAAAAGCTCTCGAAAATATTTTGAAGATAATTAAAAGTATTTTCGAAATTGTGTGTGTGTGTGTGTTTTTTTGTCTATTTGATATGGCTTTAACAAATACCCTAAAAAGACACGACACACTCACTATGGACTCAGAACATGTCTTCGGAAGTTTGGTCAACTTGATGAAGTGAAAGCGAGCTTCTCTTTGTGCTTCTTGTTCTGTTTGAGCTTGAGCTTCATCACTTGAGTTTAGTCATGTTCGTCTTTGTCTTTGAGCGTTGAAGTGTGCTTCTTTGAGTATGAGTAGAGCTTCGCAAATTCTGCGCACTTGAGTGTAGTGTAGTTAGTACATCAAGCTTTCATTTGGTGTGCTCATCATCAAAATCACTTTGGGGTGGAATTCAATTTCCATCACTCTCCCCCTTTTTGATGATGACACCCAAATGACAAAAAATATGAAGTAAGTAAAAGATAAAATATATATGGTATACTTACTCCCCCTGTTTTGATGCGGTTCTCCCCCTACATCGAAGCAATACACAAAACAGTATACATATGATTTTATTTTGTATCTCATGTCACATGAATTTTCTCCCCCTTGTCATCAACAAAAAATAAATAGATATGTTTAGGAGGGAAATTCAATTTCTTGTGCCTGCAAGAGATGTGTTAGTTCATACTGGCAGTTGATATATAGCATATAGATATTGTAGCAAACACCACACATAGAGTTATTACAAACCATCGTCTCAAATGACATAGTTTTAAGAACCATTGTTTTAGAGAACCATTGTTTTTAGTGAAGGAAGGAGCTAAGAGTGACCGCCACCTTTCTTTAGTTCTTTGATCTCATCAAGGATCATGGCAAGTGTGTCCTCAGTCATTTTGTTGCTCTTCACAACAAGCTCTTTCAAATCGTCCACTTTACGATTGATGTCTTCAAATCCTTGCTTTTGTGTAATCTTCAACCTTCCAATCTTTTTCAGGAGCATTTCCTGAAGTTCAAGGATGTATGCTGGAACTTCTTCTTCTTCGCCGCTTCCTTTTTCTTCTTCTTCTTCTTCTTCTGAATCTGAAATGACAACTTTCTTACCTCGCCTTGAGGATGATGATCCTCCTTCGGCAGCAATTTGTTCTTCAGGGACATTTTCATCAAGGTCATGATGGAGATTCATTCTCCCAAGAGCATGTACATCAAAGACACGAGTAGGTTCTAGAATGGATGTTTCATGATCCAGTGGCATATTGTAGCTAATGAATAGTATAGTAAGATAGTGTCCATGAGAAAGGGTGGAGGAGGGTCTATCAGAAGAAGCTGAAGCTAGGAT
Source organism: Scilla litardierei (assembly GCA_030789695.1). Classification (NCBI taxonomy): domain Eukaryota; kingdom Viridiplantae; phylum Streptophyta; class Magnoliopsida; order Asparagales; family Asparagaceae; genus Scilla; species Scilla litardierei. The sequence goes on from CM061132.1 coordinate 8,172,918, forward strand.
AGAATCCATAATCACTTTAGCCCAATTAACACGAATGTTACCTAGGATGGCATAAATGCACTTAGCTTGTTTCTCAGAAAGAATAGCATGGCTCCCAGATTTTTGAGTTATGTTATAAGACAAAATATTAGCCAAGATCCTCGCCGGATAGCGAAGATTGCTACATGGAAGTTTGGTTTGAAAGTGTCTACCGGGCAAATACATTCTTTCTAGAATGTTCTCATCAGTCATTTCGATTTTGTCAAGAATCATACCGGAGTATGGGATTCCTAGGGCTTCTCCTAGGGATTTGACAGTTATAGCAAGTTTAGTATCAAGAACTTTTGTTATGAAACGACTTTTCACAAGATCATAGTCCATGTTTGCATAGAAAAGATGAACAAGCCTAGGATAACAAAGATACACATTTTCAGAAGAGAACAAGTTTGCTAAGTTTTGAAAATCTAACAGACTGTCAATACCATAATTGATGACATCATGAAGTTTGACAAATCGTTCATGCAAGATTGGTTTCTTTGAGATCTTAACAAATTTCTCATAGGTAGTAGTTTTGAAAAGATAGGGTAAGATAATCTCCTTTTCAGAATCAATTTCTGTGGTAGTTTTCCTCTTCTTGGAGAAAATCCCCTTGATAGGCATCTAGATAGAGTAAAAGAAGAAAAATAACATTTTTTACACTACTAGATAACCAAGAGAGATGAAATAATAAAAAATCATGGAGTAAGAAAAATTTTACCTTGAGTAACTTTGGAGGAAGATGAGAAAATAGCTCCAAAAAGTCCAAGCACCAAGGTGAAAAATCAAGAGAAGAGGAGGAGGAAGAGGGGTAGTCGGCTACCTCTAGGGGTTTTCTTAGGGTTTTGTTGTTTGGATGAAGAGATGGGGAGAAGAGAGTGCCTTTAGATCAAGATTTGGATGGCTAGGATGAGTTTTAGGCTTATTGCGTAAGTTGTCTTAACGGATCTGGATCCATCCACTCAATAGAACCCATTAGGAGTTAGTAAAAAAAAGAGCAACCCAGAAATTTTCGCACGGGTAGTCGACTCCTTCCTGTAGGTAGTCGACTCCCTGCTGGGTTGAGTCGTTTTCTCATCCCGGGGAGATTTTGATCCAGGTTGAGTGTGCTTTCTGAACAAAAATATTTTAAGAATAAAACACAATCATATACGCATATTAACTCATTACAACACATTTAATATATATATATATATATATATATAATTTAAAAAGAAACTTTTGTTCTGATTAAGTCGTTTTGACTTCTTGAATTTTCTTCATTGTTTTCCTCCTTTTAGAGTACCTGAAAATAAATAAGCGTTTTATGGTACTCTTTGATTTTGAGTCTGAGGAGTTAGTCTTTAGGAAGCCAAACCCAATACGGTTTAGTTCCTTCATGAACAACATATTTATAATTTTTGTTAAGATGAATTTGTTGAACAAAGTTAGTAGCGTACCTTTCTTTTCGCTGATTAGATAATCTCTTTGGTACCCAGATGCTCAAAACATTATCGTTAGCATGATGCATCCTAGTATGCTTAACCCGTTTCTTGGTATGATGTGAATCATAGCCGAGTCCGGTTTTGCTAGATGAAGCTTTTTGATTATCTATTATACTATCTAGCTTCCCTTTTCCTTTGTTAAAATTCTCAATAATTTTCATCGTAGCGTCGTATTTATCTTTGACAGATACGAGAAGATTATTTAGATTTTCAACTTTTTCATTTACTAGCAAAATATCTTTTTGTAGGAGATCATTCTTTTCTTTAAGAAGACTATTTTCTTTAATGACTTCTTCTTTTTCTTTAGTCTCTCTTTTAATATTTCTAAGAGTTTTTCTATGTTCTTTAATGAGCTTTTCATGCATTTTGCATAGCTCCTTATATGCTCCCCTATAATCCAAGTCTTCATCATCGCTTGACGATGACTCATTGTCGCTAGATGAATCATGATGCGAGCTTACCTTGGATGATGTAGATGCCATGAAGCACATGTGTGTCGTCTCTCTTCTTTCATCATTATCTTCTTCTGAGGATTCACCGGATGAAGAGTCGTCGCTCTGGTCGAAGGCTGCATAAGCTTCTTTCTTTGGTCGTCGAAACTTGTTTCTTGTATTGTTTCGCCTTTCATTATTGTCTTTGTTATTCCCACGATCTCTTGAATCACGGTTGTTTCTTTCCAGTGGACAGTCTCTTTTGACATGCCCTGGTTTATTACAACCAAAACAAATAATACCGTTAGTGGGTCTAAAAGATCGTTTTCCATACTTACTGGTGATGAACTCCTTAAAGTTCTTTGAGATGAACGCGATATGGTCTTCTTTGTCCGTGTAGTCGGAATCTTCCTCTTGGGCTTTGAATGCAAGATTCTTCTTCTTTGGTTTTTCTTCGATTTTCTTGTCTTCTTCAAGCTCAATCTTATATGCCATGATATTTCCCATCAGTTCTTCGATGGTGAGGTCCTTTACGTTATGCGCTTCTCGAATGGCCGTAGTCTTTCCCTTCCACTCGGGTCGGAGGGATCTTAGTATCTTCATTACCTGTTCATACTCAGAAAGTTTCTTTCCTAGTCCTGCAAGCTCATTTGTAATATTAGTAAAACGAGTATTCACATCGGTGATACTCTCTCCTTCTTCCATTTTAAAAGATTCGAACTTTGAATGTAAGACGTTTATGCGAGATTCTTTTACCTTTTCTGTACCTTCGTGACTTACCTGAAGAGTATGCCATATTTGATGTGCTGTCTCACATTGGGAGACTCGATTGAACTCATTTCCTGTAACATCGCAAAACAGAGCATTCATAGCTTTTGCATTGAGATTAGCTCTCTTTTTGTCGTCGACAGACCATTTTCCAAACTCAACGTCGGTGGGTGCGATGTACAGGACTTTGGTAATAGTCCGAGCTTCAATGTCCAATGACTCTAGGTGAGTCTTCATTCGGATCTTCCAACTAGTGTAGTTGGTTCCGTTGAATAGAGGTGGTCGCATGGTATTCAGTCCTTCAGAGTGAAAAGATGTTGACGCCATCACTTTTGTAGCCTTGCTCCGATACCAAGTGTTGGATCCTGTGGATGGCAAACAACACTAGAAGGGGGGTTGAATAGTGTTGTGTATATAGTAAACTTTTTCGCTCAACGATATTAACACAAATAAATTCCTTCTAATGTTGCCTAAGAAACCAAGTAGAGTGATCTACGCTTGGTTCTTAATCAACAAAACAATCTTAACAAGAATATGAAAGAGATTGGATTAAGATCAGATAAATATAACTTTGACAAATAGATCTTTGCAAATAGATTTATACACAGCGGAAATTAAAGATACAATCTTTTCAATAAGTTAACAATGAATTACAAAGATGAACAATTAATAGGTAAAGAATGCTTGTACAAGAAAGATAACAAATCACAGAAAACAAATGCAGACAAAAGGATTTTTATCCTGGTTCCCCGCAACCCGGGTACGTCCAATCCCCGACCAATCCGGTACGAGATTTCCACTATCTGCCTTGACAAATACAAGCACCTAGTCTCAACCAGGATTTCCGACCACAACACCTAGACTTGTCTAGGATTTACCCTTGCCTCACAAACCGAGGACTTTCCAACTGGCAACAACTAGACTTGTCTAGTGTTCCAACACAATGAGAATTTATCCAATACACCACAATAAATGATGGAGATTGGTTTACACACCCGATTCTATAGCCAATCAAAGTTTAGACAAATTTGTGTAGTGGCTTGATAGAATGATAGTCTAGATCACACAAAGATACGAGAGAAGTTCTTTGTGATCTAGATCTTTTCAAAAATCCTTTAAATAAAATAAAGAGAATAATAGTAAGGATTTTGAAAATGTTTTAGCCAATAAAAATAAGAGTATGATCTTCAAAAGAATTTATAAAAGAATATTGCAAGATCAAATAAAATCAAAATTGGCTAGAGAGAAAATGAGAGCTTTGAATTCAAGAGAGTTTTCACAATAGATTGATTTTCAATTGTTGTATTTTTCATCAAAGAATTTAGCTCTATTTATAGGGAAAAAACTGAGATTTGAATTTCAAATTTCGTTTGACTTTTGTCCCAAAAATTACGGAGTAAATTGCTCAAAGGATTTCAAAATTCAAATTCAAAAACGTCTGAAATTTACAGCTGGTAGTCGACTCCCTCATATAGGTAGTCGACTCCCAGAGAACTCCAGGAGTTTTTGATCTCTGACAAGTAGTCGACTCCCTACTTTTGGTAGTCGACTCCCAGAGGAGATTTTCCTGCTGCTCTTCTAGTTAGACAAGTAGTTAGCTCCATGGTGCGTGGAGTTTCACTACGAAAATTATGGAGTGACTAGAAAAAGCTCTCGAAAATATTTTGAAGATAATTAAAAGTATTTTTGAAATTGTGTGTGTGTGTGTGTGTGTTTTGTCTATTTGATATGGCTTTAACAAATACCCTAAAAAACACGACACACTCACTATGGACTCAGAACATGTCTTCGGAAGTTTGGTCAACTTGATGAAGTGAAAGCGAGCTTCTCTTTGTGATTCTTGTTCTGTTTGAGCTTGAGCTTCATCACTTGAGTTTAGTCATGTTCGTCTTTGTCTTTGAGCGTTGAAGTGTGCTTCTTTGAGTATGAGTAGAGCTTCGCAAATTCTGCACACTTGAGTGTAGTGTAGTTAGTACATCAAGCTTTCATTTGGTGTGCTCATCATCAAAATCACTTTGGGGTGGAATTCAATTTCCATCACTAAAGTGTGTAAATATTCAATCTAAGGCTTTACATTGAATCTAACGACACGAATAAAAATACATCAAAATTACCCAAGTCATTTGCTTTGATGTAGTCTTGTATCTCCATCCTATGTCTTTAATTCTTAGACTTTTGATTGCCTTGATTGAACTTTATCCACATCTCCATCTTAACTATGTTCTCTCCAATTTGAGTCTCTGCATGGCTTTGGATGAGCCCCGTTAGTCATGATGTGAATCTTTGAAACATAACTTTAAACTTATTATTTTGCAATTAAGCTTTTGTACCTACACATTCATAAGCATGATTAGCACTCTTCATTTATTTAATCATCATTAAAATCATACTTGGGGTGTCACAATATTTGATAGATATAATTCCCTGACATTTTACCTCTCATCACCACATCGATCCCTTCGATCTCTTTAGATCTTTCTTCTCTATCTAACCTTACAACCCATGGAACATGCCACACATTCATGAGTGCATGCACCATGCCATTGAACATCCTGATCCTCACCAGTCCAACTCCAACAGCTCTGCACTCTTCATGTTGGATGCAATGATCTAGGACTTCTTGTTTGATGATAACAAACGTATGTGAACGATTTGATGTGTGTGCTAAGTGTTTTTCAGGAGTGGCACTCTCGCAATTACTCAAGGGGAGACTTAGTCAAAATGTAACGCCCCGCTCCCCAGGATACCCGGAAAGTACGAATCCGTCCCAGTAGGATATCCCTACTCCACGTAGTATACCATCTACAGGCATGAGCTATTATGCATGGAATATGAAGTGTAGTACCATAGCATGCTAGGGAAGACATAACTATATAATGTTAAGGTAAAAGTAGGAAAACGTACATGCCGCACTGGTAAGCAAGTAAAATGGGGAGATTGGACTTCCTACTAGGTAGTATGACACTCCTAAAGAAACTACTCATGCATGATATAATAAAGTGAACGATCTACACAGATTTATGCATGACATGTCATTTATAGTATGATGCACAAAGTAAACGTGACATGGTAGAAGGGAAAATAAACAAGACAATGATATAGAAAGAAGTAAAACAAGCACATATAAATGGTTGGCGTTTTGGAACCTAGGTAGTGGGTAGGACCCTTTTGGGACTAGTCCTTCACCCCTAGTTGGGGTGGAACTGGAACTCCCCCAGACATGCTATGGATGGAGCCAAGCGTGCAATGCTGTTAACAAAGGAGCACTTCCCTCATTTCTCCTTATATCCGCCAATCCCCGCCTCATGGGCTACGTCAGGAGTGCAAACCACAAACGGTCCATCCCTCATGTCCACCTACTACTTTTGTTCCCCCAAACACCGTGTCACCCTGCTCTGGGGAGGACTTAATCGTTTATTTACTAGCATCATTTGGCATAACGGAATTTGCTTTTTCTTTGCATTTCCTTTTTCCTTTCTTTTATTCACTACGTGCCACATGCCTTTCTTTCTATCAATTCCATTTCATTCTATTCACAACAAGCAATTGCCATCATCGTAACAACATTAACAATGAACCGCTTTTGATAATAACAACTACTTAAGGAATAACCATACCAACCTCATCGTCAAAGGTACACTATAACAACATTCGTAATTACAACAACTACAACATAATGCCATGAATAAGAGCAATTACAATATCATCACCCCATATTTTAAAGGAGGGTATCTTTATGTGAAAATGCAGTACTCTCTCCACATGCAACTTCTCTTTCAATAAAGGCATGAACCATCACAACTTTAGTTAATAACAACAGTAACAACAATATCAAGGGTGACAACAACAACATAATAACAGCAAGAAGAACAATACCAACTAGATTTAAAGAGAGGGCTTTAAAACTTGCATGGCCTTTGTTACATACTACCTCCCATATTTCAATTGCCCAACACCACACCAATGCCATTGGTAACATGAAATCAAAACTACATCACACATTACAATTCTGACATCTGTCCACCATCAGATTAATGAGCATATTTCTCCATATTTTTATACTGAACATGACCAAGGTGATTAAATGGAAGTTTCAGATATATGTGTTGTGGATTCACTGATGAAATTTCAAGAAGAAATACCAACTGAGTGATTTATGGTGATTTATTTGGTGAGGTCTGTCGAAACTGTTTTTCAAACAGATTCTAAGGGCTGTAACAATTGCTATTTTAAGTCATGTTTAAGTTAGAATCTCGAACACATACACTAGGAGAAAGTTGTAGAACAAGTTGTTAACTTTACAAAGAGACCAAGAACACTAATTTATATGGAGTGTGCACAGACTAAGCTCAATTTCTCCAAACTGTGCCCAGACTGAGTGAAATTCAGACATGTTGTAAAGATGGAATTTTTACTTTTGATTACTGAATTAAACATATGTCATATTATATATGAACATGGGGTAAAATTTAAAGAGATACACTATAAATTTTGCAAAGTTCAATTCAACCCACGACAGCAGATATGGAGGATAGAATTTGTTATCGGACTGCAGAAATTTTAAAAGCAACAAAGGTGAAAGCTTTACATGCATGAACATGTCATAAGAGTAGGAGTTGGATTCCTACATTCTACCATGCACCTAGAATACTCCTCCCATGGCTCCTCCAAGCATCATGGCCAAGCCTCCTCCTTGACCTAGCTTTCTCCTCTTGCCATCATCATCCTCCTCCTCCCTCCTCTTTTCCTCTTCTCTTTTTCTTTTCTTTTTCTCTTTTCGTTTCTCTTCATTCATTTTTCCTTGGGGATTTCGGCCCAACTGATGTAGGGGAGAGAGAGGGAGGTTGGGACAAGGGTTAGAGAAGTGTGTGGGTGTGTGTGGAAGCCTCTTACTAAAGGAAATGACCAAAATACCCATTTTCCCAAATACCCCTCAACCTCCACTTATTTACCACTATGCCATTATGCAATATGACAAACTCATCATTACCTCTCTTCATATTGGCCCTCCACCTTCCCATCTATTTACAAGTCACGCCATAAGAGGAAATTTTTGCATAAAACCCCTTTCTTATGACACTCTTGGAAACTAATCCAATTTTGGGTGGAAATGGAAAGTGATTGGGTCTTTTGAGTTTAAGTGCAAGGACCACTACTCCTCTTCCTTCCTTACATCCCCACTTGCCCATCACACATCCCTTATTACTCTACACTCTCTCTCTCACTTACTAAATTCACTGCACTTCTGATTATACACCCATCTCACTCTCTATACCAACTTATACCCACTAACTTCTCTCTAATACGCATCACACCATATACTCAAGCATACAAGAGGACATCCAGATAGGCTTATCTCTGATCATAGCACAACAATAGGCAACCATGTAGGCATCCAATATGGTATTACTATACACACTACACACTATACATCAATATACTAGTACAAATACACCACACAAATATATTACTATACACACCCTAGGTATAGGGAACTAGGGTCATTACACAAAATGATGAAGAAATCAATTTCATATCAAATACAAATCCCATACAACGTCCTAATCCTATTTCTTATCCAAGAGTGTTTGATGAGATCTTTTATTTGGCTCATTCAAATCCCTAATTGGTTGGAAAAATCCCTATCTCTAAGGGGTCCTCCTCATGCCGACCTACCCTAGCCATCTCTCCCTTGCATGAGTAAAACCCTAGCCTCTCTTCTCTATATAACCATTCATCCTAAAGGATGCTAAGGTGTCGGCCAAGAAAATAATTCCCAAGGAAAAACTCTCTTCACTCAAAAGCATCCCTCCTAGCCGCAAGCCTCATCAAGAAGATCTTCATCAAGCCAAGAAACTTACTAAGGAGGGAGAGCAAGTTATATTGCTAAAGAGCTTCATCATCATCCGCATTGCTGCAACATCAAGCTTCCAATTGCCGCAAGCAATAATCAAAGGCCAACATCCACCTACAAGCCGCAACATCCTCCAAGCCATCTAACTCACGCATCATCAAGGAGGAGACTCACGCACCAAGCTTATCAATCGAACCATCTCATGTGCCAAGGAATCTTGCCGACCCATGTCTCCAACCACATCCAAGCCTTGCTGATCGAAGGACTCCACATGCCAAGAGGAGCTGCCACACCCTAGAGGCCATGCCGACCCAGAGGAAGCCTGCACCAAGATATTGTCGACCTTGCCAAGCGCCGCACCAAGAGCTCTGCCGACCCTTTCATCATCCATGCCATAGGGGCTACCGACCCTACAAGCTGCAAAGTCATCAAGTAGATTCAAGGGCTGTCGACCCTTGCTAATAGAGGCTGCCGACCGACCCTCTTTTGCTCTTGCCGGCCGACAAAAGGGAGTGCCAACAGCCGTCGCTCATCCAAGCTACCGACCCAAGCATTGGCACATAACCGACCACATCAGCTTATAGTCGAGAGGTCTTGCCAACCGTGCCATCCAAGCCGAATATTGGCTACCGACCCATCCAAGTGTAGCGCCAAGCACTCTTGTCGACCTATAACATCTGCAGGCTGTCGATCGAGTCAGCAATCGACAATTCCTTGTGCCGACCGAGCACATCATAGTGCTATCAGTGCCTTGCCGAAAGCTTGCTGAAGCAACCCACCTCAAGAGACTTGCCGAGATCATTATCCAAGGGGCTGAAGCAAGTTACAGATAGAGAACTTCAGAGACTACTACTTGTCAGAGCTGATCTAACCACGTGCTGAACGACGGAGACGACACACGATCACAAACTGAGCTATTCTAAACTCTGATTATTTTATATTTGTGATAGTAGTGTATTGATCTCTGTAGGGGAAATACTTTATCGTTATTTGTGACGTTTTGGGGTCTTGTTTAGTCTGGGACTAGACAAGAGGGTCTTGACAAGTTGGGGCTTGTCAAGATAGAGCATTTACTAGGTTGATAGTGTTTTGCACTCGGAGAGTGTGGTACGAACTAGGTGAGAGTTGAGTTGGGGCTCATAGGTCATTGTAGTTGTACAAAGAAATATATTAATGCTAGTATATGATTTGGGGCTGGAGTAGGTTGTGGGACGATCGAACCAGGGTAAATCTGTTGCGTACTCTGCAATTTCTTATTATTTACTCTGCATCTGCTATAACTACATGTGATTGCTCGTTGGTTGCGCGAGAATTTTTATTAGCATATTATCCCCCCTCTAGGCTTAGATCCAGATCCAACACTTCATTGTTAACCAGAAAGACTGATCCATCTTCGTTCTTCTAGCGGGTATGAAAGCACTCTTTATTTGATATCATGTAGAACGACGCCCCTAAATCCATGACCCAAGCATGATTTGATACATTTGAAGAACACACTGTGAGCACATTGTAGGCCTCCTTGCTCCTCACTTCCTCTGTCTTCATGACTGCAACTGACGAAGACTCGGGCATATCCATTCTTGTTATCTTTGTTCCTCCTCTCTGGACAGTCTTTCTTCTTATATCCATGTTTCTTGTAAATTAAGCACACCATGTCTCTTGTCCTTGATTTCGATATCCTCATGTTGCTGCCTATTGCAATGCTTCGTCATGAAGTAAGTAGGCCCCGATTGTCTGATACTCATTCACTCAAACCAACTCTTACCATCCGATCTCTCAACTCATTACTGTAGAACCCTTCACATCCTCAAGACTGAGAGTATCCCCACCATAGACCATGGTGTTATTGAACATCGTGTATTGCTCTGGCAACGACATGAGCAGAATCATTGCCTCATGCTATGCCTTTGTAGTTAATCCAATGGCCCTCATCTTCATTACTAAAATATTGAAGGTATACATGTGATCCTTCAATGTGGTCACATCTTACATCTTGAAAGTGAAGAAAGTCTTCAGGAAGATAAGCTTGTTGGGGTGTGAATTTCTCAAATACAACTTCTCGAGCTTTTCCCATAATCTCTTGGTCGTAGTCTCCTTAGACACTTGATAGATCACCCCGTTAGATAAACTAAGATGGATGGTTGTTATCATCGAGGCCTTCATCTCCATCTTCTCCCTTTGAGATATTGGCCAGTAAAGACTTTGTGTCGTACACGACCCTATGGACATGATCTTCTCCCAAGATTGCTTTCATCTTGTATTGCCATATCTCAAAGTTTCCCTTGCCATCAAACTTTTCAGTTTTGTAGTGTGTTCCTCTAACTACCGCATACGAGGTACTCACAAATGAACTCGAACCAATTAATCCTTCGGTTGCGCAACCTTTTATAGAAGAACTATCCAATATTGCATTGGACTTGTTTATGAACATTGCTCTTATACCACTTGTTAGGGATGGTGATGATCACCTCGCAGAATTCCAATATCGGTGGGACAACAACATAGCATAGCAAATGATGTTTTCTACAATACCCGCAACACTCAATATATATGAAAGATTACGCAAAAGAAAAGAATAATACGCACCTGACATCAAAGATTTAAACTAGTTCCATCCAATTCTTGGTGTATGTCCATTTAAGAAATCGAAAAAATTTAATATCTTTGAATTTTAAGCTATGGCGTTTAGTTCAAGGGTATAACCAAACCCACTAAAAATCAAAAAAAAAAAGAAAACAATGGCTTGTGTCTATCAAACAACCAACCCCTTGGCCCCAAGTTTGCTTTCTATTTGTTTATAGGTAGCCGCAAACTTTACATGAAAAATCCACATGAAAACCACTAGAGAATTGTATGAAACACTAGCCAAAACCCCATTTATATAACTAATGGGTCTGTTTCCTAATTGGGATCAGAATCCGATTAACCGCATGATGCATGTGAATGCATCTGCGTCGGGATTCTTTTTAGCCGTCCGATGGCCGCCACGTGTCCCTTCTTCAACCGACCATGCGATGCCGCTTGCTATTGCCATTGGATGTGGCAGGCTAATCCCGTGTTGTGACGTGTGTCCCGTCCGAAGATGTACTGCGCTACTCCGCGTCAGGTGCAGCACACGTGGCGCACGCGCTCCCTCCCCCTGCAAGCGTCTAGGCCGCTGTATCTCTTCTACTGGGCCATCGCGGGCTGCACTAGGTTGTTTCCGTGCAAACAATGCGCTGCCGCACGTGCAGCGGCAACATGCCACCCCACCGTGGGCTGAAAATTCCAAAAATAAATAGAAATGGGCTGGGCCATCATAAACTCGTTGATTAGGGCTCCAAAAAATCTCCAAAAAATCGTCATAAATCATGGATTAATACCGAGATATTTTTGGTGTTTTGTATCAAATTTTTCAACAATGGCATGGTTATTTTTGAACAAGAGACGGCAAGAGGACTTATAGGAATGCAACTTCGGTTCCATACATTTTCAATCAGAAGCTAATGGCCTGCAAATCAGTAGTTTTATTAGAATTTTGTATTGGGAAATAGGAAGAAATCGAACTTGGCCGGAGACTAGTTGGGGTAAGATCGCAAGAGAAATGATGCCATCATGTTCTTCAAAAAACGAGCACATATATTTCAATTCAACCTGTATAAATCTAATCGAAACTTTATCCTGCGCATTTAACAACAGCAACACAAGGAGCACATACTAACAGCTAGACTAGCAATCCTTTATTCATATCAACCCATGGCTTAAGCTAACCATACAAGAGGCACATCTCTCTTCTCTTTGTTTACAATGGCACTTAATTATTCATAGATGACTGCAGCCCTGACGAGCAGCAACAGGTCAGCTGGCCATTTTTGACGACGCATTGGCCGTTGAGGAATCCGGCCTTGATGCAGCCAGCCCGGCAGTCCGGCAGACACTTCCCGACGCATCGAGTCGTCGGCGTGACCACGATTCCGTCTGCAAGAAAATATCGCCGACATGATCAAGAAATCAATCTGAGCAAAGCAAATATCCATGAGAGAGTGTGTGAGCTTACTTGAAACCGAGCTTGAGATTGCAAAGACGACCAGCATGGCAAAGAGGAAGGCCTTGGATGACTGAGAGAGCGCCATTTCCTTCGACTGCTGAACTTTTCGACGATGAAGGCTTCGGTGGTTCGTGCAGAAGAGGATTGCGGCAATTTATAGAGAGAAGTTGTAGACAGATGCATTGTATCGTGTTTGATCAGCATATCTGACTAAATCTCTGAATTAATTTGTTTCTGGTTTCAGTACGTTTAGCTTGATGTTAATTCAGAAACAATCAAACAAGATATCTGAATTTATTTACTTACCATACATTGCATCTGGAGATTGTTGGAATTGAATTTCTAAAGAGATATGGTAAAGAGGAAGAGTTTTTTAAAAAAATTCTACTTTGGCTCTTCACTTTCAAAACACAAGACTTACATATAGGCATTTATAGGACTCATTGTTACATATATAAACTTGTTGTGAAGGAGAAACAGGTTGTTGTGAAGGAGAAACAGGTTTGAAGAAGGTTGAGGTTAGCTAGGAAACCACTAGCCTCCTTTATATAGTATTCATATTGGTTACTCATGTAGGTGGATACCCAATAGGCCCAATGGTCCTATTCATAACACTTCCCCTTATCCAACCAACGTGGTATACTCGACTTATGAATACTGAATGATTCATTAGTACTAATGAGTATCTTAAAGGGTGGATACTTCTAGATCCAAGCTAGGTATAACTGCCTCGTTAAAACCCCTTATCTATGGAAAACCCTATGTGAAAAACCAATAGCGAAGGGAAAAGAGTACAACACTCCATAACTTCCCCTGATTTAGGGATGTGTCGAGGGGTGGATACTTCTGGATCCAGAGTCAATGTGGTTGCCTCGTTAAAACCTTGACTATGGAAAACCCTGTGGGAAAAACCACTAGCCAAGGAAAAAGAGTACAACTCTAAAGTTGACTCCCCCTTATCTGATCAAGCTTCAGGCTTGCAGATATCCTATATATCTATACATTAATCTCCTATGCGTCTAGATATCCATCTCATCTACAACATTCTGAAAGCAAATGTAAAGTACAAATATCACTCATCTATACAAGTTTCACTCATATAAGACAGTATCTGAAACTAAAGGAGCGCTGCGAACTTGGTAGACAACTCCACGTCCCAATCGTCATTGTCTGCGAGGTACTTCAGGACCTGGCTTTGTATATTCTTGAACTGCTTTTTGGATGATGAGCTTCTCGGGATGGTAGGAGGATGTAGACTTGGGAGGATTCTGTGTAGATCTTCAGGAGGTGGACGTCCCTTTTATGCTATTCATCGCGTTGATCTGTAACCTGCATATGCAAATACATTTAACATGGAGGATTTATCCTCGACCCTTGGAGATAGCGCAGAAGCTACATATCTTTGGTCCAGTGGTGCGCTGCAGGCGCTGCACTGTACCTGGCTAATAGCTATACTGCTAACGCTCAAAAGAGACGCATGCAGTTGGCCGAGGTAAAGAGTGTTTCAAAGACACTTAAGGTACTTCTGGACCTTATATATTCTTCCCCTCTTCCAGCTAACGGAAAGGGGTTTTTTAATGTGTATCCATATAACCAAATAGGTGTATTTAGTGGATAATGGTTTTCATGTTTCTTCATCAATCGTCATTGAATGAAGTTTTCATCTTCGGGATGATTTATAATAGTTCATCTGCAGGATGATAGTTCATCTTCAGGATGATTAATGTCATCTTCAGGATGATAGTTCATTTTTATGATGATAGTACATCTTCAGGATGTTGTATTCTGTAAGCCAAGAATTTATGCCTAGCTGGGACTTTCGTATCATGTCATATATATATCATATTTGATAGATAGGCATTAACAGATTTCGGTATTTTCTCTTCAGGAGATCCGATAATATTTTGAGTTATTAAAACAATCTCAATTCTTTTAATTTGCTCTTTTAAAAATAATATTGTTTTTAAGAGGTGCAAACAACAACCTTTTAATATGAGTCCTTTAAGGATCTCTGTCTAGGTTGTCTTTCCTTTAATCATATTTTTAATATGTGTCCCAGAAAAAAGGAAAGTAAAGAAAAATTTTATACAGGCAGTTGAAAAAATTTTATATAGGTAATGTTGTCACATCCAATAGCAACATCAACCAAAAATTCCCTCTTTTTGCCATTAGTTGGGTTACGCCTTGACTTAAACCAGTCGATGCATCAGATTCATCTTGTAAGTGAGTTCAGCTTATCTTACTTGATTACTTCCTAGTTTGAGCGATTTATACCTCTAAATCTATAGAAAATTATAATGCTTATAGCCAACGATTTTGTTATAATTCTCCTACAATACTCAATTATCCCACAGGATTTGATATCATTTTTGATATCAGAACTTCAGGTCCATACACCTCATATTTCATAAGTGAGTCCAGCTCACCTTATTATTGCCTCATTCCACATTATTATAATTTGGCCAAATCTCTATGTTTGCTTCAGGCAAAGCAGAGTTGTGGAAATGATCTTTTTTATTTAACTGGCAAAGTGAAATATGAAAAAATTTGTCGACAAAATGTGTTCTTTCTTGCCCAAAACTTACCATGTACGTACTATAATCATTTGATTTCTCCCAGAAGTGTCTCCTTCATGACGCGTTGAAGAATTGAAGGTTCTGGGATGGGTAAAGAATATGGATAGATCCAGAATGGGTTCTTAGCAACCAAGTTGCAATAAGGTTCTGGATTTGAGATCACTTTTCTGTGGTGGTATTATTTTTTCGGTCTCCAGGAGTAGATTTCTCTCTTTGGAGCCTAGTCATCTCTTAAGGACATCCACTTCTGCTGCTAGTGGATTGCATATATGTCAATCCTAGCTGGATTATTTGTAGCAGGGATGTGAAAGTTTGACAATATTTAAATTGTCAGTTTGATTATAATCAGATCATATGTATCTACTTTTTAAATTGTCAATTTAAGCTTCAGGCTCATAGATGATTTGAACCAAATAGAGAATTTGAAGGATCTTCCGGATCCTTATTACCATCAACACACAATCTATAAGATGTGTACTAATGCCTTACTCATACGAGATTTTAGAATCTATTCATCAAAGGTGGTTAGTCCTGATGAATGTGTTCAGTTTATAGCATCATGATGGTTTATGTAGTGTTGCTTCAGGAACACGGATACAACGTTGCAGACATACCATCTTTAAGATGTGTTCTAAACTCATTCTTAGAAAATGTTTATATGGAGTTGATCAGGCTCATATAAAAAGCTTCTAATGGTGTGTTTAGCTGAGTGTATGCAACCACTGTTGCTAATTATTTATGATTTCCCATTTTTATCCAATGTTACCACCATTTTTAAAAAAATGTGTTGGATAATGACCATTTTTAGAGAATATATTGATGAGTACGCTAAATGTACATCATTAGTCCTATTAAGGGAATGGACAAAGCCTATTTATATCCCTTAAGTACTCTCAAGAGACCTAAAGGTCTTCATTATCATTAATGATGATAGTAAGTATATCATCTAATTTATTTTTGAGGATGTTATGATGGTCAATGTCCACATGACGAGGAAATGATTTCATAATCTTTTTGCCCATTTATATGGGATAAAGAAAATGCACCCATCTGAATAAACATTGTTTTCTTCAGATATATAGGATTTGTTTAAACAAACATCAATCCTGGGCAGCATATTTATCGTTCCCAAGTTAAGACTTGGACGATTTTGGACACTTCAAGTGTTCCAATTTTTCCTCTTTTTGAATTTATTTTGGGACAAAGCTTCCGGCTTTATTTATTTTGAGAGTAATAGACATCCTCTTTTTAGAGTAGACAGGCTTAAAAAGTCCTGAATTTAAAAAACAGAAATCACAGAAAAGATTTTCTAAATGACTAATACTGTAAAATACTTTTTAAAAGTATATATAAACACTTAAACTCGTTAAGAAATATGTTATGGCAACAAATTAAAAATTGTGTTTATAAAATTTATTTGTCCTCTAGCAGTGGCTAATTATACAATAAGTAGGTCGACTTTCGTCGGTTATATATATATATATATCAATGGCATAAACTAATTACTTTTCATATTGCAAAAGCAGTATGGGTACTTGTCAGAGCTTCTGGTTCTGATCTTAGTTTGTCATTTCCTACTCCATATCGAGTAATATTTTCCCCTATTTTTTTATTTCAGGCCATGTTTGATCCTGAACTTCCCCTGATTTCAATTTTTCTTATTTATAAAGGACAATGAAAATTAGTCTTACTAAGAAGACATAGGCAGAGGTTTGAGCAAATTATTTTATACTTCCATTTTTCTAATTAATCAGAGACTTTTAAAGGTCTATTTGAATGCTCGAGTATGGCTTCAGGCCATTTTCTTGAGTCGTTCAAATTTTATGTGGATAGTTCATCATGGTCAAAGGGAACAAATACGTGGGTGCATAATATATTTCTCACTTATTTATTAAGCCACGACTTCAGGCGTATGCTTATATTCAAGGCTAGGTTAAAAAATCTTTCCTTGTAAAAATAAAGGAGAGTACTCTTTTAAAAAGTTTAGCGGTATTATGGAAAACTTCTTGTGTCCATATTGGATTATATAGATCATAAATCTTATAGATCAATTTACCGCGAAGTGTGCATCTTTTATAAAGATAGCAGTTACAATTTTCGCATAATCCATCGTATTTGTTTTGTTTTGACATTTAATATGATTTGAACTTCAGGTTCAATTTTCAACAAAGATTTGCTATTTAAACTTGTTGAAATATTATTTAATCTGTTTGTGCCATAATATTTAATCTTAGTTTGAGTATTAACATGAAAAATAGTTATATAAGAAAATAGACTAAGTTTTAACATGCAAACAAAATATTAAAACAATTGTGCAATAATCTAGTTGTTCGTAAGATGTCTTGGATTTTTATGACGCATACCCAAAAATTTCATGGGAATTTAATTCCAAAAAGGAAAATTTTATGGGTCCGTGGTGGCGGCGGAGACTTCTGGCCATCCGCGGTATGTGTCGTGTTAGTTAGATTATGTTCATAAAAATTTAAACTGAACAACATGTCATTCATCATTAACGACAAATAACATTTTATCCTCTAAAATATTAATATTTATTATAACCCCTCTCTCAACTGCTTTCCTGATGTTTCACGAATTTTCCAGAATTTTTTCCAAGTTTTTAGGATTTTTCTGGACTTTTCTGGGATTTATTCGGTAATTTTTGAATTTAATATATATATATAATATGTATTTTATAAAGATTTCAGAAATTAATAATATTCGGTCAGCAGGCTTCGGGCCCGTTAAGCATATTTTCTCTTTATTTATGTATATATTTTTACACTTTTTGTGTGCTGCAGGCCAAAAAGGGGAAAATAAATTAATTTATGTCTGCGAGCTTCAGGCCCGTTAGGATACTTGTTTATTAATTTTCAAGAAAATCTATGGGCTGAGCCCACTAAACAAGTTAAAATTAATTTAAATTTTAATTATATTTCCAAGTGTGGGCTTCAGGCCCATCATGAAAAGGGGAAACAATTTTAATATTAATACATTTGTATTTATTTGGTGGGCTTCAGGCCCATTAGGGGGTTCTAACATAATATCAATCAACTAATCTGATTTTTTTTCTTATTTGGACTGCTGGCCCAATAAAAGTCACATATATGAACTAACCATTAGTCACATACTTTAAATTAAGTTTATATTTTCAACACCCTTCTTTAAACTTAAGATCCTGTAACTCCAAGCATCGTCTTCAATTTGCTAAAAATGTCAAACTTAAGAGGTTTCGTAAAAATATCCGCAACTTGGTCTTGGATCTTCACATACTTTACTTACACACGTCATTCTTCGTAACACATTCTTTGAGAAAACGACACATATATGCTTGCATCTATCATGGAAAACCGGGTTCTTCGCCAATGCAACAGCCGACTTATGGTCAAACAAACTCTTTGTAATCACCTCTTGTGGCATTTGCAACTCCTGCAACACTCTTCTCAACCAAATAGCATGACGTACACAAGATGTAAGAGCAATATTTTCGGCTTCACAAGTAGAGAGTTTCACAATTGGTTGCTTATTAGAACTCCAAGTAAAAGCCGTATCACCAATATAGAAAACAAAACCAATTGTACTCTTCCAGTCATCCACATCTCCACCCAATCACTATCACTATATCCCAAAAGCTTAAATTTATTAGAAAATGAATAAAGCAAAGCATGATTGATTGTACCATTGATATACCGAAGAATTTGCTATAAGTGAAATTATCATTCAAATAGTCTCTATTCTTGTCACGGTAGCAAATTCTTCACTATACTCGATCCTGGGATGTTGGTGTTAGTGGTTATGCCCTAGGCCAAATATTTGGACATTTATGTTATGTCAATTTTTCATTTATAAAATGTTTCTCTTATTGTTATTGTTATATTGCTTGTATGTTTCATTATAATAATGTTTGAATAGCTATTTAATATTATTCTAAGTATCCCTAGTCATTCATCGTTAAAGATATATTGATGAATTAAGACTAGTATGAGTTTGGTTGATAATTATGAGATAATTATATGTATAGTGATACAAATAAAACTTATATGTACTTGTTAGAGAACAAAGTACTGGATAGACTTGCTATGAGATCATTACATGGACCAGTGTCATAAATGATCTCATAATATTTATGTCATAGAATCTTTAGACCTAAGATGAGCACAGTTTCCTACATTAGGCACATCACGTTTTGACATAACCAAACGTTATCTTTAATCAGATAATCATAAAGGTTATGATTGAACATGGTGTGAATTATGCAGAGGAAAGTGAATGAACACGATGGAATTTTTCTCTCTCTTATAAGAGAGATATCTAATGGGCCCCTCGATAAGTAAGACTGAGAAATGCATGGCCATGCTCAAATGAATGTCATTTGATTTTATCAGTCTACTTAATAAACGAGAAATTAAATGTTTGAACAATATAAGTATGACATTGTCCATAACTTATGTTCAAATCAGATATCGTGTGACAAAAGGATTATGACATATTCTATTGGTTAGGTTAATATCGAACTAACGATATTCATATTAATTGGATCGTCATAATGTCTTGTTAGAGATCAATTATGACTGATGGGCTTTTAATGGGATTAGGCCCATTGCCAATTTGATATGAGCCTTTTGGGTCGCACACAAAGAGCGAAATGGATATGATAAGGTTTAAACATGATTTCAAATTTGATTTGAAATTCGTAATATGGGGAAATATCTTAACTAGCAGATATTGTATCTCGTTAAGATATTATCCCTAAGATATCGATGTGTTACTAAAACGCGTTAAAGAGTTAATGGATAATGTATCTTATTATATTATCTTTAAAGATATCGTTGCGTATCTGAAAAGCGTTAAAGGGTTCACATGGGATTCTATATATGATATAGAACGGATTTTTATTTTTTACGTATTCAATCTATCTCTTCTGTTTTTGTGAAAAGCGAACAGTGAACATCGAAAGAGAGAGAAACCCTAGCTGCAGAGAAGAAGCTATCACCCTCGCAATTCCTTTTCATGACGTTCGCGTGTGGATACTGATAGAGGGTGGTCGTTCGTCGAGCAGCACCCGCAGTCCGATACATTCGAATCGGTAAAAAGGTTAGTAATATGATCAAATTGATTTGAAGACACAAGGATCTTGGTAGGTTTCCATTTTTTCGCTGCGTATAAAATCGGTTATGCTTGATGGAAAACCTAATAGTTGGCTATATCACTTGGTTACTAACCTTGCCTTTCGTCTTTCTACCTCCCCTTTAGCATTCTTCTTATTGAAAACACATATTTCACACCAATGAGCTTTTGACCTTTCAAAATGGCTGCTAACTTCCTATGCTCATTTCTCTCAATGGAATTGATTTCCTCATCCGTGGCTTTCCTACACTTTTCATCTTTCACCGCTTCCTCAAACAATATAGATTCACAATCATTAAAGTGACAAAAAAGAATTAGATCATCAATTAAATTCTCTATTATCTCATAGAGATCATGAATGCTTCTTACTTGGGGTTGACTTTCAGTAGAGCTTCCACTAAAAGAAGATGAAGACAGTATACTCAAAGTTGTGGGTGATCTTGTAGGTGTTATAGGCTCTTCAACTCCACCTTTTTGCTCCTTCTCATCAAGAAAAGGAAAGGAATCATTCATCTCCTTGTCTTCATTGGGCCAATCCCACAAATCTTCTTCATCGAACTACACATCTCTACTAATAATTATATTGCCAACACTTCGATTGTAAAGTTCGTAGTCTTTGGAACTGTTGACGGCTAGGTTTCAGCCAAAAGTACATTTGGCTAACGTGGACGCCTCTGATGACGTGGAGCCCCATCAGCTGATGAATGGGACCTGAGGTAGATGGAACCCGGGTCGTAAGTGGCTAAGCTTTGAGCTACGATGTTGGAACTCGATCAATCTCAGGATCGTAGGTAATGACCCTTCGACCTTTCTGCGGGATTGTTCCTCGATCGACCTGCACCACACACACTCGTTATGGGGGTCGAATCTGGGTTCCGACCCAAATCCTCTCATATGATTAAGATAGTATGGACTTAAGTGAGGCTTAGTGCTGTCAAGCTCGACCTAAAGGAGACTGTCTCGATTTAGTCACACCGAACTTTTGGAGGAAGAAATATAAGAGTGGAAAATAGATATTAAGATAGTCAGAGTACCAAGTATTCTGTATCTCTGGAATCTGCCTTGTATTGTTTGTCTTTCTCTTATTTATAAGCAGAGGCATCACTTTAGTACCATTGGCGAATAACGGTCATCCATTATGGCGGCACGATCATCCCTAAAATATAGGCATAACCGATGTCCACTCCTCCGCTATTAATGCGTGCATAATCAACTTCCTTAAGCAACGGATGCTCAACGAGAAAATTGGGCATGTGCTTTGACCAGGCCATTGGTTAACCTCTTTTATGAGCCTCGTAGGCCGAGTGGGCTCGGATACCCCACCTGCGGGCTTCATAGCCTCAATGAGAAAATATTCTTTTTCCTAGAGGGCTGGCCCAAGGACGCAACAATGTCCCCTATCACTTGAAATGGCCATTACAATGCGAGTGCTATGTATTACATTTGTGAATTTGTGTATGTTCATTAAATATTATGACACATGATATGTCAACTGGGACGTCTCGATCTGCCCTAAGGCGGGTGAGCATCCTAGTATGTGGATGAGAGAAGTTTGGGTATTACTGAACCATAAGGGACTGGACTGAGAAGTTGGGGGAAAAGATATGTGATATGTGATACTTATTCCCACTCGCCTTTACCAGGAGTGGATGGGACATACGGAGGTGGTGTTACTATGGGAAGCCTCACTCCTGCCAGGGACGGGGGAGCTGAGAGGCCCGGCGTATAGTGCCCGTGTCCACTGCGTCGTGTGCTATATTCACCCCAAATTTGGGGTGAGGTCCAAGCCCTTATCTTTAGGTGATACCCAGGCTTCCAAAGAGTCACTAACATCTGCTAATTAATAAAGTTCATATGAGTTGTTGTTGCACATTTGTGTGTGGTACTTTTCACTTTGGTTGCTTGTTTTCACTTTGGTTGCTTGTACTCCTATTGCCTTTACACTCATAACCGCTAAATGATTTCCCCTACCCTAGTTAGTTTCCTATTGTGCATGTTTTGACGTGCTCATTTTACTTTTCAGGTCTTGAGCAGGTGACACCAAAGCAAAATCTCCCTCATGAGATTCCTTAGACGTGAGTTTTGACTTGGGGACACCACTCTTTTGGGCTGCGTCTTGTAGTGTGAGTTGGGTCGAGTGGTGAGCGAGTTGTCTTTTGTAGCTGTGGTATATGTTGGTGGCTTGTAGTACCTCTCATGTATACTTGAGTCAGTTTCACTTTGTACTTGATGCTTGTGTGTGCTTCTCTCCTTGGTTATGTAAATCTGTAGTTATGTACTTTCTGTGATGGCTGAATGTGTTGCTTTCTATTTATATAAATATATGTGATGTATGATCCCAGCATTCACAGTGGCCTGCTCCATGTGTGTTTTCTTTTCACGCTTGGTGCAATACCGCGATTTGTCAGGCTATCCTCCCTTTCACATGGTATGGAATGCCATATAAGGTATTTGTGAGAATGGGACGTGACATGTTGAGTGGTGGCCCATGCAGGTCGACTCTCACTGCGATATGCGAAAGGATGATACATCAAACACTTTGATGCCATCACATATGGTACTGATTTCTCTTGTGCTATCCTTTCCCTACAGAATGGATAGTGGAAACGGGTTATCTTCGTCAGAGATGGAGCATGCCAAGCCCTCTTTGATGGCGAAGATTCTGATGGGTTTACAGGCGAGTCTGGGTCAGCAGTCTGAGATGCTCGCCAAGATGCAGGGTCAGAAGACCCTAGGCTTCAAGCAGTTTACGGTAATGAAGCCGGGGACTTTTTCTGGCAAGGAGACTGCACTGGAGATCGATGAGTGGCCACGGCACACAGAAGATGACCTCACAACTATTGGAGTTCCACTGGAGAGTTGGGTTGATGCAGCAAAAAGGCAATTGACACATCGGGCCAGAGATTGGTGGGATGCCCAGGAGCGACATCTGACAGGTCCTATCTCTTGGAATACCTTCAAGGAGCTTTTTAAGTCCAAGTTCCTTCCACATAGTATAAAAGATGAGCTCAGACAGCGTTTTGAGCAGTTGACTTAGGGCCGACAGAGAGTGGATGAGTATGACGCCGAGTTTTCCTTGCTGAGCAAGTTTGCCCCGGAGCTTGTTGCGACTGATGCCACCCGAGCCCGACGCTTCCATATAGAACTTGACCTGGAGTATAGAGGGGCGATGTCTTCGTAGAAACTCGCCACACAAGAGGATGTGCTCGAGGCGGCAAGACTGTATGAGATCCATTTGCGGATTATAGGGAAAATTCCTACAGGTGACAGACGGCCATCAGGACCACAGAAGACAATAACTCGACCAGTATAGACAGCCCAGTTCAAGAGGCCAGGAGCCCCTGCAGTGACACAGAGATGTATGACATGCCAATACTATGGCAAGACTGGCCATGAGCAGAAGGAGTGTAGGGCTTGGGCTAGACAGTGCTTCGCTTGTGGTGGCCGAGGACACATTAGCAGGGCCGTTGCACCTGTGGCTGCTAGGCCGATGTAGCAGCGAGCTCTTCCACCTGGTTCGTAGCGGCCTTCCCTTCCAGCATCAGCTGGACCAGGCACACCATCCCCTAGAGGACCTTTCTTGCCTCCTCAGTGACAGGCCTACAAGAAGACAAACTCTGCTCCAAAGCCCCAGGCTTTTACTATGACAGTAGTAGAGGCAAAAAACTCAGGCCAGGTTAACACTGGTATGGTTCTAGCCTCCCCCTTACTTTACATTATACCACTCGTTGTTTAGGTATGTTGGACATTGGCTTGATTTCCTTTGTTGGCTTCTAGGTATGGTTAAAGTAGCATCTTTTCCTGCTTTGGCACTTTTTGATTCTGGGGCTTCACACTGTTTTCTGTCCCGATAATTTGTGGACAAACATGCTATACCAGTAGACTCCTTCACTGTTAGTTGGAATATTCACACAGGGAGTGGTATGATTAGGAATACTTCAGGGCTCCGTTGTTGTCCAGTGGAAATTTGCATTCGGGAGTTATATGCTGACTTCCTTGTGATTGAGATGCCCACCTTTAAAGCTGTGTTTGGGATGGACTGGTTAGCGATGTTTTGTGCCACTATTGATTGCAAATTAAGGATGGTAGTCTTTTAAATTCCTGATCATCCAGAGTTTGAATTCAGAAGTGGCAGTTGCACATTAGAACCTGTAAGATTCAGAGTGACACCATTGGAAGCAGAAGTGTTGGCAATGACCATGGAGGCAGAGCCAGTCTTACCCAGGGTTGTGCGAGACTTTTCTGACGTCTTTCCTGATGACATTTATGGACTTCCTCCTGATCGATCATTAGAGTTCACCATTGATTTGATACCAGGCACACAACCCATTGCGGAGGCTCCTAATCGAATGGCACCACTTGAGTTGGCTGAACTTCATAATCAGTTAAAGGACCTATCAGAGCGATGGCTGATACAGCAAAGTGTGTCACCTTGGGAAGCACCAATGCTGTTGGTGAATAAGAAAGATGGATCCCGGAGA
Source organism: Scilla litardierei (assembly GCA_030789695.1). Lineage (NCBI taxonomy): Eukaryota > Viridiplantae > Streptophyta > Magnoliopsida > Asparagales > Asparagaceae > Scilla > Scilla litardierei. The sequence continues at coordinate 8,197,678 of CM061132.1, forward strand.
ATGTGCATTGATTATAGGGAATTGAACACGGTGACAATAAAGGAAAAGTACCCACTTCCTCGCATCGATGACCTCTTTGATCAGCTTAGTGAATCCCGAGTCTACTCAAAGTTGGACTTGCGGAGCGGTTATCATCAAATTAAGGTTCTGGGGTCTGATGTTCCGAAGACAGCTTTTCGAACCCGCTATGGACATTATGAGTTCCAGGTGATGCCCTTCGGTGTGACTAATGCTCCAGCTACCTTCATGAGGTTAATTAATCGGTATTCTTTGACTATTTGGACAAGTTCGTGGTAGTCTTTACTGATGATATACTGATATATTCTAAGAATGAGGAAGAGCATGCAGAGCACCTGAGGATTGTTTTTGATACCTTGAGGTAGCATCAGTTATATGCCAAATATAGTAAGTGCCAGTTTTGGTTGTCTAAAGTGGCTTTTTTGGGGCACATAATTTCGGGAGATGGCATATTAGTTGATCCAGAAAAGGTGGCTACAATGGAGAAATGGCCTGTTCCCAGGTCGGTTTCAGTGATTCGGAGTTTCTTAGGATTGGTTGGCTATTACAGGAAGTTCATCAAGGATTTCTCCAAGATTACGGCACCACTTACTCACCTGACTAAGAAAGATGTTGCTTATATCTGGTCTGACGAGTGTCAGCATGCATTTAAGGAGTTGAAGAGAAGGTTGACTACTACGCCAGTTCTGATGATTCCAGATTGTTCTGGAGGGTTCGAGATCTTTTGTGATGCTTCTGACAAAGGGCTGGGATGTGTCCTACATCAACATGGGTGTGTTATAGCTTATGCCTCTAGACTCCTGAACGTGCATGAGCTAAACTACCATACACATGACTTGGAGTTGGCAGTCGTGATTTTTGCCCTAAAGCTATGGAGACACTTTCTGCTAGGAGAGCATATCAAAGTGTACACCGACCACAAGAGTTTGAAGTATGTGTTCACCCAGAAGGAGCTCAACATGAGACAACGTCGGTGGCTTGAGCTGATGGCAGAATATGATATCGAGCTCCAGTATCACCCTGGAAAGGTGAATGTGGTCCCTGATGCACTCAGCAGATTTCCTGCAGTGATGGTGTTGACCTCTCAGCCTCAGCTCCAATGGGCACTGCGACAAATTGAGATAGAGGTTGTACTTTCTGGTGTTAAAGCAACCATGTTGAACTTACAGGTCCAGTCCGATCTAGTGGATCGGATCAAAGCCGCGCAGTCAGGAGATGAAAAGTTGAAGAGAATCCAAGAACAGGTAAAGGCCAGACTTCGAACTGACTCCCACATTCACGAAGATGGCTCTCTTAGATTTGGAACCCGGCGATGCGTGCCGGCTGGTGCTATTCGAGAGGAATTGCTTAAAGAGGCCCATAGCTCCCCTTATTCAATTCATCCAGGAGGGACACAGATGTATCGTGACCTGCAAAAACATTACTGGTGGTATGGGATGAAGCACATTATAGCCAGAAGTGTGGCCTCGTGCTTGGTTTGTCAATAGGTGAAGGCCGAACACCAAAGAGTTGCAGGTCTGTTGCAGCCTCTCCCCATTCCTGAATGGAAATGGCAACACATGACGATGGATTTTGTGACTGGGCTACCCCGCACTCCCAAAGGAAATGACGCAATTTGGGTAGTCGTTGATCGCTTGACCAAATCTGCACATTTCATTCCCTTTCGAGTTGTAGTCTACTGAGCATTTGGCTCGAAGATACATGGAGGTAAAACTCCTTCGTCATCCTTACATTTTCTTTACTTGGTAGTGTGAGGTGTTTGATATAATATTCTTTGCAGGAGATCGTGAGGCTTCACGGAGTTCCTGTTTGTATAATCTCTGATCGGGACGCCAGATTCACCTTACATTTTTGGAGAAGTTTGCAGTCTAGTTTGGGGACTCATCTCAAGTTTAGTACAGCATTGTAGGAGAATGATGCCCTCCAGGCTATTTATCTCTGTGTGAATAGCACAAACGTCTTGTTCGAAATAACAGTAAGCTGTTTGGTAATGATTTATCTAAGTTATATTATAATGTAGTTAACATTAGATATCAACTGAGATAAATTCCTAAGACTTTATGCAAGGTCAAACAGGTATCGAGATGAGTATCTAGATCATGGAGAAATGTTTGACCGTCTGTAGCATAAGTCTAAAATGTTTCGTGGTCGTAGATGTTTCGAGACAAGGATATCAAAACATCGGATAGACCATTGTGTCTTAGTCTTCACCGTTTAGCGGTGGCAATGATCTCATGATCGTTCGACTTGGCGAAGTTGGAGACGAGACATAGGTGCACATTAGAGAATGAGTTCACTGAACGATCTACAAGAGTTATCATATGGTTACATTGACCAATCTGTCAATGATAACTCTTAGTGATGATAGGCTAGTTGGCCTTTTGACTTGAGGTCAATTTTACGAACCTGTGCGTGAACGGTGGCACTTAGATCACTGACCTAACTTCGAGGCTAGGCCTGTCGAAAGGTCTTTGATTGGGTGTCACTTGAAGCGTACGAGGAGAGTAATGACCAAGAGATGATTCGTCTCTCCCGGTCAATGGGAGTTAGTGTCGTAGAGTTAGTTCGGTCTTTAGTTAAATCTCTCCGCAGAGTATGTTGGAAGGAGTCCAACATTAGTTGACTAAAGATCGATAGAAACTAACCGGAGTCAAGTTATTGGGGTTGACAGTTTGACGGTACCCTAGACTTGATCTACACGACATAGTTTAGACGAAGAGACTATAACTGCAGAACTCATCACAGACACGATCAGTGTGGTCCCGACAATTCTCATGTTGATGAGCTAACCACATTATGATGATGCTGAAACAGGGACGGCAGCCACTGCTCGTGGTCTTTGTCGTATAGGGCTTCGAGCCCAACCTGTAGTAGGGTCAGGCCGTAGGGTCACACAAAGAGTGCGACCTTCATCTAGTAATAGGTAGAAATTAGTTAGGGAGAATATTTTGCATTCTTGATGCAAGGGATGGAATAATTGCATTTGATGCAATATGATAATTTAAGCCTAGATAGGGACTAAAATTGCATATGATGCAAAAGAGATTAAATGTGTCTTAAATTGTTTAAAACTATATTTAATAATATAAACGCAAGGAAAAGTTCACGGGTAAGACGGGAATGTCCCGGTCTACGCCGAGGTTCGAACGGCGTCCAAATCGGACGCCAAATGCCCAACTTATGCCCAAAACAGCCAATTGGGTCAGACCAGGCCAGACCAGGCAGACCCAGACCAGACTGGGTCTGGCCTGGCTCTTAGCCAGGCCCGATAGTGCCAGGGCCCGCCTGGGCCTGGGCGCTCGGCCCAGGGCCAGGCCCGGGCGCCTGGGCGCCCGGGCCCTGGCAGGCGCCCGGGCCCTGCCAGGGCCCGGGCGCCAAGGCTCAGGCTCAGGCGCTGAGCGCCAGGGCCTGGGCCCAGGCGGCCCAGGCGCCCTGGGCGCCAGGCCTGGGCGCCTGGCGCCCAGGCCTGGCCTGGGCTGCGCCCAGGTTTAGGCAGAAGTTGTGGGACCCATCTGGTGGGTCCCACATTGGGTGCAGAACCCTAAAAAGGGCTGAGCAGTTTTTGACGGCCGTGTTTGCGAAAAACATGGTGTGGGCTCGACTTTGGACACTCAATTGGAGGGTCAAACGAACTCCGATTGACGAACGGTTTTTTCCTATGCGTTCACCGTTGAACAACCTTCGAATTGATAGGTTGTACCAATCATGAAGCTCAACGGTGAGTGAGTTAAAATTCACGAAAGTTTGCACTTTGTGAAAGGCAAACCAAATTGATTTTATTAACTCTAATTATTAGTCCCACATCGGATTTTGAGAGAAGGGGAGCAGTCAGCCGCCTATATAAATAGGGGCCTGCTCTCCTCCTCAAAACTCGTCCCAAGCTCTAGATCTGAGCGGCTCTCGTAAATGTTGGAGCACGCTCGGATCTAGGCTTAAATTAATATTTCTTCTATCTCCCTAAATTTCTGCCTTACTCTTGAGGGCTCTAGCAAATCCGCAAAGGAGTTCGGATTAAGATCCGAAATCTAGGCGGAGGTTTTACTCGCGTGAAACTTTCTTCGACGCGTGGTTGGCTCGGCAACACGAGGATTGCTCGCCTCGGGATGTGGAGCGGTTCGAGGAGCGGTTTGGGGAGCGATTCAAGGAGCGACTCGGCGTGGGACGGGAGCGGCTCGGAAGACGGTGCGGAACATCTCGCCTGCTCCAGGGTTGAGATTCCGGGTATGTGTTTATTAGCATTAGTTTAATTTAATTGCAGTAGGTTAGATCCTTCTTGGGATGGTCAGATCCATCCCAAGTCGGCATAGATCTTGGCTAAGGGTTTTATACCTAAGGGCTAAGTTAAAATAGTTTTAACTGCAGGTTAATTAGATTAACTAGACTTTTCTTCCGCTGTAAATTCTTTTTCTGTCTATGTTCCGTCCAACTTAGGACGGGAATAGATTTTTTGTGCCATAAGGGTCTCAGAAAACCCTTCAGGCATATCATCCCCAGACAGGTGGGCAGTCCGAGCGAGTTATTCAGATCCTCGAGGACATGTTGAGAGCGTGTATGCTGGATTTTAAGGGTTTCTGGGAAGATCATTTGCACCTGGTGGAGTTTACTTACAACAATAGTTATCAGGCAAGCATTAGAATGGCACAGTTTACTGCTTTGTATGGAAGAAAGTGCAGATCGCCTCTAAGCTGGGACGATGTTGGGGATCATGAACTCTTTGGACCTGACTTGGTGGTGGAAGCGATCGATGTGGTTCGGACAGTCAAGGATAATCTTCGTATCGCTCAGGATCGCTACAAGCATTGGGCAGATACAAAGAGGCGTCCATTGGAATTTCAGCCAGGCGATTACGTGTTCTTGAAGCTCTCCTCGATACGTGGCACGATTCAATGAGTTCGGCCACTTCTAGGGGGGAAAAGAGGGAGATAGGAAATGAAAAGAAAAATGAAGAAAGTTAAAGAAAGAGTTAGAATTTTCCTACAAAAATATCTGGCACTAGAATCCTCTCTAGGATAAGCATGCACATGGTAAAATGACTTGAATACCCTTCCAAAACTACCCCTCAACTTTCTAGTACTTACAAGTTTGACATTACTTTATGCACACACTCTTTTACTATACACACACCCCTCTTTTATACCAAAAGACCATTTTGCCCCTCACCCTTCTAAATATTTACGAGTATGCCACTAATCCCATCCCTTTTCACACTAGCCCCTCTCACATTAACCCACTCTTTCAAAATTTACAAGTATGACATTACTTTACACGCCCACCTTTACTTTACACACACTTCCACCCGTATTGCCAAATGACCAAAATGCCATCACACTCTTCACGAAATTACACGACTGCCCCAGCCACATACACGCCATATCACCTCTTATCAACTCCTCATACTCCCTCTACTTGTGTATAGAGGACTACCGCGTCAGTCGCCGTATAGGGATAAACAAGCCATGACATCCTATCCTCCTTAAACTAATGTTCGTCCTCGAACTATCGAAGTTCAAGGGTTCTAATCTAGAAAGAGGAATACGTCTAATTTCCAGGGGGCCATGTTGCTTACCCGCCTTATTGGAGACTAGGGTTCTAATCTAATTTCCAGGGAAATATGTGGGAGACCCTAGTCACCTTGTGGACTTCTCAGAGATTGAAGTGCGCCTCGACCTGACTTATGAACAGCAACCAGTTGCCATCCTAGATCGGAGATAGAAGATACTGAAAAAGAAGGCCATTAATCTAGTAAGGGTTATGTAGCAACAAGAATCCCCTGGTGAGTCCACCTGGGAGCGTGAGGACGAGACGAGAGACAGATACTCTCACCTGTTAATGTAAGAATCTTATCCATGTATCAATGTCTCTTTTGATAATCTTGAATGCAAAGTTTTGTGCAGCCAGTGGTGTAGGGTAATACATAGAGAGGCCCCCTGGAAATTAGAAGTATTCCTCTTTCTAGGTTAAAACCCTTGAACTTCGAAAGTTCGAGAACGAACTTTAGTTTAAGGAGGGTAGGATGTCATGGCTTGTTTATCCCTATATGGTGACTGACGCGGTAGTTGATTTGGGTTCAATATTGCGTATTTAACCCCCATTTAGCCCTATTTTGTGCTTATGTGATGCTATATTGTTCTCTAATACGTGCGTATTTTATATATCATCATTTATTAGAGAATTCACCTTGTTTGAGCATAAAACAACAATTAATGAAGTATTTCTGCACTTTTTATATTTTCCCTAGCATCGTCTCGATCTCGCGATTTCAACGACTATTTATTTGTATTTTTCCGAGATCTGTGCTAATTACTGTGTATTTTTGAATGCAGATTACCAATAAAATGAAGAAATTAAAGTTTGCACGAATCTTGGCGCATGACGCGGCAAGATCTCAACGCTCCATTCTTCATCCGACGGGTGCCACCACGTGGGTGACGCGGCAAACTCCTATCCGTTGGATCGGAATCCAACGGACCGCAGCCGCCCGCAAAAGCTAAGCGAGAGCATCTCGCAACGGCGATTAGCAGCCACGCGTCGCAATCTCAGTTCGTTCCCGCTGAGATCGACGGATCGGATTAACCCCAACCCGCATTCGAAAGACGACGATGTGGCGACATCGCAGCGGTCTCCCTCGCGATCAGACGGTGCATATCGATTCGAGTTCGAATTCGCAGACACGACGGCGCGGCGTACCTTCCACCGTTCGATTTCGATCGAACGGCCCACACTTTTCCTGCCCAAACTCGAAGCGCAGCTCACAGCTCGCGCGACGTGGTCACATCCACACCGTCGAGCCCCCGATCCAGCGGCTAATATCGAATCCAAGCTGAACTCGGATGCAAGCGGGCAGAGCGCGAACATTGGCGCACACGTGGCGACATGAGGAGAGATCCCGCTGCGATGGACGGCCCACATTTGCCCCGATCAGGATCTACGGCCAGGATGGATTCGGGCGTGATTTAGAGCGGGTTTTGAACCCGTTAAGCCCAATAAACCCGCAATCTCTTTATTTAAGCGTATTCTAGGGGTTTTGGGCGTATTATTGGCGTATTGGAGCACCTAGGAGCCGTATTCTCTCCCTGAAAAATTCTGTAAAATTCCAGAGGCTTGTCTTAGTATTTCCAGAGAGTTTGAAGTCGAAACATGGAGATTTAGTGATATTTTCTTTAACTCAAACCCCGTATTTTGGTGTTTTCTAGCGTATTTTGCTATAAAGTTGATGTATTTTGCCATGGAAGTTGTTTATTATTGCATGATGAGTAGCTAAATCCTATTTGTGCATGATATGGAGTAGTTAGGGGATGTGATTCGTGTTATTTTGGTTGAATATTGTTGTTCTTCATCGTAAAAGTCGCTAAAATTGTATGTTTTTGCTATTTAATCCTCTTTTCGTCTTCCAAAAGAAGCGAATACGTTGATGATCACCCCCACAAGGGTGAAATTTGATCTCTCCAAAAGAGAGCTTCATACCATATTCGTAGAACTATAGTTTTAGCGACGTTTTTATTCATATTGTGCTTGAACCCCCAAAAGGGTATTTTCCGACGAATCGCTCCCAAAAGGAGGATTTGTTGAGTTATATTTAATCAACCAAAATACACGAATCACTGATCCTAACGAACCCATATCATGTGCATGTTTCTCATATATTTTCATACACGACTCTTTCGTTGTTCGCTTTGATTACGTATTCACGACACACTTTCACACCATCATCACTTTCATTATTAGAGTGGTTAGTTTCTTTCCGTCAGATTTCTGTTTGATTTGTGATGTGGTTTCAACAGATTTTCTCCCGAGGATTCGACATCTGGACTCCCAGATTTTACTACTTGAACGGACTCTTGCGCTTGAGAGAATCACCTTTTTGGAGCCCACCAAGTTTTTGGCGTCGTTGCCGGGGAGAACGGTTTGTTACTACGGTTTATTTCATTCAGAAGACCTTCGGTTAGATCTTTCCACTTTATTTTATATAAACTTTTGTTTGCTTTCATATAAAAAAATATTTGTGCTAGTTTATGTGGCATAGGACTCCTAGGTCACATAGGTTGACTCGACGTTTTGATATGGCTAATAATAATATGGATGAAAACTTTAGCAACAACAACGAAAATAATGTGCAACCTGGAGTGCCTAGGACTTTAAAAGATTTACTCAGACCCACTAGGACTAGCACTGCTTCATGCTTTGTTTTACCTAACGATGCAAATTCTTTCAATTTTAAACCTGGGGTGATCCAACTCTTACCCACCTTTCATGGGTTAGACAAGGAAAATCCATATCTTCATATTAAAGGATTTGAGGAGGTTTGCTTGACATGCTTTGATGGGAAAACTAGCGAGGACACGATATATCTTAAACTGTTCCCATTTTCATTAAAAGACAAAGCTAAAAATTGGTTGAATGCATTGCCATCACGCTCTATTACTACATGGATTGATTTGCAGGCTGAATTTCTAAAGAAGTTTTTTCCTATTCACAGGACACAGGGACTGAAGCGACAGATTATGAACTTTGCCCAGAAAAGCGAGGAAACATTCTACCAGGCATTTGAAAGGTTCAATGAGTTGCTGCTCACATGTCCGCACAATGGCTTCGACAAAAGCAGGATTATTGGCTTCTTCTACGATGGCCTGCAGCCGCAAATGAAGCAATTTGTAGAGATGATGTGCAATGGAGGATTCTTTGATAAAGAGCCAGATGAAGCTTGGACGTACCTGGAGGAGATAGCAGAAAATGCGCAGATATGGGACACCACTTCAGACTACGAGAGAGGAGGCCATTCTGCACCATCCCAGCCTACACGAGGAGTGATATTCAATTTGAAGCAAGAGGATGCGTTGGAGGCAAAGATGGAGGCCATGATCTCAAACAAGCTTCATGCCATGAATTTGAAAGAGGCCAAAGCAGTTGAGATAGAGCAGACTTGTGCACTTTGCGTGTAACGACCCGCTCCCGGCAGGCCGTTACTTATTTGATATTTGCGCAGGTCCTGCAGGTTACCAGTGAATTCAAAATAGCCACGATGCAGAGATGTACAAAAATACTCAAATAGTGTCCATTTGTTACGATCCATACTGTACAAGATGTCCCAACAATATACATGAAAGAATAAAGTACACAACACTGAAAATAACTCTGCAAGCTGCAGTCGATTTCTGGCGCTATTAGCTCAGGAGCATCTATCTTCATCTGTACGTCGTCTGCGGTGCCACGGAGATGGAACCGTAGGTAAGTCACAACAATTCTAAATATAGAAAAGAAGCAGTGCACAAGTATGACAAAAGTAACTACGTACAAGCAGACCATAGTGAAAAGTAAAGTACTGAGCAACAACTGTACACGGCTGAGTAGTAAAAGTAAACAGTGCTAAAAGGAGAGAACAAGTGTAAAGCAGGCTAGGCAAGTGAAACATACTACTGCTGTAGCTAAAAGTGCGACAAGTAAAGTACTGATGATTGTACAGGTGTAGTATGTAACGTGCATGGAACGTGTAAAGTAAAGGTGACTGTAGTGCGTAAAGTAAAAGTGACTGTGCAAAAGTAACTACACTACGTGACTCAAGTCGGAGAGTATGATATGCAACCATAAAGTTCATCTATTGCCAGGAACCGTTTTGCCGACGCAGGCAGACCTTGTAGTTTTACCGACGCAGGCAGACCTTGTAGTTTTGCCGACACAGGCAGACCTTGTAGTTTTGCCAACGCAGGCAGACCTTGTAATTTTGCCGACACATGCAGACCTTGTAGTTTTGCCGACGCAGGCAGACCTTGTAATTTTGCCGACACAGGCAGACCTTGTAGTTTTGCCGACGCAGGCAGACCTTGTAATTTTGCCGACACAGGCAGACCTTGTAGTTTTGCCGACGCAGGCAGACCTTGTAATTTTGCCGACACAGGCATGCAAGTAGATGAACCCCCGGTCATAGCTCCCACACTCTCTCAAACTATGAGTTACCCCAAAACCCCAGTGAAGTGTCAAGTGTTCTATGTACATTTCCTTTTCATGGTGTTCCACGAGATGTTCCACACGATATTCCACAAGATACAAGCTGTTCCACATGTTGCTAGTCAAACCAAGTCAACTGGTTGACTTTCTTATTGAAAACCAGAAAGCCAGACATTCTTTTCAAAGCAAGCTAGCCAAGCGAAATGAGGATAAAGACAAGTCCAACATTTCGGAGTGTCTAGTATTGTTTCAAGATGTTATCAATTCCTTGTTCATGATGATAGTTAACCAGGACCACTGGTTTTAAAATCCAGAAAATGAAGTAGAGCAGATGCTAAGAAATTTGAGGATAAAAACAAGTCCAACAAACATGGAATACAAAATTTGTTGGTTTAAGGGTGGTAGTTTCGGTAGTGATTCGGGTTCAATATTACATATTTAACCCCCCATTTAGCCCTATTTTGTGCTCATGTGATGCTAAATTCATCTCTAATTCATACGTATTTTCTACACATTTATTTATTAGAGAAAACACATTATTTGAGCACAAAACAGCAATTAATGGACTATTTCTGCACTTTTTATATTTTTCCTAGCACCGTCTCGATCTCACGATTCCAACGAATATTTATTTGTATTTTTCTGAGATCTGTGCTAATTACTGTGTATTTTTGAATGCAGAATACTATTTAAATGGAAAAATACGCAAGGAAATACGTTTATACGGTAGCCGCACGAATATTGGCGCACACGTGGCCTTCTCGTCGCCGCACGATCGTGATCGAACGACAACCGCCGCAGCGCCGATAGGCGGGCTACGTGGCCACTTGTTGGCCGTTGATTGCTCATCGAACGGACTGAAGTAACTCCAAGATGTAGGGCGACGTGGAGAGCTGTAGGCCATCGATCTTGGATCCTACGGTTCACATCTTCTCCGCATCAGCCTCAGCTTGCGACAAGTTGAGCGGGAATTTGAGGCCACGTGGCAGCATCGCCTGCATTCCCCGCCTCATCCGACGGGTGCTAGCGAAGCCAATTCAAACGCGAAGACGAGAAGCGGACGACCTTCGCGGGACACGTGGCGCGTTCCAATCCATTCGATTCCAATCCAACGGCGCCCGCGTCTCCCGCGTTTTGAAATCAAAGTTGCGTTCCAAGGGCTACGTGGCCGTTTTACAGCGGTTGGATGGAGATCCAACGGATAAAGACGACTCCAATGCGGATTCAAGTTCTTAGCGGGCTTTGTACGAAAATTGAAGCCACGCGTCCGTTCCTCATTCAATCCCGCATCCATCCAACGGCCCACAGTTTCGCCGACCCAGATCTACGGTCTGGATTCATTTGGGCGCGATATTGGTGCGGGTTTGGAACCCGTTAAGCAACCCAAACCCGCAATCTTATTATATAAGCGTATTTAGGGTTTTTGGGCGTATTCAAGCAGATTGGGGCGTATTTTGGGCGTATTGGAGGCTCTAGGAGCCGTATTCTCCCCCTGAAAAATTCTGTAAAATTCCAGAGGCTTGTTTTATTATTTTCAGAGAGTTTGAAGTGTTTTCAAGGAGAATTGGTGATATTTTCTTCAACTTCTACCTCGTATTTTAGTGTTTTTCATCGTATTTTGCTATGAATTCAATGTATTTGGCTATGGATCTTGTTTATTCTGATATTATGAGTAGCTAAATCTCTGTTGTGCATGGTATGGAGTAGTTAGGGGATATTATTTGTGTTAGTTTGGTTGAAATTCCTTGTGCTAAACCGTAAAACGTCGCTAAAATTGTAATCGTTGTTCGTAAATCGCCTTTTTCAGATTCCAAAAGAATTGAGTTAGTCGATGATCGCCCCAAAAGGGTGAGTTTTGATCTCCCCAAAAGGGAGTTTCATACCGTAGTTTGATCTCTCCAAAAGAGAGTTTCATATCGCATTATAACTTTAGCGACGATCTTATTGAATATTTCGTTTGAACCCCCAAAAGGGCATCTTCCGATGAATTGCTCCCAAAAGGAGAATTCATTGAGTTATATTGGATATTTTCCCGGTGAATTGCTCTCAAAAAGAGAATTCAATGTGATATATTCATCAACCAAATTAATACGAATCGTTGATCCTAACGAACCCATACCATGTGCAAACTTTTTATAGGTATTTTCGTACACGTATTTCTATGTTTATATTGTTCACGTGTTCACATCACCATCACCGTCATCATTTGTGAAGTGGCTAGTTTCTTTCCGTAGGATTTCTATTTGATTTGAATTGTGGTTGCAACAGATTTCTTCCCGTGGATTCGACATCTGGACTCCCAGATTTTACTACTTGTACGGACTCTTGCACTTGAGAGAGAGCACCCTTTCGGAGCCCACCAAGTTTTTGACGCCGTTGCCGGGGAGGAATGGTTTGTGACTACGGTTTATTTCATTTAGAGGACCTTCGGTGAGATCTTTCCACTTTATTGTACATAAACTTTTTTCTTTTTTTTATTCTAATTTTTAAAAAATGGAATATATGAACTTCTATTGCACAAACAATCTTTATGATGCACGATATGCTAATGCACACAAACATAGAATGGAGAAGCTCAAAATTGTTAATTTTAATCAAACTAACTGTGAAACTTTCTTTCAGGCCTGGAGGAGGTTCACAGACATTATATCGAGCTATCCGCAGCATGGGTACACAAATGAAGAGCTTATGGCATTCTTCCTAGAAGGACTACAACCGCAGCTACAGGAATTATTGGGAGGCATGACGCCGACGGTGGCGTGGGAATACATGGAGTCTCTGCAAGAAAACGAAGAAACCGGGGAAGAGACTTCAGAGAGCGATTCAACGGAGCCTCCGTGCCTTGATCAAGAAGAGCAAAGCGTAGACGTACCTTTGCAATCCTTGAGAGAGGACGCTTACCTGATTATTCAGACACAGGAGGCAACATCCCATCAATTCCAAGAAAATTTCCTTGCTCGGAGTCGGCAAATTCAGAAATCCATTGAAGATCTTAAGTTTATTGCTGCTTGCTTATAAGAAGGTAATGCTTTTGAAACTCGATTTCAAGAATCTAATACGAGTTCATCTTCTATTGCAGGAATACCGAGCGAGGACACGAACATAAATATCTACATGGCAGGAAGTGTGTGCAAAAGAGAGGATGAGCTAGCAATTTTGGATGAACGAGAGGAGGAGACAGCTAGGGACAAAGGTTTTGAGATTATCGCCATGGAGCCAGAACCATTCCCTCCTCCAGTTCTGTCCCAAAATCATTTATCCCTCTCCCCAACGATCGAGCATCGTACAGAGAGTAGTGCATATCTTTCAGGGAGTAGTCGTCAACTTGCTTTAATTCATTTCACTTATTTTGATGACTACATTTGGAATACTTTCATTGAAAATAATTTTAAAATAATTTGGACTGACATAAGTCATCTCTCGCAGGACATTGACAAACAGCTTATAGAGATGCTTGGAGTTGTGTTGCTGGGGTCCAAATTAGTTTCTGGAGGACGAATAATCGCCGAGGAGCGCAAAGAGCAAATTGAACAACTTCCTCCACCATCAAAGATTCGGGATCCGTCATTTGATCACGGTGTGTTCTTTCCAGTAGTGTAGTTTTTATATGCTTTCTAGGTTGCTTGCTTGAATAAACTCGTACCTCTTCCGACATTGAGGACAATGCCCATCTTTAGTTGGGGGGTGTGTATGAGACCTTAGGATTTTTTTTGAGAAGAATAAATCACCAAATCTCATCTTTTAAAACTCCTTCATATACCTCAAATGCGGATGTTTATACGTTAATTGAGTTCTAAAAATTGTTTATGGCTTGATTAATTATTTTTCCTTTATGGGATTGCCGTTAATATGCTATACCTGAAAAAAATTTTCCATGATTAATATCTCGAAATAGTTTGAATATATTTCATGCATGCTAATGTGATGAAAAAGCTTAAGTATACACGATTCATTAGAATAGTTTTCAAGTTGAAGAGGAATTTGGCCATGGTCGTTAATGTTTATGTTTGAAAAAAAAAATGGGTGTTGAGTTGCTTACAAAGAAAGAAAAAAAAAGAGAATGAAAAGAATGAAAAATGAATGATGAAAAATGAATGAATAAGTATGTCACTAATAAATAACTTGGTTGGCTCGAGTAGTACAGTCCGAGGGGTCCTTTTTGGCCTAATGCCCTATTATCGTCTGATTTGGGAGCCATTGACAGGAAACTCACTCATTTGATGGAGCGATCCAAGTTATATTTTTTTCTGCGAATGTTGCTTGATGCGCGTTACGCGGAACGAATAAAAGAAAATAAATGGTGAATATACTAAGCAACTTCAATACCCATGTCTTGAATGATTATTTTGATAGGCCAATTCCTTGGAAACAAGAAAACTAGTATATAACGACGTGTTATACTTTCGCTTGCGCAAAACGATGCTTGCATGTTATTTATTCATACTAAATTAGAGAAAATTTCATGTGATTGATTTTGTTCATGGATGTGTATATTGATGGCCAAGACCATGTTGGAATGCGTATTATTGAGCCATGCCATAAGCAATTCGAAAGAACTTATTGTTTTATTGATCGTCCGTATTTATCGCTATTTTTGCTAGAGACTAGCAAATCGCTAGTTGGGGGGTGTGATTCGGGTTCAATATTACATATTTAACCCCCCATTTAGCCCTATTTTGTGCTCATGTGATGCTAAATTCATCTCTAATTCATACGTATTTTCTACACATTTATTTATTAGAGAAAACACATTATTTGAGCACAAAACAGCAATTAATGGACTATTTCTGCACTTTTTATATTTTTCCTAGCACCGTCTCGATCTCACGATTCCAACGAATATTTATTTGTATTTTTCTGAGATCTGTGCTAATTACTGTGTATTTTTGAATGCAGAATACTATTTAAATGGAAAAATACGCAAGGAAATACGTTTATACGGTAGCCGCACGAATATTGGCGCACACGTGGCCTTCTCGTCGCCGCACGATCGTGATCGAACGGCAACCGCCGCAGCGCCGATAGGCGGGCTACGTGGCCACTTGTTGGCCGTTGATTGCTCATCGAACGGACTGAAGTAACTCCAAGATGCAGGGCGACGTGGATAGCTGTAGGCCGTCGATCTTGGATCCTACGGTTCACATCTTCTCCGCATCAGCCTCAGCTTGCGACAAGTTGAGCGGGAATTTGAGGCCACGTGGCAGCATCGCCTGCATTCCCCGCCTCATCCGACAGGTGCTAGCGAAGCCAATTCAAACGCGAAGACGAGAAGCGGACGACCTTCGCGGGACACGTGGCGCGTTCCAATCCATTCGATTCCAATCCAACAGCGCCTGCGTCTCCCGCGTTTTGAAATCGAAGTTGCGTTCTAAGGGCTACGTGGCCGTTTTACAGCGGTCGGATGGAGATCCAACGGATAAAGACGACTCCAATGCGGATTCAAGTTCTTAGCGGGCTTTGTACGAAAATTGAAGCCACGCGTCCGTTCCTCATTCAATCCCGCATCCATCCAACGGCCCACAGTTTCGCCGACCCAGATCTACGGTCTGGATTCATTTGGGCGCGATATTGGTGCGGGTTTGGAACCCGTTAAGCAACCCAAACCCGCAATCTTATTATATAAGCGTATTTAGGGTTTTTTGGGCGTATTCAAGCAGATTGGGGCGTATTTTGGGCGTATTGGAGGCTCTAGGAGCCGTATTCTCCCCCTGAAAAATTCTGTAAAATTCCAGAGGCTTGTTTTATTATTTTCAGAGAGTTTGAAGTGTTTTCAAGGAGAATTGGTGATATTTTCTTCAACTTCTACCTCGTATTTTAGTGTTTTTCATCGTATTTTGCTATGAATTCAATGTATTTGGCTATGGATCTTGTTTATTCTGATATTATGAGTAGCTAAATCTCTGTTGTGTATGGTATGGAGTAGTTAGGGGATATTATTTGTGTTAGTTTGGTTGAAATTCCTTGTGCTAAACCGTAAAACGTCGCTAAAATTGTAATCGTTGTTCGTAAATCGCCTTTTTCAGATTCCAAAAGAATTGAGTTAGTCGATGATCGCCCCAAAAGGGTGAGTTTTGATCTCCCCAAAAGGGAGTTTCATACCGTAGTTTGATCTCTCCAAAAGAGAGTTTCATATCGCATTATAACTTTAGCGACGATCTTATTGAATATTTCGTTTGAACCCCCAAAAGGGCATCTTCCGATGAATTGCTCCCAAAAGGAGAATTCATTGAGTTATATTGAATATTTTCCCGGTGAATTGCTCTCAAAAAGAGAATTCATTGTGATATATTCATCAACCAAATTAATATGAATCGTTGATCCTAACGAACCCATACCATGTGCAAACTTTTTATAGGTATTTTCGTACACGTATTTCTATGTTTATATTGTTCACGTGTTCACATCACCATCACCGTCATCATTTGTGAAGTGGCTAGTTTCTTTCCGTAGGATTTCTATTTGATTTGAATTGTGGTTGCAACAGATTTCTTCCCGTGGATTCGACATCTGGACTCCCAGATTTTACTACTTGTACGGACTCTTGCACTTGAGAGAGAGCACCCTTTCGGAGCCCACCAGGTAGCACACAATTTACCCAAGTTGATGTTTGTGTTTAACAACCACCAAAGTTGAAAGTTGGCAAAGTAATCTATAGTTGATTACTTTCCTATTAGATTAGGTTTTTAGTTCGGTTCAAGTCAAGTAGCCGTTCGGAGGCTATAGTGGTGTCCTAAGTTCATACGGATACACTTATCTAATTTTCTAACATTAGAATTAATCGTGACTTACTGATTTTGTGATCGACGTAGCAAGCCGGAACTGGATCTAAGGCTTCTACGGACGTTGGTGCACCTGCAATCACAAGAACACTTGGTTAAAGCGCGTGACATTTCTATTTAAACAATTTGGTTGTTTCGATTTTTAAACGGATTGAAACGTAGTCAAAAAGCGTTCTAAATTTTTCTATAGCCTAGTTATAAGGAAAATAATTTTATCGTAAGAGAAAATATTTTTCTGAAGTTTGTAGGAATTTTTTATAATTTTTAAAAGCTTAAAATAGATTTAAAACTAATTTTTAATTAAGTAACGTATTTATTCAACAATTTATTCTGGATGAAATCTACATCGGAAAGTTACAAGTGAACTGTCAAAATGGCTGTCTCGAAGAGTACTTTAACATATATTTTTATCACTTAGTAGTGTACGTAAAAATATCAAGATACGGATTTTTAATCGAAAATAACGTATTTAACTTTTAGGCTTAAAAATTAATATTGGAAAAACTAATCGTCAGATTGAGATGAAACTAGTGCCATTGGGTCCAGAATGTCATTTCTGATTTTCTGGGGCTATCCACACATTTTTCTAGCCCCTGTATAATTAGTTATGGGTTTAAAACCATTAAACTCTATTATTAATAATTAATAAATACGAAAGTACGAATTTAATCGTAATTACGATTTTGCCATTGAGAATTTACCCTGTGCTTCGTTTGTTGCAGTGTCGGAGAGAGCGTGAGCACTCGAGGGTGGCGTCGGAGCGAGGGCGGCGTGAGGCGGTGGCTCACGGCGGCTTGGGGCGGAGGCCGACGGCTCGGGCTGAGGGATCCGGCGGGGTCCATGGCGAGGAGGCGACGGACCATGGCGACAGCGTGGATGGGCGGGGTTGCCTGAGGCTCGGAGCTTCGAAGTTCGCCGGAGGGTGGAGCTTTGTGGTGGGATCGGGCTGAGAGCGATGGGTTCGGGGCGTTGCCGTGGGTTCGAAGCGGGGCTTTGGTCAGATGGCATCGGAGCGGGGCTCGCCGTGGAGGGCGGAGCAGGCGGCAGCGGGAGCTTCACAGAGACATCGTCGGCGGCGTCTTCGAGCTGTCGGAGCGTGTCTGTGCTTCGGTGCTCGTCGGAGACAGCTGAGGCGAGGCGAGGCAGGGTGTTTGAGCAGCCGTCATAGCGGGGAGATGGAAGCTCTCGGAGAACGGGCTGGCGGGGCGTGACATCGACGACAAACGCAGCTCACGGCGGTGGGCGGAGGGAGGAGGCCTTGCGAGCTGCTGAAGAGGTGAGCGGCGACGGGGCCTCGTCGGGCTTCGGGGTTGACGTCGAAGGCGGTGGGCGCTGTTCGGACGTGGGGGTGTCGGTGTTCGATGGGTGGTGCCACAGCGGTGAGGAGGCCGCAGTCGGAGGGGTCTCCGGGCTTCGTCGCGAGGAGGAGGAAGCGGGGATGAGAGAGAGAGAGAGAGAGAGACTGTGAATTATTTTGAGGGAGAGATAGCATGGGTTCGGGCTCTGAGCGAAAGGGAGAGGGGGTTTTGCCTGTGCGATTTGTGAGGGAGAGGGATTATTACAGGTTGTGAATTAGAGAAGGAGGTTAGGGGGTTTATATAGATAAACTTAATTAATATAAAATTAGGATGTAATTAAATACTTAGTCAAACAATTTAATGATGTTAGGTAGATAATAGATGTTAGTAGTTGGTTAGTATTGACTAACCATAGAATTATATTCGGTATGAAACACATGGGTTCCTAATTGGCTTAGTTAAAATAATTAGGGTTAAGTAAAAACTTTAAAACGTAATTAGTAGATAATGTCAAAATACAAAATTACGATTTTGTCCCTACTAGTAAACGTGTCCAAAAAATTTACGAAAACATATCCACGGGATCGTATCATCGCGAGGATCGCGAATACCAAGTCCGTTCCGGGATTTGAGCTACGGAAATACTAGTTTTAGGCCAAAACGTTTAGAAAACGGGTATGTGGGTTCTAGGCTGAAATGATATCCGAAAATTACGAAATTAATGTGGGAAGCCCTAAATGATCATAGGATGCTACTGCAGAAGTTTGAAAACGTTTTGAAGACGTTTGTATAGAAAATAAATTCTTCGAATCAAAACGGTAATTTTGGAAGATGAATTTTAACAGAAATGTTTTGGACATTTGAGGAGATCTGAAATTGCTGAAATACTTTATAATAAGTCTAATGCTCTAAAATATTTTTATAAGAATTTTTTTGAAATCATTTTTGTTAGAAAATTCTTGACTAACATTTATAATGTAAAATTTATTCTTAAAAATACGTAGAAATATGTAAATTGAACTGTTGAAAATTACTGGTCGTTACATTGCGACATTGGAGGCCATGACACCAGTGCCTGCCCCACACTTCCAGCCTTGAAGAGCATGCTAGGCAATCCGACAGGGGTGAACCAAGTGTCCACCTACTACCAGGGCTTCAATTCCAATAACAAGGGGTGGCGCAACAATCCTAATCTAAACTGGGGCCCCAATCAGCAATCTCAGCAGCAAGCTCCACCGCCGTTCAGACAGAATCAATATAACAACAATTATCAAGGTGGGAACCAAAGGAGGGACCATGAGCCAGTGCAACAACAGCAAATGCAACCATTTGGCGATGCGCTTCAGCATCTTATTCAATTGCAACAAGCCCAAATGCAGCAACAACAGGCTCAATTTCAGGCTCAGCAGGCTCAGAATCAACAGATGAGCGAGAGCTTGGCGAGGCTTACAGCGACATTGGAGAAAGGTAAGCTTCCATCTCAGTCAATTTCAAATCCTAATATGGGGCTCATCTTCTTCTGCAGAAAATAATATGAAGCCTTGCCAAGCGGTGTCCACTTTGAGGAGTGGAAAAGTGATTCAGAAGCCTGACCCACTGAGTAGACAAGCTGAGCAAGAAGAGGGAATTCAGACCCAAGAAGAGGAAATTCAAGAGAAAGAGGAGGTGCAGGAAAAGAGCACAGAAGTGGGTTTGAGCAAAAATGTCATTAAAGAGAAGGAACCCGCAGCATATGTACCTGAAGCACCTTTCCCTCAGCGGCTACTTCAGAAAAATAAAGATAAGTATCAAACTGAAATTCGTGAAATTTTTCAGAAGTGCCAGATAAATATTCCATTGCTTGATGCTATTAATCATATACCTGCCTATGCTAAATTTCTGAAAGATTTGTGCACTGTTAAAAGAAAGTTAAATGTGAAAAAGAAAGCATTTTTGACTGAACAGGTTAGCTCTATTGTGCAACAAAATACACCACCTAAATTTAGAGATCCTGGATCACCCACCATCACTTGCACCATTGGCACTAAAAAGATTGGAAATGCTCTATTGGATTTAGGTTTTAGTGTCAATATATTGTCATATCCTATTTTTGTGCAGCTTGGGTTTGGACAGCTAAAGCCTACATCTGTTATATTGCAACTAGCTGATAGATCTATTAAAGTTCCAAAGGGATGCATTGAGGATGTCCTCGTTCAGGTGGACAAATTTTACTACCCTGCAGACTTTATAGTTCTAGACATCCAAGGACCCCAAACTGCCAATGCTACTCCCATCATCCTAGGTAGACCATTCCTAGCGACATGCAATGCTTTAATAAATTGTAGTGATGGTCAACTGAAAATCACTTTTGGCAACATGACTTTGGATTTAAATATTTTTAATACTTGCAAGTTGCCACATGTGGATGATGAGATTGAGAGGGTGCATATGATTGATTCGTTGGTGGATGATTATATTTGTTCTGAATTTTGTGATGATGCTTCTATTGTTGAGACTATTATTGGTGATTCTGATGACATATCTTTTGTGCAGGAGAACGTGAAGGAGCTGAACGCAGTATGGGAGCCTAGGTTCGAGGCTTTGCCACCTAATGCATCAATTCAAATTTCATCAGAGATGGAGGATCCAAAGCCCGAGTTGAAGCCACTTCCTGAATATCTCAAGTATGCCTTTCTAGGAAACGAAAACAGCTTCCATGTGGTAATATCTTCTAAACTCTCTTTAGAACAGGAAAGCTCTTTACTTGATGTGCTAAGAAAACATAGAGGTGCTATTGGTTGGTCCATTGCTGACATAAAAGGTATTAGCGCTATTGTATGCATGCATCACATTTATTTGGAGGATGACGCCAAACCCACTAGAGAAATGCAACGTAGGTTAAATCCAACATTAAAAGAAGTGGTGAAAGGCGAGGTTTTAAAATTATTGGATGCATGCATTATATATCCTATTTCTGACAGCAAGTGGGTTAGCCCTACTCAGGTTGTTCCTAAAAAGTCTGGCCTCACCGTGGTTAAAAATGAGAATAATGAGCTTATCCCAGTTAGAGCCACCACACGTTGGAGGATGTGCATAGACTATAGGAAATTGAACTCCCGAACTAGAAAAGATCATTTCCCTCTTCCATTTCTTGACCAGATTTTAGAGAGAGTAGCTGGACATGAGTACTATTGCTTTCTAGACGGTTATTCAGGTTATTATCAGATTGAGATTGCACCTGAGGACCAGGAAAAGACTACTTTTACATGTCCCTTTGGTACTTTTGCATTTAAAAGAATGCCGTTTGGTTTATGTAATGCTCCAGCTACTTTTCAGCGATGCATGCTCAGTATTTTTGATGATATGGTTGAGAAAATCGTTGAGGTATTTATGTATGATTTTTCAGTATATGGTAGCTCTTTTCATGATTGTTTAGCTAACTTGGCTCTTGTTCTTGACAGGTGCATTGAAAAGAATCTCCTATTGAATTGGGAGAAGTGTCATTTTATGACCATAGAGGGACTTGTCCTAGGTCACCTAGTTTCTAAAGATGGTATACAGTTAGACAGAGCCAAGGTACCAGACTGGTCCCTACCATTTGAAATAATGTGTGACGCGAGCAATTACGCAGTTGGTGTAGTCCTAGGCCAAAGAAAAGACAAAGTTCCAGTGGTGATTTACTACGCTAGCAAGACATTAAATGACGCTCAGAGGAACTATACGACCACAGAGAAGGAGTTGATGGCTGTAGTATTCGCGTTGGAAAAATTCAGGAGCTATATTCTGGGATCACCTATTTTGATATATACTGATCACTCTGCTTTAAAATATTTACTATCTAAAAAAGATGCTAAATCTCGATTGATACGATGGATTTTATTGTTGCAGGAGTTCAATGTCATAATCAAGGACAAGAAAGGCGTGGAGAATCTAGTAGCTGACCACTTATCACGATTGACAGTAGGCCTTGATTCAGCAGATGTGCCTTTGAAGGACTCCTTTGCTGACGAGCATCTTTTTAGCGTTTCCACCTCTCCATGGTATGCTGATATCGTTAATTATCTGGTAACTGGTAAGACTCCTGACACTTGGTCTCTTCAAGACTTTAAAAGGTTCAAGTACGAGGTAAAATATTTCTTCTTTGATGATCCGTACTTATATAAATATTGTAGTGACCAAATTGTTAGGAGATGCATTCCTGATCATGAAATAACCAGTGTGATACAATTTTGCCATGATGGAGTATGTGGTGGACACTTTTCAGCGAATAAAACTGTGGCAAAAATCTCGCAATGTGGCTTTTATTGGCCAACTATGTTTAAAGATACATTTCATTATTGCAAGACTTGTGCTGCATGCCAACAATTAGGGGGTATTACTAGACGTAACATGATGCATTTAAACCCCATTTTAGAAATTGAAATATTTGATTGTTGGGGCATAGACTTCATGGGACCTTTCCCACCTTCATTTGGATATGATTATATTTTGGTTTGTATTGATTATGTTTCTAAATGGGTGGAAGCTATTCCTTGCAGGTCGAACGACACTTCCGTTGTGCTTAAGTTCCTCAAAGAGAACATTTTCTCTAGGTTCGGAGTGCCAAAGGCCTTGATCAGTGATGGAGGGTCTCATTTTTGCAACCGCATGTTCGCTACTTTAATGAAGAGATTTGGGGTCACACTTAAAGTTTCTACTCCGTATCACCCCCAAACCAATGGTCAAGCAGAGTTGGCAAATAGAGAGATCAAAGGAATTCTACAGAAAACGGTGAATCCATCAAGAAAAGATTGGAGTTTGCGCTTACCTGAAGCATTGTGGGCCTACAGAACGGCCTACAAAACAATTTTGGGGATGTCACCTTACCGTCTTGTATTTGGAAAGTCTTGTCACTTACCTGTTGAGATAGAGCATAGATCTTATTGGGCTATAAAGAAAATGAATTTTGATACTGATGTCTCTTTTTCTTCTCGCATGTTACAATTGTTGGAGCTAGAGGAGCTGAGGAGAAATGCTTACGACAACGCTAAAATATCAAAAGAACGAATGAAATCCGTCCACGACATGATGATCTTGAGGAGGGAGTTCACCCCAGGCCAAAAAGTTCTTCTATACAATTCTAGGCTACACATCTTTTCCGGGAAGCTTCGCTCTAGGTGGTATGGACCTTTCATAGTCAAAGAAGTTTTCATACATGGCGCTGTGCTCTTACTTAATGAAAAAGACGGAAGTGAGTTCAAGGTGAATGGCCAAAGACTGAAGCATTTTCACGAGCCTTGGACCAAGGAAGCGAGCACCATGGATCTCACAGACCCACCTTCGGGTGGGGACTAATCAGGTGTGTTCTTTCCATGATTCCCTCTTCCTAACATTGAGGACAATGTCTATTTTAAGTTGGGGGGAGGGAAATAACTTTTAGGATTTTTATTTTATTTTCTTTGTTTTTTTTCTTTTATGGTTTTCCCTTTTTAGTCCCCTTTTTGCATTGAAAAAAAAATTTTTGAGTTAAAAAAAATATCCCCAAAGTCTATCTTTACCTAGAAATGACCCTCATGTGATGAAATTTCTCGAAATATACTCACCACCGTACACATATGATTTATTTTTCCCCCACCACTATTGTTCAACATTTCAGTCTCATTTTACATGAATTTGAGTGCTTGTGGTGAATTTCTTTTTATACATCTCAATGGCAAGATTAATCGATGACTTAATGAATCTAGAAATTATGGATTAGCAAGTGATATGCTTTCATTGGAACACACCAAAGTTCATGCACCAATAATTCATAAATTAACTGGAGCATTGTTCTTTATCTCGTATTCATTGCCATTTGCATGCTTGGTGTGATTTTGGGTAGAAAAACGTACCACGTCATTTGAAATGATTAGGATACCCATTCTTGTGAAAAATTAAAGAAGAGGAAGGTATCTTGCCAAGTTGTTTATGCACACACAAAAGAAGAAAAAATGAGATGAATGAGGAAGAAAAAAATGAATAAATGTGCTATTAAAGAAATAACTTGGTTGGCTCGAGTAGTACAGTCCGAGGGGCCCTTCTTGGCCTAATGCCCTATTATCGTCTGATTTGGGAGCCATTGACCAGAACCTCAATTATTTGATGGAGCGATCCAAGTTATATACTTTTCCGCGAATGTTGCTCGATGCGCGTTACGCGAAACTATGGAAAAAAGCGAAAGAAAATAGAGAATAAGTGTGCATGATTAGCGAGGCAAGAGAACTTCCAAAGCTTAAAGAAAACACAAGATGTGGTGTGAGTCCCTATGACTAGAGATTGACGTGTGTACGCTTTAATACTATTTTTAATGCTTGCTTTGCATGAAAAATTCACGCTCCAAGTTAAAATATGTGATTGAACGGTGTGTACCATTGCTTTAGTATACTATGTGCCATGAAATAATTGATAGTGAATTTGAGTCTATTTTATAACCATTTGAGGTGCTTGACATTCATTTTTGAAAACCCACAAGTACCATTACTTGATGAGCTTGAAATTTTGATATTAGTGTGCGGTTATCTCTTTTGTCGTAGTAGTATGATGGTGAGTAATTTGTGATCTGATAAGGTGATCTAGGCGTATTTTTAATCGCTCTTTTTGCTAGAGACTAGCAAAACGCTAGTTGGGGGGTGTGATTTGGGTTCAATATTTGCGTATTTAACCCCCCATTTAGCCCTATTTTGTGTTCATGTGATGCTATATTGTTCTCTAATACGTGCGTATTTTATATATCATCATTTATTAGATAATTCACCTTGTTTGAGCATAAAACAACAATTAATGAAGTATTTCTGCACTTTATATATTTTCCCTAGCGTCTTCTCGATCTCACGATTCCAACGACTATTTATTTGTATTTTTCCGAGATCTGTGCTAATTACTGTGTATTTTTGAATGCAGATTACCAATAAAATGAAGAAATTAAAGTTTGCACGAATCTTGGCGCATGAGGCGGCAAGATATCAAAGCTCCATTCTTCATCCGACGGGTTCCACCACGTGGGTGACGCGGCAAACTCCTATCTGTTGGATCGGAATCCAACGGACCGCAGCCGCCTGCAAAAGCTAAGCGAGAGCATCTCGCAACGGCGATTAGCAGCACGCGTCGCAATCTCAGTTCGTTCCCGCTGAGATCGACGGATCGGATTAACCCCAACCCGCATTCGAAAGACGACGATGTGGCGACATCGCAGCGGTCTCCCTCGCGATCGGACGGTGCATATCGATTCGAGTTCGAATTCGCAGATGCGACGGCGCGGCATACCTTCCACCGTTCGATTTCGATCGAACGGCCCACACTTTTCCCGCCCAAACTCGAAGCGCAGCTCGCATCTCGCGCGACGTGGTCACATCCACACCATCGAGCCCCCGATCTAGCGGCTAATATCGAATCCAAGCTGAACTCGGATGCAAGCGGGCGGAGCGCGAACATTGGCGCACACGTGGCGACATGAGGAGAGATCCCGCTGCGATGGACGGCCCACATTTGCCCTGATCAGGATCTACGGCCAGGATGGATTCGGGCGCGATTTAGAGCGGGTTTTGAACCCGTTAAGCCCAATAAACCCGCAATCTCTTTATTTAAGCGTATTCTAGGGTTTTTGGGCGTATTATTGGCGTATTGGAGCACCTAGGAGCCGTATTCTCTCCCTGAAAAATTCTGTAAAATTCCAGAGGCTTTTCTTAGTATTTCCAGAGAGTTTGAAGTCGAAACTTGGAGATTTGGTGATATTTTCTTTAACTCAAACCCCGTATTTTGGTGTTTTCTAGCGTATTTTGCTATAAAGTTGATGTATTTTGCTATGGAAGTTGTTTATTATTGCATGATGAGTAGCTAAATCCTATTTGTGCATGATATGGAGTAGTTAGGGGATGTGATTCGTGTTATTTTGGTTGAATATTGTTGTTCTTCATCGTAAAAGTCGCTAAAATTGTATGTTTTTGCTATTTAATCCTCTTTTCGTCTTCCAAAAGAAGCGAATACGTTGATGATCACCCCACAAGGGTGAGATTTGATCTCTCCAAAAGAGAGCTCCATACCATATTCGTAGAACTATAGTTTTAGCGACGTTTTTATTCATATTGTGCTTGAACCCCCAAAATGGTATTTTCCGACGAATCGCTCCCAAAAGGAGGATTTGTTGAGTTATATTTAATCAACCAAAATACACGAATCGCTGATCCTAACGAACACATATCATGTGCATGTTTCTCATATATTTTCATACACGACTCTTTCGTTGTTCGCTTTGATTATGTATTCACGACACACTTTCACACCATCATCACTTTCATTATTAGAGTGGTTAGTTTCTTTCCGTCAGATTTCTGTTTGATTTGTGATGTGGTTTCAACAGATTTTCTCCCGAGGATTCGACATCTGGACTCCCAGATTTTACTACTTGAACGGACTCTTGCGCTTGAGAGAAGCACCTTTTTGGAGCCCACCAGTAGTCCTCTATACACAAGTAGATGAAGTATGAGGAGTTGATAAGAGGTGATATGACGTGTATGTGGCTTGGGCAGTCGTGTAATTTCGTGAAGAGTGTGAGGGCATTTTGGTCATTTGGTAATACGGGTGGAAGTATGTGTAAAGTAAAGGTGGGTGTGTAAAGTAATGTCATACTTGTAAATTTTGAAAGAATGGATTAGTGTGAGAGGGGCTAGTGTGAAAAGGGATGGGATTAGTGGCATACTCATAAATATTTAGAAGGGTGAGGGGCAAAATGGTCTTTTGGTCTAAAAGAGGGATGTGTGTATAGTAAAAGAGTGTGTGCATAAAGTAATGGCAAGCTTGTAAATACTTGAAAGTTGAGGGATATATAGTTTTGGAAGGGTATTCAAGTCATTTTACCATGTGCATGCTTATCCTAGAGAGGATTCTAGTGCTAGATATTTTTGTAGGAAAATTCTAACTCTTCCTTTCACTTTCTTCATTTTTCTTTTCATTTCCTATCTCCCTCCTTTCCCCTCTAGAAGTGATTGAACTCCCCCTCTCCCCTTATCATTGCATCAAGCCTCCAAACCCTAATTTTACTTCCAAAAAATTCAAGGAAACCTAGCTCTTCAAGGAGGAAGAAAGGAGGAAGGAAGAGAAGGAAAAAAAGAAGAAGAAAGAGGTCTTTTTGAGGTAGGATTCTAACTTTGGTTGGGAAGTTTTATTTAGAGATTAATGAGAGTATTAGGATGTTAATTAGATTGCTCATATTCTTGAATTTATGTGTTAGTGTGAAATATGTCAAAAAGATCCAATTTTTCCTTGGTTTTATTAGCAAACTACTCTTCTCTGAAAGTCTGAAATCCTGCTGAGAGTTTATTCATGTGTTTTGATCACTTTGGACAGAATTACCTTTTGAATAAAAAATATTCAGGTAGCTCATGAAGTCCTACCCCAGATTCATATAAAATTTGACATATGTTGAGTTCAATAAGTAGGAGTAAAAAGTCAATATTTGCAACATGTCTGAAATTCTGTCAAACTGGACACAGTTTAGAAAAATGAGTTTATTACCTGTACACTCTATGGAATTTTCTGTTCTTGGTCTTGTTGTAAAGTTAACAAGTTTATCTACAA
Organism: Scilla litardierei; assembly: GCA_030789695.1. Classification (NCBI taxonomy): domain Eukaryota; kingdom Viridiplantae; phylum Streptophyta; class Magnoliopsida; order Asparagales; family Asparagaceae; genus Scilla; species Scilla litardierei. The sequence continues at coordinate 8,225,285 of CM061132.1, forward strand.
ATTCATCACAGTGCATATTTTTCAAAAATCAGGCTGCAACATGCCCAAAATTAGCCTCTAATACAGACCCTGAAATCTGTCAGGAAAACAGTCTATACAGGTTCTACCAATTTATTCACTATAAATCACTCAGTCCATATTTCTTCATGAAATTTTATGGGTGAACCCAGGACTATTATATATTCAACTTTCATGCAGTTCGTTTTGTCAAATTCACAAGAGAAATTGATGAAACATGCTGATTTAGTGGTTGTTCCTGCACATTTCAGCAAGCTGGGCTGTTTGGGTGTAGTTGAATATTGTGGTAATGTTAAATTTTCCATTCTAATATGCATAGATGTTGTTGATACCCTTAAGAAAGTTTAGTTATGCTATTTGTTACTAAAATTGATGGTATAACCCTCTTCATTTATGTTGTGTTCGCTATATGTTTGTTAAAATGCCCCGTTGAATGTGATGTTAAAAGAACTTGGGAAATGGCCATTACAATGTGTGTGCTATGTATTACATTTGTGAACTTGTGTATGTTCATTGAATATTATGACACATGATATGTCAACTGGGACGTCTCGATCTGTCCTAAGGCGGGTGAGCATCCTAGTATGGGGATGGGGGAAGTTTGGGTATTACTGAACCATAATGGACTGGATTGAGAAGTTAGGGGGAAAAGATATGTGTTATGTGATACTTATTCCCACTCGCCTTTACCAGGAGTGGAGGGGACATACGGAGGTTGTGTTACTATGGAAAGCCTCACTCCTGCCAGGGATGGGGAAGCTAAGAGGCCCGGCGTACAGTGCTCGTGTCCACTGCGTCGTGTGCTATATTCACCCCAAATTTGGGGTGAGGTCCAGGCCCTTATCTTTAGGTGATATCCAGGCTTCCAAAGAGTCACTAACATCTGCTAACTAATAAACTTCATAAGAGTTATTGTTGCACATTTGTGTGTGGTACTTTTCACTTTGGTTGCTTGTACTCCTATTGCCTTTACACTCATAACCTCTAAATGATTTCACCTACCCTAGTTAGTTTCCTACTGGGCACGTTTTGACGTGCTCATTTTACTTTTCAAGTCTTGAGCAGGTGACACCAGAGCAGAATCTCCCTCATGAGATTCCTTATACGTGAGTTTTGACTTGGGGGCACCACTCTTTTGGGCTGCGTCTTGTAGTGTGAGTTGGGTCGAGTGGTGAGCGAGTTGTCTTTTGTAGCTGTGGTATATGTTGGTGGCTTGTAGTACTTCTCATGTATACTTGAGTCAGTTCCACTTTGTACTTGATGCTAGTGTGTGGTTCTCTCCTTGGTTATGTAAAACTGTAGTTATGTACTTTCTGTTATGGCTGAATGTGTTGCTTTCTATTTATATAATTATATGTGATGTATGATCCCAGCATTCGTAGTAGCCTGATCATTGTGTGTTTTCTTTTCACGCTTGATGTAATACTGCGGCTTGTCAGGCTCCATCCTCCCTTGCCCATGGTATGGAATGCCAAATAAGGTATTTGTGAGAATGGGGCATGACATGATGCCGCGTCTCCCTTTGATGTAGCCTGTCAAATGAAGCAGTGAGCGGTGCGGATATTGCCACATGGCCCACGTATGAATTCGTATGCGTATTGTGTATTTTAGGCCGTATTTCTCTATTTTGCATTTAAAAATTCAAAGTAATCAGCACAGATCTTAGAAAAATACAAATAAATAGTCGTTGGAATCGTGAGATCGATATCTTCTCATGAAAAATATAAAAAGGGCAGAAATACTTAGTTTATTGATATTTTGTGTATAAAATGAGAGTTTGCTCTAATAATTAAGGGTATTCAAAATACAATCATATTAGAGACCAAATAAGTACCTTATATGCACAAAATGGGGTTAAATGAGGGGTTAAATATGTAATATTTACCATGAATCATAGCCCTAAACTAAACTGCAGTCGACTGCCCCCTCCCTCTAACTTTTGCCCAGTCCCCAAAAACTCGACAGCCCTCCCCGAACTCCACCGTGTCGAACACCCTTTCCTTTCCGCCGGATCTCCTCCCCATCATCGTTCTCCCCCGCGCCGGTAGCCCTCAACCGCAGACCCTACCTCTCCTTCCCTCTCCTGGTCTCCGGCCACCTCCCAGTCACTAGCTTGTCTGCCCAGCAACTCCTCCAGGCAGTGTAACACCCCAGAGCCCGCCTGCTTCCACTTTCCTCTCCCCTCGACCAGTCCGACCATCAGCCACTGACCAGGCCATTTCCGGCCGCCTCCTCCTCCAGTTCACGCCCACAACCCTCTCTTCGGCCGCCCAAAACCCAAAAACAGCCCCTCAGACCGCTGTCGTCGACCTCCGAGAAACCCGGTTCACCGTCGCTCCTCTCTGATCTCTCCATCAGCCAGCAGAGCGTCGACATCCATCAATTCCACTTGCAGGCAGCCCCTCCGGTGATTTTCAGTCATCGACGGCTACACCCTCGCTGACTGCAGACCCCCGACGACCCTCAGTCGCCACTGTCCGCTCCAATAGCTCGTTACCGTTGCAAGCTCCCGCGCGTGTCGCTGTTTTGAGGACGTACGCATCGATATTCCCCTTTGCTATGTCTCGACCCCTCTCCACGTCATCTGTTAGTATATCTATCACCTACTAAATCATAACCCACATCCTAGGATAGAGAATCTAATAAAAACTGGATCACTAGACGTCGTAAGAATCGTTTATTGTGCTTAATATGTTGAAAACAACCTAATTCTGTTATATGTCTAATCAAACCAGAGAACTGGACATACAGTAGCGTAGTGCGCGTCGAGACGAACCCAACGACACCAAGTTCATCAAAATTAGGCAAGTGTGCGAATTGCTACGAATTTTTGAAGTTAAATGCTAAAATTGTCTTTTTCACTTAAGTCTGTATAACACGAAATTGACCCGCGAAATGACGTTTACAAAAAATACCATGACGACCCATGCTTAATTTGTGACACATTGACTTAAAATATCGCATTTTTATTATTCAAGAATAAATAACGAAAAATAGTTGATTGCAACATGTTTAATAAACAACCCATTTAAATTCGTTGTTTAAATTGTTTTAGGGTGTTGTAATTCATGATAAATGCTGAAATTAACATGATTCTATTCTCCACGGTTTATTTGCACACACGTTACTATAATGGACATTTGTGGAACGACTTGAACAACTTGAATTCGTGAATTCGTGCGCCACAAAGGCGTAATCGTGAAATCGTGAACTCGTGTGACTCATTTAGGCTGGCCCGTGTTTCAGCACATTTTTGGGTGGGGTTAGGGTTGAGTGGCCACTAAGCGTATGAAAGGATCCTCTCTTCAAGAGCACCACCTATACGGTGGGTTAGCGTCAATCACGATTAACCCCGGTAAGAAGAATGATTCACTCATCACGACTTAAAGGCGAGAACCTTAAGCATGTTAGAAATCATTGCATGAAACTAGAAATAATTGTTGCAACTTTATTCGCACGTTAGAACTGCACGTCTGCTTTAAATTCATTAGAACTGCATGTCTGCTTAGAAGTACTTTAATTTATTTTGAAATTGCCATGTTATAACCATGTTGTTGATAACTTGTACTATCTGTTAATGCTTCATAAATTATTACTATTTGTACACCTTTCTTTGGTCGGCTCACTTTTACTTGCAGATCCTTGCTGACATACATTCGTGTTTTTGGAATGTATGTCAGATCCCGAGCCAGAGTACCAGGAGGATTTGTTTGAGACGCCTGACCCAGAGAGCCAGGAATTTGCTGTTGACGCTGAGTCGCTCCCGGCGGAGGACTAGAGACCTGAGCTGTAATGACTCTAGTGCCTATATACCTAGGGTATGCTTATTGATGTATGTGTGCATATTAGTAGTATCCCAGCAAGTACTATATATATACACACTAGTGGCATCGTGTATATATGTATATATGTGTTTGAGCTGTTGATTCTCTTTTGTTATTCTGTGTTGTCTGAAATGCTACAGGTATTATCCCAGCAGTGCGCAGTGGACCTGCTTATGTTTGTATTTTGTATTTTCCTTCGTAATACTCGCTCTTTGGGAGTATCCTGGGGAGAGAGACGTTACATGAGCTATTGTTGCTTTCCTTTAGATTTGCTTTTAGTACCTAGTTTTAGAGTATGTTCCCTTTTGTAGTTCCTTTGGCCCTGCCGAGGCCTTGTTGTTTAATTTCGTGTATTAACATTTCTGGATGTGGCTTTTAATTTATATGGATGTTTTTATTGTTCTGAATGCATGCAAGAATTCTGTGCGGTTGTTGTCACAGACGCTTAATGAACTCGAGCTTCATCTCTTTAGTTCATGCGGACCTTAGTAACGTTCTCTCTTCCGTTGCTTTGGGAAGCGGGGCATTACACTACGGCCACGCTCAAGTCCTAGGACATTTCCTTTAACCTGTCCCTAGATCGAAGGAATAGGAATCGAAGTTATGCAGTGATCGAGGAAGGGATAAGTATCGAATAATGGGTTATTGGTTCATCGAGAAAATGGCTCTCATGACACGTCAACGTTATTTAATTCGTGATATTGATATGTGTATCCGTGCTTTCATTTCACAAAAAATTACTGAGATTCAAATTGGTTTGTGTAAGGAGCGTTGGGTCGATGACTCCTACGTCAGAATACCTTAAGGCATCAGGCTAAGAGGGACCCCTCGGACCTACTAGCTCAAACCAATGTAGTCCTTATTCATATGCACTCCCCCAAGCTAAAATTTTCGGCGTGATGCCCCGATGCTTCTTGAGGCATGGGGATCCAGCTACTCGGTATCGCTGGGAGAACGAAACACATTATTCTCTCTATACACACATGATTTTTTTCTTTTTCTTTTTCATATATATTTTTTCCTTTTTTTTCTTTTCTCTTTTTTTCGAATGCAGTGATATGATAGGCAAAATCGATCCTCGGTACTAGGTGATATGTCGTTATTCAAGTCATCGAAGAATCCATTATACTCAACTATCAATTCCATGGTTCATGCATAAGGTGGATTCCTAAGAAAAATTTGATCTGGTCGGTTTCGAGTACTACTACCCGAGGGACTATGAGAATGTGTATAACAAGCATATTAAATGGGATTTGAGGCTAAAAACATATTCTAATCAAACATCGAGCGAGAAAAAAATAGAAAATGAGATTCAATTCAACACATCACGCATATAATGTCTCGATTTCAAAAAATTCTCAAAGCGAAGAATGCGTATATATATACAAATCAGTGCATGAAAGTGCAGGATGCATGATGCGAATATGAATGTTTTTATTGTTTTTGATTTTTTAAATTTTTATCATTTTTGAATGCATAGCAAGAAGGAAACATGATGCATAGGAAAAAGAAAAAGAAGAATGAGAAGGAAAATAAAAATGAGAATGGGCATGAAATGCTTCTTCCCCAAGCTAAATTAAGTATTGTCCTTAATGCGGTGCAATCGTGAGGATTGTGAGGTGAAAAGAGTGGGGTAAGGAGATCAAGGTGAATCTCACCCAAGCTAAAATGAAGTCCTCAATGCGGTGCAATCGTGAGGATCGTGAGGTGAAAAGAGTGGGGGGGAAGGAGATCAAGGTGAATCTCACCCAAGCTAAAATGAAGGGTGCCCTAGATGTGAAAATGATTGAAAGTGAGGGCCAAGTGATATGGGGGAGTGTAGGGAACATATAGTCAAGCATTGCCACCGTCTAGTGGTGGCTGTGTGGGAGATGAAGGTGAAGGAGGTTTTGGATTGTGAATTTCTTCAGTCATTGTCTTTAATGCTATCTTCCTTTTCTTTTTAGGGTTGCACCGGCGTGCGGTGGCTTCGATCTCAGGATCTAGTGGAAGTAAATCCTCGGTACCCTGCGATCTCATGTGCATCCACAAAGGGGCAAAACCAAAAGAAAATGTCAATAGCACCAAAAATCAATAGCAAAAGAAAATAAAACGAAAACGAAAAATGCGTAGTCTAGCAACAAAGATAGAAACTAATATCAAGCTGTGACTCCCCGGCAATGGCGCCAAAAACATGTTCTCGATGTTTTATATTTGTAAATACAAGCGCACGGTGAGGTTGTAGCGCTAATGGGTCGTCCTCTAGGAGGCAGTCGTTGAATACTAATTTCTCTCTAAGTTCATTAGATACGCAGTCAATAGGGGGGCCATTGTGAATAATACGAGAAAATATCAATAAAGGAATGTTCTAGGACCTATGTATCCCCACCATTAGATTGAGGTTGCAATTGAGTCGAATTAACCAATTGTTGGATTCATGAGACACGGGAGATGTTGTCTAACCTAAGGGCATTCTCTTACCCCCAACTCTCAAGGTGCATGATAGGGTATTCCCTTATGTTGTCCCTACCCCCCCCCCCCCACTCTCGTGATGCTATGATAAGACTATCCAACCTATATCGATGTCAACTCTCATTGATGCAGTAGTATACGTTAGATGCATTACGTCCAACAGATGTCCTCGATCTTCCTCCATGTCACTTTTGTTGATTAGGATTTGGATCTATGTTAGGAGAGCTCTAATCGATGCATGACTCTCGTCAGTCGCATCAATAGTATGAATCAATGTAGGGATTGAAAACCCTAGATTAGCCCCGACTCTCACCGTCGACTAATCTAATTATCCACGAAGGAGGAGATCAATGTACATTAATAATCAATATCCTAACATATCCCAAATCGCCAATCATCCAACAATCAATCAACATCTCAACAATCTATAGCCATATCCAATGGAGTTTAACCAATGGCCCTACATGGTAAACTACTCACGATCCATGCATGAAAACATAATCAACATCAGAAATCTAATAGCCATAGCAATGGATTCAACACAGAGATTCACAATTAATAGATCCACAATAACAAGAGAAAGGAAAACTATTTCTATTATCAATACCAAAGTCAAAATAGAATTAACGAAGAGAATAATAAAAAGTGTCAGTGAATATTTAAGAATATACCTGAATAAACTCTGAAAAAGCACTGAAAACTATGGCCAAAAGCATTCTAATTTGCATGGGAGGAAGAAAAGTATGTATACTCCCCCAAAAGTACCCAGAAAAAGCCCAAAACTACGCCTGGCATCACCCACAAAACCTAGGGGTCCAATTCTACGCAACCGTGTCGTAAACGATGCGGTCATTTGGCAAGGATGTGTAACTTGGCCCCCTTTTTGTCTCCAACAACACGACCGCGTGGATAGCCACGCGACCGCATCGTTTGCGTTCAAATCCTCCTTCTCCTCATCAAAACGGTCACATAAAGCGACTATTTGACTTCAGCAGCTCTCGAGATGACACGGTCGTGTCATCATCCAAACGACCACATCGAATTGTCTTTTCTTCTCTTCAGCGCTTCAGCGATGCGACCGTTTGGTTTGTATTACGCAACCGCGTAGAATGGAAATTGAGTTGATTTGGGTTGTTCTGGTGACGCGGCTGTGTGGAATAACCATGCGGTCGTGTGTCTTTTGTTCCTTCTTCCCCTTTGTGCACTTCGATCTCTCGTTCGTCATTTTCTTCGCACTTTCTCGCTTTTTTCATGCTCTATGGTCCCGAATTCATTCATTTCACCTGAAACGCATAGAATGGACCCAAAAAGTAAAAAAGGAAACAAAAACGGGAAAAATGGAATGAAGAAGTGGATAAAGCGATATGAAATGCGTATGAAATGGTCGTGAAATATGTATATAAAAATCACTCATCACTTATCCTTCCTATTATGAGGAAATACCCGAGCGACCCTCGCTGACAGGCATTTCATTTTGTGTTGGCTTATGAAATGCCTGTCGGGTTTTGAGAGCCAGTTTACTAAGGACCCTATTGCAGAGATTTGAGCCAATGCTCGAGGACTACGTGGAATTTTAGCGTATTAAAGACTAGAGCGACTGCTTATTCGTGTTAGTGACATTGAGTTATACTATTATTGAGATCTATGTCTATGTTGTTGTTTTGGCCATGCAAGACCTATGGTTATACTTAAATTTTGGACGCTTTAATTTGTAATAATGTTATTTAGGCTATTTCTTAAGTAAACATGTATGGACGTGCAGTTTTTAACACAGATGCTAAGTGTGTTTAAACCAATGTGGAAGGAGAAGAAAAAGAAAAAATATATACTCCTCCTTGCTTTAAGCACACCGCGAACGAGCTCGCGTCCTCGCTCCCGGTATAATAGGAAGCAGGGCGTGACAGGCTTCTGTGGTGGCCCACACAGGTCGTGCAAAAATACTTTAAGAACAACACTGATGACATTATGATCCTGATTCTCTGAAAAATACCTTTGACATTCCTTTCATTGAACTCCTCATTCCAGTTTAATTCTCTTGGAATCCTTAACCTACTCCTAGATTCCCTTGCCCTTAGTTGGCCCAATTCAATCTTGATTATGAGACTTTTCTTGACCCTTATATTTCTTACCCTTTAGTTGACCTATTCCATGTTATAGTTAGTTATACTAGAAGGCGTACACTACTTGGTGTAGAGTAAGTGTTAGTACGAAGAAAGATCAACAATATAGGGTACAATTCTTCGTACACATAGAAACTATACGTTATATTAAAATAAAGGGTATTTCGGTGTATTAAAATTTATAAATAGATAGTGTTTATAAATAGATAGTGTTTAGTATATAAGTGTAGTAGTATAGTTCAGTTAGTGTTATTAGTGTACTTGAATTATGTGTGACTGTTCTGATGAAAACTTATTGGTTTTAGCATTTGTGAGTGTTGAGTTTCGAAGGATTCGATATTATACTGGCGAATGGTGTTGTGTTGAGAGCAGGTCAATTGTTAGTTATGAATGGTGATGTAAGTGGTGTACACTAGGTGTATTTGTGCTTGTCGTTAATAGGATTGGGTTTGTGCTTTATTTATATGTGTTACAGTTTGGTTTTATATGAAAAATGAGATTGGAATCGGAAGATGTCACAATTGTGCATAAAAGTACAAAGGTGGGTTATACTACGGACAATGTAATGACATAGTGAATGTGACAACTTATGTGAAGGTATAGTTTTAGAGAACTTGGTTATAGAGGAATTATACATTAGAGGTTTCACAGGAATGTCACTGTTCTATAACAAATGATAAGTGAAGAAGTAAGGAAATTTGCAGAAGGTAACGATTAGGGACATGTAGTGTTTTCTTTCAAATGTTGTTTTGTGAATAGTATTGATTGTTTTAAAACAAAAGTTAGGAGTTAGAATTTGAATAGTTGAGCTTTATTTTGGTAATGTTGGATCTATAGTTATGGTTTAGGATATGATTATAGTAGGTTAATAAGTTAGTCGTGATAACATTATTCAGTGACCATATAGTATAGAATATACAACGTTGGCCGTCACATCATGCTGCTTCTACGCTCTCGGACAATCTCTGACCTAATGTCATCTTTCCATGCAGAAAGCACATTGGTCCTTAGCCAAGTCCTTGCAAAGAGGGCCTCTAATCGTTTCCCTGGACTTTGATCGGAAATACCCCTTCCGAGCTCCACCCTTCTCATTAATCTGACCTCTTACCATGGTAAGAGCGTTGTTAGCTCGGCTTCTCGTGTCCTCGTTATTCTTCCTGAACTCAATGCTCGTAATAGCATTGGACACTTCTTCAAATATGATCGAGTCCTTACCGTAAGTAAGAACAGACACCAAGTACTCATACTTAATGGGGAGAGAGTTGAGTAGAATCATAGCTTGGTCGTCAATGTTGACCTAGACATTAACGGTCTTCATGTCAATCAGAAGCTTGCTGTAGTAGTCAAGATGTTCCTCAATAGAAACGCCCTCCTCAAGCTTCAGACCGAAAAGCTTCTTCTTCAAATGCAATCGTTTTGGATGTTCTTTCTTCATGTACTTGGCGCCGAGCTCCTTCCAAAACTTCTTTGCATTTGTATCCTCTATGAACATGTATTTCTTTTCCTTCATTAGAAACAGTCGGATCGTACCTCATGCATTCCGATTTGGAGTTTTATCGTGTTTGGATGTACTCAGAAATCAATGTAGTTTTACCCCAAGCACACGGTTAAGTGGTAAGCGGGTATCGAATCACAGGGATGACTGTTGGTATTATCTTGGTTACATGGCACAGATGAAACAATGGTGAAGAAATGTGTTTGTCACGAACGTGTAGAAATATCGGTTGTAAATTCAATTAATAAGAATGCCTAGGACTATAGAATCTCCACTATAGATTTTCAAGTATCAATGTGAACGCGAACTCCTAATTACTAACTCTTAATTTTGGGTGAAATTGTCGCAACTATGTTGTGAACCGGTGCACGCTCTCGCGCTACACAAGTCTATAATAACTCAAGCTAGGACCTTGCTCTCATGCAAGCCTAGTTTGAATTATTAGCATAAAGACTGACAATATAATTCAATTCTTACTCAAGTTTACTCTTGTGCAACGTGAGTTCGAATCTAGATTATGATAGTTCGTACTCGTCTTACCGTTGTATAGATGAATATAATTATAGAAATATAATAAAGATGCTAGCTTTGGTTGCTCTTGCTCACCAAATCTAGGATATCCAGATTATAGATCTAAATCAAATATATAGGGCTTCCTAAGATCAAGATCCTCACTCGAGCTCTCAAGATCTTGTAGAAATCCCAAGCTATTTGTAGTAAATCAACCATAATCTAACCCTAAAATAAGTTTAGCCACATGGGTTTTCAATAGATTTCACATATCAAGCTCTAAATACATAGGGTTCATCCCTTTACCATAGAGCAAAGAGACTACTCACAAATATTCATGATCAAAGCAATAGAATTCATGGAGACAATGGAAATAATCATGGAGAAGAGAACTAAATAAGAAATAATCATAAAACTAAATAGAAGAAGAGTTTAGACAAACCAATGAATCCCAAGACTTCAATCCAACACGATAATTAAGAACTATATCTCCAATAAAAAACAATAGCAAATAAAACATGTGTCCTCTCTATGATCTCTAGCCGTCATGTCTCCTCTTTTTACGGCTCATAAAACTACATATTTATGCTAACTCAAAATCATAGGAAAAAGCTGACCAAAATACACTCAACCCTAGACAATCCCTAGTTTTCAATTCTGAACCGGTGGCACACTCGGTCGAGTGGAAGTTTCACTCTGTCGAGTGGAACTTTCTGTAGAAAATCTTCAAAATTCGATGCTCTGTATCTTCTGGCCACTCGGTCGAGTGGTCGTCTCTCTCGGTCGAGTGGTCGTCTCACTCAATCGAGCGGGAGCTCCTGCAGGAATTTTCAAAATAAGCGTTCTGGTTCCAGCTTTCCGTTCTCCACTTGGTCGAGTGTGCTTTTCACTCGATCGAGTAAAAGTTTCACTCGGTCGAGTATCTTTGACGTGCTTTAGCGCTTAGGCCTGGCCGGTATCAGTCTCAATTGGTCGAGTGATTCTGATCCACACTCAGCTGAATGAGCTGATTTTGCAGCTTCTCCTCTTCTTTCTTCCTCTCTTCCTCTTTCTCTTCTCTTCCTTCCGCTTTTTCTCATCTTCAAGCACCATGAGCTCCTTGTTATCATCGCCGCTGATGTTGTTGCACGCGTGCATATGCTCCTAACTCTATTTACTCTTGATTGCTCCATATTTTCTGAAAATCCAACTAAACTTAAAAATAGTGAAACTCGTCAAGAAATCGTTGTTTAAGCTTCGAATACGCAATATGGGCAATCGATATGACATGTAAATATGCAGAAGTAAAGTGTAAAATATGAGCATATCAGAGTTTTCCACTGCAAATCAAACATGCTCGTTGGCTTCTCATCTAATGCGATATCTTGACCAAGTTGGTTCAAGACATCCAAGAATTTACATCTTCACATACTGAAGTTAATCTTTCCATCAAACTTCTCAATTTCGAACTTTGTGTTAGACACGATAGTTCGAGCCGCTGGAGAATGCTCTCTGGAAGTCGATATCTTTGAAGAACTATCATCGCCACCGTCACTCATCTTCACCTCCTACATTGATATCTGAAACCGTAAGCTCCAATACCACTTGTTGGAGTACAACTATAGCCGCTAAACTCATCAATCTCCACACTGGTATGATATTCTCTACTTTGGGCCTTCACAAGGCCCACATGGTTTTGTTCTTGGGCTCTCTCCAAAATGCCTCATACCAATGAAGCTTAAATTCCATAGTTTAGCGCCCCCAACCCACAAATCCCCTTGTCTAGCCAATATGGGACTATATTTGATATCTCACAATCTCCACCTCAAACATAGTCTCACATAGTCACCCATCAAGGGTGTCACAATATCTGCTCGATCGAGTCACATCTTCACTATGTGGAAAACGAACTCCTTACGTGAAGTCCAAATCAACACTCGAGAGCCCAACTCCACATGGCTTACAGATCCATATAGCACCACCTTGGCAGCTCTCATGCAACATCCGCTCTACTGCATGAGAGGGCCTCAAATCCGCATCGGCTAAGTTAGGGGTCTGGCTCTGATACCAGTTTGTTGTGCATCAGCAGATGATCGTCAAAGATCGGATGACGTAGAATGAGCAGCTATAAAATCGAGCACTATGAAAGATAGCAACTTTAGGTCGTTGACCGACCAAGGGAACACCAATACGATTTATTATGAAAGAAGAGAACAAATATAAATCTTCTCCCTTCACACCGAAGAAGAAGCACAAAAGATCTCTCCAAAAGCCCTCAACAATCTCTCAAAGTTGGCTCACAACAAATGGCGGCTCATAGTTCTCTTAATGTGTTCCTCTTCTAAAACCCTCGGCTAAACACCATATATATAACCCTAGGGTACAATATGTGTTCTACTACAAGAGAGATTCCCAATTGATAAGAATTCCGACTTTAACGAAATCATCATCCAATGACAACTCTACTGCAAATATGATATTGCATCCTTTGGTCGGCCCCCTCCATGCTGTCGAGCTTCCAATTGAAGACCAAGCTGATGAAGTGCCGAGCCGAGCTATCCGAGCTACCCGAAGCTCGGACCACAGAGTTGCCAACCTATGAGCCGACGATCCTCCGATCCTCTGGTCCTCCGAACCGAGTAACTATGCTATGTAGAAGTCAAATCGATCTGCATCCTCGTATCTGACTTGTGCAGAGTCAGGTAGGTCAAATCCGAGCGCAGACGAGCAAACTCTGCACAAGATAGCTTGGCTGCCGATCCAATACTTCTTCAGCGCCTCAATCGAGCCAACTATCACATCCTCGTCTTTGGCCTAGCTAACAAACTTGCATGTCAAATCATACTTGTAATTTATAATTGAAAGAAAGAAAGAAAGAAAGAAAGAATTAAAAAGAACAAAACCAAATCAAATCATCTTAAATCTTGGGGTTCAAGTTCAAATATTTTTTTTGGAGCACAATTTGAATTTCGATCCTGTATTTGAGAAGTGCTAAGCTTATGATATGGTTCATTGGCCTTGTACATATGATAAGAATGTTGGTTTGCTTTGTCATGCAAAGGAGATAAGAAGGAAGCCATTAATATCTTTTTATTCTTGCCTGTGCTTGATTCCCCTCCTCTCCAATCGGAGGAGAGGTAACAAGCCTTAGATTCTTGCCAAACCTTGAGAGAGCCAACACCAGACATATCCTAATCTTTAACATATTCCCCTCTTTTTGGACCCCCCAACATATCAAATGACAGCCTTAGCCCACATATTTTCATTCTTTGATATTCTAATACCAAACCAAACACTGGGGAAAACAAGGGCATATACGTCGGTTTCTGCATGGGCCATACAATAATTTGAGCACCACAATTTGTCGAATATTCTTCCCTCCAAGAACTGAAGAATTGTTGGCAAGGCTTCTCCAACTGAGCAAAGATATTCCATGGGGGGGCCGTTGGTCCCTTGGGCTTCATATTCCCTCCCTTGAGCAAATGAACACTTTGATAGAATCAAAACACTCTCAAGCCTATAAAGTCTCAAACCCATTGTCTCCCTCTCCCTCACTCCATCCATATCCAGCAACCGATAGAAGAAGATGTCGAAATCCGTGCCGGCCGCACGCCAGACGACGGAGCCAGCTCCGGCAAGGGTCATACGCTACGAGCGGCTTCCGACCATGGACAAGAAACTTGAGACCATCCAAGAGGAGGGCGAGGCCGAGCCGCAACGACGCATGCAAGGGAAGGCGATGGCCCGGACATCGAATTACGAGGCGGCCCGGCGGCCGGCGGCAATGGCTGGCTGAGGGTGAACATACTTGGCTGTAACCTGTAATAATTAGTTACCCAAGTATGTGGTAATTCGATCGTTAAACAAATCAAAATATTTTCTTATTGTGATATATATTTCGCACCTATAACCATGTACGTCTAAAAATATCCACCAAAAAAGGGTGGATGTAAGATTGCAAAGGTTATAGTTCTTTTTATTCGAATATATTTTCGAGCCTATAGAAAAGAGTAAATATTTTGATCGCATATGCCGTGTAACTGTAAGTGGTAAAGCTACGCAGACTTCGTCTTTTAACTTAAGCAAACGTGGCCCCTTGCTTTCTCTTTAATTGATTCCATCACTTTATTACTGTCACTTTCCCATCCTTTTACTCTCCTAAAATTCGAGTAAGAAGCGTGATCATTATGAGATACATTATTGCACATCTAAGCATCTACGTATGCCGACACTCAAACGTGAATATTCAATAAAGAGCAAGCTATTGGACTTGAAATTGCAACTGACAAAGAGAAAGATGGTTGTTTCAGGGTCTTTTCTCACCATAGGTTGGTTGACTGGAGGGCCGGAGGTCAACGCGATCACGCGGGTCACGTGCGGCCTCCGGGAGCGGGATGCAGCTCGTTCAACTTGGCGAAGAGCGGGCAGGTCCGAGCGTTGATGTGCTGAAGGGAGTCCTCGATGAAGCGACGGTCTCCGTGCGAGTGGAGATGAACAGGCTCGGAGGCGAGCGCGTTCGGCTCCAGGCTGATTGGGCACCGAAGGGTAGCCTCGGCGCAGCTGGTTCTCCTTGACCTGAACAGACGAGAAAGCTCGTCAGAGAGATCGGACCTTGGTTCCGACCAAGTCCCCTCTGATGCCTAAGTCAGAACGGATCTGAATGATGCTCGGTGGGAACAGTATGGCTCACGGAGAGGCCGATACGCGAGTCCTCGGGCCGAGCTGTGGAGGAGAATTATAAGGTAAGAGACAAGGTTGTTCAGGAAGAATACCAGAGTTTTTGGTATTTAAAGAGTGCCCCCTTTCACGTTGTTCTTCGAGTTGTTTTATAAGAGTCTTTCTCGGCCACGTCCACTCGACGTCCCCCTATTTCATCCCGATGATTTGCCACTTTGATGGTGCCTTCATGGATCATGAAGGTGGGCGTAATGGGGCTCTTTAATGGTGATTAAGGGGAGGTGTGATTTAACGGGACTGGTTAACTCCTGCTGGCGTGGGTCAGTGATTATATTCGTATCGGTCCGAGGCCGGCCTGACTCCGAGTCTTCGTGGAGACCTCATTCTCCCCAGGCCTGTAAGCTCGCAACACAGGCTTGGCCCGTTCGGTCTTGACCCATCCTGGGAGGGTCGTACAACAGAAACCTCAGCGAAATGCCAAAGGTTATGTACAAAATGACAAAACCGGAAAAAGGAAAAGCTAAGGGGCTAGGCCCCTACTCCCTCCTGGGCAGCCGAAGTAGCCGCATGAGCGTCCTCCGGCTGATCGACACCCTCAGGGTGGTTGACATCAACCTCCTCCTCGCCCTCGGAATCCATCTGAAGCTCCTCAAACGAGATCCCCGAATGCGGGAATCTCCACTGGATCTCGCTCCGGCAACGGGCAAACCCCCTCTCAAACGCCTCGTACATTCCTACGGCGACGAAAGTCGTGGCATACTCATCCATGCCCTCCTTGGTGATCTGTGCGGGGTCCACCGTCTCCAGCTCCTTGATCCGGGTCTCAAGGGTGGCGATCTGGCAGAGGGGCCCTGCCCTCTTCTTCTCGCTCTCCCAAGAGCTTTTGTCAAGCTTGGCCAAGAGAACGCGCTCCCTCTCTTCCACCTTCCCCAGCAACTCTTCGAGCTCTTGACCTTGGTCCACTCCACCGGATCCCCAAACTCTCTTATCTCAGCGACCTTCTCCAACTCGGCAACCCTCTCCTCAGCCTTCGATTTCGCAGCCAATGTCAAAGCCTTCTCCACATCTGACCTCTCCAGGTCAGCCGAGAGCTTGGCAATTTGGGTCTCCACCGACCTGACGTGCGCCTCGGCCCCCCATGGCCACCTCGTCAGCATCCTCCCCCGCTGTCGGCTTCTGGGCGAGACCTGCCCTTGCATCCGAAAGCGCCACGAATTGACGCTTCATCGAAAGGCCGACCGAGGACAACTACGCCAAAGGATTAGAGGCGCCTACAAAGGATGAAGTGCACTGCCACAAAAGACCTTAACTACTGGCCAAACTGTATCACGAAGGCCGCAAGCCTATCGCCTCTTACTCCATCTAGCACCGATTGATCCCGGGGCAGGCTACAATTCTCAGCCAGTCGAGCGCGACCCTGCAATCCAAGAAGACGGATTCCTTCAGTCCCACAGGAAAGCGAGGACTGAGTAACCCCTCCCTCGACCGTGGTAGGTCGGTCGGGCCTCGATTGCTCGGGCCGTTCGAATTCTGACGGCTCGGTCCGGGGATGTGATCTGTGTGGAGTTGACAAGAGCGTCATTCGAGGCAGTGGCATTGAATGAGGGCCATCATAGCACTGCCAGGTTGAAATTCTCCCGCCCCTGGGAGCGAAATTTGAAGTGATGCGCCTCGCGGGATGCCGACGCGTGTGCACTGGTGGACGGCTTGCGATGGAGAGGAGGGTTTCGGGGGAGCGGTATAAAGGGAGGCGGCTGTCTTACGGATGAAGGCTCTGCCCTTTCAACGATGTCTTCTCCTCCCTTATCCCCCCATCTGCCTCAGATTTTCTCTGTGTTGCGTTTTGTGTCCATCGTCATCTTCCTCTTCTGCCTCTAGGGCAGGTCGGCCGGATGCTTCCGCCACACCCGTTCAGCCCCTAGGATCGATCACGAAGATCCGCCACCTTGGGGATGACCTTGCCGGGTGCCTTCTGAGGTGATGGGGTGGCCTTCGACGGTTTGCGCTAGCTTGATCGGGCCGATGCATTCCAGATAACTCCTTCCCCCATGTTACGCTCGTGCCCCTCAGAAGGACGAGAGGGTCTGCTTCCCGGGCAGTCATGAAGTCATGGTGTATGAACAGAGCATTAGGTTTGGAATGTGATTCCCTCTCAATCCCTTCATCGCAGTGATCCTGAGGGCCTATGGGCTTGCCATATGCCAATTCTGCCCCAACACCGTCGTGTCTTTGTTGGGGTTCATCGTGCTCTGTCTGCTCAATGCGATAGAGCCGACTCTTTGCCTTTTCTCTCATTTCCTCTGCATGAGCCATCACAAGTCGGGCGCGTGGCTTTATATCAGCGCACGTCTGAAGAGAAGCCTGGTGCGGGGGGCTGCCAGCCTCCGTAACGCATTGGAAGGGGGAGTATATATTCATGGGCTTCCCTGCAGAGGTGGATTTTCCGGTTCGCTTGGGAGACACGAGCATGTGACCCTTGAGTTAGGGGGTCTCACCGATGTAGAGACCAAGGCGGCCGACACCTTGTTGGACGTCCCTGTCTCCAAGTGGAAGATCGATGTCCTCTTCTGGGATCACGTCCTGAGGAAGACCGTGTGGCCCATCGGTGAGTCCTTCGAAAACCCTAGGGCGTAATCATGGGAGTTTATAGGATGGCTTCTGTTCAAGTAAGGTCGTCTCTTTAACTCGTCCTTTTTGCAGGCAGGTTCGGCCAAGGCTCTTCTCCATCCTCCGTTCCGGTCTCCATGCCAGATCCCAGTCTGTGGAGGAGGGACCATGTTTTGGAGGTTCGAAAGAATTCACACGATGGGTCTTCCAGAGGTGGCGTGAAGCGAACAAGGAAACAGGTGCCGCTGGTTCAGGGAGGGGGCAATCAGATGAAAACCCGGGTTCGCGTTGCTGTCGAGGGCGCTCCCCTCCTTGAAGCATCCACTCAACCTCGCCAGATGAAGGATAAGTGGCCTTAGGGCAGCCCCTCACCTTCCTTCTCTGGGCCGCTCCCGGAGGACTACGAGTGGTCCTTGGGCGTTTTTAGGTCGGTCGAGGCCCGACCGACCTACCACAGTCGGGGGAGTGGTTACTCAGTCCTCGCTTTCATGTGGGACTGAAGGAATCCGTCTTCTTGGATTGCAGGGTCGCGGCTTGGCTGGTTGAGAATTGTAGCATGCCCCGGGATCAATCGGTGCTGGATGGAGTAAGAGGCGACAGGCTTGCAGCCTTCGTGATACAGGTTGGCCAGTAGGTAAGGTCTTTTGTGGTAGCATACTTCATCCTTTGTAGGCGCCTCTAATCCTTTGACATAGTTGTCCTCGGTCGACCTTTCGATGAGGCGTCAATTCGTGGCGCTTTCGGATGCAAGGTCAGGTCTCGCCCAGAAGCCGACAGCGGGGGAGGATGCCGATGAGGTGGCCCTGGGGGGATGAGGCGCGCGTTTGGTCGGTGGAGACCCAAATTGCCAAGCTCTCGACTGACCTGGAGAGGTCGGACGTGGAGAGGGCTTTGACGTTGGCTGCGAAATCGAAGGCCGGGGAGAGGGTTGCCGAGTTGGAGAAGGCCGCTGAGATAAGAGAGTTTGGGGGTCCGGTGGAGTGGACCAAGGTCAAGGAGCTTGAAGAGTTACTGGGGAAGGTGGAAGAGAGGGAGCGCGTTCTCTTGACCAAGCTTGACAAAATCTCTCGGGAGAGCGAGAAGGAGAGGGCAGGGCACCTCTGCCAGATCTCCACCCTCGAGGCCCGGATCAAGGATCTGGAGGCGGTGGACCCCACACAGATCGCCAAGGAGGGCGTGGATGAGTATGCCACGACCTTCGTTGTCATGTGGATGTACGAGGCGTTTGATGGGGGTTTGCCCGTTACTGAAGCAAGATCCAGCGGAGATTCCTGCATTCGGGGATCTCGTTTGAGGAGCTTCAGATGGATTCCGAGGGCGAGGAGGAGGTTGACTTCAACTACCCTGAGGGTGTCGATCAGCCGGAGGATGCTCATGCGGCTGCTTCGGCTGCCCAGGAGGGAGTAGGGGCCTAGCCCGTTAGCTTTTCCTCTTTCCGTTTTTGTCATTTTGTACATAACCTTTGGCATTTCTATCTGTAATATACAAGTTTACACATATGAGTTTGTTTTAAACCCCTCTTTTGGCGTTGTAGTGATATGTCCCGTCCCGCAATCCCGGTCGGGATGTTTGAGCAGACGGGCTTGGGGGAATCGCATCGACCGGTGTGATGATCGGTCCGCTGGTAAGGTGGGGGAGTTGCCCCCAACTTCGCGGTTGATCAGGTCACTGGGCCGGTGCCAAGTAAAGGTCCCCAGGCTTACGGTCGAACGGGTGTTCGACCTGCTGAGTGGTTGCCCTCAGCCTTACGGTCGAACAGGTGATCAGCCTGCTAGGGGAGTTGCCCTAGCCTTACGGTCGAACGGGTCGGTCGGCCAACTGGGAGAGATACCCCCAGACTTACGGTCGATCGACGGATCGGCCTGCTGGGAGAGTTGCTCCCAGCCTTACGATCGAACCGATGGTCAGCCTGCTGGGGGGTTGCCCCAGCCTTATGGTCGATCGGGTGATCGGCCTACTGGGGGAGTTGCCCCAGCCTTATGGTCGAACGGGTCGATCGGCCCGCTGGAGAAGCTACCCCAAGCTAACGTTCGATCGACGGATCGGCCTGCTGCGGGAGTTACCCCCAGCCTTATGGTCGAGCCGGGGTTCGGCCTGCTGGGGGAGTTGCCTCCAGCCTTATGGTCGAATGGGTCGGTCGGCCCGCCGGGAGAGCTACCCCCAGGCTTACGATCGATCGACGGATCGGCCTACTGGGGGAGTTGTCCCAGCCTTATGGTCGAGCCGGGGATCAGCCTACTGGGGAAGTTGCTCCAACCTTACGGTCGATCGGCCTGCTGGGTGAGTTTCCCCCAGCCTTACGACCGAACAGGTGGTTGACCTGCTGGGGAAGTTGCCCCAGCCTTACGATCGAACCGATGTTCGGCCTGCTGGGGGGTTGCCCCCAGCCTTACGATCGAACAGGTAATCGGCCAACCGGTGGAGTTGCCCCCAGCCTTATGGTCGGTCGAATGATTGGTCTGTCGGGGGAGTTGTCCCCAGCTTGATCTGAGGAGTGACTAGATGCAGAGAGAGCTCTTCATTCACGATCGATTTATCCTTCTAGTACATTCACCTAGATTAGGGGAAGCATTGTACACATTCATTGGTAGTACTTGCGTAGGTGCTATGCGTTCCAGGTGTGAGTCAGTGCATTCCCTCCTAGAGTAGAGAGCCGGTACATGGCAGGGCCGAGGACCTCAGTGACCTTATAGGACCCTTCCCATTTAGCAGCGAGCTTCCCTCTGCGGGCAACCTCCGAGTTAAAGATTGCTTTCCTGAGGACCAGAACTCCTTGGTGGAAACTTCTTCCTTTGACCCGGGAGTTGTAGTAGCGGGCCACCCGTTTTTTTTCGGACGATCGAGGCCAGGGCTTGGCCTCGCCGTTCATCCACGAGCTCTAGGTTGAGCTCCAAGCCTTCCGAGTTTCTCACTTTGTCGAAATGTCTGAGACAGATAGACTCCTCACCCACCTCAACAGGCACAACCGCTTCGCCGCCGTAGGCGAGCATGAAGGGGG
This sequence comes from Scilla litardierei, assembly GCA_030789695.1. NCBI lineage: Eukaryota > Viridiplantae > Streptophyta > Magnoliopsida > Asparagales > Asparagaceae > Scilla > Scilla litardierei. The sequence goes on from CM061132.1 coordinate 8,245,964, forward strand.
TCTCTCCCGTGGCCTCATTATGGGTTGTCTGGTATGACCAGAGTATCCCGAAAAGTTCCTCCGGCCATTTTCCCTGTGCTGCCATCACTTTCTTGCGAAGTGGTTCGACGATGCAACGTTACCTAGCCTCGGCCAAGACCGAGATGTCCAAGTTCAAACACATCAAGACCCTCCACCTGCCACGATCGGAGAACGCCTGTGCAGACGCCCTGTCGAAGCTGGCTTCCTCTTCTCTTAAGAAGCTTGGCTCCTTCACGATCTATCTCCATTGGTTCTGCCCGCGGTGGGCCTGGCCCCTTAGGTCGAGTCAGGCACTGAGTAGTCGCGGCTTTGCCCAGGCAATCGTTGGTTGGCCCTGGCGTTGATGTTGCCACCGCCGTACTCCTGTGTCTGGACGTGCGTGGCCGTGTCATCTTAGGTGTGGTTGTTTGACGTGCGTGCTTTTTCGGTTCCGACAGACGACGCCAGATATTTCAGGGTGTTTTCTCACCATAGGTTGGTTGACTGGAGGGCCGGAGGTCAACGCGATCACGCGGGTCACATGCGGCATCCGGGAGCAGGATGCAGCTCGTTCAGCTTGGCAAAGAGTGTGCGGTTCCGAGCATCGATGTGCCGAATGGAGTTATCGGCGAAGCGATGGCCTCTGTGCGAGTGGAGATGAATGGGCTCTGGGACGAGCGCGTTCGGCTCCAGGCTGATTGGGTGCCGAAGGTAGCCTCAGCGCAACTGATTCTCCTTGACCTGAACAGATGAGAAAGCTCGTCAGGGGGGTCGGACCTTGGTTCCGAACAAGTCCCCTCCGTTGCCTAAGTCAGAACGGATCTAAAGGATGCTCTGTGGGATCGGTATGGCTCATGAAGAGGCCGATACAAGAGTCCTCGGGCCGAGCTGTGGAGGAGAATTATAAGGTGGGAGATAAGGTTGTTCGGGAAGAATACCTCGGAGTTTTTTGTATCTAGAGAGTGCCCCCTTTAACGTTGTTCTTCGAGTTGTTTTATAAGAGTATTTCCTGGCCACGTCCACTCGACGTCCCCCTATTTTGCCCCGATGATCTGCCACATTGATGATGCCTTCATGGATCATGAAGGTGGGCGTAATGTGACTCTTTAATGGTGATTAAGGAGGCGCAATTTAAGGGAAGTTGTTAACTCCTGCTGGCGTGGATCAGCGGCTATATTCGTATCGGTCCGAGGCCGGCCTGACTCCGAGTCTTTGTGGGAGCCTCGTTCTCCCCAGGCCTGTAGGCTCGTGACACAGGCTTGGGCCGTTCGGTCTTGGCCCATCCTAGGAGGGTCGTATCAATGGTAAAAAGAATTTAGAGAGGAGAATCCGGCTATATCAATAGAGGACGAGAAAGAAGAGGAGTTTACAGACACATTATACGGAGAGGAAGCAGGATTCGTGCGGTTGTCGTCGGGATCGTCGCCGTGTAGCGGAGGCTGCAAGCTCATAGATCGGTCGATGCTTGAGGTAGTAGTTATGGCTGAGCGCTCTGAGGGCCATGGAGATGGCAATGTTGCTGAAGATATTCAAGGACTAGCATGGTCTTGGCGAGGTCTTGGTGAGTGAAGATGTGTGATGTTGTTAATCTTGATACGTGGAGTTGACATGTGCATATACCTGATTGTTGTGCACACAAACCACTTTATACACACTCCTAAACAAATTTAAGAATTATTTTTTCACTTTACACCCAACAACATATCCCCCACATTATCCTATCCACTTCATCCTCCTCCCTTCCCATGACAGCCAACACCATCTTCAGCTGTCACTTCATCCATGCAGCCCCCATCGCATACCTCACGCATAGCTGAGCCCACCCCTCTCCCTCCTCTTCCTCCTCCATGCTCTCCATTCATCCACCCACCCTTCTTCTGCCATCAACAGTAATATCACTACTGCCGCCACTGCCACGCATCCTGTGGCGGGGGATGACAGCGTGAAAAGAGGGTAGGGAGAGGAATAAAGAGTGGGACCAACAATGATATCATTATCGACGTCGCTGCCACACATCCTGTGGTGGGGGCGGCAATGGCAAAAGAGAGTATGGAGAGGAATAAAGAGTGTGAATGATAAAGAGGATGGAGAAGGGAGATGAAGAAGGGAGGTGTCAGCAGGGTCGGCGGGGGCTGCAAGGTTGCGGTGGTGACGAAGTAGAAGATGAGGAGGATGGAGCAGGAAAAGAGTTAGATGGTAAAAGAGAAAAGTTTCAATGGCAGCCCAATAAATTTTGAATGTCAAACTTGTAAATAAGTGGTCTATATATTTCACAGTTAGGTCTGTAAACATAGCATCTCCCTTGAATATAAGATTGGGGTTAGGAGTATTGGGTTTTTAGACTATAAATTTTAAAATTTTTGTTTTTTTTGATGTTCTTGGATTTAGGATGGGGGTGGATTTAGAGAAAAGTTTCCATAGCAGCCCTATAAATTTTGTTTTTTGTTTTTCGATTGCAAGGGAAAGAGAGATAAGATTAGGATTTTTGGTAGAATGGAGACTGCCTTTTTTTATACATTGAAATCAAGGAATCGAATTCTCAAACTCTTACAAGGCAAGGAGTATGAATACCACTATGCCAATTGACTCAGGTGTGAGATTGCTTTGATACCATGTCAAATTAGAGATTAGAATTTGTCTTGATTTTTCATTTTCGGTTCATACCCCATATTAATACAGAACATATGGTATTCTAGAAATCTAGAAAAAATATACAACTATACATTAATTCATACCAAACAGTGTAATGAGGAATATTTGCATTACATGTATATATTTAACACCTATATATTGGAATAATTACAACAAGATTATTGCAGCAAATAAGGTATTGGAAGAAATATACAAGATACTCATCTCAGTAAACTCTTTCTCAGTGTAAGGGTCCACTAGAATGAAAAAGGGATACAGGGATTATAATGGGTCAAAGCTGGCCCGAGGGCCACCGAACCCATCCTGGCCCAGTCGAATCAAAAAGTGGCCCAGTCCAACTTTGCCCATTGAAGGCTGGCTTCAAAACCTATTTTTTAGATCACGGTCTAAAATATCTAAGCTGTTATGAATAGGCCCATTGGGCCAATTGGGTATCCAACCCAATATTGAAAGCTATAAATACAAGGGTAGGGGGCTCTTAACTATCTACACCTATTTCCCTACTTTTCCCTTCACAACACGTTATCAGCACGATCACGCTCGTTGGAGGAGACGGCGGATCGCGGGGAAGGAGATCCATCAATCGCTCAGATTCAAGAAGATCGTAATCTTCTCAACGGGGAGCGAAAAGGGCATCCTTCACCAACCGTCGACTAGATTCCCTTGTCGAATCTAGAGGTAAAAATCAAAACTTTTTAGATCTAAACTTGCTTTTCACATTAGACCTGCATGTTTTAGGATCAAAAAGTTTAAAAACACGGTAAAAATCACATTTTTTTTAGATCTGCATGCCTAAAAACAATAAAAATCTGTTTTTTAGCGATCTAAATACTTGAAAAATCCGATTTTTTACCCACCAACCTTTGATCCAAAAATCCGCACGCCCGTAGGGAGAAACGACGGCGCTTCACAAGCGCCGCCGGCGGCGCTTTTACGCCGCGGCCATAGGCCGCGGCCAGCAGCTGCGGCCTCAGGCCGCGGCCCCCGTGCCACGGCCTACAGCCAGTGGCCCGCCGCCGCCACGGCGACCACGTTCTGCGCGGCCAGCCGTCGCGGCGACACGCCGCGGGCCCCCCTAGGGTTTTCCGAAACCCTAACCCTAAACGGGCCAATTTTTCGGGAGAGGCCCAATTAACCCTAATGGGTTGTTTTCATGGCCCAAAAGGCCAGAAAATTAGCTCATTTACATAAATAATTTTTCTTCTTTTTATTTTTGGCCCTAAAAAGCCCAAAATAATTAAAAGAAACTTTAAAGGGTTTTAAAGCGGTAAACAAAACTTTAAAATATGGATCAAAGGTAAAAGTTTTTCAAAATAAATTTTTAGCACGTCACACACAATTTAGATTATTTAAAATAAGCTTTACATGCCTGTGATTGATTATCTGCGTGGTTGTATGTTTTCAATATATTATCTGCGTGGATGTGCAAATTAGGCTATGTTTTTAGGAATCAGCCAGGTTTCCGACACTTTTTAATTTCCTGCACTTTTTCTTTTTTTTGAGAGAAATTTGTAAGTGAGGATATAAATGTAAAAAGAAGACCGAAGGACACCAAAAAGGAGCTGAAGGCGTACGCACAATGAAGATAGGGGCTTCTCTCTGAAGTTCCCGAGTTGTATTTTATTCTTTCATGCAATTTTTGATGTAACTTCGGACTGTTCTTCTTTTTATTTCGGTGTCGGCTGGCTGATCCCTATAGTCCTAAGTCATTTTCTTTTTCATTGCTTATGCATTAATTGCGTGGATGTTAAATATTTTAATACCATGTTTAATGTTACAATGAAACTGCCTAACAGCATGCGTGAATGTTAACCTTTGTTAATTATTCACAATATGAAACTGTAAAAAGCATGTATGTTAAATTTACTTTAAAAAGATCCATGCTATGAAAAATGTTTGAAATACATGCGTGGATGTCTATTTTACTCAGTTTAAATGATACATGCTGTTTTTCTATATTGCTAGATCATTCAATGGCCAGACTTGCAAATGTCGACTTTTCGGTCCTGAAGGCCGATGGGTCAAACTACCTGAGTTGGCAGTTGGACCTGAAGTTCCATCTGCGCTCTCATGGTTTCAGTCTAACAAAGACTGAGAAGGCAACAACAAGTACTGCCTCAGCCGACAAGGATGCTTCAGTGGAAGCACCTCATACAGAGGAAGTCTCCGATATATTAAAGGCGAAAGCCATTATATATATCAGGAAACATTTAGACTCGACCCTGAAGGACGAGTACCTCACTGTAGAGGATCCTTACGAGCTGTGGGACGCACTCGAGGAGAGGTACAGACATCAGAGAGATGTCATACTCCCTCGTGCGCAGTACGAGTGGACTCATCTCCGCATACAGGATTACAAATTCGTAGCGGAGTATAACTCAGCTCTCTTCCGTATCACCTCACGCCTGAAGTTGTGCGGTGAAACGGTGACGGAGAAAATGTTGCTGGAAAAGACGTTCACGTCTTTCCACGAGAAGGACATGATCCTTATACAACAATACCATGAGAGGAAGTTCACGAAGTACTCTGATATGCTTTCATGCCTGCTTATGGCTGAACAGAACAGAGACCTGTTGGTTGCCACTCACAACCTGCGCCCTCCTGGCTCCGCTCCACTGCCACCTCCTGCAGAGGCTCACTTCCAGTCTTCCCAGAAGAAGAAGATGGACAAAAAGGCAAAATTCCAGAAATGGAAAGAACAAAAGCAGCGGAAGAAGGCCACTCCCCCAGCTCCTCCTCAGAACCATAAGTTCGTGGACAAGAAGCAAAAGAAGGTGTCCAACAAAGGTGGCACTCCCAAGAAAGACTGGGAGGACAAGTGCTCCAAATGCGGAATGACGGGCCACTGGTCTAGAATCTGTCGCACACCAAAACACCTCCAGGACCTCTACCAGGCAAGCCTCAAGCCTCGAGCTGAGACAAACTTGATTGAGAGCGCAGCGTTGCCAGAGACCTCATGGACTCCTGAAGACTTCATGGGAGATGACACTCTCTAGTTCTGGACCACTTCTATGTGCTAGCAATGTATCTTCTTTTTATGCATCGTATCTGGTTATATTTTCCATGTCAAACAATATTTTGATCATTTATTTTTATGAAAGTAGATCTTTTCTTTTCATATCATTTACTGCTTGAATGTCTTTCTTTTTAGATATGGAATTAATCTGCCTAGTGGACAGTGCATCGACGCACTCGATCCTTCAAAACATAGACTACTTCATGAGCATAAGTAGCTATTCTGGTCCACTGAGAACAATCGCAGGACCAGCAAACATAATCGAAGGATCAGGGGAAGCAATTATATTGCTCCCCGGTAACACACAAATCACACTTAAAAATGCGTTATACTCCCCTAAATCTATCCGAAACCTCCTAAGCTTTAAAGATATCCGTTTAAACGAATATCACTTAGAGACGGTCGAGGAAGATAAAAGGGAATACTTGCTTGTAACGTCTCTTACAAATGGTTCAAAAACCATTGTGGAACGTTTCAAGGGACTCCCTTCGGGACTCTACCAAACAAGTATACAAACTCCAGAAACATGCATGGCGGAGCACCTGCAGTGCCCCCAAACACCAGAATTTCAACTCTGGCACAGTAGACTGGGACACCCTGGCTTTGTTATGATGTACCGCATCATAAAGAACTCCAGGGGCATAGACCTGAAGAACCTGAAGATTCTTCAAAAATGCAAATTCCCGTGTCCACCCTGTTACAAGGGTAAACTGATTACAAGACCCTCTCCACTGAAAGAGGACGTGGAGTCCCCTAGTTTCCTGGAAGAATCCACGGAGACATTTGTGGGCCAATACACCCATCAAGTGGTCCGTTCAGGTACTTTATGGTCCTGATAGACGCATCTACCAAGTGGTCACATGTGTGTCTACTGTCTACCCGTAACCTAGCACTATCTAAGCTCTTAGCTCAGATAATCAAGTTACGGGCCCACTTCCCCGACCACCAGATAAAGAAACTTCGTCTGGATAATGCGGGGGAGTTTACGTCACAAGTCTTTCTAGACTACTGCCAAGCTCAGGGAATTAAATTCGAACATCCTGTAGCATATGTTCACACCCAAAACGGATTAGCAGAATCTCTAATTAAGAGACTGCAATGGATTGCTCATCCATTATTACTTCAATCCCAGATGCCTGTGAATGCGTGGGGTCATGCAATTTTGCATGCTGCATCTTTAATAAAATTAAGACCTTCTGGAGGCCAGTCATCTTCTCCAATGCAACTAGCACTTGGAGCCACACCAATTGTCTCACACTTGAGAATATTTGGTTGTGCAGTATACGTCCCCATAGCACCACCACAAAAGAAAAAAGATGGGTCCACAACGTCGCCTAGGCATTTATGTTGGGTTTGACACCCCCTCCATAATTAGATTCCTAGAACCTCTTCCGAGAGACGTTTTCAAGGCACGTCTAGAAGACTGTGAATTCGATGAAACATCGTTTCCAAGACTAGGCTCACAGACAAAGAAGCCCGAAGCTTCAGAATGTATCACTTGGGATACAAAGACATTATGTCACTTTGATCCGCCCATAAGCCAGTGTGAGGAGGAGGTCCTGAAGATTCTCCACATTCAAAACACTGTCCATCTCTTGCCGAACAAATTTACTGACAACCAGAAGATTGTCAAATTACATGTCCCTGCTGCTAACACTCCAGCTAGGATTGACATACCGCAAAATAGATGCAATCCGCCTGCAGCAGAATTGGTTGGACCTCTCAAAAAGAGAGGGCGACCACCGGGATCCAAGGACCAAGTCCCTCGAAAGAGTAGGACACTTGGCAATGGTAAATAAATACCACCACAGGATGCTACTATAAGCCCTGCTACCTGATTAGGGTTCAATATTGTATATTTTACCCCTCATTAGATGGTATTTTGTGCATAATTTGTATTCATTTTGGCTCCGATACGTGCATTTTGATGATATCACTTAATATTGGAGCCTACCGTTTTTATATGCTTAAAACATGATTTTTACAGCTTATTAGCATCTTCATCTTGGTCTTCTATTATTCTTCAGTTGAATTTCGTGAAGTTCCGATTCCAACGCATATTTTTCCAGAATTTTTGGAGGTCGGAGCAATTTACTGCATTTTTTGGAAGACAATGTGACGGTGCTAAAAATTTCTGGGCTAGAAAGTCTGCTTTTCCGCTCTTGTGTAGAATTCTGCTATCATTGCAGCATATATTCCGATATAATGATATTTTTCTGGTATTCTACAATTTGTTACGGTTCCATCGCCACCTGGAACACGTCATTCCGAGGTCGGATGATTTTTCTAGAATTTTCGCAAGACAGGGTGACTGTGCTGAAAATTTCTGCAGATTGGCCCCCTCTTGTGAAGAAATATGCTATCATTCCAGTGTATTTTCCGGCCTAGTGATATTTTTCTGGTGTTGTACACTTTGTTACGGTTCCATCGCCGCCTGGAACACGTCATTCCGAGGTCGGATGATTTTTCTAGAATTTTCGCAAGACATGGTGACGGTGCTGAAAATTTCTGCAGATTTGGGATTAGTTGCGGGTTTGGGCGCGGATCCGACCCGTTTGGGCTGTTTTCAGACCCGAAATTCTGGGTCTATTTCTTGGACTTTCCTCCCCTCTTTCCCCCTCATTATATTCTTCCTTCTTCTTCATCTTAGGGTTAGAGCTTGGGAAGCACAAAGCAAGCTTGGAGGAGCACTTTGGAAGAGAAAGTTTATGTTTTTCTTAGAGAAATCTTGGTGAACTCTTTCCCTTTCTTTGTGTATTTTGATTTGGTGATTTGTAATGATATTGGATGATATTTTTAGAAGTAAAAATCTCTCTTTTCTTGTTATAATGAGCTAAATCTTCTTCTTGTGTGGTTGGGTGGTGATATTTGGTTGTTGTGCTTTGGTATTTCAATCTTGCATGTTAAAATGTTTATGTGGTAGGATTGATGAGATATACTTTGAGTTAGGGAACCCTAGTGGATATCCCTAGAGTGGAGTTTGCCTAGTGGTACCACTCATGTATGCTTTGTTGTTTTTTATCTCAATTTTCCATACCCCACTTTCATTGCACACCAAGTGTTCGATAAAATGTCCAATCCACCGATTGCTCATTCCTTAGCGGGAAAGACAATTGAGTTATCCTCGGATTGAACACATATGCTTAACAACCACAGTCCCACACACCACACAAGCTTCCTCGCCTATTTACCACTCCGATTCTCGAACCATAGGATGTTGATTTGGTGGATGGTCTCACCCACATTTTCACGCGTATTTCCACCGTTAGCTTAGTTGGTTGTAGCTTCGCCTTTATCTCTCCTTTATTAATTGAACTTACGATTGCAAAACAACTTGTCCCCGTGATCCGACCCGGTCTCACCGGATATAAATTTATTACTTGACGTCCTCCTACACTTGGGAGTAGCGCTTAAGCATCACATACTTGAGACGCGTTTAAGCAATTGGCGCCGTTGCCGGGGACAACGGTTTTTGCATTTACATTTTTTATTGATTTAGGAAATTTTGACGTGATACATCCTACTATTTAGTGTGAGTCTTTTTTATTCTTTATCTTCCATTTATTATCTTTCATCTTTATTTATTTTTCACTTTTTGAGTCCTTTGTTATCTTTATTTTCAATTTCCTTTATAAAAATTCAAAAAAAAAGCTATGGACTTTAACGACATAAATTCTTTGTATGATGCACTTTCATTTTCTTTGCACAGGACCACTTCTTTGAAGCTCAAAATTGTCGGCTTTGCTCAAATTGACGGTGAATCCTTCTATCAAACTTGGAGGAGGTTCATGGATTTATTAAGCGGTTGTCCACATCATGGATTCACGATGGCCCATCTTTTCCAGTTTTTCTACGAGGGACTGCGGGAGGAGATGCAGGACTACATGGCGATGTTGGACGATGGAGCTCTATTTGACATGTCACCTGTGGATGCTTGCGAGTACTTGGAGTCCATGGAGGATATGGCACGACCATTGGATGGGACTTCAGGGAGTGATCCATTAGCGCCAGATCACGATAGCATTGGAGCATCCCTTGACCAAGGAGAGCAAATCGTGGATGCACCCTTGCAACCCTTGGGCGAGGAACTTCAATTGCTTATTCAGACACAGGAGACTCAATCCCGATATTTTCTGCAGAGCATGGAGACTCGAAGCCAGCATATTCATGAGATCATTTCCAGTCTCGCATTGCTTGCCTCTTGCTTGGGAGAAGGTAATCAAACCACTCAAAAACTTTTATTATCTGATTTGGATTCATCTTCTCTTGTAGGAGATTTGTGTGAATATGTAGAGGACGAGCGTGAAATTTTGGATGGAGTGGAGGAGGAGACTAGTAGAGCCACGAGCTCATCGATCATTTTGGTGGAGTCCGAACCATGCTCTCCCCCAATCTTGTCCCAAAATCCATCATTCCTCTCCCCCGTGGGCATGCATCATATGGAGATGGACGCAATCACTTTAGGGAGTTTTCGTCAACTTGATTTAAATTCTTTATCTTATGTTGACGACTATATTTGGATCACTTTTGTTGAAAGGCAACGGTGTCGACTTTGGATTGACACACCCTCTCTCTCGCAGGGCACGATTGGAAATTTTATGGAGGGTGCACTTGTTGGTGTGTTGCTAGGGTCCAAAGTGATTTGTGGAGGGAAGACGCTTGTGGAGGAGCGTAAAGATCTAATTGAGCAACTTTCCTCACCGTTATACATCCAAGATCCTCCTTTTGACCCCGGTGATCTCCTTCTAGTAGTATAGAAATTTTAATTTAATGCACTTTCTATGCTTTTAGGATAGTTTTATTTCAATAAACCTCTACTTTTTCAACATTGAGGACAATGTTTGTCTTTAGTTGGGGGGAGAGTAGTAGGTGGTTTTAGGATGTTTAGTTAGTTGTTTTCGTTTTAAATTTTTTTTTTGTTGGCGACATCCATTTTGACATCACCAATATCTTGCGAGCATATAATTGACCCTCCTTGCTCATTTGCTAGCTTTGTGCTTAGTCCCTTATATGCTTCATATTCATGCATACATTTGGATTCAACTCTTATGTTCAAACTCCTAAATAGTGATTGTCATGCATTTTATTGCTTTTTCTTCATGGGATCAACTTTAATATGACATTCATAAAATAGTGCATAATTCGATGAATTTTGTCTTCGATATGGTTTGGATTAGTTTTGTGCAAACTTTGTGATGCACGAGTTGGATTAAGTCATTAGTGTAATTTGGTGTTCAATTTGATGGAATTTGGCCTTGGATATACGCTTGGTTTATGCTTGAGGAGTGGTTGATTGGTGTGTTGGATCAAAAAAAAGAAATAAAAGAGAAATAAAAGAAAAGAAAAAGAAGAAAAAAAGAATAAGTGCATCGTTCTTCTAGTTTTGTCAAGTAGCCGGGTCCTCATGAAACATTGAGGATTCGTGTCGAAAGATAGGATTTAGGGGAGTGCACGAGAGAAAAATAAGTGAATCTTAGGTGATTCGAGTTACTAGGTCCGCGGGGTCCTTTTTGGCCTAATGCCCCAAAATCTTCTGATTTGGGAGTCATTGACCGAACCCTCGTTACATGGGTCATTCTAAGTTTCATATTAAAAAAACATGAATAAACATGATCCACATATCAAACTTCCATGAATTAAGAAAGCTAAGTGTTATTTTTGGCCAAGTTCTTGAAGATTGTGATACTATGACACACTTATGTTTTAATCTCAATGAATGCAAAATTTTCTTGTACTTTGTTGGTTTGAGCCATATTGGAGTTTTGGTCTTGGATTTGCTCTCTTTTATGAGTTGGTATATTGGAATTGAGTTTATATTGAAAAAATTTCATGTGCCATGAATATTGTGGAGTTTGATGTTTGCTATATTGTGAATCCGAATATATCGCTTGTTTTACTAGGGACTAGCAAAAAGCTAGTTGGGGGTGTGATTAGGGTTCAATATTGTATATTTTACCCCTCATTAGATGGCATTTTGTGCATAATTTGTATTCATTTTGGCTCTGATACGTGCATTTTGATGATATCACTTAATATTGGAGCCTACCGTTTTTATATGCTTAAAACATGACTTTTACAGCTTATTAGCATCTTCATCTTGGTCTTCTATTATTCTTCAGTTGAATTTCGTGAAGTCCTGATTCCAACGCATATTTTTCCAGAATTTTTGGAGGTCGGAGCAATTTACTGCATTTTTTGGAAGACAATGTGACGGTGCTAAAAATTTCTGGGCTAGAAAGTCTGCTTTTCCGCTCTTGTGCAGAATTCTGCTATCATTGCAGCATATATTCCGATATAATGATATTTTTCTGGTATTCTACACTTTGTTACGGTTCCATCGCCGCCTGGAACACGGCATTCCGAGGTCGGATGATTTTTTTAGAATTTTCGCAAGACAGGGTGACTGTGCTGAAAATTTCTGCAGATTGGCCCCCTCTTGTGAAGAAATATGCTATCATTCCAGTGTATTTTCCGGCCTAGTGATATTTTTCTGGTGTTGTACACTTTGTTACGGTTCCATCGCCGCCTGGAACACGTCATTCCGAGGTCGGATGATTTTTCTAGAATTTTCGCAAGACAGGGTGACGGTGCTGAAAATTTCTGCAGATTTGGGATTAGTTGCGAGTTTGGCCGCGGATCCGACCCGTTTGGGCTGTTTTCAGACCCGAAATTCTGGGTCTATTTCTTGGACTTTCCTCCCCTCTTTCCCCCTCATTATATTCTTCCTTCTTCTTCATCTTAGGGTTAGAGCTTGGGAAGCACAAAGCAAGCTTGGAGGAGCACTTTGGAAGAGAAAGTTTATGTTTTTCTTAGAGAAATCTTGGTGAACTCTTTCCCTTTCTTTGTGTATTTTGATTTGGTGATTTGTAATGATATTGGATGATATTTTTAGAAGTAAAAATCTCTCTTTTCTTGTTATAATGAGCTAAATCTTCTTCTTGTGTGGTTGGGTGGTGATATTTGGTTGTTGTGCTTTGGTATTTCAATCTTGCATGTTAAAATGTTTATGTGGTAGGATTGATGAGATATACTTTGAGTTAGGGAACCCTAGTGGATATCCCTAGAGTGGAGTTTGCCTAGTGGTACCACTCATGTATGCTTTGTTGTTTTTTATCTCAATTTTCCATACCCCACTTTCATTGCACACCAAGTGTTCGATAAAATGTCCAATCCACCGATTGCTCATTCCTTAGCGGGAAAGACAATTGAGTTATCCTCGGATTGAACACATATGCTTAACAACCACAGTCCCACACACCACACAAGCTTCCTCGCCTATTTACCACTCCGATTCTCGAACCATAGGATGTTGATTTGGTGGATGGTCTCACCCACATTTTCACGCGTATTTCCACCGTTAGCTTAGTTGGTTGTAGCTTCGCCTTTATCTCTCCTTTATTAATTGAACTTACGATTGCAAAACAACTTGTCCCCGTGATCCGACCCGGTCTCACCGGATATAAATTTATTACTTGACGTCCTCCTACACTTGGGAGTAGCGCTTAAGCATCACATACTTGAGACGCGTTCAAGCACTACCCCATCTCTCCCAAACTCTCATGAAGAGGAAAAACCGGGAGAAAATGAAGTTTTGATACACTATGTACGAACTGGGGAGTATTGGGACAGAAAGAGCACAACCATAGATGACACATTTACGTGTAATATTGCCATCAACGTCGCGTACTGCGATGATGATATTGAACCACGCTCTCTGACAGAATGTCAAAGCAGAGATGATTGGCCAAAGTGGAAAGCGCCAATAGGAGTGGAGTTGGATTCACTCACCAAACGCAAGGGCTTAGGACCCATAGTCCAGACACCAAAAGGTGTAAAACCTGTGGGTTATAAATGGGTATTTGTTAGAAAACGAAATGAACAGAATGAGATCGTTCGCTACAAAGCAAGGCTTGTAGCGCAGGGTTTTACCCAACGTCCAGGGGTGGATTTTGAAGCCACATACTCCCCGGTCATGGACGCGATCACCTTTCGATTCCTCATTGGCTTAAAAGCCCAAGAGGGTTTAGATATGCAGCTTATGGACGTGGTTACTGCATACCTATATGGCAACCTAGACCGAGACATCTATATGAGATTGCCTGACGGTTATTCTTTGCCTGCAGCACTAAAAGAGAGAGAACGTGACATCTACTCAGTGAAACTGCAAAGATCATTATATGGTCTAAAACAATCTGGAAGGATGTGGTATAACAGACTGAGCGATGTTCTCGCAAAACAAGGATTCACAAATGACCCAATCTGTCCTTGCATCTTTATAAGAGCAAAGGCAACAGGATTTGTAATCATAGCCGTCTATGTGGACGACTTGAACCTCATCGGATCTCTTGAAGAGATCGCAGAGATTTCTAGAAGCCTTACAGAAACCTTCGAGATGAAAGACCTCGAAAAATCAAAATTCTGTTTATGTCTTCAAATAGAGCACCTTAACGATGGGATCCTGTTACATCAGTCAACTTACACATCGAACTTATTGAAAAAGTTTCAGATGGATAAGTGCCACCCCCTCGACAGTTCAATGGTCGTGAGATCATTGGATGTACATAAAGACCCCTTCCGGTCGCTGGAAGAAGGGGAGGAAGCACTAGGCCCTGAAGTGCCTTACCTAAGTGCTATCAGTGCACTCCTTTACCTGGCTAACTGCACTCGCCCTGATATAGCATTTGCAGTCAACTTATTAGCCAGATATAGTGCTGCACCTACACAGCGGCACTGGGCCAGAGTAAAGCATCTTCTGCGCTACCTCCAAGGGTCCATAGACTTAGGTCTATTCTATAGGAAAGGGGCATCAACTGGTTTAGTTGGTTATGCTGATGCAGGATACAGGTCCGATCCTCATACAGAGAAGTCTCAGACAGGATACATGTTCACTTATGACGGCACAGCCATATCCTGGAGATCCGTGAAGCAGACCATGAAGACCGTCTCATCCACTCACTCGGAGCTCCTAGCTATCTTCAAAGCAAGCAAGGAGAGTTTCTGGCTACGCTCTGTGATCCAGCACATCCTCACCTCCACCGGCCTGATGACCGACGTTCTTGCGCCTACTCCACTTCATGAAGACAATGCAGCATGTATAGCCCAGCTATAGGACGGCTACATAAAAGGCGACAAGATGAAGCATATCTCCCCCAAGTTCTTCTGGACGCACGACCTTCAGAAGCAAAAGCAGATTAAGGTACAGAAGATCTAATCATGTAATAACTTGGCAGATTTGCTTACCAAATCCATGCCTACTAGTATCTTTGAGAAACTTGTATATGGGATTGGGATGAGGAGAGTGAGTAAATGTAAACTGGGTCAGGATGAGAGGACTATGAACTCATAGATACATAGGAAACTGATGTATAGATTCATAGGAAATCTGCAAGCCTGAAGCTTGGTCAGATGAGGTGGAGTCAACTGCAGAGTTGTACTCTTTTCCCTTGGCTACAGGTTTTTTCCCACAGGGTTTTCCGTAGTCAAGGTTTTGACGAGGCAACCTCGTTGACTCTGGATCCTGAAGTATCCACCCCTAAACACATCCCCAAAATAGCGGAAGTTATGGATTAACTGTTCTTTATTTAACAAGGCAGTTATCCTAACTCGGATCCTGAAGAATCCACCTCTTATTCAATGTTGGTTGTGTTGGATCCTGTGGATGGCAAACAACACTAGAAGGGGGGGTTGAATAGTGTTGTATAAATAATAAATCTTTTTCGTTCTTTAATCAATCAACACAATACTAGATCCTTCTAATGTTGCCTAAGAAACCAAGTAGAGCGATCTACGCTTGGTTCTTAATCAACAATATAATTTAGAGTGCACAGCGAAAATTCACAGCAGGTACTCGACTCCTTATGAGCAGTAGTCGACTCCCAGAGTATAAGTTAGAGCAAATAAAATTACAGATGCAAATTTCAGCGTATAGAAATAGGATTGATATTTGCTGAAGATAGAATAAATGCAAAGATAATCAAACACAGAAAATGCAAGCGCAAAGACAAGGATTTTTATCCTGGTTCCCCACAACCCTGGGTACGTCCAGTCCCCGACCAATCCGGTACGAGATTTCCACTATCTGCCTTGGCAAATACAAGCACCTAACTTCACTCGTTAGGATTTCCAACGACCTAGCCTTGACCAGGATTTCCGAACACAACGCCTAGACTTGTCTAGGGTTATACCCTTGCCTCACAAACCGAGGACTTTCCAAATGGCAACAACTAGACTTGTCTAGTGTTCCAACAAATAGCACAATGAGAAATTTGTCCAATACTCTACAACAAGTGATAGAGATTGGAAATACACCCGATTCTATAGCCAATCAAAATATAGACAATAGTGCAGTGGCTTAATAGAATGATAGTCTAGATCACACAAAGATACGAGATAAGTTCTTTGTGATCTAGAGCTTTTTCAAAAATCCTTCAAATAGAATTTAAAGAGAAATAATAGAGAGGATTTTGAAAAACAACTTAGCCAATAAAAATAATAATATGATCTTCAAAAGAATTGGAAAAAATATTGCAAGATCAAAAACTGAAATTAAAATTGGCTAGAGAAGAAATGAGAGAGCTTTGATTCACGAGAGCTTTTGCAAATTTTGATTTTCAATAATCTTGTCTTTTTCACAAAAGAATTAAGCTCTATTTATAGGGAAAAACTGGTATTTGAAATTTGAATTTCGTTTGACTTTTGTCCCAAAAATTTCGGAGTAAATCACTCAAAAGAATTTAAAATTCAAATTCAAAACGTTTGAAAATTTCCAGCAGGTAGTCGACTCCCTCTATAGGTAGTCGACTCCCAGAGGAGTCTAGGAAATTTTCATCCCTGACTGGTAGTCGACTCCCTACTTTTGGTAGTCGACTCCCAGAGGAGTTTTTCCTGTTGTTCTAGTCAAAAGGGTAGTTAACTCCAGGGTGCGTGGAGTTTCACTACGAGATTTATGAATTGACTAAAAAAGATCTTTGAAAATTATTTTGTAGTAAAAAAATATTTCGAAATCTTTTGTGTGTGTGTGTGTTGTCTATTTGATATGGCTTTGACAAATATCCTAAAAGACACGACACACTCACACTAGACTCAGAACATGTCTTCGACAGTATAGTCAACTTGATGAAGTGAAGATGAGCTTCTTCTTTGAGCTTCTTGCTTTGTTTGAGCTTGAGCTTCATCACTTGAGTTTAGCCATGTTCGTCTTTGTCGTGGAGCGTTGATGTGTGCTTCTTGGAGTATTAGTAGAGCTTCACGAAATCTGTATACTTAAAGTGTAGTGTAGTTAGTATACTAAGCATTCATTTGGTGTGCTCATCATCAAAATTACTTAGGGGTGGAATTCAATTTCCATCACTCTCCCCCTTTTTGATGATGACACCCAAATGCAAAATTTTGAAGGAATACATGAATATGAGTAAAATTTCAAGTATACTTACTCCCCCTGCTTTGATGCGGTTCTCCCCCTGCATCGAAGCTATTTCACATATTCACATTTTTGCATTATAACATTTTTCTCCCCCTTGTCATCAACAAAAAAAAATAAAATAAAACAGTAATTTCTATGGATCAATAAGAGGAATTCAATTCCATATGCCTGCAATGAAGATGTTAGTTCATAGAACAACTAAGTTTAGCATAGCATATAGCTTCATAGAAGCTAGCATCACACAATAAGAGTTATTACAAACCATAGTTTAAGAGAACATTGTTTTTGAAACGAAAGAAACCATTGTTTTTTGAAGTAGAAGTGCATAAAACTAAGGGTGACCGCTGTTCCTTTTCAGTTCCTTGATTTCTTCAAGGATCATAACAAGCGTTTCCTCAGTCATCTTCTTGCTTTGTACTACGATTTCCTTGAGGTCATCCACCTTTTGGTTGAGATCTTCAAATCCTTTCTCCTGTGAGATCTTCAATTTTCCAATCTTTTTCAGGAGCATCTCCTGAAGTTCAAGAATGTAAGCAGGAACTTCTTCTTCTTCCTCGTCGCTTCCTTTTTCTTCTTCTTCACTTTCTTCATCAGAATCTGCAATTACAACCTTCTTACCTCGCCTTAAGGATGATGATCCTCCTTCGGTAGCGATTTGCTCTTCAGGGACGTTCTCATCAAGGTCATGATGGAGATTCATTCTCCCAAGAGCATGAACATCAAAAACACGAGCAGGTTCTAGAATGGTTGTTTCATGATCCAAAGGCACGTTAAAGCTAATGAATAGAATGGTCAGATAGTGCCCATGAGAAAGTGTGGAGGAAGGTCTGTCAGATGAAGCTGAAAGTAGGATGGAATCCATGATGACTTTAGCCCAATTCACACGAATGTTACCAAGAATGGCATAGATGCATTTAGCTTGTTTTTCAGAAAGGATAGCATGACTTCCAGATTTTTGAGTAATGTTATATGACAGAATATTTGCTAAGATTCTCGCCGGATAGCGAAGATGGCTACAAGGAAATTTGGTCTGAAAGTGTTTACCAGGCAGATACATTCTCTCTAGGATATTTTCGTCAGTCATCTCAATTTTCTCGAGGATCATACCGGAGTATGGAATTCCTAAGGCTTCACCTAGGGATTTTACAGTTATTGCAAGTTTGGTATCGAGAACTTTAGTAATGAAACGACTTTTTACGAGATCATAATCCATGTTTGCATAAAAGAGATGAATAAGCCTAGGATAACACATATACACATTTTCTGAGGAGAACAAATTTGCTAAGTTCTGGAAATCTAGCAGACTGTCAATACCGTAATTGATAACATCATTGAGTTTGACAAATCTTTCATGCAAGATAGGTTTCTTAGACACTTTAACAAAATGTTCATAGGTAGTTGATTTGAAGAGATATGGTAGAATGATTTCTTTTTCAGAATCAACATTAGGAGTAGCAATCTTTCTCTTCTTAGGAAAAGCTCCTTTGAAAGGCATCTAGATAGAGTAAAACAACAACAAAAAGTATTTTACACTACTAGATAACAAAAAAATGAAGTAGCAAAGTTCATGAAAGTAAAAAAAATTTTACCTTGGGTAAATTTGAAGGAAGATGAAAAAGAAATTATTCCAAAAATCCAAGCTTCAAGATGAAAACCCAAGAGAGGAGAGGGGAAAAGGAGGTAGTCGGCTACCTCTAGGGTTTTCTTGGGGTTTTGCTTGCAGAGATGAAGAGATGAGGAGAATTAGGAGCCATTAGATCTAGATTTGGATGGCTAGGATGGGTTTTAGACTTTAGTGGGTAAGTTGTCTTAACGGATCTTGACCCAACCACTCAAATAGAACCCAATAGGAGTTAGTCAAAAAAAATGCAACCCAGAAATTTACGCGCTGGTAGTCGACTCCCTCCTGTAGGTAGTCGACTCCCTCCTGGGTAGAGTCGTTTTCTCATCCCGGAAAAAAAAAATTTGGTCCAGGTTGAGCGAGCTCTTTTAACAAAAAAAATATTTTAAGCAATAAAACACAATCATGCATACAATTTTAACTTATTTCAACTCATTTTAAATAATTATATAAATATATAAAAATTTATTCCGATTCAGCCGTTTGACTTCCTGAATTTTCTTCATTGTCTTCCTCCTTTTTAGAGCACCTGAAAGATAAGCGTTTTATGGTACTCTTTTGATTTTGAGTCCGAGGAGTTAGTCTTTAGGAAACCAAACCCAATATGGTTTAGTTCCTTCATGAACAATACTTATAATTTCTATTAAAATGAATCTGTTGAACAAAGTTAGTAGCGTACCTTTCTTTTTGCTGATCAGATAATTTTCTTGGTATCCAGATGCTTAAAACATTATCATTAGCATGATGCATCCTAGTGTGCTTAACCCGTTTCTTGGTATGATGAGAGTCATAGCCAAGTCCGGTTTTGCTAGATGATAATTTTTGATTATCTATTATATTATCTAGCTTCCCTTTTCCTTTATTGAAGTTCTCAATAATTTTCATCGTAGCGTCGTATTTATTTTTGACGGTTACGAGAAGATTATTTAGACTTTCAACCTTTTCATTTACTAGCAGAATATCCTTTTGTAAAAGATCATTTTTCTCTTTAAGAAGACTATTTTCTTTAACAACTTCTTCCTTTTCTTTAGTCTCTCTTTTAGCAATTCTAAGTGTTTTTCTATGTTCTTTAATGAGCTTTTCATGCATTTTGCATAGCTCTTTATATGCTCCCCTATAGTCCAAGTCTTCATCATCGCTTGATGATGACTCATTGTCGCTAGATGAATCATGATGCGAGCTTACCTTGGAGGATGTAGATGCCATGAAACACATGTGTGATGTCTCTCTTCTTTCATCATTATCTTCGTCTGAGGATTCGTCGGATGAGGAATCGTCGCTTTGATCGAAGGCTGCATAGGCTTCTTTCTTTGGTCGTCTAAACTTGCTTCTTGTATTGTTTCGTCTTTCATTATTCTCTTTGTTCTTCCCACGATCTCTGGAATCGCGGTTGTTTCTTTCCAATGGAAAATCTCTCTTGACATGTCCTGGTTTATTACAGCCAAAACAGATAATACCGTTAGTGGGTCTAAAAGATCGTTTTCCATACTTACTTGTGATGAACTCTTTAAAGTTCTTTGAGATGAACGCGATGTGATCTTCTTTGTCCGTATAATCGGAATCTTCTTCTTGAGCTTTGAAGGCAAGATTTTTATTCTTTGGTTTTTCTTCGATCTTCTTGTCTTCTTCAAGCTCGATCTCATATGCCATGAGATTTCCCATCAGTTCTTCGATGGTGAGATCCTTCACATTGTGAGCTTCTCGAATGGCCGTGGTCTTTCCTTTCCATTCGGGACGGAGTGATCTTAGTATCTTCATTACCTGTTCATACTCGGAAAGTTTCTTTCCTAGTCCTGCAAGCTCATTTGTAATGTTAGTAAAACGAGTATTCACATCGGTGATACTCTCTCCTTCTTCCATTTTAAAAGTTTCGAATTTTGAATGTAATACATTTATACGAGATTCTTTTACCTTTTCTGTACCTTCGTGACTTACCTGAAGAGTGTGCCAAATTTGATGTGCTGTCTCACATTGGGAGACTCGATTGAACTCATTTCCTGTAACAGCGCAAAACAAGGCATTCATTGCTTTTGCATTGAGATTAGCTTTCTTCTTATCATCGATGGACCATTTTCCAAACTCAACGTCGGTGGGTGCGATGTACAGGACTTTGGTGATAGTCCATGCTTCTATGTCTAATGACTCTAGGTGAGTCTTCATTCGGATCTTCCAGCTGGCGTAGTTGGTTCCGTTGAATAGAGGTGGTCGCATAGTGTTCAGTCCTTCGGAGTGAAAAGAGGTTGACGCCATCACTATTTGTAGCCTTGCTCTGATACCAAGTGTTGGATACTGTGGATGGCAAAC
Organism: Scilla litardierei; assembly: GCA_030789695.1. NCBI lineage: Eukaryota > Viridiplantae > Streptophyta > Magnoliopsida > Asparagales > Asparagaceae > Scilla > Scilla litardierei. The sequence continues at coordinate 8,266,979 of CM061132.1, forward strand.
AACACTAGAAGGGGGGTTGAATAGTGTTGTATAAATAATAAATCTTTTTCGTTCTTTAATCAATCAACACAATACTAGATCCTTCTAATGTTGCCTAAGAAACTAAGTAGAGCGATCTACGCTTGGTTCTTAATCAACAATATAATTTAGAGTGCACAGCGAAAATTCACAGCAGGTACTCGACTCCTTATGAGCAGTAGTCGACTCCCAGAGTATAAGTTAGAGCAAATAAAATTACAGATGCAAATTTCAGCGTATAGAAATAGGATTGATATTTGCTGAAGATAGAATAAATGCAAAGATAATCAAACACAGAAAATGCAAGCGCAAAGACAAGGATTTTTATCCTGGTTCCCCACAACCCTGGGTACGTCCAGTCCCCGACCAATCCGGTACGAGATTTCCACTATCTGCCTTGGCAAATACAAGCACCTAACTTCACTCGTTAGGATTTCCAACGACCTAGCCTTGACCAGGATTTCCGAACACAACGCCTAGACTTGTCTAGGGTTATACTCTTGCCTCACAAACCGAGGACTTTCCAAATGGCAACAACTAGACTTGTCTAGTGTTCCAACAAATAGCACAATGAGAAATTTGTCCAATACTCTACAACAAGTGATAGAGATTGGAAATACACCCGATTCTATAGCCAATCAAAATATAGACAATAGTGCAGTGGCTTAATAGAATGATAGTCTAGATCACACAAAGATACGAGATAAGTTCTTTGTGATCTAGAGCTTTTTCAAAAATCCTTCAAATAGAATTTAAAGAGAAATAATAGAGAGGATTTTGAAAAACAACTTAGCCAATAAAAATAATAATATGATCTTCAAAAGAATTGGAAAAAATATTGCAAGATCAAAAACTGAAATTAAAATTGGCTAGAGAAGAAATGAGAGAGCTTTGATTCACGAGAGCTTTTGCAAATTTTGATTTTCAATAATCTTGTCTTTTTCACAAAAGAATTAAGCTCTATTTATAGGGAAAAACTGGGATTTGAAATTTGAATTTCGTTTGACTTTTGTCCCAAAAATTTCGGAGTAAATCACTCAAAAGAATTTAAAATTCAAATTCAAAACGTTTGAAAATTTCCAGCAGGTAGTCGACTCCCTCTATAGGTAGTCGACTCCCAGAGGAGTCTAGGAAATTTTCATCCCTGACTGGTAGTCGACTCCCTACTTTTGGTAGTCGACTCCCAGAGGAGTTTTTCCTGTTGTTCTAGTCAAAAGGGTAGTTAACTCCAGGGTGCGTGGAGTTTCACTACGAGATTTATGAATTGACTAAAAAAGCTCTTTGAAAATTATTTTGTAGTAAAAAAAATATTTCGAAATCTTGTGTGTGTGTGTTGTCTATTTGATATGGCTTTGACAAATATCCTAAAAGACACGACACACTCACACTAGACTCAGAACATGTCTTCGGCAGTATAGTCAACTTGATGAAGTGAAGATGAGCTTCTTCTTTGAGCTTCTTGCTTTGTTTGAGCTTGAGCTTCATCACTTGAGTTTAGCCATGTTCGTCTTTGTCGTGGAGCGTTGATGTGTGCTTCTTGGAGTATTAGTAGAGCTTCACGAAATTTGTATACTTAAAGTGTAGTGTAGTTAGTATACTAAGCATTCATTTGGTGTGCTCATCATCAAAATTACTTAGGGGTGGAATTCAATTTCCATCAGGTTGGATAAGAGGAAGTGTTATGAATAGGCTCATTGGGCCAATTGGGTATCCAACCCAATATTGAAAGCTATAAATACAAGGGTAGGGGGCTCTTAACCCTCTACACATATTTCCCTACTTTTCCCTTCACAACATAAGCTCAATAATATATACTGATATTATATTTTAAGCTCTTGTTTACCGCCACATCACATGAAATCTATTTTTGTTGACAAATTTCATTAATTAAGGTTTGTAATGGTCAAATATGTTGTATTGTAATATCATTCAACATCATACTCATATTATTCAGATTTAATGATCAAATATATATGTGCATAAGTTTCGATTCGGCTCATTGGGCCAAGTCTTTAAGTCCAAACCGATCCCACTTATTAATTGGGTCACAGATATAGCCCCTTCCTGTTTTTACCAGATGAGGCTAAGCCGGACTCCGGTTGGGTGTGGCCCAATTCCCAACCCCATTAGCAAACCCATGCTAGCTGAGGCGGGATCGGGTTGGCTGCAACGCACGTTGGACCATGTGATCGTCCAACGCGACGTGGGTCGTTCGATCAAGACTTTTTCCTTTCTTTGTGGGCCCCACCACCCGCTTCTCGTTTTTTCTTTTATCTTCCTTTTTTCTCCGGATGGATGGTGGGGCCCACAAAGAATGGAAAAAGTCATGATCGATGGCCCACGTCGCGTTGGACGATCACATGGTCCAACGCACGTAGAAGCCAACCCGATCCCAGCTGGGGCACACACAAGGTAGTGCTTTTAGCGGACTAAACAACAGAGCCAGTAAACTGTAAGTATATCAATAGGGCAATGAGCGAGCCAAATGGAGGCGGAGCCCATGTTGTTGGAAAAATAAAATCGACACCAAGCCAACCACATGCAGCATTGAAGGCAAATTAAGGAATAGTTTGAAATAACTTTTTTTTGAAAATAAAACCTGGTGGAATTTGGAAGAACATGGTAAATATTCGCCATGATTCATTCTTCTACAGTTGCCAGCACTGACCCCTAATTAATCCCTTCTCTTTTGACTACCAACCCTTCAATTTTTGACTCCAAGTACGGGCTTCCAGCTCAGAACCTTCCCTGCATTTAAGCCCCCGGCTTGGAGCTCAAGACAAGTCATGACTGGTTAGTAGATGTCAGCCATGGACCCGGAGCAACTATGATGACTTCCATGTTGGCATCAATGAAGTGGAAGCAACAAATAAAACCAATTCATTTGGTCGTCAAGATCAAGATCAAGAACATTGCCTTTCCGGTTGAAGAATGATTCAAAGTAAGTGGAGATAGCGGGTGGAGACACGAGAGAAGCTATAGCTATGTAGAGACATAGCTGGGATGGTTGTTAAGTAACAATCACTTTTGGTGTGGCTGGAGGGGGAGAATTGATGGTCCAGCTGCCCACATGGGCTGCTTGGACTCTGATGGTCCAAGATAGCCGCTCACGTTTGTTTTTCTTTTTCCTTAGTTCCTACCCACTTACCGTTCGCTAAACGTCATTGGTGACGTTTTGGGGAAGCTCTGAATCCTATAAAAGGGGATGAAGGCAGTGCTTCAAAGGTATCCCAAAATCACAACATCTCATCTTCAAGAGAAAGAGAGAAGGAAACCCAGAGAGGTAAAAGTGAGGGATTTCTCCAGTAAGAGAAAACTACCCAGAAAGGTAAAGTTGTATTGAGTTTTTTAGTGTTTACCCGAGAGTGTGTAAAGTTATTTCCATTGAGAAATAGTGAAGTCCTTTTTACTCTCCAGTTTTTACTGTTTTACCGTGATCAGTATTTTTACCGTTTTACTGTAATTAATAAGTCTTCTAGTGATCAGTGAGAATCATAACAAGTGATATCAGAGCCTAGATGAGCTGTGTGTGTGTGTAAAAAAGTGATGAAAATTTTTTTGGGAGAGAAATTTTTTTGCCATCATTTTTTCCCTCTTCAAAATGTCAATGGAAGAGTCATCATCATCGGGAGCAATGAGCAAGCTGACGGCCACAAATTACACACCGTGGAGACCTCGAATGGAGGATCTCCTCAGTTGTAAAGATTTATTTGACACATTAGAGGTCAAAGGAGTAAAGCCAGAATCCACCAAAGAAGCTGACTGGAAGAAGATGAATCGAAAGAAGGTCGTCAAATCAAGCAATGGATTGATCACAGCGTCTTCCACCATGTCGCGCAGGAGACAGACGCATATGTCCTCTGGCAAAAGCTTAAGGACATGTACGAAGCCAAGACCGCTCGAAACAAAGCCTTATTAATGAGGTGATTGGTAAATTTGAAGCTACGGAGTGGAACTTCCGTTGCGGAGCACACGAGCGAGTTCCAGAGCCTGGTGAATCAGCTATCTGCAGTGGAGTAACTGCTTAGGGATGAAGAGCAAGCTCTTCTCCTTCTCAGTTCTCTTCCAGACAACTGGGAGATGTTGGTTCTCTCTCAGCAATTCGGCTCCGAAAGGCAAACTTACCATGTCTATGGTTAAGGATGCCATCTTCAACGAGGAGGCCTGGAGAAAGGAAGCCGGCACCGACCAATCGTCTGCCCTCATGACAGAGACTCAAGGAAGACAACACGGAGGTGGTCAAATCTAGGGCAGAGGCAGGAGCAAAAGCCGTGGTAGGTCCACAGATGGGAGGAGGCATACATACAAATTTTACCATTGTGGCATGGAGGTCCACATGAAGAAAAACTACCGGAAGCTGTTACGAGAACAAGGTCAAAATAGTTCTCAACAGAAGACTAAGAATAAAGAGGCGTTAGTCACTTATACCGGAGAAGTGGCCATTTGCTATGCCCAAGAAGAGACATACATTCACGTTTCCAACCAGGACAACGAGTGGGTGGTTGATATAGCAGTATCCTTCGATGCCACTCCTCGAAAAGACTTCTTCACCAGCTATAAGGCATGAGACTTTGGCGTCGTGAAGATGGGAAATACAAGTTCCTGCAAGATCGTAGGAATTGGCGACGTTCAGATTCAAACGAGCGTCAGCTGCACAATCACGCTGAAGGATGTCTGCCATGTCCCAGATCTTCGGCTAAACTTACTCTCTGGGACAGCCCTTGACAAATAGTGCTTCGACAACCACTTCAGCAATGGCACATGGAGAATGACGAAGGTGTCATATTTACCGCAAAGGGGTACATTTGTGGTATGTTATACAAAACCCATGTGAAGATATGTACCGACGGCCTTAACGTGGTGGAACGTAAGGCTACTCAAAATCTGTGGCACCAACGACTCGGGCACATGAGTGAGAGAGGGTTAACTCTCTTGATAAAGAAGGAGCTGATCTCAATCACTAAGGATGCTGGACTAGATCCTTGTCAGCATTGCTTAGTTGGCAAGCAACATAGAGTCTCCTTCAGTTCTTCTTCAACAAGGAGATCAGAGTTACTCAATCTGGTACATTCTGATGTTTGCAGTCCCCTAGAGGTCGAATCAGTATGTGGCAACGGGTACTTCTTAACCTTCATTGATGATGCTTCTCAGAAGGTGTGGGTCTACTTCTTAAGGATGAAAGACCAAGTGCTCGACTACTTCAAGATGTTCCATGTCATGGTCGAACGTGAGACAGGAAAGAAGTCAAAGTGCCTCCACTCAGACAATGGAGGCGAATAGACTTCCAGAGCGTTCGATGTCTAATGCAGAAGTCAAGGCATTAGACATGAGAAGATGGTTCCTCACACTCCATAACACAACGGCATTGCTGAAAGAATGAACCAGACGATCATGGAGAAGGTCAGAAGCATACTCAGTATGGCTAAGCTACCAAAGCCATTCTAGGGAGAAGCTGTTCAAGCCGCCTGTTACCTCATCAATAGATCACCATCAGTACCTTGGATTTTTGCTATTCCAAAGAAGGTGTGGTCTGGTAAGAACCCTCATACTCCCACCTGAGGGTATTCGGTTGCTTAGCCTTTGCACATGTATCCAAGGAGCAAAGGCAGAAGCTTGATGCAAGGACCATTCCTTGTATCTTCATCGGCTATGGAGATGAAGAATTTGGTACATGTTGTGGGACCCAAAGACGAAGAAGGTAATTCGGAGCAGGGATGTGCTGTTCCGAGAAAATCAGACCTTGAAAGACATTGAAAAGCCCATGGCGTCTTCAAATGCAAGCTCAAGTGCTGAAGACATTGCTAGACCCAGCACCATCGCAATACGAATAGGTGCATGAAGAAATACCAGAAGAGGAGGAGGCTGTTGAAAAATACATGGAAGAAGAGGCGGATGCTGAGCAGGGGGAGCCACAACCCTCTCCATTAGTTATTGCACCATAACCACCACAAGCAGATGAAGGTACACCTCCTGAAGTCAACAACTCACAAGTACAAAGATCTGAACGAGGCGGATTCCATCAACCAGATATTCGGAAGCTAGGTAACTTCTACTTTCTGAAGAGGGCGAGCCAGAGAGTTTCCAAGAAGCAGTATCTCACAAGAACAAAGAAAGTTGGCTGCAAGCTATGCAGGATGAGATGGAATCTCTGCAAAAGAATTCTACTTATGATTTGGTCAAGCTTCCACAAGGAAAGAAGGCGCTGAAGATCAAATGGGTGTTCAAGCTCAAGAAAGATGGCAACGAAAAGATGGTGAAACACAAAGCTCCGCTGGTGGTCAAAGGATTCCTTCAGAATAATGGTATTGACTTTGACGAGATCTTTTCAACTATTGTGAAAATGACTTCAATCCGTGTCATCATCGGGTTGGTAGCCAAGTTGAATTTAGAGCTAGAGCAGATGGATGTCAAGACGACATTTTTTCATGGTGATCTACATGAAGAAATCTACATGGAGCAGCCAGAAGGTTTCGAGGTTTCAGGCAAAGAAAATCACGTATGCAAGCTGAGAAGAGTCTGTACGGTCTCAAGCAAGTACCACGACAGTGGTATATGAAGTTTGACTCATTCATGATGAGTCAAGGCTACAAAATGACCACTGTAGATCAATGTGTTTATACACAGCGGTTTCCAGACGGTAACTTCGTTGCATTGCTTTTATATGTCGACGATATGTTTATCGTTGGACAAGATGCAACAAAAATCGGCCAGCTGAAGAAGGAACTCGCTAAGTCTTTTGATATGAACGACTCAACCCACTTCAAGTTGAGCAGGATGTCAAGCCCTTCTTCCAATAAAGAGACGGAGGAGATGTCAACGATACCTTATTCTTCAGCAGTTGGGAGTCTGATGTATGCAATAGTGTGTACACGTCCTGACATTACCCATGCGGTGGGAATGCTGAGCCGATTCCTTTCTAATCCAGGAAAGGAACATTGGGAGGCGGTCAAGTGGATTCTTCAATACCTGAAGGGTACTTCAAAGGCATGTCTGTGCTATGGAGAAGATGATCTAATCTTGGAGGGTGATACAGATTCAGATATGGCTGGAGACCTTGATAGTAGAAAATCTACATCAGATTTTGTCTATACTTTTGCATAGGGAGCTGTGTCCTGGCAGTCAAGTTTGCAGAAGTGCGTGGTGCTATCCACAACAGAGATGGAGTATTTTGCAATTACAGAAGCTGGTAAGGAAATGTTGTGGTTAAAGCGATTTCTCCAAGAATTAGGGATCAAGCAGAAAATGTACAAGGTACATTGTGATAGTCAAAGTGCTTTAGATCTGAGCAAGAATTCGATGTATCATGCTCGGACAAAGCATACACTACTAAAAAAATGGCTTTTACCAACGTTTTTATGCCAACGTTTTAAAGAAACGTTGGCAAATGTCTATTGGTATTTCGACATTTGCCAGCGTTTATAAGAACGCTGGCAAATGCTAGACTTTTACCAGCATTTATAAGAACGTTGGGAAATACTGGGATTTTCCCGGCGCTTTCCGAAAAACGCCGGCAAATGCTGGGATTTTTCCGACGCTTTTTTAAAACGTTGAGAAATGCTACACTTTTGACAGCGCTTTCTGAAAAATGCAGGTAAATGCTGGACTTTTCCCGACGCTTTTTTAAAACGTTGGGACATGCTGGATTTTTGCCAAACATGTTGAGTGAGAATTATTCGGATCCAGTTATGCATCACGACTAATTTAACCACACACAAAAATCTTTATGTCTTCCATCATAACTGTCATTGTTTTGTTCTTTTTAATTAAAAGGAAATAGAACTTGACTTCACAACAAACCACCTAACGGCTATGAATTAGAGACTAGAAAGAAATGGGCCATCAAAGAGAATAATGGCATCTAAAAAATTTAAAAAAACATGTAGCGTGGTCCGATAAAATTAGGCATTAATAGTAGTTATTATTTTGAATACATCTTTTATTGTTAGCCTAATTGTCTGACTTGGTCCGAATATGAAACAAATTCCAATTCCAAAAGAAAAAACGTATCGAAACCAAATCGTAGCTAGGTGTTTTGTTCCCATGATAGTTGTAGGTCGGCAAGCATTAAAATGATGTGTATTTTGCATGTGTCCAGCTCTCAATTTATTTATTGTAATATTTTTATTGCAATGTTTGCTCAAGTGTGACATATGTTCAATTTTTATGTTGCCATGGATCTTTGACTAAAAAGACATTACTAAAAAGAAATTTCACCCGCAACGAAAATCCCCGTGGCAACACTTACCGAAAAAAAAAGAATCCCCGCGGCAACGAAAATCCCCCCCCCCCCCAAAAAATTCCCCCCCAAACCCTATTTGCCGCCGCGCTGAAGAAATTCCATTGTCTTCAAAAAAATAAGTCTGCGAAAGTATCTCCATCGTGAACAGTGCGTGAAAGGGGATTGAATTGAATTGAACTCTGTTCTTTCAGTCCCTCTTGCTTCTCTTTTTATCTCAAAATTCTCAGGAGATATCGCGGCTGCGACTTCAAGGTGAGCAGATCTCTAACTTATTTTCAAATTTCTACTCTAGATTCTTGTTTTCTTTTGATCTCTTCTGCGTAGATCCTGATCGGTTTCGGTTATAATAGTTCGGTCTTGGAGTTCGAGTAGGTTTTAGGGATTTGGAGTTTGATTTAGATTTTAGCAAGTATTTTCTGCTAATTTTGTTTAGATCTGCGTAGGTATTTTCTAAAGGAAGGATCTGATCACTGATTCTAATTTTTATTGTTATTTATTTAAAATTTTAACTTGTGTTCTTTAGATGTTGATGTGCTAGATCTGGAGGTATTGTTGTTAACTTATGTCAGAAATCAATTTAGATCTATTAGATTAGTTATGGATCTTTTAGTTTAGTTATTTGCTATGGTGATGTTGTACATCTATGCGGGAATTTATTTCATATGATAAAAACCTTGCTTCAGTTTTTTATTGCATAGGAAGTGTTCGATGTAATGTATCTATGCATTGATAGGGTAATTTTTTTGAAAGAAATTTGAGAATGTAATATCATAATGTTGGTGGCTACTCCATCATGTACTTTGTTCTAAGAACATGTGTAATAGTTTTTTCTGAAAGATATATAAGTGTAAGTTTCATTGATATAGAAACAGTACAAAACCCATAGTTTAGTAACCAGCTAATTATGTAAGGTTGGATAAGGAGCGGATCTTGTCGTCACCTGCGTTTAGGCCTACATTTACTAACTTTCAATCCGACATAATTGCATAATCTATTTGGTTGTGTTCATGTAAAATGGATCAGTATTGTGACCTATTCTACAAAAACAAAAAAATTGACAGAAATGTGATATACGGGCCATACCCCCTTATATGATGTCTGTTTTAAGATGGACTTGGATTTATTGTGAAGCTTAAGGAACGTATTTTATGTTATTACTAATTTTGCAACATAGTATCTTCTGAATCACTTGTAAAATCCCATATAAATAGGCTGATACTTATTTGATTATCCTTCGGGGCTCGTTTGGTTTGCCCTTTGAGACTCGTTTTGCTATTCTCTTCAAGGCTTATTTTGATTTTTCTTTTACGAGTCATTTGGTTTGCCTTTGGGGCTCCTTTGATTTTACCCATAAAGGTTTGTTTAGGTCAGCCTGTAGCGCTCATTTTGGTTCGTCCTTTGGGGCTTGTTTTGTTTGCCACCCTGCAATTGTTTAGTTTATTTTGACAGTAATTAAACAGTACTCGATTTACTGGTTTGTATGCATAAAACTGAAACTAATAATGGCTCGTATTCCGGGATAAGACCATAATGCTTCCTACTGCACACATAAATATCATGTTGTTTCTTAGCTATGCGTAATTACCATAAAAATTTTAGTCTATTTCTTTTTGAATACCTTCATGTAGTTTGTCATTAGAAATACATGGGAATATTCACATGTGATTTGAGCATGATCATGGCTTCCATTATATTGTCATTAGAAATACATGGGAATATTCTCATGTGACTAGAGCATGATCATTGCTTAGACAGATTTAACCTCCCTCTGTGTTTTATGGCACAGTTAATATTTATCCTCTTCTCCCCTCAAATTCTGCACGTCACACTGAACCCTAATCTTATACCCCCCCACATTTAAAAACCAAAGACTAAAAGGAAAAAAGTTTAAAGAATGGGAAAAAAGGTGAACTAATTATGGATGTACATGAACTAAAAACGAAATAATAAACTGATTGTGGATGTACATGAACTAAACATATAAAAAGCTATAAACTAAACAATTGTAGATCTGATAGTTGGACTTGCAAAACCATGTTTCTTCCAAATTTTGATAATTTATTTCATGAAATTGCCTTTGAATGGTGTATGCTTCTGGTGAATCATTGAATGTAATTCTATATGACATGAGAGCGTTCTTGCTAACAACTGAAAGTCTTGTTAGGAATTAGGGATATAATAAAGGCTACTAGTAAACATGCTGATCATCTTCTTGTCCTTGCTTCGACTCGGTTTCTTGTAATTGGCACTGCTTGTGTCTTTATGATAGATCTGACCTTGTATCCGAAAGCATAATCTATGAGATTGTCCGAGATGGCATTAGAGAGAAGCAAATGCAAACATACCAATTTGAGACTTGCTTTTATTGCCCTTCAATACTCATTTTGAGACTTGAGGTTGGCTAGTCCAGCTAAATAAGCAGTTATGTTGCTTAAAATTCGATATGATTTCTGTCTATGAACGTTCTTTTCACAAAGTTTGCATTTTAACTGTTTAGATCATAGCTAGCAAAAAGGTTCATGGTTAGGGAAAAGATCAGAGGGTAATCTGATTTGAGCGAGGACCCAAAAGAGGCTGAAAAATGGAACATGTTAAAAAGGACTTGATATAGAATGTGAACAAAAAGATGTATTTAAAAAATCATCTGTAATGTGATCCAGTTCCACAAAATTATCCTTTTCCTTTTGTTGTATTTTTTGTGCACATGTCAATGGTTATAATAACAATAATTTGTGTTCTGACAACTTGAACAGTACATATCATATTCTTTGTGTACTCACAAATAGAATAAAACCGGAAGGTGATCGAATTGGAACTTGCTGTGTCCATATCCATAACATCAGTATTCACTACATTCTCTCGCATATCAACTAGGTACTAGAAGTTATATTAATGTTATCATGTTTGTTATATGTGGACGGTATATTTTTGTTTTTTTATTACTGTAAGTATTATTACCTTCTTTAGGCTCTTTGATGTATATCTTGACTAAACAAACTTAAGCTGAAAAATCCTTGTTCCTAATTAAGGAACATGCTTTAAAGTATAGAGTATAAAGGGATATTGGTCCTTTGGGCCCCTTACAGCTATTTCTCTTTCTTTTTTGTTGCATAAGTAAACCCTGGTCAACTTTCTTTCAAACAGTCCCAACAGTAGCTTTATACTGTCTCTGAAGCTGTGATGCAATAAGGTCAGGTGAGAGATGATAGTATTAATGTCAATTAATAAAGAGTGTAACATAATTTCACCAATATTTGGTATTTGCGTGTGAACTAACACTGTACTTGGCATTTGGGTCATGCCAATTTATATTTGAAAGGTTAAAACCTGACCGCATCGAAACAACTTATAGAAATGGCGGGTGAATTATATGCGTAACTGCGTCTCTCTCATTTCCAGCAGATTCTTCTTACATCCATCCCAAATATATGAAATTATGAAAGAGCATTACAGGTATATCGTATTTATGGATCTCTTATAAATTAGATTTTATTTGTGTGAAATTGGACTTGCAGAAATTAAAATAATGTAAATACTCTTTGAATAAAATGCCTTCCTGAAGCATCCCTCCTGTTTATTGACCTAAAATTCCTAAACTTACCCCTTCAAGTAATCTTTATTAATAAATATTCCTTAGAAGAAGTGGGGTTTAGAATAAGGGGATTTATTTTGTTCAAAACATGCTCTTTTATTTGTTGTGTTAGTTCGTTAAAAATGATTCTGAAGGATCAGTTAAAAAAGATATTGCATAGCTGTAACTTTTCAGTGGACCCATACCTGGACCTGATGTCTTTGAAGCTTGGATCTCCAGTTCATTCATTAAAGGTCTAATCCATTTTGTTTTATAAGTGTGGCGATAACAATATATGTGAAATTTTCTGATTGGGCATTAAGTTGGGCCTCTCTATTTGAAACTCCCACATTTATAGGAATACACTCCAAATATAATTATGATTGGACACTAGCTTTTTCTTAGGGAACATCTTATTCATAGAAGTAGTTCTGATATTTGTTCTGCAATATGTAAGTGGCAATTAAATGGTCTTTGTAGTTGCAGGGCATGTTAATATGAGAACATCACAATTCTGTATTTTTCACTATTCAATCAATTCTTTTTGTTGGATGTTCATTTCCCTCCTTTTCTATTTCAGACCAATGCTGATAATGACATTGTGACGTTCTTCCAGAAGCACATCATTTTGGATTACAATCACAATAAGGTATGTTACAGAGGATGCCTGAAGCTGTGTAGAAAGTAAAGAATCATTGCTGCTTATCATCTATTAGCTGCATACTGTTGAAAATGATACAGAAGGGGAAAAATACCTAATTTTAGCTGATATCTCAAAGGTAAATGATATACATGTACGTTCTTTTCAAAGTACTCAGCAGATAGTATTATATGCATGTCATGTCCCTGCAAATGTAATCTTTAATTTACTTATACATTGTGTGAGTGCAGGCAAACACATACATAAATGCATGAAGTAGTTATTGTCATGTCCAACCCATGCAAGTGCCCTTTGATTTCCGCTGTTGTAAAATCCATGCATGTGATAACCGCCTTACAAAACTTTGAATTGTTATATTATGATAATATTCATGTTTGTAGTTATATTATGATAATATTCATGTTTGTTGGTTCTTTAAATATATCTATTGTTTTGTAACATTCACCATCTCATGGGTTCAATCTGTCAAATTATGCAGGGTGCTAGTGGTGGCAGGGTTGGATTTGGCCGTGGTTCGGGTGGTTTTGGTAGCCCTTCAGCTTCCTTGGAATATGTGTCCCATGTGTTGTCCACGACTCATCACATGTTCTTGCCCAGAGTTATGTATTAGGAACCCTTCAGTTTTGTGCATTGAGAAGTATCATTTAGTTTATATTGTTTGATTGCGTTTTGAGTCTTTATGTTTACAACTCAACAATATTGGGTCTTGTGGATCATGGTTCTTGTTATTAAGCATATCTAAGCAATGAGTTTGAAATCTATGTTTCTGCCAAGCGGTATGTGCATATTGGGTTTCCTTGCTGTACTTTGGAATGTTGAATACTCAACATAGTTGAAAATGAAGGATTGTGGTCTATTTTTACACGAAGAAACTAAGTTATTGCATGTGTGAGAGCTTAACTATTTGAATTCTGCATTTAGGAAATATAATAGTGACATTTTATTAAATTACATTTGTATTTATTTTGTATTAAACGCATTTTCCAACGTTTTAAGAAAACGTCAGGAATGTCTTGGGCATTTCCCAACGTTTTAAGAAAACGCCGGGGAATGTGTTGGGCATTTCCCAACGTTTCAAAAAAACGTCGGGGAATGTGTTGGGCATTTCCCAACGTTTCAAGCAAACGTCGGGAAATGTTTTGGCATTTCTCAACGTTTCAAGAAAACGCCGGGAAATGTCTTGGCATTTCCCAACGTTTCAAGAAAACGTTGGCAAAAGTTGGCATTTCCCAACGTTTCACCAAAACGTTGGGAAAACATTTAGCAACGCCTACTTTTCCCAACGTCTTTGCCGCGTTTCATAAAACGCTGGGAAAACATTTGCCAACGCTACAAAAACGTTGGAAAATGTTAAAAAAAACGTTGGTAAAAGCCATTTTTTTAGTAGTGATATCGATATTTGCTATCATTAGATACGCAAGGTGATGGATCAACAGTTGTTGAGACTAGTGAAGATCCACACGAAGGAAAATCCAGCAGATATGTTCACGAAGGTGGTGACACGAGAGAAGCTAGAGCAATGCAGAGACATAGTTGGGATGGTTGTTAAGTGACAATCACTTTTGATGCAGCTGGAGGGGTAGAATTGATGGTCCAGCTGCCCACATGAGCTTCTTGGACTTTGATGGTCCAAGATAGCCACCCACGTTTGTTTTTATTTTTCCTTTGTTCCCACATATCTACCGTTTGCTAAACATCATTAGTGACGTTTTAGGGAAGTTCTGAATCCTATAAAAGGGGATGAAGGCAGAGCTTCAAAGGCGTCACAAAATCACAACATCTCATCTTCAAGAGAAAGAGAGAAGGAAACCCAGAGAGGTAAAAGTGAAGGATTTCTTCAATGAGAAGAAATTACCCAGCGAGGTAAACGTTTTATTGAGTTTTTTTGTATTTACCCTATAGTGTGTAAAGTTATTTCCAATGAGAAATAGTGAAATCCTTTTTTATCTCCATTTTTTTACTGTTTTACCGTGATCAGTATTTTTATTGTTTTACTGTAATCAGTAAGTCTTCTAGTGATTAGTGAGAATCACAACAGATTAATCCCTTCTCTTTTGCCTCCCACCCTTCAATTTTTGACTCCAAGTACAGACTTCTAGCTCAGAACCTTCCCTGTATTTGAGCCCCCAGCTTGGAGCTCAAGACAAATCATGACTGGTTGGTAGATGTAAGCAATGGACCCAGATCAACTATGATGACTTCCATGTTAGCATCAATTAAGTGGAGGCAAAAAAAACAAATTTTTCGGTCGTCGTGATCAAGAACATTGTCTATTCGGTTGAAGAATGATTCAAAGTAAGTTGAGATAGCGGGTGATTCATGTGCCTACTTTTCCTCTATTTAGTGAAAATAATGGTAGTGAAGATAGTGGGTGGCTCATTCATATACCTACTTGTATCTCTATGTAGTGGAGATAACGTTAGGGGAGATGATTGGTAGATTTAGTAATGCATGCGTCTAATTTCTCTCATGTTGTAGAGTTAGTAGAGTCAAGTTAGTGTCTTTTGTAAGCATATATGTAGGCCTATGTTGAAGTTAAAAGGTGCAAAGCAATTCCTTAAAAAAAATATAAATCTCCTCTTTCACTTTTTTTGCACTAGTTTCCAAAGAAAGCCTTGTCCACTTTCTAGCAAAATTTGTATCAAAACTATTTAAAAAGTCCTGGTGAGTGTCTCGTAAGTTGAGAGAAAGACAATGCTTGTCAATGGATGTACCATGATCATTTCTCAACCCCTTATTCCCATTTTAAAGGCGAGTTCTACGAGTTTTAGAGCACCAAAATGAAGACGTTATTCAAATTTTAAGATCTTTGGTATTTGGTAGAGATCGGCAACGACGACAAGGATGCTGATAAAAGTCGGTTGTGGGTGAGCAGGAGAAAATATTCCAAAGCATTGTTCATCCTTCAACAAGCAGTTCATGATACGATTTTCTCAAAAATTGCAACATCCATCACTTAAACGGATGCGTAGGAAACACCGCAAAAAGAATTCCAAGGATTTTCAAAGGTTCTTTGTGAACTCATGAGACAAGGCGAAATAGATCACCTGAGAAGAATGAAGAAAAGGCATTTCAAGATTTTCATGTAAAGGGAGAGATAGACAAAAGGGAAGACTTTTTTGGGAGATGATGTGGAAAAAGGAGGCTTTCATGGTAGAGGATGTGGCAGAGGCAGAGGAACACGTCCTTCTAATGAACAAGAGAGGCAGTTTTGTTGGAGACTAAAAATGGAACAAAAGCTCAGTTTCTTGCTATAATTGCAAGAAGTTCGGAAATGTAAAGGCAAATTTTAGGCAATGCTCACAAACAAATTATGTGTAAGAAGAAAATGAGGAAAGTAAGTAATTTTTGGTTCATTCTCATTCTAACAAAGTTCGAGTTAATTTGGTTTTTGGATAGTGGATGCTTAAACCACATGACTGACAATAATCACTCTTTAAAGAGCTCGTGAGTCACGAAAAATACAAGTCGAGCTTGGAGATAACAAGCAAATTTGAGTTAAAGGCAAAGGCACCATTGATGTGAAGACAAGTCATGTTAAAGTAAAACTACTTTACAATGTATTATTTGTTCCTAATCTGGCATATAGTTTGTGAAGTGTTGTGTAGTTGATGGCTGGTGGTTATGCAATTTTGTTTGATAATGAAGTACGTGTTATTATTAACAAAGCGTTTGGGCAATCTTTTGTCAGTGTGCAAATGACAGAAAATAAGATGTTTCCACTTAGAATTTCTAACGTGGAAAATCAAGCTCTTATTTCTAGTGAGAGGAATGAATCCAAGATGTGGCACTAGAGATATGAGTATATCAATATCAAAGGCTTGTAGCTTTTAAGTCAGAAAGTTATGCCCATGAATTACCTAAAATTAGCTCTGTTGGTTTATGTGAAGGGTGTATTTATGGAATATAGATAAGAATTTCAAGTGGACAATCTTGAAGAGCTTCTGGATGTCTTGAGCTTATTCATACTGACTTATGTGGGCCTATGATAACTACGTCACTTGGTGGGAGTAAGTATTTTTTGCTCTCTATCGATGATTGTAGTCGAATGAGCTGGATTTATTTTCCAACAAACAAGTCATGGACTTTTGAGAATTTAAGGAAATTTAAGGCACTTATGAAAAAGTAAAAGGGTACTTTTTAAACCCTCTTCACATAAATCGAGGTGGCGAGTTTTTATCTAAAGATTTAACTGTTTTTGTGAAGAGCATGGCATTCATAGGGAGTTGATGACACCTTATACACTAGAGCAAAATGGCATAGCGGAATGTAAGAATCAAACAGTTAAATTGAAATAGCTAGAAGCTTGCTAAATGTTAGAGTACTTTCAAATCTATTTTGAGTCGAAGCAGTGGCAACAGCTGTCTACTTGTTGAACTTTTCTTTGACAATGGCTATCATAAATCAAATGCCATATAAGGTATGGCGAGGTAGAAGATTATTGGCAAGTCACTTTTGCATTGCATATGCTTTGATAAGTTCTCAACTTCGTCAAAAACTTGAGGAGAAACTGAAAAATGCATTTTTGTTGGATATTGCAATCAATCCAAAGCATATCTGTTATATAATTCTCTTAATTAGTGGCATTATAAGGAGAGATGTAGCCTTTGCTGAATATGTTAGCTGGAATTGGAATAAAAAAGGTGAAGAGACTCAAGTTCTGATCTCAACAGTGAGCGAGACTCCAGCAACTGAAGGTGTTGAATCAGTTTCTGTAAATTCTCCTCCTCCTTTCAGGTCACCAACAACTTCAAGAAGTAGTAGCCCAGCCTCTTTACAAGAATCTTTTAATGAAACACATCCTACAAACTTTAGATCTTTGAGAAAGATCTATGAAACTGGTCAATTTGATCTCTTTGTTACAGATCCTACAACCTTTGAAGAAGCAGCCACAAAGTAAGCATGGCAGGATGAAATGAAAGAAGAGTTGATAACAATCCAAAAGAATGAAATGTGGAAGTGTTTGGGGATGTATGCACTCAGATCATTTGTATCTAATGCAAATGATATTTTAAGCTTAGATAGTGGACTATTTTGTATGTGATGCAATAGGAGTTAAATGTGTCTTAAATTGTTTAAGACCATATTTAATATAATAAACATGTTGAAAAGGTTACCTAGATGATGGGATCGTTTCGCTCTAAACGCAGGTTCAAACCGCGTCAAAAACGGAGTCCAAATACACAAGTTAGAGCCAAAACAAGTCAGCCCAAACAGATAGGCTGAACCCAGCGAAAATGGAGGCCCACCAAGCCCGAATTTTCTGGCTAGGGTTTTTGAAACCCGGAATTTTTTTTACGGCTGGATTTTCCTTCTTTGAATGGTTTTTGGCTAACTTTGAGACGACGTTTGAAGGGTCAAACGACGTCTGATTGACTCGCCGTTTTTTCCTAAGCGTTCACCGTTCAGCGCCATTCGATTTGATAGGTTGTATCAAGATCGAAGCTCAATGGTGAGGGAGTTAAAATTCATGAAAGTTTGGCCTTTATGAAAGGCAAACTAACTTTAATTTATTAATTCCAACACATTAGTCCTACATCGGAAGTGGAGTAAAAGGGAGGGGTCAGCCGCCTATATAAATAGGGGCATTCTCCCCTCCTCTAAACTCATCCCAAGCTCTTGATCTGAGAGGTGATTGAACCGGAAAACGCGCAACGGCACGCCTTCCACTCCCAAGCGTAGGAGCGTCAATGCAATATATTTATAACTGATGAGTACCGGGTCAGATCACGGGGACAAGTCGTTCTATATTCACAAAATTGATCGATAAAGAAAGATAAAGCGTGTTACAACCACCTCAACTAACAGTGGATGAGTGGGAAAAAGTTTGGTGAAATTACAATTCTATCCTAAGTGGGTAGGGTTAGAGAACCAAAAGTGGAGTCAGGATAGCTAGGAAAGAAAACATGGTTGGGGGTTCACTAAGATTGGTGTTAATCAAGCTCTAATTACCGCATATAACTCAATTGATCATCTGGCTAAGGACACTCAATCGGAATATTTAGCATTCATGAACACAAAAATTTGCAATAAGCATGGATGCATCATCATAGCACTAATCAATCATGAACATGGTATCTTCTCAAAGTGTGTCCTCTCGGGACTTAACCAATGAAATTGTGCCCTAATAATTCATCCAAGATTAGCAAGATAATAGGCAAGAGGAAATTAGAGCTAAAATTTACAACCAAACATAATGAATCACAACCCAAGCAAATTAACACTACCCAATCATACTAAACAAGATGAAATCTTATACAAAAACTTCATCCAAGTTCAATACAAAAGTGAGATATCAAATTACAAAAGGTGAAGAAAGATATCACCCAAGCTTTCACCCTAAATGAAGCCTTTCCTCTACAATTTGCTCCTCCTCCAAGCTTCTCCATCATCCATGGCCTCCAAGGCCTAGCCAAGGCCTAGCCAAGCCTTTTGGGAAAGAAGAAGGGGCAAAACCCCCCAAAAACTGTCTAAAAAACAAAACAGCCCAGCTCCCCGAAATAACGCACAGGCCACAAGCTAAGGCATGCGGGTCGGGCGCACGGGCGCCCGACCCGTGGCCGCAAATTCGCGCCAGCCACCGCTCCGCCCTTTGTTTTTGCGGGGCGGGCCGGCCGCTGGGCCGGCCCGCAACTGCGTTGTTTTTTAATTTTTTTTATTTTTTTATGTTCAAGCGGCCCGCTCCAAGAGCGGGCCGCATCTTATGTTTTTTTTAATTTTTTTTTAAAACTAACGCATCGGGCCATCGCTCTCTTCATCACAGATGGAGCCACGTGGCGTTTCCAGATCGTGCCACGTGGCGCCCCTTTAAATTTCTTTTTCCGGCTATTAAACCCCCTATTCTCCTCCAAAAATCCACTAAAAATACCCAGAAAAAATATGAAAAATCCCCAAGACCCCCAGGAGTACCTGAAAAATATGAGAAGGAGAAATTAGTCCATTTGATTATAAAATGAATATAATGACTATTATAAATTAATATTGACCTCCCAAAATTCATATAAAATAATTCATTGCTCAAATAATTCTCAAAAATTGACAATATGATCACAATAATACCAGGAGCATATGAAAAATATCAGAAAGCCAATAAAGATGATAAAATCCATATTTTGTGCCAAGAATGAGAGTAAGCCCTAAAATGAAACCTAAATTGAAATTCACTCAAAAGAGCAATATTAAGTATAATTCTTAGCATAAAATGGGAGTAGTTAGGGGGTATAACTATACACTTTTCGCTTCGAATCCAGCAGCTCCCAAAAATGTTGGAGCACGCTCGGATCTAGGCTTAAATTAAATATTCTCTTCTCCCTATAATTTCTGTCTTACCCCTAGAGGGCTCTAGCAAAGCCACGAAGGGGTTCGGATCCGATCCGAAATCTTGGCGAAGGTTCACACTCAGGTGAAATTTTCTTCGGCGTGTGGTTGGCTCGGCGACAAGAGAAGTGATCGCCTCGAAACGCGGAGTGGTTCGAGGAGCGGTTTGGCAGGGGACAGGGAGCGGCTCGAAAGACGGTGTGGTACACCTTGCATGTACCAAGGTAAGGTTCCGTGTATGTAATTTAGAAGCTTTATTTTAATTATGTCGCAGTAGCTTAGATCCTTCTTGGGGTGGTCAGATCCACCTCAAGTTGGCATAGATCCTGGCTAAGGGTATTGATTTTCCTTAGGGCTTCGTTAAAAAGTTTAACGATTTTCTTCCGCTGAGTTTTCTTTTGCCTCTATTGTTCGTCCGACTAAAAACGAACATAGAGATTTGTGTCCTGAGGGTCCATCAAAACTCCAACAGGAAGATGGTGGATCTATCTGAAGGCAAGAATGCAATTGGTCTCAAGTGTGTGTTTTTGAAGAAATAGCATGCTGATGGAACAATTCAAAAGAAGAAGGCTTGGCTAATGGCTAAAGGGTATTCGTAACATCATGGTCTTGATTTCGAAGAAACTTTTATTCGGTTGCTCGATTTGAAACTATGAGAATTGTCTTAGTATTGGCTACATAACTACATTGTCACATTTATCAATTTGATGTCTAGTCTCAAAATGGAGACTTGCGAGAAGAAGTTTATGTCGTTCAACACAAAGGGTTCATATTCGAAGGCAAAGAGGAGAATGTGTACAATTGAGAAAGTCACTCTACGGGCTAAAACAAGCTCAACGGGCATGGTATAGCAAAATTGATGGCTACTTTCATCAAAATGGCTTCACAAGAAGTGAAAATGAGCCCACTCTTTACTTAAAGAAGCAAGGTAGGGATGACTTTATCATTATCTTCCTTTATATATGTTGATGATATTAGATATATAAGCACATCTGATTCTCTTGTTGTTGATTTTAAGTCTGATATGATGACGAAATTTGAAATTTCAGATACGGGTTTATTGCATAATTTTATTGGCCTTGATGTGAAGCAAGGATTTGATGGGATATTTATTTCACGAAGAAAATATGCAATTGATCTTGATAAAAGGTTCGGCTTACTCAACTGCAAACCAGCTCCTACGCCCATGAATATGACTGAGAAGTTTCAACGTGAAGATGGTTCAGAGAAGGATAACACAAAGAATTTTAGAAGCTTAGTTGGACGTTTGATTTATTTGACTCATACTAGGACATATATTAATGCTTTCTCTATTGGTGTAATTTTCACGTTCATGCAAAGTCCCACAAAGTATCATCTTCGAGTAGTAAAAAGAATCGTATGCTATGTTGCTGAAGCCGCAAATTATGGGATTTGGTAAACTCAAGTTTCGAACTTCAGGCTCTGTACGTTCATTGATAATGACTAGGCTAGTTCATTGGATGATCGGAAGAGCCCCTTGGCAACTGTTTTCAATCTTGGATCAAGAGAAATTTCATGGAGTTCAAATAAACAAGTTACAACAGCATTATCCCCTACAGAAGCAGCGTACGTTACAGCACCTTCAGCAGCGTGTCAAGCAATTTAGCTTAGAGGAATTCTTACATATCTTTACCAAAAGCAAGAACGTGCGACTCATACTTTTTGTGATAACCAGGCGACGATAGCTATGACAAAGAATCCAGCTTTCCATGGGAGGACTAAGCATATTGATATTTGCCTGCATTTCATTCGAGATTATGTTGCAAGTGGAGAAATTATTTTTTCCAAGAAAACATTGTCCCCTTCTCAACACATCATATCCCCCAATGACCTTTTGGATGCATTGATCTCCCGAATACCCAGAAGGGCCAACCCACAACCCGCACACCCCGACGGAGGATGTCTGATCTATTGACCTATGCAATTCATTCAGAAATCAAGACTAATGCTTATCAACTGCTAGCGACCAACTACATGCAACAGTTAATGGCAGAAGGAGAACAGCGTTTGCTTTTTTCACAGAAGAGGATAATTACAGGCTGACACACTGATCGATGCAGTTCTCTTTGGGATCACAACACCCTGGCACCAGTACTGAAGCCGCTACAGCATAAATTCGCTTTGCCAGGCGTCGATGTACTTCTTACCGTTGCTCAACACCAAAGATAATGGATCGAAATGTGGTCATAAACTCATAACTAATGATATTGATGGAGCTAAACATCAGTAATATGAAACTCTATTTAACATTGCAGACATGCCAGTTTCTATGACAGTGATTCTAGCTGGAAGCAATAGATGACTCGTTTTCTGCACCGTCAGCTTTTTTTCATCTTAGATTTCATCATCGGCTTTTGTGTTGCTGGTTTGTTCTGGCCAGTAGTACATAACCAAGCGAGCCAGCCCCCTCAGAAACATCATGCATGCATGTGCCTGACAGCCCCATGAGGCAACGAACTAAATGCCGAAGCTCACAGAATTAGGTTCAAAATATGTCATGTATCAAATATCAATATTGCTTGCACATAAATGGTGAACAAAAATGTACGTTTGTCCATGTGGGCAACTTAACTAGGGTGATGGCACCGAGTAGGTGGACTCCCCATTAAAATTAAATTTGCTGCAATATTTTCATGTGGGTTTCTTTATTATACGTCCTTTGACATTCATCTTTCAAATCTTTGTAATTTTAACATTTACTTCTTGAAATATCCATACTAGTTTTAAGTGATGTTCTTCGTTTTGCCAAGAGCATCTACTCTCAATTCTCTCTAGTCTCTATTTTTTCAACCTCTCTCTCAAAAACCCTAGCCATAACCATGAGTAGCCATACATGATCGATGTCATATTACATCTAAATTCGCATCAGTTTACATTATATCTTATAGATCATATTACATCGATCATGTATTCAAGTCTGATTCTTGTTACAAACCACTGACCATCCTTCACTGCAACTCTAATTCAATTGATATGTAAAGCCGGGACCCTTGTGTTTTATCTCTATCCTCCCCTTGAAGAGCTTTAAAGCCAACTACTAACTTCTCCGATCCCCATAAATACAAACCCCACATGTTGCTCTCGCCAATCATGAAACAAGCTAACCAACTTCAGACTGGTTTTTAAGTGGCGAAGCGCCCCCCAGTTGGGGTCTCATTAATGCAGCAGAGCTCACATTTGCCTATAAGAAGTCGTTCACCGATCACTTCCTCTTCATCCTTAACAAAATTGGTTGATTAAGTGGTTACCAAAATGATGGCCGCTGCTAGTAGTAGTAGGACAATTTTCCTTGTTGCATTCTTGTGCTTGAATGCTCTTCTTGGTGTGAAAAATGTGGTTGAGGGGAGAAAGCTAGTGAGCAGTGCTAGTAAAAAAGGCAATGGTAATCATGACGACGCCCAGAAGTGTCTACTTTTGGGTGGAAAAGGTGCCGTGTTTGGAGCTGCTGGGGGGTTTGGTAAGGGCGACGAGATTGGCGGCGGCGCCGGCGGCGGCGATGGTGGCGGGGTTGGTCATGGTGGTGAAATTGACGGCGGCGGTGACGGTGGTGGGTTCGGGAAGGGTGGTGGGATTGGGGGTGGTATAGGTAAGGGTGGTGGGATTGGGGGTGGTGCCGGCGGTGGTGGAGGCTTCGGAAAGGGTGGCGACGTTGGGGGTGAAGCCGGTGGCGGTGGCGCCGGTGGTGGCTTCGGAAAGGGTGGTGGCATTGGGGACGGTGGAGGAATTGGTGGCGGTGGCGGAGCCGGTGGAGGATTTGGCAAGGGAGGCGGAATTGGCGGGGGTGCCGGTGGAGGATTTGGAAAGGGGGGTGGGATTGGCGGGGGTGCCGGTGGTGGCGGAGTAGGAGGAGGAGTTGGCTACGGCGGTGGGTTCGGAGGTGGAGTTGGAAAAGGTGGTGGAATAGGAGGTGGATTTGGCGGTGGCGGAGGGTTCGGCGGCGGAAGCGGTGGCGGCTTTGGAGGAGGCGGAGGGTTTGGTGGTGGTGGTGGAGTTGGGGGAGGTCATTGATCATGGAGGATGTAGCACTACTACTACGTACTAGTACGTTGCATGGCCATGCACCCTTGTTCCTTTAGTGAATGCATGAGAGTTACGTAGCTAATTTAATGAGTTTGCTGTTATTTGCATCAGGATCCCTAGCTGTTGTGTTGTCTTTGTTTTCCTGCACTTAGCTGATCAGAAAATTCGATGTGTAATCAGTTGTTGATAATGTTGCGTTCTACTTAGCATTAATAATGGAAAAATATATATTTGTTTCCTTTAAAATATGGACATGCACACGGTCAGTGCTTGACTAAACAACATATTAACAGTAGGCATTGGTAAATAGTTGTGGCTATTTATGGGGTAATAATGCTCAGAATGGTAATCAATGAGTTCAATCAAATAAATTGCAAAGAAAAACATCTGGGCAGAAGAGTAAAAATATGACATCTCCCCATTTTCATTTTGATTATTTTTTTAGCAGGCCTACTGTTTCTAGCCCAACATAAGTCCATAACACATGCTATTCTTGTGTTATTAGCAATGGGCCTTGATGGGATTTTTCGGACAGGTCTGTCCGATGTAGAGTTTTCGGCCCAAATGAGTGTGTAAACCAAAGAAGGTAGGAGGTCTTGGAATTCAGTTGAAAAGTTTAGTCCAAGGTTTGTAGAATTTAAAAGTATGACTAGTGGAGCGGTTTGGTGATGGGGCAACTTATTACTTTTAGAAGGATAATTGGTTGGGGCAACCACTTCTGTCTATCACCTCTTCTCCCTCTGAGGAGGATTCTTTTCAGATACTTGTCAGAGAATTTATTCACAATTGTACTTAGGATGTGGGAAAATTATTACCATTAGTTCTCAAGAAAGTGGTGCAACAGATTATGTCTTATCTAATACCCAAAGTCACAGTACATGATGATAGATATATATGGCATCTCACGTCCAATGCGAAATTTACTACTCAGTCAGCTTATCTGCAGTTACTGGAGAAACACAACGGGGTTCTGGATGTACAGTCCGCATGGTTATGGAAGTTGCCCCTACCTGCTCGATGGCAGTATTTTTTTTATGGCTAGTCTTCAAAGAAAGAATTGTTACAAATGCTTTACGATTCCGATTCCAGAGGAGAATCTCAGAGTCAGACTTGTGCTCATTCTGTGCAGTTGAGGCCATTCATGTTCTCCGAGATTTCATATGAGCAAAGAAAGTTTGGACTGTTTTTCTTCCCTACTTCGGTCTTCCTTGGACTCTACCAATTATCTCTAGTAGAGTGGGTGAAGGAATTCTTGAATAACAAGACATATCCCCTGAATCAAGTTATCCTTTTTGCTACATGTTTGTGGAAGATTTGATGAGCCCACTGTCAGCGGATTTTTTCATCTGGAAAGTGGGAGCTGAGGATACATTTACAATGAGACGTATCACCCTTATTGCAGCAGATGTATCACATCGTTATGTTAAGCATGCAGCAGTCTCTTCCGCTACTTCTATCATTCGGTGGTTCCTCCTAATACTGGAGTTCTCAAGCTTAATGTTGAAGGGGCTAGTAAATGGAATCTGGGTCTCTCAGGGACATGTAGCATTTTTTAGGATGACCTGTGTACATGTCTACTTGGTTTTCACACATATATTGGGTGATGTGCTAGTTAAATGCGGAACTCCAGGCTATTCGCTTGGGACTAGATATTGCTTAACATAGGGGCTTCATGGATGTTTTGTGTGAATCGAATTCAAATGTTGCTCTACTGCTTCTCGTTGCGCCTGATGTCTCTTCCCAACCTCTTTTGAATCTGATACTGAATATTCGACAGCTAGCATCGAAATTTCGTCTTTGTATCGTCCAACTAGTTTTTCAGGAGGCTAACATATGTGCCAATGCACTAGTTAACTTGGGATGTCAATTGGTTTAGGAATTAAGGATTTGGGAATGTGCTCGTGCATCAATATCCAATTACTTCTCATGGATGTGAGAGGGACTCGATTTAAACGAGGGTTTACCCTCTGATCTGGTATAATTTTATTCTAAAGTATCAAAAAAAACATTAAGCAATTGTTCAGAAGGCATTCTTTTTCCCCTCCCATTTAGGAGGCCAAGACTAAGACCCGATCGGCATACGCTTTACTACTTTTCGATGTATCTATAAAAAAAAAACGTTTTGACATACGAACATACAAATAAAAGTAGAAGGTCCCAACCGCCACCGTGTTGAGACACAGACAAATTGAATGGTCTAAAGATCAAATGAAGCCAAGTTTGGTCGAACCCTTCGCTGTGCACCAACCTTTTATAATTCGATAACTAGCAACAAACTTAACGTCACCTAATGTAAATTGCACCCAAAGAAATCGTCCACCCTTTCACCTGGTTCCATTTGTGGGCTCCATGCGAGCGGACGAAAGTTCGGGTCTTTTTTCACATAATTTCTTCAGGTCGTTTTCGCATCTATTTTAAACATTTTAAAAAATTAAAACTTTTCGGTATTGAAGGGCATTCTCG
Organism: Scilla litardierei; assembly: GCA_030789695.1. Taxonomy (NCBI): domain Eukaryota; kingdom Viridiplantae; phylum Streptophyta; class Magnoliopsida; order Asparagales; family Asparagaceae; genus Scilla; species Scilla litardierei. The sequence goes on from CM061132.1 coordinate 8,293,289, forward strand.
TAATTTAAGCGATCATCCGAGGTCGCAAAGCCGGTCTTATCTGTACGGCCCGAGACACGTCCCTCGTCAACCCGCCTCGGTCGAGTGCTGCTATTCACGTTACACATTTTGCTGAACCTGCTTTAATCTATTTACAACCGTGCCATACAAGTTTTCAAATGGTGTAAGAGACTCATGGTGTAATGTGAATAGCCGCACTCCTGTATCATTTATAAAAGACGATCATGTCCTCGTTCCGAATGCCCACGTATTTCAGCACATTTCACGAAAGCGCCATCAGCCGTATTGTATATGGGATCCACTGGGCCCCACCATTCCCTCCACGGTCGCGTGTTTCATGTAACCAGAAATGACGAATTCGCCCCCTCTCTTTGTTGTCTTTCACCAACGAGGGCAGTTATCGCGATTTAATACTCAAGGTAAAATAGCCGTACGGTCCAACGAATGGTTCCTTGGTCTGAGGGTAAGAACGTCATTTAGGTCCAGCAAGTTGGGCACTCTGGATATTACGGAAAACGTAGAGGGCATTTCAGGAACAAGGATAGCTATATAATCCCTTGCCCCCCCTCTATATACGTTCCCCCTTCCTCCCCCAAATCTCCTTCTTTCTCTCTCTGAAATCCCCTCTCCCTCTCTAATTCCTTCATCTCCGGCTGCCCTCTGCCGGAATCAGCCGGTGGCCCCCACCGTTTCCGGCGGGATTCGACGGATTTGGCTCAAATCGCTTCTTCCGACTTGCCCTCTTTTCTCTCTTCGTCCATCTTGTTGCTTTTTTATACTTTCGCCCTTCATCTTTTTAGCTTATTACGGCTCTGCCACCTGCTGACGTGGCTGGGCATGTCGACCCTCGCTCGCCAACTCCTCGGGGCCTCCCGAAAACGAAAGGAGCGTGAAGTCTCCAGCGTTGTGAAGCCGCCGCTGGTCGAGCCGCCCAAGCCGGGTCCCAAGCCAGGACCCAAGCCGATCACTAAGCCGAGCCCGCTGGGCCCGAGCCGGCCCGGGCAGCCGGCGATACCGGCCAAGAACCTGCTCCTGGCCGGCTACCTAGCCCATGAGTTCCTCACGAGGGGTACCCTCTTCGGCGAGCCGTTCGACCCGGCTCGTAAGGCGCCGGGCGCCGCGCCGAACGAGCCGGACCAAGCCAAGCCGAAGGCGTACGCTGACGTGGCGAACCTCTTGAAGTTGGACGGGACACACATCCCGGGAGTCGTCAACCCGACACAGCTCGGTCTTTGGATCCGGAAAGGCAAAATCTGAGCTGCTCCTGAGGGACAGCACACCGCCGTGGGGTGGACCGCACGTGGCGCTGCGTGATTGGTGGTCAAACCGTCGGATTTCTTTACCATAAAGTTTGAAAAGAGAAAGAGATAGAAATCCAATTCTTTCGGGCCGTCGCTCAGCTATCGCCGCCTCTGCATGGGTTCCCCGTTGGTGAGTGGACGGCGGCAAGAATTTTTCAAAAAAAGTTTTTTTTTCCCTTTCTTTTTAAATGTCTCTTTTGCTTTCTTAATTGTTATGAAATCTCTGAGGTTAGATTAACATGTAGCTTCTAGTTGTGAGATCTCATGCAGGGAAGGCTTCGATGCATGATTATTAGCTTCATTGTGCTTGTTTTTGTAAGTTGCTTGCTCTTCTGACTGGCTACTATTTTTGTGTTTAGTGTTGGATTTTTTGTTGTTGGGATATTTGGTGTTAATAATCTGTGCCATTATCACTACGTCCCCCTGCGTATATTTGTTTCTTTTTTTTTTCATGAAAGTGCATGCATGAGTTCACGTAAGAGCTTCTGCGTGGGTATCCATTAGTTACTACTTTGTGTCGTTTGAATATTAAGTAATTTGATTTTGACTAAGCTTGCTCATCTAGTTGCCATGATGCCTTGTTATTTGTTCATAGTTTTTACTTATGATTTTTTATGGTCTCTTTAGATAATTATCTGAAAAACACCTTAATGGCATATATTCGTGTTTGTACATGTGTATATATATCAAACAAAAAATATGGTCTCACATAAGAAAATTCTCTTCTATGATGATTATATAACACACACACAAGACGATCATGTCAACTTATTCTTCATATTTTGTAATCCCAAGCACCAAAAAATCTAGCTAACTATAACATTTTCAGATGGAAAAAGTTCTATTACCATAAAATTAACCATTAAACTTTCAACGATTTGATGCATGTTCAAACAATATGAGAAGTGCAAGATTTTTTAAATCTATGTATATTTAAAGGATATGATATGTAAATCAATTTTAGTGATGTTGGTCAGTTAAAAATTATGTAAAGTTCTATACCCACAAAATTAGTAAGCTTTCAACGATTTGATGCATGTGCAAAACATATGAGAATTCAAGATTTTTTAATCTATTATTCAGATGAGGTCCTTTTTTTAACTGTCCTATGTGGACACAAAAGTATATACTAGGACAAACATTGGTGACTAGCATGCTGCCTAGCTAGGATGCCGACTAGGACAATGATAACAGGAAAAATGATTTGAAATTGAAATTTGAGGGAACATATTAGGGTGAAAATTAAAACTTGCGGGGAAATTTATGTTTGATTTTTGTGTTGGGGGAAAGCTAAAGGGAGAGGAAATATTTAACTTTTGTTGACAACTGGGTTTCGGTCAACAGTAATCGGGGCTGACGTAGGCTCTTTCAATAAGATAGAGCATCGTCAGTTTTTGATGTGGGACCCTTGGAAGGATGAACCAGGGTCGAGGAATGTTGTGCTTCGAGCGGCGAGCTAGAGCTCAACCAATTTCACGGTTGGATACAACGACCGTTCGACCTTACTAAGGGTCATGCCTCGAACGACCTGCACTACAAACAGTCGATAGGGGGGTCGGATTTAGGTTCCGATCCAAATCTCCTCCGATGCTTAAGTTAGTCAAAACTTAAGAAAGGTTTGTGACTATCAAGATCGACCCAAGGGAGATCGTTCTGATCCAGTCACCTCAAGCTTATAGAGGAAGAAATATAAGGGTGAAAGGAATGAGTTTGTCATAGTACCTCGTATTCTGTATGTCCGGGCCTCTTCTACAATTTGTCTTCTCTCTATTTATAAGCCGTGTCATCTCCTCAGTGACGTTGGTGTACAACGGTCACGCATTATAACGGCACGTCCGTTCCTGAAAGATAGGTATAACCGCCATCCACTCTTCACGCCATTTATGAGTCCATAATCGACCACTTCCTTAAGATGCCAAAGCCTCAACGGGCAAATTAGGTGTGGGCTTTGACCATGCTAGTGATTTGACTTTTGACTTTCTTACGAATCGTGCGGGCACCTAGTGTGCTGAGATATCGTTCCTTCGGGCTTTTATAACCCTTGTGAGAAAGTATTGTCTTTCCTCGAGGGTCGGCCCAAGGATTCAACAATGGCCCACATCACTTGGCTTCAAACGTTTCGACGGTTGAGGTCAAGTGATGTGATGCCTCATTAATGGGGCACTGCAGTCGAGGTAGGGGTATTTGAGTTTAAGTACCAGAAAATAACCCTTTCATTCTTTTGCTTTGGCCGTTGCGTCAGTTCAAGGGTTGAGATATGGACACGTATAGATCATTAACACGCGTCCCTCGATGGGCACAGTCCGTCAAGTTCATTGCGAGATTTCATAATAAAGAGGGCGGAAGAAAGGGACTCAAGCGTTTTAGGGCTTTCATACCGGAACTTCACCTTCGAAAATTTCTGTCATGGCATTTCTTCAATGCCTCGCGTTTCTACTGGAACCTCGATCTCTACTTCTCAGACATGCAAGGAAAAAAGCGTTATTCCTGGGAATGTCTGTCAAAGCCTTTCATCACGGGCTTGGATTCCACATGCATCCTTTTATGCTCTGTGTGTTGAGCACATTAAGGATTCCTCTCTGTCAGCTAGTGCCAAACTCTGTGGGCATTCTAGCCAGTTTTTCGTATTGTGTATGCTAAATGGTGTTGCCCCATCCATGGGATTGTTTAACTTCCTCTTCAAGGTATCGCCTTCCCTACCCACTGGCTGGTTCATGATCACCGCTCGACGAGATAGGAAATTATTCAGTGATCTTACCATTTCAAACCCAATGTTGAAAGAACAATTTGTAGTCGTGGTATTCCCCAGCGAATCAAGTTTCATTGCTTAATAGGGGAATCCGAAACTTGCCTTGAATGATGAAAAATCTCACTTTGAAGAGGAGGAGAAGGTTGGCATTTTGTTAAAGTTGTCAGAGGGAAAAAGGTCGACGAAGAAGCTTCTATGAGATGAATTGTTGCTTAAAACCATTTGGTCAAAAGATCGAACACTTCGTCTACTCTTTGGCTTGATTTTCTTTTCTTTGAGATCTCCTTTTCTTTTGTAGGGACGATTGAGCAAGAATACCATGTCGAACCAGAGGTTCGTGAGGCGCTCAAAGCCTCTCTTAGAGAGATCGAAAGGAATCATCCTTCTCCACGGATGGCTTCTTCGGAGGATAGTACTCATGAGGTTGCCGATGATCTTGCCTTGGTGGTTCGCGAGATTCCTCAGTCAAGCCGGTCATTAAAGTGGAGGAGAAAGCAGCCTTTGGTCAAGGATGAGAAGATTGAATCCAAGAAGAAGAAGCAAAAGAGAGTCTTGACTGTTGCGAACTCGGACTCGTCCGAGGCAAACATCGTTTATGTTTCGACCACAATCCCCACACGAACTGGAGTCTCATCCTCAAAGGGACCTTCAGAGGGCTCGTCTTCATCTCGAGAACCGATTCTCTGTTAAGATTCATGGGCCATTAGGTGGTTTGTTTCATCAGGAGCCCCTGGCAGAAGATATCCCTTCAGAGTTTAGGTCGATTTTTCTAGAGGATAGATCGCCTCAGGCTCTGATCGTGTGTCCCGAATGGGAGCTTCATCAACCCGCTTTTCCCATGAGGAAAAACAAGTCGGTGCTCTTAGGCTGCGTGACTGCTTCTCACCTTATCGAGAACTTGATTCTTCCTCCGGATAGGATCATTTTGGAAAGAGTCGACTACAAGAGATTGGCCAGCTTCGTGATTCAACGAAGTTTTCATGTAAAAATAACCCTCTTTCCTGAAGTTTGGCACTAAAATTAAAATATTTGTATTGTCTGCCGGCCGCGTTAGCCAATGCCGAGTTGTGTTGATGCTCGCTGGCGGTAGTCAACATTGAAGACAAGCTGGCTCATCTGACTAGGTGGATGGAGTCGGCCAAAAAGGCCCTCAAACAGGCAAAGGAGAAGTTGCAGCGATGTAAACTTCATATTAACATGCTCAAGACACAGCTAAGAGCGGCTGAGCAAGAGCTAGCTGAAGCTCATGGAAGAGAGGCCGCTCTTAAAGTGGATAAAGAAGTTACTCGGAGGGAGCAAGTTGAAGCACCGCTGCTCGAAGAGCGAAAAAGGAAGACAGATGGAACTGAGAGTCAGGCTCAGTTACCTGTTATTCTTCAGGGGTTCGACCCAAAGGAGATTGCTGAGAAAGCTGTTGAAGAATATAAGGACATTCTCTGCGATCTGGACGAGCTTTACAGGTTTGGCTTTGAACGATGCCGGCATGAGGTAAAGCAGAAGTTTCCTGTTTTAGCAGCAAACATCGATCAGATACATATGCTGTTTGATGATGATGAACTAGAGAGCCCAACAGATGAGGCTTTCGAAGCTGCGCCCTTAGGGGATCAGGAAGGGGGATGATGCCTCAGCGGGAGAGAATCTGCTTCCCGGTCATCCTCTCCAAAATGTTGCGGCATCTTAAGACCATTGCTTGTATCAATATGCCATTTTTTTTGTTTTGTAAAAAACCAAGGTTGAAAAAAATTTATGATCATTTGTGCCTATAACTTGCACCTTTTTTGATGAAGAGTTGTAACTTGCACCTTTTTGTGTCTGTGCTTTACTTTGTCGTTCAAGCCTTGTGTCGAGGATTGGCCCCTTTCAACAGGTCATATCCTTTCGCATACCAGAGCGGTGGATTGGCTGTTGAACGACTTTTCTCCTCAGGGTGAATGGTCCTTTGATTTTCTTATATGGATAAGTAATTCATTGGTAGATGTCTTAGACCTTTGGAACGTATTTGAGGGCGAAGGTCGCTTAGTGGCGTATAAGTTAAACTCCTAAATTGACGACAACGTCGTTGGGTGGTGAGAGGATGGCTCCTCGACTTATTGCCGATGACAAGAGCGTCGTTCGGCCGAACGATAAGGGTCGTTCGATCGCGAGGGGATGGCCCCTCGGCTTATAGCCAACGACAAGGGTCGTTTGGTTGCGAGGGAGTGGCCCTTTCGGCTTTCAGCCGACGACAAGAGTGTCGTTCAGTTGCGAGGGGGTGGCCTCTCGGCTTACGACCGACGACAAGGGTCGTTCGGTAGCGAGTGGGTGGACCATCGGCTTACGACCGACGACATGAGTGTCATTCGGTTGCTAGGGAGTGACCCCTTGGCTTACGGCCGACGACAATGGTTGTTCAGTTGCGAGAGGGTGGCCCCTCAACTTACGGCCGACGACAAGAGTCGTTCAGTAGCGAAGGGTGGCCTCTCGGCTTATGGCCGATGACAAGAGTGTCGTTAGGTTGCCGAGGGGTGGCCTCTCGGCTTACGACCGATGATAAGAGTGTCGTTCGGTTGCGAGGGGGTGGCCCCTCGGCTTACGACCGATGATAAGGGTCATTCGGTTGCGAGGGGATGGCCCCTCGGCTTATGGCTGACAACAAGGGTCGTCCCAGCTTACGGCCGATGACAAAAGTGTCATTCGGTTGCAAGGGGTGGCCCCTCGGCTTACGACCGACGACAATGGTCGTTCGGCTGCGATGGGGTGGCCCCTCGGCTTACGGCCGACGACAAGGGTTGTTCGGCAGTGAGGGGTGGCCCCTCGGCTTACAACCGATGACAAGAGCGGCATTCGGCAGCGAGGTGGTGGTCCCTCGGCTTACGATCAATGACTAGGGTCGTTCGGTTGTGAGTGGATGGCCTCTCGGCTTACGGCCGACGACAAGGGTCGTTCGGCAGCGAGGAGGTGGCCATTCGGCTTACGGCCGACAACAATAATGTTGTTTGGTTGCGAGGGGGTGGCCCCTCGGCTTACGGCCGATGACAAGGGTCGTTCAGCTGCGAGAGGGTGGCCCCTCGACTTACGGCCGACGACAAGGGTCGTTCGGTAGCAATGGGATGGTCCCTCGGCTTACGGCCGAGGACAAGAATGTCGTTCGGTTGCGAGGGAGTGGCCCATCGGCTTATGGCGGATGACAAGGGTCGTTCGGTTGCGAGGGAATGGCCCATCGGCTTACGACCAACGACAAAGATCGTTCGGTTGCGAGGGGATGGCCCCTCGACTTATGGCCGACAACAAGGGTCGTTCGGTAGCGAGGGGGTGGCCCCTCGGCTTACGGCCGACGATAAGGGTCGTTCGGTTGTGAGGGTGTGGCCCCTCGGCTTACGGCCGACGACAAGAATGCCGTTTCGGTTTCCTTCAACAATTGGCATGGACGAAGAAAACTTTGTCTGTATGCGCATTTTCCTAGGGATCCTCGTGAACCAAAATGCTTTCGAAGAAGAATCGAACGCAGATAGAACTATCCTCTCAAGGTACCATAGGCATACACGTCATTGGCGGTGAGTGTTACTTGAGGAAAAAAAAAATTTATTCATATGAGTAATAAAAGAAAGCTCGTACATGTATTTTTATTTCTCTGGGAATTGGTCACGCCTAGCATTATTTGAACTTTCACTGCTACTTCTTCTGAAGCTTAATCGGCGACCTTGATAACTGGTGATCCCGTCATGAGCATTGAGGCTCCGTCTTTTGCTTGAACGTCATCGACAAGCTTCTTCAGATGACCACTTTGACAAGAGCTTCAATTTCCTTCTTCAAGGTCCCTCAAACGTCTGTGTCGTTGCCATTATCATTGTAATAACTGCAAAATTTTAGGTCATCCTTTTTCATAACTGTTCTTTGTTGAGTATTGGACTCCCCGGATTTGGTTTTGGATGATGAGCAAACATAAATAATTCATGAACTAACAATTTGTGAGCGCAGTTATGGAGATCCTCGCCAAATTCACGAGAACACTCATAGCGACATCTCAAGACTTCTCAAAGCTCGTATTCAATGCCTAAAGCTTCGTTGAAGCTTTTGGACCATTTTGGAAGTCATGAAGATTTGATCGAAGCTCTCGAAGACCGTTCTTTAAGGTTTTATTTATAGTCTTTTAGTTTCGATCTATAGAATGTTAAGCCTTGAGTATATCTTACATTTCTATCTTCATAACGCTCATATCTTAGCTCTAGGATCTTAGTTGAAGTCCATTCTAACTTCCTCGAAGCATCGCGCTTCGATTCGGACTTTATTGTGCATGTTAGTTGGTTCAAGAAGAAGAACTGACCGACTAGATGGTGATCTAGTCGGTCGGCAAAGCTTCTTGGACCGACTAGTTTCAGTTTGTATTTTCTTGCTCAGTACTGTTTACAGTTAGTCGGTCTACGTTGACTCACCGACCGACTAGTTTGTGAACTAGTCGGTCAGTGATGCTTCTTTGACCGACTAGTTGAGCTTTACTGTACATGCCATATTTTCTCCTAAGCTACTGTTTATCGTTAGTCGGTCTAAGAACGTTTGGTGACCGACTAGTTGATTATCTAGTCGGTCAACATTTGTTCTTGAACCGACTAACTCAATTTGTATTCAGACTAATTGTTTTTGACTCTTAGTCGGTCTAAGTTCACTGACCGACCGACTAGTTGTGAAACTAGTTGGTCAGACAGTCTTCGTGGACCGACTAGATTTCTAGGTCTGAAATTCACTCTGTTCTATGTTCATCACTTAGTCGGTCCATGTTGTTTGACTGACCGACTAGTTGATGAACTAGTCGGTCAGTGGTTGTTCTTTGACCGACTAACTGCTTCAGATTTCTTTCCGTTGGGATTTGACCTAACTCGTTTTTATGTGACCCTATAAATACGAAGCTTGGTCATTTCTCTCTAGGTTAGAGCTGCTATTAAGAGATTCATTGAGATTGAAAGAGTTAGAGATTCTCACTCATTTCCAAAGCTCTCTCCATCACAAGAAATCCATTCTCTCACATTCTAGATCTAGAATCCATCTTGAGAGAAGTTTGTTCTTGGTGAGCCTTTCAAGCTCTAGCTTGATTCAAGTCTCCAAATCACTCCTAGGCACCCATTGCTGCTCATTTCAATGGTGCTAGGTCTTGGTGACTTCCTCTTTCTCAAATCCCTCCTTGCACCTATTTGGTAAGAAAACTCAAGGTATAGGATTTTGTGGTAAGATTGTTTATTTCATTATAAACTCATTTATATTGCTTATTGGTTCTCTCGGTTGTGAGAGAAGGTTGTGATCCCGGGTTGTGGGATTCACTATTTCCATTGCATGTATGATTTGATCTTGTGAAGGTTTTTCACAAGATATCATAGTGGAAATCTTAGGTTAGGGTTTCTAACCTAAGTATCCGGAGGGGATCCGGGTGGTTGGGACGTAGGATCACCGGGAACAAGTCGGGGAGACTTGGGTGGATCCGAACCCAGTAATATTCAATTGTTAGCATTGTTAATTTTGCTGTTGTCATCAATTTAAGCTTCCGCAAATTGATTTGGTAGTTGTTTGCACGATAATTAGGAATTATACTCCTTGTTATTTTTAAAGTACTATTCACCCCCCCCCTCCTAGTACTTGTGCAGTAGCTTGTAGGGCATTACATTTGGTATCAGAGCCAGATACTTAGCTATGTCTGCCAATGACAACAAGACCGTTCGTCCACCTGCGGATTATGGATCCTTCAGGAACCGTGAAGGAGCGTCTTCGGTCATGGAAGGACATTCCTCGACTAGGCATCCATTCTTCAACGGCGTCAATTATGGATATTGGAAATGCCGGATGGAAACGTTCCTCCGGAGCGCCTCATTGTGGAGAATTACCATGTCGGAGTACAATGTGCCTACCGAAGAAGATTTCGACAAGTGGACTACCGCGGAGGTCGCCGCGGAGATTGCAAATGCCAAAGCAATGAATGCTTTACAGTGTGCATTGGAACCCGAAGATTTTAATAAGATATGCACATGTAAGAGTGCATATCAAATTTGGAATTCGCTCCTCATTTTGCATGAAGGAACGAGTCGGGTGAGAGATTCTAAACTCGTAGTAGTCAATAGAGATTACGAATTGTTTCATATGGAACGGGGAGAAAAGATGAAGGAGTATTATGCTCGCTTCGTCGACATAATGAACGAGTTGGAAGCTCTCGGCAAAACATACACCCAAAAGGAGAAGTGTTCGAAGCTTATCGAAGGACTTCCTTCTTCTTGGGAGAAACGTACCTTCGCCATCGAGGAAGGTAATGACATGAATAAGTATACCGTAGTTCAATTGATGGGTACTTTGATGTCATACGAGGTACGAAAAGATAGCAATGTGAAGTTACAAGAAAAGATGAAGTCCTATTTGAACCAAGACGTGCCTAAGAAAAAGGTGATTGCGTTCAAGGCGGCTCCATCCACCTCTACCGATGATGAGGACTCAGAAGAAGAAATGGACATGGAATCCATTGCACTCATGGCAAAGAAGTTCAATCGCTTCTTCCGAAAGGGTAACTTCAAACAAAAATCAAAATTTACTTCTACTAACGCCTCTCCACCTTTGTGCTTTAAATGCAATAAGCCAGGACACATCAAAGCGGATTGTCCTCAAAACAAGCAAAAGGAGAAGTGGAAGGCGCCGAAGTTCGACAAGTCCAAGAAGTACAAAAAGGGGTACAAAAAGGGACTTATCGGAGTAACATTCACCGACTCCGAGGATTCCTCAAGCGGAGAGTCGGACGATGAGAAAGTGGAGCAAGCGCACATGTGCTTCATGGCAAGAGAGGAGCATGATCAAGGATCCTCCTCTTCCGATGATAGCGACAACGAAGGCGATGAGGTAACTATGGATGACCTTAGGAATGCTAATTCTCAATTATGGTCTAAGTATACTAAATTAGTAAATAGGTATACTAAAGTAAAAGATGACTTAGCTAGCATTCAAACATCGCCTAAAACTATCATCACCAACAACGACACCGTTGTTGAAGAGTTGAAGAATGAGATTGTTAATCTCAAGACTCAACTTGAACATGTTAGCATTGAGGATCCGGAAGAACATAAGATAGCGGATTTGACTTCTCAAAACTCGACGTTGAGTATTGAGAATGAGAATCTTAAATCTCGTGTTTATGTGCTCACATCGCAAGTATCCACTATGGATACTTCTTTACGTTCTCTCACCGAGAAATATGAGAACACATTAGGCCGAATTAATAAATTCAATAAGGGTAAGGACCATTTGGATAAAATCCTAAGTGACTTACTTCCGGCCAATCACCACATTGGCTTGGGGTATACGATGGGAAGTTCATCCAAATCGGCCACTACTTTTGTTAGGCCAACTTCCGGTGCTTCGACGAGTGGTAGCAAACACTCTATTGGTAGTTCATCTACCAATGGTGCTTCCACCTCGTCCACACCCTCTTTCGGAAAGAAACCCACTTTGGGTGGACCTCCAAAGAAGGGGCATGCCTACATGTACACCAATACCATGCCACGTAGGAACACACGCCCTACTCTACCGGCTCACACATATGATGATTTTTATGCAACACATTCACGGGCACGTGCACACCATGTGAGACACCCTCACGCACGTGTTCCCTCACATGCATATGTTCACCCACAACATCATATGAATAATTATCCATATGCATCATTTCATCATGTTCCTTATGCATATCCACAACATGCATCACGTAGAAATCAACGTCGCATGCATGCACCCAATAGGATGAGGGCTCCCAAGATTTTCACTATTTGGAGCCCAAAGGACACAAGCATGGATGTAAAACAAATTTATATGAATGCTTATTTTTCAAAAGTTGTGCATAGTAGTAATTATGTGGGGAAGTCTAAGTCCAATTGGACTTGGCTTCCAAAGGTCTAACCTTTGAGGACCCAATGACCTTGGGTACCATGATACGACATTTCATATCTATAGGTACTCAAGAAAAAGGAACGGAGCAAAAAATTTAAATTTAGCTCCAAGAGAAATTGGATACTCGATAGCGAGTGTTCAAAACACATGACGGGCGATGCTCAATTGCTTTCCGGAGTGGTGCCCATTGCTAGTGGGAACCGGGTAGTCTTCGGAGGCAACGAGAGCGGAACCATCGTCGGTGTTGGTAAAGTGGGTAACCCATCTAAACCCTTAATTAGTGATGTTTATCTAGTTAATGGTTTAAATCATAATATTATTTCAATAAGCCAACTTTGTGACAAAGGTTACAAAGTTAGCTTTGCGAAAGGATTGTGTCATATTTTGAATGATAATAATAATTTATTATTTTCCGGCACACGCCATAAAGATATTTATATTTTGGATCTTCCTAAGTCTTATGAACAATGTCTCGTTGCCAACTCAAGTGAACAACACTTATGGCATCGACGCTTTGGACATGTGAACTTTGGAACACTTTATAAGCTTTCAAAATTAAATTCCATTAAAGGTTTTCCGAAGCTCGTTTTTGAAAAGAAAAGTTTTTGTGATTCTTGTCAACGTGGCAAGCTTCCTAAATCTTCATTTAAACCTAAGAAAAGCATTTCTACTAAACGACCACTAGAGCTATTACATCTAGATTTATTTGGGCCAACTAGAGTTGCTTCCTTAGGAAATGCAAGATATGGACTTGTCATCGTAGATGATTATTCGAGATTTACATGGGTATTTTTCTTAAGTAATAAAAATGAAGCTTTTGAAAACTTCACAATATTTGTGAAGAAAGTACAAAATCTCATCGGAACCACCATTGTCACTATTCGTAGTGATCATGGGGGTGAATTTGAGAATGATTCTTTCTCAAATTTTTGTGATGATCTTGGAATTACTCACACGTTTTCTTTCCCTCGCGCACCCCCTCAAAATGGTGTTGTTGAGAGGAAGAATAGAACGCTTGTGGAGTGTGCTCGCACTATGCTTGATGATAGCCATCTTGGCCATCAATTTTGGGCGGAAGCGGTACACACCGCTTGCTATGTGTTTAATAGAATACTTTTGAGGCCCGGCACCAAACAAACTTGCTACGAATTGTTGTTTGGTAGATTGCCTCAAGTTAAACATTTTCGTGTTTTCGGTGCAAAATGTTTTATTAAAAACACGTATGAAAATTTGGACAAGTTTGATCCGAGATCGGATGAGTGGATATTTGTTGGGTATTCCTCACGTAGCAAAGCCTACCGGATATACAACAAAAGATCCTCTACGATCGAGGAATCACTACATGTCTCTTTTAATGAGAATTTTACTACTTCTAGAATTTCAAATGATGATGATTCTATGGATGTTTTATGTGATTCGTTTGATAATTCTAAGTCTAATGATTCAATTGATTCTATTGATACTAACCCAACTAATGAGGTTGTTGAGAATGTTCCTAGTGATCAGGGAATTCCCAAACGGCTTCATACGGTTCGTGACCACCCCCATGAGCAAGTTATTGGCAATATTCATGATAGAGTCAAGACGAGATCGCAAGTACACCACTTCGCCAATTGTGCCTTTGCCTCATCGATAGAGCCAAAGAATATAGTTGAAGCATGCGAAGATAGTGCTTGGATTCTTGCCATGGAGGAGGAACTCATTCAATTCGAGAGGAATGAGGTATGGGAGCTTGTTCCATTGCCATCGAAGAACCACACCGTCATAGGGACAAAGTGGATCTTCAAGAACAAAACCGACGAAAACCAAGTCGTCGTCCGGAACAAAGCTCGATTAGTAGCTCAAGGCTATCGACAAGAGGAAGGTATTGATTTCGAAGAATCCTTCACTCCGGTAGCTAGATTAGAATCAATTAGATTATTATTGTCTTTTGCATGCCATAAAAATTTCAAGTTATTTCAAATGGATGTTAAAAGTGCATTTTTAAACGGAGATGTTGTTGAGGAAGTTTACGTTTCTCAACCTCCGGGCTTCGTAAATGAAAATTTTCCAAATCATGTTTTTAAACTAAAGAAAGCTCTTTACAGTTTGAGACAAGCTCCTCGAGCTTGGTATGATCGCCTAAAGAATTTTCTTTTGGATTTGAATTTTAAAATGGGAGAAGCCGATTCTACACTTTTTGTTAAGCATGCGAATAATGATATTTTATTAGTTCAAATTTATGTTGATGATATCATTTTCGGTGCTACTAACTTCACTCTTTGCGAAGAGTTTTCTAATGTTATGAAGAAACAATTTGAGATGAGCCACATGGGCGAACTCAAATATTTCCTAGGTCTCCAAATTCGCCAATTGAACGATGCAATCTTCATCCACCAAACGAAATACACGGTGGAGTTGCTAAAGCGATTTGGAATGGAGAATGCCTCCGGGAAAAAAACTCCTATGAGCACTACAACGCATCTTGATAAAGATACGGGCGGAAAAGATGTAGACATTCGTCTATATCGAGGTATGATAGGTAGTTTACTTTATCTTACTGCAAGTAGGCCCGATATTATGTTTGCCGTTTGTATTTGTGCTCGTTATCAATCTCAACCTAAGGATTCTCACTTAGTAGCGGTTAAACGTATTTTTCGCTATCTAAGTTACACTTTAGATTTTGGATTACTTTATCCGAAATCTAGCACATATGAGTTAGTCTCATATAGTGACGCTGATTATACGGGATGCAAATCCGACAGGAAAAGTACTAGTGGCACTTGCCATTTTCTAGGAAATTCCCTTGTCTCTTGGTTTTCCAAGAAGCAAAATTCGGTATCACTTTCAACCACCGAGGCGGAATACATTGCCGCCGGTGCCGCTTGTGCCCAGGTTCTTTGGATGAGACACACACTAAAGGATTTTGGTATTCATTGTGATACTAGCCCTATCATGGTGGATAACCAAAGTGCTATTTGTCTTTCAAAGAATCCGGTGCACCACTCCCGATCTAAACACATGGATGTCCGACACCACTTTTTAGATGATCATGTTGCTAAAAAGGACATCATTTTAGTGTACGTTGAAACCCAAAAGCAAATCGTCGATATTTTCACGAAACCCCTAAAGGAGGACTCCTTTGTGCGGTTGCGTCGAGAATTGTGGATTATGGGTGAATCCGAGATATAGGATTCATGTTTCATTCAATTATCTTGCATGCTATTATATTTCGCAATATTTCGTCATGCTAGACTTATTGGATTTTTCGGGATTTTATGTGATATTTTTGAATTTATGCTCGAATTCATATTTGAATGTCGTATTTGAGATTTCGATGTTTAATGGGGTAGTTTAGATGATTTTTGAAAGGATTGCGATGTATCGTCCAAGTGTATTGAGGAGAGAACTTATTTGTCAATTTTTGGACTCATCTAGTCGGTCTCAGTTCATCAACCAACCGACTAGATTTGCATCTAGTCGGTCAGCTAATGAACTCAGACCGACTAGCTCATTCTCTAAACTTTTGGACTCTTTTAGTCGGTATCAGTTCAATCTCCAACCGACTAGATTCGTATCTAGTCGGTTAGTAAAAGAACTCAGACCGACTGACTCAAGCTATTAGGATTTCCTCTCCAGCTTAGCTCTTTTAGTCGGTTCACGTTCACTTATCGACCGACTAGATTTAGTTCTAGTCGGTCAGTATTTGAACGTAGACCGACTAATTCTCTTTCTAGAATTTTCGTTTTGCCTCTGTTTCGACTTAGTCGGTTCAAGCTCATTTACCGACCGACTAGATCGTAATCTAGTCGGTCAGTGCTTGAACTGTGACCGACTAAGTGCTCAGGGACTGTTTTGTCTTTTCGTGTTTCGACCGACTTAATCCCATTCAATCCGACTTCTTTTTCTTTTAGTCGGTTGTTTTCTTCTCCTCCAACTCGAAAACCCCCGATCCCTCCTCGTGTCTCTTCGTCTTCCCGTCGATCTCCGGCGTTCTTCCGACCATCTCCGCCGCCGATCGTCGTCGTCTTCCTCCTAGGTATACTCCCTCTCATCTAGGGTTTGATCCTAGGTCTATTTCCCAGTTCTAGGGCTTGCTTTCATCTCTAGGGTTTCGATTTTCTTTCTAGGGCTTGTTGTTTTCGGTTCTAGGGTTTGTGCTTAGGTTGTTTGATCTTTTTCTATCGATTGATTGATCTCGTTGTGCCACAAACATGGCAAAGACGAGGATTCCTATCACTCCCTCTGGGGCATCCCCCATGACCGTAGGGCCATCTAACCCTAGGAATCCTTCTAAGCCCAAACGTCGTGCTAAATCAACCCAAGCTTCTCCGTCTTCGCCTCCTCTGAAGAAGCAGATGACGGCGACCGTCAAACCCGATAAACATTCTAAGTCTAGAAAGCCTATACTTCATACCCTCTCTACTCCTCCTGATTCTGATACTGAGTTTAGACCCGAGGATGAGTCTGGCCATAGGGAACCCACTCCTCCACTTCGTCCTAGGACTCGACAGCCTAAGGGAAAGGGCCCAATGCCAGCTGGTGGTGTTGACATATCGTTGTGTCGCGACGACCTTATGTGTCTAGCGGCCTACAACCGTATTGAGCATTGCCCGATGCTATTGGAGCACTATGTTCAGTTTTCCGACTTCCTTGGATTAGCTAATCTCCTATCCTATAGTGGGCTCCTAGACTACCTTCGCTTCGACCCTAAGGCGAACCCTCGACCCTATCCTCGACTAGTCAAACTATTCTATGCAAATCGTGTCCGGGGCCACTACGATGAGAGCCACTCCATCGAGACTACTCTCTTGGGGACTCCTATAGTCCTCACGGCAGAAATCTTGGGGGAGTTGCTTGGTTGTTCATCGTCTGGTCTCCTCCCGTCAGACATCTCAGTTGATGATATCTCCTCTTTGGATCAGTCTGTTCTAGCTGATATCTTCCATGTGATCCCTCCTGCCTTCATTGGTGTTCCTTCGAAGTCATTTAAACCAAATGCATGGGTGCTCAATCTCATTCTGAAGTCGTGCTTGCTTCCCAAGTACGGCTCATCTTCTCTGCCATCCCAACCGTTCCTCAAGTTGATTTACGCTCTGTTACGAGGTGGAACTCGCGTACAATGAATTTGTATTATGGGGAACCAAGGGCATGATGGTTATATGGAAATGAGGGTTCAGGTAGGCTGTTTTACAGGTGATTAGTGGGGTGAAGAAGTCAGACCCGCTGCCGGTGATGCTCACGGGGTCGAATCTCACCGGATGCAGCTGAGGGAGGTTGGACGGCAGGGGGCTGAAGCTGACTCCGGTCAAGGGGCGAGCTTTCCTGCAGCACGAACAACTCGTCAGAAGGGCTGGGTTGGGGTTCAACCCTTAGCCCCTCCGATGCCTAAGTCAGTAATAGGGCTTAAAATGGGGGGCTGGACACGCCGGTCGGACTATCTGTGTGTCCGCCGCGCGTGGCGAGCTATAGGTGGGAGAGCAAAGATATGGAAGACCTTCGCTCTCGTGTGTGAATAATAGAAAATGAGAGAGAATTCTCCAACCCCCTCTCCGTAAGAGGAGATGGGGTATTTATACCTGACGGGTGATAACTAGGCGTGCTGAGCTGGCTTGGGTGTCAGCGGAACCTTCGGACAAGGACATCGGGAACAGGAGTTCCTGACCTGCTTCTGTCAGGCGGCGCAACGGCCAAGGGGTGCTTTTGTCGGGATGTCAGGGCCGAAAGCACTAACCGTCGGACGGGTCGGCCGCCTGGGGGTGCTTTGTCAGGCGGTCGGGTGACGTATGTGTCAGTCGTGTCCTTATCCTATGTTGTTTGTCGTTAGCGACGAACTTAAGGTCGGGCTGTGTCACTCTAGGCGCCGCGGTTCGCGGGAATCGGGCGGGCCGTTCCGATCGGGGGTTGTCCGGCCCGGCCGCGCCCCCCGATCGGTCATGGGGTATGGCCCGCCGGTACGGAAGGATACGTCCGCGCCTGTCAATAGGCCTGGCCTAGCTACCCAAGCGTCCCCAAGCGCGCTACCCCGGCGGGTCGGGTGGCTGCGATTGTTCGCCTCGGCCGGTTCGGGGAACGCTGCAAGGCGAGCCTGTCTCCATGATGCCCCGGATTTTCGGGGCGGCGGCCCTTTTGTGAAATGGTGAGTTAATGGGGTATGTTAGCGGATCCGGGCGGGAGTCGGGCTCCTACGATCTTTAGGTCGTAACAATTGCCCCCGGCCTTCGAGTCTGAGGCGGCAGCCCGGCTCAGCTCGGAGGGCGAACCATATCCAACACTCCGGACCATCGATATGGGCCTTGGGACCCACCGGGTAGTGATGGCGGCGGCTTCGGAACTCCCGCCTTAGCGGTCATTATTATGATTTGAAAGGGGGGCAGAGGAAATCGAAGCGTCTCCGCGATTGAGTTTGCGACACGTGGATGAGGTGACCTTCACGCCAGTCGAGGCGTCGGGGGCGTCTCGATGGGCGCCGCGTGGCGAAAGTTTGACGGCCGAGATGGCCCAGGGGCCACCTTTACCGCTAAAAGGGTCTGGGGAGGCGGTCGGCGGGAGTTTTTGTCTTTCTCCGATTCTCTTCCGGCGTTCGATATTTCTGTTTGGAGCTTGCTGGCTAACCTGGCACTTCCGTCGCCGGCCATCTTCTTCCGATCGCCTTCCAGGTTCAAGGGATCAATAGGTAACAACAATTAATTTCCTTCCTTTCGGATCAATGGCTTCTCGATTCGAGATTGGAGGAAGTAGCCGGGTGGGGGAGGAGGAGTTGGCGGGCGAGGGGGCGTCGCAGCCGGGGGTGCGGCGGCCCAGGGAAAGACGGAGGATAAGCGGGACGCTGAGGGCAAACTGATCGAAGCCGCTATCCACCGTTATCATGACGAGCATGTTGTGCCGATGCTGCAAGAGGCTAAGGAGGCGGCGATTCGGCAAGTGGTTAAGGATGTGAGGGATCGGTCGGTTGAGAGGCGGCGCCGCTAGAAACGTGGGTTTGGGGAGAGCCGTATCATCTTGTGAGAGGGTTATGAACGATGTGTTGTTGTAGTGAGTGGAAAGTCAAATGTCCAATGTACGGGTTAGCAGCTTGAGTAAATACATTATGATTGTTTTGTGCCAAACTGTATTCGTACATGGTTTGCTCGTAGAACGTCCGATTTGTGAGGGACGTAATTGCCCCCAACTTTGTTCTGCCGGGGTATCCGGGAGAGGGGAGTTGAGATGAGTCACGGTCTCCGTCGGTTTGCTCGGAAGCCCTTGCCAAGTGTTGGAATTGAGATTCACCTGAGATGGGCGGCGGGTCCCTGTTCCGGCCGGGCCGAAGGAGAGCGGAAAAGTCAACGGTACGAGGGAAGCTCCCGCTTTGGCCGTACTGACGGGGGTCAGACCAAATGTTGGATCCAACGCTGACTTCATGTTTTGGCCGGCCTGACGGTGGCCGGACCTAATCTTGGATCTAGCGCTGATTTCATGTTTTGGCCGGCCTGACGGAGGCCGGACCAAATCTTGGATCTAGCGCTGACTTCATGTTTTGGCCGGCCTGACGGAGGCCGGACCAAATCTTGGATCTAGCGCTGACTTCATGTTTTGGCCGGCCTGACGGAGGCCGGACCAAATCTTGGATCTAGCGCTGACTTCATGTTTTGGCCGGCCTGACGGAGGCCGGACCGAATCTTGGATCTAGCGCTGCTCATGGGGTAATTTCAAATGAGGGTAATCATTTCGCAGGGATTTGGGAGGGAATTGATGGCGGTCGTCTGACTAGTCGTCATCCTGGCGAATCGACGGCGGACGGGAACCGAGGCGGCCCGACCACTGTAGTTATGACGCGTGGCGGAGTTGACGGTTTTGCCAGTACGCGAAGCGTCAGAACACGTGGGTCGGTGATGGACAGGCCCCGGATTGGTGACGCGTGTCGTGGGCTTGACGGTCGTGATGTTTTGCGGAGGCGCTTTAAAGAGTTCTCGGGGGGGAATGGGCTGATCGTCGGGCGAAAATTTTTGACAAGCAGCTAGGGCTCGGAGGAGATTTCAGTACCCTTGACAGAGTTGTCATCGTGGGAGCGGTCAGCGGGGTAGCGCAATCGCCCGAGTCGTCGGCACCCGTTAGGTAAGACGCTCGTTTTAGAAATGTCTTCTTCAATGTCTCCGTCTCGGGGTCAGGGTTCGGGGGTAGGTGGGGAAGGAAGCTCAGCCGCGGAGACAGGAGGGGTGCCCGTCGAGATTGCGGGCGTGAAGTCGGAGCTGAAGAAATCCGTTGCGGAGATCTTCACGATGTACGTCAGGCCGCCGTATTCGGTTCATGAACCGGAGCCGCAAGAAAGGGTGTGTTTTGCGGGCGACCGGGAGGTGGGAGTATACGTATCTTCGTTTGAGCAAGGTTTGCGCTTCCCCCCCCCCCATCCGTTCTTGCTGGAAGTGTTGAACTTCCTGGAACTGCCCCTCTATCGCCTGATGCCCAATGCCATCAGTGCCATTGTGGGGTTCATAGTGCTGTGCGTGAGCAACCAGGTTGGCCCGTCTCTGTCCTTATTTCGCCACTTCTTCTCGGTCAAGAGGTTGCGGTCATGCTACTATCTCTCCGCGAAGAGGACGCATCCGCTCATTAGGGGTTTGCCTGGGAAAATTAAGTTTTGGCGCCAGCAGTATGTGTTTGTGGAGGTGCCGGAGGATGTGCTGATAAGGTCTGATTGGGCGGAGCTGAATCCCAAGGCAAGAGAGGTGGTGAAATTGGGGGATGAGGAGGAAGTGGTGGCCCAGATTTTGATGGCCATACCAGCGGAGGGACGAGATTATCGGATGCTCGCTCGGGCTGAGATGATAACGGCGTACATCTGGCCCGAAGGTATGAGAGATTTTGGTGTTCATGCTTCTGATGTGCTTACGCTGAACTTTCTCTCTTTGGCAGGTGGCACAATGAGTCTGTCCCTCGAGGAAATGATGAGGCGGGCCTCAGAGCAGGCGGGGCGATCGTCGACAAGAGGCGGCCCCAAGAGGTCGCGAGCGGAAGGAGGGGCGGGGAGCTCGACTGGGGTGCCAGCGCCCTCGAAGAGGAGGAAGAGGCCGACGAAGTCGTCCGAGCCTGACGCGCCGGGGGGAACCGGTCCGACGGAAGGTGGGGCCGGGGAGGGGGTGGCGAATCCCATCATCGACTTAGAGGGCGGGGACGAAGGGTCGATAGGGGGAGGGGCGGAACTGCCCCGAACGAGGCCGCCTAGCCCTATGGCACCTGCAGGGGGGAGGGGGCGGAAGCTAGCGGTCAGTCGCATAGGGCCGAAGCGTCGAGTGGCCCGACAGGGTCCGGAGGATGGGACCCTTGGCCTTATGGTTGTCCCGTGTTCGGTCTCGAGAGGGCGCCAACCGATCCCCGCTGTGAGGCCGCCTTGGCTAAGTTTAAGGCCAAGAGGACCGATGTCGAGGGCTATCCCGACGGCGTGCTTCATCGGGCGCCGTACAAAGTGGCGAGTGATGAGTCTGTGTTTGAGGATGGAGGTGTGGCGGCGAGGCTGGCGGAGAACATTTTCCTGCCCCGCGATAGGGTAGCGCTGGAAGCGGTGGAGCCTGAGGGTCTGTGCGGGACCGCGGTGATGCACGTCGTCCAGGTATGTTCTATAAGATGGGCGACGTTTTTCAGCGGGTTTTATTGAACGCCCTAAATGGGTTTACTTTTCGGCGTTTCTTTACGCAGATCCTCAACTTGATGCTCGGGATGATGCGGCACGTGCCGGCCATACATAAGGCCGAGGGCGCCGTGGCTAGAATGGTCGCCGAGCTCGCTGCCGTTCGTAAGAGCGCTGGCGAGGACCTGGAGAAGGAGAGGGAGCGGGGCGGCCGATATGAGGCCGAGGTAGAGCGCCTGAAGATGGTCATGTCCGATCATGAGCAGCGGGCGGCCGAGGCTGGAGGGAGAGCGAAGGAGCTGGAGGAGGCCCTTAGAAGGGAGGAGTCCCGTGCGGAGGACCTAGCGAGGCGTGCCAAGGCCGCCGAGGAGGAGCTGGCCCGTAGGGTCGAGGAATTTCGGACGTACCAGGAGAGAACCGTCGTCCCCGCCCTCGCAAAGTCGATGTCCGAGGGCATAGAGAAGGGCCACGCAGAGGGATGGGAAGCCTGCTTGGCTCGGATGAAGGAGAAGGTGGCGGGCCTGGTCCCGCCGGTAGAGATCGACCTCGACGGGCTCGCCGCATGCAGCGACGAAGAGGAGGGGGATGGAGACGGAGGGGAGGGTGACGAGCCAGAGGACGGCGGGGCGGCGGGAGATTCCATGGAGGGAGAGGGCGTCGTGATTGGCGGAAGCGCCAAGTAGTTTTGTGTAGACTCCCCCCCTTTTGTAGTCTAAAAACGAAAGAAAGTAAAGACTCACCGGGCTCGTCCCCGCATTTGTGTTTTTTGGGATTTTCCGCCCGTGTGTGTGCATAAATTCCCTTCTTAGATTTACGCCTTGGTGCGGCCGTTTCTATCCCGGCGTAGGGGGAAGCGTGTTGAGTCCCTTTATTTCGCGTAGTGCGCCCGAGAGATTTTACAGCGAGGTAGCCTTCCTTTTCGTGGGTTGCTCGGGTCTAGGTGTACCCGAGCTATAATTAGTGGTCAACCGGGATTAGTCTTCGGTATTTTCATCGGCTATTATTGATAGTTTAATAAAACAGGGTCGCCCCGCAGGCGTAACATTGAATCGGCCCGTAGGCGTAACATTGTATCGGCCCGTAGGCGTAACCGTGTGTCGCTCTAGGTAGGTTGATGTTCTCATCGCAGTTGATCCGCCTTTCTCTGGTGTCATGCCCCTGACAAGGGGCGTGGAGTGGATTCAGGGGGCTCCCCCTCGGCGTAGGGGAGGACGGTCGTGTCGGAGCGGGGCAGTGGCTTTGGCCCTCGTTCCTAGAATTGGGGGGAGAGGGAGTCCTTGGTGGTTGTTCTATCCCGCGGGGCCTTGTTGTTCCCATCGACTGAAGTCTCCGTGTGGTAGGCGTGAAGGGACGTGGTCCGCGGCCAACCTGTGCGCCTTCCTGGCGTGTGCGATCAGAGGGGAGTCGATGAGTGGAAGGAGGGGTGCTTCCGTTTGTAAGCGGAGTAGCCCGTTGGAGCACGCCGGCGCTCTGGGACAAGTCCCCCTCGGTCGGGGCGACTCGGGCGGCTGCCGGGGTGCTCGGCGGGGTGATTTGGCAGGTTTGTCCCATCCATCGGGTTGTCCGCCAGCCGCGCTTGTGTCCGCGGGGCGCCTGTGGGGAGACATTGTATGCCCGTGGAGCCCCCGTCCGCCTGCCGTAAGTTGTCTAAAGGAAGGCGGGTAGCGGCAGGCTAGGCAACTGTCGTGTAAGAGGAATATCCTGTTGGGGGATCGCTTACTTGCCGGTCGGGGGCACTCGTATTTTTCGCGCATTTTTAGGGGAGAGGGTGGCAAAACGACTAGTCTTTCTGTATATCCTTCCTCTCGCCTTCCCCCCCCCCCCCCTCAAGGAAGCCGAGGGGGGGAATTTATAATGGTGAATATCTGCCCTCATTTACTCTTCATTGAGAGTCGGGGCTGTCTTGGAATTTCGTTCTTAGGGGGGGCGTTCCCGATGGGTGACGGGTGATGTGACCCCTCAGGCATGCATGACATTTGCCAGTGGCGTTCGTCCCGAGAGTCCTTTTGGGTTGGACAAGTCATTTCGGGCGTCGGCTTTATGGGGGTCAGGCGTTACTCCTCAGGGATGGCTCTGCGTAGGGGTTGCCTTGATTCGTGGGCCTTGAGTAGTTTCCCGAGGTATGAGGAGAGGGGTGACAGGCCCTTTCGGGGGAGGGAGGGTATTGGTCCGTCGGGTACCCCGCCTAAGGCGCTCCGGTTTGGGTGGCCAAGCTCAGCGAACTTGCCCCGGAGGTCTTCTTGGGGGGGAGCGAGTACGCAGCTCGGCCCGTGTCCCTCTCTGGTTTGGGCGGCGATGATTGGTCCTGCCCCGGAGTCTTTGAGAGGGCGGGTATTGGGCCGTCGCCTACCCCGCATATGGCGCTCCGGTTTGGGTGGCCAAGCTCAGTGAACTTGCCCCGGAGGTCTTCCTGGGGGGGAGCGAGTGCGCAGCTCGGTCCGTGCCCCTCTCCGGTTTGGGTGGCGAGGATCGGTCCTGCCCCGGAGTCTTTGAGAGGGCGGGTATTGGGCCGTCGCCTCCCCGCAGCCTCTATAGTCGGACGGGTATTGGGCCGTCGCCTACCCCGCATATGGCGCTCCAGTTTGGGTGGCCAAGCTCAGTGAACTTGCCCCGGAGGTCTTCCTGGGGGGGAGCGAGTACGCAGCTCGGCCCGTGCCCCTCTCCGGTTTGGGTGGCGAGGATCGGTCCTGCCCCGGAGTCTTTGAGAGGGCGGGTATTGGGCCGTCGCCTCCCCGCAGCCTCTATAGTCGGACGGGTATTGGGCCGTCGCCTACCCCGCATATGGCGCTCCGGTTTGGGTGGCCAAGCTCAGCGAACTTGCCCCGGAGGTCTTCCTGGGGGGGAGCGAGTACGCAGCTCGGCCCGTGCCCCTCTCCGGTTTGGGTGGCGAGGATTGGTCCTGCCCCGGAGTCTTTGAGAGGGCGGGTATTGGGCCGTCGCCTCCCCGCAGCCTCTATAGTCGGACGGGTATTGGGCCGTCGCCTACCCCGCATATGGCGCTCCGGTTTGGGTGGCCAAGCTCAGTGAACTTGCCCCGGAGGTCTTCCTGGGGGGAGCGAGTACGCAGCTCGGCCCGTGCCCCTCTCCGGTTTGGGTGGCGAGGATTGGTCCTGCCCCGGAGTCTTTGAGAGGGCGGGTATTGGGCCGTCGCCTCCCCGCAGCCTCTATAGTCGGACGGGTATTGGGCCGTCGCCTACCCCGCATATGGCGCTCCGGTTTGGGTGGCCAAGCTCAGTGAACTTGCCCCGGAGGTCTTCCTGGGGGGGAGCGAGTACGCAGCTCGGCCCGTGCCCCTCTCCGGTTTGGGTGGCGAGGATTGGTCCTGCCCCGGAGTCTTTGAGAGGGTTGAACTGAAATTGTCATGCAGAAAAGGCGAAATTCGAAGATAAAAAGAAGGGAACAAGGTATTTCGTTCAGGACTTACAGTTCCCGGCTATGCCACGACCGGCGCACCACGCCCCTTGGAGTGATTAGCCCGTCCTTCTCAAAGGGGGGGTGGGGGCGTGGTCGATCCTGTTTCCCTCGGCAGCGGCATCGGCTGGAGCTAACTCTGGCTGGTAGGGGTCATAACTCCGCCCGAGGGAATCGATCTTCAGGTTCACCTCTGGTCCCTTGTGCTTGGTCGACCCTACGTAGCAGCTCCTAGACAGCTTCTGGCTTCCCCGTACGATCCCCACCCCTCGGGGGGTTTGGAACTTGACCATCTGATGGAGAAGGCTGGGGAGCGCTCCAATGGCCGACATGTAAGGTCGTCCTATGATCCCGTTGTACGCCGACATAATGTCAACCACAACGAACAGCGTCATTCGAGTGACGACCTGTGGCTCTTCTCTGAGGGTTATCGGCAAGGTGATCACTCCCATGATGGGGGTCGAGTGACCGGTGAAACCGACGAGGGGTCCAGTACAGGGCCTCAGGTCCGTCGGCCTTAACCCCATCTTCTCGATTGTGGACATGAACAGGATGTCGCAAGAGCTCCCTGTGTCGATCAGGAGGCGGCTGACGATGGCCGTCCCAATCTGGGCCTCGATGACGATGGCGTCGTCGTGGGGCTGCTCGATCCCCTCTAGATCCTCGTCGCTGAAAGTAATGGGAGGGTAGGCCATCCTTCTCCCTCTCTGGTCCCCTCCAAGACCCGCCGTCATCACTTGTCTCGCATACGCCTTTTTGCTTGACGACGATGCCCCTCCTGAAGATGGCCCGCCGCATATCGTGTTTATGCGTATGACGGGTTTCGGGGGGTGAAGCTCTTCCCGCTCGTCGTTTGCCGGAGGGTCTGCCCTCCGTGCCCTTCGGTGGTTCCCATCTTCTCGGTCCGGTCTCCGGCCTCCGACGAAGTCCCCCAAGTGGCCCGCCTGGATCAGCCGCTCGATTTCCCTTTTGAGGGTGAAGCTGTCACGCCCCGCTTCCCTAATATGGAAGGCGAGACGTGAGGAGGTCCGCTCAGACGTGGAGCTGTGAAGCTGCAGTCTGATAAGCGTCTGTAAAAATTTCGAAAAGTAGCAGGTCCTTGCATCGCGACGAAACAACAATAATAATAAAGCAGATTAAAGAACATCCACCAACAACATCCAATAATTATTACAACATCACAGAATAGTCACAAAAGTACAAGTCTGAACAATAGGCCTAAAGCATGGCCAAACAAAACAACGAGAGATAGGTGCTACGCACCGACACCTAACAACAACTAAGGAAAGATAATAACTAAGTGGAGACTCCAAACGAGTCTAGGACTGGTCACCAGTATCCTCGAACTCGGTCTCAGCAAGGACCTCAAACTCAGCGTCAACGAACTGCTCGTCCTCTGCTACCTGCTCCGTCTCAAAGTCTGACATGTGACACCCAAAGAGAAAAGGGCACATGTCAGCAAAAGTCTCCCAAGGGAAGCGGAGAACTTTTGTGCAAGGATACAAATATAGAAAATGACTAGCAGTTCTAAACAATATGAAATGACATTTAAGGAGTGCAATAGTTTAAATGACATGATGCATGCACGGCGTAGCAGAAACTACGAAAACACTATTTCACGATTTTCACGAAACATTAACTTTTCACATTGTGCACAGAGTTTACGCCTTACAGTTGAAGTGGCTGTACGGGCACACTTCTACGCTGAGTGGTCGCTTAACCCTACCCCTCCACGTGTATATGGACTGGCACCCATCTTCTGGATCACGAGCCAGGAAGTGTTTTTCATTTGGCGTAGGGGTGCACCTAGCCTCAATAGCAATAACATTTGTAGCGTGTGCTACTCAATCATGAAGAACATATGATGCATGACATGACATGGCAATGAGCAGATAAATTGCGTACCGTTAATTTAAATTTAAACATGGCATGGCAGCATGAATGAAAGCAGGTAAAGTGTCGGATCTAGTTTCGTTGTCAAACTAGATCAAATAGGGCGTCTAGGCGACTATCATTTCACCGCCTAGTCTCTTTTACACAATTTTACAGATTGGCCTAAAACATGGCCTAAATAATTACTGGCAAGTATCACTTGCCTGTTTCCGGCGGTATCGGTCGCGTGGGTTCGAGCGTTGCGTTACGGGTACTACGTGTCGGTACTTCCGGTTCTCTGTTTTGGTTAAACATATATCTGGGTTAGATTCGTCCGACATAAAATTAAATAATGGTTAAATTTATTATTAGGTTAGGTTTGACTAAAGTAACATGGTTAAAAAGTTCAATATGACAACTTAATATTATTAACCCAACATTTCTAATTTGCTGAAACTACTTAACGAATTATCATATAAAATTAAACTAACACTACTAACCTATTAGTTAAGCGTCTAATTAACATTATTAAACTAATTAGGGTACCGTTAAATGAAAACTTCATCTACTACAACTTATATAAAAATACCTATTTAACATATTCTGTCACTCTTCCCTTATATTAAAACTCCACCAACTTATTTAATTAAGACAAGGCTGACACTCCTATTACTCATACTGTAAATCACTTACTCTCTATTATTAAGGCTGCCCCTGTAACTTTCATACCCTCCTTCTCCCTTCATTTTAATAAGGCTAAACCCTCTCACTCTCTCTTTATTTCTCTCAACCCCTTTCTTTTTCTGTCTCCTGTCTCTTCTTCTTTTTTCTTCATTTCTTTTTTTTTTGTTTCCTTCGATTGCAGGCCACGACATCAAGAAGGAGACGCAAGGGGAGGCATTTACGGCGATGGGGGAAGGAGGCTCACGGCCGGCGGCGGGTCCAGACCCCAGGCGGCGGCGGCGGCGCACAGGGCGGCGGCGGCAGCACACAGGGCGGCGGCGGCGGCGCGGTTGTCCGACGGGCGGCGGCGCGCGCAGCTCAGGCGACGGCGGCTTCCCGGGCGCAGGCGGCTGCGGCTTCTCACGGTGTGGGTGAGGGGATGCGGCCAAAGGGGAGGAGGTTAGGGCTGAGGGAAGGAGGAGATGAAGATCTGAAGGTGAGGGTTTGATTTTGTATCTGAAATTGTATAGATCTGAAGTCTGTTTCAGATTTGGGTGTTTTCCTCTCTTTTTGTTTTTAATTTCAGAATCTTTGGTTGGGAGATTTGATGAATTGGTTTGTTGGATGGCAAAATGGGTTCTGAAATTGTTTGGGAATTGATATGGGTTTCGGTTTGATTCTGGTTTTGGGAAAGAATCTGAAATGTTTGATTTTGGGGTTTGAATCTGAAATCGATTTTCAGATCTCCTCTCTTGTTGTTTGGGAAAAATGATTTGGGATGAATTTGTTTCTGTTTTGTGGAATGATTTTGCAGGGTTCATTCATCAGGGAGAGACCGTCGGCTTAAGAAGTGAGCAGGGAGACAGAACGCTTTCATTCGTCAACTCATCTTAATTAGATTAAGATGGAAGTTAATGCAACTTTAGACTTTTGTAGAGACGTGTTATTTTTCCTCAAACGAAAACAAGGAACAAAGAGAAGCCGACTTTGATTTCAGAAGTGATTGTTTAAACGTGTGTGTTGTCGTGTAGTTAAGGGTTAAGGTAAAAACGTAATTAACGTAATTAATTAGTAAGTCATCATTAAAAATGAAAGTCATCATTAAAAATGGAAAAGTAATTAGTGAAATTAATTAAAATAATTAAGATTTGTAATTAGTAAATGTAATTAGCAGGATAATTAAGTTAAATTAAGGCTTGATGGTAAATATCGACGACACGGTAAAACGAAAATAGTGACGCGCCCGCGTCGGTACGTACGGACGAAAAAGTAACTGGATAACAGAAATAAAATACTGGCACGCCCAAACGAAAACGCGCCTAAAGATACTGGCCGTTACATTCTACCCACCTTAGGAAAAATTCCGTCCTCGGAATTCTCATCAACTAAGGAGCAGAAAACAAATACGGATAACGCTCTCGTATCTCATCTTCCCGCTCCCAGGTAGATTCTCCTGGCGAGTCACGATGTCACATCACTCTGACTAGATCAACAGTTTTGTTCCTGAAGACTTTCTGGCGTCGATATAGAATCTCCCCTGGTTGCTGTTCGTACGTCAGATCTGGTCGAACTGTGATCTCTGAGTAATCCACAGCATGAGAAGGGTCGCTGATATAACGACGGAGCTGGGACACATGAAAGACGTCATGAACTCCCTCCAAGGATGGTGGCAAAGCTAAGCGATAAGCTACTTCTCCAACTCGCTCTAGCACATCGAATGGTCCAATATATCTCGGACTAAGCTTGCCTCTCTTCCCAAATCGAATCACTCCTCGATTTGGTGAGATCTTCAGGAACACATGATCTCCCGGCTGAAACTCCAAAGGACGCCGTTTAGCATCTGCCCAATGCTTATAACGGTCCTGAGCGATTCGAATCTTGTCTCTGATATCTCGCACAACATCAACTGCTTCCACTATCATCTCTGGGCCCAAGAGTTCTCTATCACCAACGTCGTCCCAACTCAACGGCGATCGACATTTTCTCCCGTAGAGAGCAGCAAAAGGCGCCATGCCAATGCTTGCCTGATAGCTGTTGTTGTAGGAACACTCCACCAGGTGCAGATGATCTTCCCACGAACCCTTGAGATCCAACATACAGGCTCTCAACATATCCTCCAAGATCTGAATGGTACGTTCTGACTGGCCATCTGTCTGCGGGTGATACGCAGTACTGAACTTCAGACTGGTACCCAAATTGGTCTGCAGACTCTTCCAGAACTGAGATGTGAATCTCGTATCACGATCTGATACGATGCTCACAGGGACTCCATGCAAGCGCACGATCTCCTACACGACATAATTCACATCACGACCTGTGCCAGAAGGAAATTATAAAAGGCATGAGTTAAGTCATTACCTCCATGTACTTCCTTGCTAATATCTCTGGGGATTGCCCAACTCGGAAAGGTATAAAGTGCGCGGACTTGGTCAATCGATCAACGATGACCCAGATCGCGTCATTCTGCTTGGTGCTCCGAGGTAAGCCAGTCACGAAGTCCATCGTGATGTGTTGCCACTTCCATTCTGGAATTGGCAGAGGTTGCAATAGTCCAGCAGTGTGATGATGTTCAGCTTTCACTTGCTGACACACGAGGCACTTGGCAACGCTCCGTGCCACACTTCTCTTCATTCCATGCCACCAGAAATTCTGTCGAAGATCCTTGTACATCTTAGTACCTCCAGGATGAATAGAATAAGGCGAACTGTGAGCCTCATTCTCAACTCCTCTCTGATATCTCCTGCAGGTACGCAGATCCTACTACCATATCTCAAAGATCCATCCGCGTGAATCAGAAAATCTGTCCGAAGTCCTGCTTCGACTTGTTCTCTGATCTTCTTCAACTTAGCATCTCCAGCTTGAGCAATCTTGATTCGATCCACGATCGTCGATTGAATTTGCATGTTCATCAACGACGATGTGACTCCCGGTAGTACAGCTTCAACATTCATCCTTCGTAGATCCTGCTGCAATCTCCACTGAGCTGTGAGAATCATCACTTCGGGCAGTCGACTCAAAGCATCCGGTACGACATTCACCTTCCCAGGATGATACTGAAGATCGATGTCGTAGTCTGCCATCAATTCCAACCATCTACGTTGTCTCATATTCAACTCCTTCTGACTGAATATATATTTCAAACTTTTGTGATCAGTGAAAATTTTCACTTTCTCACTCAGTAAGAAATGTCGCCAGATCTTCAGTGCAAAGATGACAGCAGCTAGCTCCAAATCGTGGGTCGGATAATTCTTCTCATGGACCTTCAACTGTCGCGAAGCATATGCGACCACATGATTGTGCTGGTGCAGAACGCATCCAAGTCCCTTGCCTGATGCGTCGCAGAAAATTTCGAAGCCTCCGCTTCTGTCCGGAATAACTAAGACTGGTGCAGTAGTCAGTCTCTCCTTCAAGGTAGAAAAAGCTTGTTCACAAGAGTCTGACCAATTGAACTTAACATCCTTCCTAGTCAATTTCGTCATCGGCTCAGCTATCCTCGAGAAATCCTTGATAAATCTGCGGTAGTACCCTGCCAATCCAAGGAAACTCCTGATGTCCGATGCCGATCGAGGTGTATGCCATTCACTGACTGCTTTGACCTTCTCCGGATCCACTGAGATTCCAGCTCCTGATACTACATGCCCAAGAAATGCAATTCTATCCAGCCAGAATTCGCATTTGCTGTACTTGGCATACAGTCTATGGTGACGGAGCGTCTCCAACACTATCTTCAAATGTTCTGCATGCTCTTCCTCGCTCTTCGAGTACACCAAGATATCGTCTATGAAGATCACTACGAACTTGTCAAGGAAGTCGTAAAAGATAAGGTTCATGAGATTCATGAACACAGCAGGAGCGTTGGTCACACCGAATGGCATGACAACGAACTCGTAATGCCCGTACTTAGTCCGAAAAGCGGTCTTGAGCACATCTTCCTTCTTGACTCTGACTTGATGGTATCCGCTCCGAAGGTCCAACTTCGAAAATACCCTCGATCCACCAAGCTGATCGAAGATATCATCAATACGTGGCAGCGGGTACTTGTTCTTCACTGTGATATGATTCAACTCCCGATAACCAATACACATTCTTCTCGAGCCATCTTTCTTCTTTACCAGCAAAACGGGTGCACCCCAGGGAGATACGCTGGGATGAATGAAACCCTTCTGTAGTAGCTCATCCAACTGCTTTCTTAACTCTTCTAATTCTGCAGGAGCCATACGGTACGGCGCCTTCGAAATTGGCTGAGCTCCTGGCATAAGATCGATGCCGAACTCCAACGCTCGATCAGGCGGCAGTCCAGAAATGTCTTCAGGAAAGACGTCTTCGAAATCTCTCACTACTGCAGGCTTCTCTGGTTTAGCAATCATAGATGCAAGGGTCAATCGGTAAGGCTGGGCTCGAAACTTGACAGGTCCAAGCGAACGTCCTCCGCCGACAAACTCGAACACTGGGTGGTCAGGAATTTCGAACACCACTTTCTTCCGGTGACAGTCAATCGTGGCATAAAAAGCTCCTAACCAATCAATGCCGAGAATAGCATCAAAGTTGGGTAGGTCGTGGACGATGAAATCAGCATATAATTCGTGTCCACTAATCACCAACGGGCATGGTCTACATCCCAGTGCAACCTTCACTACACCATTCCCAGTTGTAATGTTCCAACACTTGGGAAGTGTATAGGTGGGTATTGAGTGTTCGACTATGAACTTCCGAGATAGGATGCACATGGAAGCTCCAGAATTGAACAGGGTCAAGGCCGGGTGAGATGAAACTAAGATGACACCTAAGGGTAACACGCAACTAGATTAACATGGACCTAACTAATCAAATGTAATGCATAAATAAGGAAGACTAGTATAGAAGTTACCCGCAATAACTCCATCCTCAGTCTCTGCCTCTACTGCAGTCATCGTAAAGGCTTGCCTCTTAGGCTGAACGGCCTGCTGGAAAGCCTGCTTCTGGGAAATGAGAGGCGCTCCACGTCCTGCAGCCACCGGAGCTCTCTGCTGCTGAACTCCATCTGGTGCCTTCCACGGTTGCTTAGCACTCGGGCAATCCTTTAATGCATGCGCTGCATCGCCACATATCCAGCACTGGCCCAGCTTCCACCTGCACTGTTCCTTCACATGACCAGCCTTGCCACAAAAACGGCACATCTTCCGACTAGGCCCAGCTACTGATGTTCGCTGCTGTCGACTAGTAAGCGGGCAATCCTTCGAGGTGTGCGAAGTGCCGCCACAAGTCAAGCACTGACCCAAGAATCTCCTGCACTGCGCCTTCTCATGACCAGCTTTGCCACAAAAATGGCACGTTTTCCGGCTAAGCCCACCTGGCCTCTTAAACTGTGCAGACGGACTAGACTTCAATGCGGGTCTAACTACAGCTCGGGTAACGCGTCTCCCAGCCATCTAAGATAAGGAAACGTTCAGATTAGACTGAATCATGACTCGAATGTTATGAATAATTAATTGGATGTTGTTATCATCATTGTTGTTCCGATATTTCACAGATGCAAAGGGAGGACCTGCATGGGCCACCACTAAAACCTGTCACGCCCCGCTTCCCTAATATGGAAGGCGAGACGTGAGGAGGTCCGCTCAGACGTGGAGCTGTGAAGCTGCAGTCTGATAAGCGTCTGTAAAAATTTCGAAAAGTAGCAGGTCCTTGCATCGCGACGAAACAACAATAATAATAAAGCAGATTAAAGAACATCCACCAACAACATCCAATAATTATTACAACATCACAGAATAGTCACAAAAGTACAAGTCTGAACAATAGGCCTAAAGCATGGCCAAACAAAACAACGAGAGATAGGTGCTACGCACCGACACCTAACAACAACTAAGGAAAGATAATAACTAAGGGGAGACTCCAAACGAGTCTAGGACTGGTCACCAGTATCCTCGAACTCGGTCTCAGCAGGGACCTCAAACTCAGCGTCAACGAACTGCTCGTCCTCTGCTACCTGCTCCGTCTCAAAGTCTGACATGTGACACCCAAAGAGAAAAGGGCACATGTCAGCAAAAGTCTCCCAAGGGAAGCGGAGAACTTTTGTGCAAGGATACAAATATAGAAAATGACTAGCAGTTCTAAACAATATGAAATGACATTTAAGGAGTGCAATAGTTTAAATGACATGATGCATGCACGGCGTAGCAGAAACTACGAAAACACTATTTCACGATTTTCACGAAACATTAACTTTTCACATTGTGCACAGAGTTTACGCCTTACAGTTGAAGTGGCTGTACGGGCACACTTCTACGCTGAGTGGTCGCTTAACCCTACCCCTCCACGTGTATATGGACTGGCGCCCATCTTCTGGATCACGAGCCAGGAAGTGTTTTTCATTTGGCGTAGGGGTGCACCTAGCCTCAATAGCAATAACATTTGTAGCGTGTGCTACTCAATCATGAAGAACATATGATGCATGACATGACATGGCAATGAGCAGATAAATTGCGTACCGTTAATTTAAATTTAAACATGGCATGGCAGCATGAATGAAAGCAGGTAAAGTGTCGGATCTAGTTTCGTTGTCAAACTAGATCAAATAGGGCGTCTAGGCGACTATCATTTCACCGCCTAGTCTCTTTTACACAATTTTACAGATTGGCCTAAAACATGGCCTAAATAATTACTGGCAAGTATCACTTGCCTGTTTCCGGCGGTATCGGTCGCGTGGGTTCGAGCGTTGCGTTACGGGTACTACGTGTCGGTACTTCCGGTTCTCTGTTTTGGTTAAACATATATCTGGGTTAGATTCGTCCGACATAAAATTAAATAATGGTTAAATTTATTATTAGGTTAGGTTTGACTAAAGTAACATGGTTAAAAAGTTCAATATGACAACTTAATATTATTAACCCAACATTTCTAATTTGCTGAAACTACTTAACGAATTATCATATAAAATTAAACTAACACTACTAACCTATTAGTTAAGCGTCTAATTAACATTATTAAACTAATTAGGGTACCGTTAAATGAAAACTTCATCTACTACAACTTATATAAAAATACCTATTTAACATATTCTGTCACTCTTCCCTTATATTAAAACTCCACCAACTTATTTAATTAAGACAAGGCTGACACTCCTATTACTCATACTGTAAATCACTTACTCTCTATTATTAAGGCTGCCCCTGTAACTTTCATACCCTCCTTCTCCCTTCATTTTAATAAGGCTAAACCCTCTCACTCTCTCTTTATTTCTCTCAACCCCTTTCTTTTTCTGTCTCCTGTCTCTTCTTCTTTTTTCTTCAT
Source organism: Scilla litardierei (assembly GCA_030789695.1). Lineage (NCBI taxonomy): Eukaryota > Viridiplantae > Streptophyta > Magnoliopsida > Asparagales > Asparagaceae > Scilla > Scilla litardierei. The sequence continues at coordinate 8,328,033 of CM061132.1, forward strand.
TTCTTTTTTGTTGTTTCCTTCGATTGCAGGCCACGACATCAAGAAGGAGACGCAAGGGGAGGCACTTACGGCGATGGGGGAAGGAGGCTCATGGCCGGCGGCGGGTCCAGACCCCAGGCGGCGGCGGCGGCGCACAGCGGCGGCACACAGGGCGGCGGCGGCGGCACACAGGGCGGCGGCGGCGGCGCGGTTGTCCGACGGGCGACGGCGCGCGCAGCTCAGGCGACGGCGGCTTCCCGGGCGCAGGCGGCGGCGGCTTCTCACGGCGTGGGTGAGGGGATGCGGCCAAAGGGGAGGAGGTTAGGGCTGAGGGAAGGAGGAGATGAAGATCTGAAGGTGAGGGTTTGATTTTGTATCTGAAATTGTATAGATCTGAAGTCTGTTTCAGATTTGGGTGTTTTCCTCTCTTTTTGTTTTTAATTTCAGAATCTTTGGTTGGGAGATTTGATGAATTGGTTTGTTGGATGGCAAAATGGGTTCTGAAATTGTTTGGGAATTGATATGGGTTTCGGTTTGATTCTGGTTTTGGGAAAGAATCTGAAATGTTTGATTTTGGGGTTTGAATCTGAAATCGATTTTCAGATCTCCTCTCTTGCTGTTTGGGAAAAATGATTTGGGATGAATTTGTTTCTGTTTTGTGGAATGATTTTGCAGGGTTCGTTCATCAGGGAGAGACCGTCGGCTTAAGAAGTGAGCAGGGAGACAGAACGCTTTCATTCGTCAAATCATCTTAATTAGATTAAGATGGAAGTTAATGCAACTTTAGACTTTTGTAGAGACGTGTTATTTTTCCTCAAACGAAAACAAGGAACAAAGAGAAGCCAACTTTGATTTCAGAAGTGATTGTTTAAACGTGTGTGTTGTCGTGTAGTTAAGGGTTAAGGTAAAAACGTAATTAACGTAATTAATTAGTCATCATTAAAAATGGAAAAGTAATTAGTGAAATTAATTAAAATAATTAAGATTTGTAATTAGTAAATGTAATTAGCAGGATAATTAAGTTAAATTAAGGCTTGATGGTAAATATCGACGACACGGTAAAACGAAAACAGTGACGCGCCTGCATTGATACGTACGGACGAAACGTCAACTTCTGACTGAAGAAAAATACCGGCACGCACAATCAAAAACACGCCTAAAAATACCGGCCGTTACAGAAGCAGTTGTCGGTGTTGTGGCCATGGTCCCGGTGGTATCGGCAGTATTTCTTAAAATCTCTCCGGGCCGGGTCCGACTTCATTTCTCGGGGCGGCTCCGGCAGCAGTCCGGCCCGTGTAGCCGCGGCCATCATCTCGATCAGGGAGGCATTGAGTTGCGTGTAATGTGCCCGTAGGGGGCCTTCTTGTCTCGGGACGACTCGAGGGAGCCCTTGGGCCGGAGCGAACTCGCGCGCCGGGCCAGGTCGATCTTGCGGGCGAGGCCCGAGCGGTTCCCTCCTTGGTCGGGCCAGCTGGTCGCGACCACGGTGTCCCTCTTCCTGCCTCGGCCGTGGGTGTGACCGGGGTTCGCCTTGGGGGGGTTTCGCCGGGGGGAATAAGGCCTTGGCGCCGAGAGTCTCCTCGGCCAACGCGTGTCTCTCCGCCATAGCAACCAATGCCTCATAGTCGGTTGGCGGATCCCGGAGCAGGGATTTGTGGAGGCTCCGAGTCCGCAACCCCGTTTTGAAGGCGAGCATAAGCACCTCATCGCCGCATGTCACCACCGCCCGTCTCTCCTCCTGAAAGCGGCGGAGGTATCTACCTGTTGTCTCTCCCTCCCCTTGGACTATCATGCTGAGATAGTCTAGGGGCTTCTTTTTCGTCCGCCCGGCCCTGAACTCTTGGCAGAACTTATGGGATAGTTCGCCAAAGCTCCCGACGGACCTCGCGGGCAAGCCAAAGTACCAGTCCAACGCGGTGTCCCTCAGGCTTTGGGAGAAATGTCGGCATAGGAACGCCTCATCCACGTCCTGCGCCTCCATCGCCCCCCGGTATTGTTGCACGTGCGTGAGGGGGTCGCCTCTCCCGTTGTATGTGGCCAAGTGAGGGGGTTTGAACCTTATGGGCCTTGGGGCGGACGTGATCCACCGTGCAAGTGGTGTGGCCTCCTCCGGGTAGGTTGGGCGATCCGGGGCATCCCCTCTCCGCCATTCGGGGGTCCGGCTTCGGTCGCGCCACGGCCGTCGACGGTCCTCCGCCCCCGGGGAGTAGCCCGACGGTCGTCTGGCGGGGCTCCTTCCTTGGGCCGAGGACTCGACGAGTTGTGGGCTACGGCTCTCCCAGCGCCAGCGCCTCCCGGCCAGCTCTCCTCGGGCCTCCATCCGTTCCTGATTCTCTCAGAGGAGCCTCTCGCGCTCGGCGGCGAGGAAGCGTAGTTGTCGACAAACGGCTTCCTCGTGCAGGGTATCGGAGGGGTGGTGCTGGTGATGCGGGCCGCCTCCTCCAGGCGGGGACCTGTTCAGCAACGGGTCCCGCCCGTTCCCGGGCCGTCGGCCCGTCGCCGTCTCTTCCAGGACTTCTTGGTTGCTCCTGTTTTCTCTCCTTAGCCTCTCGCGCTCCGCGACGATGAAGCGGAGTTGGCGACGGGCGGCCTCTTCTTCCGGGTAGGCCCTCCGGGCGGTCTCGGCCGCCTCGTCCAAACGCCTTTGCGCGGCGGCCGCCTCCCCCAGGCGCCTCCACCGCTGCGCAACTTTCATCTCCTCTTCCATGAGCCTTTGCTGGGCCGCAATCTCCTCAGCGAGCCCCATGTCTTCTCCCTCCTCCTCGAACTGAAGGCGGAGGTTCCGTCTCACGTTCTAGGGCTCTGAGGGGCCGGGCGGAGGCTCCGTTCCGGTCGTCTGATAGCCTCCCCTGGCCTGAGTGACGGCCTCGAAGCTCTTCAGGACGACGTGGGATGAAGTAGGTTCAGTTTCGGTGCCCACGCCCGGAAGGGCGTCGGACGCCGGGGTGATTTGTAGAGAGAGCGGTTCCTGACCCACGGGATCTTTGCCGTGGTCAGGGTTCCGCGAGATTGGCATGGAGTCTAACATGGGTGTGACCCTACGTTCCCACAGACGGCGCCAATTGTTACGAGGTGGAACTCGCGTACAATGAATTTGTATTATAGTGAACCAAGGGCACGATGGTTATATGGAAATGAGGGTTCAGGTAGGCTGTTTTACAGGTGATTAGTGGGGTGAAGAAGTCGGACCCGCTGCCGGTGATGCTCACGGGGTCGAATCTCACCGAATGCAGCTGAGGGAGGTTGGACGGCAGGGGGCTGAAGCTGACTCCGATCAAGGGGCGAGCTTTCCTGCAGCACGAACAACTCGTCAGAAGGGCTGGGTTGGGGTTCAACCCTTAGCCCCTCCGATGCCTAAGTCAGTAATAGGGCTTAAAATGGGGGGCTGGACACGCCGATCGGACTATCTGTGTGTCCGCCGCGCGTGGCGAGCTATAGGTGGGAGAGCAAAGATATGGAAGACCTTCGCTCTCGTGTGTGAATAATAGAAAATGAGAGAGAATTCTCCAACCCCCTCTCCGTAAGAGGAGAGTGGATATTTATACCTGACGGGTGATGACTAGGCGTGCTGAGCTGGCTTGGGTGTCAGCGGAACCTTCGGACAAGGACATCGGGAACAGGAGTTCCTGACCTGCTTCTGTCAGGCGGCGCAACGGCCAAGGGGTGCTTTTGTCGGGATGTCAGGACCGAAAGCACTAACCGTCGGACGGGTCGGCCGCCTGGGGGTGCTTTGTCAGGCGGTCGGGTGACGTATGTGTCGGTCGTGTCCTTATCCTAGGTTGTTTGTCGTTAGCGACGAACTTAAGGTCGGGCTGTGTCACTCTAGGCGCCGCGGTTCGCGGGAATCGGGCGGGCCGTTCCGATCGGGGGTTGTCCGGCCCGGCCGCGCCCCCCGATCGGTCATGGGGTATGGCCCGCCGGTACGGAAGGATACGTCCGCGCCCATCAATAGGCCTGGCCTAGCTACCCAAGCGTCCCCAAGCGCGCTACCCTGGCGGGTCGGGTGGCTGCGATTGTTCGCCTCGGCCGGTTCGGGGAACGCTGCAAGGCGAGCCTGTCTCCATGATGCCCCGGATTTTCGGGGCGGCGGCCCTTTTGTGAAATGGTGAGTTAATGGGGTATGTTAGCGGATCCGGGCGGGAGTTGGGCTCCTACGATCTTTAGGTCGTAACACGCTCTATTCTTGGGTTGCGAGATTAATTGGGCTCGCGTTATACTCGATAAGATGGACTCTTTCGAGTGTGTTCGCAAGACCACTAAATCTGCGCATATCCCTTATCCTTGTCTGTTGACTTTGGTGTTCCGTCATTTTCGCGTGCCTTTGCCTCCTGACGATGAGCGTCCTCTTGGTCCTCCACTGAACGCGACGGCCGTAAAGAAATCTCTTGCGGCACTCCGTCACGTGCAGCGGACGACTCCTTCTGCATCCCAGGCCACATCTTCAGCTGCTGCAGCCCCCCCTCCTACCACCACACTTGATGATTTCGTTCGCTTACTTCGTCGTCACGAGTCTCGTTTGGCTCGTACTGAGGACGTAGTGTGCTGTATGGCTAGTTTGATGGGTATTCAGCTTCCTCCTCCTGTTTCTGAGGACGAGGAGATGGATGACGAGGAGATTGATGAGCTTGTCACCTCTTTAGCTCGTGGCGCTGAGGCCACTGCTGCTGCTGCTACCACATCTGCTCCTGGAGCTGCCACCTCTTCCGGTGCTCCAGAGACTTCTGCGCCAGTGGATCAGACCTCTGATGCTGCTGCTGCTCCTGCTGACGTCCCTGATCCAGTCGTGCCTGCTGATGTTCCTGTTGATACTCCTACCGTTGAGCCAGTCATCGATGTCTCCACTCCTGCCCCGATGATCCCTTCTGTACACACTCCACTCCTTGCAGCAGAGCCTGAGTCCACTCCCTCGACTGGACCCACGGAGACTGCTGATCATGCAACTTCCTCCTGAGCGTCAGTTTAGAGGCCTCTCCTGTGATCATTGGATGATACATCTTTTTGAGAGTGTTTTAGGTTAGGATGGAGTTTTGGCGGTGTTTTGATGTATTTTGGATTTTGGATGTCGGGTTCTTGATGTACTTTCATTTTGTTGGATGTTTGACTTTGATGATATGTCGATGATGTTGTTGTATCTTTTGGTTGGTGATATACATGTTGCACTCTGTTTGTTGTATTCGATGTATTGTTGCTTGTACTCATGGTATTCATATATATATACATCGATGTTCTATTTTACTTCATTGTGCACATTTAATATTCATTCAATGTCTATGATATTCGTTTTCATCGCTCGACGTTTTTTAACTTGGTTAAATAGATTTTAATTCTATGATTGCATAGAATTATTTTCCATGCACAAATTTAACCAAGAATATTGAGTATTGAAGTGTATGTTTCTCTATTCAATAATTGAATTTGAATTTGGTATTTTGATGATTTTAATTTTCGTTTAACGAAAATGGCCAATTTGGCACACTTTGATTCGTTTTCGACTATTTTCCTTGGTGTCAATTTGGTCCATCGTCATATTCTACGACTCCCGACGTTGGATTTTCTTTATCCTTGTTGTTGTCGTTGTATGCCCCCCATTTTTGGGATAATGCCAAAGGGGGAGAGATAATGATAATGATTAGGGCAAATGAAAATTTAACTCAATTTCCAAGAATCTAATTTGATATGTTAGATTCAGGGGGGAGTTAAGATATAGATAAGGATTTTCAAATCCGATATTTCAAAATTCGATTCTCAATTTATATCTTACTCGTCTGATTGATGCAATTAATATATATTCAATTTGGAATTAACGTGTCATTAATGCAGGGGGAGTAAGTATTTTACATTTGAATCATTATTTTTGATTATTATTTATGTTGGTTTGTCATCACCAAAAAGGGGGAGAATGTTGAGTATTGGACTCCCCGGATTTGGTTTTGGATGATGAGCAAACATAAATAATTCATGAACTAACAATTTGTGAGCGCAGTTATGGAGATCCTCGCCAAATTCACGAGAACACTCATAGCGACATCTCAAGACTTCTCAAAGCTCGTATTCAATGCCTAAAGCTTCGTTGAAGCTTTTGGACCATTTTGGAAGTCATGAAGATTTGATCGAAGCTCTCGAAGACCGTTCTTTAAGGTTTTATTTATAGTCTTTTAGTTTCGATCTATAGAATGTTAAGCCTTGAGTATATCTTACATTTCTATCTTCATAACGCTCATATCTTAGCTCTAGGATCTTAGTTGAAGTCCATTCTAACTTCCTCGAAGCATCGCGCTTCGATTCGGACTTTATTGTGCATGTTAGTTGGTTCAAGAAGAAGAACTGACCGACTAGATGGTGATCTAGTCGGTCGGCAAAGCTTCTTGGACCGACTAGTTTCAGTTTGTATTTTCTTGCTCAGTACTGTTTACAGTTAGTCGGTCTACGTTGACTCACCGACCGACTAGTTTGTGAACTAGTCGGTCAGTGATGCTTCTTTGACCGACTAGTTGAGCTTTACTGTACATGCCATATTTTCTCCTAAGCTACTGTTTATCGTTAGTCGGTCTAAGAACGTTTGGTGACCGACTAGTTGATTATCTAGTCGGTCAACATTTGTTCTTGAACCGACTAACTCAATTTGTATTCAGACTAATTGTTTTTGACTCTTAGTCGGTCTAAGTTCACTGACCGACCGACTAGTTGTGAAACTAGTCGGTCAGACAATCTTCGTGGACCGACTAGATTTCTAGGTCTGAAATTCACTCTGTTCTATGTTCATCACTTAGTCGGTCCATGTTGTTTGACTGACCGACTAGTTGATGAACTAGTCGGTCAGTGGTTGTTCTTTGACCGACTAACTGCTTCAGATTTCTTTCCGTTGGGATTTGACCTAACTCGTTTTTATGGAACCCTATAAATACGAAGCTTGGTCATTTCTCTCTAGGTTAGAGCTGCTATTAAGAGATTCATTGAGATTGAAAGAGTTAGAGATTCTCACTCATTTCCAAAGCTCTCTCCCTCACAAGAAATCCATTCTCTCACATTCTAGATCTAGAATCCATCTTGAGAGAAGTTTGTTCTTGGTGAGCCTTTCAAGCTCTAGCTTGATTCAAGTCTCCAAATCACTCCTAGGCACCCATTGCTGCTCATTTCAGTGGTGCTAGGTCTTGGTGACTTCCTCTTCCTCAAATCCCTCCTTGCACCTATTTGGTAAGAAAACTCAAGGTATAGGATTTTGTGGTAAGATTGTTTATTTCATTATAAACTCATTTATATTGCTTATTGGTTCTCTCGGTTGTGAGAGAAGGTTGTGATCCCGGGTTGTGGGATTCACTATTGCCATTGCATGTATGATTTGATCTTGTGAAGGTTTTTCACAAGATATCATAGTGGAAATCTTAGGTTAGGGTTTCTAACCTAAGTATCCGGAGGGGATCCGGGTGGTTGGGACGTAGGATCACCGGGAACAAGTCGGGGAGACTTGGGTGGATCCGAACCCAGTAATATTCAATTGTTAGCATTGTTAATTTTGCTGTTGTCATCAATTTAAGCTTCCGCAAATTGATTTGGTAGTTGTTTGCACGATAATTAGGAATTATACTCCTTGTTATTTTTAAAGTACTATTCACCCCCCCCCCCCCTCTAGTACTTGTGCAGTAGCTTGTAGGGCATTACATTCTTTTGTTTGGGAGCAAATTCGCTAACGATTCCCTCTCGCTTAGCATATGCCAGAACTTCTGCCTTGGAGGCATTCAGCCTGGTATAAGCCTCGTTGGTCGGGCGCTCCTTGTCTTTGGGGGCTCTTATCCCTTCACCGACGGTCTCGTATTTCTCGACTGGGGCTTCCATATGGTTGAGTTTCTCGCCTTGTTTCTCCCTGATGTTAAGGGGTGCCCTTCTTCTTGGCAGCAAGTGCTTCCTCCGAAGTTATAAATCGATCCGTCGTATTGAACAGTTATTCGATGTTGTTCGGTGGAAACTGATGCAGAGATTTCAGCAAACCCTCGCTGCGAATCCCTTGAGTGAGAGCTGCAGTGATGGTATCATCAATAGCGCCTTCAACATGCAGGCCTTCTTTGTTGAAGCACTTAATAAAATCTCGAAACGATTCCCTCTCCCCAGCTCCAGGGTAAAGAAGTGGGCTGCTTTTCGTTGACGTCGTCCAGCTATAAATTTCCTGCAAAAGATTTGAGATAAGTCAGCAAATGGCCCGATGCTATCATTGGGCAATCCATTGTACCATTCATCCGCAGCCTTGGTCAACGCAGTGTGGAAAGCACGGTAGAGGTAGGGCTCATCGGCTCCATGTAGGTCCATCACACTTTTGTATTTGCGGACGTCCTCGCACGGGTCACATGTGCCATCGTACAACTATAAAAGTGGAATTTTGAACTAGGAGAGCCGATGTGATGTTCTCCTTTAAAGGAGTATGCCTACTAGGAAGGAGAACATGCGGAACTTGATCCTCCTCGCAAAGCTTCGGAGAGGCGCTAGAAGATTGGATGGGTCTCCCTTCCAGCTCCTTTCGTTTCTGGCCTGTCGTGGGCCTGGTGGAGACTACGATCTTGGGTGAGGCGATCTCTCGCTTGCTCTATGCCGCTGCGAGTGATCCGCCCGTTGTTGGAGGGCCCCGGACCCGTTGGACGTCCAGATGAGCGGTTATTATTACCGAGTCCAGCCTTCTGTTGAGATGTAGGAGTGGTATTGAGCTGTAGGTTGACCTATCGCTCAGGTCCTTGCTCCCAACCCTTTAGCTTCTTGGTGTAGATTGCCCACCTCCAGGCGCGTGCATTGGATCAGGGGGCAATTGTGCCTCGGCCACTTGTAGTGGTTGTTGAGTACTCCGTTGGATGGCGTCAGTCATTGCAGCGATTGAGCGAATGTGTCGAATTGTTCTTGAGTGAGCAAACGTACGCTTGGTACCTTCGACGAAGATCCAGAATCTTCTTAGTTATCACGTGCATCCTCGTTTAGACCGAGGATCGGTCCAGTGTTGTTGGGTCCAGTCGACATGGCTTGACGGTTGCCTTGGGATGTCGACTGATGTGGTTTCCCACAGACGATGCCAACTATTGGCAACTAGGTTACGGTCAACACTAATCGGGGCTGAGGTAGACTCCTTCAATGAGATAGAGCCTCGTCAGCTGTTGGTATGGGACCCTTGGAAGGATGAACCCGGGTCGATGAATGTTGTGCTTCGAGCGTCGGGCTGGAGCTCAACCAATCTCACGGTCGAATACAACGACCGTTCGACCTTGCTGCAGAGTCGTATCTCGAACGACCTGCACCACAGACAGTCGTGGTCGGTTCTGGTGCTTTTTCGGTGTACAAATCCAATGGAGAACATCTTCGTTTCGCCTAAATCAAATTCAAGATTGGAGAAATTATTTTATTTGGGGGTCTAAACTCAGTTCCAGAGAGCTTTACATTAAGATCTTACAACAACTCAAGCATATAGATACAAAGGCATTAGGGATGCATATTTGCATGTGCAGCATGTCTTCATGCATTCAGACGAGTCAGTGATGATGAGCGAGCCAGCCCAGGCCGCCATTGATGGCCTCTCAGGCGTCTTTGGCCTTGCCTGCAACGGCGTCGTCGGACTTTTCAGTGGTGCCCGTGGCCGAGCCCCATGCATTTTTCACTGCCTCCTCCACTTTGGCGGCGTCGTCGAACACCTTGTCTATACCCTGAAACATGGCGTATTAGTTTAAAAATAAGGGCGAAAAAACAAGAGAAGAGAAACGAGAAGAACAAGAAGAAAAAGAAAAACCTTGTCGGTGGCAGCATTGACCTTCTCTCTGACATCCTCGGCCGTCTTCTTCACCTCTCCGGCTGCCTCTTTGATTGTCTTGTGATCCTCGTTTTCCGGCCCCTGCCATCACAGTTAACAAAGGGAAGACATCGTCAAACAACACTGTCAAGTTTATTTCTCATAGCAACTGTTGCCATATATTCGACCGTGAGGTTGGTCAAGCTTCAGCCCAGCTGTCTTAGCTCAAGCTTCTTTGATGCTGGTTCTCAACAGCTGACAGGGCTCCACCTTATTCGAGGAGTCCACGTCTGTCACAGTTACCGTTGACCGAACCCAGTCGTCAACCGGAACAAATACACGATGAAAGAGATTCAAACAACATAAAGATTGGCTAATTTGTAATGAAACACAACGCGAAGTAATTACATTGATGATGGACTAATTAATAAAACATACAGGCTACTAGTACATGTTTCGGTCATTACCGACATGCATTGAACCCTTCCACCATTGCTTGGGAGCTTGGAGAAGCCGACGTTGGCCCTGCGGGTGACCGGGAATGCGGACGTCGGCCTGAGTCCGTTGAAGGCCGTGGCCATGTTCGTCTGTGCTGGGGCCGCCCTGCAGGCGGCGGCGGCGACGGCCGAGGAGACCATCATAGCTGAGGCCATTTTCTCAACCTCGACGATTCTATAACTTCTATTGAGCTTTGCTCTTCGTTGCAGTGAGCGTGAGGACTAGAGATGTCCAATGCCTTTGGCTATATAAATCTACCCCTCGTCTATCCACCAATCCGATGGTTGATTCTAAGCCAATTGAATATCTGAACTCGCTGTGGCCGTACGAACCGAAGGAAAGGGATGAGACAAGTCTTTTGGCCACCACCACATGCTTGGGGGGTCGTGGATGGATGATATCCTCGTGTGGTTACCAAAGAGAGAACGTCTCATAAAGATCAAGCCCTTTTTCCACCGTCACATCTTGGCATGATGAGCATGGTTCAAAAATATCTGGGGTAGTGTCAACTGAAAAGTTTTGGGAGTTGCTACGCGCACATACTGTTTTGCTCAGGGCGCACAACCACTATCCATAAGTTTGGCGTTCAAGATTTAACCATATTCTGTCCTTAGCGCGCACAACCACTGTGGATTCGATCGGAGAGGGCGGCGAAGGCGTCGGCTGTCCGCAACCACCGTCGGGGATTCGATCGAGTGACTTGGGCTTTTGCTCACCGCCGGACATGTCCACCGCCGGACATGGACATGGGCTCGATGTCCGCCGGTCATGGGATCGATTCGATCTCTCGGAGGTGATGACACTGGCGACGGAGACGATGACGCCGGATGGAAGAGGCCTTCACTGGTCGATTCGATCCATCAGAGATGATGACACAGGCAAGGCTTCACCGGAGATCGATTCGATCCTTCGGAGATGATGACATAGGCAAGGCCTCCACTAGAGATGTGGAGGAGGTGGACGATGGCGGTGGAGATGATGACGCCGGATCTCTCTCTCTCTCTCTCTCTCTCTCTCTCTCTCTCTCTCTCTCTCTCTCTCTCTCTCTCCCCCCCCCCCCCCCCCCCCCCCCACCCCACCGACGAAGATCCGGTAACGGTTGTGCGCACTGAGGAAAACCAAACGTAAGTGATAGAGGTTGTGCGCGCTGAGCAAAATCGCCATCGGTCATAGGCTTTTACACACCGCGCACAATCGGGGTATTTTCGCAAGTAAGCAATTTTGAGTGGCAAACTTGTAAATAAACCGAATGTCGGTTATGCACGCGAGTACAATGGTATGTGCGCTTAGCAACTCCCAAATTTTTTGGTACTTTTAAGGCATCAAAAGTTTTACCATAAAAAGAGATTGGCTCAATGGAGAAGGTCACATATATGTTTGATCTCTTTTATGTTGGATATTGGATAACCCTGTATTTTGAAAATGATCAAACAAAATACATACACTAACATATATTATATATGCAGCTATTGAAAAGCATGTGATATGATGCTATGTCAATGCTCAAGATTTAGTTGTTTCGATCTTTATGCCCATCATCGTTGTTTAGTGTATAAAATTACCTCTACGGCTATCCAACAATTGGTATCAAGGCCGGGTGAAAGATGACAATAACCATTGGATCATCACAATTTCCCGAATGCCACCTTAACAAGATTACTTATTCAACGGTTCAAACTAAGAGAAGGATGTTGATATATCTCCAACCTATCAAATGCGAAACATCATGGAGATACCTTACAATAAACCAACCATTTTGAACTCTCAATGAATGGACAAAGATAACATTCACAATGCCATGAATATCTTATTCTATGCCATGAGCATCAATGAGTTTACCCGTATGTCTACATCAATATTGATACATCCTTAAGATAACACACTACCGGAAGAACAACCTTTACTGACGGCATCTGTCATCAGTAGATCAAAATGCCGTCAGCGAAACTATTCACTGTCGGCGCCATACAGGCAGCACATCCGTTAGCGGGATGCGGTAGGTAATAAATGTAGAGGATGACTATTTACATCTCCCCGTTCGGTGTGGGGAGGTGACGTTTTTCCAAATTTGCAAAGAAATGAAGAGAGAGAATGAGAGATGTGATACTTAATTTAATTTTTTTTTTTTCAGTTTTTGGGATAACGTCATCTCCATACACCAAACATTCGGTGTATGGAGCAATTCTCTAAATGTACTGACGGGTAGGGAACTGTCAGAGACATCAACGTTATCGCTGACAGATTCGTCCGTAAAATCCGTATTATCCAGCATTAAAATATTCATTATTACTGACAAATCCGTCAACATATATTCGTTACAACAAGTACAAGCCTTTGCAATTTTAGAGCTTCAAGATTATGATGTCCGATGAAAATTATTGATGATTACTGGGAAAAAACTAAGAAAAAGCACCGGTACATGCTTCTGGTGTTTTTTCGGTGTACAGATCAAATTCAAGATTGGAGAAATTGTTTTATTTGGGGGTCTAAACTCAGTTCCAGAGACCTCACATTGAGATCTTACAACAAATTAAGCATATAGATCCTAGGCATTAGAGTTGCATATATGCATCTCTTCATGCATTTAGAGGAGTTAACTAGAACGAAGAGATCCAGTGACGATGAGCTAGCCAGGTAGATGTTTGAGCTCATGTTGGATGCACTTGACGGTCTCAGCCCCGGCCGCCCTTGATGGCCTCTTTGGCCTCTTTGGCCTTGCTTGCAACTGTGTCGTTGATCTTTTGAGTGGTGTCCTTGGCCGAATCCCACGCATTTTTCGCTGCCTCCACCATCTGGGGAGCGCTGTCGAACGCCTTGTCTATAACCTGATACAAGCGGTATTAGTTTTAGAATTTTGAGTTGCTAAGAAACAGTTGAATATTGATCATGTCAAACCAAGCATGTTGACAGGTAAGATTCATATAATCATAAAATTAATTGAGACCTTACAAGAAGAACTTGTTATTGTTGTAGAGAGGTCAAACGAAGCACGCGACGAGTGAATGATCTCATGGTCTAACTTAAAAATGAGAAGAACAAAAGAGAAGGAAAAACCTTATCAGTGGCATCATTGACCTTCTCTCTGACATCCTCGGCGGTCTTCTTCACCTCTCCGCATGCCTCTTTGATAGACTTGTGAGCTTCGTTCTCCGCCCTCTGCCGTCACAATTAACAGAGGGAAGACATCATCAAATAACCCCCTGATGATAATGAAAGAGATTCAAACAGTATAAAGATTGGCCAATTAAGAATGAAACATACCTGCAAAGGTCCTCGACTAGCAGTGACCATTGTAGCCCTTTGGCCCCACTGGCTTCTCACCATGAACTGCCTCAACCCATGGATGCCACGTGTAACGGCGAGACTTGCCATGGTTCTCATCCTCAAACGAGAATTGTTTTTGGAAGAAGGAAGAAGATGAAAGAAACCATAACTGAATTCAAAAACACTGCTACAATGTTAACGAAGATGTAGTGCACGTGGCAATTTGGCAATATTTGGCGGTGGCTTTTTGGTTGTGGGATGAATTCTGGCAGTTATTTTGGGCCCTGACTCGGTCAATCCGAACACACAAAATTCAGGTGAACCCCATAATTGTTTGGTATCATTATTATTAATCATTATTAACGAAGCTGCCAGTGTGTAACATTTTTAATTAATAATCCTCTCGCATGCTAATGATGGAGAGTTCTGTACCCATGGTCTCTCACTCACACCGTTTGAGCTATGTTTAATTGGCCAACGATTGGGTGTTTATCATAGAAATTTTTCTCATCGAAATTTTTCTCAATATGATGTAGAGTTCTGTACCCCATAAGATGTAGTGCACGATTGGGTTTTTATCATCGAAATTTTTCTCAATATGTTACTCTCTACTCAAATTCTTCTTGTTGAAAAACAATTATAATTGGCTCATTGCATTCTAATTTGCATTTAGTTAACAATCACCATGATCACCACAAAAGAATCAGCTAATATTTGTGAATAAGAAGTACTTTTATCCATACGCTAACATTAATCTACTCTTTCCTTTTCTTCTTTTTTGGACTTTTCTTTTCAGGCATAAGGTTTCCTTCTCACTTTTGACAGTCTTATATATTATTTGTTGCCTCGCAGACATTTTTGCATAAAGAACTTTTTTAATTTGTCATTCTATTTTTTTAAAAGGCTTTGAGGTTTAGAGTGAGTATTTTTGTACGATGAAAATGGAGGTCAGCTAGCCAAAGAGGAAATTACCTCCTCGGTTACGGTCAAAAACTCACACCCCACATTTTTTTTCGATGATCATATCTGTTTATTTTGATCATCATATTGAAAAGCACCAACCTACCAATTTCAAGTGAAACCAAGTGATTTTGCTCGTTCAATTAATCATTGCAAAAAAAATTGTTACTGCAAAATCATTAAATTTGTAACGAATGAATCAACGAGCAAAACCCTTTTCATTAACTTGAATATTGGTGGTATGATACTTTAAAACATGAAGATCAAAAGGATCGTTTGAAAAAATTGGGTGGATGGGGTTTGTTGAGTATTGGTATTTCATACCAATCTTATTTTGATGATGATCACAACATTATGCTGTTGCTAATGACTCTCATGTTTTAGTCTCTCAGTTTTATCTTAAGAATATCTTTCTTGGAGACTAATCACTTGGTGCAAGGATGGACATCAAGTGGAGAAGAGCCAAAGCTTGGACTTAAGGAGTGCCAAAGCTTGGAGATGATGGAGAGCAATCAAGACATCAAGATTGAAGTCTTAAACTCTAAGGAAAGCATTGTGTTTCAGAGTGTTTTCTCACTACTAGGCGTTGACCGTGGAGAACCCGGTCAACGTGGTCAAGGGACCCGCTTTGGGTCCCTCGGGGGCTTCGAATCGGTGCAGAAGGGGCGAGGGGAAGCCTCGGCCCTGGTTGAGACGCTCGGCCTCGGACAGACGCGCTCGGCCTCGGCTGGGAGGGGGACGAGGGGTAGCCTCAGTCGCCCGAGTAGATGCACGGCCGTCTGGTGGCGAGGGTGAGTCTCAGACCCGATTAGGACGCTCGGCCTCGGTAGGGCGTGCTCGGCCAAGGAAGGCTGAGGGTGAGGGGAAGCCTCACCGTCCGGTTGATCGAGTGGTCGGAGAGGGGCGAGGGGTAGCCTCGGCCCGTTGGTCTGTTGTTCACCTGCGTAGACGAGAACGCTCGTCAGGGGGCCGGACCTTGGTTCCGGCCAAATCCCCTCCGATGCCTAAGTCAGATAGAGATCTGAGAAAGGAGGCCCGGCGGAGACGGTCCGACTCGTGAGGAGATCGTGACGGCGTCTCTCGGCGCGAGCGGGGGAGGAAGGAGATGAATTGGGGGAACGAGGTCGTTGATGGAGTACCTTAGGTTTTGTTACCTCAGATGCGGTCCTCTTCTTCGTCGTTTTCCTGGCTCTTTTGTAGAGCTCCCCGCGTGATTGCCTCTGGCCCACGTCCCACGCCCACCATCGATCGTGCCCCATCAGTCCCCCCTTGCCGCCGCTCTCTCCGCCCTGTCAGCACCTCCCCATTATCGCTATTTAGTGGTCGCGCGTCCGGGGGAGTGGTTTCGCAGGAGTGGGCGAGTGGCCAGCGGGTTATTGGGGCCGGGTCGGATCGAAGTTCGTGGAGGCCCCTTATAGGGCCCTTGCAGAACGGGCTTTCGAGGATGCAGATGGGCTCTTGACCAGTAGTTAGGCTTCTGGGCTCGTGCTCTTTGGGTCTCGGTCAAATAGGCGTAACAATTGCCCCCATCGGTCGGGTCGATCGGCCTCGGCCGGCTCGGCTCGGTCGATGTGACTTCTGCCGACTTTGACAAGCTCTCCAATCTATGCCGACTCATTTATTAGTCGTCATCATGAGTTGGCCCGTTCGATGTTTTTAAGGCGCGGGTTCCGAAGCGCCGTCGGCCTTCAGATGTTGCCACGTGTTGCGGCAAGATAATCCATGCCGCTCGCGGAGTCGTCTTTAAGTGGAGAAGCCGAGGGATTCATGAGCCGCCTTCCCGTCGTCTTTCTTCTTTGCGCTGATCCCCCTTCTGTCTGAGCTCTGCCCCATGTCGTCTTCCTCTGCTACGGGTTCGGTTCGGTCGGAGCGCGATGCGGATCCAGGTCTGGTGGGTGGCACTCCTTCGGCGACTAGTCAGCATGGGGACGATCTTTCAGGGATTCCTTCTGAGGTCTTGGCGTGGCCTTCGTCGATCTGTGCTACCGCCATCGGGAGCATGCGCTCTACCTACCTGCTTCCGCCCTACTCGGCTCGTGCCCCCGGGGCTGACGAGCGGATCTGCTCTCCTGGTCCCAATGAGGTCGGAATATATGAGAAGTGCTTCGACTTCGGGCTCCGCTTCCCGCTTCATCCTTTCATCGTTGAGTTCCTTCAGGCCCACAATGTGTGCTTGTGTCAATTCTGTCCCAATGCCATCGGAATCCTCGTCGGGTTCGTTGTCGTCTGTATGCTGAAGGGGGTGGTGCCCTCTCTCCGCCTCTTTGCCCAGTTCTACCGCCTGAGCCTCCATCAATCGGGGGCGTGGATTTACATCAGCGCCCGCCCGAAGATGTCCCTGGTGCTGGGGTTGCCAAGCTCTCTGAAACGCTGGAAGGGGGAATACGTGTTCGTCACATTCCCCTCGAGCGTACCCTTCCCGGCTCGGTGGAAGGCGGCCGGTGCCGTTGTTCTTAACCTGGGTGAGCCGACGGTCGCCGAGCAGCAGACGGCGAGGGACATGTTGGCAATTCCTACGAGGGAGCGCTCGATCGACTTCCTCTTTAGTGACCACAATTTGCGCCGGACGGTGTGGCCCCTAGGTAAGCTGCTCCGAATGCTCGCCCCACGAGGTCGCCCAGGTTCTGCTCTGCCTCTCATTTCTTCTTTGTGCGCAGGTGGGTTCCCTCTCGGTCCTTCTCCCGTCAGCGCTCTCGTGCAGGTCCCGAACCCGGATCCGCGTAGGAGGGACCATGTGTTGGCGGTCCGGAAGAAGCAACGGGTTGTGACCGCGTCCGGAGGCTCGAAGCGAAAGGAGATGTCGTCTCCCTCCCTCCCCTTGCAGGGGTCTCCCAAGAGGCTCCGCGAGGGGGTCGAGGGGGTCGACGTCCAGCCGACTGCTGACCGACCTCATCCTGCTCCCGTCGAGGTTGCCTGGCCGTGGGCTGGCCCTTCACCTCTCCCGGATGGCTCTCTCCCTGAAGTTTACAGTCGGTATCTCGGGGCGTTCCGCTCCGCTCCTGGCGAGTTCCCTTCGTCAGGGGAGGGTCTTCTTCGTCCACGCTTTCCAGTGGGAGAGAAGGAGTCGGTGTTCTCGAGCCGCGGAGCCGCCGCTCGGGTGGCCGAGAACTGTTGTCTCCCTTCCGACCAGGCGGTGTTGGACGGAGTCAGAGGCGATTGCTTGGCTACCTTCGTGATCCAGGCTGGCCAACAGGTAGTGTGTCTCTGCTTGTCCCCCGGTTCTTCAGCTGCTTTCGCCGTCTTACCTTCGTTGCTTTGGCACAGTTGTCCTCGGCGGGCCTCTCGATGAGGCGTCAATTCGCGGCTCTTCCCAAAGCCAAATCCATGGCCGGGCTAGGCCCTGAGGTCCCTGGCGAGGAGGAGGAGGAAGCTGGTCAGTTGGAGGAAGCACGGGTTCAGTCCCTGAACTCCCGCATAACTGAGCTGTCCTCTGTCCTGGAGGTGGCGGATCGGGAGAGGGCCGTGGCTCTGGCCGCTCAGTCAGAGGCCGAGTCGCGGCTCGCCTCTCTTTTAAAAGATGTCGGCACGTCTGGAGGAGTCAAGCAGATCCCCGACCCGGCCGCTGCCTCCGGAGCCTCGGAGCTCTCCGATCGTCTGGATGCGGCGGAGGAGCAGGCGAGGGCCCTTGCAGCCCAACTTGGAGAGAAATCCCGGGAGATCGAGAAGGAGAGGGCGGAGCACCAACGCCAGGTCGAGACCTTAGAGGCCCGGCTGCGTGGGCTCGAGGAGGTGGACCCGGCCCGGATCGCTCAGGATGCCGTGGCGGAGTATGCCACCTCCTTTGTGGAGACCGCCTTATCGAAGGCGTACGAGAAGGGCTTCGCCCGGTGCCAGTCCGAGATCGAAGAGAAGTTCCCGCTTTCGGGGATCAACTTCGAGATACTTCGGATGTACTCCGACACCGAGCGGAGTAAGGGGGGAGACCCTAGCGAGCTGCCAGCCTGTGGCTCCCCCGGTGCCCCCGGAGAACAATGAGGGAGGGGAATGCCCCTCGACCTCTTCGTGTATCCCTCTGTACACCTTTTTGCTCCATCTGGAAAGGAATGAATTTAAAACAAATTTATTTCATATGAAGTGATACATCTATTGAAAATACTTGCGTAAATGTTCCGCGTTCCAAGTGTGAGTGAGAACTCTCCCTTCCATGTCGGCTAGTCGGTAGGCTGCGGGTCCAAGGACCTCGACGACTTGGTAGGGTCCCTCCCATCTAGCCGCGAGCTTCCCTTTGCGAACAGTATCAGTGGTGAAGCCCGCTTTCCGGAGGACCAGGTCCCCAAGGTGGAAGCTTCTCCCCCGCACCCGAGCGTTGTAGTATTGGGCCACCTTCTGCTTTTGGCGGATGATGGTGGCCAGTGACTGCTCCCGTCGTTCGTCGAGGAGCTCCAGGCTGAGCCTTAGGCCCTGCGAGTTCCGGTCTTCGTCAAAGTACTTGAGGCGCAGAGATTCTTCACCTAATTCGACCGGTACCACCGCCTCGGCCCCGTAGGTGAGCATGAAGGGGGTCTCGCCTGTAGCCTCCTTGTGGGTCGTCCGGTATGACCAGAGTATCCCGGGGAGCTCTTCCGGCCAGTTCCCTTCGGCGTCCTTCACCTTCTTTCGGAGGGGCTCTATGATGCACTTGTTGGCCGCTTCTGCCATCCCGTTGGTCTGGGGGTGTGCTACCGAGGCAAAGAGGAGCTTGATTCCCCATTCCTCGCAAAAATCTTTAAACCCTGCTGAGTCGAACTGCTTCCCATTGTCTGTGACGATGGCCCGTGGTACTCCGAATCGGGAGATGATGGAATTCCACACGAAGCTTTTCGCTTTCTTCCACGTGATGGTTGCCAACGGCTCGGCCTCGATCCACTTGGTGAAGTAGTCCACTGCCACGATCAGGTGTTTCCGCTGCCCTCGTCCTGGTTTGAACGGTCCGAGGATGTCGAGCCCCCATTTTGCAAAGGGGATGGGGCTCACGATAGGGATGAGCTCTGATGGAGGAGTCGAGATGTGGTGGGCATACCTCTGGCATTCTTGGCATCTCTGGACGTAGCTTGTGGCATCTTGGGTCAGGGTCGGCCAGTAGTATCCCTGCCTCAAGATCTTCTGCGCGACTATCTTGCCCCCGTGGTGATTCCCGCAGATCCCGTCGTGAACCTCCCGCAGGACGTAGTCAGCTTCTTGCGGCCCGATGCACTTCAGGTACGGGAGGACATCCGTCTTGGTCCATCGTCTTCGGTAGAGTGTTCCCTCATGGATTACGTATCGGAGCGCCTTTCTCTCCAGGGTTCGGCGTTCGTCCCCATCGGCCGGCACCTCACCATGAGTGAGGTACCGGATGATCGGGTCCATCCAGGTGGGTTCCTGGTCGATCGCCATCACCTCGTGCTCCTCCGTGCTGGGGGATGGCAGGTTCTCCACGTAGATGGTGCGGCCTAGTTCCTTTGGCGAGGACGAGGCCAGTTTTGACAGCGCATCGGCCCGCGCATTCTCTGATCGTGGGAGGTGTAAGACCTCCACGTCCTTGAACTTGGACATCGCCGCTCTGGCGACTGGGAGGTATCTCTGCATCGCCTCCTCTCGTGCCTCGTAACTCCCTAAGAGTTGGTTGACAATGAGCTTCGAGTCGCTGAGGAGGCGGACGGACTCGGCTCCGAGCTTCAGGGCCAGCCTCAGGCCGTTGATCACTGCTTCGTATTCCGCCACGTTGTTCGTGGCCGGGAACTCGAACCGCAACGCGTATTCCACAATGCTCCCCTCCGGAGACCGGATCGCGATCCCGGCCCCGCCTCCCGACTGTGTGGCCGAGCCGTCCACATGGACGATCCACGCTCCTGGATCCCCTGGCTGAAAGTGGTCAGCCGAAAGAAAGGACAGGGGTTGAGCAATTACCGTCGTCGGGTCTTTTTCCTTTGGGGGGTCATTTCTTTCCGCCGTGCACTCGGCGATGAAGTCGGCCAGGGCCTGTCCTTTGATGGCCGTGCGCGGTTTGAATCGGAGGTCGAACTCGCTCAGTTCCACTCCCCAGTTTAGCATCCTTCACATTCGATCGAATCTCTTGAGATTCTGCTCCAGATGTGAGTCGGTCAGGATTAGTATGGTGTGGGCCTGGAAATAGGGTCGGAGCCTTCGTGCTGAGAGGACGAGGGCGTACGCCAATTTCTCCATGGGCGAGTATCGCACCTCCGCCCCCTTCAAGATCCGGCTCGTGTAATACACCGGCCATTGCACCCCGTCGTCCTCCCGGATCAGCACCGAACTCACAGCCTCTTCCGCGCACGCCAGGTAAAGGCTCAGCGACTCCCCTTCCCGTGGTTTGGACAGGAGAGGGGGGCTGCGGAGATATTCTTTGAGGTCCTCGAACGCCCGGGAGCAGTCTTCGTCCCAATGTATCGTCTTCCTGTTGTTTGGAGGCTCCGCGATCGCTTTCCTTAGGACTTTGAAGAAGGGGAGCGATCTTTCCGCCGATTTGGAAAGGAACCGCCCCAAAGCTGCGATGCGCCCGTTCAGCCTCTGCAGCTCTTTGATCGTCGTCGGCTCGCGCATGTTGATCAGTGCCTCGATCTTGTCGGGATTAGCTTCAATACCACGATTAGTTATCATAAATCCCAAGAACTTGCCAGATCTTACCCCGAACGTGCACTTCGCGGGGTTGAGCCGAATGTGGTGCCGCCGCAACCGCTCGAAGGTCTCCCGCAAGTCGGTGATGTGGTCTTCCGGTCGCCTTGATTTGACAAGCATGTCGTCGACGTAGATTTCTAAGTTCCTCCCGATCTGGGAGCTGAAGACCTTGTTGACCATTCTCTGGTAGGTGGCCCCCGCGTTCTTCAAGCCAAAGGGCATCTTCTTGTAGCAGTAAGTTCCCCGGTCCGTCGTGAAGGCTGTCATTTCTTCGTCCCGGGGGTCCATCTGGACTTGATTATATCCGGAGTAAGCGTCCATGAAGCTTAGCATCTCGTATCCCGAGGCGTTGTCCACCAGGTGGTCGATACGCGGCAAGGGATAGCTGTCCTTGGGGCAGGCCTTGTTGAGGTCACTGAAGTCCACGCACATTCGCCACTTCCCGTTGGGTTTCTTGACCATCACCACGTTCGACAGCCACTCCGGGTACCAGACCTCTCGTATGAAGCCGGCATCAAGGAGACGCTCCACTTCCTCGGAGGCTGCCTTCATCTTCTCGCCACCCAGGTTGCGCTTCTTCTGCCTAACCGGCTTGAAGTTGGGGTCGGCGTTGATCTGGTGGACAATCACCTGGGGGTCTACGCTGGGCATGTCTTCTGGTGACCAAGCAAAGATGTCCAGGTTCGCCTCCAGGCATTCGACCAGCTGATCCCTCAAGTCCTGGCTCAGCCCTCTTCCGATCGAGACGAACCGGCCCTCGATGTCTGTGACCGGGATTTGCTCCTGCTCCTCCACAGGGGCGGGCCTAGGCCCACTCCTCAAATCGAGCGCGGCCATCCGATCGGCTAGGCGATCCTCGGGTCCTTCCTCCGCCAGTAGATAGCAGGTGCTCGGTCTCCCCGCATCGCCTTCGACTTGCCCCATTCCCCCCGGCGTTCGGAACTTGATAGTCCGGTGGAGGGTCGAGACTACCGCGCCGACTGCGTTGAGCAGGGGTCGGCCGATGATCCCATTATATTCCGACCTGATCCCCAAGACGATGAATTCCACCGCCAGGGTCACAGAGTCTGGTGCGTTTCCGAGTGTTATCGGGAGATGGATCGTGCCGATGATGGGGGTGGAGTGACCCGTGAATCCAACCACGAGACCCGAGCGAGGTCGTAAGTCTTCTTTCCGCCGCCCCATCTTCTCCAGGGTTGACATAAAGAGGACGTCACAGGAGCTGCCGGTGTCGACAAGCAGCCGTCGTACCATGGCGGTGTCTATGACCAATGACACCACCAAAGCCACGTCCGAGCTGCGTGCCGTTACGGACGCATTCGGTCTCTCGACCGGTGGGGATGGGGAGGGTTCCCCGGTCCCCTCCTCACGATCCTTCTTGCGTCGGACCCGTGCCCGTCCTTGCCGGTGATGACGGGCCCTGTCGCCCCGTGTCAGGGCTTCGCTCTCCTTTCGCTGAGAAGGGGGAGGTCGCGTCATCGTAGATGTGGTTTGTTTCTTCGTGGGACTGTTCGTTCCCACAGACGGCGCCAGATGTTTCAGAGTGTTTTCTCACTATTAGGCGTTGACCGTGGAGAACCCGGTCAACGTGGTCAAGGGACCCGCTTTGGGTCCCTCGGGGGCTTCGAATCGGTGCAGAAGGGGCGAGGGGAAGCCTCGGCCCTGGTTGAGACGCTCGGCCTCGGACAGACGCGCTCGGCCTCGGCTGGGAGGGGGACGAGGGGTAGCCTCAGTCGCCCGAGTAGATGCACGGCCGTCTGGTGGCGAGGGTGAGTCTCAGACCCGATTAGGACGCTCGGCCTCGGTAGGGCGTGCTCGGCCAAGGAAGGCTGAGGGTGAGGGGAAGCCTCACCGTCCGGTTGATCGAGTGGTCGGAGAGGGGCGAGGGGTAGCCTCGGCCCGTTGGTCTGTTGTTCACCTGCGTAGACGAGAACGCTCGTCAGGGGGCCGGACCTTGGTTCCGGCCAAATCCCCTCCGATGCCTAAGTCAGATAGAGATCTGAGAAAGGAGGCCCGGCGGAGACGGTCCGACTCGTGAGGAGATCGTGACGGCGTCTCTCGGCGCGAGCGGGGGAGGAAGGAGATGAATTGGGGGAACGAGGTCGTTGATGGAGTACCTTAGGTTTTGTTACCTCAGATGCGGTCCTCTTCTTCGTCGTTTTCCTGGCTCTTTTGTAGAGCTCCCCGCGTGATTGCCTCTGGCCCACGTCCCACGCCCACCATCGATCGTGCCCCATCAGTCCCCCCTTGCCGCCGCTCTCTCCGCCCTGTCAGCACCTCCCCATTATCGCTATTTAGTGGTCGCGCGTCCGGGGGAGTGGTTTTCGCAGGAGTGGGCGAGTGGCCAGCGGGTTATTGGGGCCGGGTCGGATCGAAGTTCGTGGAGGCCCCTTATAGGGCCCTTGCAGAACGGGCTTTCGAGGATGCAGATGGGCTCTTGACCAGTAGTTGGGCTTCTGGGCTCGTGCTCTTTGGGTCTCGGTCAAATAGGCGTAACACATTGTAATCCATGTAATTTACTTTATTGCTTTCTCTCTCTTTTGAGTCTAGGGTTAATGTAATGCCTTGTTAGATGGTTTACTCATTCATGCATATGCATATAACCATCTTAGTGAGCCTTAGTGTTATCATAGAATCCAACCCAATAGGTTCACTCTGTCCAAAGACTCATTTGGAGTCTCTGGCTTTCCGTCAGTCGCCTGCTGAAGGAAACACAGTCGACTGGGTGATTTCCAGTCGCCTGTAGATCCTTCTACAGTCGCCTGACATGCACAGCTCAAGTCAATATTTCAATTGACTCAAACTTGAGCTTTACGCACAGTCGTCTGTCGATCAGTTTACAGTCGCCTGTATTATTACAGTCGCCTGAAGATTGGTCATCAGTCACATGTATAGCGTAAGTGCATTCTCTGCATCTCTTTGTTGTTTCTCCATCTTATACAGCAGACGACTGATTAAGGTTTTACAGTCGCCTGACTAATAGACAGTCGACTGTATTATTGACATCAGTCGCCTGTGCGTTTAACTGGAGAAAGAGTGCAGCTCTCTGTTTCGATCCATCCCCTGCAGCAGTCGTTTGCTGAAGGATTCACAGGCACCTGTCATGTTTGTCAGTCGACTGTATTGACTTCATCAATCGACGGTCCTGGCTTAGAATATAGCCATTGGATATTTTCTAGTCGTTGAACAGTCGACTGTCTTTTGATCAACAGTCGATTGTTCCTATCGTTTTCGCCCAGTTTCTAGCCGTTGCTAAATTCTTTCTTTGGCTGTTTCCTTGGGTTTTAGGGCTTGATATGGGGTTCCTATATATTTGAGTATGCTGCCATCACTTGAGAATTCTTGACAACACTTGATAACTCTTGATTATATAGAAATTCTCAAGAGATTTATAAGCAACCCTCAAGCTCCCTCATTTTCCTCAATTGAGCATTCATCTATCTTCATGCATTGAAGTCCAGCTCAAGGGAAATCATCCAAGTGCTCTCAAGCATATCACAACACTTGGAGATCCTCTTCTATGCCTGGCATCCATTCATGAGTAAGCATCTCAAGGCATAGGTAAGAGTATTTAATTTACTTGGTGTAATTTGTGTCTCTAATTCTCTTTGTGGGAATTAGATCTTTCTCTCTTTGTGGGAGGTTCTCTCTTTGTGGGAGGTTGTCTCTTTGTGGACTTAGGTAACTCTCTTTGTAGGAGTAACTCTCTTTGTGGGAGTTTAGTGTCCTAGTGTAGGGCTAACCCTAATTCTCTGAGTGGGAGTTAGTGATTCTCTGTGTGGGAGTCTTGATCCTCGTGTAGGATTGGTTGGGTCCTTGTGTATGGCATAAATCCTCTTTGTGGGTATCTCCTTGTGAAATTTGTATTCACTTCTCTGTGTGGGAATATAGTGAATATTGGTGTGGCTGGATGTACTCAAGTTTGGGGAACCAGTGTAAATCTGTGTGTTTGCATTTGGATTGATTGTGCCTTTTAATTCCTCTTGCATTTATAATTCCGCATTTGCAAGTTAAATTTTAATTGGACAATTTTATTGCCATTACACTATTCACCCCCCTCTAGTGTGTGTTGTTAGTATTGCGAGGGTAAGGCGATCCTTACAGGGTTTTGATGCTGACAAAGGAGAAAATTTCCTCCTTGGCTAGTCGATCCCCATTTTTCTCTTTTTGAATATATTGTTGTATTATAACATATGTACATCATACATGTAAAGAAAGACATATTTCTGGAACGATGATTTTCATTGTATATTGAAGCTGTTTATATACATCATGCTACATAATTGAGTAGCTACAAATGTGATCCTATAATCAAGCACCTACAAATAATGATCATTAATACAAATAATGATCATTAATACAAATATTACAAATAATGATCATTAATACAAATATAAGAAAAATGTATAATGATCATTATTTAACTTTCCAACACTCCCCCTCAAGTTGGAGAGTGGATATCTTGAACTCCCAACTTGCGGATCATTGGTATGAACATATCCTTTCCCAAAGCTTTGGTTAGATTTTCTGACTTTACAAATCTTGTTTCAACAGCTCCTTCTTGAATCTTATCCCTTATGAAATGACAATCCATTTCAATATGCATGGTGCGTTCATGAAAAACAGGGTTAGCGACAATATGCAATGCAGCCTTGTTGTCACAATATAATAAAGCAGATTCTTGATGAAAAACTCTCAAATCTTGAAGTAGACAGCGCAACCATGTCAATTCACAACAAGCTCCCACATTGCTCGACATTCGGCTTCTGCTGATGATAGAGAAACTGTTTTCTGCCGCTTTGACCTCCATTATATTAAAGAATGACCCAAGAACACACAATAACATATGGTTGATCTTCTAGTGAGGGGACATCCTGACCAATCTGAATCACAAAAGGCCCTTAGTGTATAATCACTATTTGCAGAAAAGAAAAGACCTTGACCAGGGGACCTTTTTAAGTAGCGCACAACATGCAAAGCTGCATCCCAGTGTTCTTTCCAAGGCTGATGCATAAATCTGCTTAGAACATGAACTGCATAGGTGATATCTGGTCTTGAAACCGTGAGATAGATTAACATGCCAATAAGTCTCATGTATTTTCCCTGGGTCACGGAGTGGTTCACTAGTCTCACATAATTTTGTACCACGCTCCATAGGGGTCTCGATATGCGCAGCACCTAATAAACCCACATCTTTGATAATCTCCAAAGCATATTTTCGCTGAGATATATTAATGCCTTTTCTAGATGCAGAACCCTCCATGCCCAAGAAATATTTCAAATCACCTAGATCTTTAAGTTGAAAGTTATTATGCAGGAATTTCTTGACATCAGATATGCTTTTAGAATCATTGCCAGTAATCAAAATATCATCCACATAAATCAAAAGGTCAGTAAAGGACTTGCCTTGCCTTTTTGTGAAGAGAGAATAGCCTGCCTTGGATTGCACAAAACCGGCTAAACGAATGGCTTCGAAAAACTTCGCAAACCATTGTCTAGATGCCGGCTTCAGCCCATATAAAGACTTGTGGAGGCGACACACTAATTGATCCTCCCCCTGTCGCCGGAGCCCTGGCTGCAGTGACATATATTTCCTCATCAAGATTGCCATGTAAAAAAAGCATTGTTTACATCAATATGATGCAAGGACCAGCCACGAGCAGCAGCAATTGACATTAAACACTGAACTGAAATAATCTTGGTTGTATGAGAAAATGTATCTTGAAAATCAACACCATCCAGTTGCGTGTAACCCTTAGCAACCAATCGTGCTTTATATCGTTCAATTGAGCCATCTGACTTCTGTTTTATCTTGTACACCCAACGGCAGCCAATTGGAATTTTACCAACAGGAAGTGGTGTGAGGGACAATGTTCCATTATCCTCAAATGCCTACAACTCAGTTTGCATCGCTTTCTGCCAATTGGGATTAGTTCCTGCCTCTCGATAGGAACTTGGTTCAATGTCAGATTGTATATTGGCCACAAAGGATCTATAAGTGGGTGTGTAGCGATGGTAAGAAACGTAATGATTAAGAGGATAATGAGTACCATGTGTAGAACCTGGCAGTAGAGGATTAGATTGGTCAGATGTAACAACAGAGCAGACATAATCTCAAAGCTTTTGAGGTGTAACTCTGGAGCGGCTTGAGCGACAAACAGCGGCTGGTTCAGGCTGAGAGGCGGCGATGGAAGGAGTGCTAGAGGTGGAGGGTGGTGGTGGTGGGATGGTGGATGGATGGCGGAAGGAGTGACGACTGGTTCGGGCTGAGATGTGGCAGATGGTGGATCTGTCTCAGATGGAGTGCCGGAGGGATATGTGGTTTGGTCGATGGTTTGGGTTTTCTGAGGCATATCAAATGGATCATCAAAAGTGGATGGAACGAGTGGAACTGGGCCTGGAATATGGGCTTGTGTCTGGGGTCTTGTATAAGTATTTGGAGAAGAGGAATAAGGAAAGATATTCTCATAAAATTTGACATCTCGACTGGTGAAGATTTTTTTTGGTTGTAAGATCGTATAATTTATATGCTTTTTGACCAAGAGTATAACCAATGAAAATAGCAGAGATGGCTCGAGAGTCAAATTTATGAGAAATCTTAACATTTGTAGCATAAGCACGATAACCAAACACGCGAAAGTGAGAAAAAATTGGGGGTTTTGAATGGAGAAGTTCAAAAGGAGTTTTGAAAGAAAGTAGTGGAGAAGGTGATCGATTAATAATATAAATAGCACTCCCCAAAAATTTGTAGGAAGATTGGCCTGAAATTTTAAGGCACGAGCAACCTGAAGAATATGACGATGTTTTCGTTCCACTACCCCATTTTGTTGGGGGGTGTAAACACACGAATGTTGGAAAATGACACCATTATCTTGGAAAAAAGTGCGAAGAGAAAGGAATTCTCCACCATTATCACTGCGAAAAGTTTTAATGCGTGTTTCAAATTGTGTAAGAACATAACTAAAAAACATTTCAAAATAGATTGAGTTTCATCCTTATGTTTCATCAAAAAAGCCATGTGAAACGTGTATAGTCAACAACAATTGTGAGAAAATAATGAGCACCAGAAAGTGAAACATGACGGTAGTGACCCCAAATATCACAATGTATAATATTAAATGGTTGAATGCAAGAAATAGTACTTGTTCCGAAAGACAAACGACTTTGTTTAGCCAAGGGACACATATGGCAAACATTATTTGATTCAACTGAAATGTTCAGAAAATGTTTAGCAAGGAAGTTCAATCGTAAAGGAGAGACATGACCCAAACGATTATGCCACAGATGGTGAATGAAGTGATAAGGTTGCAGTAAGAAGGATTTTTGGTTGTGTTTGACTGATGCTCATGTTTGTCCGCCGCTAACGTCACCAAATAGTACAATCCACTAGTTGTTTACCCAAACCAATCGTCCTCCTCATAGCCAGATCCTGCAAAATACACCAATAAGGGAAAAATGTGATTGAACAGTTTAAACCTCTTGTCAAACGACTTACAGATATTAAATCCACTTTAAATGTAGGCACAGATAATACATCATGTAAAATGTATTTGGAATTTAGAGACAATGATTCTTTAGCTACAATCTCGACTTTATCTCCACTTGGCAACAATACAGGTGACAGTGAATAATTTTTACCCTTGTGGAATAATTGTGATGAAACAATATGATCAGTTGCTCCACTGTCATGATCCAATTTTGAGAATTTATTTTGGACAAACCTGTTTTTGCTACCGTATTAGCCTTTGAACCAGAGGTCGAACCGGATTTGATTTCTTGATTGTTGAGCATTGAAAGGAGCTGCTCCAGATGGGCTTTAGGCACAGTCACAGTTCCTTCTTCATCACCGGGTGTCACAAAGATATTATTAGCAGATTTGGATTGGGCTGATCTTGTTTTTGGATGAGTTGGTGGATACCCATGTAATTCCCAACATGTATCAACCCAGTGACCCAATTCGTTGCAATATGAACATTGGGATGTCCTCTCCCAACACCAGTAGAACGACCTCCTCCTCTGGCCTGACTGCGTCGTCCTCCCCATCGACCACCATTACCGTCGCTCAAGTTCCAGCGTCCGCCTCCTGACAACCATCGACCGCCATCACCGGAGGACCACCGACAGCCGTTACCTGAGAATCTTTGTCCGCTGCTGCCAGACGAATAACTTGAGTTTCCACCTTGCGACAAGGATTGAGTTTGTTGTTTGGAGTTGCTCTTGACTGCCATGGCTACTACTGATTCATTGGCTGCAGAACTGATTTGGATCTGCTTTTCTGCCTGGGTGACTGAGGTGTAAGATTGACGAACAGTGGGTAAAGGGATCTGCAACAAGATCTAACTCCGAATCCAAGTGTAAGTATCATTTCATCCCATTAGAAATTGCATCAGTTTATGTTGCTCACCTGGTGCTTCTTGGTTTGAGTCAGAATAGATAACCAATTCATCCTATAAACTTTTCAGTTTAGTATAATAAGCAGAGACAGAGAGTTGTCCCTGTTTGAGAAATGCGATGTTTTGCTGGATTTCAAAAACACAAGGCGCATTACCTTGTGAGAATCGCTCACGTAAATCTTCCCAAACTTCATGAGCAGTAGTATAGTAGATGACGATGTCGACGATTTCTGGATCAAGAGTGTTGTTGATCCAGGAATGGACCATGTCATTGCATCTGGACCAGGATCCATATGAATCCGGATGATTTTCTTTTGATGGCGGTTTACAAGAGCCATCGACGAACCCTAGCTTGTTCTTGGAGTTCAAAGCCAATGTCATGGCCCTTTTCCAACCAGGATAGTTGTCACCATTGAGGGTTTTGGAGACTAGAATCATTCCAGGGTGATCTGAATGATGAGTGTGATAAGGATCAGATGATTCTGCCTTTAATGATTTAAGAGGAGGAAGGACATCTTCTCTGGCCATAATGAGAGAAAAAATGGAACAATGGAAAGATAATGAAAGGATTCAAAAGAAACGACGAGTCAAGATCTAGTCTTGCTCTGATACCATGTAAAGAAAAACAGATATTTCTGGAACGATGATTTTCATTGTATATTGAAGCCGTTTATATACATCATGCTACATAATTAAGTAGCTACAAATGTGATCCTATAATCAAACACCTACAAATAATGATCATTGATACAAATAATGATCATTAATACAAATATTACAAATAATGATCATTAATACAAATAATGATCATTAATACAAATATTACAAAATAATGATCATTAATACAAATATAAGGAAAATGTATAATGATCATTATTTGACTTTCCAACAATACACCTATGCATTAACATAGGTGCCATATAATGAAACATCAAAAGGGGATGATGGCTTGAGCTTTTACAAAAGAGTGTTGTTAAATGCACCACATATTTTTATGATTTCATCACAATTGTTACTTCTTTCGAAATTACAAATTTGACCTTAATTAGATTTTAATTATTACTCTTAAATTTGTTAATTAATTACAAACTTTGTCATTTCATCTTTTGATTTCACCGCAAAATTTTAGATTGCTGTTAAAATTTTAGAGTGTTGATATTAATTACAAATTTAGAGTGTTGTTAAAATTTTAGAGTGATGATATTAATTACAAACTTTATATTTTAACAGCACTCTATAGGACGGAAAAAGACTATTGGCTCCGTCCTCGCCCATGCATGCATTGTTAAGCCAACAAAGTTCAAAAGGATTTTTTAAAGCACACCAAATAACATAACAGAAATAAATAGCAGTGCAAATCCCATAAATTTTCCACGTGATAGAAATCAAAGCCGAGTTCGTCCTTCATACAGTTTGACTGCTTGAGGAACAACTCCCAATAAAACATCATGAAAAACTGTGGCGTCAAGATTCAATACTTCTCTCGTTTGACCTAAGGTCCTTATTAGGTATCGGACACTAGAAGGTGCGGCGAAGTTGCATACGCTTAATTTCTGAGTAAAAAATTAGATCGCTGCGGGGAAGCTCACTGAAATGAGATCGAGCTGAGCGAGTTTTGCGATAGAGAGAGGCGGGGGTGTTAACAGAAAATGCTAGAGAGGGTGAGGTAAGGTCAAGTTTATATAAAGGGTAAAAATGAAACAAATAGTGGTGAATTAATAAATAACAAGATTTTGGTGCGGTTAATTCAGATGTGGTGTGGTGAAATTATAAACTTATGGGGTGCAACTATCAACACTCTTTACAAAAACAGGCTAATGATAGGTCCTAACTGTGATGACATTAAGAAGGCAGAATTGTTGAGAGTTCTAGGCGAGTCCCTTGGCAAGCGTCTCTTGAGTCCATAGAACTTCCAGAAGAATCAATTATTGGATTGGGTTCAGTGCTAATGCTAGAAGGTTTGTGCAAGAATGTGGCATCCTCCTGTTCCTGAACAGATTTGGGAGGATATATCCATGAACTTTAGTACACGGCTACCCGAGAAATGGCTATACAGTCATATATGTTGTAGTGGACGGATTAAGGACGGATTAAGTAAGCTCACTTCTTCCCTTCCAAACACCCTTACAGAGCTGCCGCATATGCTCAAGTTTTCTTTGAAAGAGTTTTCAAGTTGCATAATTCTCAAATCGAAAAGCCTACCAAGTTCATTGATTAATCGCAGCAGTTTAATTAAATGGAGAGTTTAAATTTAAGCCAATTTTAAGGAGCGGCCCATAGTAATGTTCTCTGATGTCAACTACTTGCAAAGGGATCAAAAGTGGATATCGATGATACAGCATGGATCAACGCATGAGGACCCCAAGGATTATGATATGCTGGTTGTGATGTTGGTCCCCTGCCACTGCCTCCATGCACAATCACAAGACACTGTTTCTGCCATGCAAGATCACTGGCGACACTGCATACAACACATTCCCACTAGATGTATAGTAAGGCAACTAGATAACCCCCACACGGCCAACATGCATCCAATATTCAATCTATATACAGCTTACCAAACCCCCAAAAAAAACAAACAAAATGATGGTGGATCAACTATCGAAAGGTTGGGTACGAAATAATGAAACAGTGATGTAGTTTGTACCGTTGTGAAGAAATTAGCCAGTAACTGGCTCTGGACAAAAATGAGGGTGTAAGAGCAACCCGAGAATAAATGTATTCCCGATGAACCACATGACAGTCAACCTCGATGTGCTTCATTCGCTCATGGAAAATTAGATTTATGACAATGACAATAGAACTCTTGTGTCACATTACAAACGAAAAGGATCCCAATAGAAACATACATGTTACTTAAGAGATGATGTAACCATCTAAGTTTCATGGAAACATATGCCATCGCTCAATATTTCAACTTTACGCTTGAACGAAATACATCTTGACGTTTGATGCGCAAAGAAATGAGGGAAGGTCCTAAAAATATGCAACAACCAGTGATGGAGTGATTTGGATCATTAACACATCCAACATCGGAATAAGCCAAAAGAGAGATGTATGTGAGCCAAAGAAACACCAGAGAGTCGTGGATGTGCAAGTAACATAGAACTCCAAGTAAACCAGCATAGTATGTTAGTGTGGAAACACTGAGAGACTTGCTTAGAACATGAACTGCATGAAAAATATTTGGACAAATAACTGATAAGTAGATGAGAGATCCAACCAACTCCATGTATCTCGTCAGTTGTGGTAAAGGATCTACGTCATTATGTCAAAGTTTGAGACGAAGCTCCATAAGGATAGAGATATAGGAAGAGGCAGAAGTGGTACTGTCACTCAGAGCTGCTCGGTGGAGAATGTCAGCAATACACTTCTATTATCCACTGGACAACTAGGTCACCCCAATGCCAAAAAATAGCAAAGAAAACCTGATTCCATCTTAAATTCTCTCGGAAAAATGTCGCTTCAATGAAGGAATAGTAGCAAAGTTACTATCAGTAATAATCATATCATCGACATATAATAAGAGAATACAATGCCCCGAGGAGAGGAATGTCGAAACATAGAATATGCAGCCATGCACTCTATATAACCCATTGGAAGTAGAGACCGACAGAAAAGCTTAAACCAAGCTCGAATAGCTTGTCTGAGATCATAAATAGCACGACGAAAGCAACAGACTTGCCCTAAAAGAACAAAAACTCTTAAAGGAGGTTACATGTATATATTATTATCAGATAAATCTCTATTTATGATGGTGTTTTTGATATCAATTTGATATAGAGACTATTTCAGAATATTAGCCAAAGCAATAAGGGAACAAATCGGTGCCATTTTGACCAGGAGCAAAGGTCTCTCCATAGTCAATAATCTTCTTGTGAGAAACCTTGGGTAACCAAACAAGTCTTATATCTCTCAATATAACCATTAGATTTAGTTTTTACATTGTATATCCATTTACAATTCACTGGATAAGCTTCATGAGCTAATGGAACAAATTCCCAAGTATGGGTGTTATGAGAAGCTCCTAATTCTTCAGTCATTGCATGTTGCCACTTTGAATGTTGTACTGCTTTTAAATATAACCTAGGCCCTATATAGAATGGATAGCAGAGAAAAAAAAGATAAATACACTGATAAAAACCAGTGATTGTAGTGCCTTGATACAGAGTTGGAGGCTAGCGAAGGCATGCAGGATTTCGATAAGAATAAGGCTAATCACCCAAAGAAACATGTGAAGATGTAGTACTAGTCAAAGCAGCATCTAATATGGGCACTAACGCAACGGATGAAGTTGGTAAGGATGGTGTGTATGTATGTACTGGAGAAGAGGAATACTCAGATGTTGTAATGGGCTATAAAATGTAGGGTCAGGAGTGTCAGAGACTATTAAAGGTGGCAAACGGGTCGGGTCGGGTCGGGTTCGGGTCGGGTCCGGGTTTGACCTGACCCGAATAAGGGTAACCCGAACCCGACCCGAAGTAAATTTGGGTCAGAGTTCGGATACCCGTACCCGACCCGGCCGTAACCCAGGTGACCCGTACCCGACCCGGTTTGTAGTACGGGTCGGGTTCGGGTCGGATTTGGTGTGAAAGAGTGATTATTTTGCAAAAAAGGTCGGGTTCGGGTCGGCTTCGGTTCGGGTTCGGTATGAAAAGAGTGAAATACGGGTCGAATTCGGGTCAACCGGGTCGAGGGGTCAAATCCTTACCCGACCCGAATTTTTATTCTGGTCGATCAGGTTGACCCGAATTTGACCCGACCTGGATTGGCCTCTACCCATACCCGACCCAAGAGGCCGGGTTCGGGTCGGGTCGGGTCGGGTCTATTTTGCCACCCCTAGAGACTAATAGGAAACATCTATATTACATATGGGGGTGTTTCTCCTTGGGCATTTCCCGTTATGACAAAAGGATGGGTAGAGACGTGGCCATGGTTTTGCCACATCATCAGGATGGGGCCCCATTGGGGTTGGGGGAGACTGGGTGTAGTCTTGGGTGTTTTTTGGCACCCAATGAAAAAGCCCACCCCCCCCCCCCCCTAAAAAGTAGTAATAATAATAATTGGATGCATGTCCTTTCTTTTTCACAACACACAAAAACCGTTCTCTCTTCCTCATATTTACACATTTGATATCGGGCTTTTTCCTCTTTGCCCCCCCCCCAAAAAAAACCCACTTAAACCCCTCCTTTTCCCCCCTTGTACCCACCGACGCCAAACCCCCACACACCCACACTTTCCTTTCATTTTCGTGTGCAATCGGTGACTGTGTACTGTGTGTGGGTTTTTTCTTGTGTCCCCGTGCACCATGTGCACGTGTAATCTTTAGCTTTCTACAAAAGAGAGATGTCTCGCAATGTACAACCTATTAGTAATTGCATCAATGCCCTTTATGAGCATAATTATACCCAAATATGCATTTGCTTGTTCTAGAAGAAAGTATGTCTCATTCATAAATAGGTAAAAGAACAAAGCAAACACATCTGAATGTACAAAAAGGAGAATAATCAAAATTTAACTCATGCAGCTTGAAAGACGGAGATGTGTCAGGAACAATAGTTGATAAAGTAATGTTGACGAGTAGATAGTTAAGCATTTTGGAATTGATGCAGAAATCATAAGTGATGTGGTAAACTATAAAATTTGATGATAATTTCACTCAGCAGCCTCATTTTGTTGATGACTATGTGGATAGGATGATGGAGAAATGGTTACGTGTAACTTTGAAAGGTTTTGCATTAAAGAGGAGACATATGCACGAAAATGATTAGATTGGAAGATTTTGATACGTTTATTGAATTAAGTATTAACTATGATTCTGAAATCTATATTACATTTGATGACTGTTTTTGAATTCTAGGACGGACTAGGACAAGCTGACTAGGACAAAAGGTTTGATACAACGGCTGAGATTTAATCTTGAGAAATGAATGGTTGAGGTAAGATTTTGTAGAAAGATTTGGAGGGAAAAATATTTCTGGGGACATGAAAGTTTTTAGGGAATGAAAGTTTATGGGGAATAGCAGAGTGCACGCAATTAATGAATTTGGGAAAAACTTTAACTTGCACTTAATGCTGCAGATCAAATGCTGCTGCAGATCAAATGATCTCTCCCTCAACGTGGGACCCACCTTCTTTTCGACGCATAGGACAACAAGATAAAAATAATTTCCCACGCTGAAGGCGCCCGTTAAATTTTTTTACGCTAATTTGCTGTTCAGCGCCGAAGGCGCCAGTGCCTAATTTGGTGTTCCGCGCCGAATTTGGTGTTCCGCGCCGCTAAATATTTTTACTCTAGTTTGTTTTTCCACGTAATTTTGACTGTGGAAATAATTTTTGGGGAATAACGATTTCGCAGGAGAATATCTTAAATGAACCGCGCCATCGGGCACGGGTTATGACTAGTCAATATAAATTTTAGAAACTTCAGAGCGATTACATATAAGATAAACCCTTAGTGTATCAAGAGTAGTCATCAATATAACTATGTACTAATTACATTTAGACATAAAAGAGATGGGGGAATGGCCCTGAATATCAGAATGTATCAAGTTAAACGGGGAAGAAGCAATATGGTCACTAGGAGCAGTATTGGTCACTAGGAGCAAAGATACAACGGATTGTTGTGCTAGATGATAGCTAACACAATTAATCAAACAAGAAAATTTAAACTTTCTAACAAACCAAAATCAAGTAAGATTTTTAAACAAGAATGTGAATTGTGATCTATCAGATGATGCCATATAGTAGATGCAATAGATGCATAGATACTCTATACGATATAACCCATTGATCCTATGATATGTTCCAATCTTTTGACCAGTGTAATCCTGAACAACATAAAATGTAGAGTTAAATGAGATGGTACACTCTCATTTAGTAATTTAATCAATAGATAGTAATTGCATTAAGAGTTCAGGGATATAAATCGGAAGATATGGTGAGTCTACTATAGGAATGAAAAGTAGAAGTAACATTACCGGATTGTGTGACTACAAGAGTTACATCATTAGCAGTTTAAATATATAAAGAATCAAGGATGTGGAACAATTAGTAGGGATAGAATTATCAATCGTCATATGTTGAGTGACACCAGAATCAAATATTCAGGGAGTAAAATTTCCAAAGTTTGCAGACATTGCAGAGGATTTATTTTAAAGAGGTAAAATGGGATGGGATAAAGGAGGAGAATAAGACAACTTAATAAAATCATTTTACAAGAAAAAAATACAAAATTTGATATCCGAATGAAAAATTGTTCCATTTGGGATTTGGACGATCCAACATTTTCAGTAGAATTCAAATGTACATGGAGAGATTTTAAGGAAGGGAAAGAGGTAAAGAAAGAAATATTTTTTATTTGAGTTTGGATGATGACAGAGGAAGAAAATATTACTAACAGGTCCTCACTTCTCCAATGGATAGGAAGGGAAAGGAAGAGAAGGGAAGAGAGTTTTTTTCCGAAATTGAAATTGAAAGGAGAAGATAGTGAGTGATTTTTCACCCCACTAATCCCAAGAGGAATACTCTTTTTGACGACCAACCTAAGACCACCACATTAATGCACATGCTCACTTTTGATCAGATGCCACATGACTATCATTAATCTATATATATATATATCTATATATATATATATATATATATATATATATATATAGCAAAAAATGTACCTAAGAACGTGTGCAGGTATTGTTACCTGCGCACACCCCCTCTCCGGGGGGTTTTAAAGTATTTTTTTTTGAATTTTTTTTGCAGATGGTAGTTCTACATGTTAGATAGCCCCCCACAAAATTTCAAGTCAAACAAACATCATTTGGGTATCGAAACATCCATCACAAAACAGTTGCACAAAGCAGTCCAGAATTCTGGAACTTTTTTGCAATTTTTTTGTGATGGATGTTTCGGTATCCAAATGGTGTTTGTTTGACTTGAAATTTTGAAGTGGGCTACCTAACATGTAGAACTACCTATTGCAAAAAAATTCAAAAAAATACTTTAAACCCGCTGGAGAAGGTGTGTGCGCATGTATGTTATCCGCGTACGTTCTCAGGCACATTTGCCTCGCATATATATATATATATATATATATATATATATATATATATATATATATATATATATATATATATATATATATATATGTTGACTAGGAACCATTCGAATGGATCAAACATGCGGATCCATCCAAGTGGAATTTAAAGCTAGACAATGAAAATAGAAAATCCGACCGTTGGATGTCTTCTAACATGTCATAACTAGCTCCAAACAAAATTTCAACTAATTTGGACATGTTTTGCCCATGCATCAAGTGGTCGCAAAATCGATGTTTTTGAATAGTTATAAAATCGGCTAATTTTGCAACCACTTGATGCATGGGCAAAACATGTCCGAATTAGTTGAAATTTTGTTTGGAGCTAGTTTAGACATGTTAGAAGACATCCAACGGTCGATTTTCTATTTACATTGTCTAGTTTTAAATTCCACTTGGATGGATCCGCATGTTTGATCCATCCGAATGGATCCTAGTCAACCTATATATATATATAGCGCAAAAATGTATCTAAGAACGTGTGCAGCTATTGTTACATGCGCACACCCCTCTCCGGGGGATTTTAAAGTAGTTTTTTCGAATTTTTTTGCAAATGTTAGTTCTACGTGTTAGGTAGCCCCCTACAAAATTTCAAGTCAAACAAACACTATTTGGACATCGAAACATCCATCACAAAAACGTTGTGGAAAACAGTCCAGAATTCTGTAATTTTTTTGCAACTTTTTTGTGATGGATGTTTTGATGCCCAAATGGTGTTTATTTGACTTGAAATTTTGTGGTGGGTGGCTACCTAACATGTAGAACTATCTACTGCAAAAAATTCAAAAAAATACTTTAAAATCCCCCGGCGAGGGGGTGTGCGCATGTATGTTACCCGCACACGTTCTCAGGCACATTTGCCTCATATATATATATATGTGGGATCAAATGACCCCCAAAAATAACCCCCAAAAAATGACCCCCTATCAAAAATCCTATGCCCCCCATTTTTTCGAAAGATCCGAACCGTTCATCTTGATCTACATCCTCTAAATACATGACCCACCAATTTTCAACCCGATCACATGTGTTTTACCCGATCATCAACCATTCGCAAAAGTTCTGTTCATGCGAAACCGTTAAATTTGGGTCGGATGGATGAATAGGCAAAACACATGGGATAGGGTTGAAAATTGGTTGGTCAGGTATTTAGAGGGTGGAGATCAAGATGAACGGTTCGGATCTTTCGAAAAAATGGGGGGCATAGGATTTTTGATAGGGGGTCATTTTTGGGGGTCATTTTTGGGGGTCATTTGATCCCTCCTCATATATATATATATATATATATATATATATGGATTTAATGTAAACTAGGTGGCACCTGATCCAATGGATCAGGCGCTAAAACACAAAAAATGTGGAAAGTACAAGCCCCCACATGGGCTTGTACTCTTTGGGGCCCACCTTTTGTGTCTTGCACCTGATCCATTGGATCAAGTGCCACCTGCTCTACATTAATCCCTATATATGTGTGTGTGTGTGTGTGAAAAATGTGTATCTACGCCGTATGAGAGAGGGCCTCATATGCCCTCTCATATAAAGCAACCAAGTACAAACCCACGTGGGCTTGTACTTGGTTGTACACACCCCCTTTATGTGAGAGGGCATATGAGGCCCTCTCTCATACGGCGTATGATACCTATTATTCTACATATATATATAAGTTTAATGGGCATGTGCTATTAGCATATACTTTCTGCGTTGGTAGAATAAATCCAATGATATATTTTTTTGAAATTTTTTATTTCATATTGTTGTATACATTCTAAAACCAAAAAAACTCAAGTATGAGTAAACCTTACGGAGATTTGACACTTAATCGATTCTTTACAAAAAGTTCTATTATTCTGATACCATTAAATTTTTAATGATCGGATCGAGAGACAAATAGGATGGGATTAACTTTATTTTTCGTACATTGACCATTTATGATGTGTAGAAATATCCTGAAAAAATTTAAAAAAAGAAAAAACAATGAAAATAGCACATT
Organism: Scilla litardierei; assembly: GCA_030789695.1. Lineage (NCBI taxonomy): Eukaryota > Viridiplantae > Streptophyta > Magnoliopsida > Asparagales > Asparagaceae > Scilla > Scilla litardierei. The sequence continues at coordinate 8,367,563 of CM061132.1, forward strand.
TACATTAGTGTATATGTGTGTGCATGTGTGTATAAAGTGTTCCTAGGGGACTCCTTAGATGAAATCTAAGGAGTCGACCACATTTTCCTTCATATCCCACATTTTTTTGCATTTTATTTTTCACGGGGTTGTTCACAGCAGCATGGATGATCAACATACCAAAAATCAAGTCATACTTTTAGAGTCATCATCTACCACTTGCAACTTCAACTGTCTGAAAACGTGTTGAAATCACATGAAGTTGTAAGGGATAAACGGGGGCTCTAAAAGTATTGAAATGACTTGATTTTTGGTATGTTGATCATCCATGAGGTGAACAATCCCAAGATACAAAAATTCCAAAAAATGTGGGATACTGGTGAAAATAGGGGCCACTCCTTAGATTTCATCTAAGGAGTCACGTTAAGAACACTTATGTGTGTGTGTGGGATTAATGGGTAGTATACGCCATATGAGAGGGTGTCTCATATGCCCTCTCACATAAAGGGGGTCAAGTACAACAAGTACAAGCCCATGTGGGCTTGTACTTGTCCCTTTTATGTGAGAGGGCATATGAGACACTCTCTCATATGACGTATAATATCCATTATTCTATATGTGTGTGTGTGTGTGGAAACATTATGTCACTTTTTAAAACTCCACATCCTATTTTCTCGGATGACTGGTACCGTTCATTTTGTTCTTTAAATTCAAAACCACCAACACCAAATACCAGATGCACCCTAAGAGTTTTGCACGTTCATCCACCCGTCGTAAAAAGTTTTATTCATGTGAAACCATTAAATTTGTGAGAGATTGATAAATGGATAAACCAAATGGGTTCACTCGATATTTGGTCTTTTAAGGTTTTAGAATATAAAGATCAAAATAAACGATTCCTATCAACCGAAAAAATAGGGGATGATGGGTTTTTTTGAGGTGTATATATGGCATGGCCACATATGTTATATGTTTCTCATTATTCTTACACACACATACATATATGGGAAAAATGTTAGTAGACTGTCTCCTTAGTTAATTATCTAAGGAGGAAACCTAAAATAACAACATGAATCAACCCTATTGATGATCCACTCTGTATGTTAAGATTCCACACTCTTTAAGATTGCTTAGAAAAACCATGTGATTTGAACATTATCTTTACATTAATCAAATGATCTTATTTGTTTTATTGTTAAGAAACCGTTCATTTTAACGGCTTAACGTGTGGGTAAAACACTTCAAAAGTACATGATTTTTTGCAAATAAACATTTGAATAATTATTTAAAGATATGTATATTACCATGACCGAAATGGATAGTTGATAAGGTTTACACATTATATGTTTTAGGCCTCTCATTGAATAAGATAATTATCTTAGGAGACACACTATGAACACTTGTCCCTATATATATATCATTTATCAAGAATCATACTCTTACCTACTCTTCATGGCCAGCGTTGGTCAGCAACTTCCAATCGTAAGAGAAGTGACCGCAGAGAAATTTATTGGTGCTTGATCAGTTACAACACATTGCAGCGAGACCTGACATAAATGAGACATCTTTTATGATGATTTTTAAAGAGATAATTAGCTAAATAATAAGAATGTAATAAATACTTTCTGAAGCTTACATTCTGCTCAGGAGGACTGCTTTTTGATGAGCAACGAACTTTACATCATCATTTGACAAATATGAAGCCAAATGGTCGTCGAATTCACCGATATCATCAATATTTTCCAGATCATCATGCCATTAAAAGATACGTGTGCTTGCCACATGAAATTGAACTGCACTCGAGGACCAAATGCACTGTTGTTTCCATCAGCCAAAACGGACGCACTTCCCATATATTCTGTGTGAATAAATGAAAAAAGAAAGAAAAATCAATGTGATATGACATAAGATTTGGAGATGGGCCAAGTCCACCTTCCCCATTTGCACCTTACATCATTTGAACATTTTGGCATATTGCTTGCATGTGGAAGATTGCTACTCATTGCAACTTCCTCGCCAGGTGTATTAGTAGACGGAGTTGACAGTGAGGTGCTTGAAGGTCCAACAGTATTACATGTACCCAACGGTGTGCAGCTTGACAAGTTCAGCAGAAGTAGGTTTTTCTCTTTCCAAGGCTCTTGATCCGTCTACATGAGTTTGGGATGAAAATCAATTAGTCCCAAAAAAAAGAAGCAAGCTTATGCTGAAAGTTATAGAGAAGGTAAGTAAAGGAGGAGGTGTGGATGATATCTGTTCTCCAGTAGTACCTGATGTAACTGATATTGCTGCGGCAGCTGTTCTTGAGGTCTATGACCCGTGGTCTGCTGCATCTAAGCCAACTTCAAATAACATGGAAGAAGAGATTAGAGAAGTGAAAATTCTTACATTAAGAAAATGCACGAATCCATCCAATACAATTTAAGAACCCAAAGGAACCATCTACATAATGGTGGTCCAAGGAATCCTACATAAACAAAATAATAGAACTGATAATAGAACTGATAACTGTGCTATGAAATGTAAGGAAACATTATAGTCATGTATCACAACAGGGAATTTCCGCATGTCTGTAGCATAGGCCAAATATAACAAACTGTGCTGGCAAGAGAGATTTTTCATGTATCCATGACTGAGCGACAGCGGTTATGACATCAATTACAAGAACCATGAAATTTAGCCGTTAGAATAATGGGGCAATTAAAAGACTTGCAATATGTCATGCCAACAAATCAGTATCCTAATTCCTAACCTCTGGATTGTGTAATTAAGGTATCTTCATATGTGCAGTAAATACATGAACAACTAAGTGACCCGACAGAAACTATATCAAGGATTGGAAAATGGAAGTGGCCTGCAGTGATTGATGACTATATGGTCTCAAAGTGAAAATGGAAGTGACCCGACAGAAACTACAACTAGAATACCACGGAAATGCATAAAATGGTCTCAAAGTTATATGCATGTATGCAATCTAAGGTTAGGGCCGCCTATATGCAAAAATTGAATGTTAGGCACACACAAAGTAAGCATTACACTTTAGCATTGATTCTTGAGATTGATCCAGGCTACATCTTCCTTTCAGGCTAGGCTTCCACTTTGCACTTGAAATTTACCGGTTGTGGTTTCCGGCAAAGTTATATCATATTCTATCATATCCATATCAACCCAAGAGTAAATATGACCTCTATGTGACATAAAAGACTAGGAAATCCAAAAATATAAGATTAACCAGTAATATAGCAGCTGTACATATATTCACGTATAATAAAAAGCACCATCTTGTATGTGGGGCAAGAAAACTTCTAGGTTTCGGAAATTTCATTTTTGTTTGATCAAACTTTATATGTTAAAGATTATCACTGTCAATCTAGATTCACTATTGTATGTCTGTATGATTAAATGGGCAGTATATATAGATATATACTAAGAACATGGACGTTGAAGGGAATTTAATAAAAAGCAACTAAGGTGGCTATCTATCAAGCCAGACATCGCACACGCTGCGTTGCCGAATGCAATGCATCAAAATGTACCCTGCCATATACTCAATATAAATGCAAGAACTCTTAGCAGATATGAGAAAAACAAGGAGAGAGCTTCACGGTCACTAATGAGATATCAGTCAACTGTTGCTTTATTGGACCCCGTCTAGTTCATGTCAACTGCTCAAAAGCATGAAGAGAGAAGAGAAGTAGATGCATCTCCTCGTGTAATAACCATCGAGACCTACACGGGCTGTTTCACGATGAATACTCGCTATTAATGAAACTAAATAGAGTTGATTTTGAAGAAATTAGGACCAAGCCAGAAATTAGCCTTCCCTTCTCTCCAGTTCTCCCTACTTAATCTTCAGCATTCATCAATGAGATAGGGGTTAAATGGCAGCAGCGTAAAGTGAATGGCAAGTTGGCACTAATGATGATCGTCATGGCAGCCACTGATATCACATTCATCTAAGCCTTTCTGGCGCACAAAAATGTAGTAAAGGTTAAATAAAACTTCTCGGCCAAGTGTCAACATGACATCAATCCTCTAAATCCACTCCGAATACCTTGCTCAAAAATATATGGCCGAGAGACAAGATAATTATACATACAAGAATGTCACACAGGTCGGAATGCCCGCCACATCAGTTACTGTTTAAATTCTTGCACTTATGGAGACACCCTTGATATTCCCCTAGACAAATTAAGAATTTAGAAGAAATGAAAATAGATTTTATATAGGAAAAGATAAATTCAATTCCTAAGATCATAAAATGGGGAGCCAAACAAGATACCGTAAATAACACAGCGGCTAACAGTGTGGTTCTTATTTTATAGTCTGTGTTTGACTCTTCCTCTCATCCTTTACATTCATAATCCCCACCCCCACGATGCGACATGTCCATTTCTCTTCTTTTTCTGTGTAGCCCTTGCTTACTCCAACAGTTCAACTCTTCTTTTGCCTCGGTCAACCAGGTACTGTAATGCCTTCCCTACCCTTATTCCCGGCTGCATTCCAACTCTTCTTCTCGGTCAATTAAGTAATGCCTGAAATTAGGTGCTAGCCAACCACTTGACCACCTGCCAAGAACCATGCTGAAGAAGAAACCACGATATATCATGTTGTGCCAAATATTGTCACATTTAGAGATATAAAGAAAAGCATTTGACATTGATAGAGTTTGAGACTATCCAATATCCACAAAGAATAGGACCACATAAATCATATGTTCATCCATAGAAGTTCCCTCCTCCCTCTCAATACCCAGCAGTAATAGCACTATTTAAAGTTCACATATAGTAAGAGAATTTGATTTAATGCATCCCGCAAATCTGTCCCAGTGATCAAGCTTCTAAGAAATCATGATCTCAAATGCAACATGAGGAATACTCATAACAAATAAACCTTTCCATCAAAAAAATTGTTGACGTGGATCATGCTCAAGGTTTCAAATTAATGTATGTGTGCCTTAGATCGGCTAGCACAAATTTTGTTTGCAACATTACTTTGACCTATTTATTAACTGAGATGTTATTTCGGAATTTTGTTTTAAAATCAAAGCTGCATTACACAACTGGCTAAGTGTTCTGATGACTAGCTCGCTTTGTCTACCAGTCGTTGGGAGTGAATCTGAATCCTGGTTCCTTCTTTTTTTTTCTTTTAACAAACACTTCTGGACTCAGGCATGTAAATCTTATGCGCCCGAGTAGGCATCAAACCCTTCTAAAGGTCATGGTCAGTGAGACTTCTCCCAGCCCTCTCAAGAGTAAGAGGACACAGGCTCAAAACCAAATGATGTTTTTGGGTTAAGTTAACAATACAACAATACCTGACAATAATCAGGTTAGTCAGATTGCATTCCAGTGACCCAACTATTAGCATGGTTGGTTTTTGGTCACACATACTTGGTTGGATCAAAGCTGAACCAACTTGAAGTTGAACAGACTTGATCTGATTGACGCCACCAGTGAATGCAACCCCAGAGCTATTTTAAATATAAGTCCCAGCGGAAAGTGAATAACTGGTCATGCCAATCGATCAAGAATTTTTCATAACAACAGAAAGGGCGTGGTCCCCCCAACAACACGTAGCTGAATGGAAGTAAAACTCATTTGATCAATACAAGCTATTTTGATAGTGTCGTAGTTGACACCGAGTGAAATGCTGGTATGTTTCAACCATGATGTTCTTGGCTAATGAAATTGTAATTAACTTCAAGATGTTTACATGTGTACAAGACTCTGGTTTTAAAGTAGAAACCAATTGTATTGAAAATTTAACAATAGCTCTTCACCAACTAAAGGTTGATGACAGATATATAGCAATGTCTTTAAGATAGCTAACCTTCATTATATAGTTAAATTGCTCATGTCTGACCATAGGTTAACTTGCTTGCATTGCAGAGCGAACTTGTCCATCAATTCCAGTGTGCAGGGCATCTTTCACATTCAAACGACCTATTTGAAAGGCCCTTAATCTCTGAGGGTCCATTTCTCCATAACCATGAGAATTCCAAACATTGCCTTGCACATAGGCCTGAGCTAAAAGTTGCTGCTGTTGCACTGACAAAAGTTGGTGCTGATTTGAGAACGGCATCAAAGGTTTATGGACTTGTTGGCCTCAGCGTTCAATCTGTATTTGGGAGGGAAAAAATTACTAATGTAGCAGTAAAGCACAAGTAGGTACGGAAGAGACATGGTTATAAAGATTCAGATGACTTCCAGAAAGACTGCATCCAGACAATGGCTGCCATTCAACGTTGCATGACCACTGGAAACTTGGTTCAAACCAGTAGACACGCAAGAAAGGGATATTTTAGTTCTACATTTTATGCATCGCTTTATTTTAAATGCAAAAAAGTGAAAAAGTCAAAATACATGTGCACGTTCAGTTACCACTATAATATTATTTTCCATAATTTCACTTTCACCAAAGACACAAAAGAATAAGAAAATAAACACAAGATAGGATGGAAAGAAAATCATGACAACTTAACAATCAACAAAGTTAAAATGAGCAAGTGTCAAATTAGCAATTAACTCATAAAATAGAACATATTTAAAAAATGTTGTCGACATTTGGTCTAAAATTAATCAATCCTTCGGTGCAACTCGGCCAACCGCAAGGGACGAAAATGCTAGGCTGATTATCATGATAGCAAGTTGGCAACAATAACTGCATTTTGCTATTCTTATGGTATTCGTATGTTATTAATGATGGGCGTCCATGGAATTGTGCGGATGGGCCTTTCCAAGGAAGAGCTTTAGGCCCAAATGAAACCTTCTTGTTTCTCTTCCTTGTGCAGCCTTGTACAAAACTCTGGTTGGTCTTTTTATGCTATCTTAAACATGTTTTTATACCTTTTGAGTTCTTTTCAACAAAAAATATATTTAAACAGCATTTAAATTAACTCGTAAATGTCACCCTAGTTGGTATATGCATCATTAAGGAGGAGATGAAAGAGAGCAAGCCCAAAACTCGGCCAATTTCAGTCCGTCCAAAGATATAAGTGAGTAGTCGTGAGTGGTTAATTAACACATTACACCACTGGCCGGACACTGCTACATAAGTATCTACATTACATGATCTCCTCTGAGATCCTCCTTCCGCCTAAATCTCGAGACTTGCAATCATCAGGCTAAGATAAATATTAAGAAAATCACAATACTCAAGTATGCACAAAAACCCCTAGCTAATTCAAATCATTATTATTATTACAAATCTAACTTGAGTGTCGGAGGGGTCTTAGATCAGCCCCAAAACCCGATCTCTCTGACTGCTCTATGTTGCAAGCTATGGAAAGAGGGCTCAACAGATGATCCATCCTAGTACCCCAAAATGAAGTCTAGGCATCCTAGTACCGGTGATGCTTTTTCCTTCCCAATAAACTAAATTAAGATCCAGACACAAATGTTAGTTACTGCAGCTAAGCCCAAAATTTGGAACATTAGTCTACGTTAAGCTCAGAGCCATTGACCGTTATGCATTTAAAGAAATTAAATTAGTCCAATTAAACAAGCTTGGAATTGGAAATGTTAAAAAATCACGTAAGAAAACTAACCTTTATTCCTCTATAAATACTATCCAACATCTCATACACTCGATCCGAATCCATATTCTTCAGCCTCTCGCTGGCCAAGAATTCATGAACAACACCCTCTACCTCAATCAAGCTACACCCTCGGTTCTTCTTCACGCCGAACCCCTTCATGATGCCCCTCATCCTCTCGACTTCATCCCATCGATCGCATGATGCATAAATGTTTGATACAAGCACAAATGGGCCGCTGTCCCCCTCCCTCAGCCTCTCAATCTCCTCCCTCGACTCATTGTCAAACTTCAAACAATCTCGTTGTTGATAGATCCTAAGCCCACCAAGAAATGCACCCCAAGCAAACACATCCGGCTCCATTGGCATTGACTTCATAAGCTCTCGAGCTTCATCCAATAGGTTTGCACGAGCAAAAAGATCGATCATGCAAGTGTAGTGCTCAATCTTCGGGCTTATGCCATACACGCACTGCATTCTATTGAAAATTTCACGCCCTTCTTCTAGTAGTCTAGCATGAGAGCAGCCTAATAAGACTGCTACAAATGTGACATCATTTGGACTAATACCTTCATTCTCCATATTGCAAAAAGTGGCGAGAGCTTGATGGGATTGACCATGGATTGCGAATCCGTAGATCATTGAAGTCCAAGCACAAGGATTCCTCTTCGTTAATCTATTGAACACTGATATCGCCCCTTCTAGTCGCCCACACTTGGAGTACATGTCTATTAGTGACGAACCAAGCCAATCATCAACCTCGAATCCTAACCTATCAATGTAGCCATGGATCCATACTCCTAGCTCAAGAGCCCCCAAGTGGGTGCATGACGAGAGCACGGTCACTAGAATCGCTTGATTGGGCCTCAGCCCATCGACCAACGCCTTCTTGAACACATCGATGGCATCACAAAACAGCCCCCTATGACACAACCCTGATATGAGAGCGCTCCATGTCGCGACATTCTTCTTCGGTGCATGATAAAACAGCTTTCGTGCAGCTTCTGCTGACCCGTATCTCGCTTGAGCACCGATCATCGTGTTCCACGACACAACATCTCTATACGGCATTTCATCGAACAAGTCCAACGCTCTGTCAGTACAGCCATTCTTTACATACCCGCCAAGCAACGCATTGTAAGTACCAACATTCTTGTCATTCGTCTCTTCAAACAAAGCCTTGGCTTCATCAACCTGGCCACACTTCACATAACCCCCAATCATCGAATTGCACAGCACGACGTCTCTCACGGGGATTCCATCAAACACCTTACGTGCATCGTCAATTTCATCGAACTCAGAATACATCCTGATCAGGCTGCATTGTACAAAGGGGTCCGCATCGAAACCCAGATGAAGGATCCTGGAATGGACGGATTTTCCAGATGCAACGGCGGGCGCGAGGGAGCACGCCTTGAGAACGAATGGGTAAGTGAAGTTATCGGGGGGAGGGCCGCATCGGGTCATGCGGAGGTAAAGGAGGATGGACTGATGTGGGAGGTTGGAGTTGGTGCAGGATCGGATCATGGCGTTGTAGGCGAAGGGAGTTGGGTTTGGGAGTTGGGAGAAGAGGAGCGAAGCAAATGAGAGGTGATGGGTTTTGGCGGTGGAGAATGAGAGGAGGGAGTCGAGAGAGTGAGAGTGGTCGGAGAGATGAGTTTGGATTATTTGGGCGAGGATTTGTTTGAGTTGGGAGAGGGATTTGCAGCTTCTTGAGAGGCGGTGGAGTTTGGCTGTGGAGTTTGGGAACATGCCGATGCCCCGATGCTGATTCTGACGACGGGAGGTCGATGAGAAGCGGGGAGTTTATTCAAATTAAGGTTTTGTTAAAACATGCACTTTTTTTCATATTATTTGCCATTAGGTCCCATATTCATATAGAAAAAGGCTTTTTTTTTATTATTATTTTTTTTGAAGAAATAGGTCTCAATGGAAAAGGACGTAACCGCAAGTACTATGAGCCTATGATTTAAGAGCCTTTTTTCGAAATAACCATTATTAAGATGAGAAATGTTGCATTGCACCTCAAAGAATGAGGTGCATATATTTAATATTTCTATAAAAAGTAAATGTGTCATCTTAGACATTTAAATCACCTTCTTTCTCTTTCTTCAAAAGTTAAAATTGGGCCCTGAATTCTATATGCACCTCATTTTTTTGAGGTACATTTAGCAATTCTCTATTAAGATTTAAGAGACTTTATAGACTTTTTTCGAAATAGCCATTATTAAAATTTAAGAGACTTTTCCGAAATAACCAATACTAAGTAGACATATCTCTTAAAAAAACTTAAAATTAAAATGACTTTATCAAAAAATGGTATTTATAGATCCCAAAAAACGTATAATTTGAAAAGAGTCCCTCAAGTAATAGATTTTGAAAGGATGTCCCCCAATTCACCTAACTCACGTGAAAAGAGTCCATTTTAATGAAATCTGTTTAAAAACATAACGAGTGCTAACTCGGATCGAGTTATGTTGTAATTTATGTGAGGTTTAAATCCTGATAACCCATTCTTAACCGATAAACCATTCTTAACCCGATAACCCTCATCACCGGCACCATCGACGGCATCGGCAAGTCCTTCGCCTTCCAGTTTGCCCGCAAGTGTCTTAACCTCGTCCTCGTCGACCGAGACCCAGTAAAGCTCCAAGATGTCTCCTCCGCCATCCAGTCCAAATACAACTACGTTAGGATCGAGATGGTGGTCGTGGACTTCTCCGACGATCTGCCCGAAGGGGTGGAGCGGATCAAGGATAAGATCAAGGGGTTGATGTGGGCGTGCTGGCAACAACACCGGGGACTCGTGCCCGTACGCAAGGTACTTTCACGAGGTGGATGACGAGCTGCTGACGAATTTGATCAAGGTGAACGTCGAGGGGGTCACCCAAGTGACGCATGCCGTGATTCAGGGGATGCTCGAGAGGAAGAGAGGGGCCATTGTCATTATTGGGTCCGGTGCCGCCATCGTGATCCCGTCAGACCCGCTTTACGCCGTCTATGCCACCACCAAAGCGCGAATTTTATCTTCTTATTATGCACGTTAAACGTTTGATGAAATGCACCAATGAGTTGGGTTGGAGGATGAAGAAAGGAGGGAGAGGTATAACGATCACTCTGTGTTTTCTGTTAGAAGCGAAGGAATATTCTTTTCAAATTAATCATAGGAAGTCTTTTACGTGAGTTAGGTGAATTGGGGGACCTCCTGACAAAAGCTATACTCATTTCAAATTATACTTTTTTTTTTGGAACCTATATATGAAAAACCCTTCTTTAAAACAGAAAGTGAAAAAACAAAACAATTTACATTTTCAGCTTCTCACTTCCTAAATGAAATTTTTGAAGGATCTCGAACAAAGCATTGCCTGCCTTGTGGATCCTTAAAGCATAGAGTATAGCTGGAAGTCTCTCACCTGATAATTCAACGTACAGTCCAAGAATAAAATTATGAACATATTATAACTCTCAATTTGAAAATAAATACAAAAATCGGCCAACTCTATAAACCGTTTCAAAAATAAATAAACTCATTCTTTAAATAACATATCAAAAAACGAATATTAAAATTCAAAATAGCATTCTGTTACTTTGATCAAATTTCAAGACAGTATTCTAAGACAATGGTAAAACATAAACGGCGGTGTTCTAAAAAGTAGCCACAAAATTATCTGAATAATTTTTAGAACTTGTCTTAAAGTCACTTCCTTTCACTGAATAATCTATCTTTGTTTCTACTGCTCTCAACAAATAAGCAACCAAACATCGGAATAAAATGAAGAAAAAATTAACATATATTCATATTTTTTACACAAACAAGCTCGATTTCAGTACAAAGGTTAGCTGGAAAAGACGCCCATATCAGTCGGCAAAATATCATATCCATATATAATATAATTGTAATTTACAAAATCAGAGTAAAAAGAACTTTGAATTGTGACTTACAGAATGCCATGTACAGTGTATATGCTTCTGCTACAACTACTACATACCCAATTACAATAAACCAAGCTTTTTACTTACATTTTGCCCCCATCTACGGCCCAAAAACCACCAGCTGGCACGTCACGCGGGGAAAGTAACAAAACCAAAACTTCTCGATAAATCGACATTTAACCTGAGTATTTCCATAGCTTGACAGTATTGTCATGGCTTGCCGATGCAATTACTCCGGTGACTGATGTAGCCAGAGCTGTAATTAGGCCGTCGTGTGGTGCAGAGACGGCCATGGTCTTCTTCTCTACCATGTCCCACAGCTGCAAAGACTGCAACAATTTGCAATGGAACAAACTTAGTTTACAGCAAGCCATAGTAACTCATTTGAGAGATTTATCTTTTTTTTTCAAATAATGATTCAGTGATTGTTTTGTATCATTTCATCTCATTTGAGAAAAAAGGTTTTATCTAGAACCAATCCTTAGGAGGAATAAGCAAAACTAGTCTTAACTTCTTTTATCCAAACACCATTTAACCCTTTGTCCCTCTTTCAAGGCATGATCAATCATTGTTCAACATCACTGCTTAAACAACCGTCTAAAAGGAATCAATGTAATTCCCTATGATTGTGAACAATTAAAAAAATCAATCCATCCATCGATCTAGCAATGAAGATAAGTCGATCTAACCATCAAGAGAATCTATCGCAATTACCTGATATCCACCAACAACCAATATCCCAGAAGTGCAGGGATGAAACGCACATGATTGGAAATTGTTTCCGTTAGAGCGTAGCTCATGAATGCACTCTCCAGATGCAGAGGACCACACCCTTACAGCATCGTAACTAACAGATGCAAGATATTCTCCGTTTTGATTCCAACATACAGACTGTACCTCCTTGCTATGACCCTGAAAGCAAAAGAAAATTCACATGATTAAATACACAAGTTAGGTTTTTGCAATAACACTATTGTTATAATTCAGGTCTTTCATTCATTTCCTAGCAAACATCAGAATGGACCTGTAGAACACGGATCTTTCTTTTAGTTTCAAAATCGAAAATGGAAACTACATTCTCCGATGCTGCAGCCAGTAGTTGTCCAATTCTCGGCTGAAATCTCACTTGTCGTGAACCACCCTGTTTTACAGACAATCAAGATGAATACAAGATTCAAAATACTTCAAGTCAAAAAAGGAAATAAAATTACATATTCAAATAAATACATAAACAAAGGAAAGAGAATCAACCTTGCTGAAAAAAGAACCTGAACGCTCACTGACATCCCACAACCAAATATCACCATTATCATCACAAGAGCACAATATATCTTTATTTTTTGGGTGAAAATCTAATGAGGTCACTTGGGAGCTATGTCCAGCAAATGTGTGCAGGGAAGAGCTTGGCTACAAAACAAGCCAGATAAAATATTATACACATCTACAAGAACAAAAAAGATTTCAGACAAGATGATCACACATTGATCTAATCATCAAAGCAGCAAGAAATGTACTCCATTTAAAATAATATATCCATGCTAGTATTACAGAATAACATGAGAGGGTACGAATAATTCGGCATCAAAGGACCATAATCACCTCACCAAACTGAAATTACTCCTCCACATCAAATAGCATTCATTTCCAAAGTAGAAGATGAACTTACAAAAAAGAACATGTTACTAATACTAGAGAAACCATGGTGACGGATAAATAACAGATAGACTATCAAGAAAAGAGCAGGAAAAGAAGGAAAAGAAAGGCAGCAAATGACCGACTGGCTAGCAAACACTGATCTTAAAACATGGTAAATACTTCTTTTTCTAATCCAAACAATCTTTTTTAAGTCACAAAGCTGACCAAAAATAAAGTATTCTTAAAACATGTGCTGTGAAATCCAAACAAACCTTTGGAACATAATCCAAAGGATTTTCACATTTTCGAATAAAGATGCAAATCAATGGATGCTCATCCAGGATGAAAACCAACTGAGTTTTCATCCCAATCATTCAAACAATCATAATCAATGTACAACAACCCTCACCTATGATTATTCTTCAGGTACCTCAAAATCCGAGTACTGCAACCCTTTGGATAGGCACGGATCACATGTAGACTACAAAAAGTAAACGACGTGTTGGTGGGCAATAGTCAAGCAATTGAGTTTATCCATTCCCGCTAGATCAAGGTTGTGGAAAGCAGATCGGAACGAGGTGACAAGGCACCAATCAAGTGTTGGGGGCTTTATGGGGGCTTAACCGTCAAAGGCGACAAGTGTTATTTTGTAAGAACATGAGCAAAAAACGTAACAATGGAGTAAATGAAGGAGAAAAGACGAGAAATGGAGGAAAAATTTTACAAACATTATTTTGATGATCAATAATATCAAGGTATAGAATTGTTATGCAATAAAAAACATTTTAAGATTGATAAAATCAATGAAAGAGATGAATTGATTCTTATTTATCATTCTGAGGGAAGCTTGAAGGCTTATTTATAATTACAGTAGAAATCAGATACATCAAATCTGGACACACTCTAATCATGATAATATTAAATATTAAATACTAATACCAATATGATGCCTAATATAGCAAGAGACGTAACTAAGTGCTATATGAAACAAAGTACCACAGTACACTGGGGGCACCTCTAAAACACATAGGAGCCACCTAAAATATCTTCAACGGTTTATAATGAAAACCATCACAATATCATATACAATATTATTAGACATGCCGCTGAACTTGACATGTATTACTACCACCGTGCTTTGTATATAGATTTTACTAGGATTGAGATAACTCATATCGGAGTGTGTGGGAGTGGCTGAAGCCATGCTTTTGGACCATGTCTGATAGGATTCCATACATGTTCTTGTTCCGAACCGATCGTTCACGTCGGATGGATCCTGAGTCCCATACCTGTTTTTGTTCCGACCCAATTGTTCATGACCAAGAACTGTATGTTGGATGGACTTGGCTCAGTATAACTTCTCATGGTACAAAGTGGTCTTCGAGTAGCACATCGTGCTCTCCAATATGAGTCACAGCATTAGCATAGGACATCATAGTCTATTATACAAAATAGTGCTTGAAGGATCGTCTATCTCATGCTTAGCCTATTGCTATAAATTTTTGTTACCCTGCCTGGATGTTTTTATTAATGCTTGTCGTTTTATTTGCTTATTAGTGAAATACTTCCTTATCTGTGGCCATGCATTGTTATCAATTGTCACTATTGTCCTATCGTTTAATAATAATATTCATGTCTTGTATGATTGCCTTTAGTATAGTCGTATTGCTACTTCACAGTTCTCGTTTATTATAAGTCACAGCCTAGGAATGATATAACTTTACATTTACATGATATATAAACATTTAATACAGTATTATCATATTATAAGTCACAGCCTAGGACTGATATTACTTTAGTATTGTCGTATTTCTACTTCATAGTTCTCTTCTATTATAAGTCACATTTAATGCAGTCAACTAGTATACATAAAAGATACATGTCTTTTATGTAGATTGTTACTTCTTGGTTCAGTAGTTTATCTTACTAGTCTTTAATTGTTCAATGTGCTCATAACATGTTACCATTTGTTCCGTAAATTACTTTTCACATGCATTGTATTATTATTATTATTATGTTATTCTGCTTCATACAAAAACTATTTGCTTAGATTTAATATAATCTACTTTTAATCCAGTGGGACTTCAGAATTATAAGACTAGCTTACTATCCTCAGAGACATGCACAGAGATTCAGAGTTAATTCATTCAAATTATGTTTTACGGTATATTTCTATTTTGCCTATACTATTTTCACTCGTAAACAACTAGACCTGCAGCTCTTGAAAATTATAATGACCCCCGAAAAGCGGGTCGTTACATACATATATATATATGCATAAAAATTTAAGTAACTTCAAAAATCAAAATTTTAAATGAGACTAACAAATTGTCAAAATACTTCAAAATCAAATACTTTTAAAGAACCGAAACTGAAATCAAGACCAAATTCACAAATCACGCACTTAACCCACACCACTATTCAAGGGTTTGTGTAGTGATAGGGAGTTTAATCTATCCAGTGGCTACTAGCATTTTAGGCTTTATCAATATATCAAGCATGCCCTTTCTCCGAGAAAGATATATACCAGTATCGGACAACTTCAATGCCTAGAAAGTCCTAGAAAGTATTGGAAGCTCCTATATCTTTTTTTATCGAACTTTCTCTGAAGAACAAAATCAACCTCAATGCTGAGGAAGATAAATATTATTATATGTTCTTCAGATTTCTATTACTATTCAGATGGTCTCCGATTATTGCATTATCATCAACAAGCAGTATTTGTACTCTCTGATAATATAAATAAAACAAGAATGATCAATCTCGCGTATGCGAAGACCATATGACTTCTAACACCGGTGAATCTCCTAAATCTTGCATTGGGTCCCTCCAATCCGTTAAGCCACATTTTAAGTTTGCACATCTTCCTAACTCCTCTTAAGCAACAAACTCATGTGATTGTTTTATATATAGTGTGTACATTTTAAGAAACTCCCTTCAACTTTGCTCTATTTTGAGAAACATGCATTGAAGTTTTTTATTTTCAAGAAACCCCACTAACTTTTAAAAATCCCAACTTAAAAAATTCCACAAAACTTTCGCGTATTTTTCAAATAACATTCATTTTCTCAGAAATTACTAGAAAGTTCTGTGGGATTTCTCGAAAAAGTAAGGTAAAGCTTAGTCGGTTTTACGGAAAAGTTCGAAGGGATTTTTTTTAAGTCAAGTGAGGTTCCTTGAAAATAAAAAACTCTAAGTTTTTTAAAATGTAGCAAAGTTGAGGGCAATTTCTTAAAATTTACCAATATATAATTCATCATCAAACCTCCCACTGAGAAAAGCATTTTTGACATCTAAGTGATAAAAGTGTTTAATAATAAGCAACATGACAAGGGACAATTCGGTAAACAGAAGTCATTTTAGCCACCAGGAGGTATTGCAGTTGTTGTCACATTTAATTGAAACCGTGATGATTCAACTGAAATTGCTCAATTTCAGCCTTATCCTCTAATTTGATTTACTCATTGAGTAGTTGCACGCATTTTTATAACACATCATGAAAAATTCATTGGTGAAGCTACTTCTATTGTCTTTTATCTCTTCTTGTATTAGAGAATCGTCTAACTCCTCTAATCATTCTCTAATTTCTCTTAAAGCTTCCTCTGATGCAGGACAAGCCTGCATAGTTTCTGAGATCTAAAAAGATATAGCACTCTTTAATAACTCCACATGTTGTGAATGAAGATTTATAGACTTCTAGAACCTTCTTTTATTATTTTCTTTTATTTTCTTTATTTCATTATAGCACAAGTTGTGCTCATAACTTTAGGTTATAAATAAGCTTGTATCAGAACTTTTAAGATTGGTGAATGAATTGAGTTCATTTTTTTGACACCCCCAGATTAGTTTGGGTGAAACTGAGGTCTTTCATTGAATCTCTCGCTCGTGAGAAGTTGAGCGTGCGTCTATGAGACAGACACACGGGTCTGAATCTCGAAATCTGTCCATTGTTTTATTAATCCCAAATTTTATCCCCCAAATCCTTAATTTTTCACCGCCACAAACCCTAAATCTATTTTGGCATGCCTCATACTTGGTATCAAAGTAAAGTACATCCAAGAATCTGTTGGCGACCCTCGGATGAATGTCGGTGATCTCCGCCGGCGAAGGGAGCCGCTGCCTGATCCTGTTGTCTGAAGTTGTCAAGTAGAGAACCGTTGGTGAAGAGAGGAGGTGAGCCATTGGATGACGAGGGGTTATTTGAGTGAAGTAATCTGAGCCGTTGTTGTCTGGAATTAATTACCACCGTTCGATGCAAGGGAATTCAATTAGAAGCGTTGATGAAGAGAAGATTGTTAGAGTAACAAACTCTGCTAGGGTGAGCCTATAAAGGCAAGTTGTTGAGAAAGAATCTCTTATCGATGATGAATAGAATGTTGCTTCAGTAATTTCTGAGCAATTTTCCTTTTTCTTTTTCCGTTTTGATTTTTGTTTACAATTTTATCTTCGTTTGTTTGAGAATTGCCTTGCAATTCTCTTTCAGATTCAATTTACAGGTTATCAGAGAGTTCTGCGATCATAGGGAAGAAGAAAGCTCCACAATTGATACCAGCGCAAACTACGAGCCATGGGGATGAGAATCTCTATGAAGAGGTAGACAGCCATGACGTTCGAGTGGATAAGAGGCTGAAGCGGATCGAAGAGATAATCGAGAAGCAAGCAGCTACCCAGGAACGTATGGTGGTCAATTACACTGATTTCAAGGCTCAATTTGATCGTGACCAAACTGATTTCAAGATGCAGTATGTCCGCGATCAATCTGACTTTAAGGCACAACTTGCTCGAGAGCATACCAACTTCAGGACACAGTTTGCCCTTATAAATGCTCAGTTCCAATATATCTCCAAGCAAATTGGTGTGCTCCGGACATCTAAGGATCCGCTGGGAAATGGGTCTAGAACTGAGCAAGGTAACAATTCTCACCATAATTCTGATTCCTTTCATGAAGGTGATGCTAGTGGAAATTGGAATAAAAGTGGTAATCAGGGGATTAAGTTTGGTAATGCAAAATTTTTGAAACCTGATTTTCCAGTTTTCAAAGGAACCGAGGATGTAATCTCTTGGATTAATCAGGTCCTAAAAATCTTTGAATACTACAATCTCGATAGAGAGATGTAGGTTAAAGTCTATGGATTTTACTTCAAAGATAAGGCTCTCCAATGGTATAAATGGGGGAGATTAATTTGGAGAATTTTCTCCATGGGATGTATTCAAGAGAGAATTGGTTTCTAAATTTGGTCCCACTGACATTGAAGAACCTTTTACCTCCTTTGCTAATTCAAAACAAACTAGCACTGTGAGGGATTATTTGGAGAAGCTTGAACAATTGATGGGACTATTAGATAAACTGCCAGAAAAATACATTCTCGACAAATTCATTGAGGGTTTAAAATATGATATTAAGTTTGAGGTTAAGGCCTCTAGACCCCAGACTTTTAAGGAAGCTGTGTACCTAGCTCGGAATTTTGAAGAGAAAATCCACTCAGATGAGGAGAGCAAGCAGGTGACATGGGCAAACATGGTCTTCAGAGAGGAAAGTACGAGCTCAACTTTTGGGAGTTCAGTGGCAGAAAGCTCAACTACAATACCTCAGCGTAGCTCTCCTAACTCTCATGGGAGTCAGGCTAAAAGACTCAACCCCGAGGAGATTCAGAGCCGAAGGCAAAATAATATGTGCTTTTGGTGCAATGAGAAGTGGAATTAGGACCACAAATGTAGGGAGAAAAATCTGTTCATCCTAGAAGGTGTTTGGAATGGAGAGGATTGTGATCCAAGAGAAGAACAATTGACAAATGAATTGTTGACACCATGCTCCAACGAAGAGATAACTGAACCCACTTCTATCTCATTACAAGCTATGTGTGGGATTCCTGCAGCTCATACACTCAGGTTGAAGGGAAGCATCAATGGTCACACTATCATCATACTGGTTGATTCTGGTTCAACCCATAGTTTCATCCACCCTAGACTAGCTAAATCATTAAATTTGTTGGAAGAAGAATCCAAGTCCTTTCAGACAGCAAGGGGAGGGATGCATACTCCAGCTTAAATCCTTAATGTTAAAGGATACTTGTCTACATAGTTATGCAGCTGAAGCACGAGATTTACAACCTGGAATTCAATTGATCTTGGATCAGCATGCAGACATCTTTCAAGAGCCTAAAGAACTTCCTCCACAGAGAAGCTGTGACCACCGTATACCACTAGAAGAGGGGGCGAAACCTATTTGTATGAGGCCCTATCGGCATGCTCACTTCCTCAAGGGAGAAATTGAAAAACAAATCAATGAGATGCTGGATGTGAGGCCAAGTGCAAGTCCTTATGGGTCTCCAATAGTAATGGTGAAGAAGGCTGATGGGGAGCTGGAGATTATATGTGGACTATCGTGCACTCAATCAGCAGACTATGAAGGATAAATTTCCAATTACAATCATCGACGAACTCTTGGATGAACTGCACGAAGCTGTGGTGTTTTCTAAGTTGGACGTGCGTTCGGGTTATCATCAAATCAGACTCTTCCCTCCAGACATTTACAAAACAGCCTTTTGAGCCCACGACGGGCACTATGAATTTGTGGCGATGCCGTTTGGGTTAACCAATGCTCCATCTACATTTCCATCTCTAATGAATGATATATTCAAACCTTATTTGCATCGCTTTGTTCTTGTTTTTTGATGACATCATTGTCTACAGTCCCAGCCAGGAAATTCATCAAATTCATTTGAAGGAAGTGTTCCAATTGCTAATGGAGCACCAACGGTTTGTTAAAAGATCCAAGTGCTAATTCAACAAGGAAGCTGTAGAATATCTAGACCATGTCATTTCAAGAAGCGGGGTAGCCGTCGATCCAAAGAGGATTGAAGCTATTACACATTGGAGCACTCCTAAAAGCCCCAAGGCATTGAGAGGGTTCCTAGGACTTGCTGGTTACTACCGCAAGTTCATCAAGGGGTTTAGAGCAATTGCAGCTCCCCTTACGGATTTACTAAGCGGGAGTTTGGGTGGAATGACGTAGCAACACAAGCATTTGGTCAGTTGAAAAATGATCTCACTACTGCCCTGTACTATCCTTACCTGACTTCGACAAGCAGTTCATAGTGGAGTGTGATGCCTCTGGCAAGGGAGTTGGAGCTGTGTTGATGCAGTCAGGTATGCCCATTGCATTTCTAAGTGCTAAACTGAGGGGTAGTGGAGTGTGATGCCTCTTGCATTTCTAAGATCCAAGTTCAAAATTAGTAGCTGGGAATGTTGGCGACCCTCGGATGAATGTCGGTGATCTCCGTCAACGGAGGGAGCCGCTGCCTGATCTTGTTGTCTGAAGCTGTCAAATAGAGAACCGTTGGTGAAGAGAGGAGGTGAGCCATTGGATGACGAGGGGTTATTTGAGTGAAGTAATCTGAGCCGTTGTTGTCTGGAATTAATTACCACCGTTCGATGCAAGGGAATTCAATTAGAAGCGTTGATGAAGAGAAGTTTGTTAGAGTAACAAACTCTGCTAGGGTGAGCCTATAAAGGCAAGTTGTTGAGAAAGAATCTCGTATCGATGATGAATAGAATGTTGCTTCAGCAATTTCTGAGCAATTTTCCTTTTTCTTTTTCCATTTTGATTTTTGTTTACAATTTTATCTTCGTTTGTTTGAGAATTGCAAGGCAATTCTCTTTGAGATTCAATTTACAGGTTATCAGAGAGTTCTGCGATCATGGAGAAGAAGAAAGCTCCACAGAATCTACCGATTTCAACATCTTCTTTATCTTCTTGGATCTCTGTAAAAAAGTTCCGTGTTCATCTTCTTCCTCAAGTCAGAGAGGAAGAACCATAGATGCCTCTTCTCATTGCCTTCAACATTAGGTCTCACCATCTTGAGCAACCTCGCCACTTCTTCAGATCTCATCACCTTCATTAGAGTCGAGATTGGATCCTCGGCAACTCTCTCATTGTTGTCGACAAGATCATAACCATCACTTCAACATATCCGTCCCGACCTTCGACCGCCTTCGTCGAAACCCAACTCGACCGCCTTCGTCTTCTATCTCCAGCATCCATTGTTAACGAAGCCACCTTAGATTTTTTTTTTCAAAGGGATTATAGAATCATATATACATGTAACATACATAGCTGGAAAGTGATTAAGTGTCAGCAAGCTGAAGATTCTCAAGGCATAGATTCTTACTTCATCTGCATTCCAAAGACGGACGGTCTTATCAAAAGAAGATGTTGCCAACTGAGTTGAGTCTGGCTTAAAACGGATGTCTGTAATCATAAGCGTGTGTTCTTCACGAAGACCTGTTGTTTGGAGATTCCCCATGTTCCAAATAAGTACCTATCAGCATGATGAAGAGCGTGGTAAGCAAATGAAAATTCATATTTAAGAGCAATGCAAGACAAAATTCCTCGCCACTAAAAGAGAATCTATAAATTAAGCTGATGAATGAGCACCAGCAGGTTTCATAGTGCTATAGATATCAAACCCCTTCCTTACACGGTTTTCCGGGCCTTGGAGCAGAACTCCAATTTGAGGAGGCTCAATGATGATGTTATCCAAATTTCGACAACTGCGATCCATTTGACATTGCCCCTCTACGAGTTGGCATGAAACTCTTGACGGATTCAACTGTAGGCAAGGCGTTCTGGCTACAATTTCTAGAGACACAGTTACTATGGATCCATCTATTGATCATGAACTTAAAGTCCATACAACAAAAGTGCTATCCCCGTAAATTATCAAGCACATATGACGAAAATCTAATAAAATTGCGGACAAGGTTTTCTAGCTAAAACAAGGAACTAATTGTTGTACCCATATATGAAATCATATCTAGATGCCTAAAACGAACACGCAAATATATCTTATAACATTTGTGCATCAAAAAGATGCTGTTACTGTTTGCATGTAAACAGAATCGATGAGAAAATGTACTAGAGAAGATAAAGCCTTAAAGATATACAGTATTTCTTACTCTTGAAAAAACTAACACTCATGGTTGTCTTTTTTATTTTTCTTTTTCTTTTTTTTTTGAAACCAACAGTCAAGTTGTCAGGAAAGCGACCCCGCTTCAGTTCTACCTCCATTGTCTTCAAGAAATTTGGGGAGAACATTAAGATCATAAATAAGATAGGAAATAGGATGCTCTATACATATATTGATAATAAAACTGTGACATCGGGTTCATACTGGCTGATATCAGTTAATATGAACCCAGTACGATGCGACATCACATTGTCATATCAAAGGTAACATTTTAAGCCAATACAGTATTCCCAATATGTATTGGAATCGGACGACAACTGAATACATGATATTTGTTTATTTACTAATAGACACCCAAAATAATGACATCACAACACTCTTGAATTGCACAAGTGATGAATTTAGTGTGTAAATGATGGACCAAATTAACTAAACAAACGATAATCAAAGCTTGTCATGTTATCTTTCATTATAAGGAGAGCTCCGAGAAAGTGAAAATGTCCTTGTTAAAATGTGGCAGCTTCCCCTCTATATATTTTATCATTTACTGTAATCCTACATCAATTCTCATCTCCAGTGAAATCCTGTTAACTCGACAAATAGTTTGACCATTCAATTCCAAAAGAAGTTCTGCCATGTAACAATTGCTGTACTACATTGTTGAAAATTTCCATTTCTATTTTTGAAAAAAAACTTTCTAACGCAGGAGAGAATATCTGAAGAGAAAAATGGAAAAAATTAGTAGATCTAGGGTTCTAAATTAGGAAAATGGGAAAAATTAGGGCAGAACAGATTAGGAAAATTAGAGATTCCAAATAAATAAGGGAGATTAAGAATTTCTCATCTAGACTATCATCCACACACTCCAACAAATCAACGCGCTAAAAATTTAAAAATCTAGACCTCTCGTCAACTTTCTCGCATCTTACAAGAAAGCTTTAAAAGAGAAACCTTTTTCTCAAATCAATCTTTTTACATTCATTCACAAATTGTCAAATAAGCCTATTTACAGACTTACAACTGGAAACAAATCTTTTCACATTTGATTTGGGATTAAACCAAATAACTAAAATATTAAATATAATCTAAAGATGGAAAATGGGCAAAACTAATAGATAAATCATTCTAAATTGGAAAATTGATGAAAATTGAGAAAGAACAAATTGAAAAAAAATAGAAAAATCTAAAATAAATAAGAGATGTAGATAGTTTCTCACACATGTCTAGTTTCTCACACAAGTCACCTTATGCAACTCCAACAGATCAGCATGTCAAAGATTTAGAGAGCTATGCCTCTTATCAAGTAGAGAGTTTCTCACACGTGTCATCTTATGCAACTCCAACAGATTAGCATGTCACATGTCAAAGATTTAGAGAGCTATGCCTCTCGTCAAGTCTCTCGCACACTCATTCCCTCGCATCTAATAAAAAAGATTCAAAAGAGTTTTTTTCATTTATTAACTGATTTCTATTCTTCATAACACCAGCATCCATTGCCTCCTTCAAAACGGATAATGCACAATACTTTTTATGCTCATTTTTTGTAAAATTACATGTATCCATGTAGCCAGATATATACTATAAATTTTCATTAAAATATAATTTAACTAACTAAAAATACCTCCAAGATATATAATGGTTTAAACTAGCTTGCAAGATTGCAACATGTTTAAACGGGTCTAAAATCTGGTTTAAAACAACTCTAGAATCTTCGAAACAGCACGATGGCATGAAAAAAACTTTAAATATCTTAGACCAATTTTACATGTTTGGCTTTTGATTGCACAGAAGATGAACATGTCCAAGTAAGGTGCCGACACGTATTTGCTTGAGTTGGCTTGTAGCTAACTCAAACTCAACTGGATTTAGACAGAAAATGGCTCCAAAATCTTACCAAATTTAATATAGAACCAAAAAATTTAAGAAATTTTAGGAAATAACACAAGAAAACTAAGGTTCCAAAGCTTCTTGCCACGGACTTGACCTCTTATCAAGAATAAACATTTCTCTGGTTTAAGGGTTTAATCAGTCAAAATATTTCATTTTCATTAACTACCAAATAAAATAAGTTTGGAGTTAATATATAGGTTTACAACTTGAAACAAATTTTCTCTCATGAGATGTGAGATTAAACAAATAGCTAAAATATCGAATAAAATCAACTAAGATCCTAACAGATAAAACCAACTAAAATCCTAACCGATAAGATCTTATAAAAACAAATAAAATTCTAACTAAATTTCAAATAAATAAAACCTGATCACTATCGTTCTCTCTAATTTCGAAAAATTACTATCTGATAAATGGTGACCAAAAACATAATCAATGGAGACCATAGTCCTATAGTTAGAAAAAAATGCATCCTCGAACTTCGAAATAATAATTAATAAAGACTTGCGAATGAACTTTGTCAAAAGCGTAAAATCTATAGATTAGTAAGCTGTGACGGATAAGTAAGGTCAACGTCGATGTGCTCAATCAAATTAAGTGGTGTCTCTATCTGTACCTCTGGTGCACGATTAATAGATGGATCAAGCGAGAGCTCTAGTTCGAATTGTGGTGCTAAATGATGATCAAGTAATGCTCTAGCTCTGGCTCAGGCTCAACCTAAGGCTCCAATACGGCCTCGGGCTCAATCCGTGTCTCGGTCTCATATTTTGAATTTATCCTGGGCTCGAACTCAAACTCAAACTTTATCTTAGATTCTAGCTCATGCTCAGGCTCGATCATAGATTCCAGCTTAGGTTGGAGCTTACTTCATCTTTAATAGTTCGAGAATTTGAATAGGTTTGTTGTTGCTCTCATGCAACTTTTCTAGTAGATCCTTTGCAAGCTTTGACATTTTGTGAATTGATCGGCGCTTAGGAAGATAATGGTATCAAAGAGCAGTTTTAAACACCTACCAACGTCGAAAATGAAACCAAAAATTGCTTATACCAAGATACCGCATCTTCACTTAACTTGTTATATACGTACATACATTTGTTTCATTCAAAAAGTCAAAACGTGAAAAAAAAATCTTCTAAATAATACTCTCAATTATCATATACATACCAAAAATATGCGATGCGAATGATGATCATGACTCTGGCTCTGGCTCAACCGTTGGCTTCAATGTGGGCTCCGGCTAAATCATCATCACAATCTTATACTCGGAGTTTAGCCTGGGCTCGAGCTCAAACCCAAACTTCGTCGAAGGTCTTGTTCGGGCTCACGCTCGATCACAAATTTAAGCTTGGGTTTGAGCTCTTGCTTCATCTTAATTGTTCGAGCATTTGAGGAAGTTTATAGTTATGCTCATGTAACTCTTCTAGTGAACCCTTCATAGGCATTTAACATAGAATTATTGAGATGATTGATAGATTGATTGGTGCTTAGAAAGATAACGATATCGAGGAGCATTTTCAAATACTAACTAACATCGAAAAGAAACCCAAAACCACTTATACCAATATAGCACTTCTCCACTTAACTTTGATATGCGTACTTTTTTTCATTCGAAATGTCTTTATAAAAAGAAATATTCTAAATCATACTCTCAATCATATCCATACATATCATCAACGTTATAAACGAGTGGGGCCCGTCTAAGTCAAAAAGTCAAAATATAAGAAGAAACCTTCTAAATGACACTCCCAATCACACATATACATGTAATGGATGCAATAAAAAAAGTGGGACCCATCTTAACATTGCTTGCGTATAATCTGTCAGAAAGAGTAGCATATGTAGCCTTGGTCATTGTAGTACCAAATAAAATTAGATTCAATCCAGCAAAAAAGAATATTTCATGGGGAAGCTAAAGTACTTGATGGGTTTGATGGGTTTAATTTGAGCGAGAATGAAGAACCATGATTTGATTTTTAAGAAAGCGGTGATGTTAAAAGCAGGGCGAAGGAAAAGATGAACAATAGTTATAGGAATTTTTTTTAATATTTTAACTGAATTTTTTACTTTATTTTTTGAATTTTTTTTCTCTGTTTCTCATTTCCCCCTTTTTTTTGATTTTTTTTCTCTGTATTAAATTTTTTTCCTCTTTTTTCCTCTTTTTTCTTTTAATTTTTTTTCCTTTCTTGATAAAAAGAACTAATTTTTAACACTTAAACATAAAAAAAAGATGAAGAAGATGACGGTTTGGTTATGGTAGAATTTCTTTATTAAAACATATTCTAAAGAAAGAAGATGAAGAAGATAAAAAAAGAAAAACATCATGGATCATAAGAACAAAACCAGGACTTTGGGTCTGATGCCAAAATGATGTGGGGTGGAAGATCTAAAGAGATAAATTGAAAAAAAATACATCTATGGTTCTAAATTGGGAATTTTAGGTATTCAAAAAAGATAAAAGATGTTGAGAGCTTCTCACCCCTGTCATTCTCCGCCCACTCTAACAAATAACATGCCAGAGATTTAGAGATCAAGACCTCTCACCATCATCTCATAAGAAAGATTCAAACGATATTTTTTTTTCTAGGCAGTTCTTTTCCATTCTTTAACCGATTGCCAAATAAAATAAGTTCAAAGTCTATTTATAGGCTTACAATTCGAAACAAAATCTTTTCACATCTGATGTAGGATTAAACTAAAAAAACTAAAATATCAAATAAAATCAACTAAAATCCTACCAGATAAAACCAATTAAAATCCTAACCGATAAAATCACATAAAAACAAATAAAAGTCTAACTAAATTCCAAATAAACATAACTCGATCACTGTCATAGTCATTTCTTGATGAAACTGACAGGTAAAAGAAAGTTACCATCTAGATTCAGCAAAATGAAGGAACTACAAGCCTTCTGCACATTAATCTAAGTACTTCCTGCCTTTCAAACGATGTAGCTTGTTTTTCAAACCCAAAAAGAAAAGGAAATATCTTTCAGATCATAGGATGGTTTTCTACTCATCCCAGTATCCATTTTTTAAGGGAGTTGCAACACACATTAGCCATTGCAGGCTTGCTTACATATATATTCTATGGACGGGGACATAATCAAATTCTGAACAGCACAACACAGAAAAAGAGGTATTACGCCCAATAGTTGTGCCTGACAAGAAGTGTCTGGGCACATGAACCTTTCACAAGGGCGTGCATCTAACAGTTACAAAAGGATATGCATCGCCTAAATCGAATGAATCTATCTCAATTGCTGATCTCAGATTTTCAACCCAACCACTTGTTACTTGATTTTCACATGGGCCGTTCCTACCAAAAAACTTGCCTAACAAAAATCAAGTATGAGGTAAAGGTACCTATCACAGATTCACAAGTATTCTGACTCCATAGACATCAATACTAAAAAATATGTTAACACATACAACTATCCTGCTACTTCAATTTGATCAATTTCATATATATGGCACAAAATAACTGGTTTTAGAGTCGGTACTCATACAACATAACTAAAGCATTTAGGATGAAGATACACTTCTTGCACGTATTAATAATCGTATTTTTACCTTCTTTTCATGGCCAGCACTGGCCAACAACTTCCCATCTGAAGAGAAATGACAGCAGAGAACTTTATTGTTGCTTGTTCGGTTACAACCCATTGAAGTGAGACCTGACAGACATAACACCGCTGTTATGATGATTTTTGAAGAGATAATGAGCATGAAAACAAGAATGTATACATTGTGAAGTCTGTGGATTCTGCTCAGCAGGGCTCCTTTTTGATGGAGCAAAAAACTTTACATCTTCATCATTTGACAAATATGTAGCCAAATGGTCATCGAATTCACCAATATCATCAATATTCTCCAGATCATCCTGCCATTAAAGGATGTGTTTGTTTTTTACCAAATGAAATATTGCACTTGGCGACCAAATGCACTGTTGTTTCCCTCAACAAAACTGAGGCACTTCCCTAATGTTCTCAATGTGAATAACAGAAAGAAAAAAGAAAAATCAATGCGATATACCATTTGATTTGGAGATGAACCAAGTCCACCTGCCCCATTCACACCATACATCATTGAACTTTTTGGCATATTGCTTGCATGTGGAAGATTGCTACTCATTGCAACGTCATCGCCCGGTGTATTAATAGACGGAGTTGATGGCGGAGTGCTCGAAGGTCCAACAATGTTGCCTGCACCTGAACTGTTTGCAGCTCCAGAAGAAGTAGGTTTTCTCTTTCTATGATTCTTGATCCGTCAACATGGGTGTAGCATGAAAATCAATTAGTTCCAAGAAAGAAGCAAGTGTATGTGGAAGTTAAGAGAAAAGATAAGGAAATGAGAAGGTGTTGATGATATATGTTCTCCCGCAGTACCTGTTGTAACTGATATTGCTGCTGCTGTTGTTCTTGAGGCCTATGAGCTGGGGACTGCTGCATCTGAGCCACCTTCAAATAACACGGAAGAATAGATTAGAGAGGCGAAAATTCTTACATTAAGTAAATGCACGAATACATCCAATACAATTTAAGAACCCAAAGGAACCAGTAAAGGACCAGCAAGTTCAAGACATTGTTATGTATTGGTGTTTCATACCAATATTATTTTGATGATGATCACAACATAATGTTGTTGCTAATGACTCTCGTGTTTTAGTCTCATGTTTATCAAATGAAGAATAGCATGATTTGAAGACTAAAGTGCAAGGATGGACATCAAGAGGAGCAATGTCAAAGCTTGGACTCAAGGGGTGCCAAAGCTTGGAGATGATGGAGAGCATCAAGGTTGAAGACATAGACTCTAAGGAAAGCAATGTAATCCATGTAATATCTTTTATTACTTGCATTTCTCTTTTTGGGTCTATGTTTAATGTAATGCAATGATAGATGGTCTACTCATTCATGCATATGCATATAATCATCTTATTGAGCCATAGGATTATCATAGAATCCAACCCAATAGGTTCATCATGCCAAATAACTCAATTGAAGTCTCTGGCTCTCCAACAAGCGACCGATGAAGGAAGGACAGGCGACTGGATGATTCCAGTCGCCTGGCCAGCCTTCTACAGTCGGCTGTTGTGCACTAGCTCAAGTCAACTTTTATTGAATCTATCTTGAGCTATTGGAGACAGACGATTGACGTTCATTTTACATGCGCTTGTCTTCAGGCGCCTGGGATTTATTCTCCAGTCGTCTGTGTGCCAAAGTGCGTAACTTAAATTTTCTAGGTGTCAACCCATCTTGCAAGTCAGTCGACTGATGAAGTATTTTCAGTCGCTTGTCTAATTACAGGCGCCTGGGAAATGGTCATCTATCGTCTGAAGGCGCTAGTGCGAAAGTTGCATTTTCTTTGCTCTGTTTCCATCCCATGTGACAATCGTCTGCCGAAGAATATTCAGGCGCCTACACATTGTAGAGACGCATGTGTAGCCTTCTATAGTTGCCTGTCCTGACTCAGATTATAGTCGTTGATATTTTTATAGCTGTTGACCAGTCGACTGTTAATTGTTCATCAGTCGACTGTCTATGCCGTAAATTGCCAGAATCTAGCCGTTGCAGATTTATTCATTTGGGCTTTTTACTTGGGTTTGAGGGTTTCTTTTGGCTTCCTATATATAGAAGAAGGCTGAGTTCATTAGAACTTGGAACTATTGAAGATCATTTGAGAATCATTAAGCCACTCTCAAACTCTCTCATTTCCCTCTTAGATCTCATATTCCTCTTCATGCATTGAAGTCAAGCTCAAGGGAAATCATCCAAGTGAAATCAAGCTCAATTTCATCACTTAGAGATACTCTTCCATACCTTGCATTCATTAATGAGTAAGTTCATCATCAAGGCATAGGTTGAGTATTTGTTTTACTTTGTTTTCATTGAAACCCTAACTTTCTGTGTGAGAGTATAATCTTCTGTGTGAGTGTTGTTTGAAATCTATCTATATGAGAGTTTGAGTCTCTCTGTGTGAGAGCAATTGTCCCTTTGTATGATAGCAAGGATTTCTCTGTGTGAGAATCCAAAATCCTATGTGTTGGGTATCTCTGTGTGAGATTGTATTCACTTCTCTGTGTGAGAATTATAGTGGATATAGATGTGGCTGGACAAACCCAAGTTTAGGGAACCATGATAAAATCTTGTGTTTGCGTTTGGATTGATTGTATTGTGTTAGACCCGCAGGGTCTAAACCGCTAGCCCATCTTGGGCCGGCCCATGTGGGCCGCCGGCCCCCTCTTGGGCTATTTTGTGCGCGCGCCCCTTCCCCCTAAAACCCCTAGTTTCTCTTATAAATACGGGCTAGCCGTCATTAGGGATTTTATGCTTGATATTGGAATATTTCTATTGAGCGTCCATTAGGAGTAGATCTAGATCTAGACGAGTGCGGACGTCCTCTAGGCGTCTTGGGAGGAGAATACACCTTTTTGTATTCAATTATCTTGTTTTTGCTACTCTTTATCAATAAAAATCATCTTTTTATCTTGGTTCCTAACAATTTGGTATCAGAGCACGTGACGATCCATGGCGACTACGACGAGATCCCACGACAAAATTGAAGCTTTGGAGGCCAAATTCACGAGCAAAATCGACGGGATCAAGAAATCCTTGGCGGCCAATGACGAATCCTTGACAAAATTGACGGAGGCCGTCAACCAATTGACGGCCAATCAAGCAAAGCACGACGACCAATTTGCACAAATGATGGCAACCCTAAAGCAATTGGCGGCGAACAACAAAGAGGAAGAAAACCCTACATTGGGGGAAAAGGCGGCACCTTTGAAGAAGGAAAAGGAGAAAGTTGATAGCTTTGACCCAAAAAGTGCTATTTTGGTGGAGGATCTAGCCGACGACGAAGACGAAGAGCCATGGAAGGGGGACTACCGCGAGGAGGTGCGACGGAAGGCGGTGGAGAACCAACGGGGGAGCGGCGGCCCTAGCCGCCCTACTTGGGAGCCGCGGACATCACGCGAAAGGGGCGGGGGGCCTATCCCTCCGCTGTCGGGCCCCGACCGGGGGGGCCAGGCCCCGCCGGGGCTCGGCAGGGTCCGACGACCCTGCCGGACCTCCAGCAGGGCCCGCCGGCCCTGCCGGAAGCCCGGTAGGGCCTGTCGCCCCTCCGGCAGCCCCGGAGGGGCCCGACAGTCTTCGACAGGGGGCCGGAGCCCCCCGATCTGCAGTACAGGTGGCCGGAGCCCCCCGATCTACCCCCCAGGGGGCCGGAGCCCCCCGATTTCCCTCCGGCAGCCACGGGGGGGCCACTGGGGCCCCCAGGATGCTCGGGGGGCCCGGCGAACCCCCCCGGGTTCGGCCGGGGGCGCCGACCCCCCCCCCCCCGGGGTTCCGGCGACCCCCGCCGACCCCAGGGGTGACCGCTGGGGCCCCAGGGACTCTTCCAGGCAGCGACCAGAGTCGGCAGCGGCTTTTGGCGGCGATTTTGGGGGTTTTTCGCAAGATCCGCCACGGCGTGAGGCTCCGGCACATGTTTTCGAGGAGGAGTTGGGACCCGGGGATTTTCAGGAGCACGATGACTACTATCGGGACCCTCCCGACCCCCGCTTTGACGACGGAGGGTGGCAGCCACCGCCCCACCACCAGGAGAGGCGCACCGCAGACACCGGAGGGAGGTTCGGAGACTACCAGGAGTGGCCAGAGGACGGTGTTGGAGCAGACGAGGGGCACGGAGACCGAGGGGACTATGGGGGTCGCGGAGGAGGGCCACCCAGGCGTTACGAGACCATGAACGAGAGGCGACAGCACTACCGTCCGCGTCACAGAGACGATGGGAGGCCCGAGCAGGGGCACTTTGGAGCGGATTGCAGAGTCCGGAAGCTGAAAATGCCGCTCTTTTCGGGGGAGGATCCACACGCCTGGCTGTTCACGGCAGAGAGATATTTCAAGGCGCATCACATGACCGAGGCCCAGAAGTTGGATGCGGCGGCCATCTGCATGGTGGGGCGAGCTTTGGGGTGGTTCCAGTGGAAGGAGAGGAGGCAGCAGATCCGTAGCTGGACGGAACTGAAGGACTTGGTGCTGGAGAAGTTTCGAGACCCCCGCCTGGGGAACCTACACGAGCAGCTGTTTGCCCTCAGACAGGAGGGGCCGGTGCGGGAGTACATCGAGAAATTTGAGACGCTGGCAGGACGAGTTCATGGGGTGTCGGACGAGTCATTGGAGGGCACCTTCTTGAAGGGGCTACGTCCTAGTCTTCGAGCTGCGGTAAGGCCATACAAGCCTCGAGGGCTTTCAGAGGTCATCGAGATGGCGCAGATGGTGGAGGACTCCCGAGCTGAGGATAGGCGAGGCGGAAGCGGCTACAGTGGGCAGATGCAGCGGATCACCACGACTGGGATAGGCGGAGCAGGGGTCCCTACTGAGACAGTTCAGACAGGGCTTGAGAAGACAGGGGAGCCGACCCCGCTACCAGCTGGGGGCCCATTCCGACGGATGACCGATGCGGAGATGAGAGAGAAGCGGCAAAATGGACTCTGTTTTAGATGCGACAAGCGCTTCTCTCCCGGACACCGTTGTGTGGATCGGAAGCTGCAGGTTTTGATAGCGGAAGCAGACGAGGATGATGGCTTGGAGGACGAAGGCATTGGAGAAGAGGACGACTCCCCCTCAGAGTAGCACCGCCGGTAGTTACACCACCTTGAGGACAAGGTGGTTCTTTGGGGGGGAGTATTGTTAGACCCGCAGGGTCTAAACCGCCGGCCCATCTTAGGCCGGCCCATGTGGGCCGCCGGCCCCCTCTTGGGCTATTTTGTGCGCGCGCCCCTTCCCCCTAAAAACCCTAGTTTCTCTTATAAATACGGGCTAGCCGTCATTAGGGATTTTATGCTTGATATTGGAATATTTCTATTGAGCGTCCATTAGTAGTAGATCTAGATCTAGACGAGTGCGGACGTCCTCTAGGCGTCTTGGGAGGAGAATACACCTTTTTGTATTCAATTATCTTGTTTTTGCTACTCTTTATCAATAAAAATCATCTTTTTATCTTGGTTCCTAACATATTGTTTAATTCCTCTTGCACTTATTATTCCGCATTTACAGGTTAAATTTTAATTGCACAATTTAATGTCATTACTTTACTCCCCCCTAGAGTTTGTTGTTAGTATTGCACGGGTAAGACGGTCCTCACAGACATCATACATAATGTTGGTCCAAGAAAACCTATATAAACAAAATATTAGAACTGATAACTATGTTAAGAGATGTGCGGAAACATTATAGTCATATGTATCACAACATGAAGTTTCTGGATGTTAGAAGCATAGGCCAAATATAACAAACTGCATCGGCAAGAAAGTTCTCGGGTATCCATGACTAAGCTACAGAGGTTATGACGTCAATTCCAATAATCATGAACTTTAGACATTAGAATAACTGAGCAATTAAAGACTCGCAGTATGTCATGCCAACAAATTAATATCTTAATTCATAATCTCTGGATTGTGTAATTAATGTGGGCAGTAAATGCATAAGCAACTAAGTCAACCCGACAAAAAATATCAACGATTGGAAAAGGGAAGTGGCATACGGTGATGGATCATCCTACGGTACAAATAGAATTCCACGGAAATGCATTAAATGGTATCAAAGCCATATGCACGTATGCAAGCTAAAGTAAGCGCCGACTATATGCAAAATTTAATGTTGGCACACACAGAGTAAGCATTACACTTTAGCATTCACTCTTAAGATTTATCCACGCTACATGCGCCTTTCAGGTTGGGCTTCCACTTTGTATTTGAAATTAATGGGTTGTGGTTTCTGGCAAAGTTCCATCAGATTCTATCACATCCATATTCACCCAAGAGTAAATATGACCTCCACGTCACATACAAGACAAGTAGATTCAAAACATAAGATTAAACCAGTAATATAGCAGAAGATGTACATATATTACAGCATCATGCACATCAGCATCTTGTACGTAGGACAAGAAAACAACTATGTTTGGGATATTTCATACTTGCATGATCAAACATTAAATGTTAACTATTATCACTAACAATCTAACTTCCATATTTTATGTCTGTATGCCTAAATGTGTGGTATTTATACTCAGAAGATGGATGTGGAAGACCATTTAATAAAAAGCAGCTAAGATGGCTATCTATAGAGACAGACATCACACACGCTGTGTTGCGGAATCCAATGCATTACAATATACCCGGCCAAATAATCAATATAAATGCAAGAAACCTTAAGGAATAGAGAAGAACAATGAGAGCTTCCATGTCACTTAATGAGGCATCCGTTAACTGTTGCTTTATTGGACTCCGTCTACTCATGTCAACTGCTCAAAAGAATACAGAGAGGAAAGAATTATATGCATCACCTACTGTAATAACCATCTCGACCTACATGACCTGTTTCACTAGGAGTAATTACTATTAATGAAGGTATATGGTGTCGGTTTTGAAGAAATGAGAATCAAGACTCAAATTAGCCTGCATCTCTCCTGCTCACGCCGCTTAATCTTCAGCCGTCGTCAATGAGAGGGGTTAAATGGTTAAATTGAATGGCAAGTTGGCAACAATGATGATTGTCATGGCAGCCAATTAAAATCACCGTCATCCAAGCCCCTTTTCCAGCGATAACGGGCAGTTTCTGGAGCACAAGACTAGCAAAGTTCAATAAAACTTTTTGGCCACTTGTTAAGATGACATTGTTGGGATATTGAAACCCACCCAAGTGGATTTTGATGATGTGCACAAGTGATATGCGTACTACTATGTTTAATTCAAGTGTATATAAGTAGTGTATATAAGTATCAATGGATTACTTTAGCCATGAAGATTAAGCGCATTGTAAAGCTAAAAGAAAGACTTAGACGCCATGATCGAAGTCTGCTTTCGAGCCAAGAAATGAAGCATATGATGGCTCAACCTTATGAAGCATATGAAGACTTTACATCAAGACAAGAAGGCTCAAGTCAAAGATCGAACAACGAGAGCAAGTGATGTGTGAGTTATATACAAAGAACGTAAAAGTCAAAATATATTTCATATACACACATAATTTCTGGAAAAATATTTTTTAAATATATTATATCATATAATACTTTGATATAATTTTTAAAAATTATTTTTCAAGCATTTTCTAGTAGAAAATCAAGTGTATCAAAAAATAGCCGGCTATCAGGGTAAGATAGCCGACTATTGACGATCAAATTTTGCCAACAACTCTCTATCAAAATAATAGCGGCCTACTATTGAAAATAGCCGACTATCTGGGTAAGATAGCCGACTATCTGGGTCAACCATTAACAGATTTGGCAATTGAGCTTGATTTTTGCTAGCCATTGGAGGAAATTTTTGAGCTGATTTTGTGCTATTTCTTCTCTATAAATAGCTAAGGTTTCAGAAGTTTTTAGATATCAAATTCATATTATTCAAAATCTCTTCTTTGCTCAAAAGTGCTCAAGCTCTCAAAAGTTTTTCAGATTTTCAAAAAGGCTACTGATTTTAAATTTATTTGTGCTTAATTCTTAGTTATACTTTTTATTATTTTTAGCCTTTTACAACTTGATTTGATCTCCAAAGCTTTTAGCTTTTTCATATTGAGATTCAAATTTCAAGTTCTCTTTTTAATTTTTGTGTTCTTAAATTCATATTCTTTTTCAAAGATTAAAAACTTGATCATTGATCTCTAGAGCCCAAGTGCATATTTTAGAGAATCAATTTTCAAGTACAATTCTTTTGATCAAGTCTTGCTAAGCCATATCATTTTATTTGATCAAAGAATTTTCAAATTTCTTAAGCCACATATGCACTTATATAATTTTAGCTTTATGAAATCTTGTACTCAATTTCAGATCTATTGTAAAGTCTTTCAAGAAGACTTGGTGTTTGTAATTCCCGTGTTAAGTGGAGGTGTTGAAAAATCCTAGTTGTTTGTAACTAGGGGGTGTGTGTATGTAGAAAATTCCTAGCGAGAGAAGCCAGGTGCGTGTATCGCTTGTTGCAATAGCAGATTAAATCATGAAGGAGGTCGGGACTGGACGTACCCAAGTTGGAAAACCAGGATAAATTCTTGTGTCTGTGGTGTGATTATATTCTTATCGTTCATCATTATTCTTTAATTGGTTGTAAATTTTATTTCCATTGTACGATTTATCGGTGTTCTAAAACAAGTTATATGCACCCGCATATGTTCCCGCATATAAGGAGGCGGCCTTTGGTACATAATATAATTGCAAGATCTATATTTGTATTGATTAAGTACCAATCGAGGTAACTCTCGTTGGATACTTAGGCAACTTTTAGAAGGGTTTACTTTACGCGAAAATTTGCATTACTCCTTATACAACACTATTCAAACTCCATTCTAGTGTTGTCTGCCATCCACAGGATCCAACAAACATCAATGCTCTAAATCTATGCCAAATTCCTTGCCCGAAATATATGGCCAAGAGACAGGACGACAATCATACATACAGGAAGGTCACACAGGCAGGAATACCCACAATATCAAATACTGTTTAAATTCTTGCATGTAAAAACCCCTTACCGTCAGCAGCTAATAGTGTGATTCTTATTTTACCGTCTCATTTAACTTTCCATCTCATCATTCTCATTCTTAATTCCCACCGCGCCCTGCAAAATGTCCATTTCTCTTCTTTATCTTTGTAGCCCTTGCTTACTCCAACAGTACAACTCTTCTACTAGGTACTAGGTATTGTAATGCCTTCCCTACCCCCTATTCCCATCTCTATTCCAACTCTTCTTTTCACGGTCAATTAAGTAATGCCTGAGAAACTAGGTGCTTGCCATGCCAAGGTTTTGTAAAGAGTATACCATGATACATCACGCTGTGCCACATACTGTCGCGTTAAGAGACATAATGAAATGCATTTTAAATTGATAGTGTTTGAGACCATCAAAAGTCCGCATCGAATAAGATCACACAAGTCATCTGTTCATCCATAGAAGTTCCCTCCTCCCTATCAATACACAACAGTAATAGCACTATATAAAGTCAGCAGATAGTAAGAGAATTTGATTAATACCCTCCTGTGGAGCTTATACTAATTCATCCTGAAAATATGTCGAAATGATCAACCTTCTAAGCTCTCATGATCTCAAATGCAACATGAGGAAAACTCGTAACAAATAACCATTTCCATAGAAACAATAGTTGGCATGGATCATGCTCAAAGATTCAAATTAATGCATGTGCCTTTAGACAGATTGGCTAGTGCAAATTTTGTTTGCAAAGTTACTCTGACCTATTTATTTATTGGGAAGTTATTTAGGAATTTTGTTTTAAAATCAAAGCTGCATTACACAACTGGCTAAGTGGTATGATGACTAGTGCACTTTGTCCACCATTAGTTGGCAGTGAATTTGAATCCCGGTTCCTTCTATTTTTTCATTTGTTTTGACAAATGCGTTTGGATTCAAGGCAAGTAGATCTTACGCTACCGAATAGGCATGAAACCATTATGATGGGAAGTGGTCAGTGAGGCTTCTCTCAGCTCTCCATAGCATAAGAGGACAGGTTCAAAACCAAATGATTTTTTGGGTTGAATTAAATTAATCATACAGCATAACCGACGATAGTCAGGTTAGTCCGATATCATTCCAGTGACCCGACTATTAGCAGGGTCGATTTCGGGTACCATACTTGGTTGGTTCGAAGCTGAACCAACTTGAACCTGAACAGACCTGATCCAGTTGCCACCCCAAGTGAATGCCAACCCAGAAGGAAATGAACAACTGATCATGCCAACCAATCGAAACGGCCAACAAAAAACACATTCAGCTAGATATCAAAAAAATTGGCAGTGTAGTTTCCTCCACAACACCGTTCATGAATGAAGGTAAAACTCTGCTCAATAGTATACAAGCTCTTTTGATTGTATCTGAAATCACTGACCTAGTGGACAGTGAGAGAAATGATGGTATATTTCAACCAGGATGTTCTTGGTAAATGAAATTGTTATTAATTTCAAGATGTTTCCGTGTGTACAAAACACAGCTTTTAAAATAGTAATCAACTGTAATGAAAAATTTAACAAAATCTTTCAACCAACTAAAGGTTGATGTTAGATATATAACAATGTCTTTAAAATAGCTAACCTTCAAAAGATATTCAACTTGTTCCTGTCTGACCATAGGTGAACTTGCTTGCATTGCAGAGCCCACTTGTCCATCGATTCCATTAGGCTGGCCATCTTTCACATTCAAACCACCCCTTTGCAAGGCCCTTAATCTCTGGGGATCCGTTTCTCCATAACCATGAGAATTACAAGCATTGCCTTGCATATGGGCCTGAGCTAAAAGTAGTTGTTGTTGTGGCAACAAAAGTTGGTACTGATTCATGGACGGCATCAAAGGTTTATGGGGTTGTTGGCCTAAGCGTTCACTCTGTATTACATAGGGAAAAAAGAATGAAGTACAAATTTAGCAACTAAACACAAGTCGACGTAGAATAAACATAATTATGAATATTCAGATGCTTTTCAGTAAGACTGCATACAGACGATGGCCAGCCATTCAATGTTGCAGGGCCACCTGCACCTTGGTTCAGACCTGTAGACACACAAAGTAGAAGAATTTTCTTTCTAATTTTATGCATAACTTCATTTTCAATGCCAAAAAGGGAAAACATCAAAACATGTGCACGTTCTTTTATCGCTATAATCATATTTACAAGAATCTACAGGCGCGCGCATAAGCAACTTTCACATCATCCTCAGACGAATGGCATAATTTCACTTCCACCAAACAGAAGAATGAGGAGGAGGAGAAATAAAAAGGTGAGGACAGAAAAGGAAAGGAAAGAAAGAAAATTGTGACAACTCAACAACTAATAAAGCTCAAACGAGCAAGTGTCAACTTAGCAATCTATTATACCAATGAGGGATGTTTTTGAATGGATTGCTGACTAGGACAAAATGGTGGGTAGAAAAATGTATGGGATTGAATCTTGATGAATCAATGATTACGATGAGAGTTTGTGAAAATTTTGGGGGAAAACTTCATATTTTGGGGGAAAACTAAAACTTTGAATCCCTATATAAAATTGGACAATTTTTGCAAAGAGGCCAAAATAAAATTTTAATTAGGAAAAACGACCTTAAAAAAATTTAATTAGCAAAATCGACCTCTTTTGCAAAAGAGGTCGATTTTGGACCCGTGGGGCATGCGCCGTTCGGCCGCACTCTGGGAGTGCGGCCCTGGGCCGCACTCTGGGAGTGTGGCCCTGGGCCGCACTCTGAAGATTCCCTGGGCCGCACTCTGAAGATTCCCTGGGCCGCACTCTTTTTTAATTACTCTGTCGGGGTACCATTTTGAATCAAAGTTTAGTATGTGTCATTCAAAGCATTCTGAATGTTCTTTTGCCTTGTATTTTGAGCGAAAAAAGGCATGCGAGGCATCAAGGAGCCGAAACATATATTTGACAAAGTGGTCAAAGAGTTTGGCACTTCATCAAACATGATTATGAACCATCTAAATGACCAGTAAAACTTTATACGGATTATTCTTGTAAGGTACGACGAGCTGGATGAGATCTAGTTAAGAAATTAATTATGGATTCCAAGAGACCGAATGAATAATTGGATTAGATTCAAATATATGGTCTAAGATAAATATAGAAACCCCTTAAATCTATACAGCAGATGTTTTAGCAGATCCACTCACGAAGGCTCTACCACATGAAGTCTGGAAAGACATATGTGTAAATGAGGTATGAGATACCGGGATAAATGAGCCTTGCCTTTTTTCGCTCAAAATACAAGGCAAAAGAACATTCAGAATGCTTTGAATGACACATGCTAAACTTTGATTCAAAATGGTACCCCGACAGAGTAATTAAAAAAGAGTGCGGCCCAGGGAATCTTCAGAGTGCGGCCCAGGGCCACACTCCCAGAGTGCGGCCCAGGGCCGCACTCCCAGAGTGCGGCCGAACGGCGCATGCCCCACGGGTCCAAAATCGACCTCTTTTGCAAAAGAGGTCGATTTTGCTAATTAAATTTTTTTAAGGTCGTTTTTCCTAATTAAAATTTTATTTTGGCCTCTTTGCAAAAATTGTCCTATAAAATTTGGGGGGGAAGCGAAATTTTGGGGGAGAAATCAAGATTTTGGAATGAAAATCCTAAAATTAAATCTTAAGGAATCAATAGTTAGGATGAGAGTATGTAAAAATTTTAGGGAAACCCCCTAAAATGTTAAAGAGAACTATATCTGGCGAGAACTAAATTCTAGTGGAACTAAAATGTTAAACTTTAAGCGGAACTAAACGTAGAGGGAACAAAATTTTGGGAACAAAATTTTTTAGAGAGAACTAATTTTAAATTTTAAATTTGTGGGGAATTAAACCTGTATAAAACTAAATGTTGGGAGAACTAAAATTTCAAATTTCGGTAACTAAATCTGTAGGAAACTAAATTTTTGGGGAACTAAAATTTTTTAAAACTAAATTCTCTAGAACAACTAAACTTTAGTTTGAATATGGTTAAAAAAATTTGTTGGTTGAAATATTTTAAATGAAGTTATAAATTTTAATGGTGGGAGAGAGATTTTGAATGTGTTGAACGTTTTTGGAGGAATATTTTGAATGTCCGGTGACATATGGTCACGGGTTATGACAAGTTGACTCATAAACTACAACATATTAAAGAAATGATGTCGATATTTGGTCTAAAATTAATCAATCCTTCTGTGGAACTCAGCTTGGCTAGCCTAGAAGTGGTGCACCAACCACGGTGGATGAAAATGCTAGGATGATAATCATGATGACATATTAGCAACAAGAACTACATTTCGCATGTCTTGATAATATGACCAGCACTTCTAGATATAAACATATTAAGTATTATAGATGACAAGGACTTTTTTGTATTTACTTTATTTTCTTAAAAGTAATGCAACAATAAATCTGTGCCCAGATTTTTTTTCCCTTTTTTCGTTTTTTTCAGGGTGGGGGTATGGAGATATCCTACAAAAAGAGGATAAACAATTACCAACATGTGAAGAAAGTCATGTAAAGAAAATTAAATTTCTAGTCAAATTTACTTTTGAACTGATTGTTTAATATTGTAAACATATTCATAACTTACAAGTAAGATCATGCATTAGTTCAATTAGAATGTACATGTGTGTGTGTGTGTGTGTGTCGATGTGTGCATACACACACGCACAGAGAGAGATAGAGATAGAGATAGAGATAGAGAGATTTGCATGAATTAAAACATTCACATTTTTATAGTAACTCTAAACTAAATTATGGAACTTGTAATTAAAATTATCGAAAGAGACAACTAAAGAGACAACTAAAGAGGCAATTAATTATTGAAAAATGCTAGTTATACGAGAAATATGGTACCATTTTGGATCGGTACTACAAGCAGAGCAAGTGGACCCCACCCCACGTATTGCTAGTAGGCCCCACAGTTAGTATCATTGTAGTATCAAAGTACCATCACATCGGTAATACAATTAGCATCTCTTTTATTTATTTTCTAAAACTTCAGCTTCAACTATATTGGTCACTGGTGGGAACCTTTTCAAATTTTGGGGATTTTGCATGCAAAAACGACAACCAAGGGATTCAAAAAAATTCAGTGACATGAATTGATATTCATATGCAATTTTCCCGTGAGGGGCCAATTGACCTTAACTTAAGCCATATGACTCTTCCCTAATGCAAGGTCATGGGTTCGAACCTCCACATCAGCAGTGAGTGATATGATCTTCAAATTTAAAAATGCAGGCATAAATTTATCAAACAGCAATCAGTCCATGGTGTGCAAGTAGCTCCTCCCTTTTTGAGAGATTCTTTCCCTGCTATGAGTGGGTTCCTTTCCTCCATTGGGTGTTATGATGTAAGCCTCCAAGCCTTTCTCAAAAAAAAAAACAAATATAAAAAGTACAGTAAAGCTCGTATGATGCTAAAGTATGTCAACTAGCATAAAGATACATCACAAGGGAAGTCATCGATGAATGTTGTAAATGCATTAACTCTTAACAATAACTTTTCTTTAAATTGAACTAATTGAATCAAATGTAAAAGCTGGTAGCATTCTCTTCCAAACATTTTTCTATTGAAAAGGAAAAGAAAAGAGAAGATAGATACGAGCTTGGAGAAAACAAGGCATAATAAAAGTGGTGGTACTTTCATTGTGTTTTTAGTGCCAATAGGTGTCTGTCTTATTTTTCATGTTATAGTAAATATAGAGATCAAATTTAAATTTTAGATAGATTCCTTTTTTATTTTATATGTGAGATGGAGATAGAATATGATTCATTTCTAGTTATTTAAGTCTTTTGTTATTTTATTTAAGATAGAATTTGAATCCTTTTGAGTATTTTATTTATTTTGAGTGTTTTAGTTATTTTAGAGTTTTATTCTCATATTGGATGTGATTTTTGAAACCCAAATTGTAAGCCTATATAAAGGCCACAAGCTTATTATTTTTAAATAGATCAATAAAGAATAGAATTTTTGGTGTAAACTTTTA
Source organism: Scilla litardierei (assembly GCA_030789695.1). Classification (NCBI taxonomy): domain Eukaryota; kingdom Viridiplantae; phylum Streptophyta; class Magnoliopsida; order Asparagales; family Asparagaceae; genus Scilla; species Scilla litardierei. The sequence continues at coordinate 8,409,976 of CM061132.1, forward strand.
CTTTCTCCATAAAAATTAATCTTTTGCATTGGTATGAAATACTAGGCTTGATTGCTTTGTCCGAAAAATCTCCGCGTACGAGACATATGAGTTGGCAATTGTCAGATTTTCAAGATGTGATGAGGCCTGAATAGTTATCAAATCTCTAATTTCTTTCTTTCTCAAATCCCCACCACATCATTTCACTCTTCCGTCTAACTTGGTATCAGAGGACAAACCTGGATTTGTCTTCTTCTTTTTCATTTTTTTCCCCATAAAAGGTTCTTTTTTTCTTTTCTTCTGGTTAGTTTTAAATTAAAGATTTAAAAATCTTTTCTTTTCTTTTCTTTTTATCTTTTGCATCATAAAAAATATTTTTATTTTAGTAAGAGCTTTTAGATTTAAAAATGAAATCAAAAAATCAGAAGAGAAAAAAAAATTAAAACCAGAGATTGCGAAGTAAAGAAAAAATTTGAAAAAACAGAAAGAAGAAAAAGATAATAGAGAGACAAAAACAAAAAATCAAAAACCATAGCCATAACCCTAAGCCTCATCCTCCTTAACAGGCTCTGGTGACCTTCGTCATCACCCTCGAAGTCCTCTGACGTCATCTTGATGCTGTTCATAGCCATCCATACCGACTCCATCGTTCCACAGCCCCTACGATACCTCTGACAATTGCTTCTTCGTCACCGACGTCACTAACTTCGACAGCCAGAGACGTCAACCCCCTCAAAAGCTTTCTTGTGTCCCGACAAACATGAAGGTACCATCCCGACAACGAATCGTTGACGAGATCGTCGAAAATCGTCATCGGCACCTATCGAGCCACTTCGCTACAATAGCAGCTCCACCGACAATTCCTGACGTCGAACCAAGCCACCATGTCGTGTCGTTCCGTGCAACCAACTAAGCCAATGCAATTCATCAGCTCAACCGTGCCGACCGAGCCGACTGAACCAAGCCGACTAAGCCGTTAACCGGTCAACGACTCGGCCTAGCAGTTAACCAGTCGAGGCAAGCTGAGCCAACTGTTACTGTACGGCTTTCCCTTTTCGCTGAAATTTTTCTAGATTTTTCGTATTTCAACCATTTTCAATATATTTTGATGATTTTTGGATCTTTTTACTAGAAATTTTTGACCCTAATCATTCAAATTGAATGTTTACAAGTTATAAAGGCCTTGCATGATACTATAAAGTTAATATTCACTCCATGTAACCTCTGATATGATCAAATCATTAATTGTTTAATTCTAAAAATTTCTCTATTTGATTTTGTTCAGATTAGATTAGTTGATATCACTAGTATTGTATCATTTTCTAGTCTTAAACATTAGCATATTTATGACTACATTTTGTCATTTGTACTTGGATTCTATGATTATATTTTATTTGCATAATTAGTCATCCATCTAGTTGGTGTTTAAGATCTTACATTTGCATCTGTGAGACTGACAGGCATTGCCTGTTTTACATTGTGATAAAATCCTATGATCAAATATGTATGGTAATGCAATTCATAGACTAGAAAATCAATTTGATATATCTGAAACTAAAAGCCGACATAAATCGAACAAAGAAATAGTCTAGAAACCCTAGAAAATAAGTTAACCAAAAAACAAAATTTTAAAGATGAAACACAGAATACAGTTGATGATGAATCTCGAATGATTAGAAATGAAACTAATCAAAATAATGGAAAACAAGATGAAAATTTTAAGGATAACTTTAGGCGAAATAACATTACATGCTATAATTTTGATGGAACTTATAATTATCAGACCTTCTCGGATTGGCTAGCAAAGATAGACATTTGTCCAAATGGTATCAATTATCAAACGAGTTCCAATTTGCTAATATAAAACTGATATGGTTTGCTAAAATTTTCTAGACATATGTAGTGAAACAATGAGGAGCGCATCTAAGATATACAGACTTGGAATGAAAAAAATCAAGCTCAAAAAATATTTATCTCTTACCTATGGAAACTGTCAAATGCAAACATTGAACGATCTACGTCAAGAAAGCATGACCGCGGAAGGATACATGACTTAGTTCAATGACATATTTGTTGGGAGTGAGCAACAAGAGAACCCTCGATATACCCTTATTCGATTTCATTCTGAATTGAGAGCAGACATTAAGCATGAGATGCTACCCCCACAAAGTAAATAATGTATACAAGTGTTTGACTTAGCCTAAAATTTATAATTTATTAGACAGAAAGTATACGTTAAAGTCGGAAAACAATATAAGCTGTTTAATGACAACATGGCTAGATCAGAAGCTAATACCGCTAAAAAGATAAATGGAAAGACTAAGGTTGAAAACCCACCCGAACAAATACCTTCTTATGTGAATCCCAGTTAGTTAGAGTTCGGCTTTGACCTTATTTCTAAATTCTAATACATTTCATAAACATTTTGCATATGACTTGAGTGTGTTGCATCTCAAGACTTAGATGATCACAAGTTTGTTGCAGAATCAAATAGAAATTTACATCAATTTACAGTTATGGATGACAAGATAATTGGAGTTTTCTCAGAGTTTCGTATTAGAACCAATGAGTAGGCTTTGCATGCATCATATAGGTTTTCGACGAGCTTTACCGAGTGATGATCCTAATGTGACTAAGTCGAGTATTTCTCGAAAGACCTAGAAAATTGAGCACATCGAGTTTGTCATCTCAAATCCCTCCATAACCTACCAACAAGAAGGTTCTATATGCTTTCATTTCTTTTGTGATTTGGATGAACTTTTCAAGAGATATTTGTCTACAAATCTACATCATACTACACTTCAAAATTCGTGGACTTATATTCTTCAATTACAAGGGACTACTGATTTCTACTCGGATATGATATTTCTGTCGTCATTCATCAAGTGATGAAGCTCGCAAGCCATGGAGAATGATAGAGACCAAATTTAAATTGCCGATAGAGTCCTTTTTGATTTTATTTGTGAGATGGAGATATAGTTTGATTCCTTTTGAGTTTTTTAGTCATTTTGAGTGTTTTACTTATTTTAAAGTTTTAGTCACGTATTAAATTTGATTTTTGACATCCAAGTTGTAAGCCTATATAAAGGCTACAACTTATTTATTTTTAGATAGATAAATGAAGAATAGAAATTTTGGAGTAAACATTCAGTTTCTCTATAAAAATTAAATCTTTTGTATTGGTGTGCGAGAGTGTGTTTGAGCGTGTTTGGTTGCTGAGGTGAGAAATCCAAAAAATCTTGACATTCGAGTCGTGCGAGTAAGTAATCTTTAGATTTCTGGGATGTTGGGCCCGAAAAGTTATTAAATCCCTAATTTCTGTCTTTCCCAAATCCCTACCACATCCCTTCCGACTTCCATCATGCATCAAATAATCTGCAAGCCAACGGTCCTATTATTATTTTCTAAATCAAGTTCAACGTATTAAAATTCAAAGATCTAATGGAACTATTAAAGCAATGATTCAAATTATTTTTATATTCAAGAAGAATATATCCAATTTTCTTCTACCTAAAACGTGTAAAATCAAACGTTGCCACATGCTTTTTATTCACATGAATCAAATGTCACATGGATATCAAACATGACGGTGTGTTAACATATGAGTTATGACAGCTCAAATGTCACAACATTTATGTAATTAATGGAATACGCAAGAAATAATATAATTTCCAATCATTCTCCACAACAGTTACTTACCAGCAGTACCACCAAGTCCAGACGTTCCTTGTACTAGCATCTGCTGATATAAAGATGAATCTAGAGGTGATGATCGTTGGGGACCACCTGGGCCAGGCCTAATTTCCGGTGGTATCTATGAATAAGCAGTTGGATAAGAAGATGAAGTAAATGTTAGTGCAGCCAAAAGAAATGAATAAACCAACTTCAAGAATGGTGTCAATGCTTACAATAGTCTGCTGATTTCGTCCCTGAATTTGCAGCAGTGCTGACGACGTATTGCCTGTCTGACCTTGAACTGACTGACTGCATAATCAATACAGAAGATATTATTAATCCACATCCTTTTGGAACTTCCAAATGATTGATGAAGACAAAATAGCATACCCTGAGTGGCCGGTCTGTGATTTAAGTGCCTCGGAATATACCAAGCTTGGATTCTTCAAATGTTCACCATATACTTTGGCAGCCAATGGAGAAGCTGCAGAAGACCCCAATATGCCATCACAGTTCATGCCACCTACAGCACCACTAATAGCAGGACTTGCACCACCACTAACAGTAGGACGATTAGCATCTCCTATCTGTAGCATAGCAGCATGTCGCTGCATTAGCTGATACTGCTGCATTCTCAACTGTTCATTAGCTTTCATTTGCTGTGTCTGCATATTTGGAGTAGGGGGGCATAAATGAACAAATAATGGAAAGAAAATATTGCACAAAAATAGTAAAAGAGACCAAGGGGCACATATTCTGTGTTTAAGAAACCTAACCTCAAAATATGCAGCAGCAACATCAGAGTGCTTTTCATTTGTTCTTGTAATAAATATATCCCAAAAAACAGACCACCATTCAAATAGAAATCCTCCAGGAGCATCAATTGCTGCACAATGTAATTAGGCGACATTTTGAGGAACAACATCCAGAGTTTAAGAATCCGTGCTATTAAATGCAATCTCTCACTATCTACCAGATAAACAATGAAGCCAATATTAAGAAGCTGTGCAATGAAATGCAAATCCGGAGAACAAAGTGCGGTGGGAGTTAAGACTTGAAAAGATGATATGCAAGTAGATTAAAATAAGGCCATGATTTTATCCGGAAAGAGCGACCTTCTGTTATAAAATCATAAAATACCATGTCGTCCATGAACATTCAAGACTATATTTTTCTTTTCTTTTTTTAGATGAATACCATAACATAGTCTTCAAAGATGCAACCTCCTATTTCCCAACCTAATCGCTATACGCCTGAGCGAGGGTTCAGTTGCGCCTGTATTAATCATTTAGAAAAACAATAACAACAAAGCCTTCACCCCAAATCCTTGGGGTCTGCTGCATGATCATTTCTCTTTAATTCGGCTCTCCTAAGGGACACATTCTCTGTTACATAACAATTGGCACATCCTGTTGTACTGCTTCCTATGTAGTTGGGTCTAAGCCTACTTCCTTAGCTCTTCAAAAAGGATCATAGTGCTCCAAACTAGCACATTTGATTGTCTTTACATTCCCAGATTGTCTCAAAGAATTCCCCCTCCTTTTTCGTCTTTGATGAACACGGACTATCTCTGAGTTCTTATGACCAGTTTCACTTCATATCATATCTGCTATTTTCACCCTTCCATACACCACATCAATTCAGCTATGACATGTTGTTTCTAAATTTTCAATCACTTGAACCTTACATGGGTAATCTGCATAGGGCAATACTCCATATGCACTTCTCCATCTCAACCATCTTCATTTTGATTCAGTGCTCAGCGTATCCACCTAAATCACTCCACAAAGATGAATGGTTAATCCCGGGCACGGAAAATGATCATCTGTTGACCATTGATATGCACAATACCCTTGTTCCTCTCATATTTTGATCAATTTACATTTAACATGGTATGTTACTATTGATTATATAATATTGATTCCAACCCCGTTGAGACTCCAAAGATTCTCGACGTATCTCTACTTGAGAAACTGGCATTCCACATCTCATCAACAAATACAATATATAGGCAATGCCTACCTACACATTACTTTAAATATTATCACGGAATAACAAGGCATATTACAATTCTTAGAAGGGAGTTGCTATTAGCACAAACCTGATTGCTAAGTTCCCAGACCACTTATTTACAAGTTTGCCATTAAAATCTTTTGCTGAGCTCATAGACCACTTATTTACAAGTTTGCCCTCCTCCTCCTCCCTCTCCCCTTTGCGATCTCAAGCCCTCAGCGGGGCTAAGCAGCGAGATCTCAAAGCTTAAGATCTCCCTTTATGAGGGCTGAGCAGGGCTTTCTCGTCGCCGGCGAAGGGAGATCTCGAGCCCTCGCCGACGCATGTGGAATGAAGAGGGACGAGAACGCCCTCGTCACCCCCGCCTCCCTTCGCCAGTGCTGAGCTTTGGCTAGCAAAATAGCAGCAAACAGCAATAATGGCACCAAAATTCTCATCCGTAGACTCCAGCATCTCCCTCTGCCTCCATCACTCCTAGTATCTAGGTACTCCGTGACCCCACTCTACTGCAACTCCTCCGTCAAACTCGAGCTCGCGGGCAACCTCTGCTTCTTCCCCGGGCATCCCAGCCCCCTCTCCCGCTCGCTTCCACTTACCAACTGATGGATGCATGCGGGATTCCTCATCGCTTTCGCCAGGAAGGCCATTGTTTGCCTCTGCTTCCGCTCGGTGCACGCATTCTCCCCTCCATCTCGACGAGCTACGCCCGAAAGCTCTGTTGTTGCTGCCGGAGCATCAGGATCTCCATCATCAGGTGTCTCAACCCCCGCGAAGGGCGACGGGGGCGGCGAGGGGGTCCTCGGCGGCAGGGGCGACGAGAAGGTCCTCGGCATTGGCAGTGGAGAAGTAGGACGGAGACGCGAAAGAGGAGGGAGGAGGAGGAGGACAAAGTTGTAAATAAGTGGTCTATGAACTCGGCAACAGATTTTAATGGCAAACTTGTAAATAAGTGGTCTGTGAACTCAGCAATTGTGCGAGTAGCAACCCCCTTCTTAGAAATGTTAAACTGAAAAGCATGCATTGTTCAAGAAAAATAAAAAAAGGAATGTTTGGTAAAATTATGAACAGAACTGCAAGATATTGACCAAATAAAGTAACATGGCAAGTAAGCTAGATGAACAGCAAGCAGACAGTCAAGGACATTAGGCAGTAATTCCCAAAAGATCAAGTAGATACAGACAGGTAATGATGGACAATCAGGCAGTGCTATTCCAAACAGATGCTTAGATTTGTTTCCTAACAATCAGAAAAGATAACCAACGGTCTCCAAATACTGACAGAAAATTTATAGAAGGCCTCAATACGCTCAACCGGTTACCATGCAAAAGCTTGAATTACAACCGACTCATGCTTGAAATACAACCATATTAACCACAGCATAGGGCATACTCTTTCTTTTAACCACAGCATCTTGCCGTTGTTGTTTGTTGAAACGAATAACACATGCTCCGGCTGGAACTGGAAGTTCCAGAACTGGGAGCCGGAAGAGAGGAAACCTTCGCATCAGATTTTTAAGGGGTATTCATCTTTATATTTAAAAATTCCAGAATCATCATTATATATCTGTGATTATTAGTAAATAAAGCGAGTGATGTTGTGAATGGAAATAACCAGAGTCGGTTAGGATTGCGGGTATCTTAGAGATACGTCCATATCTATGTATTCTATCTTTCTACTGTCCTGGCTGGGTGTTCCTCCACCAGTAGTTGATTCATAACACGTTATCAGCACGAGACTCTAGAAATTTTTTCTCTTTCCACAAATTTTTCGTTCGTTGCGAAGGTGAAGGCGAGAGGAGACGGGAGATCTACGCGCGCAGTGCAAGGCTTCCTCAATCGAGCGTCGTCATCCGCGTAGGGCTTCGTTCAACCGTCGCTATATCCGGAGGACGGATATATAGGTAAAATCACTAAAACGATGTTTTTAATCATACGTATGATTGCTCTCTCCCTAGATCTCGCAAGATCGATATGGGGATTTGCTAAATCGCCTACTACGACGAACTTGATTCATCCAAAAATCATATTTTTTGGGTTTCTCGAACCCAACCCCATACCCACCGACGGCCTTGTCGCCAGCCCCTTTCCATCCACTACCGACGGCAAAACCCTTCTCGGTGCGGCACCTTGCCGCCACCGGCAACCCCCCCCGAAGGGGGGTGTGCAGCGTTCAGCCGCCGTCGTGACCGGAACCCCCCCGAAGGAGGTGAGTCGATTTGCCGCCATGGCGACCGGCCCGAAGGGGGGCGGTTTGCTGTCGCTGTCCCCCCCGAATGGGGCGGCTTTTGCCAGATGACGTCCCCCCGAAGGGGGGCGGTTTACCGTCGCCGACCCCCCCGAAGGGGGGCGGTTTACCGTCGCCGACCCCCCCGAAGGGGGGACGGATCAGATCACCGTCGCCGGCCCCCCGAAGGGGCGCGGCTTTTGCCAGACGCCGTCCCCCCCGAAGGGGGGCGGCTTTTGCCAGACGCCGTCCCCCCCGAAGGGGGGCGGTTTGCCGTCGACGCCTCCCTAAGGGGGGCGGTTTTTGCGACGCCGTCCCCCCGAAGGGGGGCGGTTTGCCCGTCGCCGCCCCCCAGGGGGGGCGGTTTCCCCTTGCCGCCGTCTGGCGGCACTACAGCGAGGGGCAGCAGCAGCTAACCCTAGCCGCCGCCCCTCAAACCCTAGATTGGCCCGAAGCCCATTTTCGAAAAAAAACAAATTTCAGACTGCGGGCCTGAAGCCCGCAGCACCTCTGTGGGCTTCAGGACCGCAGACTACATTTTTAAAAAAAGAAGAAGAAAAAAACAGATTGAGACTGCGGGCCTGAAGCCCGCAGCCACTCTGCAGGCTTCAGGCACGCAGACTATATTTTCGAAGAAAAAAAGGGGAAGGGGCAAATTACAATTAAAGGGGCCAAAAATAAGCTTTACATGGCTTATTGTGGATTTAAAACTGACCAAAAATGGCATTTCAGACAGCTAAAAATTCATGAAAATTATGGGTTATAAGGGGTATATTGGGGACCTTTGGGATCGATTGGGGATGATTTAAAAGGAAAACGTCTTCCTTTTACGAAGAACATGTTTAATTTTTGGGCTCTTTTTCCAATTCTTGGAATAAACCCAAATTTTGCACAACCCTTGCATTAAATGATTTCTTCTGTAAAATCATCTATATATGTTTTGCATCACTGGCTTATTCTGTGGATAATTTATGTGTGGTTGTGCATTATATTTAAAAATTTAATAATTAGAAAGATCCTGCAACCGCTCTGCCGTTAGTCCCCTAACCTAACGGTGTATGACGTTGCCCAGTGGTCTAATAATTATTAAGTGATTAAATTATTTATCCTCATGCGAATATTAAATGCATGTGATGCCTGTGATGAAAATGTCTGATGAAAATGTTTGATGAGCACAAATTTTCTGTATGGATGGCTAATTGTGGTTTTTGGATCGGCTGTTTAAGTCTCACATTTTATTTTCATGTACTTTTCTTTTACTTTTGAGAGAAATTGTAGTGAGGAAATTTTGTAAATGTCCAAGACCAAAGACCATTTTCCATGGAGACGGAGGCCACAGTTGAAGCTGAAGATCTTATATGGGACCCACGGAGGTTTCCAAAGTCGTAATTTCTTTTTAAAGCTTTCATTTGTGCAATATGGACTGTAATGGGACTTTGGACTATTATTTACGTGGGACTGGCCGACCCACGCAATTAGCCCTTCATATTAAAATTGCCTCCGCATGAAAATGTTTATGTTTAAATTATTAATTCATGCATATTCATGCTCTGCTAGATAAAATGGCTAAAATTGCAAGTGTCGATTTCGAAGTGCTGGATGCATCAGGAAGAAACTATCTGAGCTGGCAGCTCGATATGAAGTTTCATCTGCGGACAAAGTCCCTCATTTCTGCTGTGACTAATGATGAAAATGTAAGCGATATAGAAAAGGTGCAAGCCATTATATCTATATTCGCTGCCATGTGGACAAGACCCTAAAGGCTGAATACCTTACGGTCGAAGATCCACTTGAGCTATGGACTGCCCTTGAGGATAGGTATAAACATCAGAAAGATGGTATACTCCCAAAGGCACGATATGAGTGGGAGAACCTGAGACTGCAGGACTTTAAGTCCATTGCTGAGTACAACTCAGCACTTTTTAGCATCACCTCACGCCTAAAGTTGTGTGGTGAAAAAGTCTCAGAAGATCGCATGCTGGAAAAGACGTATACGTCCTTTCATGAAAAAGATGCGATACTAATGCAGTAATACCGTGAACGCGAGTTCACCAAGTATTCTGAGCTGCTGTCATGTTTACTCATGGTTGAACAAAACGGAGAGCTTCTCCTCGCCACTCACAATATGTGCCCCCTAGCACTGCCCCCATCTCAGAAGCTCATAATGCCTCTTCTTCTCGAAAGAAGAGGGACAACAAAAGAAAAGAAAGACCACAAAAGGGGGGACAGAACAAAAGGGCTATGGGCCAAGTCCAGCAACAAAGAAATGAAAGCAAGCGGAAGTTCATGTGGCGCAGAAATGACAAAAATAGAGATGATGCACTCCTACCCAAGAGGGAATGGGAAGACCAGTGCCATAGTTGTGGCATGAAATGCCACTGGTCCAGAATGTGCCGAACTCCGCAGCATCTCCAGGATTTGTATAAAGAGAATAAGAAAAATAAAGCTGAAACAACCCTGATGACCTCTGATGCTCCAGTCAAGTTTATAGCTGACGACTTCGAAAATGATGACATGCTTGATTAGCCCCTATTTTTATCTTAGCAATTTGTTTTGAGAATAATTTATGTTATGAGAGCATTTGAATTATGTAATTTGTTTTATATGAAAATGTTTATCTGAAAATGCATGTGGATATACGATTTATCTTTTAATAGATGAGCTGCTCTCGTGACTGATTAAGTAGACAATAAACACATACGATCTTTCAATAAAAAGCCCAACATCAGGGCCATATTGAAGATCCAGGGAATGCAACTCTGTTGCCCCCCAAATGACACAGAAACAAAAATAAAGGATGCACTAATCTCTCCGAATTCCAAAAGAAAATTTCTAAGTTTCAAGGACATCCGTTTCAACGGATTCCATTTGGAAACAGCAAATGTAAATGAAAAACAAATTACAGTATGTAACGTCTCAAGAAAAAGGAGTAAAATCCATACTTGAACGTTTTGAGAGCTTTACAGGCCTCAACCATACAAAGATTCGAAGAAAGGAAGCGAAATTAAACGGAGCACCTGAAGTGTCCGACATCTGCCAAGTTTTTTCACTGACATGATAGACTTGACCACCCTGGATCAGTGACGATGCACCGCATCTTATCCCATGGGTATGATTTGAAGAACCAGAAGATTCTTCAGAAGGGAGAATTCCCTCACATCCCTAACTATAAGGGAAAACTAATTACAAGGCCATCTCTACGAAAAATTAAAGAAGAATCTTCACGCTTCCTCAAAAAGAATATAAGGAGATGCATTCTTCTCGTGGCCGGCCGTACTTGTGATGGTTCCCCAGGATCCAATTGGATAAAATCCACCCCCTTGTTGGTTATTTCAGTACTTCATTGTACTGATAAATGCATCCTCAGAATATTCGTATGTGTGTCTACTACAGACCCGCAAACTTAGCTTTTCCAAAGCTATTGGCACAAAAAAGTAAAAATGTTGCGGGCACATTTCCCAGACAATAAAATATAGAAAATAAGTCTGGTTAACATTGGGAAATATACCTCCCGGTCAATTCAAGAGTACTGCCAAGCAACGGGAATAGAAAATGAACATACAAGTGCCGCATGCTCATACCCAAAATGGGTCGGCAGAGTCACTGAAAAATAGACTCCAAGAGATTGAACGTCCATTAAATCCCGACTGCTTATGGATGCATGGGGACATGCAAATTCTGCATGCTGCATTGCAAATGAAAATTAGACCCTCTGGAGGTCAGAGTCTCCAATGCAACTTGCATATGGAATGCCACCGAACATTTCTCATCTGAGAATCTTCGGTCGCGCAGTTTAAATCCCCATCGCACCACCACAGAGGACAAAATGGGTCCTCAACGTCACCTAGGTATCCATGCAGGGTTTGACTCACCCTCACTTATAAGTTACCTAGAACCCCAAACGGGTGACGCATTTAAGGCACATCTTGAAGACTGTGATTTCTATGAGACGAATTTCCCCAAAATAGGCCCAGATGCTGGAAAATCTGGCGCGAAGCAAATTATAACGTGGAATACAAAATGCTTGACCCACTATAATTCGGTAACATAACAAATGTGATGATGTGATCCTGAAGATCCTCCACAGAACAATATTCACCACTTACCGAACTCATTTACTGACAACCAGAAGATTGTAAGATCACACATCCCTGCTACAAAAACTCCAGCTAAGATTGGCATCCCAAAAATGGATGCAATCCACCAGCAGCAGAAGTGGCTAATCCTCAACAGAAAAGAGGCAGACCACCAGGCTCCAAGAACAGAAACTCCTGGAGACCTTAAGACAATACTACCACAGGACAATGAGCTCATGTCCACACTCTCACCCTTCCCGGAATCCACTGCAGAGGAACTGCCAGGAAAAAGTGAAATTGAAAGTAAATGTTGTACGTACTGGTGAGGTGTTGGACAGATAGAACACAAATTGTCGACAATGTATTCACGTATCATTTTGCCATATACATCGCAAAAACGATAATGTTTATACATTATCGTTCCATACTCCGTTGCTAGAAGGCAAACGTAGAGATTGGCCAAATGTGGAACGGGGCAATAAAAGATGAGCTGGACTCACTTATGAAACGTGAAATGTTCGGACCTGAAGTCCAGACACCAAAAGGTGTCAAACCTGTGGAAAAAATAAAGTATTGCATACATAAGAAAAATAAATACAAAATCGTATGCTATAAGGTACAACCTATATCCCAAGAAAAATTTCGCTGAAACTAAGGATCGAATAAATTAAAATGAGCATGTCTCATAAATGATGCATCAGTCTCCCTAAGTTATCAAAAGCGAATACCTTACGATTTGGCGAAGGAAAATTTTGGATATGTTGTTATTGGATGTTGTGACGGCATACCTTCGTGGATATCTTGGTAAAGATAATTTCCACATTTCCTTAAAGGACTGAATAGACTTCGGGACGTCTATTCTATTGAAGAAAAACAATAAGAATAATGTACAACCAAGAGAATCGCTTGACAAAGCAATGATTCCTACTGATGGTTGTCTTTGTATCTGAGCAAAGAGCAGGATTTGAGATCACAGTTGTAAACAACTAAAATCTCATCGGATCTCCTGAAGAGAAAATTGAAACATCTGTTCAAGCCTGACTTTTAAATATGAAATTAAAAGACCTAGGCAGGTATAAAGTCATGGCTCATAGAATCATGTTACAAATGCCCAGAAGTGCGTTGGAGAAATTAAAAGGACCATTGACATCCAAAGTACACCTACGGTAGTATACTTAATGGATGTACAAAAAGAACCCTTCCGGTCGTTGGAAGAGGGGGAGGATATAACTGGTCCTAAAGTCCCGTATCCTAGTGCAATCATGCACTCCTGGCTAACTGCACGCGTCCCGATACAGCAGTTGCATTAAACTCATCAGCCAGAGATAGTTGGCACCTAAAAAGGGCCATTAGACCGGAGTTAAGCCTTCTACGCTTCCTCCAAGGGTCGAAAGATTTGGACTTAAAATATGAAGTATCATCCTCCAATGTTCATACAAATGCGGGTTACAGGTCCAGTCCCTATATTGAGAAATCACAGAACGGGTACCCAAAGTGGGATGACCATCTACTGCAGATCTGCAAAGCAATTTATGAAGACGACACCATCCCATCATTCCGAGATCCTCACCACACCAATGGTGTATTTGAGGGCGCATGCTGCTACATCACATCCCAGTGATGATTGGAATAGATACTGGTATTGTGGAGCTGACCACATAATCTGAAGACCACATCAGAGGCGACGATACTTAGCACACCTCTCCAGAGTTTCTGGATTCAGCAGCTACTTAATTGTGATAACTTTGTAATCTGTGTGTATTTTCGGAATGTTGTAAATAGTAGTGATGAGATGAGCCTAAGAGATCTAAAAGCCTGAGAGATTTTACAGATCAGGGGGAGTTGAGGGAATTTATACTCTTTTCCCTTAGCTATGGTTTTTCCCACTAGGTTTTCCATAGCCAAAGGTTTTAATGAAGCAAATCACTCAACTCTAGATCCTGAAGAATCCACCCCTCTGTGACGCTCAGAATCCAGAAGTATTCATGAGCAGAGTCACTTGTATAAATCAGGTGGAGTTAAAGAGCATTTGTACTCTTTTTCCTTAACTATGGTTTTTCCCACTGGGTTTTCCATATGTAAAGGTTTTAACGAGGCAAACCTCACCAACTCAGGATCCTGAAGTATCCACCCCATGTGAGACTCTTATTACGCTCAGAATCCCGAAGTACTCTTGAGCAGAGTCCACACCTATGGCTGGATAAGTGTGAGTGTTGTGAATGGAAATAACCAGAGTCGGTTAGGATTGCCGGTATCTTAGAGATACGCCCATATCTATGTATTCTATCTTTCTACTCTCCTACCATGCCTATAAATAAAGGGCTGGGGGTTCCTCCCCCGGTAGTTGATTCATAACAAGTGACATATTCTTATACCAGTCAACTAAGCACATCCAAAATTCCCTACTGTGTTATCTCAAAAAAAAAGAAATGGAAAAAAACCAAAAAAATCAAGTGAACTGATTACCTACTGGGTCCGTGGCAACCTTCCCCTCAGACATGAATGCTTTCGCGCTCTCTTGCAAGTTTCTTTTCACCAGATAATCATGTATGTAAACGTCAAGCCTGACCATTAAAAATCAAAACTTAACATAAATAAATGGAAAATCTTTCTTTTTAAGAAATTATCCCGATTTCATACATCTTGTCAGCCTCCCAAGTGACTTGCCCCATGACTTGCTCCGCTAAACACGATAGCTCGTCCCTTCAACAAAAAATTATTTTAAAAATTAAAAATAAAATCCTCATAAATCGAACAGAAGAATCTCATTAACTCGTAACGAGAAAGAGTCAAGCCCTACATTATCCAAATCGCCTTCAATAAACGCTATAATCGAGCCAAAAGAAAGTAAAAAAAGGAAATAATCTCCGTGAACAAAAAGGAAACACAATTTCCCTGAAAAATCGAAAATAGAAATCAGAAATTGTACCTTTGGAAACTCGATTGAACATGGAAATAAGATTATGGTTTGATTCGAATTCGAGGCCGTTTTGGGAACTGACGATGACAGATATCGAATTCGAGAAATTGTCGGTTCGCTGAAACTGTTGTATCCTCTGTTCACCGACCCCAGACGACAAGAGGAGTGAGTTTGTCTTAACGGGTTTGGTTCGGGACTTAGCAACGAGTGGTGAGTTTGTCTTAACGGGTTTGGTTCGGAACTTAGCAACGAGCGGTTTGTGATCCGAACGGAAAAGGGGCTTCGACCCGATAACATGACTCGTTAAATTCTCGCTTAGCTGCTAATAATGGGAAACTTGTTGGAAGATTGTTAGGAGAAGAGTGTAAACTAATCTCTAAATTAGGAGTAGACATGGCATAAGCCATGGCTCTCAATATATGCATTCACTTTAGGAGTCCAAGGGACTCCTCACAAGTTAGTGGGGAGTAAATGGGGAGATGATGAGGGGAGGGAGGCCAAAAGGCCTCCCTCAACTCACAACACTCCCACTCATCTCTCCATTACCTTGGTTTAAGCATATGAATACTTCAGGATTTAGTATGCTAATGGGGTGGATACTTCTGGATCCAGAGCCATTGTGGTTGCCTCGTTAAAACCTTGGCTGTTGAAAACCCAGTGGGAAAAACCAGCAGCTTAAGGGAAAAGACTACAACTATTGAGGGACTCCCCCTGATCTGTACAAGCTTCAGGCTTGGAGAATTCCTATGTATCTATACAATCATCTCCTATTCGTCTATACATCCATCATGTTCTGAAAGCAAATACAATCATCACTCATCTAGCGGCTATTGGAAAGCAGTGGAGCTCTGGAGTGGAATGCTCTTTGAAGTTGGTAGATGACTCCACTGAAGTATTCTTTGAATCAGTCTTCACTGTGTTTGCAAGGTACTGCTGGACCTGGCTGAGCGTTTTCAATACTTGTTTCTTGGATGATGAGCTTCTCAGAAGATGTAGACTTTGGAGGATGATGTGTAGATATTTGGGAGGTGGCCGGCCTTTTGTGTTTTAGTCATCGCAATGATCTTTTAACCTGCATATGCAATATATATTCCTTGCCCCTTGAAAGTTGCGCAGAAGCAGCTTATCATTGGTCTAGTGGTGCTCTCCAGGACAACACTGTATCTGGTTAACAACTTTATTGCAGCCGTTCTATCAAAGACACGTACAGTTGGCCAGATAAAGAAGTGTAACAAGTACAATAGAGCTAGGCTCTTCGGGACCTAGAATGTCATGCCCCTCTTCTAGCTACTGGAAGGTGTCATAAATAAGCATCCATTTTTAATAGGTTGCCAATGGACATCATTCTTCATAAACTCCCGGTGTATACAGAATATTAAAGGATTCCACCACGAAGGTGTTTAATATGTAAGCCGATACAATACCATGTTATGCCTAAGTATTTCATTTCTAATGTATACTTAAAGCTATCAGATATCTCAATGGTCTCTGCAGGAGATCCTATTAGCTTTAAGTCGACCACATATACGGCGAATATCACAAATCCTGTCAACGATCTTTCGAATCACAAATCCTGTCAACGATCTTTCGAAAAAGATACACATGCAGAATATTGCTTAAGATCAACTAATGATCTTTGTAGCCTTTATGGAGAAGACGTTTCTACGTCTCTCTTTCATCTCTGGGGGTAGAGTAAACCTTTCTGGAAGTTTTATATAGATCTCTATATCTATATTGCCGTATATATATGCAGTCACAACGTCCATGAGCTGCATGTATTGGCTTTTTCAGAGAAGTGTATGCTTAGTAGGAAAATGATCACATTTCCTTCAGTTCAATTTCTTTATGAAATCCGAATTATATTCCACAAGTTTTTACACATTCAGGTGTATGGACTACCGGTCCAAAGACTTTGCTTTTCAAGAGTGAGTCCAGCTCTACTCTTATTGCCTCGTCCCACTTTGGCCATTTTATGCGTTTACGCTATAGAAAAGTGGGTAGACGTCATCGCCGTATTTAGCGACGTGAACGGCAATAGCGAAAGCAAAACCGTCGTCGATGACTGTGCTATATCTGTCCAGTACCTCTCCATTACGTACGTAATATAATGATGTTTCTCATGTTGTTTCCTCTGCAGGGGAAATTAGGATGGGAGAGGTTGATGGTCTGAGCTCAGCATCCTGTGGTTGGATCATTATGATATATCCAGGAATCTTCCTCGTTTGAGGAATTTTATATTTTGAACCTGGCAGGCGTCCTCTTTTCAATTGAGGTACAGCCAATTCTGATGACGGTGGATTGCATCCATATTTGGGAATGTCAATCCTAGCTGGCGTGTTGGTAACAGGAACGTGTGAACGAACAATCTTCTGGTTGTCCGCAATTTTATCCGTCAATTGATGTACTTTAGTCTGAATGTGAAGGATCTTCTAGATCTCAACTTCACACAGAAAAAGTATGCGGATCATAACGAGATGAGAACTTGTGTGTCCCATGATATGGTCTCAGAAGCTTCAGTCTTCTTTAGACTGCATGCCTATTTCAATGAGATTTTGATCATCAAATTCACATTTATCAAGACTTGGTGGTAAACCATAAGCAAGTAGAATCAGCAATACAATATGGCAACAAGCGGGCCGTATCGTGATAAGCGATGCGGAATGCAGTATGATGGTCCCTAAACATCAACAGGTAACTGCGATTTTACAATGGACGTGAAATCCATTGGAGTCTCTTTTCCAGAGACTCTGCTAACCCGTTATGAGTTTGAACATGCTGATAACGTGTTGGAAGATTGTTAGGAGAAGAGTGTAAACTAATCTCTAAATTAGGAGTAGCCATGGCATAAGCCATGGCATAAGCCATGGCTCTCAATATATTCATTCACTTTAGGAGTCCAAGGGACTCCCCACTAAGTTAGTGGGGAATAAATGGGGAGATGATGAGGGGAGGGAGGCCAAAGGCCTCCCTCAACTCACAACAAAACTTTAGTTGTGATCAAATAAACCGGGACCTCAGTGTGAGGTCCCGCGTTCAAGCCCCTGTCCACATCCCCTCTATGTAATATCACTCCCTCCTAGTGTAACTAGTATAACGGCTCACCCGGGCTCTTGTCCGGGCTGCCTACCGGCCTTTAGGCGCGATTTACTGCTTTCCGATGAGCCAAAAAAATATTATCCAAAAAGTTAATGTATGAGTTTATTCGCCGCATATTCCGACTCATCTAGTATTTCTTTCTTCTCTTTGTTTTTCCACGTTGGACAACAAAATCACATCACATGTCATTTCTTCACACCCTCTCTCAGCTTTTTTCGCTAAAAATGAAAATTACACTCCCTTAAGGGGGTGTATTTAGCAGCAACCATAAGTTGTCATTAATGATCACATTGATCAATCACCTGAAATTGAAAACTCACTTCCATCAAACAATCAATCCTTATGATCGGGTAGCACATCCATCAATAAATTAATCATGTTATGGTTTGAGTATCCGCACCGCAGCCAGCAGTGCATTCATGCAAATTTTTCCAAAAGAGTCAAATAAATCATTGAAGTGTCATAGTACCGATAACTCATCAACTTTTTTTCTATTTTCGGAATAAAGTTTACACTGCCATTTATCAGTCCTCTCATGTTATAGTGATCAATCAATCATTTTTTAAGTCATGTTTAAAATTATAGCATGCATTGTTATGATCCAAAAATGTTGATTTTTAATGTTTCATATAAGTCATGTTTAACTTTTGTTTGAATTTACTATTTTCTGAGTATATCTTTTGTTAGATGCTACCAACTACTTTTGCCAAGTTGTCACGTCTATTTTCAGACCGACGGCTTTAAAAATCCTAACTTTTTGATTTGAACCAACTGCGATTAAATGTTAGATACTATTTTTGATTTGATGTCACTTTTGGACATATCCGCTGAATTTTGACACATGGTTGGAATAGGGCGAGTTGGTTAATTTGTTAATAAAAATTATTGAACCATTAGATTTGCATGTTGAACTATAGAATATGACGCTGTACTGAATGCTTATTGACACATCTACATGTAGCAAAATATATGGTTTAATATTGTTGAAGTCATATGACAGAGAGGTCGCCACGATCATACAGTTTGCAATTGGAATTTGATCGTACTGAACTAATATTATAACCTACTGCACCATAATTTAGCACGATTATAGTTATGTCTTGTTAACATAAACACATCGTATGTTTGTTGCATGTATCATTTATTATCTCTTAATGCGTGTGAACTAGTGTAACATTGTAGTATACTCCTTGACATATATACACTAGATGTAACATGTGCACAGAGTGCACGACGTACAAAAAACTCTCACACATGATGCGGTGCACGGGCGCAACCGAAAAGGAGTGAGAAGTGTGGGAGTATATGTGGGTATCGTCTGGTGTAAAACAGGAAAAAGGTAGGGGTTAAAGCGCAAAAAAAACTTTGGGAGGCAATGTGCATAAATCCCAATGGCAAGCTTGCAATTCAATGGATTATGGGGGGTCAAAGCGCAAAAAAAAGCCCAATGAAAAAAATGTAAAAATGTAGCAGAGTGAGTGTGTTTTGGCAAACATGAAAGGGCGATAGCAACCCTGTAGTTATGCAAAAAGGGGGGCCATTTGTGTGTGTGTTGGGAGGAAGGGGGGTATGTGACACCCTCTACCATTGTCACATGGGACAAACCCCTTGTCCCATGTGGACAAATCATTTGTCCAATGGGGGATTGGGGTGGCCATTTTGTGTGGGGAGCCAGTGAGTGTGGGGCATGTGCCACCTTCTACCATTGCCGTATGGGACAAATGGTGCAACATGTGGACAAATCATTTGTCCAACGGGGATAAATGTTGGGCCCGCATATTTGTCAACATCCCTCATTTGTAATAAGAACTGTTAACGAACTGCGGGGTTTATGCTACAACTAGCTTGCTTACAAATAAGTCACATATGCAATGATCTAATATCTATGTTGCAAGTGAGGGGGGAATGTTTTGACATTTGTCCCACATGGCACCTTTTTCCCACGTGGCAACGGGAGAATGGTGACACATTATCCTTGTGGGACACACTTGGAGGTTGGTGTAGTTTGTGATGATGTTCTGAAGCACACATGGAAAAGTCACACTCATTCACCTTATTTGCAAGCTTGCCATTGCTATTTTATAAAACCCAAGTGATGCACCATCTTCCCCATATTTACGGGTTTGCCATCAGTATATTTTCACTTTAACACACACACACACACACACAAAACCCCCCCCCCCACAAAAAAAACCTAGATGACACACACATGCATCCCTCTATTTTTTCGGCTGCGTGCAGATCCCAGATCATATGCGTGGGTTTTTTTCTTGGATCACAGTGCACTATGTGCACAAGTTACTCCTAATATAGAACCAAGGGAAGCAACAAGCCTGGAACAAAATGCATGACTGTTTTCACTAAGGGCCTGTTTCACGCGGTTTCTTTTGGGAGATGATTTACTGTTTGGAATAGTAAATCCTAGGAGAAATTTTGAAGTGAGAGAAGAGGAGTAGTGTGTTTCTTTTGGTTGCTTTGGTTTGGAAAGTGAAGAGGAGTTTTGTTTGTGGGGTACATAGTAAAGTAATGTGTTTCTTTGGTTATATGGGTATTGGGAAAGTAGGTTGAGGAAAGTGAGAAAGTTGGTTATGGTGATTTGTGGTGAGATTACCCCCCAACCGCATTTGAGCAATTAACTTGTGAAAACCTATGAGTTAATTAATTATTAATTAAATAAATATTAGATATGAAATAAATTAATATTAAATAAACTTATTTAAATACAATTTACGTAATTAAATTTTTAAAAACCGAATTTAACAAATGAATATTTAATTGAATAAGGCCGAATAATTAGAAACGCAAGCACGACAAGCAACGCAACTAACAGAAATAAAAATACAATTTAATGAACTAGAAGCAAAAAATGGTGTAGCTTTTTAAATGCACATGGAGAGCTCATATCAGATAGCACAAACCAAAGTTATATTCCAAAATAGGTCAACAGAACCAAAATACTTATAATATACATATTACAAGTATCATCTGACATCCCAACATACAGAAATAAAGTTTTACATTTTCATCGCTATAATAAACAACAGTAACAAAGATAGCAGAAAGCATAAGATCACATACAAAACCAACTTAATGGTATTGTATTCGGAGAGAATGGTGTCCATTTTCCACGCCATCCGCCCCTCAATCTCCAAAATCCGCCTATCAGATACCGCTGTGAAAGAGGATGCATGGGTCGGGCTTCTTGCAAGCTCATCAAGCAACTGTAGTATCACATAAGTGGACCACTCTGAGTGAGATGGATCCTTCCATTCGTAAAAGTTGCATTTATTATTCACTCGCACAGGACAGCTCCAAAAGCGACGGCCAGGATTATTTCTGGTCCATGATGTCCTCCTGGGAACCCGTATCCGATAATGGCAAAACCTGCTGTCATCATCATCTGGATCCAACTGAGACCCTGTAGGAAGTCTGGGTCTGGATTGAATAGACTGGCTGGAACCGGTGCTCATGTATACCTTGCAAGAAATAAAGATTGACAACGGAGGCATGCAACATATATACAAATAAATAATGAAAAAACAATTTTAAGCATCAAGGCTACATATAGAATTGCATCAAGTAGCAACACCTCAAACTGATACAGACAAATGAAGAACCCAAAAAATAAACTGATAAATCCATAAAACCCCAGAAAGCAACTGTAAAAAATTAAAATTTGCGAAAACCAAACAATCCCCACAATGAAATTGCACCATACCAACTTGGTCCATACCCAAGTCAAATAAAAATTATTTGACTTGTGCCCTCAGGAAAACATGTTTTGTAGCATGAACAGCAGAAGGTATATGGCGGTTGCTCATTATAAATGAACCTTCCAGCCAAATACCCCTATATCGTCTTTTCATTGGGTCAATTTTCTTATTTATTGTTCATCATCATCGGGCATAAGTTGGTTTTTGGGTCATAGCTCCAGGTTGCAGTATGTGTTTATGGGTTGTTAATTTTGGATCATTGTATCAGATTTTTGTGGCATTGCTCCAGATTGTTGGTTGTATGCAAAATATACATAAGCCCTCAGGAAGAAATTAATTTTATCATGATAAATAGTTGGTAATAGGCAGTTGCTCCATCACATATCACCCCCTCATTTAACATCCGCTCATCTCATATACCGAAGCATACAGTCCATATCATTTCATATGATTTTCAATGAATCTCACGAATATACATCATTGGGGAGTAATGGAACCATCAAGTCTAATACCAACTATTTATGCATAACCAAGGGACATAGGGATCAAATAAGCATCATCATCATTGGGCTATAGGTAAACCATAACAAGGAGCCTAGCCAACCAATCTGATACAATCAGCCAAAAGTAACAACCCAAAAATCTGATACCATGAACCAAAATTAACATCTCATACACACAAACTGCAGCCTGGAGCAATGCCACAAAAATCTGATTCCATGATCCAAAATTAACAACCCATACATACAAACTGCAGCCTGGAGCAATGCACCAAAAATCTGATTCCATGATCCAAAATTATAAACCTCATAAACACAAAATGAAGCCTGGAGCATTGACCCAAAAATCTGATACCATGCACCAAATTTAACAACCACACAAACACAAAATGCAACCTGGAGCATTGCCCCAAAAATCTGATACCATGAACCAAAATTAACAACCACATAAACACCAATTGCAACCTGGAGCAATGCCCCAAAAATCTGATTCCATGAACCAAAATTAACAACCCATACACACATACTGCAACCTGGAGCAATGCACCAAAAATCTGATACCATGAACCAAATTTAACAACCATATAAACACAAAATGCAACCTGGAGCATTGCCCCAAAAATCTGATACCATGAACCAAAATTAACAACCTCATAAACACCAATTGCAAGCTCGAGCAATGCCCCAGAAATCTGATTCCATGAACCAAAATTAACAACACCTACACATATACTGCAGCCTGGAGCAATGCACCAAAAATCTGATACCATGAACAAAATTTAACAACCACATAAACACAAAATGCAACCTGGAGCATTGCCCCAAAAATCTGATACCATGAACCAAAATTAACAACCACATAAACACCAATTGCAACTGTCACGCCCCACTTCCCTAAAATGGAGGCGAGACGTGAAAAGGTCCGCACGAGAGTGGAGCTGTGAAGCCCCAAACCCGATAAGCGTCAATCTGATATAAGCAGGTCCCTGTAACCACAAACGGAACACAATAATAACACAAGGAGAGACAGAAATAAAATCTCAAGTCTCAGAATTTGTCCAACATGAAAATTAAGTTCAACATCCAGAAAAGCCACCAGGCTAAAAGAAAGAGTCTAAAGGCCTAACACACGGCCAACACAACAAACGCCAACAAAGTATGGGTGCTACGCACCGATAACTAAAAGCAGTCTAAAGCAAAAGGGAAAGCTCTACGAGGACACTAAGACTGATCTCCAGTGTCCACGAAATCCTCGATCAACGCGGGCTCTGACTCAGCGTCAGCAAACACCACGTCCTCAGCGACAAACTCAGGCTCGGGATCTAACATGTGTCTCCCAAAAGAGAAAAGGGCACATGTCAGCAAGTCGAAAGACTTGTGCAAGGAAACCGAAAGAAAAGTAAACTAACAACCTAGCAGTTAAAGTATGGTGCATGGCATGGCAAGTATCGTATGGTAGTAACAAGTGAAGTACAAGTAGCAAGTAACGAGAGGTAGGTGTGACATGTATTGCCAAGTAACAAGTACAAGGGATCACCCCCACACATGTGAGCGCCCTATTGCCCGCAGGCTGTATTCAAGTACAAGGGATCACTCACACACAGGCGAGTGCCCTATTGCCCGCAGGCTGTATTGAGCTCGTTTTCTGGACCACGAGCCAGATTTGTAATTGGCCTAGGGTTGTGCCCGCAAAACGGGTGCCTAGCCGGAATAAGTAGCACTAGTATGTAGCGATGCTACGCAATCACGATGAGTGTTCAAGCATGCAATGACATGAGCAGATATTCGCGTACCGTTAATCGAATTTAAACATGACAGGCAAAATGCAATGACATGAACAGATATTCGCGTACCGTTAATTTAAATTAAACATGGCAGTTAAAGATGCATGGATGACATGAACAGTTACTACGTGTACCGTTAAGTGAAATTAAACGTGACATACAAGAATGATGAAGGTGACGGACCAAGCTTCGTTGTCAAGCTAGGTCAATGGCGTCCAGATGGCTATCCTTTCACCGTCTAGTCTCTTTTACGCTAAAGCAAGGAAATGGCCTAAGACATGGCCCAAGAACCCTAAGTGGCAAGTTTCACTTGCCTAGCACCGAGGATGACGATCAACGAGGCCGTCACACAAATGCTAACTACGGAGATGAGATCGCTGCCAAGGCAAAACAACATTAGAACAACATCCAACCTAGTTTTATTAGGGTTTCACAAAAACACAAATGGACTATGAGGATATTAAGAGATCGAGTTATTACCGTATCGGAAGCGGAAGAACGATGCCGAGCAAGCATGGCAACGGAAGAAATGATCCGGGGAACCTAGGGTTCAGATCTGGAATGGATGGGGAAAATCTGGAGGAATGTGGTTTTGGGGATTTTTTGTGGGTTGGAGATGGCCTAGGGCATGGTGGTAGACCAAAATGGAGAGGGGGAGAAGCTCTTGATGAAGGAGGAAGGCTAGAGGAAGGTTGGGGAAGATCAGAGGTCAAGGGGGAAGGAAAGAGGCCAGGAGAAGAGAAAGAAAGAAAAGAAACGAAGTGGGGTATTTATAGAAAACGACCTGGCGGCTGCCCAGAATTTAGGGTTTCGACACTGATTAGTCGGTCAAAGAGCAACCACTGACCGACTAGTTTAGGAACTAGTCGGTCGGTTGACCAACGCAGACCGACTAAGTCCAAACAGTAACTCCTGTACAAAAATAGGATTTAGATTTAGTCGGTCAAAGAACAACTACTGACCGACTAGTTTGTCATCTAGTCGGTCGATGAACGTTCTTAGACCGACTAAGAATGAATAGTAATTGGTATCAAAAATGATCATAGAGCTAGTCGGTTAAAGAACAATTGCTGACCGACTAGTTTGCAACCTAGTCGGTCGACCAATGTTC
Organism: Scilla litardierei; assembly: GCA_030789695.1. Classification (NCBI taxonomy): domain Eukaryota; kingdom Viridiplantae; phylum Streptophyta; class Magnoliopsida; order Asparagales; family Asparagaceae; genus Scilla; species Scilla litardierei. The sequence continues at coordinate 8,435,066 of CM061132.1, forward strand.
TTAGACCGACTAACGATAAACAGTAACTCCTGAGAAATTAACAAAGCCCACTAGTCAGTCCATGAAGGTTTGTCGACCGACTAAATCGTCATCTAGTCGGTCGGTTCCCCTTCTTGTACCGGCTAACGTGCACAAAAAGTTCCGAAATAGAGCGCGAAGCTCCAAGATCGATTCCTAAGACTTCTAGGCTTGATCTAATAATAAGATATGACCGATATGAAGCCCGTCACTAATGACTTACTCCAAAATCGACGATTCTAAGGAAGAAGCTAGAAAATCACGACGAAACGATCAAAAATGAAAGCTACGGAGACGAAAACCACACATGAGGAGAAAATCCACCAAAACATATATATATAATATAAATAACCCAAATACATGAAAACCAGTCGTTACAGCAACCTGGAGCAATGCACCAAAAATCTGAGTCCATGATCCAAAATTATCAACATCATAAACACAAACTGAAGCCTGGAGCATTGGCCCAAAAATGTGATACTATGAACCAAATTTAACAACCACATAAACACAAAATGCAACCTGGAGCATTGCCCCAAAAAACTGATACCATGAACCAAAATTAACAACCACATAACACCAACTGCAAATTGGAGCAAAGCCTCAAAAATCTGAAAACATGACCCAAAATTAACAACCACATAAACACACACAGTAACATGGAGCAATGCCCCAAAAATCTGATACCATGAACCAGAATTAACCACCTCATAAACTCAAATTGCACCCTGGAGCAATGCCCGAAAAATCTGATTCCATGAACCAAGTTTAACAACCACATAAACACAAACTGCAAACTGGAGCAAATCCTCATAAATCTGATACCATGACCCAAAATTAACAACCTCATAAACACACACAGCAACCTAGAGCTTTGCCCCAAAAATCTGATAGCATGATCCAGAATTAACAATCTCTTAAACTCAAAATGCACCCTGGATCAATGCCCCAAAAATCTGATTCCATGATCCAAAATTAACAACCACATAAACACAAACTGCAAACTGGAGCAAAGCCTCAAAATCTGATAACATGACCCAAAATTAACAACCTCATAAACACACACAACAACCTGGAGCAATGCCCCAAAAATCTGATTTCATGAACCAACATTAACAACCCATACACACAAACTGCAACCTGGAGAAATGCCCAAAAATCTGATACCATGATCTAAAATTAACATCCACACAAACACAAACTGCAAACTGGAGCAAAGCCCCAAAAATCTGATTACATGAACCAAAATTAACAACCACATAATCACACACTGCAATCTGGAGCAACACCCCAAAAATCTGATACAATACGCCATAACCCAAATGTGCAAACAAGAACAACACAAAAACACAAACTGCATCATGGATACATGCCACACAAACTGATACATTGACCCATAACCCAAAACCCCCCATAAACACATACTGACACAAGTAGCAATTCACCAAAAACTGATACACTAAGCCGTGCACCAAAACCCCCATAAACACAAACTGAATCCACATTCAAATCCGCGTCTATATATCCACCAACATAACATCTTCACCGCACAAACATCTTCACATCCCAGCCCGCTAGACTACTAGTCCAAATCAAACCCCGCAACTATCTATTCAATCATCATTTTCCTAGCCCCTGAGGCAAAGCCAAAAAGCTTCGTGCCTCCAGCTCGTCCTTGCGATGGGCCTTAAAGACCTTCAACAATATACCCGAGGTATACTCAGCAAACTCGTAGACAAGCTGGGCAAGTGTTGCAGTCCAATGAGAGTGTGCGGACCTTATAGCATCCGCGACCTCTTTCATATTTTCTGATATTTCCCGCAAGATGTCGGGATCTTGCTGCATGCCCCGTCTTCGTTGTTTCTTTTTACCCATCGCATGTGGGTTTGATTGGCTTGGCCATCCCTGATTAACAGGCCCGGTTGAAGCTTGGGTGGGAATTTCTTCCGTGGCATTCTGTGGTGGTGAATCTATATGTGTCGGCTCTTGACTTATGGGCTCTCCCTCGCCTTCACCTTCATGAAACTCTCCACCAAACCTTTCAAATACACCCATTGCGAAATCCCCCTTCGCAGCGTCATCACCCATGACGATAACAAGATCGTCATACCATAGAAGTGGATGGTTCACATATGCCCGCAGCTGATGGTTAGCCTGAACAGTTGGAATATCAAATATGTTAAAGGTTATGCAAAGCTATATTTAATGTATTATCACATAGCATATCTATAAGGGTAGAAGTAATTACCGCTGCCCATGTAGCATACGTTTCGGGATCAAGCGTAATGACCTTACTCTCATCATCCCATCCGGCTCCGCTAAGCTCCATGCATTCCTTTACGTCTTTGAGACGTCTCTTCAACGATTTCATGTGATTCTTTACATTAACACTTGAGAATGAAGTCTCATGGATGTTATTTATTTCCGCTGCAGCGGCATTGAAGGCTGTATTTTTAAAAGTCTTATCGGCTTTATAACCCTGACGTGCAAGCTCAGCAAGGAATGGAATGAGGGTTTCATCGTAGGCATTCGTCCAAAGTTTGTTCTGTTGTATTGACGATGAAGGCTGCTTCGACTTCTTCCGTGCGCTTGAAACAGACCCGTCTGCATCTTCGCTACGCCGGCTCGACTTCCTAGAAGAGTCACTGCCGGGTGTTCGTTCATTGCCACTAGGTGGCGTAGGTATAGCTAATGCAGGTGGGGACGCTGGGCTTCTGTACGAGGGTGGCTCTCCCCCCTTGCAGCATATTCATAAACCCCATTCCAGGCGGCGATGGCATCTGCACACCCATTTGCATAGGAATGTTGAAATTTTGATATTGGGGATATCCCATGACATGCCCACCTGATGGGTACACAAGCCCACCTGCTTGGAAGCCATGCATGTGATAGGAAATCGTTTGCATCCGCTTGGGAATTAGTCTGTTGACAATAGGATCAACCATTCTGTCAGTTTCTACCCATTGTGTCCCATATACATTATCATAGCTGGGGAGCATGGGATCACTCCCATGCCGGGTTGGTTCACCCCCTGACCAGTGTTTGACGAGCCTTCCATCCCTACAACATCAATCAAATTAAATTGAAAATGTAACGTTGTGGCTATAAACATCCAACCTACCTATAACCTGGATCTATAATTCATTCGAGTATAACATTGCATAAGTGTAAAGCAAATAGTGGATAAGCAAAGGCATGAAATTTTTTGGAACAAGCAACAAAGCAATACTAATGCAATATGTCTGATACAAGAATAAAATGTTCAGTCATATGAGGTAATAATATACGCCGACCCCCTCATAGCACATGCTCCATTGTGTTCCCGTTATTATTTTTGTTACAGAAGTCCACCCACATATCCCAAGCTATCTGCTCCCTACGTATTTTCTATTGATCACGTTGTTCGATTTGTTCACGAACGGGCACCTGTTGGGACAGATCCATAACATCATCATCAAGGTCATCAATACCATCTATAACCTCCTCAACCCTATCTCCATCTCCAGTTAGATGGGGGTCATGCGGATCTTCTATTTGGATGTAATTATGCAAAACACTGCAAGCAAATACGATTTCAACCTGACGTTTGAATGTGTAGTGAGGCTTGGCTGTCATTATTTTAAACTTGTTCTTTAGGATACCAAATGTCGACTCGATCTTTGATCGTAATGTAGAATGGCGTAGGTTGAATAGCTCTCTTCGGTTTCTAGGAACCCGATCAGTATGGTCCTTCAAATGGTATCTAACGCCCCGGTATGTAGATATGAACACTGGCATTGTTGTATACCCAGCATTGCAAAGGTAATATTTACATGCATTCGAAAAAATAACACAATTAATGACCCAACGATCGCTGAGAGAAGTATTTTGTATGTAAATGTAAATTTATGCCTATTACCTTCATACACTCGCAGCCCCATGGGGTGGTTTACACAATGCATCTTTCAGGACCGTAAAATCATTTGCGGATCCTTCCCACCCGACCAGTATGTGAATCTTTTATTTGTAGTAACAGCTGCTAGCACATTTTGTGTAACCCCTTTACGACCTCTAAAGCGGGATACGAGACTAGCTGGTAGCATGGCATCTATGTGAGTCCCATCAATGAGACCAATGCAGTCCTACAACGTAATCATTGAGCCCAATTTTCAATCATCACGACGATACTTATTAGACTGAGACATATACCGGTAATCACACATGCCTTGAAAAATGGGAACCAATTGGGGTTATTGACTATCTCTGGTGGCGTCTCATTACTGCTTGCTTCATATACATATCCCGAACTGGACACACTGCCCCCATAACTTTGTTAAAATACCTGCTCACTGTCCCACCTCCCCTAATAAAATCCACTTGCATGACTCTATTCTTTGACTTGTGACCTACAATATGCAGGAACATGGCCAACTGATCCTCGATGGATACCTGTATAGTGTCCGTGAGAAGATCTCGCTGACCCATTATTGCTGCAAGATTCATGAAAGCATGTCTTCGCATCCGTAAGTAGTCCAAACTGCTACTTTCAGACCCCCACAGAATTCTCCGCATGTGGGATTTTCTATGCAGATCCCGCATAGCTGAGGACTCTCTTGGTATAGGTTCAGCCCTAGCATTTGCGTGAAGTTGTAAGGCTACTACGACAAACGAAATTACAGCCGCTGCAGCGGTACATAACTCACAGGCCAAATGGTCTCCTTGTGTATCCATGTTACCCTTAATTGAATAACACATATATTTACTGTTATTTATATACATAACATAATACATATAAATAATACATTTTAGATAACATTGTGCATTTCCAAATCATTAGCCCTCAGACATATTGTGTCTTCATAGTCACACACGCGGTTTGCTTTGCCGTTGCTCCTGCAGTGTCACCCCATAAAATGCACCATAAAATCTGATACACTGATCCTAAACATAAAACCACATAAACAAAAAATGCAACAAGGAGCCATAAAACCCCAAAAACCTGATACAAATCACCAAAAAATATCACTTGAAATAACACAAAAACCAAGGACCCACCATTTTTGTTATTAGGATCAACATATGATACAATGAGCCAAAAAGAAAACCACATAAACCCCTAAACCAAAAAAAGAGGCATCAAGGTGCCATGGCCCCTAAACCAAAATTTATGTATTCCCAAAAAAATATGCTTCAATGATCCAAAACGAAATCCAGTTAATCCAATACTGCAGCAAGGATCCATGCCCCAAAAACTTAGGGCCAGTTCCATTGTGGTTTCTTTTGTTGATTTGGTCCGAGAAAGTTAAAATTTTCACTGAAGCCATAACTAACATCCAACCTGCAACAAGGCCCCAAAAATCTGATAACATGAACCAAAATTAACAACCCATACACCCAAACTGCAACCTGGAGCAATGCCCCAAATATCTGATTACATGATCCAAAATTAACAACCACATAAACACAAAATCCAACCTCGAGCAATGCCCCAAAAATCTGATAACATGTACCAAAATTAACAACCAATACACCCAAACTGCAATATGTAGCAATGCCCCAAAAAATCTGATTCCATGATCCAAAATTAACAACAACATAGCCACAAAATGCAACCTGGAGCAATGGACCAAAAATCTGAGTACATGCTCCAATTTTAACAACCAGATAAACACATAATGGAACCAGGAGCAATGCCCCAAAAATCTGATTCCATGATCTAAAATTAACAACCACATAAACACAAAATCCAACCTGGAGCAAAGCCACAAAAATCTGATAACATGAACCAAAATTAACAACACATACACACAAAATGCAACCTGGAGCAATGCCCCAAAAATCTGAATACATGATCCAAATTTAACAACCACATAAACACAAAATCCAACATGGAGCAAAGCCCCACAAATCTGATAACATGCTCCAAATTTAACAACCACATAAACACATAATGGAACCAGGAGCAATGCCCCAAAAATCTGATTCCATGATCCAACATTAACAACCACATAAACACAAAATCCAACCTGGAGCAAAGCCCCAAAAATCTGATAACATGAACCAAAATTAACAGCTCATACACCCAAACTGCACCATGTAGCAATGCCCCAAAAATCTGATTCCATGACCCAAAATTAACAACCACATAACCACAAAATGCAACCTGGAGCAATGGACCAAAAATTTGGGTACATGCTCCAAATTTAACAACCACATAAACACACAATGGAACCAGGAGCAATGCCCCAAAAATCTGATTCCATGATCCAAATTTAACAACCACATAAACACAAAATCCAACCTGGAGCAAAGCCACAAAAATCTGATAACATGAACCAAAATTAACAACACATACACACACAATGCAACCTGGAGCAATGACCCAAAAATCTGAATACATGATCCAAATTTAACAACCACATAAACACAAAATCCAACATGGAGCAAAGCCCCACAAATCTGATAACATGCTCCAAATTTAACAACCACATAAACACATAATGGAACCAGGAGCAATGCCCCAAAAATCTGATTCCATGATCCAAAATTAACAACCACATAAACACAAAATCCAACCTGGAGCAAAGCCCCACAAATCTGATAACATGAACCAAAATTAATAACACTCACACACAAAATGCAACATGGAGCAATGCCCCAAAAATCTGAATACACGATCCAAAATTAACCACATAAACACAAAATCCAACCTGGAGCAAAGCCCCAAAAATCTGATAACATGAACCAAAATTAACAACCCTTACACACAAAATGCAACTTGGAGCAATGCCCAAAAATCTGAATACATGATCCAAAATTAACAACCACATAAACACAAAATCCAACCTGGAGCAATGCCCCAAAAATCTGATACCATGAACCAAAATTAACAACCCATACACACAAAATGCAACCTGGAGCAATGCCCCAGAAATCTGAATACATGCACCAAAATTAACAACCACATAAACTCATTGAAAATTTAAGATTAACAACCACAAAAACCTAACTGCAACAAGGACCCCTGCCACATAAATCTGATACATTGATCCTCAATTCACTCCACAAAAACCCAAGAAAATTTTAGATTACATATTTTATATTTAACACAAATAAAATCATAAATTTTCAGATTACATGGGGATCAAACATTTTATGAGTCAAAATGGGGCTTCAAGGGAACAATCTTAGCAAGCCATCCACCTTGTGGGAATGTCATTCGTTCCTATTGTTTATCATCATTGGGTTTTTTTAGAATGCACTATTCTTTACATTCATCATACAAATAAATCATCATACAAAGAATTCATGCAACCAAATAACCCCAATTTCACAGCACTATCCCCATATGCCCTAGGGGCCCAAAGTTGAAACCCTAGTCGCATGCACAACACGACAGCAAGGTAGCAATGCATTAACACCAATGCAGCAAAGTTCATTGCATATAGGAATACATGGCAGCATAAAATGTCTGCAAAAATTAATTTTGAGCTAAAGAAAATATATCTCAGCGCTAATATCGCAATAATACTAGGGTAAAGCTCACCGATAAGGCCGATTGCCTCAGATTCCACTCCCTCGCAGCCAATCGAGGCACACACGAGGTGGCTCAGCCTCTAGCGAGCAATTTGGGAAAAATTCGAAGCTAGGTTTCTGCTCGCAGTGTTGGAAATCTGTCCAAGCTCGGCACACCCCCTTCACCTCCGACCAACAATTCCGGTGGAGCAATCGAAGCTAGGTTTCATCTCCGAAACAAACCGTCAGCCGTAGCTAGGATTTTTGCTGGACCCAACTGAAACCCGCGGGAAGAAGGAGAGAGGAGGGGTGAGCACAGCGGTGGGGCCCAAAATTCTCAGAGAAAGGGCGAAATCACCGTGAAACACGGGGATTTCAGCAGGGGGAATTGGCCTTGCCACATAGGACAGAGGAGAAGCGGGGAGGGGCCGAAAGCAACGGAGAGGAGCAGCGGCGACTGGAACACGCGAGAGAAAACCCTAGAGGATTCGGGCAAATAAACCCGACATGACCGATAAACAGTGCCAATTTTACACTTTATCGCCCCAAAGCACCCAAAAGAAACCGCTTGGAAGAGGCCCTAAAACACATCCACCAGGAATCCGAATGCAAACTATACATGTTAAGGCATATGTGGCACATGCATGCGTTGTAAGACTATGAAATATGGATTAGCTTAGCAACCAGAATCGCAATCAATTGTGAAGTAGGAATACAGTTTGACACAAGCACAGTAACGCCCAACACGGAGACATGCAGCAAGGTAGAGGACTGAACTATCAAGCTACACCTTCAATATCACATCACATACGTATATATAAAAGGAAAAAAAGGTTCATTTATTTACCAAATAGCGGTTCAGTTAGACAAGGCTAAATATTGACATGATACATTTTCAGGGATCCCCGACATGCCTGAACAACTGATACATAATAATCCACCCTAAAAGTTACATCAGCAACAAAACTGACCAATCGAATTAGCCCCGATTTGTTAGAGATACACCGAGTTTATGTGTTATCGTCCTTCTATGATCATACGGCGTAACTCATCAGTTCTGTATGTTTACAGATCACTTGACTACAGATTGTCTCTAGCACCCTTCGGTTTCTTTACAGCAATACAATGTGAGGTGGTAGACGTGCAGACGCTGCCATCAACCCTGCCGTCCTTTGAAATGCATAGGCAAAGATAGGCGGTCGCCCGGACTACATATACTCCACCTTCACCCATTCATACCGGCCAGGGAGGGGGCAGTCGTTCACAGGATCAAAGTTGTACCTGAATCAAATAAGAAAACATCACGTTAGAAAGAAGAAAACGGCTGTAAGCACTCATAAGGAGGTCGAAAACATATACTTTTCGGTAAATATTTGCTGTTGGACCCTCTCGGCACAAGCAAAGAACTCTTCCATCTCATTGGATGTTGGGATGTTTCGGTGAATTGAGTTCTGCTTTATTCGACTGGAACTCTTCGAGTTGGACCTTCTGGTTGTCGACCCGGGGGTTCCTATTGTTTCAGAATCCCTAATCAGACTGCAAGGAGTAGTTTCCCTAATATTCCTGCAACAAAGTTATACAGCACATTTAGCATGAATTTGATGGACTCTTTTTTTTATCTATCAAAAATCAGGAAACATGGGTCGTGGAACACGGGTACACCCGCCTTATCACTTAACCCCGAACACAGAGAAGCCATGTATCCATCGGAGCGCTAAAAGCTGGAAAATAAAGAAAATTAAAAGAGGATAGAGGGTAGTGGGATTCGAACCCTGGCCTCCACCGAGGCAGCAGAGTGATTCAACCTAGCTCAATTTGATCGAGTCTTTTAGTTACGAGGAAAAAAACAGTAAATCTACGGTATATAACACCGATGAAATAACATCAGTAAAACACTTTTTTACTATATAATACAAGCATGTATTAACACAAAGCGAGCAACAAAACCATAGCAAAAAACAGTCACATGACCATACGTACAAAACCTAGAGAAAGACACTGAAAACTTGATATCACACGAGACAACAGCCCATACAACTAGCAGGCAACCCAGAGAATCCTGTCACTCGACAACCCCTCATCACAGGCCGGATAAAGGATGCCAGCAAGGTTCAAACAAATTTTGAGCATACTGGGACCAATTCATCTCCACCAAGGACATCATGAGCTACAGCAACAATGCAGCCATCAGCAGAGTAACAGCTAGATGGTGTCAGTAATCTAAAGATTACAATTAATGAAGCCATACAATATTGGCTTTTCTTTTGTTTTTTACTCTTCTCAGTCTCTAGCATGCCCCAGAGATTGACACAATAATGTGAGCAGTCCAAGAAAACTTCAGTGATTAACATAACAACAATGGGCAAGTGAGAGTTGCACTGAGCTTATAGATGAACATCAAAGGTGGAGGTCCCTACAAGACCAATGTCGCTGAAATGGAGCGAGATTTCAATGTGCAATGATAGTGGTAATTGAATAGCCTGTCTGAAGATGGCCAGCCTATTCAAAAAGCTCATTTTTTCATCAAGTGATAGCGAAAGAAGTGAATAGAACAACGAATGACTATGTTTATGAAGCTCATTTTGGAGTAGTCAATGCACAAAAATGCAAGAAAAGGGGGATTTTTTTTTTTAAAATCGCATTCCTAATCATATAATAGTGGTTGGCAACAACCAAAATACTTCAAATTGGGGTGGAAATGAAAAACTGAAAGCGATTTATGAAACAACGAGGCAACTTGCAGAGCGCAAGATACAAACTTTTTAAGGGGGGAAATGTTGGGGAGTACGGAAAAAAAGGAATTTTTTATCTCAGAAATTAAATATACTATACACAGAAATAAGTCTCAGAAACCCTAAGCTGACCATTCTACACGTAGAAAGCAAACTGGAAATCAGCGAATAAAATTCTACACTAAAAATTGGCGCTTCTTCAAAAATTCACCCCCCAAAATTTCAATATAAAACAACAAAAATTTAAGAAAACAGCACTATTGAGTAAAAAAACTCCGTTTTGAATTAACACAACCCCCCCCCCCCCCCCCCCCCCCCCCCCGCCCCCCCAACAAAAAAAAAAAAAACAAACAAACCAAAACAAAACAAAAAATAACAAAAACAAACAAAAACAAAAAACAAAAACAAAAAGAAAAAGAAAGAAAGGAAAAAAAAATATGACCAAGAAACAAAAGACCAAAATTCGCTGAAACATATCCACTGCTGAGATACCCAAGTACAATTACCTACCAAAAAATTGTCACCGCCGAAAAAAATGAGCAACATTTATGCAAGAAATCGGCATCCTAACGAAAACCCATATCCAAAACCACAAAACCCTAAATTAAGTAATATTGAAAAAAAAAGTAACAAACGCCGAACAAAATCTCACCTTGCGTCAAACTCGGGAACATTCTCCCCAAACGAAACCACAATTTCATTCGCCGCCGCCTTCGTGTTAGGGTTAGGCCAAGTCTTGCCGGATTTCGATCTGGAGCTAGGGTTAGAGCTGCTCTCCTTAAACGCCTCTTTGGGCTTAAGCAGAGACAGTGGCTTCTCAAGTCGGCGACTTCTGAGCTCGAGATATGAAGACGAATCGCCACTGGTGCTCTGAACGCTTTGGAGGGCCAGGGCCCTCGCTCGGGTCCGGACCCCGATGGTCGACTGCTGGCTTCCGCTGACCTCCATCACTGCGACATCGCCGCTCTTCGCCTTCCTCATGTACCGAACCATTTCTTCTCCGTTTCTCTCTCTAAGGATGGAACACAGTTATGGAGAGAGAAAGTGAGGGTTGAAGAAATGTTTGAGAGAGAAATGGAGAGACGCGCGAAACAGGAGACAATGGGAAGGTAGTGTTTTTATAGTAGGTTTATTGTTCTTTTCAGAATATGCTTCGCTTAAATCATGTGTATTTGTATATTAATCGTTTAAATACAAGTATTTTATCTCAAATTTTAACCTAAATAGTCAACCAGCCTATATTTCGTTAAAAAGTTTACGATTAAATATTAATTAGGGGTATTCACAAAAAAATACCCTAACGTTTGAGGTCGCTTTCAACAAAATACCGCGAACGTTTAAGTCATACACAACAGTACTTTTTTGGGGTTTTTAGTTAAATTATACCCGTTTTGCCGTTGAACCTATTCCCAAAAGAAAATACCATAACATTTGGGGTATCTTTCAAAAAAAATACCCAAATCGGAAGGGGACGCCGCCGCCTCCCCCTCTTCCTGTTTTCGGGGGGAGGGGGGACGCCCCCTCCCCATCTGCCTCAGACGTCCCCTCCCCATCCGCCTTAGTCGAGGAGGGAGGGGGAGGGGCCGCGCCCCCTTCCCTCCCCTTGTTTTTGCGAGGGAGCCCCCCCCCCCCCCCCCCCCCCCCCCCCCCCCCGTCGAGGAGGGAGGGGGAGGGGCCGACCCCTCCCCTCCCCCTGTTTTCGGGGGAGGGAGTGGCGCCCCCTCCCCCTCCGCCTCAATCGAGGAGGGGGGAGGGGGCATCGCCCCCTCCCCACCCACTGTTTTCGGGGGGAGGGGGCGGCGCCGTCACATCCTCCTGTGATTTGGGTATTAGTGGGATTTAGGTATTTTTTTGAAAGATGCCCCAAACGTTAGTGTATTGTTTTTGTGAATAGGTCAAGGATAAAACGAGTATATTTTAACAAAAGAAACTTAAAAAGATACTGTTGTATATGACTTAAACGTTCATGGTATTAAGTTGAAAGCGGCCCCAAACGTTAGAGTATTTTTTTGTTAATACCCCTATTAATTATAGTTAATTAATTAAGAATTAAACACTAAACAATTAACCAAGAAGCGTCTGCTCAGCTATGGATCCTTCACCTACACACGCCAAGAGCATGTGAGCTTGGCGTGACCAAGAGATCCCTTCGACCCCTTGACCATATTGACCGTCCAGGCGTAGGTCAACGAGCCCGTGGTGGGAAAACACCTGTAAACAGCTAGAGTATTTTTTTTGTGAATACCCTATTAATTATAGTTAATTAATTAAGAATTAAACACTAAACAATTAACCAATCCCAAACTAAACTTTATTTGAGGTGGAAAAATCAACATTTAATTTCTTGATAAGGAAAGAGGGGATGCGCATTTTGTTAAAAAATCAGACGTCGGATTGCAATCCAAGTCCCGACAAGTCTGATCTTGCCCAGAAAAAAAATCCGGCCGACAAAATTAAACATCTTCTATGCTCCATGGATAATTGATTGAATTTTTATCCACAGTTGAATGACTGATGAAAAATCATATGCAAGACAAGTCCCCTCAACGTTACTGTCAAATGTTCTAGCAACAATGAAAAAAACTTGAATGGGGAATAAATTTGGGTGAATAATGGAACACGAAGACAATGCTGGGAATTGAAAATGTTATCATCATCATAAATCAATCAAGAATGACCCCATTGGCATTGTCGAGGAGCTGTCCTTCTCTGTTTCCAATCTTCCTCCTCCCCCACATCCTCCGCAGCAGCAGCCAGCTGTCGCCGTTGTATCCCCCAACCCCTCCTCCGCATCGCCTCAGTTGGGTCTCGACTTCCTGCGCACGGAAATGCAGCCCAAGGGGAATTGTACGGAAGTTGGATGTTTTAGCAAGGCCCGCACTCAAAAGGCCCAGATCATATCCTGTGAAGGCCCAATAAGCCCGACTGCGGACCTCGATTAGAAATCCCAAGAAGCTCCCACCCTCCTTGGTTCATGTCTGCTTGCTGCCCTTCAACAATCTTCTTCGTCTTCTCAAAATCCTTGGTCCATCGTCATCGTCTCTCGCTTCGCGCTTATTGCTCCGTCATGTCCCACCGGCCCAACTTCCAGGGCGGAGGCCGGAGAGGAGGAGGCAGGGGCGGTGGCGGTGGTAGAGGAGGTGGAGGGCGCGGCGGCGGAGGGCGCGGCGGCGGAGGGCGCGGCGAGCAGAGATGGTGGGATCCGCAGTGGAGAGCGGAGCGACTCCGCCAGATCAACGGACCGGTAAGCATCCGTTCCTTTAAACCTCGACAAAAAAATTTACCAAAAAATTTCTTTTTCGGTAAAAAGATCTGGGACAAAACTTAAAAAAGACATGCGCTTAAGCGCATGAAATTGTTGTAAATTCAATAACAAGCAAGGATAGCATTGAATACTACTCATGAACAAGCCGACTGCATGATATATTCATAGGAAACTTTCAACTTTACCGATGTGCTTGAAAGAAAAGGGGTTGACTGTCTTAACTTGAGTTTACTCGTTTGTGCCACGAAAATCCTTTATACAAATGAGGGGTAATTGATGGGCTTTGTCCCATGTGGCAATGTCACATCGCCACATTGTCACACCACCCACAAAATCAAAACCCACCCAAAAAAGCCCAAAAGCTCACTCCCATTCAAATAACCCCAAATTCAAATGACACACCAAACCTCAGCTTTTCCCCTTTTACCCCGACGATATCCACACACATCCACACTTATCACTTCTTTTCGGTTGCGCTCGTGCACCACAACATGTGTGTGGGTTTTTAGCACATGTGTTATTTCTAGTTCTTTATACAAATGAGGGGGGTGATGTGAATCTGTCTTATGTGGCAATGTCACATCGTCACATGTGATTCATATATTACTCTCAAACCCTAAATCCACAAAAAAACCCCAAATCTCACCCCCATTCAAAAAACCCCATATTCAAATAACATCCCAAATCCCAGATTTTCCCATTTTACCACTCGACGATACCGACACACCACACACCCATGCACCCACACTTCTCACTCTTTTTCGTTTGTGCGCGTGCATCACATCCTGTTCGTGGGGGTTTTGTGCCGTGCACTGTGTGCACATGTTATTTCTAGTGTGTGTGTATATATATCAGAAAAATTACAAACCTAATAAATAGGGTTATCATACAATCTCCTAACACTAAAGTTTCACCATTTGGGGACATTCAGATCTTGGTTGGAGAAGATGTTAATTTCCTACGGAGATTACAACATGGTGAAGGTGGCACAAAACTTGACATCCTACCGAAACAATTCAAGGGTCGTTGGTTAGAGTGGATAAGTCTAGGAGAGCAAAAAGGGGAAGTTGCAGGTCCAAGTGATGAGATTGCGAACGTGTGATCTTCCTTCCACCAAAGAGTATAAACCAAAGAAGATCAATCAAGATTTTGATGAAACACTCCTCCCTCCATTGCTCCCCTTTTTGACCTTTTGATGTAACAACTTAAAAGAGGATGAATTAAATAAGATCAATCAAGATTTTGATGTAACAACTAAAAGTTCTTCTCTTTGGCATTGCCTAACTTTAAACCATCTGCTTGCATTTTCCTGGTGCAGGTGGAAAAACTGGATGAAAGTGATTGGAAGGCCAAGTTGCAACAACTGAAAGAAAGTGGCCAGATTGAACTGATAGTTAAGCGGAACTTTGGGCGAGATGGCCAGAATACTCTTGAAGACATGGCTCAGCAGCTAGGCCTTCATTTGTATGCTCTTCTGTCTTTAGTTAGCTCATGCTCTTTTTGTACAGAATTGAGACCATTCAACAGTCTGTCCTGCATATTGTATATATCTCTGTATTTACTTTTCTTTCATGTTATGTATTTGGCCGTTGCCCAATCCTACAACCAAAACAAACAAATCTGTGTCCATATTCATTAGAATATTGCATAAATCACGGTTCTTATATGTTCTGTCTCATTTTGTTCGATTTTGATCGAATGGTTCACTTCTCTTTCTTTTCGGGTAATTGTTTGTGGGATGAAAGCCATGCCTACAACAAAGGAAAAGCTATTGTTTTTAGCAAAGTTCCATTGCCAGATTATCGAGCAGATCTGGACGAAAGACATGGATCATCAAAGAAAGAGGTTTATTTCTTGTAATGATTATTCATGTTGGAAACCCTTGGACACATTGAGCACATATGTTAATATTTGACATCCGTGCAGATTATGATGTCAACAGAGACAGAAAGACGAGTTGAAAATCTTTTGGCAAGATCTATTGGGACATCAAGCAATAATAGTGCAAGTAGCTCCTCCAGTCACACAAGCAAACAGTCCTTGCCTACCACGGTTACAACGAATGGGAAATCTGCAACACTGGTGGATTCTGCCAAGGAAAAGTTCAGTCGTGAGTTATGGGACATGCAGAAGAACAATAAGGTAAATAAAATTGCATATGGTTGGACATCCTGCCAAACTCTGATACACTTGAACAAACTGTTTTGAATTTTTGATCAAGCATTGCCATTTGATTCTTTCCTTTTCCTTTCAGTCCACTCCAAGTGTAAGTGCTATGCAGTCTTTCAGGGAAAAATTGCCAGCATATAAAGTTAAACAGCAGTTTTTGAAAGCTGTGGCAGCCAATCAGGTAGCACATGTTTTAAGCATGTCTAATTGCATCATATTTTTTTGGAACTAGCAAAACGCATGTCTTTTGTATTGTTTTTCCCTCTTTAAATTAGTTTAATAGCTATCCTAGTACTTGAAAAGAACATTGTCTTTCTCAACCACAATGCTACAATATTCTATATGAGAACTCGGGTTTGGTTTCGGACCCATTTTGGATTAAAGATTTCACGGCGTTTCATTAGTTTTGAAAGTTTCATTTGGAGTTTTGGCTAGGTTTTAGTGTGTAAAATATATTGCCCAAGTGTCTATAATCACTAGACACGTCGCTGTCCTAGTCATTTGCATGTGTTGTACTTCTCATAACATGTATGCTATGTGGATGCTAATTAAAAGAACTTAGCTTATAATACCTCATTAGTTAACCTAAATATTACCCTAAACTAATATTAAAGGAATCAATTCAAGGTAAATTGACATCATAATTAAAATTATATAAAAATACATCAAATTTTGATAGATTAAGATTTATAAATTTCGCATAGCTATAGAAATTGGAGAGAGATTATATTATTAATAATTAAGGACATTAGATTTTTCCCTCTTTCTTCCTTTAGTTCTGAATTTTGCAGGTTTCGATATGTTTTATATGAAACTTACTGAAACTGATCAAACTGGGCAATACCTAAGTGCATTTAACCACTTAGGTTTCATTCGAAACTTAGAGAAAAACAAAGCTGAATGTTGGCTTCGGATAGGAACTCAATAAAACCAAGATGTGACAGCCAAAATGGGTGAAGCCTTATTCGATATACTCGAAATTTAGAATTCCCCTTACATTTGTTTTGTTGGATGACTTTGATGAATTTCTTGTCATTTCTTTGCTGTACGAATCTTTAACATGTAATTTGTTAAAATGTATCTTATTGTCAATATTTCCTTTTTCTGCCTCTGATGTATTATGGGAATTCAGTGCTAGGCAACATAGACGCTGACATGACAGAAGACAAGCAAATAGTAAAAAAGGTACATAAATTAACAATGGCATGATAAGTTGTATCATGTTTGACATGAAATTTCAAAATTGAAGCATCCATGCTACATTGGTTCAATGCACTTTATTTTTGAATAGCGTGCCTTATTTTTTATTTCAAATGACCATGGAAGACACAAAGGGATTTCCTAGTGCATGCATTATCATTATTCAAAATGCAAATGTTGACTTTTGTCGGCTTGAAAAATACAACATCGGATGACGGTATCAGGGTGGTTATATTGGAGATAGTCAAATATCTTGATGTCATATTTGATGTCACATTGGATGATATAAATACATCTCATATACATGCCATATTCATATTTAACTATATATGAACGATATAAATAATATGCAGCACGTTTGGTATACTTATCTCAGTGAGCCGCATTAAACTAAAATTGATAACTACTAACGGAGTGCCAACCTTTCTAATTTCTTAAAAACATGAAGACACGAACCCACCTGTCAAAATACATGCTTTATAAGTGTAAAATGCAAAGGAATGATGCAAAAATTCACAAGTTGCAATAGATCTAATTGCAAAATATCAAATCAACAATGTAACAAACTATGAAGCATAAATATTGAACAATGTAGATTCAAATCTTTAAGATTACAAGACAAGCGAATCATTTTCCCATCATGACCTATACATGATAAAAAACAATAAATAAAGTAACAAGTATCAAAACAAAAAAAACAAAGATCACGTGTGTGCGTGTCTCTCTTAAAGCCAAACCACTCATTCTTTCGATGGTTGGACTCTAATGCATCATCCATGGGAAAATAGCTAACTCATGTTTTGAGGATGATTCTGATAATGATGAAGACTTAATTAATTAAAGTACGCAGATGAAATACTTGACACCATAATGCAAAGACAAATATACAATACATTATTTTGTAGAATAGATCACTCAAGTACAAAGTTCTGATCCGAGGATGAAGGTATCGGCCGAAACCTCGGTTTCGATAGTTTCGCATTTGTATCGTAGGGTATCGACATAAAATTGGGTGTTAAACTCGGTATCAGACAGTTTGTGACAAAATTGTTAATCGGAGGAGCCTGTGACTCTACAGAGAGAAAAATCAGCTTGATTCTACGCTGTGATTCTACAGATAAGAACGTGATTCTATGGAGAAGAAGACTGTGATTCTACGGAGAAGACTGTGAATCAAAAGCGAATTAGCCTGTGATTAAAAAGAGAAAGAAAACTCCATGAAGTTACAGTGTATACATGTGAGTATACATGGAAATTTTTTCTATAAAATCAACCGAAATCTTGCTTGTTAAACACAAAGAATTTTTTTCATAGTTCTCTATAAAATCAAATGAAAACCCAAGTTATGAAGAAAGCCCTATAAAAAGAGGGGATAAAACTTACCTCAACGTCAAGCAAAGAATTTTCGCCATGCTCAGGGAATAATTCTCCTAGCTCCAAAAATTTTCGTCGAGCCCTAGGTCCAAAACTTGGATTTGTCGACGTGCCCTAGCTTTGCGTCGTTGCCATCGCCGTGCCCTATCCTGACACCTTCGTCGTCGACTAGATTTTCTCTTATCGTGGTTTGCTAAAAGTGGAATCGATGAACGGACGTGGGAAGCGTAGAAGCAGGCGGATGTATATTTGCGGTATTTACTATATGTGCACTTACCCATTCGCATCACACATTTGCCCAAACACTTGACTGTATTTATAAGTTTTCCATAACACTAAAACCTCATTATTAAACTGAATGGCAAACTTGTAAATAACGTTTAATCTTTTGGCAAACTGTGTATTGCGAACGCCACAACTGCCGGTCTTTAAAAATTCTTTTATTTACACATGCCATTGCTTTATTCCTACATAAATAAGACTAATGGAAAGCTTGTTAACATATTAATTTGTTGACTGGATTTGGGAAGAAGATTGAGCATAGAGGGTGTGCTTTTGTGCTATTCACTCTATATTTTTAAACATATTGCGGTTTATGTACTATTTGCAATATTCTTTTGGACGAGAGAGTGTGTTTAGCAAAATATTTAATGCGAATATCAGATTTTTAACTAATAGTGTTTATATAATGTTTTAGTTACAAATTATTTAAGTAGATACAAATTTTAACTAATATTGTGAGTTACATATAAGTTACAAATAACAAATTTTGTTAGTTATTTCTTTTAAGGTACAAATTTTCACATATTGTTTACAAATTTT
Source organism: Scilla litardierei (assembly GCA_030789695.1). Lineage (NCBI taxonomy): Eukaryota > Viridiplantae > Streptophyta > Magnoliopsida > Asparagales > Asparagaceae > Scilla > Scilla litardierei. The sequence continues at coordinate 8,454,140 of CM061132.1, forward strand.
AGCAAAACATTATTACTTTTAAGTTACAATTTAATTCAATTTCTTCAAACTTGTTCCCCGAACTCGTTTTTCTTCAAACCCATTAGGTCATTCTTTTTAAATCAAATCTAAAATCCTCAAACAACTTTAACCCAATAAAAATCTGAATCAATTTTCTATAATAAACTACAAATTTATATGCTTTAGGACTCCACTCAATTAAAAATTTAAACACATGAACACATGCATTGAATTCTAACGAATTATAACCGAAGCAATGCATGGCTGTACGTTTTGTTATTCATACTTTTGTCCATGCGTATTGCAAGTTGGAAGACGTTAAAATTTTGAGATACATACATATTAATGTGTTAGAGTTATGATGTATTTTCATTTATATATTTTGAAAAGTTGAAAGGTTACCAGTTACAAATTTTTTACAAATTTTAAGTTACAAATTTTTGTTAGTAATTATTTTTTATAATTCTTAGTTTTGCACACAAGTATGCATGGAAGTTACAAATTTTGTTAGTTACAAATTTTAGTTAGCTACAACTTTACATAATTCATAATTAATTAATTTTATAGTTCTTATTACAATTTTAACTCGTTATATGTTGCCTTCAGTTATAAACAATAATTAAAAAATGTCTAAGAGAATTTCAAAGGAGAAAGTGTTGGATATTACGTGGGCTCAGTGTAAAATGGTCGGAAACGACCATAGACATATAAGGTGCAATTACTACCAAAATATGGAGGCACAACTCACTTTAAGGAACACTTGACGTAAATTTTCGGGGATGTGATGAGATGTTCCAAAGTAACGAAAGAAGTGCGTGCAGAGATTAAGGCACACTTATTTGAGAATAGAAAAGAAAGGGTACAACAAAGATTTGAGAAGAAGAGGATTGAGGAGTTAGGGGGGTAAGGCCTATAGAGACAATCTCATATGACTCAGATGAGGATGTGGATGAGACCAAGGAGACGAGAGGCCTTAAAAGAGCTCTAAGAGTAAGTATTCAAGAACATGCTAAAGAAGAAATTAGACAGGCTAGCAGAAAGATGGGAGCACGATTGTTTGGGACATCTGGGCTAGTCAGATCGTGTAGTTGTGCCGGCAGAATTGCCGCTATGTTCGTGTATGGTTCTGCTTGCGATGTTGAACCTATCAGTAGTTCTCAAATTTGGCGACGATTCTTTTTCTTTGACGAAGAAGGGTAAAACACAGTTAAATATAAAGACTGCATTAGTGAGAGGCATGAAAAATGCCAAGTCCGTTATTGGCAAAAGTGTTGCCAAATTTTTTTACTTCAACCATATTCCATACAATGTGGTTGATAGTTCATATTACAAGTTCACGGTAGACGCTTTTGCGGAAGCAGGTTGTGGCATTGCTCCACCCATTGCTTGGAAGCTTTCACATACATATTTGGACATGGAGGTTGAAAAGACCAAACAATATATTTAAACTTTTCATAGTCGTGATGAATATGGTTGCACACTAATACGTAATGGTTGGACAACATAGAACAAAAGAATGATTATTAATTTCCTTGTGATTCGACCTACGGGACGGTGTTTCTGGACTCGGTGGATGCAACTGAATGCTTTCAGAATGGTCAATACATATTTGATCTTATGAACAAATATGTAGAAATAACTAGAGAGCATAGATTAGTTCAAGTTGTTACTGATAACGGAGCGAACTATAAATCAGCTGGGCAGTTGTTGATGTGAAAAAGACAGCTTTTGTATTGGACTCTGTGCGTAGTGCATTGTATTGACTTGATATTTTCTGATGTGGCAAAAGAGGATAAAGTCAAAAATATCGTTGTACAAAGTCAGATGGTAGATTTATGTACAATAAAGGATGTGTGCTCAGCTTGATGAGAAGTGAGACATGTGGAAAAGAGTTGCTCAGGCCTACGATCACAAGATTTGCAACCTATTTTATTGCATTGAACTCTCTGTATGTGTATCGAGATGATCAATGGAGAATGATTACCGCGAGGGAGTGTTCTGAGAACTTTTTAAAGCTCAAACCAAAAGATAAGACCGTTGGAAACGTGTACCATCTGATTTACGTGATGACTTCTAACAAGAAATATTTAATATTATCTCTGTATTTGAGCCACTGGTGAAAATTATACGAGTGGTTGAAAACGATGATAAGACCGAGATGTGATGTCTGTATGAGGCCATGGATCGGGTGAAAAAAGAAATTTGAAAGAATATTGTTAGAGGATACTAAAATGGTGGGATATGATGATGCGGCGTGGGTCCAGCAAGGGGTGCGGTAGAGCCCAGTTGGTGGGTTTACCAAAGGAGGAGGCGCGGGTCCACCACGGACCCTCTGGCAAACTCATAGTTCCGTAATGAGGTGGGGGGTTGCTTCGTAAATCGACTATTCACTAATTACCCCTCTAAACAAGGGGCCGGCCGGCCCTAGGGAGATTATGGAATGATTGAATTGTAAGTTGATTTATCCCTTAAACCTTAGATTATATTCTTAGTTATTTGTCTTCAATTCCTTAGTGTTAATTAGCCTTTAGATCTATTGTAGTATCTCTTATTAATCGCTTCAGATATGCAATTCATAATAAAAATCCCATTTTTATCTTTCCACTTCCTAAAAATCCTATTTTATTCCACTAAAAAGCCCTATACGCATCAATTTGGTATTAGAGCAGTAGATCCATGTCGACGACACGAACCAAAGAGAGGATTAACTTGTTGGAGGAGAGGATGTAGAAATTCGAGAGCAAAATTGAAGAAGAGTTCCAAGGGTTGAAGAAGAATACGAAAGATCAATTGGAACGACGTTTCGCGCAAATGACGGAGATGAGCCAACAAAGTTTAGTGACAAACACAGTTTAGATGATGTAAAATTTGACGACGATGATAGAAAAGCTAGATCCAAGAAAAAAGGAGCCACCTTTGACGGGGAGGAAGGAGAAAAATGTTGTTTTTGACGAAGGGTTTCTCAAAGACGTCGAAGACGATGGTACTCAATCAATCAGCAAAACACGGCTGATGTGGAGGACTGTCAGGCTTTTCCGGCCACTACCCCACCTCAGGGGTGTGCCGAACCCCGAAGGGGGCGACAACCCCTTCGGCAGCCAGGAGGAGGGCCGCAATGGCCGCTTGCCATTGGATGGGCTCCGACAGCTCGGGGGAGCATCGACGGGGGCCGTCGGCCCAAATCTGGGGCCAGCAGGCCCGACTGCTCCCTTGGGGGCCTCACTGAGCACCATGGAGGGCCGACAGGCCCCTGCCGACCCTCCTGGGGGCCCGTCGGCCTGCGTGGGGGCCCGATAAGGCCCGCCACCCCATCCCGCGACGCAATGGGCCTAATATGGGGCCCAACCAGTTCAACCATCATCGCCTTTTCAGCCCCATACGAGTTCTGTGGGAGGATTTCAGCATCAAGGGGACGTTAGCAACACTTTGGAGGATCGTCGACTTATCCCCCACCGTTTGGAGGAGTGACGAGAGATTGGAGAGGGCTCCAGGGCACATATAGAGCACCTCAGGAAAACTATGGACGGCTACATGGAGATGATAGGGGTGGTAGAGCAGCTTGGGGTGACTTGTAGTGGAGGGTGCAGATGGAGGAGCTCGGAATCTAGCCACATGCTACGCACTGGAGGTACCATATCCATTTCTACCGAGGCGCCATGATCAGCCACTTGAGAGGACTTGCAGGGGAGAATCGGATGCAGAAGCTGAAGATGCCCATTTTTGAGGGAGGAGACCCTGACGACTGGCTGTACCGGGTGGAGAGATACTTGGAGGTGGCTGTGGTACATGAGGAGGACTGGCTCAGGGCAGTGGGAGTCTGCTTGGAGGGTGAGGCGCTGTGATGGTTTTGCTGGACGCAGCAGCAGCGACTGTTTCGTACGTGGGAGGAGTTCACCACCCTTTTGTTGGAGTGTTTTGGAGAGATACCGATTGGAGGAGCTTATTAGACACTGTATGCGTTGATGCAGGAAGGGAGTGTCAGAGACTACATTAAGAAGTTCGAGACGTTATGCAGTAGAGTTCGGGGAGTATCATGAGAGTCTCTGGATGGGTGTTTTATGAAGGGTTTGAAACCCACGATCAGATCGAGACCGAGATTGCTGAAGCCTGGTGATTTACGAGAGATGATGTCCTCAACGATGATGGTTGAGGACCATCAGGAGACTGAGATGAGAGCCTGTGGAGCTTGGGGTGGCACCTCTTTTCGAGGGTAGGCTCCAACAGGAGGACAGAGAGCGGCAGCTGCTATAACAGGCAACATAAAGAGGAGGTTGGAGCCACGACCAGGAGGACAGATACTTAGGATGACTGAGGCAGAGATTTGGGACAAGCGTGCTAAGTGGGTGTGCTTTAAATGTGATAAGAAATTTACTCCAGGGCATCGCTGCGGGGATCAGACTCTACAGATCTTGATAGTGAACGAAGATTAGGAGGAGGACGAGGTGGTGGTATTGGAGGCTGGAGAGGATGAGGAGAAGCAGGAGCACCAACACTTAGACCTGGCGGAGGTGTCTCTCAATTCTGTGGTAGGGTTCACACCGAACCACACCATGAAATTGGTGGGACAAGTGGGCTCGCAGGATGTGATCGTGTTGGTAGACAGTGGGGCCACCCACAGTTTTATCTCCAGCAGAGTGGCGGATGAGCAGATGCTGCAGTTGAGTGACACGAGGATATATGGAGTAGTTTTGGGCACAGGTCAGGTGGCACATAATAGCGATGTCTGTCGAGGCGTTATCGTGACAGTTTAGGGGTACAGATTGTCATCAATTTCCTTCCTATGGAGTTAGGGAGTACGGATGTCATCCTAGGGATGAAATGGTTGCAGACATTGGGGGAAACCGAAACGAACTGGAAGCTGCTTAGATTGGAGTATCAGGACGGATGGAGGACATTTGTTTTACGGGGGACCCCAGCTTATGTCGTTCCTTAGTGTCCTACAAGGCCATGTCGCGTGCTATATACACGGCAGGAGGAGGTTATCTAGTAGAGCTGCAGGCGATGACAGTGGGAGAGCTAATGAGGACCATGCATAGATGATGGCACCGGAGCTAGAGCAACTATTGAGCCGGTATAAGGATGTCTTTCGAATTCCACATGGACTGCCACCACCCAGAGATCATAAGCACGCTATAGTTTTGCGCGAGGGGTGTTTCCTATCAGTGTGCGGCCAATAGGTACCCCCAGGTGCAGAAGGACGAGATCGAGAGATTGGTGGGTGAAATTTTGCAGGCATGGGTGATTCAACCTAGTGTGAGTCCGTTTTCTAGCCCAGTTCTGCTGGTGAAGAAGAATGATGGCAGTTGGAGGATCTGCGTTGACTACCGAGCTCTGAATAAGGAAACGATGCCTGACAAGTTTCCTATTCTTGTTATCGACGAGCATCTTGACGAGCTCCATATGGCAGCATTATTTTTGAAGATTGACCTGAAGTCAGGATATCATCAGATCCAGATGAGGGCAACCGACGTGCCCAAGACAGCTTTTGGGACTCATGAGGGGCACTATGAGTTTCTTGTCATGACGTTCGGCCTGATGAATGCTCCAGAGACATTCCATACCTTGATGAACAATGTATTTCGACCTTATCTACGACGATTTGTCCTGATATTTTTCGACGACATACTCATTTACAGTCGCATCGTGGAGGAGCATGTGGGACACTTACATGCCGTTTTGCACACGATACAGGAGCATCAGCTTTGTGCCAATAGAAAGAATTGCCTTTTTGGACAGCCGCATGTAGAGTACTTGGGGCACATTGTGTCGGTAGAGGGGGTGACGGCAGACCGGAAAAAGATTGCAGCGATGTTGGACTGGCCACTGCTTAGGACACTACGGGGCATCGATGCTTCTTGGGCCTCACATGATACTACAGGAAATTCGTTCAGGGATACAGCTTGATAGATTGGCCACTGACGGAGCAACTTAGAAAGGACAGTTTTCAATGGGGTGAGGAGGCCACTGGAGCATTCGAGGCCCTGAAGCAGGCGATGACGACTGTGCCAGTGTTAGTGCTCCCAGACTTCGGCAAGCCCTTTGTGATAGACACCGATGCTTCAGGTCATGGGTTGGAGGCTGTGTTGATGCAGGATCAGATGCCAGCAGCTTATTTTAGTCAGACTCTGTAAGCACGAGCCAGACTGAAATCAGTTTACGAGAGTGAGTTGATGGCAATTGTGCTCTCCATTCAGAAGTGACGACATTATTTCCTTGGGAGGATATTCATTGTGAGGACCGACTAGAGGAGTTTAAAATATCTACTGGAGCAGCGCATGGTTATTGAGGAACTTCAGAAATAGCTTTCCAAGCTGGTTCATTACACCTTTGAGATACAGTACATGCTAGGATTGGAGAACAAGACAACAAATGACCTGTCCCGCAGAGAGGAGTCAGCAGATGTGGCGGCCATATCCGTGCCGTTCCTATTAGACTGGGAGCCCTTGGGCAGGGAGATTGAGGCTGATGAGGGGTTGCGGCAGATACGAGAGGCACTGCAGTAGGGCTCAGCAGATTTTCCTGCGTACACTATGAGTGGACAGAGGTTGCTCTATCTGGGGAGGCTGGTGATACCCTGTGAGTCCACCCATATTCCTTTGATATTTCAGGAGTTTTATGGCAGCTCAGTAAGGGGGACATTCGGGGAAACAACAGACATACCGGAGGATGTCGAATGAGTTGTACTGGCCGGGCATGAAGCGTGACATTGTTAGGATAATAACAGAGTGCGACGTCTGTCAGCGTCACAAATATTTAGCGGTAGCTCCCGCAGGATTACTACAGCCACTGGCCCTCCCGGAGAGGGTTTAGGAGGATATTAGCATGGATTTTATCGAGGGGCTACCACGATCAGAGGGCTAGAATATTATACTAGTAGTGGTAGACTGATGGGACACAGGTTTACACCCGCAGGCGCACCTGTGTCCCATCAGCCGCACCCCGGCTTAGCCGCGCGCGCACATCCTTTCCCCCTTGACCCGGTTTTGTATGGGAGGGTATTTTGGTAATTGGGTTTAGTGAGGTTTTATTCTTAAGCGAGGGCTAGCCGTCGCTAATTTTTTATGCTTATTTTTGATAATTGAGAGAGATTCTTCGAGAGTTCTTCGAGGGATATTAGGAGAGTGCGGACGTCCTTACTTTCCGACGTCTTGGGTGGGTGGTTGCCCCTTTATTGTAGCCAATTATCTTCTTTATTCGTTGTTTTAATCAAGTTTAGTTCAGATTTGGGGTGATTTCTATCAATTTGGTATCAGAGCACGTGACAATCCATGGCGGCTTCGACGAGATCCCAAGATAAAATTGAGGCGTTGGAGGCAAAATTTACGAGCGAAATCGATTCTATCAAGAAATCGTTGGCGGAAAACGATGATTCCATGGCGAAATTAATGGCTTCCATCAACTAATTAACGACAAATCAAGCAAAACACGACGAACAATTTGCGCAAATTCTCTTCCAATTGACGGCGAACAACAAAAGGGATGAAAACCCTAAATCGGTGGGAAATGCGGCACCTTAGTCAAGGGGAAGGAGAAAGTTGAGATTTTTGACGTGGAAATGTCTTTGTGGAGGAGGAATTCGTCGAGGATATTGAAGAGGAGCCGTGGAAGGTCAACTATCGAGAGGAAGTGCGGCGGAAGGTGGTGAAAGCGCAAAGGGGGGCCGACGGCCACATCCAGCCCCCAGGGGTGCGCACGCAGGTGGGAGGGCCGCATGGCACCCTCCAGGGCCCCGCCGCCTCCCAGGACCACCGCATGGGAGGCGACGGCCTCCCCTGGGTTCGCCTAGGGGCGACAAAGCCCCCAGGGGGCCGGTGGCCCCCCGACCCAGGGGGCGCTGGGGCCACTAGGATCATCGGGCGGGGCCGGCGGCCCTGCCCCAGGCAGGCCGCGGCCCTGCAGGACAGAGAGGGGCTGGGCGAGGGTTCTTCGAGGCGGGGGCGACGATCTCCAGCAATTACACGACGACCAGCCCCGTCGGAAGGTGCCGTCGCGTGATTTCGAAGAGGAATTGAGTTCTAGGGGATTTCAGGAGTACAGAGACTACGTCAAAGGGTATCGGGACCATCTCGACCCTCGATTCGACGACGGTAGGTGGCAACCTCCACCCACCACCAGGAGGGACGCACAGTTGGCGGGGGAGGTGCTTACAAAGACTTCCAGGAGAGGCCAGAGGGCAGGTTTGGAGGCGACTAAGGGGGTGGATACGGAGACCGAGGAGGACCCCATGGGGGTTACGAGTGACACCATAAGGATATCAACACTACCACCAGCCTAGACACGGTGGAGGTCGCGGGGACCAGGCAGGATTCAACATTTACCGATTGAGAAAGCTGAAAATGCCTATATTCGATGGAGCGGACCCGGTCTCGTAGATCTACAGGACGGAGAGATACTTTAGAGTCTCTTGCTTGACTGAGGAGCAGAAGTTGGAGGCCGCTGGTATATGTCTAGATGGGAAGGCCCTTGCGTGGTTTCAGTGGAAGGATGTGAGGCGTCCTTTTCGCTCGTGGGAGGAGATCAGTGACTAGATGGTAGAGAGGTTCAGAGATCCCCACGTGGGGAACGTGCGGGAGCAGCTGCTATCACTCAGACAGGAGGGTATGGGGAGGGACTACCTAGAGAGGTTTGAGGCACTTTCAGGACAGGTGCACGGGGTGACCGATGAGACGATGGAGAGCACTTTCATGAAGGGGTTGAAGGCCACTATACGAGCAGCGATACGCATGCAGTAGCCTTAGAGGCTGATGGAGGCCATTGAGTACGCCCAGATGGCAGATGACTATCAGTTGGAGGATATGAAGGCCAGAGGAGGTTGGAGCGGAACGACGGTTCGTATCCAGCCAGTGACAGGTGGACAATAGAGAGCCACGACGGGGACAGATTCAGTGGTCAGGGAGAAGACTGGAGAGAGGGGTAGTGCATCGCAGGTTGGGGACAGTTCAGGCACATGACGGATGCGGAGATGAGGGAGAAGCGACAGAAGGGGTTGTGTTTTAGATGTGATGAGCGATTCACCCCGGGTCACAGGTGTGCGGGACGAAAGCTCCAGGTGCTGCTACGGAGGGCGATGATGACGAGGCTGACGTCGAGGAGGAGACAACTGAGGCAGAAGAGGAGCTTGAGCGCCAGCAATTGGATGTGGCAGAGGTGTCCCTCAACTTCGTGGTAGGGTTCACGCCGAACCATACCATGAAGCTGAGGAGAGAGGTTGGCGAGCAGGAGGTGACCGTGTTCATTGACAGTGGGGCGAACCACAACTTTATCTCCTGGAGAGTGGTGTCACATCAGGGGATCTAGCTGGTCGACTGAGGCAATTTTAGTGTTATGATGGGGACAGGAAAGGAGAGCAGTCGAGGAGTTTGCAGAGGGGTGGTACTGACCATACAATGGATACATGTGATCACAGATTTCTTACCTCTAGACCTAGGGAGCACCGACGTCATTTTGGGCATGACATGGCTGCAGACCTTAGGGGAGATGACAGTGAACTGGAAGCTATTGCGGATGAAGTTTCAGGAGGCAGAGAGAGCAGTGATACTTCAGAATGATGAGATAAAGAGGATGGTGGCAGAGATGGTGCAGGCGGGGTGATTCAGCTTAGTGTGAGCCCGTTCTCCAGTCCAGTGCTGTTAGTGAAGAAGAAGGATGGGAGTTGGCGTTTCTGCGTTGACTACAGGGCGTTGAACAAGGAGATAATGCCAGATAAATTTCTCATACCAGTGATAGACGAACTCCTGGATGAATTACATGAGGCAACCTGGTTTAGCAAGATAGATCTCAAGTTTGGCTACCATCAGACCAGAATGCGACGGGAGGATGTGTCCAAGACGGCGTTCAGGACACATGAGGGTCACTACGAGTTTCTAGTCATGCAGTTCGGCTTGACGAACACACCTGCCACCTTTCAGGCTCTTATGAATAAGGAGCTGCAGTATCATCAGCTGTATGTGAACATGAAGAAGTGTTTATTCGGGCAGCCACATGTGAAGAATTTGGGGCATGTAGTGTCAGCAGGAGGGATGGCAGCAGATAAAGCAAAGATAGCGGCGATGCTAGACTGGCCGCGCCCCACCACACTCAGAGGGCTACGTGGTTTCCTGGGTTTGATAGGTTACTACCGTAGATTCGTGGAGGGGTATATGACGATTGCCTGGCCACAGACAGAGCTATTAAAGAAGGACCAGTTTCACTGGGGGAAGAGGCGACGACAGCATTCGAGGCCCTGAAAAGGGCAATGACCACCGTGCCAGTTTTGGCGTTGTTCGACTTTTCCAGGCCCTTTGGGGTAGAGGCTGACGCATCGGGACATGGGTTGAGAGCAGTATTGATGCAGGAGCAGCTGTCCATTGCTTACTACAACCAGGTGTTGACCGCGAGAGCCCGACTGCTGTTGGTCTACGAGAGAGAGCTGGTGGCCATAGTGTTGTCTATACAGAAGTGGAGGCCATACTTGTTGGGGCAGAGTTTCCTAGTACGCACAGATCAGCGGAGCCTGAAGTACCTGTTGGAGCAGCAGATAGTAGCAGAGGAGCATCAGAAGTGGCTGCGGAAGTTGATGGAGTACAGGTTTGAGATCGAGTATCGCCTGGGGCTGGAGAACAAGGCGGCGAATGCACTCTCACGGCGAGAGGAGGTAGAGCTGGCCACACTAGCAGTTTCCATGCTCCATGGTTGGGGGCCACTACAACAGGAGGTTGAGTTGGATCAGGAGTTGGCATGCATTCGGGATGCCCTATTGCGGGGGTCGACTGAGTATCCGGGGTACTCTCTTCAGGATGTGCGGCTTTTATATTGGGGTAGACTGGTTCTGCCGAGGACGTTGACGTATATACCGGCCATATTACAGGAGTTTCACAGCAGCGTCATAGGACATTCGGGGGTCCTCAAGACCTATCAGAGACCGACGAGGGAGGTCTATTGGAAGGGGATGAAGAAGGAGGTGGCGAAGAGGGTTGCAGAGTGTGACGTGTGCCAGCGTCACAAGTACCAGGCGATGTCGCCGGGGGATTACTACAGCCGCTGTCCTTGCCTGATCGAGTATGGGATGACCTCTCCATGGACTTCATAGATGAACTGCCGAGATCGGGTGGATATACAGTCATATTTGTTGTGGTTGACCGCCTCAGCAAGTATGCGCACTTTGTCTCGCTCCGGCATTCTTACAACGCAATGTCAGTGGCGGATGCATTTTTGAGGGAGATCATTCGCTTGCATGGACCTCCAAAGTCCATTGTCTCGGACAGAGACAAGGTGTTCCAGAGTAGATTCTGGCAGGAGCTTTTCTGGCTGCAGGGGACAGTGCTGAGACAGAGCACAGCCTATCACCCTCACACCGATGGACAGACAGAGGTGGTGAACAGGTGCGTCGAGACGTACATGTGATGTTTTATTTCAGAAAATCCCAAGGAGTGGGCACGCTGGCTAGCATGGGCGGAGTATTGGTACAACACGTCATATCACACTGCAGCTCAGACGACGCCGTTCAGGATTCTTTATGGCAGGGACCCTCCCCACTTACTACACTATGTGTATGACTCGACACTAGTATCGGATGTGGAGTAGTATTTGGCAGAGAGGGATCAGATTCTGGAGGAGCTAAAGCTCCATCTGACTAGAGCTCACCCGGTTATGAAGGCGAGGGCAGATTTACACCGCAGAGATGTGCAGTTAGAGATGGGAGATATGGTGTACTTGAAGCTGAGGCCATATCGGCAGCGATCCTTGGCTCACAGGCGAAATGAGAAGCTCGCACCACGTTATTTTGGTCCTTTCGAGGTTGAGGCGAGAGTGGGACCGGTTGCTTACTGGCTGAGGTTACCTCCAGGATTGGTTATTCACCAAGTGTTCCACATTTCACAGCTACGCCAGGCGATCGGAGATCACACCCCTTCACCCACCCTTCCGGAGACGTTGACAGCTAATATGGATGTAAGGTTGGAGCCAGAGGCACTGAAGGGGATACGTAGGGGGGCGTTTGGGAGAGCGCTAGGTCTTGTTTCAGTGGAAGGATTTGCCCGAGCACGACAGCACGTGAGAGACTATGGACGTGATGGCGCAAAGATTTCCAGACTTCCACCTTAAGGACAAGGTGGCTATTTGGGGAGTATTGATGGGACACGGGTTTACACTCGCAGGCGCACCCGCGTCCCATCAGCCGCACCCTCGGCTTAGCTGCGCGCGCACACGCTTTCCCCCTTTGACCCGATTTTGTATGGGTGGGTATTTTGGTAATTGGGTTTGGGGAGGGTTTATTCTTAAGCGAGGGCTAGCCGTCGCTAATTGTCTTATGCTTATTTTTGATAATTGAGAGATTATTCGAGAGTTCTTTGAGGGATATTAGGAGAGTACAGACGTCCTCGCTTATTGGCGTCTTGGGAGGGTGGTTGCCCTTTTATTGTAGCCAATTATCTTCTTTATTCGCTGTTTAAATCAAGTCAAGTTTAATTCAGATTTGGGGTGATTTCTATCATAGACCACCTCAGTAAATATGCACACTTCGTGCCTTTGCGGCATCCTTATACAGTGGTGACCGTCACGACTGCTTTCATGAGGGAGGTGGTCCGCCTGCATGGGTTTCCTGCTTCTATAGTGTCAGATCGTGATAAGATTTCATGAGCAGCTTTTGGAAGGAGTTGTTCAAGGTGCATGAGACTAAGTTAAAAAGGAGCATTGCCTATCACCCACAGGCAGATGGCCAGACCGAGGTGGTGAATAGGAGTGTAGAAAATTATTTGAGATGCTTAGCTTCAGAGTCACCGAAATAGTGGGCCAGATAGTTGGCATTTGCAGAATATTGGTACAACACCTCGTACCACTTGGCAGCGTAGATCACCTCATTTCGTATCCTTTATAGACATGATCCCACCCATGTTGATCCACGACATCAGGGGCTTGACTCCAGTGTCTCAGGTGGAGGAGCACCTAGAAGAGCAGGATAGACACCTGTAGGAGCTGAAGAGGCATTTGCTGCTAGCCCAACAGATTATGGAAGCTAAAGCTGATGAATACATGAGAGATGTACAGTTTGCAGTAGGGGATCGAGTTTACCTCAAGCTGCGACCCCACAGAAAGAGGACACTGGCTCATAGAAGCAATGAGAAGTTGGCGGCCCGCTACTATGGGCCATTTGAGGTTACCGTCAGATCAGGAAGGTGGCGTATCATCAGATCGGGAAGGTGGCGTATCATCTGAAGTTACCTGCTACATACACTATCCACCCAATGTTCCATGTATCATAGTTACGCCTAGATATTGGGAGCCCACTATCTCGCTAACTCTTCCTCCCACACTGACTGATGACATGGAGGTGTTGTTTGAGCCACATGAGCTTATAGGAGTTTGGCAGAACGCAGAGGGAAAACCAGAGGTGCTGATCAGATGGCGAGAACTGTCGGACTGTAACGCTACTTGGGAGGCCCGTGAGGTGGTACTAGACCAATTTTCAGACTTCCACCTGAGGACAAAATGACACTTTTGGGGGGAGTAATGATGCGATGCGGGTCCAGCAAGGGGGTGCTACAGAGCCCAGTTGGTGGGTTTACCAAAGGAGGAGGCGGTTGGCAAACTCGTAGTTCCGTGACTAGGAGGGGGTTGCTTCTTAAATCGACTATTTACTAATTACCCTCCTTAAGCAAGGGGCCGGCCGGCCCTAGGGAGATTATGGAATGATTGAATTGTAAGTTGATTTATCCCTTAAACCCTAGATTATATTCCTAGCTAATTGTCTTCAATCCCTTAAACCCATTTTTATCTTTCCACTTCCTAAAAATCCTATATTTATTCCACTAAAAAGCTCTAGACTCATCACATGATTGATAAAAGATGTGATATTTAGCTGGGATATTCAGTTGCATTAAGATGTTCAAAACGTATGTTATTGTCTGAATACTCGTTTCCAATACTCATACTCTACAATAAATGACAATGAAGTGCTGGTTGGATTTAGACGTGGTCGAGAGTAGGGATGCCCAATATATTTCGGGCCTAAAATCCGGTCCGGGGCCTTTAACCCCAACCCTCCCCTCAGGCTTTCGGGCCGGCCTTACTCAAGAACAACGGTATCTTTTGATATTGTCTATCCTTTGATATTGTCACCTGCATTTTTATTGCAAAACATGTCAAAACATGAGTGTGCAAGGATGTTAATTTTGGAGTTGGAGATCAGAATTACACTGCAACAACATACTATTTTTTTAAAAACCAAAGGTCTCACATTGCCATTATTATCCATACATTGATGAAATGAAATAAACTAATTTATGAAATTATAAATAATCAACACATTTAAAATCTATGGAGTGTAGAACAAAATGCAATTAGCTTCCATAAAATAAAAAAACTAAACAAATTTGCAGCCAATGCAGAACTGAAAATAACTAAACAAATCCCAGAGTCGGCATCTTTTTCCAACTGGATTCCTCAATAGATCACAATATCAAAACCACATCACCAAAAATTGAATCGAATCATACGAAACAACTCAAAATTAAAACATTACCTCTCTATTCGAATGGATCCTCAGCTCAGACACAAGCCGAAGCATGGAGATCCTGTCTTGGACCCTTTTGATGAACTCGGGACAAACGATGATTGGTAAAGAGGGATTCTGAAATATAACTATTGGCGATTGGAGATGCAGAGATAGCCGTACAGCTTGTGGACGATGAGGCGGATGTCTTGAGATTTGGAGGTGATGGGCAGTGATGGCTCGATGGAAATGAGATCAACGTCACGAGAGGGGGCGGGAGGTGGTTTCATCAAGGTCAGATGCTTCTTTGCGGAGAGAGCATAGGCAATGGTGTGACTCTTTTGAGGGGAAAATGTTAGATCTTCGGTTGAAGCCATTGATGGGGAGGAGAGAAGAGAAAAGGTTGGGGGTTTTGATAGGTTTATTCCAGGGTGATTTTTTTTTGAAATTGCCCAATGTTTGGCAACTGAGCTAATAGTTGAAATCACGATTTTTTCCCGATCGTCATTTTAAGGCCTTTGGGTTTACAGAACTCAGAGAAACTAACCCTCATTAGGGATCATGGAAGTGGAACGACCGAACTGGGAAAGTGAGGTGGGTTGCTAAAACTGTATGCAAGCACTAGGATTGGACTGTGGTCGGGGCTAGGACTGTGCCTACGACTGGCCCTGACCCCTACCTCTAAAATTTCAAGGCATGTTATAAATCCCCAATCCCGGTCCAATTTTTCTCGAGGCCGGAGCTTGTCTTTTTTGGGGCTGGGTCGGGGGCCCTCGGGCCGGCCTGACACATTTTCATCCCTAGTAGAGAGGTTGGAACCAGACATCTCGAAGCAACTTGATATAAAAAGCGAGGTAAATGGTTTTCATACATTTTTATTTTGATATTGGATTCGATGAAGTCGTTCACATTCTGAAATTATGCATGATAATTGTAGCTGGACTTATACACGATGAGAGTTGGTTATTTTAGCTACAAAAAGACAGATATGACGATAAAACAGTTCACTCTAATTATCTATAAGAATCTTAGATTCACATATATTTCTTATAAACTGCCTTTTATTTTGTGACCAAGAGAACTTTTGTAGCTCAATGATGCTCAATAATTGGGAGAGAGCATGCTCCAACTCTTACATGCTTAGCAGTGCGTGTTTTAAGCCATACAATCTATTCTTCCAATCGTGAACAAAATTGGGTCTTATTCTCACTCATTCACACAAAGACTAGGAACATGTTAATAATGAAACATCTTAAGAAGCTGGTCTATGTGCATTATAATATGAGGCTGAGACAAAGACATGTGCAGATTAGCAATGAGGAGGACCATTAACTGATTGACTTGGATCATATTTTCCATGATGATGATCCGTTGGTGGAATGTACCAAGGAGACAAGCTAAACTGCTCGATAACAAAGATAATACTTGGTTGGATGAAGCGCTTATGGAAGCAGAACGTACAAGCAATCAGCCGCAATCAAGTCACAATCCAGTGAATCTCACTTACAAGTGAAAGAAGGCAGTTACTCGGTAAGAAAGCAATGTTGATTCGTCTCCCGATGACCAAGATCCCTCAGATGGAGGTTATGATGTTTTGAAATATGATCGTTCTACTAAGAGAAGTAGGGAGCATGTTTATGACAAAACACATTCGCATGTGTACAGAGATCATGATAGTCATCATCAAAGTGAACATGAGGACAATACCTACAGTGGACAATCTGATTATCACGGGTATCCATGTTTTTTTTGATAATTATGGAAGTTATGTTAAACCTGACATTTTTAAATTGTATTTCGATAGATACTCAGGCAGTCATGATGATTATTTTGCACTGTACAGACACTCTGTTGTCTATGCTGGTAGCCAATAAAAATATAGTTCAAATGTGAGTGGGTAGTCCAGCAGTCAAGGCAGTCATAGCATGCCTTTCATCTAGCCACGCCAGCCCTTCACATATGATAACATGATGATATCATTTTTAGGCTGGAACAGATGCAACCTATTTACCGTGCTATCTGCACCACACCTGGATGATACTAACTCAAGTTGAGATTTTTGTATCTTTTGATGTATTTTATTTATTTATTAATCTTTTGATGTATATTATTCATTTTTATTATGATGTTAGATTTATGCATCATCATATTGATTGTTATTCTTTTATATTAATTAATTAGTTAATTTTTGTTACAAATGTGTATTGTGAATAGAAAATACAAAAAATACTGAAAACATAAAAAATGTGTAATGTTAATAGAAAATGGTAGGAAAATTTATGTAAAAATTTTAATTATAAAAAATATTAGAAAATTTCAAAAAATGTGTTATGTGAATAAAAAATACAGAAAATACAGAAAAATGTAGACAAAAATTGAGAGGTATTTCATAAATATTAGATGTATTTCATAAATACTTATAAGTTTTTACATGTTAAATACTTGTTAACTCGTTACATGCTTACACGTTTACAAGTTACCTATAGATGTGATGACATGTTTCAAAGCACCGAAAGAAATGCGTGCAGAGATTTTTTACAGTGAAAAGGTGTCTTCCAAGTTCCAACAATAGGGGTTGTGTTCTCTTTTCAAGTTGAGGCCATGTCTGGTGAGAAAACATAAAATTGTAAAGAAACTCAAATGTACAAGATGAATAAAACTATGCTAAATCAAAGCATGTTTGATCTAAGAAAAAGACGGCACATTTAAATACCGAGTCTTAAAATATTTCTTATATGTAATAATCTCTCCTTTCTTCAATTCAAAAGAAGAATTTCTCTTGCATGCATCCAGAATACCAGTAATATAGTAAAAATGGTTATTATGAGGCGTATAGACAACATGATTCTGAAACATGCAACAACAAATTGTAACATCTGTAGTTTGAATCAAGTATGCACATGGACAGATGTAGTACTTATGATACTGGTCTTATGATACAGATGCCGTGCTATTGCATGTTTATGATACAGATGCAATATTTAGGACCGGTATCATAATCACTGCATCTGTCCACGTGCACGCTTGATTCAAACTACAGATGTAATTTGTCGGTGCATGCTTCAGAATTTTGTTGTCTATATGTATCATAATGGTCATTTTTACTGTATTACTGGTATTCTGGATGACTGCAATTGAAATTCTTCTTTTGAATTGAAGGGATGTGTCACATATAAAAAAACATGTTTTTGATACATTGGAAAGCAGGAAATATGGGTCGTGGAACAAGGGTACACATCAGTCCTGTTCGCTTAACCCCAAACACGCAGAAGCCAGGTATCCATCGGAGCCCTAAAAGCTGCAAAATAAAGAAAAATAAAAGGGGATATGGGGTAGTGGGATTCGAACCCGGATCTCCACTGAGACAGCTGAGTGATTCAACCACTAGGATGAGCACCAGAGCTCATATAAGAAATATTTTAATACTTGATATTTAAACATGTCATCTTTTTTATTAGATTCAGATATGCTTTGACTTAGCATATGTTTATTTGTCTTGATCTTTATTTTATTTATTTTTTGTATTATGAGGTCATATTTATGTCTCGTTATTTTTTATTGTTATGCTTTTATATTAATAAAATAATGAAGAGCTGGTTGGGTTCTAGTTGAGTTCAAGCTAAATTTTTTATACACATATACCTAGTAAAAATTATCGGTGCATTTATTTGTATAAAATACCATATAATTGTATATATATGTTACTATGTGTATATACATATTTAAAGTTTCCCCGAAATCGAAAACGATACCGAAAACGAAATTACCGAAACACCAATATGGACGAAACGAAACTAACATCCAAAACTGCTGAAACAGGCGAAACCGAAACCTATATTTCCGAAAGAACGAAACCGAAACCGAGACCTCAAACCTTGATTTGATCAATTAAATACGAGCAAAACTCCTTTTCCGTTCACAACTAGGATGTGCCAACTTACAAACTTTAGTGAGAAGTCCTTATCTTAAATTTTAGTAAATTACCGTTTTGTAGAAACATACTAGTATATACAGAATGAAGGGCTACGGTTGCTGTCAATGAGTACACGTGTTTGATGGATACCACAAGCGACGCCTGCCGCTTTGGAGCAATACATTTTACCGTGAACAGTAACTGGTACAAAAATGTTTAGGTATTGCAAACTGCCAGATTGGACTACGCCAGAATGAAGGGCTACGGTTGCTGTCAATGAGTACACGTGTTTGATGGATACCACAAGCGGTGCCTGTCGCTTTGGAGCAATACATTTTACCGTGAGCAGTAACTGGTACAAAAATGTTTAGGTATTGCAAACTGCCAGATTGGACTACGCCAGAGGCCAAACGGGCATACTCAAAATGGATGGAAGAATGTATCAACCTGATACCAAAAGGTCATTTACAATCCATGATATATATCAACCCGATACCAACAGCTATCGATCTATCGATCTTCTGAATTGAATCTATTCCATGCATTCTGCATCCAAAACAAACACTTGTGAGCGGCTTGTATTGAAGTTACTAGCTATACAATGTAATTTCAATGACCATATGACGTCCACCACTGATTCCAATATACCGATATAAATACTGGTAAAATAAATAATGTCACCTGTTTATGAGAATTTTGACGCATGAGCCTGAAAATACATATATTTATATTACGAGAAAAATGGAAACAGATGACACCTGAACAAAAATGATCCGGCATGGCGATGTGACAGTCACATTAACCGAGAAAAAACAAGCACTTGGCTATACTTTGTTTAGATCATTTTTGAATTTTGAGGATTAAATATCGGTTTTTGTTCAGGGTGCAATATGCTAACTTGGTGTAGTGTAAACCTTCTTCTTGAATTCCATGTTCAGGTAACGGAACTAACGTCTTGAAATGCAGGAGATATGGATTTGATAATCACCCACACGGTTAAATCACCCAACTAAGAGGTCAAATGTAAATATACATCCTGAACACGGGGTAAGGGCGCAAATGGCTGGCGTCTGCGCACATGCCCTAACACGTTGGATGGGTCACGCTAGACATATGTGGATAACTAGGATGGCATATAATGTTAAGCAAACCCAAACCAACACAGCCAACACGTGTATCCACCCTAACATTTAAATAATATGGAACTAACGTGTCCGCCCAAAGTAATACTTTGTAATATGAATATGAATGCACGCAAACGTAGATTATCAGACTTATGAATGCATGTCCAGATAGAAAATAGCATGCCCTAATTCATTTAGATTGTAAGTTTTCGGTATGCACAGAGTATATTACATTACAATGAGCAGTTGATGTGATTTAATACATTTTTATTTTAATGTTAAAACTTAAAATGAACTAAGGATAAAGTTTGAACTCGTTTTTCTTTCCAATCATTAAAATATACTAGCTATATCAGTTACTGTCCATATTTGATTTGAGTTTTTACTCGTTTTTAATTAAACATGTGTTCACTGTTCACCATATGTCCTACATGAAAACAAGATTTGATACCTACATTCACTACGAATCTGTTCTCCTTACACACTAACAGCTAGCATCGTGGCACTATTATGTTCTGCTAAGTAGAGAATATCTCTTGAAAAGTTGAATTTTCTCAAAAATCAATTTTCTGTCTCCCAAAAGTCCTATCCTTTATCCCCAGGTCAAAGTTCATATTATATTCTTTTACCATTATATGGCCCATAAACTGAATAGATGACCGGCAACTCCTTCTCTTGCTTCGGTTTTTTTGGACTTAATGCAAAATTGCACTTATTCTCATTAACATAAATGGTCATGAGATGTTACTTAGAATGGTAAGCATTTGGGAGACATTTGATGCAAATTATTATTTTTGGTTTTTGACTTAATTGACAGATCCTTGGCTCTGAAAGTGGTTGGCAATCAATACCTTTAACGGATGTTATTACCGTAGCTGCTGTTAAAAAAGCTTACATGAAGGCTCTTTTTTATGTTCATCCTGACAAGCTGCAGCAAAGAGTTGCTAGCATTCCTCAAGAGTACATCTGTGAGAAAGTGTTTCATCTGCTGCAGGTATGCCCTTGATATTTCTCTTTCTTCACTTGTTTTTATGCAAATACTTTGTCTAGAAATCAATCCATTGAGCAGATGCTATTCTTATTATATGCATTATTACACGTATAAAATGATTAATTTCTGTCTCGTGAGGGGTAATGATGTTGCTGGACTTGTTTAATTCTTTCCTTTGTTGAAATAATGATTGTTTAAAGGTGTAAATAAGATGATTTCGATTTTCAGTTTTCTAATCAATGTTTTAAAAAGTGCTAACGTGTAGTGAAATGATAAACCTATAAGCATAGCATATTGTAAGCTACAAAGTTTAAAGCGTTAACTACAAGATTTTTCAATTTATATTTAATATATTTTTAAAATAAAACCAAACTACACAAAGTTGATATATATGATGGATTGTATCATGGATTGTAAATGACCTTTTGGTATGTGTAAATGACCTTTTGGTATGTTGGTATCGGGTTGAGCGATAGCTGTTGGTATCGGGCTGATATATATCATGGATTGTAAATAACCTTTTGGTATGTGTTAAATTGTTGACATTTTTAAGTTGTATCTATATATGATGCATTCTTTTGCATTTTTGTAAATGTAATATTACATTCTCCCATCCATTTTGAGTATGCCCGTTTGGGATGGTACAACAAATTTAAATCGAGTAGCCATAGCCGATCACTTGACACTAGAGGTTGTTATTAATGTTAACATTGTTTCATAAATGGATATCTAGGTGATGTATGAGAAGATATGAAGGAATCAAGAAAAGTTGTATCTGATGGATTGAATGGTTTAAAGTGAAATCTCTTGCATGAGTTTTCACAACTTCCATTATTTTTGTTTAGGGTAGACTCCCATATGCGATCTCAAGGCCTGACCAACTGGCAACCTAGAGGTTAAATACATTTGCTTCTTTGGCTAAGAAACTGTTGTAACAAGTTATATATGTTCATCTCTAATCTTTAGATTTTGCTGCAACAAATTAAACTTTGTGTTACACTTTGCAAAACGAGTGTTTGTTATGAGTGTATCACACTCAATCACACAACACACACCCCCAAAAAACAAAAAAACAGAAAAAAAACAAAAAATCATGCAAAAATATGTTTCCCATTTTACGGAAGAGATTAATGAAAAATAATACAAGAAGAGTGTGGGAAATATTTATAGGCTTATGGAAATATTTGGGTAGTTGGGAGGGGATAGTTAGCTGAGTGTGAGAGTGGACGTTGTGGGTTGGGGTAGATACGGTTTTGAATTAGGTAGGTAAATGAATTAGGTTTGGTTAATCAAAACTATTAGTAATAAGAAAAACCCCAGAAGTAATTAGTGAATGTTATTAACAAAATCTTGTAACAAAATTACGATTTTGCCCCTACTAGTAAACGTGTCCGAAAAATTACGAAAACATACCCACATGATCGTATCGTCGCGAGGATCGCGAATACAAAGTCCGTTTCAGGGTTTGCACTACGGAGATACTAGTTTTGGGCCAAAACGTTTAGAAAGCGGGTTTGCGGGTTCTCTATTGAAATGATATCAGAAAATTACGAAATTAATGTGGGGAGCCCTAAATGATCATAGGCTGCTACTGTAGAAGTTTGAAAATGTTTTGAAGACGTTTGTATAGAAAATAAATTCATTGAGCCAAAACAGCAATATCTGAAAATGAATTTTTATCAGACTTTTTAGAGGTATTTGATGAAATCCGATCTTACTAAAATACTCCATAACTAGTCTGGTACTCCAAAATATTTTTATAGGAAATTTTTGAAATCAGTTTTGTTATAAAACTTTTGACTAACATTTATAAAGAAATTCTGAATTGTTAAAAATATGTTAAGTACGTAATTTGAAGTGTTGAAAAATACAGGTCATTACATCCTATACGGCGACTGATACGATAGTCCTCTATGCACGAGTAGAGAGAGTATAATGAGTTGATAAGAGGTGATATGGCGTGTATGTGGCTGGTGGCAGTTGTGTAATTTCGTTAAGAGTGTAGGGGCATTTGGTCATCTGGCCATATGGGTGGAAGTGTGTGTAGAGTGAAGGTGGGTGTGCAAAGTAGTGTCATACTTGTAAATTTTGAAATAGTGGGTTAGTGTGAGAGATGCTAGTGCAAAAAGGGATGTGATTAGTGGCACACTCGTAAATTTTTAGAAATGTTAGGGACAAAACGGTCATGCGTCTTTTCTTCTTTTTTCCATCATACTCTCCTTAACTCAGTGAGCTTTCCTGTCATGCCCAAAAGACCATCATGCGTCTTTTCTTCTTTTTTCCTGTCACATAAAAAGCTACACCTATTGGGACCCACTTGTCGGTCTATTGTGACCAACGCCTATTGTGACCAACGCCTATTGGGAGAGCAAAGTAACCCCAACGTCCGGCTATGGAGGACATGCGGAGCTCCCGCCTGCCGGCGAAGTCCTCCGACCGCAGCGAACCGAAGGACTCCGCCCCATTTGCCGACGACTACGCCGAGATCTTTGGGGTGGTCGCCACCGCGTGCTCCATTCCCTTCCTCGATCTCCCGCCTTCTTCGGTTGAGAGCCTCGACGCCGGCGGATCGGTTGATTACTCGGAGATCTTTGGGGGTTTTAGCTGTGGAGACTTCGCCATTGACTATGAGGAGTTGTTTAGTGAAAGAAGAAGAAGACGGCGGAGAGTTCTGGGGCTTCTTCGAATGGAAGGTTTGGACTGTTGTTTTCTTGCTCGAAATATTGATTTCCCCACTTTTTTAGAAACGTACAAGCAATCCCCCCGAAGAAGGCGGGAGATCGAGGAAGGGAATGGAGCACGCGGTGGCGATCCCCCCGAAGATCTCGGCGTAGTCGTCGGCAAATGGGGCGGAGTCCTTCGGTTCTCCGCGGTCGGAGGACTTCGCCGGCAGGCGGGAGCTCCGCATGTCCTCCATAGCCGGACGTTGGGGTTACTTTGCTCTCCCAATAGGCGTTGGTCACAATAGGCGTTGGTCAAAATAGACTGACAAGTGGGTCCCAATAGGCGTAGCTTTTTATGTGACAGGAAAAAAGAAGAAAAGACGCATGATGGTCTTTTGGGCATGACATGAAAGCTCACTGAGTTGAGGAGAGTATGATGGAAAAAGAAGAAAAGACGCATGACCGTTTTGTCCCTAACATTTCTAAAAATTTACGAGTGTGCCACTAATCACATCCCTTTTTGCACTAGCCTCTCTCACACTAACCCACTATTTCAAAATTTACAAGTATGACACTACTTTGCACACCCACCTTCACTCTACACACACTTCCACCCATATGGCCAGATGACCAAATGCCCCTACACTCTTAACGAAATTACACAACTGCCACCAGCCACATACACGCCATATCACCTCTTATCAACTCATTATACTCTCTCTACTCGTGCATAGAGGACTACCGTATCAGTCGCCGTATAGGATGTAACGACCTGTATTTTTCAACACTTCAAATTACGTACTTAACATATTTTTAACAATTCAGAATTTCTTTATAAATGTTAGTCAAAAGTTATATAACAAAACTGATTTCAAAAATTTCCTATAAAAATATTTTGGAGTACCAGACTAGTTATGAAGTATTTTAGTAAGATCGGATTTCATCAAATACCTCTAAAAAGTCTGATAAAAATTCATTTTCAGATATTGCTGTTTTGGCTCAATGAATTTATTTTCTATACAAACGTCTTCAAAACATTTTCAAACTTCTACAGTAGCAGCCTATGCTCATTTAGGGCTCCCCACATTAATTTCGTAATTTTCTGATATCATTTCAATAGAGAACCCGCAAACCCGCTTTCTAAACGTTTTGGCCCAAAACTAGTATCTCCGTAGTGCAAACCCTGAAATGGACTTCGTATTCGTGATCCTCGCGACGATACGATCACGTGAGTATGTTTTCGTAATTTTTTGGACACGTTTACTAGTAGGGGCAAAATCGTAATTTTGTTACAAGATTTTGTTAATAACATTCACTAATTACTTCTGGGGTTTTTCTTATTACTAATAGTTTTGATTAACCAAACCTAATTCATTTACCTACCTAATTCAAAACCGTATCTACCCCAACCCACAACGTCCACTCTCACACTCAGCTAACTATCCCCTCCCAACTACCCAAATATTTCCATAAGCCTATAAATATTTCCCACACTCTTCTTGTATTATTTTTCATTAATCTCTTCCGTAAAATGGGAAACATATTTTTGCATGATTTTTTGTTTTTTTTCTGTTTTTTTGTTTTTTGGGGGTGCGTGTTGTGTGATTGAGTGTGATACACTCATAACAAACACTCGTTTTGCAAAGTGTAACACAAAGTTTAATTTGTTGCAGCAAAATCTAAAGATTAGAGATGAACATATATAACTTGTTACAACAGTTTCTTAGCCAAAGAAGCAAATGTATTTAACCTCTAGGTTGCCAGTTGGTCAGGCCTTGAGATCGCATATGGGAGTCTACCCTAAACAAAAATAATGGAAGTTGTGAAAACTCATGCAAGAGATTTCACTTTAAACCATCCAATCCATCAGATACAACTTTTCTTGATTCCTTCATATCTGTCTCATACATCACCTAGATATCCATTTATGAAACAATGTTAACATTAATAACAACATCTAGTGTCAAGTGATCGGCTATGGCTACTCGATTTAAATTTGTTGTACCATCCCAAACGGGCATACTCAAAATGGATGGAAGAATGTACTATTACATTTACAAAAATGCAAAAGAATGCATCATATATAGATACAACTTAAAAATGTCAACAATTTAACACATGCCAAAAGGTCATTTACAATCCATGATATATATCAGC
Organism: Scilla litardierei; assembly: GCA_030789695.1. Taxonomy (NCBI): domain Eukaryota; kingdom Viridiplantae; phylum Streptophyta; class Magnoliopsida; order Asparagales; family Asparagaceae; genus Scilla; species Scilla litardierei. The sequence goes on from CM061132.1 coordinate 8,479,455, forward strand.
CCGATACCAACATCTATAGCTCAACCCGATACCAACATACCAAAAGGTCATTTACACATACCAAAAGGTCATTTACAATCCATGATACAATCCATCATATATATCAACTTTGTGTAGTTTGGTTTTATTTTAAAAATATATTAAATAAAAATTGAAAAATCGTGTAGTTAACGCTTTAAACTTTGTAGCTTACAATATGCTATGCTTATAGGTTTATCATTTCACTACACGTTAGCACCTTTTAAAACATTGATTAGAAAACTGAAAATCGAAATAATCTTATTTACACCTTTAAACAATCATTATTTCAACAAAGGAAAGAATTAAACAAGTCCAGCAACATCATTATCCCTCACGAGACAGAAATTAATCATTTTATACGTGTAATAATGCATATAATAAGAATAGCATCTGCTCAATGGATTGATTTCTAGACAAAGTATTTGCATAAAAACAAGTGAATAAAGAGAAATATCAAGGGCATACCTGCAGCAGATGAAACACTTTCTCACAGATGTACTCTTGAGGAATGCTAGCAACTCTTTGCTGCAGCTTGTCAGGATGAACATAAAGAAGAGCCTTCATGTAAGCTTTTTTAACAGCAGCTACGGTAATAACATCCGTTAAAGGTATTGATTGCCAACCACTTTCAGAGCCAAGGATCTGTCAATTAAGTCAAAAACCAAAAATAATAATTTGCATCAAATGTCTCCTAAATGCTTACCATTCTAAGTAACATCTCATGACCATTTATGTTAATGAGAATAAGTGCAATTTTGCATTAAGTCCAAAAAAACCGAAGAAAGAGAAGGAGTTGCCGGTCATCTAATCAGTTTATGGGCCATATAATGGTAAAAGAATATAATATGAACTTTGACCTGGGGACAAAGGATAGGACTTTGGGGAGACAGAAAATTGATTTTTGAGAAAATTCAACTTTTCAAGAGATATTCTCTACTTAGCAGAACATAATAGTGCCACGATGCTAGCTGTTAGTGTGTAAGGAGAACAGATTCGTAGTGAATGTAGGTATCAAATCTTGTTTTCATGTAGGACATATGGTGAACAGTGAACACATGTTTAATTAAAAACGAGTAAAAACTCAAATCAAATATGGACAGTAACTGATATAGCTAGTATATTTTAATGATTGGAAAGAAAAACGAGTTCAAACTTTAACCTTAGTTCATTTTAAGTTTTAACATTAAAATAAAAAATGTATTAAATCACATCAACTGCTCATTGTAATGTAATATACTCTGTGCATACCGAAAACTTACAATCTAAATGAATTATGGCATGCTATTTTCTATCTGGACATGCATTCATAAGTATGATAATCTACGTTTGCGTGCATTCATATTCATATTACAAAGTATTACTTTGGGCGGACACGTTAGTTCCATATTATTTAAATGTTAGGCTGGATACACGTGTTGGCTGTGTTGGTTTGGGTTTGCTTAACATTATATGCCATCCAAGTTATCCCCATATGTCTAACGTGACCCATCCAACGTGTTAGGGCATGTGCGCAGACGCCAGCTATTTGCGCCCTTACCCCGTGTTCAGGATGTATATTTGCATTTGACCTCTTAGTTGGGTGATTTAACCGTGTGGGTGATTATCAAATCCATATCTCCTGCATTTCAAGATGTTAGTTCCGTTACCTGATCATGGAATTCAAGAAGGTTTACACTACACCAAGTTAGCATATTGCACCCTGAACAAAAACCGATATTTAATCCTCAAAATTCAAAAATGATCTGAACAAAATATTTAATCCTCAAAATTCAAAAATGATCTGAACAAAAATGTATAGCCAAGTGCTTGTTTTTTCTCGGTTAATGTGACTGTCACATCGCCATGCCGGATCATTTTTGTTCAGGTGTCATCTGTTTCCATTTTTCTCGTAATATAAATATATGTATTTTCAGGCTCATGCGTCAAAATTCTCATAAACAGGTGACATTATTTATTTTACCAGTATTTATATCGGTATACTGGAATCAGTGGTGGACGTCATATGGTCATTGAAATTACATTGTATAGCTAGTAACTTCAATACAAGCCGCTCACAAGTGTTTGTTTTGGATGCAGAATGCATGGAATAGATTCAATTCAGAAGATCGATAGATCGATAGCTGTTGGTATCGGGTTGATATATATCATGGATTGTAAATGACCTTTTGGTATCAGGTTGTTACATTCTTCCATCCATTTTGAGTATGCCCGTTTGGCCTCTGGCGTAGTCCAATCTGGCAGTTTGCAATACCTAAACATTTTTGTACTAGTTACTGCTCACGGTAAAATGTATTGCTCCAAAGCGGCATGCACCGCTTGTGGTATCCATCAAACACGTGTACTCATTGACAGCAACCGTAGCCCTTCATTCTGGCGTAGTCCAATCTGGCAGTTTGCAATACCTAAACATTTTTGTACCAGTTACTGTTCACGGTAAAATGTATTGCTCCAAAGCGGCAGGCGTCGCTTGTGGTATCCATCAAACACGTGTACTCATTGACAGCAACCGTAGCCCTTCATTCTGTATATACTAGTATGTTTCTACGTTTGCCTCAAGAAATATCTCACATTTTGGTTAGTTGATGCATCGTGTTATTTATGTATATGTATGTTGACTCGTTTGCTGATTAGCAGTCCTGTGGACCTAAATTTTCAAGCAAGAGATGTTCTCGATACTAGATGTTGTAACTCAAGTTAGTGCACCTATTTACATGATGTATAACATGTCCCCTACCTATTAGAGACTCACTCTTGAGTTTCTCAGCTTCCTGTAGACCGTTGGTTCGAGTATAGAGTTCAGGGTCATGGACACTGATTATACCCTTTATTTTGATGATCTGAACACTATTTTCCATTGGCATGTCGCCACGGTAGACACAATTACCCCCAGTTGTAGCTCCCACCCTACTTCCTTCGTTGCCTCCCAGTTCTGGGATTTGATTACTGGGTTGTGACCCTTCTCTCCGGTTAGAAGTAGTGAGGCAACATATCTTTAACCATGTGATTCCACTAGTTAATGTGTCTTCCTCGTGCATTCAGCAGCAAGGCAACTTCACTATGGAGCTTGACCATTCTTCCTTTTAAAATGAAATTTTCGTTATTATCTATCATATTGATAGATCCGGAACCAAAGATGCAATCTTTATAGAGAAAAATAGCACAAAACAAGACAATTGAATACACAATAGGTGTATCCTCCTCCCAAGACGCCAATAAGAGGACGTCCGCACTCGTTTAACCTAAGATTTCTCTCACAAATTCAATAATAGCATACCATATTAGCGACTGCTAGCCGTCTCTTAATAATAATCCCCCACCTAATACCAATTACCAAAATACCCCCACTAATCAGAAATAGGGTTTATTGGGGTTTAGATGAGGCGCGCGCGGCTAAGGGGGCGCGGGCTGGGCGCGGGCTCGCCTGCGGGTGTAGAATCGCGTCCCATCACATACATTGTGACCCAGAGCAATGACTCTAACTGGGTGATCTGTAAGTTTTGTGCTATTAAAGCATTTGGACTTGGGAAAAATAGAAAATCTAATCTGCATTGCATTGCTGTTATGACTGGCAGCAATGTGGGTTTATTGTTCTTTATTTGATGTTGTCATGTATTATATTTACCATGTGCAATTGTCACATATGTAGTTGATATTATAGGTCATTGGAAAGAGCTTGGGATGAGTCTGGAAAAAGTAGAGTATGACATGCTTGGTACCTGTAAGAAGGTGAGACACACTTCTTCCACATGAACCTTTCTATTGATCTTGTAGGAAGTGTACATTTTCTAAGGAACAGAGCACTACAAGCTAATCACAGACATACAAAGAGTGCACATGGAGTAAAATATTATTACAAGCATGTTAGTATTCTTGTTTCGAAAACCTGAGAATCAAAAGTAACATAAGGGACTGGGCCTCACCCATGTTGGGTGGTAAAAACAAACCACCGCCAGCGGATACGGGCACTGTAACGGGGTTCTCTACTCCCCTATTCTGGGAGTGAGACAAAAGAGAAATGTAGGAGCCACTACCCTTGGTGCGTCACGAGCACACCGAAGGGCCTCTCAAACCCTGCCCACTCCCCGCTGCGCTGGCTCGTCGGGAGTGCGAGTGAGACAGAGCATTTTAATACAAAGGTCGTCATTGCGACATCGTATCACCCACTTGGGGGGGTTACATCTTGCCAAGAAAATCTAGAATATGATCAAATTTTGAATCTATGATAAAAGAATGCAAAATAAACATCCCTCTAGCAGAAACACAGTCCAACCACATGCTTTCCTTATTAGCACTTATCAAAAGTGCTCGAAATTCAGAGCGGATACAAGGGTGTAACATACACACTGTCGGAGAATATTAAGCATGCAAAGAAGCTGGCTAGCTCAATGAAATATTGTTGAAAACTACACTGGGATACAAATCACCTTTAGGATCTATTTGTGTGAGGTCTAAAATGGATGTTGTGACACAAATTACAAATCTTGATATTGTTGATGAAGCATTTTATGGAGATGAAATTAATGATCACGTTTACGAGATTGACTTGTTCGGAGTGGTGGTAGATCTGGAAGATGCATGTAAGGATTTAGCTGAAATGAAGAAATAAATTGATCTTTTGTTGCTTAGGTTCATCCGAGAAATGAGATCATCACATGTTGACTTTATAGATGGATTAAGATATAAACTTGGATGAGAACTAATATTGGCATTAGTTGTCCAGTGATGTCCAGATGGGATCGGGGGACGTAAACCCTAGTTCTTCCAAAAAGGTCCCACCTTTGGTGAAAGGGAAGGAAAAGGTGGAAGCTTTCGAAGAAGGGATGTAGTCTTTTACAAGACGGTATATGTCACGAACGAGGAGGATGAGATGGACGGCCCATGAGGGCGTGAGAAGATCGGTGAAGGCCATCGGACGCAAGACGGGGGGCGGTCGAACCCCCAGTTGCAGCGGGAGGTCGGCCGCCACCGGAAAGGGCGAGGGACCTTCCCCCGCCCTCGGCAACAGCGTCCAAAAGGCATGACGAGGAACTCGTAGTGGCCCTTTTTCGGTGGCGGCCGACCCCCCGCTGTTGTTGAGGGCGGGGGAAGGTTCCTCGCCCTTTTCCGATGGCGGCCGCCCCCCCGCTGCAACTGGGGGTTTGGCCGCCCCCCGTTTTGCGTCCGATGACCTTCCCCGATCTTCTTGCGCCTCCATGGGCCGTCCATCTCATCGTCTGTGACATACACCGTCTTGTAGAAGACTCCATCTATTCCTTCTTCGAAAGCTTCCACCTTTGCCTTCCCTTTCAACAAAGGTGGGACCTTTTTGAAAGAACTAGGGTTTACGTCCCCCGATCCCATGTGGACATCACGGGACAACTAATGCCAATATTAGTTCTCATCCAAGTTTATATCTTAATCCATCTATAAAGTCAACATGTGATGATCCCATTTCTCGGATGAACCTAAGCAACAAAAGATTAATGTATTTCTTCATTTCAACTAAATCCTTACGTGCATCTTCCAGATCTACCACCACTCCTAATAAGTCAATTTCGTAAACGTGAACATTAATTTCATCTCCATAAAATGCTTCATCAACAATATCAAGATTTGTAATTTGTGTCACAACATCCATTTTAGACCTCACAGAAATAGATCCTAAAGGTTTGTATCCCAGTGTAGTTTTCAATAATATTTCATTGAGCTAGCCAGCTTCTTTGCATGCTTAATATTCTTCAACAATATGTATGTTACATCCTTGTATCCGCCCTGAATTTCAAGCACTTTGATGAGGGCTAATAAGGAAAGCATGTGTTTGGACTGTGTTTCTGCGAGATGGATAAAGATGACCAATGCACTCATCAAAAGTGCTCGAGCAGTTTCTTGCTGGAAATATTTACGTCATGTAAGCATCAACTTTTTTATTAATAAATATTATGAAGTGCAGACGAAGAGAGTTTGGAACACGATTTTTTCACCTGGTACAGGGACATCTCAGACCTCACGGCCAGAGGAAGGAAATACAAACAATTAACCGTAGCCCTTCATTTTGTATATACATATTTAAAGTTTCTCCGAAATCGAAAACGATACCGAAAATGAAATTACCGAAACACCAATATGGACGAAACGAAACTAACCTCCAAAACTGCTGAAACAGGCGAAACCGAAACCTATATTTCCGAAAGAACGAAACCGAAACCGAGACCTCAAACCTTGATTTGATCAATTAAATACGAGCAAAACTCCTTTTCCGTTCACAACTAGGATGTGCCAACTTACAAACTTTAGTGAGAAGTCCTTATCTTAAAATTTAGTAAATTACCGTTTTGTATCAAATCATCAAATAAACAATAAACATTCATTAACTAACAATTTTAAGAAAATTTCTAAAATATGACCGAAATAAGTTGACTAAACTTGAAGTGATGCCAAGTCTCTATGTACTCAACATTTTACATAATCGTTAGCTTCCTGGAAGAAAAGAGAGATTGCAAATTTTTAGGGAGAAAAAAGTTGACAAGAAAACACTTGCCGCTGCTGCATCTGTGATGGATGCTGAGTGCCGACGGCCTTCTCTAATCGTTGCTGACTGCTGTTGCAGTTGCTTCTCGCTTTGGCATTGCTGAGAAGAAGTAGACGAAGTAGAGTGACAGAGAAATCACATCAATTAGGCTCTTTCAAGCTCTAATTCTTTCTTTTATATTATTGGTTGTGGGTGTATGTCCGGTCACATTTACGACCAATATCTGCCTAAAACTTAAAAAACCAAAAAACGGCCAAACAAATTGCAGAGAACCCAACATTTCGGTTGAGATTTCCGAAATGCCATAACTTCATGGAACTGCTACAAACAAAAACGGCTCTTATTGTTCAACTCGGACACTAGTAAACAGATACTTGGCAACCCAACAAGAAAATAGAAGTTTGACTGGTAATCTCGCAACATATTCTGTACTTTTGAATATCAATAACTACTCTAGCATCTTGGTGCTTGCCTTTAGCTACAACTGAATGTTCATATCATCAAGGAGGCATGTCACTCATGGTAGCCAGGGTTGGGAGCCATTCTAGAGGCAGTCGTTTTGTCGCTTCACTCATCACAAGGAAAGCAATGGTAGAATCGTAGAATGGTGTTCTCCATTGCTTCTGTTCTATCAGCTTTAACTTGTTGATATTAACAGAAAAGTTTGCTCGTGTATTATATCTTTCATTTTTCCTGTTATATATTTGATTGTCCTTGAAAACTGGGATTTATATCGGAAGCATGAACCTTCTTTATTGTATACTTCTGATTTTGACCTACTGACAAGCACACAAGAATGATCAATTTTAGATTTTTTCCATTACTTATGATCAAGCATTTAAAATAAAGAGGATGTTTTGATAGAATAAAAAAGACAATTAAAGTTTAGATGCTCTAGATCACTACATTTATATGAGATTTGAGATAACACATGAGGAGAAGTAATGTAAGATGCGACCAAAATGCTTCGTGGATTAGAATGTTTGGTGTAGTTATAACGATAACATTGCAACCGAACATTAATATTATAAAATATGGAATAAAAAATGATGAGTTCTTATAGCGGCGACCTAGAATTTCTTTGGATGGTGCAAATATTATTATGTTAAAGCATTATCTAATTAAATATAATGTTAACAAAATAAACAATTTTAATCTGTTGATATTAGATACGGTGGTGTGGTTTATGAAAACAATGAAAGCTATATTTTACTGAACTTCCATAAACTTTCACACTTTTCCTACTAAATTGCCATGAACTTCTAAAATTTCTGAAAAGTATCCTAAACTTTTAGTTTCTCATCCCTAAATCTTGCAAAATCACTCTTGCCTTCTCTCCCACAAGAGGCTGACACTAAGACGGAGTCAGAACTTCCACGAAGGGTGCACTGCACACTCAATTTAAAAAGAAACCAAATTACCAACTTAAAATCATTCTAAAATTATTTTTTATTTTAATACAATTTCCTAAGTTGACATTAATGCACCCTTTGTTATATTTGTCAATACCTTTATTTCAGATTATATTATGAAGTCATTATTCACTATTGAGAAAATTTTAACATATAGAGAATGCAAATGTACAATGTAAAAACATATTTTAAGGATACATACATGTTTAATTTTCTATGTTCAGATTGTTTGATTAACTGTAATGTGCTCCCATGATGATCTAAATTTTGAATAAGAAATAAGTAAAATGAGAAATGAAAGGTAGAAATATAATATAGGATAATCCCTTACTATATACATCTCTTTGCTTGATCATAGAGCGACGGCATAAATTTGGTATTTTTTTTTCTTAATGTTGAACACCCAGGAAGAAGTTAAACTATTTACATATTGGGATGTTAAAGTTTATTTTATACAATACTCGTACCTATTAAACGAAACAAATCAAGTGAATATTAAATATGAAGACATTTATATCAATATATGAAGGTTTACATGCAGTATTTGGGACTTTCTCCTTATTCTTGCAGAGAATGTCAATCAGCTCACATGAATTTGGAAAGCATAAAAAACTTAGGCTTCCTATTATCCTTACCCATGTTTTTGAAATCCATTCCTGCACGTAGCTTTTAGCTGTTAGCACCTTCATGTATACATCACAAAGTCGGGCATGTATCCAGTAAACTTTTAGTTTCTCATCCCTAAATCTTGCAAAATGACTCTTGCCTTCTCTCCCACAAGAGGCTGACACTAAGACGGAGTCAGAACTTCCACGAAGGGTGCACTGCACACTCAATTTAAAAAGAAACCAAATTACCAACTTAAAATCATTCTAAAATTATTTTTTATTTTATTACAATTTCCTAAGTTGACATTAATGCACCCTTTGTTATATATGTCAATACCTTTATTTCAGATTATATTATGAAGTCATTATTTACTATTGAGAAAATTTTAATATATAGAGAATGCAAATGTACAATGTAAAAACATATTTTAAGGATACATACATGTTTAATTTTCTATGTTCAGATTGTTTGATTAACTGTAATGTGCTCCCATGATGATCTAAATTTTGAATAAGAAATAAGGAAAATGAGAAATGAAAGGTAGAAATATAATATAGGATAATCCCTTACTATATACATCTCTTTGCTTGATCATAGAGCGACAGCATAAATTTGGTATTTTTTTTCTTAATGTTGAACACCCAGGAAGAAGTTAAACTATTTACATATTGGGATGTTAAAGTTTATTTTATACAATACTCGTACCTATTAAACGAAACAAATCAAGTGAATAGTAAATATGAAGACACTTATATCAATATATGAAGGTTTACATGCAGTATTTGGGACTTTCTCCTTATTCTTGCAGAGAATGTCAATCAGCTCACATGAATTTGGAAAGCATAAAAAACTTAGGCTTCCTATTATCCTTACCCATGTTTTTGAAATCCATTCCTGCACGTAGCTTTTAGCTGTTAGCACCTTCATGTATACATCACAAAGTCGGGCATGTATCCAGTAATATTTTAACATCATAATAAATATCAAAATCACCACTATAAATAGAAGATTTGCTCACCTGCATTGGTAAAGAGGGGCACATGAGGAAAGTTTTCAAAGCTATCTACCAATTGATACGGTAGTTATGGAAATTTTATGAATTCATAGAGGCATGTGCCAGTGTATGCCCATTTCTATTCATCCCTGGCTGACATGTGGGCCCCATTAAGGCCATGAGCCCACCATTCATCCACGTTTTAGACCCAATTATGCCTCGATCTGAACTGATGTGCATGTCTTTGTTCACAACAATTTGGGATTGCCATGTGGGCTCCACTAAACTTGTCTTCCTTCCGTATTCCTTTTGACATCACCCAACAACTCTACCTTCTTCTTCACCCTCACTACCACCATGTTGTGTCTCTAGTCCCATTGCGTATGCCTCCATCGTCCCCACTTTTGTCCGTCCTCTTATAACCCCACCTCCTCCCCTCTTCTTTCGTTCTTATAACTACAGCTTTTCATAAAACACCACCCTCATGCGCAAACCCAAGCTTGAATCCAACACTAGCCACTTAACCCGATTCCAAAACCTCAAAACTTGTTTGCTCGCCACCAACACTAACCTCATTCTTTGACTCTTCGATTAGCTTCTATTCTCTTTGCTCCTTTGAAAGAACTTAGTATGATGAGAAAGATGATATGAATCACATATCAGGGGAAAAGAGAAACTAACTAGGCACATATCTGGATGTTTTCTTTTATCTCTCCTAGATAGGTTATTTTTGTCAAGTTAGTCACATAACCATTTATCAGGAACTAGTCACTTCGGGTAATCATTTAAAATTTTAAACAAGTTTAAGGCGGTTCTAGGGATGACAAAGTGAACCCGACGCCACCCGATTCGATCCGAACCTGACCTTTGGGTCAGGTATGTGTAGGGATAATACAGGTCGGATAGGATTTGCATGACCCGACTGACCTGGATAAAATTCAGGTCGGGTTTTGATTTGACTCGCCAATCCGACTCAATCCAGATTCCACTTGTATATAGATTATAAATGTATACATATTATTACCATATAGTCAAAAACTTACATGTCTCATTGATAAGTGATGTTAACATCCAGACGGTTCAGGTTCAAATCTAGTTGGGGTGTTTGAGGTCTTTTTCAAATTATTAATCAATATATAAATCGATTTTCCCTTTATTATTTAATGTGTAAATAATAACTGTTATTATTATTTGGTTGCTTACTTGGTTTCTGTTAATTTCAACAAATTAAAGGTTGATGGTTCAAATTATGCTGGCAGCATACTATTTTTTCTCATCATTTCAACCAAACCTAACTCGAACTTGACCTGCTAGATAAATCGGGTTAGGTATGGGTGGCCCATTTTACAGTCGGGTAAGGTACATGTTTTCGAATCTTGACAGAGATTCAATCTGGTTCAGGTTTCAGTTTATCCTTATCTGGAACAGGTCAATCCGAAACCGACCTGAACCTAACCTGACCAGTTTGCCACTCGTAGGTGGTTCATTGAAAGAAGTTTATTGTAAGTGGAAACCCATGATACTTAATGATAGCAATGAAATTTAGCCAAAACCAATAGAGCATAAAATGGTAAGGATGTGATGTTCAAAAGTTAAAATGCTAAAAATTAATTTCTTATGATTGGGAGCCATTTGTATATGCAATAGGAATTAGTTCTTATTAAGAATTTGTAATGGGATATATATAACATAGATACTTTAGGCTTGAAGTTGTATTGTGTTGGATATATAGACACATGCATTAGACATCGACACTTCTTGGATGCTTCTCAGATATGTGTCAAATACTTCTTTAATTTGTCCTCAAGTATATAATTCTCACTAAGAACTTCTTGGAGACATGTCCTATCTTACTTGGACACTTTATTGTTTACACCATTGTCTAAACATTTGAAATGTTTATTTACTTTCTTCTATATGTTAATAAATACGTGAAACCCCAATGTTACTTGTATATCATTATATGATTTGACTTTAGATACGATTATATGATTTGAATTTAGATATGAGATTATGATGAATATAGATATGTTCATCAAGCTATTCCATGTAAAGTTGAAGAAATAAGGACTACTCTTTTGCAAAGTTATAAAAATTTGTGATTGGTCATAATCATTGTAAGCCACTATATGATTTGTAATGTTTATGAACTTTGAATTTATGATCAAGTCTATATATGTATGAAATTGTGCATGTCTTTCATCTTTATATGTACATATATACACAGGACAATGTATATGTGCGGTTAGTGCGGGAAATTTTCCCACGTTAATGCACATATACACATTTTATTTTTATTTTTAATTTTTTTTCCGATGTGTTTTAAACCTTATGTATGGTAACATGCCAAAAATCAAGTGAATCCAGCATTATTTGATCCTCGATCCACATGTTGCAAATTCAACGGTTTCATAACAATATAATATTTTGTAATGAGTGGATCGAGGGTCAAATCTCTATAGGGTTCACCCATATTTGGGGTTTTAAGAGTTTATAATGTGTATAAAAACCTATAAAATTTTTAAAAAAATTATGAAAGAGAATTTTTTGCTACCAACATAGGAGATTTCTTGCGCATTGATAGCACTTATCCATTAACTTCATACACAAACACATAGAGGAAAGTAAGTGTGTATCTGTATTGATATCAAAACTATAAGACTATACAAGTATCACTGGAGGGAATGAGGGGAAGGAAAAAGGAGAGGGAGGGGATATGACACAAGCGTCGTCACCCACCACTCACCAAGCCAAGCCCGCCCCCAGCAATGAGGCAAAAAGATATACAAGTATAGTAAGTTATAAAAAGAAAGTATGCGCCTGAGCCAAGGAAACATGGGCGAAACATGTCAGGCGCCGACATCATGAAAGCCCCAGTTAGTGTAGGGCACGCTATCCCGGGGGTGATATCTGTCTACGTTGCGGAGAGCAATTCTAAAATCAGCAGCAATGTTCTCAAAAATCTTGGTTTTGGGGGAGCAGACTCCCTCAAAGATCCGCCTATTACGCTCCTTCCAGATGTGCCACACTATGGCTGCCAAGGCAGTCCTGGCAAGAGCGCCCACGGAGTCACGATTGCCAAAGGTAGTAAGATAAAACTTCCTCACCTCATGACTGGTGCTAGGGGGTGCTTATCATCCCAAGCTTAAGGAAGCATATGTGAAGAATATAACCTGAGTAGCTGCAGGTGAAAAATAGTTGATTGATGCACTCATCCTCCATGTCATCACAAAGAACGCAATGTAGGGAGGAACAGATCTCCCAGCTAACCAGAGTATCTCTGGTGAGCAGCTTGCCACGAAAGGCCCGAAGAAGAGTAATAGCCATCTTAGGGATGTGACCATGGAACCAAAATTCTATGATATGGAAAGTGTGTTCTATGAGAGCCAGCGTCCTCCCACGCATCACGATATGAGCAAGTAGGGCTGGGGCTCCAAGTCCAGTGGTCAACACCGAGCCGGACAGAGATTTGCTGCAAGAGAGGATGGATGCTGGAGATAGTAGGGTCCTCCACCCACCCAAGTCCAGTAGTCATATACACGCTTCTGGGAATCGTTAGGGGCATGCCAAAAACATAGTTATTAATAATATATATATATATATGGTAAAGTGTTCCTAGGGCGACTTCTTAGATTTCATCTAAGGAGTCGCCCACATTTTCCTCCATATCCCACATTTTTTGGATTTTATTTTTCATGGGGTTGTTCACATCATGGATGATCAACATACCAAAAATCAAGTCATTCTAACACTTTTAGAGGCCCCATCTACCCCTTGTAACTACAACAGAAAACATGCTTAAAACCCCATGAAGTTGCAATGGGTAATGCGGGCTCTAAAAGTATTGGAATGACTTGATTTTTGGTATGTTTATCATCCATGATGTGAACAACCCTATGAAAAAAATTACCAAAAATGTGGGATATGGCGGAATATGGGGACGACTCCTTAGATTTCATTTAAGGAGTCACCCTAGGAACACTTTACCCATATATATATATATATATATATATATATATATATATATATATATATATATATAAGGATAATGAGTATGAGCTGACAACATAAGAAATTTTCTGCGTTGTATATTGGTGAACCTAGGGCTATATGATCCCTAATTCATTCGTTGTAAACCGTTTTATTGTTCCAAAATTGTTGAATTTGTAACGGGTATATATATATCTATTATACAAATGTGGACTTTTTTGAATTTTTGTCCTACATGGCGTCAAAATATGACTAGGACAAAATGTTTGGGAGAGTGAGGGGCCCAATGGAGTGTGGGTGAGTGGTTGGGTGTGTAGTTGAGTGTTTTGGTGGAACCCCCAAACAAAAGCCCACCACATTCCCCTTATTTGCAAGTTTGCCATTGTTTTTTCATAAAACCCGAAGACCCATCATCTTCCCCATATTTACGGATTTGCAATCGCTCTTTTTCCACTTTGCACCCGTGTTTTTTGCGCTTTATTCCCTGCTTTTGTGCCCCTGCGACAACTGGCCTAGGGTTTCTTTTCGTCATCAGTATTGCATCCGGGAGACGATTGTCCATGTCGTTCTTGCGCTTGGGAGACGACTACACACATCGCCATTTCGCCCGTGAACCGGCTGTCCCCTCGGTTTCGCACCCGGGAGACGACCTTCGCCGTGCCCTCCGGGTACGGGCATTCGCTAGTCTATTATACAATTCACGACTGTTTTTGAATTTTTGTCATACGTGGCGGCAAAAGTATGACTAAGACAAAAAATTTGATGGCTGTGCTTTTCCAAATAAATAAAACTAAAAAACAAAAGTTTTTCAATTTTAATTTTTTGTACATTTCATGTTACTTGGTGTAACCAAATTTTTGTGCACTACTCAATTTTTTGCCCATCACCCTTAACCGCACACATACGTTTTGTTCTCAGTTTTTTTGCTTTTTCCATTTTTCTCCATCACCCGTAACTGCGCACACACACCCACGTTTTTGTTCTCAGTTTTTTGCTTTTCTCATTTTTTTCCCATCACCCTTGACCGCACACACAATTTTTTGTTCTCATTTATTTTCGTTTCTCATTTTTTGTTCTCATTTATTTTCATTTCTCATTTTTGCTCATTCATTGGGACACAAAAGTCTCAAAAAAATACTGGCACTTCTCAACTTAGTTTGAATTTAAATATAGCCGCTTAGTTTGAATTTAAATGTAAACTTCTGTAATTCAAATTGTACTGCAAGCGGTTTCATATTTCTTAATTGTCTGTTCCTTTGGACCTTTGCCATATTTGCGGATTATATAATGTATGCTGTGTACGCTGTAGTCAGCTAATTTGTAATTTGGAGGGTACTAAATTTGGAGGGTACTAACTTTTAGAGGGGAACTAAATTTGAAGGGTACTAAATTTTGGAAGGAATTAAATTTCTTGGTATCGTAAATCAACCGTGCCCGTAAGGACACGGGTTATGACTAGTATGTGTGTATATATATAAGTGCTTTGTTGTCCGCCTTAGTGTCATACTTTTTAAAGAATTGTCATGTTGTGTGTCCTTGTGTATCTGTGCCTATGTTCGTGTCTATGCTTTTTAGAAAGGGATAAATGGATCGACCTTATTGGTGTCATGTGGTAGAAAAAACGCGCTTTAGTGTCATACCTTTTAATAAATTGTCATATTATGTGTCCCTGTGTGTTCGTTCCCATGTTAGTGTCTATGCATTATATTGGTGGCATGTGGTAGAAAAATCCATGTTTTACAAGATCAGGGGCACATATATACATGTAACTTTCACATTTTGAGGAGGGCCAATGTCATCTATCTTAACCTACATTGGATGATAGCTTTGTATATAGGAATTTAGAAAGGCAATTGCACGCAGCTGTCTCATCCACCCCTTCATTAAGAAGAGGTGGGTGGTAGATTCAATTGTAGGTAATAGAAGGGACCGTCTCATGAGATGGTTTACACGGGCGCAACATAGATGCGTGGCGCCATCGATGTGTATTAATGATACGATCGTAGTGGATGAAGTGGTTAGGACTAGGGGTGCTAGACAATAAATATGGGTTACGTCAATGAAAAAAAGATATGATGATTGCTATTAACCATTATTTAGGTATTGGCTGAAACCCTCGACTGTTTTGTTTCGGTTCCGGAGGTAACCGAGACCGAAACGACTAACTTGTCACGGTTTCGGCCGGTTTTAGTCTCGGTTTCGGCCTAGGGTTTCCGTCGGTTTCGGTCGAATCTGGCGGGTTTCGGTTGAAATGAAGGAAGAAGATGATGAAAACAAGGAGAAGTAAAAAATAAGAAGAATACGATAAAAATATAAAAAAATGAAGAAAATGAAGAATCTATAAAAAATCAAAAAGAAAAAAAAGAAGAAATTGAAGAAGAAGAGTACGCTTACCTCGCTTCCGGAGAAGATCGCCGCCTCCCCCCTCCGCTCGCCACTTGAAGAAGGGGACACGGGTCCTAATTTTGCCATCAATGTAATATACACAGACCCAATACCCATAAACCTAATTAATATTAGATATGTAATATAAGTTATTTTCTAGTTTGCCATCAATTTAATACACATAGACCTAATTATTTTTAAATAAGTGTAGTATGTAATATAAGTTATCTACAAGTTTTCCATCAATTTCTATTTAAAACGTACAGACGTAATTATTTTAACCCATATTAACTTATATTACATGTATTATATTAACTAACTACTCATAATCCGTGCCCATAGGGCACTGCGAAGGTTGTCTCTCGGGTGCGAAACCGAGGACAGTCAGTTCACGGGTGAAATGGTGACACGATAGCCGTCTTCCGGGTGCAAGAACGACGTGGAAGTCGTCTCCCGGGGGCAATATTGACAGAGGAAAGAAAATCTGGGTCAGTCGTTGCAGAGACACAATAGCGAGGAATAAAGCGAAAAAACATAGGTGCAAAGCGAAAAAAGAGCGATGACAAACTCGTATTTAGTACTTTAAAATTACAAATTAGCTGACTACATCGTACAAAGCATACATTGTATAATATGCAAATATGGGAAAGGTCCAAAGGAACAGACGATGAAAAAATATGAAAAGGAACAATTTGAATTACAGAAGTTTCCCTTTACATTCAATCTAAGAGGCATTGAATTTTTATGGAAGCCAACCATTATAAGTTGAAATCACCCATATAATAAGTCAAAAGCAGCAACATTTAGTATAACTTAATATTTAGTATGGCTTATTACTCTGAAGTGCCTTTTTTTCTAAGAGGTAATGTGAAGTGCCTTTTTTTCTTTGTGAGGGTTTGATTTTGAAGTGAAACCGTTATTAATAGTATAACTTAATATTTAGTATGGCTTATTACCCTGAGATTTTCTGCATGGAGTACAGAAACAGACTCAACAGTATCATGGACTAAGGTGTTGATATTAGAAAGAGTGCAAAGGTTACAAATAATTCAACTGGGAGAAGTGAATTCAAGCCATCAGAGAACCCATCCACACAATCCAAAGGTTACAAATAATTTGGTATGATCCACAAAATTTAATTGCAAACAGAGACTGACTGGAACCAATGGTAATGAGGAAGTGGGGAGTTTTGCAGCAGTTTTTACAACCGTTTGATTTAAAAACTCATTTATTTCACAAGTATCAACATGTGAAAAAACCAATCTCATAAAGTTAGGAGGGTCAAAAAATACCAGTTGCACAAGTTATGGTGCAAGATATATTTCACTGTCATCTTTGCATAAAGTTATGAAAAGCCTGTGTATGATGCAAGATATATTTCACTGTCAAAAAACCAAATCAAAAAAACCCATCTTACAAAGTTATGATGCAAGATATATTTCACTGTCATCTTTGCATATTCATACATAGATATTATGAAAGGCCTGTGTAGAGCATAATCAGCAGAAACCCCCTGGCAATCCAAATGATGTAGTTCACGGATACCCACCAATTCAAATGAAATGCAACTGCCATTAAATTAAAAACAAAGGTACCAACAATTATTTAATTAAGAAATACATTAAAAACCATTATCATTATTTAAAGAATACATTATCTAATTAAAGAATACATTATTTAATTGGTACCAACAATTAAAACCCTGGCAACCCAAATGGTGTAGCAACTTGGTACCAACAATCAAAACCACTGGCAACTACCAAGGTTTCGGCCAAAACCACTGGCAATTATAAATGGACATTAATATCCAGATTTAATAAAATACTCAACAAATAGTAAAACTATTATAAAAAAAAGGAACCGAAACCCCATATGCAGACTGCTTAAAAATCAACGGAAGGAAGAAGACACCGAGGGAGAAACCATGCACGTACCTATATGTTGTCGTCGTCGCTGTCACCACCGGCCGCTTATTCTGAGAGAGCCCCACTGGGGCAGGATGATGAGAGGCCACCTTTCATGTTTAAATTCAAGCTTAAGAAATTCCTGTTGTTACTTCTGTTGTAAAGTAAGACAAATTGCTGTCATTATTTGTACGTACCAGAGGCGGTGATGGACTCGAAAAGCAGAGGGAGGGGGCTCAGATATGAAGACGTCGCAGATGGCCGGACAAATTCGATATCACCGCCTTGGTATGTTCCTGAAATTCGGGCAGTGAGATTAACAGGTTCGTCGTAACAGCGAGCAAAATCGGAGGGAGAGATTTTGAGGGATGAAGATTAGGAAATTTTGAGGGAAGATATAACATCGGTTGAGGGATATGAGGAATAGATCAGTTTGTGTCCTGTAAATTCAGAGGAAAAGGGAACGTGAAAAGAGGAAGGGGGAAGTTTTGCACCGGTTTCTAAAACCGTTTGATTTAAAAACTCAGTTTTAAAGAACAGTTGTGTAATTAGATTGTCCTAGTCATATTTTTTGGAGACACGTAGGATAAACTGGTGACACGTAGGACAAAACTGCCACGTATGACAAAGTTTGAAATAGGTCCTGAATTGTTAATAGATATTACATAAATTAATTAAAAAAATCCGAACGGACGAAATGAAACTCAACTCTGAAACCACCGAAATAGGCGAAACCAAAACCGAAACATAAATTTACAGAAGAACGAAACTGAGACCGAAAAACCTAGCTATTAACAGAAGGATTACCTAGTTGAATGGTGAAAAAGTGAAAATTCTGGGACAATGGTTTTATTTGTTGTTTAAATTTCTATTATCTATTTTTCCAGCACTAGCTGTTTAGCATATGTGGCTCGAGGCCACTATGGATGTGATCTGGTAGACGTTGCATGTATGTGTAGAAAGAAGATGTTTCTTGAAGGGCTAATAATATCAAAATGCACTTCTCCTCTGTTGGCTGGTTTAGGGAGAACCTTTTATCTAATTCTAGTTTATGACCATTGCAGCTTGAAAAACAAGTTCCATAGGAATTATAGTGTACACTAGAAACTTTATTATTCCAAATCATTTATAAAATGAGGCTCTCAATCAAGTAGGCTTATGAAACTATGCTAAATTTTTATGGCCGGCTGTCGAGTTTAAGTTCTTGTGCCTATGAAATGGTTCATGGTCCCTGGCCAATCATTTTTGCAGAAAGAGAGCCGCTTGCCATGGAACCGAAAAGGTCTGTCAGCTGATAGGAAGACCTACCACATTGGTCACCGTTTAATCTCCTGTAACCTGGGAGTCCTCATCCAGAGCTTTGAAAGGGGGAAAAAGCCTGGAATCGGTGCAAGTTGTTGACAGTTCCTACAGGGACATCCATCTTTGAGGCAAAGAGCTATAGTGTACAACAATGTCCGATTGCCAGTGAACTCAGTCCATTCTTAGAGTTTCTGTCCTAAACATGCTACCTGGGTTCTTGTACCTTATTTAAGTTGTTGGAGCAAAGAGAAACCTGCACGGCTAATGATTCTTAGGTAGCAATTAAATTGTATTTTCTTGTGCTATGCAAAATTGCCAACTTTAATTCGCTACTCTCTGGCGCAGCATTTGGATAATGGCTTAAATAAATACATTGAGAATAAGGGCTTAAAAAATATGCCACGTCTTTTGGTAGCCATGTTTTCAACTTCAAAGTTACATCGATACTTTAATATTTAATAGCACCAGCAAGGCAGCATATCATGGCTTAAGCATATGCATGCATGCACGCATGCAACCAAATACATTATTTAGTTGCTTCTTTCAGCTAATCTAAATATTTTACAACGTTCTTGACGTTTTACTTTTTGATTTCTCAGTTTGATGGTTTTTCATTGTGATTTTCCCTGGGTTTAACATCTATGTAATGCAAATCTGTCGTGTATGACTGTAGCAGTAAATTCATGTATTTTGGAAGGTATTGTGATATTCCCATGACATGTGTATCTTGTTGGATCTGCTTTTTGAAAGGTTTACTTGCTCTAAATATTTATGCAATTTTCTTTCAAATGCAGGTATTGGTTGTTTCTGGGGAGACAGGGTGTGGTAAAACTACACAGCTACCCCAATTTATACTTGAGGAGGAAATATCATGTCTTCGTGGAGCAGATTGCAGTATAATATGCACTCAACCACGTCGTATATCTGCTTTATCTGTTGCAGCACGAATTGCTTCAGAAAGGGGTGAGAATCTTGGAGAGATAGTTGGCTACCAAATCCGTTTGGAAGCTAAACGTTCAGAGCAAACGAGGCTTCTTTTTTGTACGACGGGGGTGTTACTCCGAAGACTGGTAATTGATGCTTTTCATAAACATTTTATTGGTGAAATAAATGACATTATCAGCATTTTTAGTCATTGTTTTCGTTTAGTGATTATGAATATTGAAGGCTACTCTATAGATCTTCAAGTTACTCTTTCTGTTGATTTGTGGAAGTCAGTCTACAATATCAAATTCTTGTGCTGCTGCTTTGAGTATGTGATGGATGGACTGTGACCTGAGCCTAGGGATGAGAATGGGCAGGCCCAAAGCCCGTTTGGGCTTCCAATTGGGCATGCCACATCATCATCCCTACAAACTCCTTCACAACTCCTTCTAGAATTTGTGAAGGAGTTTGTAGGGATGATGATGTGGCATGCCCAATTGGAAGCCCAAACGGGCTTTGGGCCTGCCCATTCTCATCCCTACCTGAGCCCGTCCAATAGTCTTGTCAGGCCTCAACCTTTAGTCCCTGTAGTGGTCTCCAAATGGAGACTATGCTCAATTGGGGCATGGATACAACTGCATGCGTTTTTTTGAAAAAAATTCAAGTAACATATCATTTGGACGGTTGTCTTCCTTAGAAGACATTCATTTTTCCACATGGTGGGAATAATTTAAGATTTCATGTGGGTGGTGCCAAGTGTCCAATGTGTTTAAATGACTACTAGTTATTAAAATTCCATGATCCCCTTCTTGAGCTATATGCATGAATGCATGCACGTAGAGCTATATGCATGTACACAAGTACACATGTATATCTATATGTATGCATGGATGTGTGTTATATATACATGTGCATATACCGTGCCCAATTCTGGCCTGATTTTATAGCAGCTCTTACCTAATGAGCATGTGCTGGCACATAGGTATTGAATCTTGGCCCATACCTTGAAAAACTTCTGTTGACTGGGTTTGGGCAATTTCTAGTCCAGATTTTTATTTTCCTATTATATTTGTTGATGTTTATTCCTTGCTGGATTATTTTATGAGACAGTATAGATTGGTACTTATATAGGCTTGGTAAAGCCATTTGGAATTCTTGGCTTATATGGGATTAGGAGATATTGCTGATGTGATGTGATGTCTGCTCAGAATGTCTGAATTTTTCTTATCTGGAGTCTTCTACTTGTCTAGAAAGGATTTGTTTTTGTGATCCAATAGACTTGTAATTTTTTTACTCTGCATCAGTTGCTGATGAATTCTATATATATGAAATGTAACATTGGTGTAAACTTGAAATTGCAAGAAGAGAGTATTGTCATGGTCCATATCGATAGCAAACTAATCCTTGAATGGGAATCATTTTTCGCATCATGATAGTGAGATTGAGGAGGTTGTTTCCATAGAATAACAGCAGATGGGGTAAAATAGAGAAAATGCGATCGAAGCACCACTTGACAATAGAGTACCCATGACGTTGAAGGTAATATTTCATTAGACGGGTGTATATGACCAGCCATTCTAACATGTTATTATTTTGGGCAATTAGCCCCTGTCCATTAAATGGTTGTACCTGAATTAAGGAGTTTGAGATGGATGAGCTAGGATTACGATAAACTGTGGTGGAAAAGGAGGGGGGATGATCATTGTTTTAAATATCCCCGATGCAACCGTTATGTCATTTTAACCCTAAATGATGTAATACGGCTGATTTGATATGGTAATAAAATAGTTGTATGTTTTTGATCTCTTATTGGTTGCAGTGGCGTAACCAGGATTTTTTTACCCTGGGCAGAAATAAAATTTATGCAACAAGTATATTTAAAAAATAACAAAGCTTAAAAAATTAAATGCTCAGAATGCTTTCATTATATATTGATAATGACCACAAAATAGTAACATAAATATATGCAAAATATGATATATATATATATATATATATATATATATATATATATATATATATATATATATATATATATATATAAAACATACCAAAAAGATGCTATCTAAGTTGAACTCTACGAGTATATCTTGAATCGAACTCATTCACAATGTCTTCTGTGTCGAGTCTGGAAGTAATTTATTTCTCAATATAAAGTATCATGTTGTTAGCAAGCAATTCATCTCTCATCTTGTTGCGCAATGATGTTTTTATAAGTTTCATTGCCGAAAATGCTCTTTCTGTGCTTGCAGTCGAAACAGTCAACACCAGCCGAATCAACCGATCAATACGAGGGTACCTTTTTGATTTTTCCACGCTTACCAACTTTTGGCATAATCCTGAAAGTGCACTGATATTTTGAAAATCTGGGTCACATCGCATATCATGCTCATAATGCTGCAATTGATGCTTCAGCTGATAATTAATCTCCATTTCACTGAAATTTTCAGGATAGTACTTTTTCGCAAGCATGCAAAGGTCATCAACTTTGAATGATTTGAAACAATCTTTTGTATCCAAAGCAGAACTAAGGCTTAGAAGCTCCACAGATTTATCAGAGAATCTTTCACTTAACTCCATCACTTGTGTGTTAATAACGTCATATAACATATCAAAGCGATAATGATGTTCAATTGTAATTTCATCACTTTGCTGACAAGATCGACCTGTACCCTTCGAATAACGAGCATGTAAATCAATTTCATGGTTTGTGCAAAAGGACACTACCGTTTTGAGAAACTTTTTCCATTTGTAATCAGTTTTCAACTCACAGAGAAGACTTTTTGTGATAGAAATACAATCCTGACCAGATAAAATATCTTGATCTTTTCTTTGCAACGACTGACAAAGTATTTCTGTTACTCCGATTACTTCAATCATTAAGTGTAAGTTAAATATAAAGTCAAATGAGCTCATTGGAGCAAACCCACCACTAGCTTCCGCACAGATTTTTGATAGGGATCAAAATTTGTAATTTTATTTTAGTTTTTAGTTTGAGTCTTTAATTAATTTTGAGGGTTTAGGAGTTTTAGTCTTTTGGTGAGTTTAGTCCCATATTGGATGGGTTAGAAGAAGTGTTGGGTTGTAAACCTATATAAAGGCCACTAGACTTGTTATTTTGATTGATCAATGAAAACTTTGAAAGAAATTCTCCCTCAAAACCTGTGAAAGGTCCCAATCCTTGGTGTGAAGCACTGGATCCCTTGGTGTGAAGCCAATTATTTTCCCCAAAAATCCCCAAATCGTTCGTGTTCTACATCAAATTGGTATCAGAGCCGAACGATTCTTTTTCTTCTCTTCAAATTTTTCCTTTAACAAAAAAATTCCTTTTTCACTTCTATTTTTTTCATCTTTTTTTTTCCAAAAAAAATTCCAAAACCCTAACCCTAACCCTAATTTTCAGATCCAGCCGCCACCCCCATTCCAAGAAAACCAAAAAAATATATCATCAAATCCTAACTTCAACATATCATCAGCCGCCACCTTCCTCCGTTACAAAAAACCCCCAAAAAACAAGTCAATCGACATCGCTACAGCGATTTCTGCATACTGCTACAGTGATTCGCTACAGTGATTCTGCCTGTTGCTACAGTGATCGCTACAGTGATTTCTGATTTCCGCATGCTGCTACAGTGATTTCTGCATGCTACGGTGATTTCTGCCTGTTGCTACAGTGATCGATACAGTGATTTCTGCGTGTTTTCTGCATGCTGCTACAGTGATTTCTGCATGCTACAGTGATTCGATACAATCCCTTGCTACAGTTACCTGGCTGTCATTTAGAGTATTTTACAGCCTATTTTCGAAGGGATTTTGTGCAGTATTTTGATGATTCCGGGTCCGTTTGAAGCCCAAAATTAGTGTCATTCGCTTCGATGGGTAGGTGACTCAACCGACCATACATAGGTATCCTCCATACAAGAATATTAGCTATAAATTATGGGATACTATGATGATTACATTGATGATTACTTCAAAGAATATTCTCTCCTAACAGAAGTTGAGCTTAAGATGTTCAGACGGGTACCAATCTTTTATGGGTTCAATGATAAATATAGGTATGATGACTGGGAGTACCATCTGGAATATTTCTTCTCTCATTTCAATTTTTCCAGTGAAGCAAAATATACATATGCATATCTCAAGTTAGGTGGAGAAGCATTATCTTGGTGTTTGGATCTTGTAGTTCCTTATCATCAGTGGTCTATGTTCAGATACGCCCTTCAATATCGATATTCTTCCCAGCATCAGTATATTTCAAGAGCACCCCAGCAATCTTCAAGCTTGAAAGTAAAAGTGTGGTCAGAAGAAGAGTCGAGCAAGGGCAACAAACGAATTCTTCAGACGACCGAACAATGGGAGAAAGAGCAACCAAATAAACTCAAGTTAGAGCTTTCGCTAAAGATTGATCCAACATATGGGGCACAATGTGAGCCTGAACAAGAGCCGAAGTTAGATCTCGATTCAGAGATTGCGACACAGTTAGAGTCAGAGCTTGAACCTCAGTCTGAGCCTGAACCAGAATTTGATCAATTGCATTCTGAGCTAGTGATAGAACTTGATACAGTCCTGCAACCTGAGCCTGAGCCTCAGCTAGAGCCATCTGTGAAGCGTGCGCCAGATCTGTTTATAGAAGCACCATTGGATCAGATTGAGCACATTGAGTTCATGATCCCAGATTCTCCTCTCCTAACCAACAGACAGATGCTGAATATCTTTCTATCTTTCGTGAACTAGGAGAAATTGTTAGAGGACGTGCTTCTACCAATCTGCATCATGATACACTTTAGAGTTCGTGGACGCGTATTTTCCAACCGTCGAGGATTACTTATTTTTGTGCAGGTGTGCTACTTTTGCCTACCTTCACCAGGAGGTGAAGTTCTCAAGCGGAGGAGAATGATAGGGATCAAAATTTGTAATTTTATTTTAGTTTTTAGTTTGAGTCTTTAATTAATTTTGAGGGTTTAGGAGTTTTAGTCTTTTGGTGAGTTTAGTCCCATATTGGATGGGTTAGAAGAAGTGTTGGGTTGTAAACCTATATAAAGGCCACTAGACTTGTTATTTTGATTGATCAATGAAAACTTTGAAAGAAATTCTCCCTCAAAACCTGTGAAAGGTCCCAATCCTTGGTGTGAAGCACTGGATCCCTTGGTGTGAAGCCAATTATTTTCCCCAAAAATCCCCAAATCGTTCGTGTTCTACATCAATTTTTCTATTCAATCCATCTGCCTTTATAATACCAAGAACTTTATGGACAGGTTTATACAATCCAAGTAAACTACAAGCAGAAGAATAATGTGAGCTTCAACGAGTAGAAGCAGGCCATCTTAAAGTAGTCTGTTGATTACCCCCTTTGCTTGTTTGTAATTCACCTTTTTCAAAGTAGTCAGCAGATTCATCATGTCCTCTAAGAGCACATCCCTGATATGCTAGCCAACGAATAACATTAACTGTAGTGATGACACGGAGACGATTTTTCTTTATTTCACATTCAGCTTGTAAGGTCAAATGTTTCTGAATATTTTGAGATGCGTTTTTCAAATCATCTAGCATTAACACATTTTTTGAATGTATTGATCCTGTTTCACCTTCATGCACTCGAAGATGACAATCTTTTCCTCCAGCTCTTTTCTAACTATTAAATCCTTTCGAAATCCAAGCTTCTTGTTTATGATGTTGAGAAGAATTGCTGTCAACGAGAAAACAAGGAAAACACTATGCACGGTCCATGGCTTCGGAATATTCTAACCAATCATAAGTCTTGAACCAATCATGTCGAAAGCTACGTCCTTCTTCATTTCTTGGATATTCTTGAAATTTTGGTTGGCATGGCCCCATTACAATGTAACGACGTCGAATTTCATTTTGTTCATTATATGGATATTTCCATATTGCTTGACGTAATCCCGGATCATGTGATATCGTATTTTTAACCTTTTGAAGCTTTGGAGGATGTTGCACTTGTTCTATAGAAGTCGATGGAGAAATATCATATACCATGGCTCCGCAGAAGGTGTCTCGCTCGAGGCTGCAATAGCATCTTTTTTTTGGATAAAATGAAAACAAAGTTTTCATTTCTTTTCGAGACATTTTAGCTTCAAAAAATTAATATATATCTAAGTATCAAAAATTAATAAACAATACCTAATAGTCGTAGTTGTACGTCTAAACTAAATACCTAGCAAACTTATAAATCACAAAAATATCGCATTAAAAAACTTTCACAAATAATATGTGATTTCATATCAAATTGAAATTTCAAATCAGTAACGTTCTAACACAGACAAGCATATACACAAGCCACCATTTAAAAAATTATAATTTTCAAATAAACTAGGTATCCAAAAACTGAACATTATTAAGGAAATTCAACTAATTACACAAAATCTAATGCGAAAAAGTAGTAATATCTATGGAAAATTTCAAAGTAATTGCAATATGAATTACTATCAATTGTAGGGCTCTACTAAACAAATCTTACCCCAAGATCTAGCACTAGCTTTTGAACATTAACCCAAAGTCACACATTGCCATTATCATATATTTACATTGATGAAAGGAAATAAACTGATTTATGAAATTATGAATAATATGCATGCTGTATGGATGAAAGGAAATAAACTGATTTATGAAATTATTAATAATATGCACGCTAAAATCTACGGAGTGCAGAACAAAATGCAATTAACTTATATAGAATCATTTTAAAATAACTAACTAAACAATTCTCAAAGTAGCCACCTTTTCCATCAGGTTGCCTCGGGAGCTCATAATACCAACAACCAATCACCAAAAATCGAATTAAACCTAGATAAACTTCTCAAAGTCGTATTTTTACCTCTCGGTTCGACCAACGACAGGCTGGAGATATTGTCCTGTGGCTGTTTCGAACCCTTTTAATGAACTCGGTACAATCGATGATGGGCACGACCGCACGGAGGATTCTTAGAAGAAAACAGCCGGAGAATGGAGATCCAGCAGCCGTCGTAGAGCTTGTGGAGGATGAGATGGATGCTTTGGGAGTTGGGAATCTGGAATTGGGAGGAGATGGGGAGCGATTGGTCAAATAAAGAAACGATTAGAAGAAAAAGCAATGCTTGGATCAATTAATTAGACAAGCATCTCTGCACCATCTCTGCACGCTACCTGTTTGTGTTAATGCCTCTGAGAGATCATCCTACCATGGAACGAAGTAACACATCCCAAATCCCTTGCAAAAATAAAAAAGACGAGTCACCAAACTGAAGATAGAATTGCCCTACTTCCCGATTCAATTCTTTATATGATTATATGATTATATGATATATCATTCTTGAATCTTGCCTATGAACGAGGTCCTAAAGCCCAGCATTTTGTCAAGGAGATGGAGGACCATGTCATCTGATAAGTAGACACGAAAACAAAGAACTCAAAAATGAAATTACCTCGCATCGTTCTCGTGAGCTGAAGCTGAAAGAATTTCAATGAGACGACCAACAAATTTTTTATCCTATGGCCTATGTGTATGCTTTTCTTCTTGACTGCATAGACGGCTGCCCTTCAGAGTAGAGTGGGAAGGGGAGAAGTGAGTGTATTAAAAAAATTGGTTATTTTATCAAAAGACTGACAGAAGACAGATGGAATGACCCATCTTAAATGCTCTGTGCTTGCTGCTGCAGTGCTGCGCCTAGGGAAGTGAGAGAGGCAGTATAAAAGTTTTTTTTGGTTTTTTTGCCCTGCGCCTAGGGAAGTGAGAGAGGCAGTATAAAATTTTTTTTTGGGTTTTTTTTGCCCTGGGCAGCTGCCCAGGGCACATACTGTGTGGTTCCGCCCCTGATTGGTTGATATGGTCCATTTTTTGTTATTTTCTATATTTTTACTTATAAAACACATGTAGTCTTAAATTTTATTCACAAGACTATTTATATAAGTATCTTCTCCTAAGTTAGTTAAGCTCTTTTCTATCTTAATTCATGATATGATAAAGTTGATAGGAGAAAAATAAAGGGGGATAAGTTTTATGATGACTACATTACAAATTGATAAATTGATAATGGTTGTTGATGTTAAAGGGTATTGATGAGTTGTAATTGGGACTTTTTCATTCGTTAAGAAATTTTCAATAAATTTTCCATTACATGAAAATTTTAATATCTTAAATATTTATTTTTTTCCTGCTAGAATTGATTTGCTTATGCCATTGTTGTTACCTGAAGTTGTTTACTATGTCCTCCTTGCTGATGCTTCTTATTATTCTTCTTTACATTATTATTTCTTCTTCCTACTTTTCCTTGTCACCACTACTTATTTCTTCTGATCATTGCTTATATTGTTGCATTAAGAACA
Source organism: Scilla litardierei (assembly GCA_030789695.1). Taxonomy (NCBI): domain Eukaryota; kingdom Viridiplantae; phylum Streptophyta; class Magnoliopsida; order Asparagales; family Asparagaceae; genus Scilla; species Scilla litardierei. The sequence continues at coordinate 8,507,829 of CM061132.1, forward strand.
ATTATTATCTCTATTACTTGTAGTAGTTGTAGATATAACAAATTGAGGTAGTATCAGATTTTATTGTTACATAGAGGAGAGAAGTAAAGAAGTAGAAGCAAAATAGCAGGGAAAAAGGAAGTTTTGCAATGAATAATACAATTCTGCATATTGTTCGATTAGATTTAAAATCTTATGCTGTTTTGTAGCAGCCTGTGAGACCTATGTTATGGCTTATAATATTTTGAAAGACGAAACTATGATTTTCTAATGGTTTGTGGTGTCTGTAATAATTTACATTGTTTTGCATATGTATGTATAAGAATTTAGGCTCCTATAATTATTTTAGTGATTTGTGATGATGTACGGTCCTAGCATGTTCTTGATATTTTTATAAAACTATGTCGTATTCTATGGTTCAATTATTGTAAATAAATTTTAAATTTTTAAAATGATTTTAAATGATTTTTTCTAATTTTGTTTCTATTTTTAGTTAAACATGTTAATCAGTTGATTGTAATCCATTTAAATAAATCCAAATTTAATCTCAAAACTTCATTTCAAAATTTAAATCTAAATTTCAAAATACAAAATTTATTTAAAATTAGATTAAAAATAAAATCTTTTTTGAAACAAATCAAATCTTAATTAAATACCAAATCTAATCTCTTTTAAATTAATAACAAACCTGACCTGTTTACACCCAAACATATTTCCTAAGTCCATGTCTTTAACTCTTGCACATCCAGGTTGAAAAATGAAAATGAAAGAAGAACTGCAAGTATTGGATGAAACAATATTTGGGATTTGGTTCGGTTGTCTCCTTGTAAGTTTATTGTTAGGTGTAAATGGATATTCATGATAAAGCTAAATGTTGATGGAATATTAGCCAGGTTGAAAGTTAAACCGGTTACAAAGGATTACTCCTCGGTATATGGTATTGGTTATTTGGATGCTTTCTCTCCATTAGTAAAATTCCATCAAAACATGTTTTTTAAAAGAGCAGTATGTGTAGCAAATAGCCAAGTATTGGATGAAACAATATTTGGGATTTGGTTCGGTTGTCTCCTTGTAAGTTTATTGTTAGGTGTAAATGGATATTCATGATAAAGCTAAATGTTGATGGAATATTAGCCAGGTTGAAAGTTAAACCGGTTACAAAGGATTACTCCTCGGTATATGGTATTGGTTATTTGGATGCTTTCTCTCCATTAGTAAAATTCCATCAAAACATGTTTTTTAAAAGAGCAGTATGTGTAGCAAATAGCCAAGGAGGAAATTTCTCAGTCTTGGTTTGGGAAGGAAATTTCCTCCTTGAATATCTCATGCAAAAAATACCTTCTTTATTCTCAACTATCGGATCCATATGTTCAAAAATATTAAACTATCAATTTTCTGGTGAATCCTAAAGGTTTTGATCGTTCATCTAACTGTTGCAAAAAATATTTTACAACGAAACCGTTAAACTTGCGACAAGTGGAAGAACGAGCACCTTGTGTTCGCTTAAAAATTGGAGGAAGGGTTTTAGAAAATTAAGATGAAAATGAACGGTTCGGGTCGAAGGAAAAATATGGGGGGTTGAGGGTTTGTTCTCCTTGACTAGATGATGCCCATTTTTTATCTTTTTTTTAAAAATATCATAAATCCTTTCTGCCTACAAAAACTCAATAGCCAAATACGGGAATTTGATTTTTGTTCAAAAGATCTTTAGCTATTCAGATCATCCTTGGCATTAGCTGGATATCAAAAATACATTCCTTAATGGTGTTCTTGATGATGAGGTTTATACTTTATATGAAGTAATCACCATGGTTTGCTGCTCAGGGGGAACATATGAAAGTTTATCAGTTGAAGCACTTATTGTATGGCATGAAAAAATCTCCCCTAACATGGTTTGGCAGATTTGTTACTGTGCTTCAGAAGTTTGCTATGCAAAGTAAAAAAGGTTACATAGTATTCTTCTGAGTGCATCACAAGAGACATATCTTGCTATGGTATATGTTGTTGATATAATAATCACTGGAGATGATGGTGAAGGAATTGGAGCTCTGAAGGCACAACTGTAAAGACGTGTTCAAACTAATAATATCTGACCATTGCATTATATTCTTAGTTTAGTGGTAACTAGATCACATGCATGCCTGTGTTATCTCAAGGAAGTTTGTGTTGGATATTCATACAAAGACAATACTATCTAGGCGCAGATCAGTCAGCTCTCCTATGGATCTAAATTTAAAATTGCTATCAGATGAGGAGTGATGAGATCACATCCAATGACAACCATATTTTTTGGATATAATGATAGATCTGTGATTTCTGGGCACATGGACGGTTTTGTAATTTTGAGGGTACATGAGCAGATCTGTAATTTAGGCTGAAAACCTTAGTCATGGGTATTTTGGTAATTTATGGGTGATGGCTCATTAAGAGTTTATTATAAATAAGGGGGATATTAAAGAGAAGTTTTATGTGAAGTTTTATGAAGAAGTTTTATGAAGAATTGAGTAAGAATATGAGTAGATCCCTTAGATCTAGTGGGAGAGTGCGGCTTCCTTTCGAATTGAAGCTTGGGAGAGCGGTTCACCTCTCGAACGTGGTTAACCCATCATGTATTTCAATTTTATCAATAAAAATACCAGCATTTCCCCTTTCTAGCCCTAAAAATCTCCTCTTCACACTGTTCATAAAAAAAATCCCATTTTTTCACCAAGATCCAATAAAAATCCAATCTTTTTACTTCAAAATCTTAGAAAAACATATCAAATTGGTATTAAAGCATTGATCTTGGCATTCATGGCGGCGACAATGACGAGAAATGTGGATATTTGGGAGAACTGCAAGGGATATTTAAGGAGATGAAAGACGAAATGAAACAAATTTTTAAGGAAGAGAGGCATCAACTATCGGAGGAAATTTTGAAGATCATTCGTCAAGCCTGTTGGAATCTAGATCTGAAGAACGATAAAGTCGGCAACACAGATCATGGGACATGCAATGTCTTTGGACAAGAAAAAAAGGGAATAATCATCCCTTGTGGGTAGGAGATCAATCCAAAGGGGGATCATGCGTCAGATTTGGGCATCAACGATTCTGATGCAGATCTGGGGCAAAAGGCGGCATCTTTGAACCAGAAAGTGAAAAGTCATCAACTTTGATGCGGATCTACAGTCGGGCGGCAAGGCTTTGCGTATGTAAGGGGAAAACCATCCCCAACTCATGAAGAAGTGCTTCGGTTGACAAAGGAGGGGCCGCCCACCTCGGGCGACGACTCCCGGGGGCGACGGCCCCTGGGAAAACCACTAGGGGCCCCCGCACCCCTGGCTGGGCAGTCAGGGGCCTTGCGGCCCTTGGACAGCGAGTCAGGGGCACTGCGGCCCCTGGACAGCGAGCTAAGGACCTCGCAGGGCCTTGGTGGTTGACGATGGTTGAAGATGTAATGAGAGTGGTTGAGATAGATGGTGTATTGAGAGTGGTTATGTAATGATAAGAGTTGTTGGATTGTGAGGAGAGTTGTTGGGAATGTATAATAATGAGAGTGATCTTTAGTGTAGATGTAACGAGGGTGGTTGGTAGAGCCAACCTTGTATCTGTATCTGTAAGTAGCTGAGTTTTATCCATCATTTTTCTTCTATAACTATTCTTCTTCTTCAACAGATGTGATCACACTAGACTTATGAGTCCTAACCTCAGGAGGCAAATTAAGATTGGTCCACCTTTGTGAATAGAAGGGAGCTCTTGATTGTAAAAGGAATAAGAAACTAGCAATAAAGTGGCCCACAAAGACAACTCTTATCAAAACATTAACTCTTAAAGTAGGAGAAACCTCCTATTCAAGATGGAAAAATTTAACAAAATCATACCAGAGATCATATACCTAAAGTAACCATACTACCTGAATCACTAAGAGAGAAGCGAGCAAGAGAAAAGGTAGCAGCAATTAGCAAACATCTGTCACTCTGCTCGGTATCTACTTTAAGATTTAGTTCAAGAGAGATGGAATTAGTAAACGCGAACGAACCTAGACATCATGATCACTTAACATGTGTAGGCGTATGCATGCTTGATTTCATATAGCATGTTGGGTATGCATAACATGTGTTGAACACTGTCACAAATGAAATGAAACATAATTACAAACTTGATGCATCTTGTCATGTGTTTGAGACAGATGGAACATGTTTGCATAGCATGATAGATCCTTTCTTAGTAAACTGAAGTACTTATAATGGTGAGTTAAATTATTTAAGACACAAGTTCATCACTTGCAAATTTGATAGACTTGGCCCGCGGCTTCAACCATGTAATATTTGGGCACATGTGCAAAACTATATTTTTGAGAGTCCTCCTGGCCTCCCGATAGGCGGCATATGCCAGGCCCACTGACTGGCAGGCTGTCCCAGGTCCTGATTTTTCTCGAAGGCTTTTTCAGAGGGCCCATGGGTCGTGGGTTGTGGATGGAGCCCATTTATAGCCTTGGCGACGGTACTTGGGAACACAAACCTTTAGGCAGGCTGACGATCTTTGTGGCTTCTGTTCGGGCTTCGAGGATGGCGGTAGGGACATGGGATGACCCAATAATAGCGGGAGAGACCCGCAAGACTTCGACGGGGCCAAGGATGAGGCAGCCCTCTCGAGTGCAAAGATGATGGCGGTGGATGCATTCCGAGCTTTGACATTAGAGAGGATCAGCACACTCATTCAGAACAGCGTGGCACACTGACTTCATGCATCACCTTTAGGACAATGTGGTTCTTTGGGGTGGAACAATGATAGACTTTGGGGTGCGACGACAACCAATGGTAGTTTTGTAATTTCTGGACACATGAGCGGTTTTGCAGTTTTGAGGGTTCAAGGACAGATCTATAATTTTAGGTTGAAAACTCTAGGTCAGGAGTATTTTGTTAATTTAAGGACAGTGGCTCATTAGGAGTTTTGCTATAAATAAAAGGGAGGAGATTAGAGGATGTTTTATGTGAATATTTGATAAAAGAATTGAGAGTTGAGAAGATTAGGAGTAGGAAACCATATATTTTGGAAGGATTAGGCTTTTCTCTCGAATCAAAAGTTAGGAGAGCGGTCTTACTCTCGAAAGATGCCATCTATCTTTGTATTTACGTTTTATTATTAATAAAAATATCGCCTTAACCCCAAATCCACCCTTTTAGCCTTAAAAATTTCACCTTTGCCATAAAAATCCAATCTTTCTTCCAAAAATCTTATTTTTATTCCACAAAATCCTAGAAAATCCTATCACCATTCTTGACCTTTGATATTTTCGTTTGGTGATCTTAGCTCCTAGTTGATAAATAAATGTTTCCCTTGCACTAGCAGGCTAATAGTGATTGGAAAAGTTCATTTCTATGCTTAATTAAACTAACATCGCACATATTTGCATACTAATTTAATTAAGGTTCTCTTGTTGATGGATTAGTATCTTGTTTGATCTGTTTTCTGTTTCTGAGTTTGAGACTCATGTGTTCTTTATGTACACAGATGCATGGATGCATATTCACTTAACCTTGTTAGTTGGTTTTTTTCTTGGGCAGAAGGCACACACACAAACCCTCCCCCCCCAACAAAAAAAAAAAAAAACCCCTCCCGCTGGAAAAACAAGTCAAAAAAGGAAGGAAAAAGTTCTCATTGATTTCATACCGTTGTCTAACATTATGATAGCAAATCATGTTACTGTGACTTTTTTAGCCGAAAGCTTATACTTAAAATGCTGGTCTAACCTTTAACATTGGCTTCACAATGACAGGTTCAGGAACCTGATCTGGGAGGTGTTAGTCATTTACTAGTGGATGAAATTCATGAAAGAGGCATGAATGAGGATTTCCTCATCATAATTCTGCGCGACCTCCTTCCTCGACGTCCAGACCTTCGCCTGATTTTAATGAGTGCTACCATAAATGCTGATCTATTCTCTAAGTACTTTGAAAATGCACCAGTCATCCACATTCCGGTAGCAGACGTTCTGTTTCCTTCAATCTTGGCACTACTTTTGTTGTTATTATACTTATACTTTGTTCGCATTTGATAGGGGTTGACATTTCCTGTAGCTGAGATGTTTCTTGAGGATATTTTGGAGAAAACTCGTTACAAGATCAAATCAGAATCGGACAATTTCCAAGGGAGCTCAAGAAGAAGAAGACAACCATCTTCGAAAAGCGACCCATTGACCGAAATGTTTGAGGTAATGTGAAAAGCTATCTTACACCAATTTCCTTTTGCGTTTTCATACCAGACTATTTAGTAGTTTGTGTTGTAACAACATGTCTTCCCTTTCCACGGTCGGGTCTTTTTCTCATCCCTTAAACAGTTTAACACTGGTAAGGAGTTGTGTCATTACTTACACAATTTTTAAAATGATTTTCAAATGGTGGCATCCTACTTCCATATCTGGTAATATATTTTCCAAATGATGACATCATCCGAAGATTCTGAACTGAAAGGGGAACAGTTGTTGAAACTGATTTGACCAAAGCTTAGGAGAAACTTAGGGCAGGAAAAAGAGAAAAGAATAAATAAAAGAATGGGTTTCGGTTGTTAATATTATGAAATTGAAGATCTACCTTAACCCTAATACACAGCCACAATTTGATAAACCCTAAATTCACTCATTGAGAAGATACTAAAAGGACATAATTTTAGTACTCTTGTCACAAAGGCTGCATGGCTATGGATACAATAGTATCAAATACGATACAGATATGCGATAATGCAAAATAATAAAAAACCATAGATACAAATTTTTTGTGGATACTTAAATTGATGCTACACTTAATAGATACGATGAAAAAAATATAATTTAGGTTAAATTACTCGTAAGCCCTTCAAGTTAGCCCAAATTTCAGTTATCATCATGAACTTAAAGCTAGATAAATATCCCCTTGAGATTTGCCAAATTAATTTGGTTTTTAACGGAGCTAATGTCTGATTTTAATTTTCATATAACATTTATTTATTAAATGCCCCAATTACCCCGATGGTGACAGGTAGACATTAGAGGATAGAAATAAATGAGATCAAATGATCTTCGAAATTAACTCCTCTTTCCTCTTTCACACAGTAAAACTCTCAATGCCTCCTTGTTAAATTTTCTTCAATTTGCTATTATTTTGACTTCGATCATTGTAAAAAATGCTACTTTCCGTGTGGAAGATCTATTGAATGGAGTTCCATAGGGAGTAGGCAAGTTTGAAGGCAGTGGGGTTGGAGTTTTGGAAAGAATTTCGATGATGCTGATGAACGGTATCAATCTGAGAGATGCGACCTTTTTTGAAGACCAAGAACAAAAATCTCTCTTTTACATCTCTTGAAGGTAAAATTAATCAACAAAAAAAAGAAAAAGTATAGAGACAAATGAGCACAAATCCACAAAATTTGATATTCACTATGAGTTTAGCGAAGAATTATTGTTTAGATTTGCCAATAGCTTCTTTTTATCCACAATAAATGCTCTCTTAAAAGAAAAGAATTTTTTTCTGTGAACCCATGTGAAAAAACAAAATCACATCCATCCGTCCCAACAATAAACGCTCCTTTCTCAACTACATCCAATTTTTTTCCTCTGGTTTCATCTCCTCGGCCTCATCCCGAAATCCCACATCAATCTTGAGATCACAATCATCCCCATTTAAGCACATCAAGAATGCAAAATGGCGCAACAATGGTCTCAAGCCCTACGCCATCACCTACTTCAACACCGACTACCGGTGAGCAACCAAACCTGACGATTGTTGCTTAACTCCACCCGTCTAAATGACTCCTTACTCTTCCCCTCGATTCCACCACATATGCCTCCTCCTCGTGCTTCATGTGATTGGTGTTTGTGATCAGTAATAATAAAGAGAATAGACGTGGAAGGAGACAAAAGATAGATTCATTATTGGAAAAAGGGCTTTTAAACACATTTGTCAAGAAATGGTATTTTTGTCATAAAAATTCTTTAGTTAGGTTTGCCAAGTCATGTGACTAACTTATCAGTTATAACATTGACATAAAACTACCCCGGAAAACATCAAGAGGATACTTATTTAGTTTTGAAGTTCATGGGGATAATTGAGATTTGTGATAAACTTGAAGGGGGCTTCTTGTAATTTACCCAGTAATTTAATAATGAGACAACGAATCAAACTGTTTATAACTTTATAAATGAACTCTATGAACTCCTTAAGTAAAAAAAGTACCTTGATTTTAAGAAGTTAAGTCACTATAATTGTCATGCTATAAACCTGGTCCATAAACTCCAAACCTGAACCCGAGAAAAACTCGACGAAGTATCAAGCCATATACATGCTGCATTCATATATGAAGTATCAAAATCAAACCATATACGTGCTGCATTCATATGTGATGTATCAACCAACAATCCTGTGAACATGTATCCAGCATTGTTTTGTGGCATTGTCAGAAAAATTGGTGCATCATAAAACACAATACAACACCCAAAAGATGTGAGAGGGAGTGGATGAAGGAACAGACCAAGTGAAGGGGACTACCCACCAGAAGCATCCTTTGTCACTTCCAGCTTTTGTTGTCTCGGTGCTTGGGATCAGGATCAACTTACATTTTGGCCAAAAGGATCAGAATCGCATGATATCTTACAAACAATGTTGGGTTGGATTTGCCTGGTGACGGTTTGCTTTAAAATGGATCCAATCTGGGGGAATTCAGATGCTATTTCAATAGATTGTGGTAAATAAAATCTGACACATTCTGATGCACAGTCAAGTAGTATAGTGGAAGTTATACATCTAATGTGAGTTTCTCCCAGTTTGTATGTTTGAGCTGGACCTTAATTCGAATCCAAACTGGAGATCAGTTGTCATGAATATTACCTACCAAGATATCGTTAGTGCATGTTTTATTATGTTCTGTTCTGTATGTGCATCTCTAGAGTCATGTTTGTCATTTGGTGGATATCACATCATAGCTACAACTAAGGTTCATGTTGATTTAACACTAATAAAAAACCGGTTGCTTATGTAATTACTGTGTCGTAGGAGAGGGCAGAAAAATCAAACAGATGGAATTTTTATTCCATGATCATTTTTTTAATTTGAAATCAAACTTAAAATTGGATGCTGCAAGATTAAAGAATGCTAAAATTTCCAAAACCCTAAATTCAAACTTATGGTAAGGGACCTAAATTGGCAGTGAATCTCCAGACCTGTCTGAATTTCAATTTCCTGCATTAGACAGACACACGATTCATTTTTATGCATATCAGTATGTATGGTAATTTAGTTTGCTCATTAAACTATGTCTAACATCGTATATCTGACATGCATTTTACTAATTTTTTTAATTCAGCATTTGTATGATAATGAAATGGTAAGATGATTCATGTAACAAACCCCAATACTTGGGTTAAAAAGCTCGGTTGTTATTCATGTTGCTTTTTGTGTATTGCTATCGCGCTTGCTAGTTATATTTTAGATTAATAAAAGTTTTTCTTTTTTCCCCCTGCAACCAATAACTATCACAGGATGATAGAAGATTTACATTCATCTCATGTCATCCTATATCTACATTATTTCTTGAATTTAGTAGTTGACGATTAAACGACAATGAGCGGTAGCTTCCGAAATTTCTTAGTCAGGAGACACGGGGCCATGGGAGCATGCGAGCATGTATCAGACAAGGGAAATCTTAGTTTTAGGGTATTCCTGAAGGAAATTTGATCCTTTGGACTCGGTTTTCTTTTCTTTTTGGAGAGTTTTTGCAAATATATTTTTACTTCTCATAATTACGTATTTCTCTCATAAATATTAGGCATGCACATTATTCACTTTATTTGTGAATCTTTTATAGGAATGTGCACAAGCAAAACCATCAAAGTTAAACTTTGCACTCCACCTTGGTGGTTAGGCAAGCTAACATGCACCAAGTTAGTACCAGCATATTAAGCATATCAAGTTCCCACAATTGCACGCTGCTCCTTTTCGACAGGCTTAAATTTGAAGGGGAGATGTAGATAACTCTCAGCTCAGAAAATAATTCCATGGACAGAAGATACAGATGGATGAATGGAAGAAAAATGACAGACAAATGAGGAAGAGATGGAATGTGATAGGAGGAAATGTGATGAGAATGGATTGAAAAGAAAACAAAGATTTAGGGTTTTCTTAAGAAAAAAAGAAGGCATTTTTTCTTAATTTTTCCATATGTTTTAATCAATATAAATAATTTGTAAAACTCGGAAAGAAAAGGGCCATCGAAATCTCACAAGTAATTGAAGCATAGATTCGCAAAGGTGGAAACCCAATTATATACATGCAAATACGTATAAAATGATGAAAAATATGTAATATCATTAAAATCTAAGGATAAATTTGCAGAAAACCATTTTTGTAAGATCCATTGGACATATGGAATTAGGAGAAACAAGTTTCTGCATGTGATCGTTATATTAAGAATCTCTAAAGCCATATGCAGTTGAACATGCTGCATATGGTCAATTTTCAAGCCCTTATTTGTTGAATCCTCATAGCCAAGTGTCACGCCCATGGGAGACAAGTTGCATTGTATTTTGAAGAAAAGTAGTCTATTTTTTCCCCTTTAAGTTCAATATGCACTAAGCGTATAAAAGGCATGTCCGGTAAGTCACATGAGAATGATATAGAACGATACAGATATGCACAATATACTAAAAACAGATATACTCGATACCAACTCCTTAAAGAGGATAAGATAATGTCTAGATACAAAGAAACTGAAAATACAGATTTAGGCCATCTACCTTTCAATTTATTGGAAAAACCACTACTAAACCAGTAAACTAAACCCGACTACTAAAACTCAACGTGATGCTTCACAGACTTCGAATCCACAAGATCTGGATTATTTGTGTAATCACATCCAATACCTAAAGGACGCACAACAGTAACCATCAGGTTAGTCGTAGATCCCTAAAATAACAAAAGAAGACATGCAATATCTGCATGTAAAACATGTTACACATTAATAGAAGTAATGTCATGATCACAAAACACACTAAATAGAGGGCATATTGCAAACTAATGATATAACAATGTGTGACATATGTATTATATGATATGTTAACAAATATTTTCATGAGTATGCAGGTGGAACGGTAGGTCTATATTAATACCGTGACTTATGCTTGAGAGCACAATATGCAACATACGAACTCACTCATGCCAACATGATATTTACCCGGGCCAGATCCAGTCAGATATAGATACAATAACATGGACAAACAAATACAGTAACTTGATCAATCCGATACAATAACATGAGCCGTTAGATACAGTAGAGATTGTTCCAATCACTCCCGCATCCTCAATAACACGAGTTACTCCCTTTTCCATGAATCTTGATAATCAAGTGTGATGTACATAGAATAAAGTGTACAATGTCATGTACAATACTGGTATCAGAGATGTATCCAATGTAGTGTCACATATGTATGCAAGTAGTGATTGTCATTTAAATTGGCATGTATGACGTATGTACTCAATTCATTAGTTCCAAGACAATAGTATCCATGTATTAAGTTGGATTGTGTTGTGGGATTTACTTGGTACATATCATATGAGAAATTAAATCTCGGTATATATCTCGAAGGCAATATCATGAGTCAATTTTTAAAGTCCATAATAGGACGACCTATGTGGTCATGTGCAATATTCGTAAAAAACATCCATACTATGCCAATAAAACGAAACATCCAAGTGAATAAGACTAATCAAATCAACCCAAGCATCATAATCATAACATGGCCCATGACTTGATTATACAGATTAACTGGAATCTAGTCTAATTTCTGTAATCATATATCGCGTGAAAAGTATATCACATAATTAATAATGATTTGATTTCAATTTTCAATTTTAAGTCTACATTTCTCAAAGTAATCATCGAAATAATATAAATTTTTAGCCGAATTAGGAACAACAAATACCCATGGCCAGAAGCCAAAACCCTCAGGCATAATGGGTCTTAAGATATCATCAAAGAGACTCAACTAGAGCACACCGCGGTTTACAACTGAGGCCCCCCAAACACAGCCAAATCGAGACACAAAAGAGCAGCAGCAAACCGAAACTAAACATAGCCTAATGTGTAGCAAATAGAGGTCAGAAGAGTAGCCAACGATGATTAAAAGGGGTGGCAAGCGAAGCCCAAAAGAGGCAGCAGCATGGCCATAAATATAGGGTAAAAGGGGGCACCAACAGGGAGCAAACAGGGGAAAAAGGGACAACAATTAGAGGGGAAAGAGGCAGCAAGTAGAGGGTAAATATGTAGTAAGTAGGGGTTGCAAACAAAGGAAAAAAGTGGGTGGCAAGAGCCGCAAGCTGTCCAAACCAAGAGGATAACCACAACCAAATTGAAACTCACGGCCAGTGGTAAACCCCTATATAATCAATTTTCCAACCGCAATCCAAGCAATCAAAGGAAATGATCAAGTTTATCAAGGCCTAAAAATAGTTTTAAGGGATCGATCGCTCACTGACGTCGAAGGGCATCGAAAATCAACACCGGAGGCCTCGCCGTCTCACCGTACTTCATGGCTATGGTTGCCTCAAGGATGAGATGAGTCTCCAAGGGAAATCAAAGAGTGAGGGACGAGATCCAAGCTCCGACGAGAGAACAAGGAAGAGAAGAGATCCAGTGAATTTTTTACCGTCAAAAATTTTGTTTAACATTTAGGGTTTTCATGTGAGAGAAAGATGGATTAAATAAAGGATGAGAGAGGGGGAACCATTGTGGGAGTCATGGGGGGAGGAGATGGTGGTGTGGGCCTCATCACCACCCATGTCATGCGACGATTTTGCCACTGGAATCGCACGAGAAAAAAGAAAAAGAAAGAAGAAAGGAAAGAAAAAATGAGTGGGAGTGAGCTGAGGTTTTAAATTTGAGTTAATGTGTTTAGGTTGGATTGCAGGTTGTAGGTTTGATAAACGGGTTAACAGCTTTGTGCAAAAATCAAATGAAATAATAGAGGAAAAATTATAGAAAAATTCCTAACAGTTTTATATAAATAGCATTTACATTAATACAAATTTTTAGGCCATTACACTAAGCTGGTGCTTTTACCCCCATTAAGTATTCTGGGAGTCTACAAAATTATGAAGCAAGGCTGAATCTAGTCATGACTGTTTGATTACAATATGTGATACAATTGATCTCTAGTAATAATGTTGGCTCAGTGATACCTGAATACACCACATGATCCGAGATCCGGATCATGCATTTTTGAATTGTTGTATATTCACAATTTGAAACATAAATCAATGTTCCAGAATAAAACTTTTGACTTACATCCTCGACAATCGTATGCCCATAATAGACGTGGATGCTAGTTTTTCTTGCTATTGTTGAAACTAGTAGAGGAGTTTAATATGGAATGTTAAACAAATTTTCTTTGAAAAGAAAAGGAAATAATTAGATCAGATAAATTATTTGGGAAGATTTCTATTTCATACACACACAGATATAGATAGATAGATTGCTTGATTGAGAGAGGCATCAGTTACTCCTGGAGGAATTTTCTCTTATGCTCGGTCAAAAAGTCCACTATAATTTTTTGGAGGATTGGTACCCTTTATTTTGATTTTCTTGTTCTAACATCCCAATACACCAAAGATCTAGTAAATCCATAATGTTTTGCTCGTTGATATACTCATGGCAAATTTAATAGTTCTGCGGTAATACAACTTCTTACATCGACTAGATAAGCAAAAAACTTTAGGCGTGCTAGATTGTTATGTATTAAGATTTTAGAATATGAATATCAAACTGCACGACACCAATCTAAAAAACTAGTTGAGAGAATGCTGTTTAACGAGGGCATTGTAAGAAATTCCTTCTTGGATAGATGACACCTATATTTATACTGTATACAAACACAAAAGATGATGACGATGATGTTTTGACAAGTTGAGACAATTATGGTGGAGCTCCAGTGAAGATGGTGGTATAAGAGGTTATAACGGTGGTACGATAGTGGTATGTGTGGTCATGACGACAGATGATGAAGAAAAAAATAAGAATGAAAAACTTGGATAGTTTGGATTTTTTTGTTTATGAATTCACTTGAGAGGGAATAAAGAATTCACGTCTTTCATGGATAGAATCATATTCCCATAAAATAAAAGAATAAGATTCTATCAGAAATTTAGTACTCTTGGAAATATTGGATTTAAGTAATGCAAAACGTCAGAATCCACATGGAAATTTTGGATTCTCTTATAAATTACTGCACACCAAACATGCCTTCATGGTCTAAATATTGTTCCCACATACATATGCGCACATATATCTATTGTTTTAAAAAAGCCTTGAAAAGCCATGCTCAAGCATCAGTTTATGGAAAATACCATAGTGGGTGGTTTTCTTTAGCCAAAAGTGGTTGTAAAAAGTCTGTCTTATTTTTGCAAACTTCAAACACTGTGTAAGGGTGGCAATTCAAACCCAACCCAGAATAAGTTGGGTCAAGCATATATGGTTCAAACCCAACCCAGAATAAGTTGGGTCAAGCATATATGGGACCGACCAATATATGATTCGACCTGTCAACCCGTTTTTCTAAATGGCTCAGGTACATCTTCATCAACTTAACATGTTTGACCTATTTAAAACCTAGTTGCTATAATTAAACCCTCTCATATCTATTTCCTCTCATCCTTTCTCAACCCATAACTCAAGCAAAGGCAAGTATTAAGTATTTTCATGATCAAAATCCAACCATCGATCTTGCTATCGTCTTGACCCTCAATCGCTTCTTCCTTTGTTCCTTGCTTGGGCGAGTCATCTGAGATCTTTCATCGTCTCCTCACATTCTTTCATTGTGCTAAGATTCATGTCGGAGTTGTCAATGGCCTCTATGCGCTTATGTTTTTATCATGCGTAATTTGGAAGCCGAGAGAGGATAAAAATAAAGTTTTTTTCTAATGTGCGAGGTATGGATTGGGGTTCTGTTTGGGTGGAAAAAGGGATAAGCTTGTCAGATAGGTTTATGTGGAGGAGGGGGATTGTAGTCGATGTGAAGATAGAGATTGAAGGCATTAAGATTAGGGTTTTGGGAAGGCGGGTTGGAAGTGGAGTATTTGGTGTCAAGGGATTTGAGCTTGGTGTCGACGGAGTCACAGAGTATGTTTTGATTGGAATGTGGGTTCGGGTCCTTCTCTTTCTTTGGATTCGGATTCAGAGAGGCTGCCTTCGTAGTGGTGGAACCTGATAAATGAACTGTACAGAGAGATGTAAAAACAGAAAATGATATGTGATGGGCTAACCTGTGAACCTGCAGGTAAGGTTTGGGTTGCACATCGTTAATCCGTGAATTAATAGGTCATGTAGGGGTTAGGGGCAAATGGGTCGTTCCTTGCTTGGGTGAGTCATCTGAGATCTTTCATCATCTCCTCACATTCTTTCATTGTGTTAAGATTCATGCCGGAGTTGTCAATGGCCTCTATGCCCTTATGTTTTTATCATGCGTAATTTGGATGCCGAGATAGGATACAAATAAAGTTTTTTCTAATGTGCGAGGGAGGGATTGAGGTTCTGTTTGGGTGGAATAAGGGATAAGCTTGTCAGATAGGTTTATGTGGAGGAGGGGGGTTGTAGTCGATGTGAAGATAGAGAATGAAGGCATTAAGATTAGGGTTTAGGGAAGGAGGTTTGGAAGTGGAGTATTTGGTGTCAAGGGATTTGAGCTTGGTGTCGACGGAGTCACAGAGTGTATGTTGTGATTGGAATGTGGGTTCGGGTCCTTCTCTTTCTTTGGATTCAGATTCAAAGAGGCTGCCTTCGTAGTGGTGGAACCGGATAGATGAACTGTACAGAGAGATGTAAAAACAGAAAATGATATGTGATGGGCTAACCTGTAAACCTGCAGGTAAGGTTTGGGTTGCACATCGTTGATCCGTGAATTAATAGGTCATGTACGGGTTAGGAGCAAATGGGTCAACCCAAAAAATGACCCGACTGGTATCCAACCAGAATGGGCCCATTTGCCATCCTTAGCACTGGTTTGACCCACTTCAGGTGCTTGAAAGCCCACTTTAACACCTTCTTATTAGGTGAATGAGGGATAACACTTATTTTTAATAATCATGTGCTTTATTCTCGATTAAAACCAATTTTAGTTTTATATTGTGAATCCTAAAATTTATTACCCTCTAGCCACCAATCTAAAGTAACCGACTACTAAATTGGTTGGTTAATGCTCATTTAACAATAATACTGAAACCATGATTTTTTTAATTCGTGTATTGATGCTCATTATCATCTTCATTTTATAAAATTGTAAGATTTTTTATTCCTTGTAATTTATTGCTTATAACTAATATAAATTTTTTGGAACCCACTTCAGGTGCGTGAAAGCCCACTTTAACACCTTCTTATTAGGTGAATGAGGGATAACTCTTATTTTTAATAATCATGTGCTTTATTCTCGATTAAAACCAATTTTAGTTTTATACTGTGAATCCTAAAATTTATTTCCCTCTAGCTCACCAATCTAAAGTGGCCAACTACTAAATTGGTTGGTTAATGCTCATTTAACAATAATAGTGAAACCATGATTTTTTTTAAATTCGTGTATTGATGCTCATTATCATCTTCATTTTATAAAATTGTAAGATTTTTTATTCCTTGTAATTTATTGCTTATAACTAATATAAATTTTTTGGAACTTTCGTTCAAACTATTTTTTTCATTTTTTATTTTAGAAATTTTTCCCAACCGGTTGTCTTATTTTGTTTCATATTCACATGTTTGCATTTTTCTGGTTATGTGTTTTGACATTTGCATCAGTCTTTATCCTTTAATATTCTTCTTAGTTTTGTATTGCTTGTAAATTATTGCTAAGTAACAGAGTGATTGTGTCATTATTTTATAACATTCTTTATGATTAAGACATTATATTGGCGAGATTTTTATATATCTTTTGTTTGCTATAATACATTTCGTGTCCTTGTATATAAACTTGAGTCGTTACTTATTGTTTTCTAAATTTTCATTTTTCATTTTTCATTTCTTTATGCTTATTTTTTAAAATGGTGGAAAATAGGGTTGGTGCTATTTACCGCTGAAGCCATGCTAATGCCCCAAAGGCTAATGATGCAGGCTGGACAAAAACCAGGGAATTGATCTAGGGCTGATGTGGTGGAGGGTCAGGGAATTGATCTAGGGCTCTTTTGGTTCAGATTTCAGATCTGAACAGATATAAAATAAGGCTTTAGGTTTTAATCAAGGCTTCAAAAGTTTAGGTTCATGGATTTTGATCTATTAAGGGTATGCCACTATATAATTGACGAAAACTAGGAGAAAAAGAGTGTATTAAGGCTTTACACCTTTGATTTTGGGCCTAATGCCCTCGATCTGACACCTAATCACACTCCATACAAACAATGAAGGACAGTGTCCAGAACATCCACTCATAAAAGAAAATCAATAGCATTTAATTATTTCAGCTGGAAAACGTAATAATAATTTATACATGACCAGATTAAGAATAATGCAATATAACATTGACTGAAAACATGTTCTAAACAATTCACAAAAACACAAAAAATCCATTAAAAATCAAATAATATTTACTAAGCATACTACCTAATTAATGACTTAAAAACTAACAGTTAAACAATAAAATATAATAACACATTGAGCCCCATCGCCTAAGCCCTGCACTCCTACTTTTCCTCGCTTTCCGGTTACCGCTCTTCACAACATAGCATTTGTCAATATAAACACAAAATCTCTTTAACAATGCTATACGATTTGTTTCTTCTCCCAAAAAATGTGTTTCATTCTTACTAAATGTCCTAAAAGCCGTCTTCGGATCCACCATACTTGGACTAGTAACATTCTATGTGTATCTGCTTTTATTCCAAGTACTGGAGAGTGGAGGATCGACATTCTTATTGACTTTGGGTTAGCCTTTGTTGTGGATTCAGTATGGAATTCCACACTTTTATCAATCATGCAATGGATTCTTAGACAGGTATTGCCTTAGAATTGTTAGACACAGTCTTTTCTACTTGGCATGTAGATGCCATCATGTGTTTTCCTTCAGGTGTTCCCCCAATCTCCCAACCCAAAAGGGGGCAAAAATAAAAAAAAGGAAGAAAAGTTTGTGTGATGGCGGTCTGGGCATGTCTTTTTGTGCTCGTGATTGTGATGAACACAAGGATTGTGAAGCTGGGTTGTATTGCAAAAGGGTCCTTCATCTTCCTGTTGTTCTTTTTTTCTTTATTTTTTTGGGGGAAAATGTTTGTCGATATGGTTGGAAAATATAAGTGGGGAAGAGGTTGAATTTCTATTGTTTAAACAGTATTGCGGAGATGTATATGTTCTTCAACGATAGTCTATGTTACATGGACACGGCTATGCTCATACTGACACTATATGCCAAGACTTGGCAAATTCTTTAAAATGCATTGGATGTGTGTTTGAGATGTGTATCCAAACATGTATCCGACACCCTACAGCTTCATATTCAAATGTCTGTGCCACACAGGTGATAGTTGACAAGAAAGCGTAAAGAAGAGTTACCCTCACATGATAAAATATTAGGAGAGGTAATTTCATTGACATTATGGTAGAAAGGTGTATAAAGAAGATGCTTTGATCGTTAATATTTGAAGCTCAATTTCTGCACAGTGACCTAGCAAAAATGGGGTATATTCCCATGAAAAGGAAAAATGTTTATGCTTGGATATTGGAACTTGACTTTCTACGGAAGCTTTAGTGCTGATGGGAAAATGAAGGTCTTGGAATTTAATTTCCATATTGGGCGGGAATTATGTTTTGCTTTTCACTATTCCATCACATAATTGCTCCGGGTGACAGGAATGTTCATATCCTCGGTCCCAATGTTTTAAGCATTAGCAAATGTTTGAGTTCTCATTTACGAAAACTACTTTCTAATGGATATAGATGTCTTCACCTAGTCCTGTGTTTTTGGGCCTGCAAGTTCTTTGTAAGGATTTTTCATGTCATAGTATCTGATTAGGGGAGGCAATCGTGGCCCACCTCAATAATTGGAATCCAAACCCGACCCAAATTTCCATGTTTATGCGACCTGTAAGCATATATGGATTTTTGGGTTAACTTCTCCAAGCCACCTAATAATCTGGCTGCGATATGACCACACCTTTGGCCCCTTATACAATATGTGCACGCCTCTAATGAGCATTGCCAGTGGCCTGTTGGTTAACACATCAATGACATTAGGTTCCAGTTGCATCTACTTCATGATTCTTTACAGTCTGCCTCACCAATGCAAATGGTGTTCATATATTCATCAATATATTATTCTGCCAATACGATCACATGACAATTGTGGATATTGGTTGTTGGGATCAAATAACTTACATTATAAGTGGGAGGTGGTTCGAGTATTCAAAGTTGCTAAATATTGATTTTTTAAAATTTAATTAAATGTTCTTGAATTGGGTTGGGTTCGGTTGGCACAACTATTTGTTGGGTTGGCACAGGGTCAGGATTCCTTACTCTATTGGTAACCAGGTCTGATTTGGGTCTGGCATTCTCATGCTAAGTTGAAGCTGACCCGACCTGAACTTAAGTGACCCGACCCCACCCCTATGTGTGTTAGTTGCTGTGGTTATATTTGTGTTTGCTGAAGCTGTGATCTTCTGAAATCTGGTCTCTACCCATCTTCTTTGTCTTGTTCCCAATTGTTCTACTGGTCATTTGCTTCTTTCCATGATAGTTAAAGATGTTAATGATAGGAACCAACGAGATCTGAACTTTATTAGTATAAAACTGAAAATAAAAGAGATAGATTGATACAATTTTAGGGGTAATCGTTCTCTTAAGACACCAATTGATAGGGGACGTCCGCACCCTTCCGTAGAACGAGGAACCTTCCCATCAATTTATCAAAACAACTCTCAAATTCAGCATACCCCTCTCCTAACCGGCACTAGCCTTAAATAGAGAAAAGTTTCATAAAATTACAGATTTCCTAAAACGCCCCTAAAATTCGAAAATTCCCAAAATGTTTCTAATGGGCCTAAAACACATAAAAATCCAGATCTATCATTACTCTGCCATCGTAAAACCACCTTATCCTCAAGGTGGTGCATGAAGTGAATGGGTCTTCCGTTACATAAAGATTGCATGCCTCCTCCCGGGTCAAAAGGATGAGAGATTGATCTCCACCGCCTTCAACGACGTCCTGAAGAAAGCCACGGTAGTCGTCCATAAGATTTGAAGGTCCTCCATGTCCAAAACAGAATTGCTGATGCTCGCGAGATCGTCCGGCCAAAAACCTTGGTCCATGGAGCCCCTATCGATCCTTCACGTCATCCTCAGGACCTAAAAGCAGCTGAAACTCCTCGTTGAGGACTCGACGGGCCCACCCGAAGTCACGGAAATCTGGACTCCCTTTCCAAGGCTTGGTGGAGCTCTGGCGGCCCTTCTGGGGCCCGCAAGAAACCAGGCGGAACTGCAGAGCTCTTGCAGGGCCCAGGGCCCTGCAGGAGCTGATGGGCCCTACAGGGGCTGTAAGGGCCAACTTGATAGGAACCAACGAGATCTGAACTTTATTAGTACAAAACTGAAAATAAAAGGGATATATTGATTACAATTTTAGTGGTAATCGCCCTTTCAAGACGCCAATTGATAGGAGACGTCCGCCACCTCCCGTAGAACGAGGAACCTTCTCCTTAATTTTTCAAAACTACTCTTAAATTCAGCATACCCCCTCGCCTATCCAGACCTAATCTTAAATAGAGAAAAGTTACAGAAAATTGCAGATTTCCAAAATGTCCTTAAAATCCGAAAATTCCCAAAACACCCCTAATGGGCCCAAAACACATAAAAAGTCCAGATCTATCAGTTAATTAGACAAGGAAGGCAGCTGCTAAAAGCATTTTTTACTTGAAGCTTTTTATAAATTTCTGAAGGCCAAGAGCTCCCATCATCATATTTTTTATCAGTTGTAATTTCAATCGTTTATTGATAGTGCATCATCTTATGATTTTTACCATACTCAGCATATAATATTGAACTGTCTTGCACCTAATCTTGCATTAACAAGTTGCATTATCATTTTTTTTTCTGATGTAGGATGTTGATATCAGCAATGAATTCAAAAACTACAGCATATCTACAAGGCAGTCTCTTGAGGCCTGGTCTGGTTCACGGTTGGATTTGGGCCTTGTAAGTAATTAAGCTTGTGCCGGGATTTTAACATCTTGTCATACATTGACGAAAGACTGTATGGAAGTTCATTTAATTTCATAGTTATTACAATGTAGCCAATCATATATGTTTCACCTCATTGATGATATTTAGTAGCTCCATTATGACGAGGTGCAGTACGGCTGGAATATGTTTATTTGCAGCTTAGCAATGAAGTTAGCGTGCCAGACTTATCCAAGTAGCTGAACAAAAGCAAAAAATATCGCCCAAAGTGAGATCTTAAGTTTTGAGACAAATGATATACAATATTCTTTCCGGCATTCTTGCTGAAGCTTCAATTCACATCTCATTTATTTGTTGTTGATAGTGATATGAAAATTGACCATGTATGGTTTCCAAATTTTTTGCATGTCGCCTTTTCCAGCTCTCATTTAATAAGAATTATTTCAGCTCCTAATTACAATTGAGGTTGGTGTACCCTCCCTGCTTAATTGTACCACTTTAGAAGATAGCACTGCTTTATAACGATAGTAATGCACATGTCAATTCCATACTCGAAGCCTTCATAATAGTTGTTACCTACTTTTCAGTTGTTTGGGCCGTTGGAGTCAACTGGTTTTTAGATGCTGTTAGTTGCCTCAGCCAGAGTAACATCACATATAAGGTTTACATCAGAAGCACAGCTACTAAATACTAGACAGTAATGGTTGGTTGATTCCTTTTTATTGAACTTTGTCAATTTTGATTCATGATCCATTCCACCACATCTTCCACCGCCAATAACTACATTCCTCTATTGCAAATGCTGACTACATTTCTCCTTCTCTTCCGCCCGCTTTTATGGGAAATGTCCACCTGACTCCAGCTGATGTAGGAAGGGTTGAGTGATGACGATTATCATGAACCATTCATGTATTTCCAATTATATAAAACCCTGTGCAGATTTGCTTGTGCTTCAAACCACACCATCACCACCACCACCAACGACGAGAATAACAAAGCCTTTATCCAAGTGTGTGCAGTCAGCTACGTAGTACCTTTTCTTTCATCTGTTCTGTTGAGGACCATCTCAACAACTACTTCATTTTGGTGAAACAAGGTTGGATGATAATGAGTTGCGATCGTTCATGTTTTCCCTCTATATGCATTCCAGTGCACTCTGCCAAATTATGTTTGAAGGTTCCCGCTTCTTTTCAACTTTGTTTATAGCATTTGATTTTATAACTGTTTTGTGGACTTAAGGTGGAAGCAACGATTGAGCATATCTGTTGTCATGAAGGGGATGGAGCAATTCTTGTCTTCCTTACAGGTTGGGATGAAATATCCAAATTGCTTGAAAAAATTAAAGCAAACAATCTTCTTGGAAATTCTGGCAAGTTTTTGGTTCTTCCATTGCATGGTTCAATGCCCACTGTGAATCAGCGTGAAATATTTGACAGACCACCAAGTAACATGAGGCAAGTATTTTTCATTTGGAATTTATATGTAGAAAACTCACCCATTGTGCAGCAACATATGTGAATACCTTACATTTTGATATGTGCATGATTTTTTTATTAGCCGTTCTACATTTTGCATATGTCACATATTAACATTTGGCTTTATGCATGGTTGAACATGATTCAGCTGGTTTCTTGCATGCTGTTTTTAAGTGCTTACAAAACTTATCAAAGCTGTAGTATTAAAATACTTCTGGCGGCTGGTGTTTGGCTTATGTCAAGTATGCAGGAGGAAAATCTCCATTTGGCAATGATTATTGCTGCTGGAATTTTCTGTATGTCAGTAGTTTGTAATAGATGCTAAATTGCTAACCAACCCATAAACAAGAAAGCTAACATGAGGTTTCAGGCATAGGTCTGAAAGTTTTGCTAGATCCCATTTCTGCAATGATGGAAACTCTTGATTTACCATTTTAAATAAAGGTGTCATGTGTCTGATTGGCTTTATTTTGCATATTAAAATGCCGAACAATTACTTTGAAGGGACTATATGTGTTAATATTTGAATACCTTACTGTTACCACACAATTATTCGACTCTATAAAAATAGAAACTTCTGTGTCACTTCCCACTTCCCATTATCGGACAAGACGAGACGGGTCCGTAATGGATTTAGATACATTGAGTGTAAATGTTGGGAACGAAAGCAATCTCAGGACTTGCTGCATTTCCTCAAACAAACATCACAGATGTTATTAAACGATTATTACATTAAGATCCAAAAATCTCACAATATGAAAGTATCTAACTTGTAAGACACACATGCCATTACAACTGTTTATTATATTAAAAATAATAGTATTGAAAACATGCTGAAACGAAATGAGAAGCAGGAACTGAGCTGGAATGGATGTGCACGGTAACTGGAGTGGAATATTGATGTGAGTGCACCTAGGGTCGCATCCCCCTCAGCCGATGGAGCATGTGGTGGTGGAGGCGTCATCACTTACGCACGTCGCAGGAGACGCGGGAGCACGGTTTAGGCCTTTTTCTTAGTGGGAGGGTATTTTGGTCTTTTACCAAAATCCCTCCTCTTTCTTTATATTAGGTCTAGTCGTCATCTTATTTCTTTATGCTTGAATTGTGAGAAAACTCTCAAGCGTCATTTGACGGTGCTTAAACTTTGGTCCGTTCATCCAAAGTGAGGAGATCGATCTTGTCTCTAATAAGATCATTATCTTGTTATCGTTTGTTCTTCAATCAAGCAAATTATAAACATTTTTTCTCTCTTTTTAATTTTTCCACATTAAATCGTGAATCGATCTACGACGATTCACAACAATTGGTATCAGAGCTCTAGATCCAATGGCGGCTAGCACTCGATCGAAGGCGGATTTGATTGAGGAGAAGATTCACCGGCTACGCGAGGATCTCAATCGGGAGATCGAAGAACGGTTCGAGTGATTGAAGAAGACGGTGGGGGATTCCATCAAGGATCACGCCCATTCGCAAGAATACATCCAGATCGAACTCCGGGGGATGAGGACGGACGCCGCGCAACAAGGCCGAGATCTCCGGGAATTGAAGGGGTCGAATTCAGATCTAAAGAAAGCTACTTCAGATCTGAAGGAGACGATGATGACAATGATGCAAACTCTTACGGCGGCGAAGGAAGGAGATCGGGGCAAGGAGAACCAAGAAGGGGGGGATTCTACCCTAGAATCAGCCTCCCTAGAGCAAGCGCGGACAACGACAGAGCTACCACCTCGAGACGATGTCGCGAAAGAGACAAGGGTGACGGCTCGGCCAACCCTAGACCCACGCGGGCCTGTTTTACAAAAAACAGACCCTCGCGGGTCTGTGCAGGCCACGGCAGGCCCGATAGGGCCTGCCAAGGGCCCGGCGGCCCAGCCCAGGCCTCCCCAGGCCTGGGCGAGGCCGCCCGGGCGCCTCGGCGAACTCACCCAGTCCTCCCCCGGCCTGGGCGAGCCCGCTGGGGCCACCAGAGACCCCGGCCACCCCTGGCGGGGGCTGGGTGCAGGCGGCACCCCCATCTGGGGGTGCAGATGGGCTTTTCGGCCACTCCGGAGGCCCGGCGAGCTGGGCCGGGCCTTTCGAAGGGGCGGCGGGCTGGGTCGCCCCTCATGGGGGCCCAGCGGCCCCTTCGCGGCCTTTTGGGAGCGTAGCGGGGTTCGGACCTCACTCTGGGGGGACTTTGGAGGCAGTAGGAGGTGGCTGGGCTTCGGGAGCAGCTATTGGGGCCCCGGCGGGCCAATTTTGGAGAGCAGAGACCACCCCATCAGGAACGAGGCTCATTTTCGCACGACCACCAGAGTTTCCCGGGCATCACTATCAGCCCGAGGCATGAGAGAGGCATGCATGGCCGGAGGAGTTATACGGGGTTGACGGGGGAGGCCCGATGGATACCTGGGGTGGCGGTTTGGTTCGGGGAGGTGACCGTGGAGGAGATAGGGGGCCAAAGGGAGACATCAACGCGGACCGGCGTTTGATGAAGCTGAAGATGCCGACCTTCGATGGCACCGATCCCGACGGGTGGATATATCGAGCGGAGAGATACTTTCAGGTGATGGGGCTGACAGAGCAGGAGGTCCTGAAGACCATCGGGATTTATTTGGAGGGGAAGGCTTTGGCTTGGTACCGGTGGAAGATATCACGGTCCCCTTTTCGCACCTGGGAGGAGCTGTCAGCACTGATCATGGATCGGTTCTAGGAGACAGCAGGAGGGGATTTCTACGAGTAGCTGTCGGCCCTGAGGCAGGAGGGGACAGTGAGGGACTACGTAGAGAGATTTGAGATGCTGAATAGCCGGGTGAAGGGGGTGACCGACGAGGTGATGATCGGGAATTTTATGAGGGGGTTGAAGCCATCGATACGAGCGGAGCTACGGATGCAGAGCCCTCAGTGCTTGTAGGATGTCCTTCGCCTAGCTCACAAGGCGGAGGAGAAGCATTCGGAGGAGAGACGCATTAGGTGGACTTGGGGGCGCAGGGCCGACGCACCCAGGCATCACCAGTACCACCTAGACCAGTTGCAGGGGCACCAGCACCAGTACCACCTAGACCAGCTGCTGGGGAGGTCCGCACAGCCGTACCTGGTAGGCGCATGACAGAGGTTGATATGAGGGCGCGACGAGCGGCGGGCCTATGTTTCAGGTGTGACGAGAGGTTCACCCCCGGTCATCGATGTGCGAGCAAGTTGTTGCAGATCGTGATCGTACCCGACGAGGAGGAGTACCCTGAGGAGGATGAGCCTGTGATGGCGGCAGAGCCTGAGGAGGAGCATGTGCACATAGACTTTGCGGAGGTGTCGCTGAACTCCGTGGTAGGGTTCACTCCGAACCATACCATGAAGTTGGTAGGGACATTGGGGGATCAGACGGTGACGGTGCTGATCGACAGTGGGGCAACCCATAACTTCATCTCGAGGAGGTTGGTGGAGCGTCACAGACTAGAGTTGAGTACGATGGAGAAGTTCACTGTGTTGCTGGGCACAGGGAAGATGGAGGAGAGTAAGGGGCTCTGCAAGGGGGTGTTTTCACACTGCAGGGGCTTCAGATAGTGGAGGACTTCTTGCCGCTGGAGTTGGGCAACATGGACATCATATTGGGGGTGCAGTGGCTGAAGAAGCTCGGGGAGATGAAGGTGAACTGGAAGCTTCTACGGATGGAGTTCCAGGAGTGGGGCAAGACGGTGGTGCTGACAGGGGACCCGACCCTCTGCTTCTCAGTAGTGGCCTTCAAGGCCATTACGCGAGCGTTGCGGGATGAGGGAGAGGGGTTTTTGGTGGAGTGCCAGGGGTTGTCAGTGGAAGAGGAGCAGCAGGAGGAGACTCCAGAGGAGGTGGATTCGGTATTGGAGTAGTACCAGGAGGTCTTCCAGAGCCCGCAAGGGCTACCTCCGGCGAGGGGGCATGAGCACGCGATAGTACTGCGTGATGGGGTAGCACCGGTGAGCGTGCGCCCTTACAGATACCCGCACGTGCAGAAGGATGAGATAGAAAGGATGTTGCGGGAAATGCTGCAGGCTGGAGTGATCCAGCCAAGTGTGAATCCTTTTTCTTCTCCAGTACTACTGGTGAAGAAGGACAGTAGTAAGAGATTCTGTGTCGATTACCGGGCGCTGAATAAGGAGACTGTCGTCGACAAGTTTCCTATTCTGGTAATCGACGAGCTGCTTGACGAGCTGCATGAGGTGGCGATCTTTTCGAAGATCGACCTGAAGGCGGGATACCACCAGATCTTGATGCGGCCAGAGGACGTGCCGAAGACCGCCTTCCGCACCCATGAGGGACACTACGAGTTCATGGTCATGGCTTTCGGCTTGACCAACGCCCCTTCGACATTCCAGGCCTTGATGAACAAGGTCTTCCAGCCTTGCGGCGGTTCATCCTAGTCTTCTTCGACGACATCCTCATCTACAGTAGGAGCATGAGAGAGCACATTGACCACCTGGAGTTGGTGTTCAGGGAGCTGATTGCGCATCAGCTATACGCCAACCGAAAGAAGTGCAGCTTCGGTCAGGCGAGGGTGGAGTACCTGGGGCACGTGGTGTCAGCAGAGGGGGTGGCAGCCGACAGATCGAAGATAGCGGCCATGCTGGATTGGCCAGTGCCTACTACTCTACGGGCACTACGAGGCTTTTTGGGGCTGACGGGCTACTACAGGAAGTTTGTCAAAGGGTACAGCAATATAGCGTGGCCCCTCACGGAGCAGCTGAAGAATGATGGGTTTCACTGGGGGAGGAGGCCACCAAGGCCTTTGAGGCCTTGAAGGTGGGGATGACGACGTCGCCAGTGCTTGCCTTGCCAGACTTTGGCAAGGCTTTCGTGGTGGAGACTGACGCGTCGGGGTATGGTTTGGGGGCGGTACTCATGCAGGAGGGGAGGCCCATAGCCTATTTCAGCCAGGTGCTATCGACTAGGACACGGCTGAAATCGGTCTATGAGCGGGAGTTGATGGCCATAGTGTTGGCAGTACTGAAGTGGAGACCCTATCTGTTGGGTCGGGAGTTCATGGTTAGGACGGACCAGAGGAGCCTCAAATACCTTCTCGAGCAACGGCTAGTCACAGAGGAGCACCAGCGTTGGTTATCCAAGCTGGTAGGATACCGCTTCGAGATAGAGTACTGGCCCGGGTTGGAGAACAAGGCTGCGGATGCCTTGTCTCGACGGGAGGAGTGTGTGGACTTGAGGGCATTGTCGCGGCCCATGTGACTGGACTGAGAGCCCATGTTGCAGGAGGCGGAGGGTGATGCGGAGTTGCAGCAGATCCGTGGGCTGTTACAGAGTGGGGCGGACGGGAACCTCTGCCTTCATACCCGTTTTGTTCCAGGAGTTCTATAGCTCTGTGACGGGGGATCACTCGGGGGTGCAGCAGACCTATCAGAGGATGGCCAGAGAGGTGTACTGGCCAGGGATGCAGAGGGGGATTGCACGCTTAGTTGCAGCTTGTGACGTCTGTCGGCGTCACAAGTACATGGCGATGGCTCCAGCGGGGCTGCTACAGCCGCTGGCACTACCGGAGAGGGTGTGGGAGGATATCACCATGGATTTCATCGACGGGCTACCACGTTCAGAGGGGTACACGGTGATCATGGTGGTGGTGGATAAGTTGAGTAAGTATGCCCACTTCATTCCCTTGAGGCATCCTTACACAGCCGTATCAGTAGCAGCAGCGTTCATGAAGGAGGTGATACGTCTGCATGTGGTACCGGCGTCCATAGTGTCCGATAGGGACAAGGTATTCATGAGCATCTTTTGGAGGGAGCTGTTTAGGGTAAGGGGTACGGTCCTGAAGAGGAGTACCGCTTACCACCCACAGACCTGAAGGGAATTGGAGGTCCCTTAGGGCACAAAAACTCTAGTCCCGTCCTAAGTCGGACGGAACATAGACACAAAAATCATTTGCAGCGGAAGAAAAACTAGTTAATCTAAATTAACATGCAGTTAAAACAATTTTAACTTAGCCCTAAGGTCCAAGACCATATGCCAAGATCTATGCCGACTTGGGATGGATCTGACCATCCCAAGAAGGATCTAGCCTACTGCGATTAAACTAAACTAATGCTAATAAAATACTTTAACCACATACCCGGAATCTCAGCCCTGGGGCAGGCGAGATGTTCCGCGCCGTCTTCCGAGCTGCTCCCGTCCCACGCCGAGCCGCTCCTTGAACCGCTCCCCGAACCGCTCCTCGAACCGCTCCGCATCCCGAGGCGATCAATCCCCATGCCGCCGAGCCAACCACGCGACGAAGAAAGTTTCACGCGAGTGAAACCTCCGCCTAGATTTCGGATCCAGAATCCGAACTCCTTCGTGGCTTTTCTAGAGCCCTCAGGAGTAAGGAAGAAATTTAGGGAGATGAGAAATATTAATTTAAGCTTAGATCCGAGCGTGCTGCAACATTTACGAGAGCCGCTCAGATCTAGAGCTTGGGACGAGTTTTGAGAAAGGGGGGAGACCCCTATTTATATAGGCGGCGGACTCTCCCCTTTTTTCAAAATCCGATGTGGGACTAATTATTTGGGTTAGTTAAAATCAAGTTAGTTTGCACTTCACAAAGTGCAAACTTCCGTGAATTTTAACTCCCTCACCGTTGAGCTTCAAGATTGATACAACCTATCAATACGACGAGCGTTCAACGGTGAACGCATAGGAAAAAACCGTTCGTCAATCGGAGTTCGTTTGACCCTCCAATTGAGTGTTCAAACATCAGCCCAAGGCTTGATTTTCGACTAAAATCAGCCGTCAAATCTGCCCAATAGATCTAGGGTTCTGCACCCATTAATGGGGCCCAGCAAATGGGCCCCACAGCCTCCAAAACCTGACCGGGCGCCCAAACTCAGACCTGGGCACGGGCGCCCAAGTCTGGGCGCGGGCGCCCAGGCGCCAGGCGCTAGGCGCCCAGGCGGGTGCCTGGGCCGGGCCAGGCGCCCGGCCCAGAACGCCTGGGCGCCCAGCGCCCAGGTGTCCTGGGCCGCCTGGGCCCAGGCCCAGGCGCACAGCGCCTGGGCCTGCGCCCGGGCGCCCGGGCCCGCGCCCGGGCGCCCGGGCCCGCGCCCGGGCGCCCGGGCCCGCGCCCGGGCGCCCGGGCCCGCGCCCGGGCGCCCGGGCCCGCGCCCGGGCGCCCGGGCCCGCGCCGGCTTGGGCTTAACTAGGTCTGGCCAGGCCCATGCCCGGGTGCCCAGGCCCAGGCCGGCTTGGGCTTAACTAGGTCTGGCCAGCAGGCCAGACCAGGTCCAGACTTAGCTGGTCTGCCTGGTCTGGTCTGATTTGACCCTTTGGGCTGTTTTGAGCATAACTTGATCATCTGGCGTCCGATTTGAACGCCGTTCGAACTTGGGTCTAGACCGGGATATTCCCGTCTTACCCGTGTACTTTTCCTTGCGTTTATAATATTAAATATTGTATTAAACAATTTAATACACATTTAATCGCTTTTGCATCAAATGCAAAATAGTCCCTATCTAGGCTTAAATTACCGTATTGCATCAAATGCAATTATCTCTTCTTTTGTATCAAATGCAAATATTCTCCCTAACTATTTTCTACCTATTACTAGACGAAGAATCGCACTCTGTGTGAGACCCTACAACCTGACCCTTACAACAGGTTGGGCTCGAAGCCCTATACGGCAGTGACCACGAGCAGTGGTTGCCGTCCCTGCTTTAGGAATCATTATTATGTGGTTAACTCATTGACATGAGTATTGTCGGGACCACCCTGACTGTTTCCGTGATGAATTCTGCAGTTATAGTCTCTTCGTCTTAAATATGTCGTGTAGATCAAGTCTGGGGTACGGTCAAACTGTCAACCCCAATAACTTGATTCCGGTTAGTTTCGATCGATCTTTAGTCAATAAATGTTGGACTTCTTCCAACATACTCTGCGCAGAGTTTTTACTAAAGACCGAACTAACTCTACGACACTAACTCCCATTGACCGGGAGAGACGAATCCTCTCTTGGTCATTACTCGCCTCGTACGTTTCAAGTGACACCCAATCAAAAGACCTTTCGACAGGCATTGCCTCGAAGCTAGGTCAGTTGATATAAGTGGCACCGTTCACGCACAGGTTTGTCAAAATGACCTCAAGTCAAAAGACCAACTATCCTATCATCACTCAGAGTTATCACTGACAGATTGGTCAATATAACCATATGATAACTCTAGTGGATCGTTCAGTGAACTCATTCTAATGAGCACCTGTGTCTCGTCTTCGACTTCGCCAAGTCAAACAATCATGAGATCATTGCCACCGCTGAACGGTGAAGACTAAGACACAATGGTCTATCCGATGTTTCGATATCCTTTTCTCGAAACATCTACGACCACGAACCATTTCAGACTTATGCTACAGACGGTCAAACGTTTCTCCATGATCGAGATACTCATCTCGATACCCGTTTGACCTTGCATAAAGTCTCAGGACTTTACCTAAGTTGATATCTAATGTTAACTACATTACAATATAACTTAGATAAATTATTACCAAACAGCTTACTGTCATTTCGAACAAGATGCTTGTGCTATTCACACAGGAATAAATGGCCTCGAGGGCATCATATTCCTACAAGACCGACGGTCAGACGGAGGTGGTCAACCGCAGCGTGGAGACGTACTTGCGGTGCTTTGCTTCAGACACACCTAGGCAGTGGTACAGGTGGTTGGCGTGGGCGGAGTACTGGTACAACACCTCGTACCATTCGAGGGCAGGGACGACTCCTTTTCAGGGTGTTGTACGGATGTGACCCCCCACCCTTCATGCGCTTTGGGAACAGCCAGACTCCTGTGTCGCGAGTGGAGACGTACATGGAGGAGAGGGATGAGCTGTTGGAGGAGCTGCGGAAGCACCTGTTGCGGGCTCAGCAGGTGATGAAGGCTCAGGCGGACGGACATCGACGGGACGTTAGCTTCCAGGTGGGAGATATGGTCTATCTATCTCAAGCTACGTCCCTACAGGCAGAGGTCGATGGCGAGGAGGCCTAACGAGAAGTTGGCGGCTCGTTACTTTGTTCCATATCAGGTAGAGGCCACGGTCGGACAGGTGGCGTACCGGTTGAGGCTGCCGGCCACGTCGGCGATTCACCCTGTGTTCCACGTGTCGCAGTTGAGGAGGGCGATTGGAGACTATGATGTTTCCTCCACTCTTCCCCCTACACTTACGGAGGACATGGAGGTGTTGTTGGAGCCCTTAGAGGTGAGAGCGGTTCGCCAGGGAGCGGGACGGCGGAGAGATGTGCTGATATACTGGGCAGGCTTACCAGACTGCGGCGCTACTTGGGAGGATTATGATGTGGTCCAGGCGCAGTATCCGGATTTCCACCTTGAGGACTAGGTGGCTCTTTTGGGGGGGTATTGATGCGAGCGCACCTATGGTCGTATCCCCCTCAGCCGATGGAGCACGTGGCAGTGGAGGCATCATCACTTACGCAAGTCGCAGGAGATGCGGGAGTGCGGTTTAGGCCTTTTTCTTAGTAGGAGTGTATTTTGGTCTTTTACCAAAATCCCTCCTCTTTCTTTATATTAGGTCTAGCCGTCATCTTATTTCTTTATGCTTGAATTGTGAGAAAACTCTCAAGCGTCATTTGACGGTGCTTAAACTTTGGTCCGTTCATCCAAAGTGGGGAGATCGATCTTGTCTCTAATAAGATCATTATCTTGTTATCGTTTGTTCTTCAATCAAGCAAATTATAAACATTTTTTCTCTCTTTTTAATTTTTCCACATTAAATCGTGAATCGATCTACGACGATTCACAACAAATATCTTGTTCACTTGTACATATCTTCGATGTCTTTAACAACTGATGCTGTATCCATATCATTGATTTCAGATGCTAGCAGACATTATAAGAATGTATCGTCCACAAGCTCTCTCAAGATAGGTCTCCTAAATCATGGGAAAATGATATAATCATAACAATGACAGTAATATCAACATGGGACACAAGTAACAAATATAAGAGCATCATGAGATAATCATAAAGATATAAATACAGAGGTAATAAATAAGACAAACATGTCAAATTGATATGTAGTAACTAATCACTATCTCGATATCATCTACAATATGTTGTGTTTCCTAATCTATTGATGTTTTCATATTCGAAGGTGTGATATGCAACATACGAGTATCAGCCCTTTCTCGAAACGCTAGTCTTGGCCAAGTACAGTCAAGAACGGTAAACAAATACAGTTGAATAAAAGTATGGTAACAGATGAGTGATCTCCAGTAGCTCCTGCATCCTCCATGATCATGAGTTTTTCCCATCCTTGTGTATCATGCAACAATGCAGTATCAAATAAAGTGAACTAGATACAATGCCATGACTAATACAATAATGAGAATGACAACAGAGTTGTAAATTAGTGTCAAATACTGTGACATGAACTGTGAGTGGGTACCAATATCAAGTACAGTGAACATGAAACCGGTCATGGTAGCAATCATAGTATCATGAGATACTAAACATGATCAGACAGTCAAGTGTGGAAGAAATATTATAATTATCATACTTTAATTACAACCATTTAGAAACAGTAATAAGTATGATAAGCAAGCATAAGTTTTAGAAACAATAATTATGAGTAAACATTATTATTTAATAGTTAGGCAAACTTACTGTCGCATCGTCACCCATATCTTATTTTATCATGCAAGCACAAACCTATCAATGCATAATAATAGAAAAATAAAATCTTAAAATGAGATATGAACATCAAATATAGGACACGCGTACCATATCATAGTAATGACGAGACTGTCTTCATTTCATACCCAGGAAGGACAGATGATATATAATAGTTCGCATAGGTGACTGGGCCTATATCTGAAGGGACTAGCCAACTAATGGCTTAACAAGGCTAGGTTGACTTATAAGAATAGGATCCATTATTGTCAATTGATCAGTGTTGACACTTTGCAATCAATTTGTTATAATAACCATCCATCTTACCCAGAAATCTAACTAAAATGGTCTGGGTCAACATTACATATGGTTTGGTCCCTAAGATCAATCATGAAATCCTAACCATTAATGCCTATATCTCCCAGTTAAGGCTTGTGATGAACAAAATTTCTTTTCTACGGTGAACAGCACCAGGAACAGTTAAATAGAGACATGATTGAGTCTGAAAACTCATGAAACAAACCTACCAATACAAAGAGTCTCAACAACGTCATGGTTGAGATTCATATAGGTTTAGAAACCATCAACATGGAGCAAAAACAACCATATCCGAATCCTGCATCGACAGGAGGCAAAACAATCCAATAGAGGTACATCCGAACCCAATAGTGGGTAAAATAAGTGCAAACAAGGAGCCACTTGCCCCATAGAGGCATAACTAAGACCACAAAACTAACAAGCGACAAACTGTGGAGCAAGAGCCTCAAGAGACCCAATTGAACCCCCATTGAACCAACATAGTCATGAATTAGTTATAATTGATCCTAACTAAATCAAACAGCCCAAAACACCAAATAGTTAAACCAAAATTTAAGAATATAAAGTCAAATTAAATAATTAAGGAAACACACTTGAAAATCGGAGAATGAGATGAACCGAAACATTGATCAAACACCTCACCGTCTTGTCATTCATCGGTTGCGGCTACCGTTGCTATTTCTATTGTGCTGATCGGAAAGAGATAAGGATGGAGATCTGATGGCGTGAGAGAGAGATTTAAGGATGGAGATCTGATGGCGTGTGAGAGAGATTGAAAGATTTAAGAGAGGGAGAGAGTTCAGAGGGAAAAAAGGAGATATAAACGTGAGAGGGATTTTAAGGCTAAGATTCTTAAGTAGGGTACATGGAAAGGATATGGAATCAGAAAGGAAAAGTGAGAGAGGTGAAGATATCAAGGAAGAGGCATGAATCATGTTTGTTTTGTGAATATGGGGTAAGAGATCAGGGAAAGGCATGAATGTTGGTAATTTTTGTGATCGTGTGGCAAGAGATCGGGGTGAGGCAATGTTGTCAGTTTAAAAAAAATGAAGAGAGAGATGTCAGAATGGAATCACGTTTAGGGATATTCATATAAAGTTATTATTTTATTAATTTATTTAATAATTAAATTAAATTAATTAGTTATTAGAATTTAATACGAGTTTTGTGGGGATGGGATTACGGGAGAGTGAGTGTAGTATGGTTGGTTGGGTTTCATGTCGGGTCTTAGGTTAATGGATTTGGGTTAATGGATTGGGTTGTGGGTTAGCTTAGAAAATTGAGTTTAAAAATCCAAACAAAATACCAAAAATCCCGGAAAATCTTAAAATCAAAATGGAAAAAATCCGGAGATTTTTAATAATTTATTTTATACAAATACTAGAAATCTTGGGTTAGGAGTTAGGACCATTACATTTTATATCTAAATTATTGATTTATTGTTATTTTTTTACTTCTTCCAATTGAATCTAATGCTTTAGTGCAGAGGGTACTCATCATCATTGAGAAACTAAAATACAGTGGCTATTATCATAAAGATAAACTTCACAATATACGCCAAACTGTTCTTTTTGCATTCCAGTATGGGTTGTTTCTAGACTGCCTTATGTGGATTTTGATTCAGGAGTAAACCTTTAGGTATCCAGTATTAGTCCATAACTAAAAATTGCTCTTTGTATGATAAGATTATAACCTTCTCTAATCAGTAATCATGGATGTAAAAAATTAATTGGACTATACAACCTGACTATATTCTTAGTGTTATAATTTCTTAAAGTTTAAACACTAATCAGACTCCCAAACTTATGTTAATAATATAACAATTTTTGTTTTGTTGTCTTTGTTCTCAAATAGAGAATTTACAACAGGGAAATTCATTTTACTACTTTCTTCTGTGTTTAAACTAAAAATATACAGTGGTATTCTACTAGGGGAACATGATTAAAAATTCATCCGACTCTAAAGGAACTTATAACAACAATAAATAATAGTCCCCAGGTTACATTCTTAAAGAACATAGAAGTCACTGTAGAAGAGAGACAAAAGACACGAATTATGTTCTTGCTTACATAGAGCATGGCATGTGGAAATCAAAGAAAGAGTTTTTTTAGTTGTTGTGACGAGACATAGACATAACGATAAGTTACTAGAATTTTTTTGACAAGCTGTCTTATGGTGAGAAATACAAAAAGGACATTAAATCCAGAATTAACTTAAGACTGCAGTACTAAATTTGATTCTTTTCTCGTGAGTTGGTATGCTAAACATTTGTAATTTAAAAGGCACATAGTGTGTTTGATCTACTTAGAAGAAATTGTAAAATGTTTTAGTGATTATTTTCGGGAGCACTCAGTGGTCACCTCCTCGGGAGTTGCTATACACACAGACCTAATTGCTTACCGCACAGACCATTTATTTAGAAGTTTGCCATTCAAAATTTACAGTTTGCCATTGAGTTTTTTTTCCTCTTTTACCCTCCTAGCTTCTTCCTCCATCTTCTACCCTTCTTCTTCGCCGTCTCTATCTCTTCGCAACCCCTCCGCATCACCGCCGCCATCCTCCACTTCCTCATCCCCTCAACTCCTCTTTCTTCCTCATCCACTCCACTCTTCTGCCGTTGCCATCATCACTACCACTGTCGACTGCTATATCAACAACGGCGGAATCGGCTGAAGATGGTAGGGGATGAGGAAGGAAGAGGAGGAAGAATGGATGGGATGCGGTCATGGGGTGGGATGCTGAGGGGATACAATGGCGGCGGCTAACGAAAATGGGGGAGGATGAAGAGGAGAGAGGTAATTTGGGGATATGAGTGTGTAAAGTAAAAAAATTGATTTTTAAATATTTTTTGGGTGTGTGTAAAGTGGTCTGTGTGTACAGAGATTAGGTCTGTGTGTATATAATCCCCCATGCATGCAGGTGCACACAAAATTCCACCCACCAAAAAAAGAAAAACATTGCGGCCCCTTGATAGGATTCGCTAGGGGTTTGAATTAGAAAGTTAGGATTTTGGTGGAAATGTGGGATCTTTGATGGAAATGTGGGATTTTTAGGGTTTAAAGAGAAGAATTTGTTGAAAAGATGGGATTTTTATTAATGCAAAACTAAACATAAAGAGATACCAGGATAAAGTTGAGTTCTTTCGAAAGGAGCTTGCTCTTTCTTGGCCACGTACGAGAGGTGGATCGTTCTCCCAAGCTTTTATTTGAGGCAATTCCACAAAAAAGACTCTTTTCTCAAGATTCAACACGAAAAATCTCTAATCCTCCAAGCCCCCATATAAATAATGAACTGAAAATAAAAAATTAAAAAATAACCTTAAAATTGAAAATTACGAAAAATTCCATAGAAAACTGAAAATTATTAATATACCCCTAAAACTCTAATTGTCGTGTCGTACCTCTTTTGTCGTCCATAGCCCCTCCACGAGTCGTCACTTCTGCTTCCATTATCACCCAGTCATCCTCCTTCTAGGCGTAGTCATCAACATTCTCCTCAAAGTCTGGGTCCACATCACTATCACCCTGAAACTTCGCGTAGGCTTTAAGTACACAACAACATCGTCTCTCTATGGTGTACAGATGCCCACAAAGCCCCTAGAACTCTTTAAAGTCA
This sequence comes from Scilla litardierei, assembly GCA_030789695.1. NCBI lineage: Eukaryota > Viridiplantae > Streptophyta > Magnoliopsida > Asparagales > Asparagaceae > Scilla > Scilla litardierei. Next base: position 8,544,967 of record CM061132.1, read on the forward strand.
TTCGCAGGTCCTAAAAGCAACTGATAGTCATCATCGGGGTCTCCGTAGGCCGTCAGAAAGCTGCGAGGCCCCTGATGGGCATGTCAAAACTCTATGGGCATCTGGCGACAGGCCCTGGCGGGCCTGCAGGGCACTGCAGTGGTCAGCCATGCAGCAGGGCCGCATGACCCTGCCGGCCCTGCGGCAAGGCCGCAGCGCCCCCATGAGCGGGGCCGGCAGGGCCCCATGAGCATGGTTAGGTTTTTTGCTCCGTGAGATCTTCCTTCCGTCGGATTCTTCCTCCGTGTCAGATAAAAGGCCTTTCCCGAATTCTTCCTTCTTTTCCTTTTCTTTCTCCAAAATTTTTACCGTTTGCCCTAGATTTGGATTGTCGTCCAAATGTGAACTTTTTGCCGTATTGATATCGAAAAACTATCTAGTTAAGGGTTGAATGGCTTGCATGACATCTTCAAACTTTTTATCCGATGGCTTGGATCTTTCTTCGATCGATGCCATCACTGCCCTAAGTTCCTCCATAGATTTCTTCAAGTCTTTAATTTCGATGTTGTATTTTTCATCAAAGCTTCAAACTTTTCCTTCGATCTTGTTGTCGTCATGGATCGTACAGCTCTGATATCAAATTGATAAAATCTGCTAGGATTTTGAAGTAAAAGTTAGGGTTTTCGGTGAAAAGGTGGGATCTTTAGTAGAAATGTGGGATTTTTAGAGTTTAAAGAGAAGAATTTGTGGAAAAGATGGGATTTTTATTAATGCAAAACTGAAAATAAAGAAGTACAAGTATAAAGTTGAGTTCTTTTGAGAGAACTCGCTATCCCTTGGCCATGTTCGAGAGGTGGACCGCTCTTCCAAGCCTCTATTCGAGGCGAAGCCGCAACATCCTACAAAAGAGACTCTTTTCTCATGATTCAACCAAATAAATTCCTAATCCACATAGCTCCCATATAAGTAACAAACTGAAAATATAAAATTGCAAAAATAATCATAAAACTGAAAATTACGAAAACCCCCCAGAAAACTGAAATTTACTAAAATTCTCATAATACTCCAAAATTTCTAGATCTGCACTTGTCTTCATAATATGCAGTCTCATATTTTCTCCTATATCAATGGGACTTATCGAAAGAGCAACTACAGAAATTTGATTCTGTTTGATTTCGCAGAAACTGGATTAGGATCTAGTGGCCATGGAGAGAATATCATGGGTGCATAAGTTGACCTGGTTATGTGAGGAGCCAGAGATATCCACCAAATTTAGGAACTAAGAATATTCTGTATGTATATGTACAATTTTTAGAAGGAAAAAGAAATTTTTATAGCATCAGAAAGTTTTTTATTTGAAACTTGTTCTACATTTACCACATTGCAAGCTCTGCACGTTACCCTTCTACTTCACATATCCCCTAGTTAGCAATAACAGTTCCTGTAATCCAAATTTTATCATGTGTCGTTGTCTGTTGAATACTTATTTTTAAATGAAGATCCAAATAGAAACATTTGTGATTTGTCAGACAAGTAATTCATATATATATTTCCTGTCAATGGTTGCAGGAAAATTGTTCTAGCAACAAATATTGCCGAAAGCAGTATCACCATAGATGATGTTGTGTATGTCATAGACTGTGGAAAGGCAAAGGAAACAAGCTATGATGCTTTGAACAAGCTGGCTTGTCTATTACCATCATGGATATCGAAGGCTTCAGCACACCAGGTAGATTAGCTTAAATGGAAACGTGAAGTGTATTGATCGGGACATTGTCAATTGAATGTTTCTTACTATGGGATTTCTTGTACAGAGGCGAGGGCGTGCAGGCCGTGTTCAACCTGGAGTGTGTTATAGGTTGTACCCAAAACTTGTCCATGATGCAATGCCCCAATATCAGTTACCTGAGATTCTCAGAACACCATTGCAAGAACTGTGCCTTAATATCAAGAGTCTGCAGTTGGGTGCCATTGGCTCATTTTTAGCGAAGGCACTTCAGCCTCCTGATTCACTTGCTGTTCAGAATGCAATTGAACTTCTCAAAACAATAGGAGCTTTAGATGAAATGGAAGAACTCACTCCTCTTGGTTGGTTGTAGTTATACTAGTGTTTTGCAGTGATGTTATTTGTTTTTAGCCATTTATTTTATGAGTTTCTTCTTGACCTTTCCTTATATAACCAAAACAGGTTGTCATCTTTGTACGCTGCCATTAGACCCCAATATCGGAAAGATGCTACTTATGGGATCAATATTCCAGTGCTTAGGTCCAGCTCTGACAATAGCTTCTGCTCTCGCTCACCGTGATCCATTTGTTCTTCCCTTGAACAGGAAAGAGGAAGCTGATGACGCGAAAAGATCATTTGCTGGTGATTCTTGCAGGTGACTACTTATTTTCTGTTTGCAACCTCCATGGATAAAACTGCTAAATCTAAGTAGTGTTTTCAATTGTGGAAGGTGTTCTCATTTTTACATCTGGACTTGTACAAATTCAATGGAATGAAGTGCCTAAACATAGATTGGAATTTTCTTTAAAAGTTGAGCTCGTTATGTATGTGTCCCTTTATCATAGTCTATGCACCCAAGCATTGAATAAAATGTATCAAGCAATGACAAGTTTTCTGGTTTATATGGAAATGATACTACATCACAAGTTCATAATTCCAGATTGATGGGCCTGTTCAGGGATGTGACCACTGTTTTGTTGTCGAAGTCTTAACCATATATTGGAGAACTTTTCCAGTTTTTTCAATCATAAAATAGTTGTTCAGGGGCATCCTAAGTTCTACAGCATCAGCATCATAAGTCAGGTGTTTGAAGTTTTCATATCCCTCGTGTCATAAGTCAGGTTGTCAGAAAACCACTTCACCCAATGGCTTACGTTATTGGGTTGTGGGATAAAGATGGATATTTATCTAACCTTAACACTTATCTGTCTTACATGGAAAGGCCTCCAGCGGAAGTCACTTAAGAAGGCAGAATATGTGACTGTAAATAATCACTGGACTCCTTAAAACTTGGTGGTGTGTGTTGATACCATGTCAGAAAGTCATAGTACTTAAATTAAACTTTAATGCCACAAACTCGGAGCAAATCTTGTTTGGAGCTCTGATAGATTTCTAACTGTTGTGCAGCGATCATATTGCTCTTCTAAAAGCTTTTGATGCATGGAAAGATGCAAAGTATAGTGGAAGAGACCGGGCTTTCTGTTGGGAAAATTTCTTATCACCCGTAACACTGCAGATGATGGATGAAATGCGAGGCCAGTTTCTTGATCTTTTATCAGATATAGGTTTTGTCGACAAAGCAAAAGGGGTCAAGGTATGATCTTTGGTCACCTCCTAAATTTATCCTGGTCAACTCATCCACGCTGTATTGAATGTGTAATTTTCTAAAATTATGATTTGGGATTGGATGCTTTTAACTTATGTTCTTCTAGATTCTAGATTTTGTTTCTTTGGGATTCAGGTACATAAAGAACATCTGTGCAATTGATTGTAAGCCTCAGGTTGCAACTTACCATTTGCTAGTTAATAGTTTGTCAATGGTAGATAATCTGTCTAAGTGTTATTGATAAATTTCTTGATGTGCCGTTGAAGTATATGTTCAGATTTTGGCCTTTTATCAAGATAATGGTCTTCAGTTATTCTACCCTGGGCCCTCCCCCCTTCTTTTGTTTCTATGGAGTAGGGAAGTTTGACTTTTATATTGGCATACTATGGGTTTCTAAAGTAGTCTCCGCAATGTATTTGAGTTAACTCAAAATATAACCAAGCAATTACTAATAACCTTTTTGTCTATAGACAACTAGCCACCCAAATCTTATGCAAAATGGACAAGATCCCCAAGGGCCTTAAGCTTGCATCGAAGCCGAAGAGAGACATAAGGTGGGTTTTAGGTGATGGGAAACACATGAGAATTTGGGATTATTGATGGGTAGCGGAGAAGCCATTACAATTGTACGCATGGGTAATGAATGTTGCAGAGTTTGACAGTTGTGTCTACTACTGTGGATCAGGATGGTAACTGGATTGAAGGGGGGAATCATTGGATGACAAGAACTGATAGAAGGGGATATCTTGAATCTTAGAATAACAAATTAAGAGTTTCAATGTTTTCTTCAATACAGTAAGAAATGCAGTTATGTAGTGACAAGAAACTTACAAACAGAGGTGAGAGATATTACAGACCTTGCCACTGGATGTTCACGTCCAACTAAGGTGTTGTTTACAAAGAGAGTACGGTGGTTCTTATTGAGATACATAATTAACTAGTTGTAAGCTAAGAGAGTGGCTATGAGAATGAGACTTGACCCCCAAGGCTGTCTATGTAACAATCATAGTATTGAATTGTTATAGCATTTGTTTGTCAGTTGTGTGCCTTTCACAAATGTTTAGGAGGAAGTGGAATCTTGGGCAAAGACATATATCAGCCTTTGTTCTGTAAAGGAGCTACAAGATGTATTCAGGTTAGGCATTTCTGTGAAAGACACCAACGAGCAGTGGAAGATGGTTGTGCTAGCTTATTCCCTCTGGCGCTGGTGGTGCTGGTGGACTGAAAGAAACAAAGTTAACTTTGAAGGCAGGAAGCTCAAATCCACGGAGGTGATTGACATAATGTCAAGCTCTTTGTGCAGGAACAAGTTATAAGAGTGATGAGGAAATTTAGGGAGTAGTGGACGCTGTCTTCTCCGTCTTTTGGTTTCTGCTATCTTGCTTTCCATCAGTTAGTTATTGGTATTTGCTTGCATTTGCTTCTTAAGTTTAGATGCCGGTCATTGTTAACAAGGAAAAAAATTTGATAAATAAGATAGACAAAAAATCAGTTGTAGATTAGCACACATCTAAAAAGGCCTGCAATGATACTGGAGAACTTACAAGTCAGATTGAAGGATGATTTAGCATAGAAGCTGGACAAAATAAATCAAGATGAAGAAAATAAGTGGCAATACTAACACGTCTTTATCCCAATTTTTTCAACTTTGGAGACCGCTGTATTTGTAGTATGGTAGGAAACACTGGTCTTCCTGAAATTTAGGGATCAAATTAGTCTGCATAGGATCAGTTTCTTGCCAAAAATGGATAATCTATAAGCATTAGGGATGTTAACTAGGTTGTGTTCTCCTGAATCTGCCCTGAATCTGAATCATGAGTCGGAAAGTTCTGGGACCTGATGTCACTATAAAGGGTTGGCTTGATTTTCGTCAAACTCGCTCGAAGTGACAACCTATAGATCTGAATGCACCATGTACAACTAGTTACTTGCAGCATCTCCAAGGTATCTGACATTATAAAATATATGGTAAATTACCTCTGTGGGGGCACTAGGGCAAATACATAGCATATGCGCTTTTATCTTTGAAAAAAGTGATTAATCCATTGATTCCAGTCAAATGCAAAATAGAAATCTATCAAGGCAAGTCTCAACAATGAGGTTTCATTTAAATTATACATTTGATACCATTGGGGATATCCCCCTTTCGGTTGCGTAATGACATACACTTCATGAACGGTCTGTAGTCTCGAAATAAGAGAGTTGTGTGTAACGCCCCGCCTCTCGGCGGGCGCCGCTACTTGTGAAACGAGAACGTGCAGGTCCCGCAGGTGCCAGTGAAGTCAATGTGGAACAGTGCAGAAAGTAAGGAGACACTCTAAATCTGACAAGCTAACAGTTCTAAATAAGGAAAAGACAGTAACAAGTAAATGTAGTAAAACTACACTACTGCTGAAATTAAATGGAACACGTACCTCCGCTCTGTCAAGGCTCAAACCGTTCTGCTCTGGAAGTTCTGACTCCTCTCAAATCCTGTACTGAAGCTCCAACTTCTCGTGCTTAGACGCCTCTGGATGATCATGTGTTTCGTATCTGGTGGGCAACAAAGGCGCACCACGCTCAATGGAGTAGACAATATCTAAACAAGAGACAATGAAGGTAAGAGTGCACAAAAGGAAGCAAGACGGCCACAGATATGATAGCACTAACCAGAGAAATAAGCTGACCTGGTAATCCACAAACCCACGCCACTGAAGAGTAAGGAGGCACAAAAGACGATGTGACAGCAACAGAAAGGGTACAGAAAAGAGAGATGTCCTGACGGTTAAAATGAGTACAACTACTGTAAAGAGTGTACTAACTAAAGTGAACCAATCCTAGGCCGTGACTTATGAGGGGGAATACAATAAGCATCTGGGAGCTATCTTGATCGCGAGGGTGCGACCCCGGGCAGAGTCCAAAAGTGTAAAGTACTGTACTGTAAGCTGCAAAACCTGTAAGAACTGTGGTGTTGTGACCTGTGGTGGGGCTACAGGACCCATCAAGATGGCCGTCCATGCCTGTCCCCAGTACTCAGGAGCCATCAGCATGATGTAGTCCCCCTAACTCAGGGAAATAACAACCAAAACGATTGGTTGCTAAAGATCAGGTCCCAGTCGCCTACGTACTCCCCAATCATAAGTTTCCCCAAACCCGGTGAGTCAAGCAGAAAGTAATCATTTTATGAGTTATTAGTGTCGTGGGGTTCAATATTGATTAAACTACGTAGCCAATGGGAATCTATTATCGTACCGGTAATAGTAACCTGTCAAGTCAAGAGCCAACCTTAGGATAGTCCACTAGTCATCCAGTAATCTGCCAAGTCAAGAACTAGTCTCAGGATAGTCCACTAATCATCTAGTACCAACATAGTAATGTGTCATCATAAGAACATCTCAAGGATACACAATTTAATAATATTAAACTAGCATGGTACTAATAAGCTTATGAAACAACAAGAGTAAGAAACTAGCAAGTGACAGGTAGCATGGATGTTCCTCATGGCCAGATATTCCAAACTGAGCAGAAAGGAAGCATCACCAACTCAAGAACAACAAGAAAACCCAAGGCAGCAATCAAAGGAAGCTATCAAACCTAACAACAATGCAAAAAGCCCAGACAACAAGCAAAAGGAGCCACCCAACTCAATTCCCAACAAGGGAAGCTTGAACCACAAGCAAGGGAAACCCAAACCCCAACACAAGCAAAGGGATCTAAATTGGAGTATATGGGATAAAGTCTACCTGAAACGAAGCCGAAGAACCAAGCTAATTAAGAACCGAAGCCCCGCATCTACAGAAAGCCTACGTCGCAACTATCAGCAACAAGAAGCCCAAACCCTGCAACAATAGAGAAAGAACGAAAGAAACCTACAAGCAAGTAAGAAAGAACGGGCTGATATATAAAAGAAACAATACTAACTGAATCTTGGTACGAACAAGAAACAAGAAAACAACACAATTGCATTAAATAAAGAAGGACCAAGAGACAACCCGGATGGCGCTAGAGAGTCTAGGCGGGTCTTCTCATCACACAGTGGGGGTACCCGGACCTACGGCAAAGTCCACGGGGTTCTTAGTAAGGAACTAGGGGCTAACAACCAAATCCGTCGGGTAACGGGGCTCACAACCCAAGTAGTACCACACCGAAACTCAAAACATCGAGCAAGGGACCAAACTGAACCCAAACAGCAAGTAGAAGGAACCAGCCGAGCACAAACAGCAGCCCACAAAGCCAAGTCAGCAAGCAAGAACCAAGCCGCAGCAAGGGGAAGCCCAAACAGCACGCATGGGATCCCCGACCAGCGAGCATTGCCCACGAAACCAAAACAGCCAGCCACCGAACCCTTAACCATCCCCAACGGCAACCCCGGGACCCTACGCAAGTAGGCGAGGACGTCCAACCCCACGAAATAACAACAAGGACAATAAAACCCTAATCATATCCCCAATTCATCCTCTCCCAAAAAGAAACCGAAATCAGAAATTGAATACAAGAGATAGGGTCTACTGAAATCAAGAGGAAACCAACGCGGGGTAGAGGACTCGAAGCCGCATCAGTCTGTTCCCAATTTCAGAGCAAAAATACCGAGCTCATAAGAAATCAACCACAATTCCAAAGAAAATCGGAGAGAGGCTTACCAAAGGGCAACCGAGAGAAAGAGGGGGAGAGAGAGAGAGGGTTAAATAGAGATCCAACCGCCTCAGTCGAGCTCAGCGTGATGTGACAAGGGCGGTGAAATCCCATCGTGGGCCCCACGGCGGTGGAAGTCCCCATCGAGGGACCCACACAAGCAGGCGAGCGAGGAGGAAAAGGGAACGCGTCGAGAAACCCCTGCTAGGGTTTCGCTCGTGCCGAACGGAGGAAACGATCGATGGGGCAGCTCGAGGAAACTAAGCCATCGCGGGCTTGTCGAGAGAGCCAGTGAACGAAAAGAAAAGAGGAGGAGAAATAAAATAAAAAACGGGGGGCCGGCTTTATATTAAAGCCCAATGGGCTGTCGGGCCGTGGGCCTTACATTGTGTTAGGCAGTTGACGGCCATAATAATGATGTTGGATCTTTTTGAGTGGAGTCTTGGAGATTGTTCTCTGGTGCAACTCCGCATAACAGTGCATTGCATTGTCATCATATAAGTGTAAAAATGGCGGCCTCTAGGATTTATACAGAAATGATACATTGCTTTCCACCAAACATGGCGCTAGCATGAGCAGGATAGGCTAGGAATGACCAATATCTGGTCCCTGATGTGGTGGCATAGGTTATATGATTATAGGTGTGAGTAGGGTAAGAAGCTAGTTCATGAAGGTTGGACATGATAAGCCCTTCAAATGTTAGGAACGTGCACTGTAATAAAATAAAAAGGATGGTGTCAGCAGAGCGTATAATCAGAAGAAAGATTAGTGCTTCATGTTTGTGAGAAACTAAATGGATATTGGAAAGATCTAGGAGGGTAGAAGAAACATACTGGATATATCAACTGGTAGCTGAGAAAAGAAACATATACAAACGGGGTCGGTTAGTTTCAAATGAACTGCTGAAAGTAACTATTGCGGATGCTAAAAGGATAAGATAAAAATTAAAAAACCCAAAAAAATCATTTTTCTAAAATATAAAAATGTAATTTTGTATCTCTAAAATGAATGTTGTGGATGGTAAAAGAAAAAGATACAAAAAATACAAAGGAGAAAAAAATCTTACATTGGGGAAAAGGTGATCTGTTAATGCTTAAAGGATGTAATGTTTGGAGCATGCAGATGATTTGATTCAAGGAGATATCTAAAGGACTACATGTGACCCTAGACAGTCATATGGGTAAGACCCTACTGGATATAAGCAGGTGCATGTGGGTTATATATGGAGTAAAGAATGATATGCGAGATATGATTTTATTTTTCGCAATATCATATGACCTTATAATAACAAATATATATTGGACAAACTTTCAATTTAGGCTAAAAATATTTTTTTAATAAATGACCAATTTGAAACTTAATTATAAAAATCGATCAAATTTGTATCATCTAGGCTTTCGTGCTTGATTCTGCATCGAGCAAGAGTTCACGTGATGAACACAATTGTGAACCCTGATCAGTTAAATGGTCATTTATTTGATCGCAGTTGCCATTTGCCAACTCTGATTTTTTGCCTCTCAGGCTCTGCTTTGATTAAAAAACATGATCGTTTACTTAATTAAAATGATCATGGTTGCTAATCCCAGGCAGTTAAATGGCAATTTTTATTAGAGTTGGCCCGAGTCATATAAATGCCTATTTATTTCATTGAGGTTGTTAACCCTTGTCATTTAGACTTGAATTATCGTCCTACTTAAGGAATGGGGTTTCGTCAAAAACCATTGGTTTCAGTCGTTTCGTTTCGGTTTCGAACATGGATGAGACGAAACTGCTGTTGAATCTCAATTTCGTTCGGTTTCGGCTGAAACCACTTTGTCCAATCGAACTTAATTGTCTTTGGTTTCGATCGGTTTAGGCCGATTTCGGCCGAAACCAAATGACTGAAGCATCGTTTCTTTTAATAAAATATGAGTTTTATTAAATACATGAACCTATTTGAACTATATGTTGGGATCTTAAGATGATATAGCGAAACACTGGAGGATAGTGAATAGTATTTATGAAATAAAATACTTCTCTAGGAATTTCTTCCTAAGATCAAAATTAGTGTTATTTGATTTTGTCTTAATCAACCAATATAAATTGTAAAGATATAGATAAGCATCAGAATATATAATGCAAGTAAGAAACAATAGATAATAGCACAATCGTAAACACACCAATTTTATCCTGGTTCACCCCTCCAGGACTATGTCCAGTCTCCAAATCTCAGTTGGGCTTGAATTTACTATTTAAACAAATAGGTACACCTTACCTACAATGAGGAATTTTCACTTCTCTCCCTGCAAGAGAGTTTTTACAAACCCCTTGCCTCTTATAAGGATTTTCACTTGCCAACTCAAGTGAGAACTAGTCATTACCCGTGCCCGTAGGGCACGGCGAAGGTCGTCTTCCGGTGGAAAACCGAGGAGGACAGTCAGTTAACTTGGGAAATGACGACATGGTAGTCGTATACCGGACGCAAGAATGACATGGATGTCGGCTACCAGGGGCAATATTGACGTGCGAAAAGAAAACCTGGGTCAGTCGTCGCAGGGGCAAAATAGTAGGGACTGAAGAGGTAAAAAACGTCACTATTTTTTGTCACTATTTTGTTGTCCTATGGTGAAGCCGACATGGCACGACCCACACAGCATCAAGAAACCACATCAGGTTGTCAACGAAGCCAAGTCTCGTACCACGTTCCAAGTTGCAGAAACCACACAGCATCTTGACCAAGGCTCGTACCACGTTCCAAGTTGCAGAAACCACACAGCATCAAGAAGCCAAGTCAATGAGTGCTCCCTGATCAATGAAGTTACCCTAGTTTTCTTTCAAAGCTGTCAACGAAGTTTAATTACGACAACCACACACAGTTTTGCTTTAAAAAGATTAAACTCGTATTAGAAGTTCAGTAAAGAACGAATTTAAAACACAAAAAGTTAATTTGCCAACATGATAACCATCATCAGGTAAAGAATTGAGGGCTCCCCCGCAAAAAAAGAGACCAATACAAAAAAAAAGCCTAATACACAAAAAGTGAAGCAGAGATCAAATATTCCCACACAAAAAATTGCCCTCGTCGCCATCTCCAGATTTACTGTAAAAATCGGATCTTTTACTGTAAAAAATTGTCTCCAGATTTTTTATGCACTTGTTCTGGTTTCATTTGGATTGGATCGTTGGGATTTGATCTGAATCGATTTGCTTGTTGCTAGATCTATCTTCGATCGGATTGGGATTCCTCGATGGAATCTGATGAGTTTCTAGAAATGAAACACAAATGTCAAACATTGATTTCAAAGAAACTGTTTAATGATCAGATGAGTTTACCGGGGGTGGAGAGAGAGAGAGAGAGAGAGAGAGAGCTTGTAATTGTGAGAGAGAGAGAGATCAGATGAGTTTACCGGACGTCGCAGATTAGTAATTGAAGATGAAGAGAACAATTTGTAAGTGGGAATTTGAGGGATTGATGAAGACAACAGGTTTTTAGTGGGAAATGAGTGCACGGGACTGTTGAAGCAGTTGTTAGAACTTAGAACCGTTTTTTTTCAAAACGTCAAAACGCAGTTTGTAAAACCAAATTGTCCTAGTCATATTTTTTTTGGGACACGTAGGACAAACCGTGACACGTAGGACAAAAACGCCACGTAGGACAAAGGTTTGAAAAAAGTCCTGAATTATATAATAGATATTCATAATGCTTTTGAAGTTGTTACAAATACATTTAACCTTGCTTGAAGCTTAGTGTAGAAGTGTTGCTATAGGAATAATCGTTGATCTCCAATAGATATACATGAAGCTCTAGGAAGATCAAGATGAATGGCCAAAAAGAGATTAAAACTTTGGAATAATTTGGCCAAGTAAAGAGGGTTGCTTAAAAGCTTTGGACATTAGAAACTTTTTTCTCTTAAAGCTTCTATCAATAATCTTTTTCACAACTCCAGCAACAAACCCACATATATAGAGAAAATTCGGGTCCAAGAAATTGCTCGAAGTGCCCCTCAACTGATGGAAAAACAGCTTTTAGTACATCAAGGAATTGTGTTTTCTGTCCTTTGGGTTGATGGTAGTCGATTACAATACAAATGATAGTCGACTACTCAAACAACTGCAATCTATTTCTTTTAGGGTAGAGCATTTCCAATAGAAGATAGTCTTATTCAAAGAGTAACCGATTCCTTTACAGATACATGAGTTACTCTAAAACTTAAGAGAACATATTCAAAACATTTTAAAATATTTTTAAATCATTTTGTGTGTTCCTAAATGTATGTGAGCTTCTAGTAAGGCATTAACATTCAAAGACAAAAAAGAAAATAACATCAAATATAAAATATTACAGAGAAGTCTTTTGAAGTATATTCCATGCTTCAAGCTCATTGCCTTGCTGTCATGGCTTCTTGGCCTTGTTTAGCTCACCAATCCTTTAAGTTCTTCTTTGATTTGCTTTGAATTCATGCACTCATGCGTAAAATGACACGTTTGCTCATCATCAAAACTATATGGAATGACTCAATTCCACCATTTTCTCCCTTTTTGAGATGACAAATATGAATGTAAAATATTATGAATATGTGATATAACTTACACTTCCTCAACACAACTTAGTGCAAACCAAATGCTCTAAATATCAAGTGTGAGTGTTGCAAATCATATTATTTATACCTGGTCATCTAATATTTCTTCCCATGTGTTATTATCAAAAATGATATTCAATAAAAGTTCTCTCTCTCCCTTTTGAAAAATAGGCAAGCTTTTAAAAGCATTCTCTCCTTCATGCAAATATCTCTTCATTTAAATGTATGTCAAAAGAGTCTAAAGTGTATCATGACTTAATATCAAAAACATAACAAGTGTTGAAAAAAATATTAAGATACCACATATTGAAATATAGATGCATAGCTCTCCCTCTAAAGTTGCTTATTATTTTTGAATCTTCCCTTGAAATTGTGCATGTTCTTTGAAACATTGAAGGTAACAATCTAATCCCATCAAATCTGAGTACTTGAAAATAAAGATTTTGGTACTCTTTTCTTTCGAGTCCATAAGATTAGTCAAGGGGGTGAAATCAATCAAATTAAATTTCATTTAACTTAAAGTTGAGTATACTAAAAATAGACAATAAGCTCGGATACTCAAATATTGGGTTCAAGTAAGATAATCCAATAAGAACCCAAACCCATTTAGGATTAGTTTTCCTAGCATACAAAGAATTTCTAAAATCATGCATATGCTTCACAACATTATGCATATATGCATTTCTATCAATAAAGCCCAAATGATTTGGAACCCAAAACATATTACCATGCAATCTATGGATGGACATGGAATTCTTCTTAGCATGTGGATGCATAATCACATGATTAATAAAATCCAATTTATGAATAGACTATCAGAAATATTGGATTTTACAAACGTATTGCATGCAAATTTTCTATTCATAAAAGTATAATTCTTCTTTTTAGCATGCAAAAGATCAACATTATTCCTTTTACTTCTAACAACATTATTCCTTTTACTTATAACAACATTTTAAAGCATAGAATCATGTTTACATGAAGAAATTGTACTTAAACTATCATTGCTTTTAAAATTATCAATTTTAGAAACAAACTCTTCATGCATACATTTGCTCAAAGATAAATCACTAAAAAGCATACCAATTCTAGCATTAATATTTTTGCATCCATCCACGAGCAAAGAATTTTCAACTAATCTATCATTATCAATTCTCAATTGTTCAGTCAATAGATTAGCATCATTCAATCTAACAAGAGAGTTATCATGCTCAATCTTCAAAAATTCATGATTATGCAACAAAGTATTATGCTTTGTTTTTAATCTACATGATCATGTTGTAAAGACTTATACTGCTCAACTAAATTATTGTGTTTAACAATTAAATCATTCTCTTCATTGTCGTCATCATCATTAGAGGTAGATTTTACCTCATCATTTGTTTATCGTTTGTTTGTGTCGTGTAGCACATATCATATCACTCTCTTCCTTCTTTAGAATATAAACCATTCGATGTGGATTCATCTTGCTCCTTTATCATGTGACAAAGTTGGTTTGTTGTAGTGGCTCCTGACACAAGATTCAAAATTTTGTCATTCAAAAAACTTTGTATAATACCCATTACCTCTCCCCATCTTTTATTTCCAATTCCAATTACTCTTTCGTCCATTGTGATTCGGGTGTGGTAGGTGGTTGATAAGGCTTCTCCACAAGCTTCCAAAGATTGATGTCGATGGATTGAATATATCTCGTCATCCTCTTTTTCCAATCAAGATAATTTGCACCTTCGAACAACGGTGGGAATTTCCTTTGAGTGGATGTGACTCTTGTTGATGTCATCATGTACCGGGCTCTGATACAACGTATTGGATCTTGAGATGGCAAAGAGAAACACTAGAGGTGGTGAATAGTGTTTATGAAATAAAATACTTCTCTAGAAAATTCTTTTCAATATCAAAGTTAGTGTTACCTAATTTTGTCTTAATCAACCAATATAACTTGCAAAGATATAGATAGGCAGCAGAATATGAAATGCAAGTAAAAACAAGAGATAATAGCACAATCGCAAACACACTAATTTTATCCGGGTTCACCCCCTACAGGGCTATGTCCAATCCCCAAACCTCTGTTGGGCTTGAATACAATATTTAAATAAATAGTTACTACACCTCAGCTACAATGAGGAATTTTCTTTTACCTCCCTACAAGAGGTTTTTTTACAAACACCTTGTCTCCAATAAGAATTTTCACTCACCAACTCAAGTGAGAATATTTGCAATGCTTTGAAATTGTTGCAAATACATATATAGCCTTGTTTGAAGCCTAGTGTAGAAGTATTGCTATATGAACAATCTTTGATCTTCAATAGATATAAGTGAAGCTCTAGGATGATCAAGATGAATGGCCACAAGAAATTAAGACTTTGGAATAATTTGGCCAAGCAGAGAGGGTTTTGTTACTTAAAAACTTTGGACTTTCGAAACTCTTTTTCTCTTAAAGATTTGATCAATAATCGTCTTAATAACTCCAGTAACTGTTGGATCTGGATCCTAGCCTAGAGGGGGGGTGAATAGGCTTTTAAAAAATAATTCGTGCAACCCACGAAGAAGCACACACAGTTATAGCACAACCAGAGTAAATAAAATGCAGACACAGAGTACACAGCAGATTTACCCTGGTTCGGTCGTCCCAACGACCTACTCCAGCCCCCAAAGCAGAACTAGTATTGAATAGCGCAATAGGTACAAAACCACAAGTTAGAGCACGCTCAGAGCACCCTCTACGTCTCTACACTCGCCAGGCTCTCAGTACCCCACACACAGTGTTTCCTCTCACTATCAATCCTAGCAAAGCTTTCTACCATCTAGTCCCAAACTAGCTGGGTCCCACTTGTCTAGCCCCAACTAGACAAGTCCCAAAATAGTCACAAAATATGGTAAAGTTTCCCCTACGAGGATCTAACACAACAACTACACAAAATAATAAAGAACAGAGTTTAGGAATCTCAGTTTGTGTAGCGGCGATGTCCTCGTCAATCAGCACGGGTCGGATCTCGTCTGACGTAGATGTAAATGTCTCCTTGACACCGGCAACTCAAGTTGTGGCTTCTTGCTCAACAGTAAAATCTTGGAGAAATTAGTTGTGTAAGCCTGTGCTTGGAAAAATTCGGCAGGCTCCCATCAATTCTTGTGTGCACAGGAGATTTTGTGTGACTCTGCAACAAATGAACAAGTGAGATAAACAAGCTTTGTTTAATATTATTAAAGGCCACCTCTTTTATTCTTTTGCAGATTGAGAGTACACAAAAATATTTCGGCCGGCCTTTGGTGTTTTTTTTATTGCCGGCCCAAAGCTTCGGCTGCCAAAGGTCAGGGTGCACACATGAAAAAAAACGAAATTGACAGACTTCCCTTCTTTCTAAGAAATTTTCGGATCCTTTGCAACAATTTGTGCGACTCTGCAAGGATTTATGCGGCTGTCACGCTTGAAGGCCCTGCAAAAAAAACTTAATGTTATTAGATAATAATTATAAGTTAGATACTCCTTGCACCTTTTTTTAAAGTCTTCATCCGTGTACTGAAGCTTGTTAACTTGTTGCACGAATTAATGAATGTATTATGGGCATGCAACCTGCGACAACCAAGGGCTAAGAAAAAACAACAAGAGAGTTAATAATAAAGAAAATGCTTTTCTCTCTCTCTATGTGATCGGTGGTGGCCTATTTAATTTTATGCATGAAAAATAACTCTGTGGTTGCAACTTTGCCCCTCTTTAATTGATTGCCCTTTTGATGCGTGCAGCTTCAAAGAAATTTGAATGGAGTACGAGCCTGCGGCTTCAAAAACATTTGCGCATGGCAAATTGCTTGCTGCCAAGGGAAGATATTGACAATGGAAGAGCTTGAGGCAACACAGAGATTAGGGTTTTAATGTTTATTTGGCCGCATGCTTCTTTGTTTGCCGCAAAAATAATTTAATCAGCCGCGCCTTTGCTTCCTCTTTGACGTTGGCTTATATTGGGAGGATTAGGGTTTTGGAAAGAATCCCTAAGAAATAGGGATTGGGAATTTCAAAGGTGATTTGATTCTATCTCTTTGCACCACAAATAGGAGATTTGATTTGAATAAGTTGGGATTTGATAGCAATTCAAATTGGGTATGAATGGGAGAAGAATAGGAAATGGGTAGACACAAATCCATCTAATTGATTTGATCAAATATTAAATTGATTTGAATCAATCCAATCTCCTAAGTCAATTTGACTTGGTCCACTTTTCTCTCCTTTGACCAAGTCAAACTTCTTTGTGCACACACAGACTCTTTCTCCCAATATGCTATACGAATAGCAATTCCTCCAAATAGTGATCGCCAAACCTGAAACACACTAAGCACACACATCAGATATACCGACACGTTTGTCATCATCAAACCCAGATCCTAGATCGTTGCTTCCAACAATCTCCCCCTTTTGGTGATGACAAACCCACAAAAGATTTTATCAATAGGAATGAGTGTGTGAAGTGTGTTGAAGGGTGTAATGCAATATGGATCATGAGATGAATATTCAAGCACTGCAACATGGCATGCACAGACTTATAACAAATACAATAGCATGCTCCCCCTTCTCTCAAGCTCCTCCTTCAACAAGTATTCAAGAATATTTCAGGCTCCCCCTTCAACAAATAATATCAACATCAGAGCTCTCAAAATCTTTTCTTTCTCCCCCTTTGTAATCACCAAAAGTGGATTAATGAAGTCACAAAAATATCACATGCAAAAATAAATCATTATTAGAAGTAGCGTGCAATTTGCATGAGTAGTCTAAATAATAGGCAGTTCAAGTTCATATAATTTCATACCCGGACTTCTCCACCTTTGTGAAAGTGTAGTGATATAGACAATTAAGTACAAGAGGAGATTCAATTTCAGAACAATCAACCAAATCAATCCGCATTTTCCAATTTTTCATGAATATCACTAGGATTGATTTTTCTCACCTCATCAAAGATGAGTTCAAGTTACCGAACCCCAAAACATGGCCTAAAAGGACTTTTAAATGTGGGGTGGTATTGCTTGACGAGTTATATACACCAACGCTAATGATTACCCATGTAGCACAAGTTGGATACTCGTGGGTTGTGTTTTAGCCATGAAGTGTATCCATTTTTCATACGGAGCAAATATCGTTTTTTTTAATTCTTTTGTGCTCAATTTTAATTCATGGCTAAACACATCATATCCCTTAGAAATTTCAGAAATTAATCATTCCTACATTCACTTTCCATTATTCTTCAAAAGAATCTCCAAAAGCACTAAAACGTCAAATATCGTGAAAGTGCAACTGTAGGTGTAGAAGTCAAGTTTGAAACTTATGAGACATGTCATGGCTACTAAAAAGAATAACATCATGTTCATGTAGCTACAACAATAATGAATTGACTTCTACAAGGGATAGAATTGATCATTCATAAAATACCACTTAATAGATTCATAAGAAGATTCAATAAGCACAATTTTTTTTTGTTTTTTTTTTTGATTTTTCAAAAAAAAAATTTCAGAAATAAAAACATTAAAAATCATCCATGCAAGCACACAAAGCAAAATAAATCAAGCACACACAAAAATCTATGAAGGTATGCAATGCAATGCAAAGAGGGATAGACATTATACCTTCTCGTCGCTATTTGACGAAGGAGCTAAAAGAATGAAACATTGAATTTAACGCTCCTCGCCAAAACTCCATCACACCTACATGAAAGGTGTTAAGTGTGACCTTGGAATCCAACAAGGTCCACTAGTGTTAGCCAATATTGTTTTAGGAACCCACACTTGTTTAACCTTGATGTTTGTGTTCCTAAATTTACAATAATATGAAGTGTGGCCTACACTATCACAAGTAAAGCACTTTGCATATAAGTTCTTTGCAATAGAGGGTACATTGTGGAATTTCTTGAATTTTTGCTTTTCAACGTTTTTCAGACCAAAACCAAGTCCTCTTCTATTATTGACATATAATTGATTCTCTAAAATAGTGTCCAACGATTGTTTTCCTATAGAGAATTTCTTAATGGCCAATTCAAGATGAGAGACTTTGATTTTTAATTGTTTATTCTCTTCCACAAGCATCGTGCATTTACTTATAAAAACTCTCTTGTTTTCCTCTTCCTTCTTCTCGAATTCAATCATTTTTCTTTTGAAGTCATTATCTAGCATGCAAAATTTATCCTTAAGCTCTCTTATTTCATATTCTTTTTCAGCTTCGAGCTTCATTAAATCTTGTTTAAGCATGCTATTTTGATTTAATAAAGAGGAACACGAAATACAAGGAGCATTTTCATCAAAGCTTTCTTTTTCCTTCTTCATGATTTCAATAGTAGACTTACATGCATTAAGTTCAATTTTAAGTTTTTCATTCTCTTTAAACACCTTATCATCTCTAACTTGCATGTCATAGTTTTGATTTTGGAGACATTCAATAGTGAACTCATGATCTACTATTTGATTTTGCATTTCTTCACAAATTTTAAGAAGTTCAGCTTTGATACCTGACGATGTCTCATCTTGGATGCCCATCAAAGCCATGCAAGAATGGGCTTCATGTTCCTCCTCGCTTTCAGCTTCGCTATCCATATCCCATGTTAATACCTTCGCTTTTCTTTTTCCTTTAGCGAGCTGAGCAGTTTCATTTGGGCAATCCTTCATCAGATGTCCTCTTCCCTTGCATTTAAAACATTGCATTCCATCAGTAGATTTCTGATCATTAAATTGCTTGGAAGAATTATTAAAGTTAGAACGATTAAACCTGGGTGTCATTTCGTTTCTCCCATGCTTGGTCTTGATGAACTTTCTGAAGTTTCTCACCATTAGCGCTATGTCTTCATCATCATCCTCTTCTTCGCTAGCTTGCAAAGCAAGGGGCTTTATGGCTTTCTCTTTCTCCTCAGGTTTCTCTCTTGCTTCAACATTTTGTAGTTCCAACTCATGGGACATCAAATTACCAATAAGGTCCTCCACCTTCAATTGAGACAATACCTTTGCTTCCTGGATGGCGGTGACCTTTGGTCTGAAAGAGCTTGGCAGTGCTCTTAATATCTTTCTCACCTGTTCAAGGCTAGAATATGGCTTACCGAGCGAGCTAGACTTGTAGACGATGTTGGTGAATCTCGCAAACATTTCTGATATGGTCTCTGATGGTAGCATGCGAAATCCCTCGTACTCTGTGCTCAGAAGTGCAAGTCTAGACTCCTTCACCTGTGACGTTCCCTTGTGCGTCACCTCCAAAGTATGCCATATTTCCTGCGCAGTTAGACAATGTGAGATTCTATTATATTCAGATTTATCAAGTGCACAAATGAGAGCATTCATAGCTTTAGCATTTAAAGAATAAGATTTCCAATCATTATCATCCCATTTGTCATTTGGTTTTTCAATCTCAGCATTTTCTACTTTAATTACAGGCAGTTTATATCCTTTTTCAATTATTTGCCAAGCCTTGTAATCAACAGAAATAAGGTAAATGTTCATACGATTTTTCCAATAAGCATAATCACCTCCGTTAAACCTAGGGGGACGGGAAACAGACTGACCCTCAGCAAAAGCACTATCCATATGGTTATTCATGGTCAATCCTAGGCTAGATCCCAAAACCCGCTCTGATACCACTTGTTGGATCTGGATCCTAGCCTAGAGGGGGGGTGAATAGGCTTTTAAAAAATAATTCGTGCAACCCACGAATAAGCACACACAGTTATAGCACAACCAGAGTAAATAAAATGCAGACACAGAGTACACAGCAGATTTACCCTGGTTCGGTCGTCCCAACGACCTACTCCAGCCCCCAAAGCAGAACTAGTATTGAATAGCGCAATAGGTACAAAACCACAAGTTAGAGCACGCTCAGAGCAACCTCTACGTCTCTACACTCGCCAGGCTCTCAGTACCCCACACACAGTGTTTCCTCTCACTATCAATCCTAGCAAATCTTTCTACCAGCTAGTCCCAAACTAGCTGGGTCCCACTTGTCTAGCCCCAACTAGACAAGTCCCAAAATAGTCACAAAATATGGTAAAGTTTCCCCTACGAGGATCTAACACAACAACTACACAAAATAATAAAGAACAGAGTTTAGGAATCTCAGTTTGTGTAGCGGCGATGTCCTCGTCAATCAGCACGGGTCAGATCTCGTCTGACGTAGATGTAGATGTCTCCTTGACACCGGCAACTCAAGTTGTGGCTTCTTGCTCAACAGTAAAATCTTGGAGAAATTAGTTGTGTAAGCATGTGCTTGGAAAAATTCGGCAGGCTCCCATCAATTCTTGTGTGCACAGGAGATTTTGTGTGACTCTGCAACAAATGAACAAGTGAGATAAACAAGCTTTGTTTAATATTATTAAAGGCCACCTCTTTTATTCTTTTGCAGATTGAGAGTACACAAAAATATTTCGGCCGGCCTTTGGTGTTTTTTTTTTGATTGCCGGCCCAAAGCTTCGGCTGCCAAAGGTCAGGGTGCACACATGAAAAAAACGAAATTGACAGACTTCCCTTCTTTCTAAGAAATTTTCGGATCCTTTGCAACAATTTGTGCGACTCTGCAAGGAATTGTGCGGCTGTCACGCTTGAAGGCCCTGCAAAAAAAAACTTAATGTTATTAGATAATAATTATAAGTTAGATACTCCTTGCACCTTTTTTTAAAGTCTTCATCCGTGTACTGAAGCTTGTTAACTTGTTGCACGAATTAATGAATGTATTATGGGCATGCAACCTGCGACAACCAAGGGCTAAGAAAAAACAACAAGAGAGTTAATAATAAAGAAAATGCTTCTCTCTCTCTCTATGTGATCGGTGGTGGCCTATTTAATTTTATGCATGAAAAATAACTCTGTGGTTGCAACTTTGCCCCTCTTTAATTGATTGCCCTTTTGATGCGTGCAGCTTCAAAGAAATTTGAATGGAGTACGAGCCTGCGGCTTCAAAAACATTTGCGCATGGCAAATTGCTTGCTGCCAAGGGAAGATATTGACAATGGAAGAGCTTGAGGCAACGCAGAGATTAGGGTTTTAATGTTTATTTGGCCGCATGCTTCTTTGTTTGCCGCAAAAATAATTTAATCAGCCGCGCCTTTGCTTCCTCTTTGACGTTGGCTTATATTGGGAGGATTAGGGTTTTGGAAAGAATCCCTAAGAAATAGGGATTGGGAATTTCAAAGGTGATTTGATTCTATCTCTTTGCACCACAAATAGGAGATTTGATTTGAATAAGTTGGGATTTGATAGCAATTCAAATTGGGTATGAATGGGAGAAGAATAGGAAATGGGTAGACACAAATCCATCTAATTGATTTGATCAAATATTAAATTGATTTGAATCAATCCAATCTCCTAAGTCAATTTGACTTGGTCCACTTTTCTCTCCTTTGACCAAGTCAAACTTCTTTGTGCACACACAGACTCTTTCTCCCAATATGCTATACGAATAGCAATTCCTCCAAATAGTGATCGCCAAGCCTGAAACACACTAAGCACACACATCAGATATACCGACACGTTTGTCATCATCAAACCCAGATCCTAGATCGTTGCTTCCAACAGTAACAAACCACCATATATAGAGAAAAATTTGGGTCCAAGAACTTGCCCAAAATGACCCTCCAACGAATGAAAAAAACAGCTTTTCATAAATTACAGAACTGTGTTTTTTGTCCGTTGGTCTGATGTCCGTTGGTCTGATGGTACAAATGATAATCGACTACTCAAGCAATTATAGTTGACTACCAAAACAACTGTAGTCGACTACTTTTAGAGGCAGAGCATTTCCAAAAGATGGTAGTCGACTCCTATTCAAAGAGTAGCTGAGTTATGTGTATTTGCTCTAAAAACTAAGGAGAACATTTTCAAAACATTTTAAAACATTTTAAAATCATTTTTTTGTGTTCCTAAGTATGTGAGCTTCTAGCAAGGCCTTAACACTTTAAGACAAGGAAAAGAAAATTACATCCAATATAAAATATTATAAAGAAGTCTCTTGATGTATTTTCCATTATTTAAGTTCCTTGCCTTGCTTTCATGGCTTCTTGGTCTTGTTTAGATCACCAATTCTTTGAGTGATTTTTTGATTTGCTTTAAATTCTTGCACTCGTGTGTTAGATGACATGTTTGCTCATCATCAAAACTATATATGGTGACTCAATATCCAACCCTATATACATAAAAATATTTATTAAAATTCTAAAAATTCTAAAAATTTATTGAAATTTTAAAATTTATATTATAAAATTTATTAAAATTCTTTTTAAAATTATTACAAATGCATTTCTATAGAAATATATACATAATATATACATAAAAATTTATAAAATTCCGAAACTAAAAATCAGAACGAAACTAATGAAACAGACGAAACTGTGCAAAACCTAAAATTTTTGCAACGACTGAAACCAAAACCGAAACTGAGTTCTCAAACCTTGGTCTTTCTCATTGATGATGTATTTGATTGTAACTCGAAGCTACAAAGATCAAGTTTATGTAAAGTTAGTAATGTAACCAATGCATGTCTCGATTCCTATCCCAACATTGCTAATTAATTGGTTGTGTTCACAATGGAACCCAAATTAGATTATACCTCTTGTGATCAAAAACTCATTCCAAGGCCAAAATTTGACTCAATTAAATATGTCCAGTTGAATGATTTACCTAACTTGATTCTTGCATTCTAATCAAGCATCCTGAATCCTTCAGCAAATGGGCATTTATTTGGCCAATTCGCCATGAGGATTCTTGCTCGATGTAGAATCAAGCGCGAAAGTCTATGTTGCGCAACCTTGATAAATTTTTAAAATCAAATTTAAAATTGGTCAATTTTAATTTTTAGCCTAAATTGAAAATTTTGTCCATACATATTTTTAAAATGGGGATGGACCTTTAATATCTTAAAAGTTGATCGAACCGTGGCCAAATAGATTTCTTTCGTTACTAAGAGGATATTTTGGTAAGCATGAAAAGTTTTGAAGTTACAAAAGAATAGTGTTTGACCACACAATGCCTATTGATGGTATAAAACATTTGTATTGGCAGTTGAAGAGGCATGAATGAGCCCACATAAAACAGCAGTGGAACTAGGCACATTGGAATTTAAAGCTTTGGATATGACAATATAAGGGAGTTGGTGTATTGACGGCAAAACACCACTATGCGGCAAAACACCAAGTGTTTGACGAACGTAGCAAAAGAGATTCCTGGATAATCTAGAGGGAATGAATTTCCATCTAAATAGAGTTGGGAGTGGTGCTGGGAAGTTTTGAATTAGTTAAAGCAATGAGAATATCTAATGAAGTTTGGGAAAATTGTAGATATATTGAAACTTTTTGACAATATAAGTAGCAAAATGAGACGTTAATGTCCTATATTTGTCTCCGAAAGTCTAATATCAATCATTTTCTTCATGATTAAACTCTAGAACATCATTTGATGCAATGTCTAACTCAATATCTGATGAGAACTCAAAATCTTCTTTCTCTTCTATTGCATGTTTCTTCCTCTTCGATGACAATGATGCTTCTTTCCTTGTTCTCTTATGGTTGTTCGTTCTTGCACTCTTATTTCTCTTTAGATTAGTTTCTATAGTTGTGGCATATTGCCTTTAAATTAATTGCTCGCCAAGAAGCTTTCATCATAGCTATCCGAATGCGATGTATCATTTCGTTTTGCAGGAACCAACCGTTTCGTGACCCTTTCTTCTTCATAAACGGCCAAGAAATTTGACAAGCTTGTTCTTTAGCTTAGCATTTAATTTGATGATGTCTAAGCACACAACATTTTATGACAATATTTGATATGATTTCTCTAGGTTTTATTGGATAAAAAGATGGGTTTTGACAGAAAACGAGATTTTTAGTGAAAAGGTGGGATTTTTAGGGTAAAATGGATCTTTAGTGCTAGAAAGAAATGTTTTGGGGGTTGTTTTTATTGATAAATAACTGAATAAAGAAGGAACACAAGATATGTTGAGTTCTTTGGAGAGCTCTCAAGCCGTCGATTCGAGAGGAGGGTCGCGTGCTCCAATAAAAGATGGATTTTTATCAATCTCAACTAGATTTACCACTTTGATACGATCCGGATCTGATTTTTGGGATACAAATAGGATTTTTTTTTTATGGAAAAGATGTGATTTTTTAAGAAATGTAGGATTTTAGGGTTAAAAGAGGGGATTTGGGGGGACAGCCAAGATTTTTATTGATAAAAACTGAAATACAGAGATAAAGTTGGCCACGTTTGAGAGGTAGACCGCTCTTCTAGTTTTGATTCGAGATAAAGCTTAACCCTTCCACTAGATCTAAAGGATCTACCTTCTTATCTCTCAATTCTTCACAAAACTCAACATCATCCACTCTCTAATCTTTCCCTTTATTTATAATAAGACTCTTATTGAGCCGATGTCCCTAAATTACCATAATAACCTTGTCATTTTTATTCAAAATTACAAATCTGTCCCTGAACCACAAAATTACAAAAACGCTTTTTGTGACCAGAAATTACAGATCTGCCATTTTAGCCTTAAACCCTAATCCTAATAATATATCTTTGTATGAATCTACAAAGAAAACAATTCAACGTTATATCCTTAAAATAAATAGTATTCTTTTAAATTTTAAAATATTCATCCCCATTTGCTTTATTTGGGGATCATCGGTCCCATAAAATATCCATGTCAATTAGCAATTTATAAATTTAGTACATATTAATATAAAAAGTTCAAAACGAATAATCTTATGCCATCTTTGAAATTAAAAATTATCTTGAGTTAAAATTATGCATGTTTGCTTGATTCTTTGAATGTTCCCGCCCAAAAGAACCCCGTTGATTTGGATACAGAGGTAATTGCTCGCTAATCTTATTAATGAATTTGAGTTCCTTCGCAAACATATTGTGCATGTAATTCATGAAGCCATTCAAGATGTGACTATCTTCCTTATAGTAATAATAAAGCAGGTTCAAATAACACTTTATTGTATGCCATGATGACTTCAGCTTCTCATCCCAGATTTTCTTAGCAAAAGATGCTTCTTTTCTTGATGGTTGAGGGTCAATGCAACTCTTCTGAGCTTTATCCAAGTCACCACGGTCAAAACTCCTTGGACACGACTCTATCATCATCTAACCTCTGTAAAATTTCATCAAAGGAGACAAACAATTAGGATTAGCTTTCAAGTGACCAACTATAGATCATATCATCCTAAAAGTAACAACTACTAATTTTTAGAAGTTACATTTATCAGCACCTTCTTATTGGAAAAGATGCATTCCTCTCACAGTGCAGCTGAACTTTTGCTTCTACTCTCCTCCCGTATGGAGCACAACAATATGAAAGTTGTGGCAAATCTAGTAAACTTGGGCCTCGTGAACTCACCTTCAGCAAAATTCATCATCAATCCAAGAGTAATGGTGTGCACCACATTCTCTTCTTCACGTCTATGATTGCCTGTCCATAAAATTATAGATATTGTTCCAGTGTGTTGCTCTATCGAGACATCCAAAGAACATATGAATGTGGTACCCACCAGAGAGAGTGTCAATATTCATGATGCTATGATGCTTTCTATCTGACCAAGCATCGTTTATAATGTAGCATCCATAAATAATGCAACTCTCTTTGAATATCTGGAGGTTTTCCTTCGTCCCTGCCTCTATCGGTAGAGACATCACACATAACTTGCAAGGCTTCGGGGTATCCAAGAATGTTTCAAACTTACTGCTTGCCTGAAGCATTTGCTTGAAATATGGAAGTGTTGCGCTAATGAAAGGAATTTCGGCATCAAAGAACCACTTTGTGATGTATTTCACTTAATCCCATGGCCGGTTCTATCACTAGGCAGCTGAGGCGGCCGCCTTAGGCCTCCGATTTTGAGAGGCCTCGTATTTAATTTTTTCCTAAGCCTAACAGGCAACAGGCCACTCAATTAAAATTTCTAAGCCCACTTCCTTTATCTTATTTATTCAAGGCCTTGTTGTGATGCATCCCCGCCTCAGGTCCAAGCCCGCCTCAGTCCAATTCCAGCAATGCCAAGAGAATCCCAAGAGGCAATATACTTTGTCAAAGGCTGAAGTCTCAATTCTCAAACGACAAAATACCAAAAAAAATCTCAAACGACAACTCCTAGCCTCCAGCTCCAACGCAAGTTACGCAACATCGCCACTCGCCACACCCCCCCACTGTTGCTCTCGGCCTCTCTCTCTCTCTCTCTCTCTCTCTCTCTCTCTCTCTCTCTCTCTCTCTCTCTCTCTCTCTCTCTCTCTCTCTCTCTCTCTCTCCGTGGTGTTGCTGGGAGCCTAGCGCCCTCTCCTTCCACTTGTCCGGACTCCGGAACGATCACCTTTGGCAGTTTTCTCTAGCCTACAAGAATCACAAATTTTGCAAGAATCACAAATGTTTAAATAACCTGAATGAGATTTAGTTATACGAAGGCTCCTAAAATTTTTGCATTGATACTTAGGCCTCATATTTTGTTTCGCTTTAGGCCTCATTTATGTTTGAACCGGCCCTGCTTGATCCTTCCTTGTTTTCTAAAGGTCGGATCAATTCTTGACAGCTTAATCTTTGCTAGACATGTAGCAACTCTTCTAGAGTTTGAGGTACGAACTTGTTCATCGGTCCGTTCTTTATTGAAGAAAATGTACTCCTTTGGGATAAGGAACCGCTGGTCACATTCCATTTTTTCACCAACATGAACATTGTCCACCAAGTTGTGGTTCTGGCCGCATTAACCTTATTTGTCTTCTGCCAAGTATCAACCATTTCCTTTGCCACTTTCTTTGCATCATTTGGCGCAACCGGGCATTGTAGAACATTTCCATTTACACATGGTAGATGTTGCTTCAAGCAGGTTATTTCTCCATCCAATTCTTGTTTACAATATTTGCTTTCGAAGGAACATTAGACCTTGCTTTTGCTACCATCCATCAACTTTCCATGTTGCCAACATGGGTCAATCCTCTTACTGCCACCTTTACTTTTTGGCTTGCTAGAGACGTCGGAAGGCATTGTTCTCAAATTATATATTCCTATTAAATTAATTAAACAACAAATGCTCTCTCTCTCTCTCTCTCTCTCTCTCTCTCTCTCTCTCTCTAACATGCACACACACAGCAAATACTATCATCAAATCAAATTCATCGCAAAGCCAGCTTGATTGCTGTGCAAAGTATAATATTACTCCATCTCATACAAGTACAACTATGAAAACTAAGAGACTTGCATGATTCCAATTCTTTCATTCACATGTTCTTGAAAGCAAAAGACCGTTGTTTTGAATGGACAAAGGAGGGACTAGAATAGCTTTTGGCAAGTAATATTCTTTTCCCCTAGTCATTAAGTTGCACTAGGCTATTTCTGGCAGACACTAGTTTCTCCATCATTGTTCATCGTTCGGCATCTAATTCGGGCTGGGCATTTACAATGTTTTGAAAGGCGGCAAAGGCTTACGCCTCAAGGCGCGCCTCAGGGCGAGGCTCACCTCCAGCGCCCTGAGGCTTGAGGGAAGAGGCTTTCACTCGTTGAAGGCGCCCAAAGGCTTACGCCTCAGGTCGAAGGCGCCCAAAGGCTTACGCCTCGGGTCAAAGGCGCTCAAAGGCTTACGCCTCAGTTCGTAGGCGCATCAAATACGTTTGGGTTTTCACGCCATCAACATGTGATTTTTTGCAAAAAAATTTTATTTCCCAAGTATAAAAGCTAAAAGAGAGAGAGAGAGACGACTCGCCGCCACCTTGATTTGTCGCCCCAGATGAAGATGATGTTAGTAGCCTAGGAAGTTTTGGGGAGGGAGATGGCTTAAATGAAGATTCTGTATTTGATGATGTGTAAGAGTAAATTTAGAGTCTAATTTTGCAACTCAAATACTCTGATCTTTTTTTGGATATTTTATATTTGTCTTTAGAGTGTTATTTTAATATTTTGATACTTTAATGATGGTTTGAAACTTAAATATAAGTTTTTTACATCTATATTTTAGAATTATGTGGTTATAATGTGTTACGCCTCACAACACGCTGAAGGCTTACGCCTTACGCGTTGAGGCTTACGCCTCGCGTCACGGGTCGAAAAAACGCCTCACGTCACGCCTTTGCGTTTTAAAACTTTGGGCATTTAATGACAGGAATTATTTTGGAAAACATGGACTTTCTAGCAGCCAGTAACTATGGGACTCTGGCTACAGTTTTTAAGACACTATGGGACGTATGCAATGGTTAACAATTCAGCTCATCTAATTCAGCATATCAATTTAACTGAATGGAGCTATATCAGAAACTTACTCATCAATCTAATGTTTAATCACCATCAAATTCGGCATATCGAATAAGCTCCAATCAGGTCACAACACATGGCCTCAACAACCTCAATTATTTTACTCCCACCCAAACTTCACCAGCAAAAACAGACATAATAACAAAATAAACCCGGACCAAATTATAAAAGTAGTCTCATTTAACAAGGACAGAACATTGGAGACATGTAGACAAGGACCTTGCTCTTCTGATCGTCATTGTGAGAATCCGAGAAGGAGAGAATCTTTATTTAGTTTTCATTATTATTGTGAAGGAAAAGGAAGAAGAAAGGTGATGGAATGGATAAGAAAACTCATTGCCGCCTAGTCTGAGTCTCTTTGCCACTCCGGAGCATTGCATGTCACCCGGTCACTGATTTCCGTCGCCTAGTCCTCGAATGGTGGGGGTGACCTAAATCTCTCCTCTTTAAATGAAGGGTTATAGTGTATGGGTTTTGGATCATTATAAGCACATGAAGAATAGGCATCAAGTCTGGTTATTTATGAATGACTTGCCGAGAATGTCAGGATGAGGTCCCATGGTGTATAAATGTCGTGCGAACTTTTAGCAACCAAAGGATTTAGAACTACCTAATGAAAATGGGATACATGAAGCATGATGTAAGTAATGTATAAGAAGAAACTAAGAGAGATCATGTTTGTTACTTATCTAATCATTTGTCATGTCAGTGCGATGGGATGCCATTCAAAGAATTAAAGCCAGCTGATTAAAGAGTAGAATTGCTCTTGATGTAGCCTTTGATCACAAAGTAGCAATTAAGCTGAAGGCAATATATGGCTAACCCGGTTTTTATGGATCCAAATGTAAGAAAACTTCCAACATGCAACTTAGCAAAATGAGAATTTTGAGATTGACGACTGGCAATGCATTCAACAGATAAGATGAAATGAATGCACATGAGAGAATTTCAGATTGAATTGAGTATGAGCTCAGGGAGGACACGGGACCATAGATGGAGCAGCAGCTAGTATGGTGGTAGACTGATATGATCCGGTGGATCGATCAATTAATTTCAGATTTAAAGGAGAAAAAAATATTTTAAAAAGAGGAATTTTTATAAGATTTGAGACGAAGAACAATAGATAAATTGGGCCTCTTTCGAGACGAAGCCCTATCTCCTAGCTTTGAATGAACGGATCAAAGCCTAAAAACCCTCACAATTGATAACTCAAAGTGTTTTCACAAATCAAGCATAAAAGAAATAAAAGACGGCTAGCCCTAATAAATAGAAAAAGCGGGGAATTACGAATCTAGTCCACAAAGACTAGAATACCCCTAGACTAACCCTCCTACGCCGCACGTAGGTCACTAAAGGTGGGTGGGTCCCACCCATGTAGCCGCCGGCCCTTGGGGTTTGCGGATGCGGGTCCGCATCAATACCGCCCCTTAAAAGAGCCACCTTGTCCTCAAGGTGGAGATCTGGCTTTGAAGGCCCCCGAGGGAAAACAGAGGCTAGGGTCACCTGTCAGAACCACCGTGCGACCCCCCTCCTGGAATTCCATCCTAAGCTGCTTCCAATTCATCTTCACCTCGCCCAACCCCCTCAGCCACTGCACGCCCAAAATCACATCGATATTGTCCAACTCTATGGGCAAGAAGTCCTCCACGATCTGCACCCCTTGTACGGTCAGACTCAGCCCCTTGCACATCCCACTGCTCTCCTCCCTCCTCCCTGTCCCTGAGAAGACCGTAAACGTCTCCAAAGTGCTCACCTGCAACCTATGACGATCCACCAAATGTCGAGAGATGAAGTTGTGGGTAGCCCCACTGTCTATGAGTACCGTCACCGGCGCGTCATCCAATCGTCCTGACAACTTCATGGTATGGTTCGTGGTTACCCCTACCAAGGAGTTCAGGGACACCTCAGCTACATCCAGATGTGCGTGCTCAACCTCGCTCTCTTCCGTCATCACTGGCTCACCACCATCTGCATACTCCCCCTCGTCCGGTTCTAGTACAATCTGCATCAGCCTGCTAGCACATCGATGACCGGGACTGAACTTCTCATCGCATCTGAAACAAAGGCCTGCAGCACGTCTCGCCCTCATATCAGCCTCAGTCATCCGTTTACCAGGGATCACTGGTTGGGTTTCCTCTCTCTTCATTTTCGTGTCCACTGGTGCTACTGTAACCCCCGGGAGTGGGGCCGGTGCTGTCTGACTACGCTGCCCCTGGGCTCCCCAAGTCCCCCGAATGCGTCTCTCCTCTGCATGCTTCTCCTCCGCCTTGTGGGCCAGGCGAAGGACATCCTCCAGTGTCCCCGGGCTCTGCATCCTCAGCTCTGCTCGTATGGAGGGCTTCAGCCCCCTCATGAAATTCCCGATCATCACCTCGTCGGTCACCCCCTTCACCCTACTATTCAGCATCTCGAACTTCTCCACATAATCCCTGACCATCCCCTCCTGCCTCAGAGCAGATAACTGCTCGTAGAAATCTCCCCCCGGAGTCTCCTGGAACCGGTCTAGTATCAGTGCAGACAGCTCCTCCCAAGTGCGAAAGGGGGTACGCGCCACCTTCCATCTGTACCAGGTCAATGTCTTGCCCTCGAAGTAGATTCCGATGGCCCTCAGAACCTCCTCCGTCAACCGCATCACCTGGAAGTAACGCTCCGCCCGGTAGATCCACCCATCCGGATCTGTGCCGTCAAAAATCGGCGTCTTTAGCTTCAGAAGGCGGCGATCTGCATTGATGTCCCCCTGGGGTCCACCATCTCTCCCGCGGTCACCCCCACGGCCGAATCCTCCGCCGACTGCCTCAACCGGTCCTCCCCCGTCATCTCCGTACCTCTCCTCTGGCCATGCGGGTCTCTCCCACGCCTCGGGCTGGTAGTAATGCCCGGGAAACTCTGGTGGTCGTGCAAAGTTGGGCCTTGGCCCAGGTGGGGTGGTCTCCGCCCTCCAAAATTGGCCCGCCGGGGTCCCAATAGCTGCCCCGGAGGCCCATCCGCCTCCTATTGTCCATGGGGTTCCCCTATGATGGGATACGAACCCAGCCACACCCCCAAAAGGTCGAGGAGTATTCGTCGGGCCCCCAGGAGGGGCGGCCCAACCCGCCGGGCCCTGGGAAGGCCCGGCCCAACTTGCTGGACCCCCAAATGGGCCCCTGCCGCCTCCTGCACCCCCGGATGGGGGTGCCGCACCCCCCGCGGCCCTGGCGGGGGGTGCCGCCTGCACCCACGGCCCGCCGGGGATTCTGGTGGCCCCGACGGGCTCGCCCAGGCCGGGGAAGGCCTGGGAGGGCTCGCCGGGGGCGCCGTTACCCCCGGAGGGCCGGGCGGCCTCGCCCAGGCCTGGGGATGCCTGGGTGGGGCCGCCGGCTCTTGGGCAGGCCCGATAGGGCCTGCCGTGCCCTGTTTTGACCCTTCCGCGCCGTCGCCTTGATGTGGGAAGCCCGCCGTCGACTGTGTGTGCCCTAGGGAGGCCGATTCTAGGGTAGAATCTCCCCCCTCTTGGATCCCCTTGCCTCGATCTCCCCCTTTCGCCACCGCAAGGGCTTGTATCATCTCTTTCAATTCTCGGAGATCCCGTCCTTGTTGCGCGGCATCCGTCCTCATCCCTCGAAGCTCGATTTGAATGTCTTCTTATGAATGAGCGTAATCCTTGAGTGATTCCCCCATTGTTTTCTTCAATCCTTCGAAGCGTTCTTCGATCTCCCGGTTGAGATCCTCCCGTAGCCCTTGAATCTTCTCTTCGACCGCATCCGCCTTCGATCTAGTGCTCACCGCCATTTAGATCTAGGGCTCTGATACCAATTTGATACGATCCGGTGGATCGATCAATTAATTTCAGATTTGAAGGAGAAAAAAATATTAAAAAAGAGGAATTTTTATAAGATTTGAGACGAAGAACAATAGATAAATTGGGCCTCTTTCGAGACGAAGCCCTATCTCCTAGCTTTGAATGAACGGATCAAAGCCTAAAAACCCTCACAATTGATAACTCAAAGTGTTTTCACAAATCAAGCATAAAAGAAATAAAAGACGGCTAGCCCTAATAAATAGAAAAAGCTGGGAATTACTAATCTAGTCCACAAAGACTAGAATACCCCTAGACTAACCCTCCTACGCCGCACGTAGGTCACTAAAGGTGGGTGGGTCCCACCCATGTAGCCGCCGGCCCTTGGGGTTTGCGGATGCGGGTCCGCATCATAGACCTAAAATGTGACTGCTTGATAAGTAAAAGAGAAGATATGTTGACTGCTAAACAGAGGGAAAAAATTTACATCGATGGAACAGCTCCAATCTTTTTGTTATTTTTACATCAGTTGCTAGTAATGGAGTGAGCTGCAAAGATTTTCTGCAGCAAAATTATTTTATGTACTAAACCGATTCAGTTGGATTACTGAACACGATTCTCGTCCACCAGTCACGTGTTTTCCCATAAGGTCAAATATCTAATTTTTGTTACAACAAAGTGACTCTCTGGACTAATGAAGTTCCTTGCTGATGTAGGCTGGTCATCTTCGTATTTGTCTCACTCTCGCATCACCTCTTTAGGTTTTGACCTAGTGTGAAAGCCCCTTGTCTGCCTTATCCTATTGACTAAACCTAGTCATAATATGGAATGTCATGACATTTCTCTGCTCATTGATATCTGCACGTGATGTTAATTATTTTGTTCTTAATTCCAGGCGTATAACCACTATGGACATGATCTGGAAATGGTCTGTGCAATTCTATGTGCTGGGCTGTACCCGAATGTTATCCAGTGCAAAAGAAGAGGGAAGCGGACAGCTTTCTACAGTAAGGATGTAGGAAAAGTGGACATCCACCCGGCTTCTGTTAATGCAGCCGTTCACATGCTCCCTCTACCCTACATGATTTACAGCGAAAAGGTGAAAACTACGAGCATTTATATTAGGGATTCGACTAATATATCAGAGTATGCTTTGCTTCTATTTGGAGGCAGCCTCAAGCCTGGCAAATCTGGAGAGGGCATTACAATGCTAGGAGGCTACCTGCATTTCTCTGCACCAAAGAATGTGATACAGCTGATTCAGGTAACATGAGTTTCACTTCGGAAACTTGCTATCTATACTTTAAAATATCATCCATTAGAAGCACTAAAATGATTCCAAAGGGCCGTTTAATGGATGAGACGTGATCATCATGAAGTCTCGAGATTTATTTCTTTTCCCAGCTAGAGTTAAACAAGATTAGAAAGATGATAGTGCTAGAACTTTTGCAGGCACTTGATTCTTATTAAAAGCGACAAATTAAATTTGGCGAAGATTGCTGTTGTTATTCTGGTATCCATTATTATTATTATTATTATTATCTTTTTTCATGCGCAGAGGGTGAGAGGGGAACTAGATAGACTTCTTCAAAGAAAAATTGAGGAACCGCGCCTTGACATCTATTCAGAGGGAAAGGGTGTTGTTACTGCAGCCGTTGAGTTGTTGCACAGCCAAAACGTTTACCATTAGCATCGATAGCAATCGTCTTTTTCCTTCTTCTGACGGAGGTTGAGGGGGTAACGTTGTAGATTTTTTCGAAGAAAGAATATCCAGGATCACGCCTCAATGTCTAGATGGAGACGGCGGTGTTACTGCAGTGGTAGAGTTCGTTGCACAGCCGAAACTTTTTGCCATTAGCATCTGGAGCAATCTTCTGATGCTCAAATTAACTTGCCTCTAAAGCCTAGATATTCAGTCCAGTATTTATTCTAGGTAAAGATATGCGGACATAGATCTATCATTTACGTGTAGGCTATATTTGGTCTATGTATTTCGGTTCTCCCCTTAAAATTACCTCAAATGTGTAAGCCCATTTTATGTAACAATTTATTTTGAAAATTCAGGCATATATTATTATTATATTACACAGTACCATCACTCTATTTGCATCACTGGGCTTTTTGGGGATGCAAGTTTGAATCTCAGTTACATTGAGTTATGACTGAATAAGGTCGGCAGCTATGATTTTCCTACGTGATCTTTTGCTTTTGAAATGGCAATGGCTTCCAAGTCTCTTAGGGCCTGTTCTTTTGCTGGAATAGGAAAAATAGAATATGGGAAAGTTTGTATTTCAAATAGAGAGAAAATGGAGTTTTGTGTTCTTTTGGGTGGAATAGAGTATGGAAAGTGTGGTTTGGAATAGAAAGTGGGGTTCACATTTTATTCTTGTGTTCTTTTGGGATTGTGGAGTTGGAATGAAAAAGTGGAAAGTGAATGAGTTGGAGGGAAGAGATAGAGAGAGATGAGAGAGTGGGGCACACCATTCCTAAGGATTTCATTGTATTCCAAGCAAAAATCTTGGAATACAAAAATGCTCATCATTACCAAATTGGAATAGCCACGTAGGATTCTATTCTACGCCCAAAAGAACAACCGCTTGGAGTAAAACCTTGGAATAGGGTGAACAGTGCCATTATTCTTATTCCCGCCCTTGTTCCGCGCAAAAGAACAGGCCCTTATTTTCATTTTTCCAGAAGAGTTTTCTCATGAGAGGGAATATTTGTATTTTATTCAATTATTGATATTGATGGTGTACTAGTTGTTGATTGGGAAAAAAGGTTAATGCATAACAATTTATTACCTTACATCAAAAGAGTTCCCCGTCCAGGCTTCGTTGTTACATATATTATGATACATTTGTTGACGTGTAAATATGAGTACATGATTTTACGTTGAGAATAATGTGAATCATATGACAACTAGACTTGTCATATAGACTTAGCCTCATGTATCAAAACACAAAAATGGGTAAGTACAAGCCATATAGACTTAGCCTCATGTATCAAAACACAAAAGTGGGTAAGTACACGTCACACATGGGCTTGTACTTGTTGTACCGTCCACTTTATTATCTTGGTATATGAGGCTAAGCCTCCATTGTCCTATGATATCCATTATTCCCTTGTACATTTAGTGCTTAGACGCATGGCTATACACACAGACAAAATTGCCTCGCACACAGATCATTTATTTACATGTGTGCCATTCAATATTTACAACTTCTCCATTCAAATTTTATGCTTTTTAACCCTCCTCTTCCTCAACACTTCCTCTTCTTCACCGGCAGCTGCTACCCATCTCTGTCACCTCTGCCTATGCTGTTACTGCCTCCTCTTTCCTCATGCCACCTCTGCTGCCTATGGCTCTGCACAAAGAGATTCCATGCTTGCTGAAGAGGGAGAGGATATTAGGAGGCATCAAGGGGGTGATGGTGGAGGAGGCAGCATGGCGGCAAAGAAAGATGTGAGCGGAGGAAGAAGAGAGTTGTAATTTGAGAATATGGCACGTGTGTGTAAAGTAAAATATTAATTTTAAATATTATTAGGTGTGTATGTAAAGTGGTCTTTGTGTAAAGCAATTAGGACTATGTATAGAATTTTCACATATTCTTACCTCAATATCCATGGACATAAAAGTTACGATGGCTTGTTATAATATATTTGGCTCTATTATAATATATTTGGTGTTGTGAACGAGAAACAGGTTTGGAGAAGGTTGAGGCTAGGAAACCCCTAGCCTCCTTTATATAGTATTCATAATGGTTACTCATGTGGGTGGATACCCAATAGGCCCAATGGGTCCTATTCATAACATTTCCCCTTATCCAACCAACGTGATATACTCTACTTATGAATACTGCATGATTAATTAGTATTAATGAGTATCTTAAAGGGTGGATACTTCTAGATCCAAGTTAGGGGTAACTGCCTCGTTAAAACCCCTTAACTATGGAAAACCATGTGGGAAAAACCGATAGCGAAGGGAAAAGAGTACAACACTCCATAACTTCCCCTGATTTGGGGATGTGTCGAGGGGTGGATACTTCTGGATCCAGAGTCAATGTGGTTGCCTCATTAAAACCTTGACTATGGAAAACCCTGTGGGAAAAACCACTAGCCAAGAAAAAAGAGTACAACTCTACAGTTGACTCCCCCTTATCTGATCAAGCTTCAGGCTTACAGATATCCTATATATCTATACATTTATCTCCTATGTGTCTATACATCCATCTCATCTACAGCATTCCGAAAGCAAAAGTAAAGTACAAGCATCACTCATCTATACAAGTTTCACTCATATAAGGCAGTAGCTGAAATTAAAGGAGCGCTAGCGAACTTGGTAGACAGCTCCACGTCTCAATCGTCATTGTCTGCGAGGTACTTCAGGACCTGGCTTTGTATGTTCTTGAACTGCTCCTTGGGTGATGAGCTTCTCGGGATGGTGGAAGGATGTAGACTTGGGAGGATTCTGTGTAGATCTTCAGGAGGTGGACGTCCCTTTTATGCCATTCATCGCGATGATCTGTAACCTGCATATGCAAATACATTTAACATAGAGGATTTTTCCTCGACCCTTGGAGATAGCGCAGAAGCTAATATCTCTGGTCCAGTGGTGCGCTGCAGGCGTTGCATTGTACCTGGTTAATAGCTATACTACTAACGCTCAAAAGAGATGCATGCAGTTGACCAGGTAAAAGAGTATTCCAAAGACACTTAAGGTACTTCTGGACCTTGTATATTCTTCCCCTCTTCCAGCTAACGGAAAGGGGGTATTTTAATGTAAATCCATACAACCAAATAGGTGTATTTAGTGGAGAATGATTTTAATGTTTCTTCATCAATCGTCATTGTATGAAGTTTTCATTTTCGGGATGATTAATTAATGTCATCTTCAGGATGATAGTTCATTTCCAGGATAATAGTTCATCTTCAGGATGATTAATGTCATCTTCAGGATGATAGTTCATCTTCAGGATGTTACTGTCATCTTCATGATGATTAATGTCATCTTCAGGATGATAGTTTATCTTCAGGATGATTGTGTTCTGTAAGCCAAGAATTTATGCCTAGCTAGGACTTTCATATCATATCATATCTGATAGATAGGCTTTAACAGATATTTCGGTATTTTCTCTTCAGGAGATCCGATAATATTTTGTGTTATTAAAATAATCTCAATTCTTTTAATTTGCTCTCTTAAGAACAATACTGTTTTTAAGAGGTGCAAACAACAACCTTTTAGTATGAGTCCTTTAAGGATCTCTGTCTAAGTTGTCTTTCCTTTAATCATATTATTAATATATGCCTCAAAAGAAAGGAAAGTAAAGAAAGAAAATTTTTATACATGCAGTTGAGGAAATTTTATATTGGTAATTTTGTCACATCCAATAGCAACATCAACCAAAAATTCCATCCTTTTGCCATTCGTTGGGTTACACCTTGACATAAACCAGTCGATGCATCAGATTCATCTTGTAAGTGAGTTCAGCTCATCTTACTTGATTACTTCCTGGTTTGAGCGATTTATACCTCTAAAGCTATAGCAAATTAAAATGCTTATAGCTAACGATTTTATTTTAATTCTCCTTCAATACTTAGTTATCCCACAGGATTTGATATCATTTTTGATATCAGGACTTCAGGTCCATACACCTCATATTTCATAAGTGAGTCCAGCTCACCTTATTATTGCCTCATTCCGCATTATTATAATTTGGCCAAATCTCTATCTTTGCTTCAGGCAAAGCAGAGTTGTGGAATCGATATTAACTGGCAAAGTGAAATATGAGAGAATTTGTCGACAAAATGTGTTCTTTCTTGTCCAAAGACTCACCCTGTACGTACTATAAACATTTGATTTCTCCCAGAGGTGTCTCCTTCACGACGCGTTAAAGCAGTGAAGGTTCTGGGACGGGTAAAGAATATGGACAGATCCAGAATGGGTCCTTAGCAACCAAGCTGCAATAAGGTTCTGGATTTGAGCTCACTTTCCTGTGGTGTTATTGCTTTTTCGGTCTCCAGGAGTAGATTTCTCTCGTTGGAGCCTAGTGGTATGTCCTCTCATCTCTTAAGGACATCCACTTCTGCTAATGGTGGATTGCATCCATTATATTTGGTATGTCAATCCTAGCTGGATTTTTAGTAGCAGGGATGTGAAAGTTTTGAAAATATTTAAATTGTCAGTCTAATTATAATCAGATCATATGTATTTACTTTTTAAATGGTCAATTTGAGCTTCAGGCTCATAGATGATTTGAACCAAAAAGTGAATTGAAGGATCTTCAGGATCATTATTACTATCAACACACAATCTATAAGATGTGTACTAATGCCTTACTCATACGAGATTTATTCATCAAAGTTGGTTAGTCCTGATGAATGTGTTTTCTTTATGGCATCATGACGGTTTATGTAGTGTTGCTTCAGGAACACATACACAGCGTTACGGACGCACCATCTTTAAGATGTGCTCTAAACTCATTCTTAGAAAATGTTTATATGGAGTTGATCAGACTCATATAAAAAGATTCTAATGGTATGTTTAGCTGAGTGTACGCAACCACTGTTGCTAATTATTTATGATTTCCCATTTTTATCCAATGTTAACATCATTTTTAAAAAAAATGAAGTTGGATAATGACCATTTTTAGAGGATATATTGATGAGTACACCAAAGGTACATCATCGGTCCTATTAAGGGAGTGGACAAAGCTTATTTATATCCCTTAAATACTCTCAAGAGACCTAAAGGTCTTCATTATCTATAATGATGATGGTATATCATCTTAAATTCGTTTGAGGAAGTGGGGAGAGTCAATGTCCATGTGAATGGAGATGATCTCATAATCATTTTTCCCTTTTGAATGGGACAATGAAAGTTTCACCCTTTTTGAAGAATCTTCGGGTTCGTCTGGTTGATGATGTCTTGCATCATCACTCCAGGGTGATATCGATCCAAAGTTGGTCGATTCTGGACAATTCTGGTGTTCCAAATTAATTCCTCTTTTTGGATTTATGTGGGACTTTTGAAAAGTCCATTAAAATGCTCAAGTTAATTATGTCCGTTAATAGTTGAACTGTGTTCAAACTATAAAGAATTACATCTTCACATTGACTATTGTGCGGATCATTATGGGACAAAGCTTCAGGCTTCATTTATTTCTTGAGTCATTAGGGATTTTGTTTTGACGAATATCCTTTGAAACTGTATAAGTTTCAGAGAGTATATGGCATCCTCATTTTATTTTAGGGGTATTCAAGATAGCAAATCATTCGCAGTAAAATAAAATGTATTAAAACTACAAGAGAATAATACTGATGATTTTGTTAAGTCAACAAGTGACATAGTGTGATGTGTGCTCATGAAAACATACAACTATAATCATGCTCATTAAGACTTATGTTATGACAACAGATTAAATTTGATTTTAAAATTTATTTGTCCTCGGGGAGTAGCTAAATATACATAAGGTCAATTTGACTTTCGTCGTTTAGACTAGATATGTATGTATTTTTATATGGCATAAGTTAATGCACATTCATGTTTGCAAAAACATTATGGCTCTTATCAGAACTTCTGGTCTGATATTGGTTTGCCATTGCTTACTCCATGTCGAGGTATATTATATCTTCCCTTTCTTATTTAATTCAAGACTTCCCCAATTTTAAGTTTTCCTTATTTTTATTTCAGGTCATGTTTGATCCTGAACTTTCCCTGATTTCAATATTCCTTATTTATAAAGGACAATGAAAATTAGTCTTGCTAAGGAGACATAAGCAGGGGTTTGAGCAAATTATTTTATACTTCCACTTTTCTAATTAATAAGAGACTTTTAAAAGTCTATTTGAATACTCGAGTATAGCTTCAGGCCATTTTCTTGAGTCGTTCAAATTTTATGTGGATAATATTTCATGCTCAGAGGGGAAAACAAATATGTGGCTACGAAATTTATAATTTCTCACTTATCTATTAAGTCACGACTTCGGGCGTACACTTAAAAGTAAGGGGTAGATTCAAGAATCATACATTGTAAAGTGAGATGACTCTAAAAGAGTTTAGCGGTGTTATGACAACTGCTGGTGTCAATATTCGATTATATAGACATAAGTGTGAGAGGTCTATATACCGCAAAATGCGTATCTTTAAAAGATCGCATAAATAGTTTTCGCATAGTCCATCATATTTGTTAATATTTATTTTATTAGGGTGAAAGAGTGTTGACTTTTGATTTGATTTTGAACTTCAGGTTCATTTTGTCAAAAGTGGATATGATGTTAAACTTTTTGAAATCATGATTGTCTTGTTGACATAAATATCGCCATATCATGAGCCCATCATACATATAATATAAAGCTTGTAAACTAAAAATTATGCTCAATTAACCAGAATTGAAACAAGTATGATGTATACATATGCTATTAAACTGTAAAAACAATTAGACATCCACGCATGTATTTTTACCATTTTCATAAAGAAAATTAATATTCATGCATGCTTTTTAACAGTTTCATAACGTGAATAATTAAAAGAGATTAACATCCACGCATGCTTTTTAACAGTTTCATTGTAACATTAACATAGCATGAAAATAGTTAGCATCCACGCATTTAATGTATAAGCAATGAAAATAACTTAGGACTATGGGGATCAGCCAGCCGACACCGAAATGAAAAATACAGTCCGAAGTTACATCAAAAAATTGCATGAAAGAATAAATACAACTCGGGAACTTCAGAGAGAAGCTCCTTTCTTCTTTGTGCATACGCCTTCAGCTCCTTTTTGGTGTCCTCCGTTCTTCTTTTTACATATATTTCCTCACTTACAAATTTTTCTCAAAAAGAAAAAAATTGCAGAAAAGAAAAGATGTCGGAAACCTGGCTGATCCCTAAAAACATAGCATAATCGCACATCCACGCAGATAATATATGGAAAATATACAACCAC
The DNA here is from genome assembly GCA_030789695.1 of Scilla litardierei. Classification (NCBI taxonomy): domain Eukaryota; kingdom Viridiplantae; phylum Streptophyta; class Magnoliopsida; order Asparagales; family Asparagaceae; genus Scilla; species Scilla litardierei. Next base: position 8,586,400 of record CM061132.1, read on the forward strand.
GCAGATAATCATTTCACATGCATGTAAAGATTAATTAAATAATCTAAATAGTGTGTGACGTGCTAAAAAATATTTTTGAAAAACTTTTTACCTTTGATCCATATTTTTAATGTTTTATATTCCGCTTTAACCCTTTTTATAACGTTTAAGATTTCTTTAATTATTTTGGGCTTTTGCGGCCAAAAATAAAAAAGGAAAAATTATTGTGTAAATGGGCTAATTTTCAGGCTTTTGGGCCATAAAAACAACCCATTATGGTTAATTGGGCCTCCCCCGAAAAATTGTCCCGTTTAGGGCGAGGGTTTCTGGAAAAACCCTGGGGGGGCCCGCGCGGCGCGCCGCCGCGACGGCTGGCCGCGGCTGCGGGCCGCGGCCGCTGTGGCTGCGGGCAACGGCAGCGAGGGCCGCGGCAGTTGGCCGCGGCAACAGGCCGCGGCTTTTACCGCTGGCGGCGCTCGTGGAGCACCGCCGTTTCGCCCTTCGGGCGTGCGGGGTATGGATCAAGGTTTGGGGTAAAAAACTGATTTTTCTAGCATTTAGATCTCTTAAAACACTGATTTTTATTGTTTTTAGACATGCAGATCTAAATAAAAAATGATTTTTACCTTGTTTTCAAACTTTTTGAACTTAAAACATGCAGATCTACGTGAAAACGTAAGTTTAGATCTAAAAGTTTTGATATTTACCTCTAGATTCGACGAGGGAATCAAGACGACGGTTGGTGAAGGATGCCCTTTTCGCTCCCCGTTGAGAAGATTACGATCTTCTTAGACTGAGCGATTGATGGATCTCCTTTCTCGTGCGTCGCCGCCTTTTCCAACGAGCGTGATCGTGCTGATAACGTGTTGTGAACGAGAAACATGTTTGGAGAAGGTTGAGGCTAGGAAACCCCTAGCCTCCTTTATATAGTATTCATAATGGTTACTCATGTGGGTGGATACCCAATAGGCCCAATGGATCCTATTCATAATATTTGGCTCTATTTCTAAGCTGTCAACGCCAGAAATTTTTTTGTGTTGAAGTACAAAACCCGTTTTTTTTTTCAATTCTTTAAGATTATTGTACACATTCTAAACTCTGAAAACCACAAATATTTGGCGTTCCGATTGGATCGTCACAAAAAATTTATTGTTCTGCCTTTGTAAGGATCTGATCGAGGGGTAAATAATGAGTAGGAGTGTTAATCATCTTGATGTGGAGATCAATCTTGTTAAAATTTTAAAAAAAATAAAAAACTTTGGAAATGTAATGTGGCACAAAATATTTTCCTACAATGACATACAATTTCCATTTTCTGATGTGTGTCTCTCTCTCTCTCTCTGTGTTTGTTTGGATTAAGATCCATTCCGATAGACCAAGCTTGCATCCAATTAAAATTTAAATTTGATAATTTAAATGAGAAATCTGCTCTGTTGGATGTAACCTACCATGTCTAAAATACTTGCAAATAAAATTTCAGATAATTTAGACATGCTTTACACATGCATCAAGCGGTGACAACTTAGTTGATTTTATGTCTATGCTTAAATATTGATTTTGTCACCACTTGAACCTACAAATAATAGTGGTCAGAAGATAATACTTGATAACTCATATGATATGTTATAAAGAAAAAATATTTGGGTTTAAATGAGAAATATTCGATGAAGTATGGAATATTGTGGACAGTGCCTCGTTGCACTGGTATAGCATTGATATTGCTCCCACATACAACGAGACTATAAGATGCAAATTCTCCTCTTAAACATATAGGAAATCTCCAATTTTCAAGGATATTTCTTTTAAAGAAAATAACTTGAAAATTGTGGATAATATATATTGAATATCAATATGTACCTCGTCAAGAGAATGGCCAGAAGACCATCTATTTACGATTTCACTGGATCCCCGTCGGGCCCCTAAAATTACAGATATTCATCCTATAGAAAGCCAACTCGACTGAGCACCAGAAGTGCATTTCTTTACCATAGTTTTTAAACTCTGGCAAAATGGACTTGGTCATCCTGGATCAGCGATGATGGACGCATCATCAAATGAATCCATTGAAGAACCTGAAGATTCTTCAAAAGGTTGAGTTTCCTTGTCCCCCTTTGTCATAAGGGAAAAATAATAGAGAGACCTTCCCTCCTGAAAGAGAGTTTGGAGTCTCCTGGCTTCATTGAGAGAATACATGGTGACCTTTGCGGGCCTATTCACCCCGCAAATGGCCCATTTTCGGTACTTCATTACTGTACTGATATATGCATCTACTAGATGGTTTTATGTGTACCTTCATATTCACTCGCAACATAGCTTTCTCAAAGCTAATAATAAGGGTGAATTCACCACTCATATCATTCAAGACTTCTGCCAAGCAACTGGCATTGAAATTGAACATCATGTAGCATGTTCATACTCAGAATGGGTTATCAGAGTCTCTGGTAAAGAGACTCCAATGGATTTCACGTCCATTGTTAGATTCCAGTTGCCTGTTGATATTTAGGGACCAACAAGCTGCACTCCGCATCGCTTATCACGATACGGCCCGCTTGTGGCCATATCTTATTGCTGATGCCGCTTTCTTATGGTTTACCACCAAGTCTTGATAAATGTGAATTTGATGAGTAAAGTCTCATTGTAATAGGCACGCAGTCTAAAGAAGCCTGAAGCTTCTGAGACCATATCAGGGGACACATAAGTCCTCATCTCGTTATGATCCGCATACTTTTTCTGTGTGACGTTGAGATCCAGAAGATCCTTCACATTCAGACTAAAGTACATCAATTGACGGATAAAATTGCGGACAACCAGAAGATTGTTCGTTCACACGTCCCTGCTGCCAACACGCCAGCTAGGATTGACATTCCCAAAGATGGATGCAATCCACCGGCAGCAGAATTGGCTGTACCTCATTTGAAAAGAGGACGCCGGCCAGGTTCAAAATAAAAATTTCCTCATAATATGAAGATTCCTGGATATATAAAAATGATCCAACCACAGGATACTGAGCTCAGACCAGCAACCTCTCCCCTCCTAATTTCCCCTGCAGAGGAAACAACAGGAGAAACATCATTATATTACGTACGTACTGGAGAGGTACTGGACAAATATAGCACAGTCGTCGACGACGGTTTTGCTTTCGCTATTGCCATTCACGTCGCTGAATACGACGATGACGTCTACCCACTTTTCTATAGCGTAAACGCATAGAATGGCCAAAGTGGGACGAGGCAATAAGAGTAGAGCTGGACTCACTCTTGAAAAGTTAAGTCTTTGGACCAGTAGTCCATACACCTGAATGTGTAAAAACCTGTGGAATATAATTCGAATTTCATAAAGAAATTGAAATGAAGGAAATGTGATCATTTTCCTACTAAGCCTACACTTCTCTGCAAAAGCCAATACATGCAGCTCATGGACGTTGTGACTGCATATATATACGGCAATATAGATATTGAGATCTATATAAAACTTCCAGAAGGGTATACTCAACCTCCAGAAATTAGCTTTAAAGCGTAACTGAAGACTGCTTCAAAGGCCTTAAGCTTGTACATACCCCATTGGCATATTGACCATGGCTATTTGCCATGGTTAATCCTTTTCTCCCAATATTTTCTTCAACAAATTTAAAATTATTGTTACTCTATTAACGCACATGCTACTCTTTTATTGCACGTTTTATATATTATGGCTTAATTTTACCTAATTATCAATTATATTACACACTTTTATATTAAGTTGCATACCAGTTATTTATCATACTTATCACTCATAGTGCACACATTTATTTAACACATTTATCTTTTATGTTACATGGTTATCGTTTATTTTTTATTATGAATTAAAAGTTTAGTTTACCTAGTTATTTCTTACGTTATAAATGTATGGTTTATTTTTACCTATTTTGCATCTACGTTACACATTTCTCTTTCAATATCATTCATGTTCAGTTCTACCTACTTAACAATCATGTAACACTCTTTCCATTTTCTTACAATATTGGTCTCCTTCATTTGTCTCATCCGCATTAAAATCAAATAAATGTTGTGAGCTGAGGGAGGCTTTTGGCCTCCCTCCCCTCATCATCTCACCATTACTCCCCACTAAGTTAGTGAGGAGTCCATTGGACTCCTAAATCCTATTTTCAATGAATATATAGAGAGCCATGGCTTATGCAATGGCTACTCCTAATCGGAGATTGTTTTACACTTGTTCCAATCTTCTTTAACACGTTATCAGCACTTACGCTCTTCTCTTTTGAGCTTTTCTTCCCGTCTCCTACCAAAAATCAAACCCCTACGCGTGAAGGAATCTGTTGTTGTGGTAATCCGTTGCGGCAAAGTTTTGTGGGGATTTTTCTTTGGAGCGTATCGTGAGCGAAACTATCTACGGATCTCAATTTTTTACGATCGTCCCTAGATTTTTAATCTAGAGGTAATATCTATCGATCCCGTAGATAGCTACAAACAATTTTTTTTAGCTACGATTTTACATAGCCGATTTTCGGGCTAGTTTAAATATGCTATACTCTTATACAACATCAAAATTAAAACAAATACTTAAAAAAAATCTAGCCCAACCATTCGGCTCCCCCCCCCCGAAGGGGGGCCCTATCCCGCAACCCCCCACGGCGGGGGGGTTTCCCGGCGCCGACTCCCCCAGGCGGGGGGATTCCTATCGACCCCCCCCCCCCCCCCCCCCCCCCCCCAAACAGACGGGGGGGCCTTCCCGGCGCCGACCCCCCCCCCCCCCCCCAAGGCCGGGGGGGTTCTGTCCACCCCCCCGCAGGCGGGGGGGTTCCTGTCGTCCCCCCCCCCCCCCAGACGGGGGGCCCTCCCCCCCCCCCCCCCCCCCCACAGAGGCGGGGGGGGTTCTGCCCCCCCCCCCAAGACGGGGGGCCCTTTCTGTCGCCGAACTCCCCCCAGGCGGGGGGGGGGGGGGGGGTGGGTGGGTGGGTGGGTGGTTTCCGTCGCCCCTTCCCCCCAGCAGCGGGGGGGCCTGCCTGGGGGCCTGACGATTTTTGCCCCCCCCCCCCCCCCCCCTCACAGCAGCGGGGGGGCCTGAATTAGGGTTGACCGACAGCAGGAGGGGGGGATTCTTGCTAAACTCTCTGTAAAAGGGATTTAAGGAGACAAACTTAAGGTTGGGGGGCTTTTGGCATTCCACATCCCAAAAATGGGCTTAAGGGCTATATTCTGTTTAATTTCAATAAATCAGATAGCCTATTTGTTGGGTCTGCAGCCCACTTGTAACCTTGATAATAGATTCTATGGGCCTGCAGCCCCGTTTAGCTTAATCATTAATTTTTGCATACCAAAATTGGGCATGAAGCCCAGTAATTCCAATTCCAATCTTCAATGTGTTAATTATAAATTTGATTCTGGGCCTGAAGCCCAAATATTGATAACTTTTTAATTTGACTTATTGGGCTTGAAGCCAAGTTAATTCAATTGCTATAAGCCAAGTTAATTCAATTGCTATAATTAATTGTTAATTTTTGGCAAATGGGCCTGCAGCCCAAATATAAATAATATATTAAAATGATTAATATGTATGGGCTTGCAGCCCCATTCAAAATATTAATTTATTCTTTGTTATGAGCCTGTCGCGTCATATTGCTAAAATTATTACACTATTGCATTATTATTAATTTATGGAATATTAGGATTTTTTTCAAAATATAATTATCTTAAGGATCCTGCGACCGCTCTGCCGTTAGTCAACTAACCTAACGGTGTATGACGTCTCCCCGTGGTCCGAGAGATTATTATATTTTATAGTCTCTTTTTCCATATTATATTTGCCTATGTTATATAAACTGTGTGGTTGCTTCTTTTGTGCCTGTAGAATATTATAAACTGCGTGGTTGTTTATATAAGCTAAAATGTGATTTTTGGGATCGGCCAGTTTGATACCTTCTAAATTCCTTGCAATTTTATTTTTTTTTTGAGAGAATTTGTAAGTGAGGATTAAATGTATCAATGCCAAAGACCGGTGTACCGAGATATGAAGACGGAGTTTATATTTTCAATTGGAGCACGCTCGGATCTAAGCTAAATTAATATTTCTCCTCTCCCTATAAATTTCTGCCTTGCTCCTGAGGGCTCTAGCAAAGCCGCAAAGGAGTTCGGATTCAGATCCGAAATCTAGGCGGAGGTTTCACTCGCGTGAAACTTTCTTCGGCGTGGGATGCATGTTAATTAGATTAACATAAAAAAAATTTCCGCAGCATTTCTGTCTATGTTCTGTCCGACTTAGGACGGGACTAGAGTTTTTGTGCCCAAAAGGTCCCAGAAAATCCTGCATTGGTTTCCAAATTGTATTTTTCTTTTCTTTATGGACTGTATATTCGGACTTTGGACTTTGTACATTTTTTGTTATCTGGTCGATCCCCACATTTTACTTATTTTATTTTTTATACGTGAATTTACATCTTCATTAATTCATGCTTGTTTTAAATTGCATAGATATGGAAAAATTGGCAAGCGTCGATTTCGAAGTTCTTGATGCTACAAGAAAGAATTACCTGAGTTGGCGAGTGGACCTGAAGTTCCACTTGCGTTCGATGGCCCTCCTTGGCTCAATTTTAGCTCCTTCATCGACCCCAGCAGCAGCCGATGATTCTGCTAGTAAGGCCCCAGAAGCGGCCCAATCGTCTAGCAGCACTCCTACCACTGTCTCCGATGTGGATAAGGCGAAAGCCATTATCTATATTAGGAAACATATAGATCGGACCTTAAAAGCCGAATACCTAACGGTAGAGGACCCAATGGAGCTGTGGACAGCGCTGGAGGCACGGTATAAACATCAAATTGATGTAATATTACCGCGTGCCAGTTATGAGTAGGAAAACCTCAGACTTCAGGACTATAAGTCCGTCTCTGAGTATAACTCTGCACTTCATAATATCACCTCACGCCTGAAGTTGTGCGGTGAAGAAGTGACAGAGCAAAGCATGTTAGAAAAGACATTTACCTCGTTTCACGAGAAAGATAAAATCCTCATGCAACAGTATCGTGAACGCAACTTCACGAAATTCTCTGATTCGATATCTTGCCTCCTTATGGCAGAGCAGAATAGAGATTTACTACTTATTACTCATAATTTACGTCCAGCTGGTACTGCCCCTATCCCGGAAGCCCACCACATTTCTCCCCAGAAGTGGAAAAACAATAAGAAGGCTAGAAAGAATAAAGGTAAGGCAGTAATGCAGCCAGCACGAGGAGAAGCAACCCAGACCAACAACAACAGAGAAATGAGAAACCTCACATGGAATCGTAAGAACACTGACCAAGTGTCAATTCCTAAGAAGTACTGGGAGGATAAATGCCATCGTTGTAGCATGACTGGACATTGGTCCAGAAACTACCGCACTCCTCGCCACCTCCAGAAACTGTATCAGGCGAGCCAGAAGTCTCTGCCTGAAACAAACTTGGCGGCTGTTCAGCCGCCAATGAATTTCTCTGCAAAAGACTTCGAGAATGACGACCTGCTCGATTGAGCCCTATCTTTATTTATGCATTTAACATTACATGTAGCTTCATCTTTAGTTTAATTTTGTACGAACTTTTATTTATTTGAATGTCATTTTACATTTACTTAAATAAAATTTCGTTTTGCTTATAGATGATGTATTTAATATTGTAGACAGTGCCTCGTTGCACTGGTGTAGCATTAATATTTCTCCCACATACAACGAGACTATAAGATGAAAACTTCTCCCCCTTAAACATATAGGAATTTTCCAAGTTTCAAGGATATTTCGTTTAAACGAACATAACTTGAAAACTGTGGATAATAAATATTGAATATCAATATGTAACTCGTAAAGAGGATGGCCAGAAGCCCAATCTACTTACGATTTCATTGGACCCCCGTCGGGCCCCTATAATTACAGATATTCATCCTATAGAAAGCCAACTTGACTGAGCACCAGAAGTGCCTTTCTTTTTTTTGTGCATGCCTTTCATTGCCATAGTTTTTAACTCTGGCAAAATGGACTTGGTCATCCTGGATCAGCGATGATGGACGCATCATCAAATGAATCCATTGGAGAACCTGAAGATTCTTCGAAAGATTGAGTTTCCTTTGTCGAAAGGGCATACTTTTAGAGAGACATTCCCTCCTGAAAGTGGGATGAGAGTCTCCTGGCTTCATTGAGAGAATACATGGTGACCTTTGCGGGCCTATTCACCCCACAAGTGGCCCATTTTCGGTACTTCATTGTACTGATTGATGCATCTACTAGATGGTCTTATGTGTGCCTTTATATTCACTCGCAACATAGCTTTCTCAAAGCTTATAATGTGGGTGAATTAACTACACATATCTTTGAAGATTTCTGCCAAGCAACTGGCATTGAAATTGAACATCTTGTAGCATGTTCGTACTCAGAATGAGTTATCAGAGTCTCTGGTAAAGAGACTCTAATGGATTTCACGTCCATTGTTAAATCCCAGTTGCATGTTGATGTTTAGGGACCAACACACTGCATTCTGCATCGATTATCACGATATGGCCTGCTTGTGGCCATATCTTATTGCTGATGCCGCTTGCTTATGGTTTACCACCAAGTTTTGATAAATGTGAATTTGATGAGCAAAGTCTCATTGAAATAAGCACGCAGTCTAAAGAAGCCTAAAGCTTCTGAGACCATATCATAGAACACAAAAGTCCTAATCTCGTTATGATCCGCATACTTTTTCTGTGTGAAGATGAGATCCAGAAGATCCTTCACATTCAGACTAAAGTATATCAATTGCCGGATAAATTTACGGACAACCAGAAGATTGTTCGTTCACACATCCCTGCTGCCGACACGCCAGCTATGATTGACATTCCCAGAGATGGATGCAATCCACCGGCAGCAGAATTAGTTGTACCTCAATTGAAAAGAGGACGCCTGCCAGGTTAAATATATAAAAAATTCCTCGAAAGAGGAAGATTCCTGAATATATTAAAATGATCCATCCACAGGGTGCTGAGCTCAGACCAAAAACCTCTCCCCTCCTAATTTCCCCTGCAGAGGAAACAACAGGAGAAAAATCATTATATTACGTACGTACTGGAGAGGTACTGGACAGAAATAGCACAGTCGTCGACGACGGTTTTGCTTTCGCTATTGCCGTTCACGTCGCTGAATACGACGATGACGTCAACCCACTTTTCTATGGCATGAACGCATAAATTGGCCAAAGTGGGATGAGGCAATAAGAGTAGAGCTGGACTCACTCTTGAAAAGCAAAGTCTTGGGACCAGTAGTCCATACACCTGAATGTGTAAAACCTGTGTAATATAAGTTGGATTTCATAAGAAATTGAAATGAAGGAAATGTGATCATTTTCCTACTAAGCCTAAACTTCTCTGAAAAAGCCAATAAATGCAGCTCATGGACGTTGTGACTGCATACATATACGGCAATATAGATATAGAGATCGATATAAAACTCCCAGTAAGGTATACTCTACCCCCAGAGATGAAAGAGAGACGCATAGACGTCTTCTCCATAAAGGCTACAAAGATCATTAGTTGATCTTAAGCAATATTCTGCCCGTATATCTTTTTCGAAAGATCGTTGACAGGATTTGTGATATTCGTCATACATGTGGTCGACTTAAAGCAAATAGGATCTCCTGCAGAGACCATTTAGATATCAGATAGCTTTAAGCATACCTTGGAAATGAAAAACCTAGGTATAACAAGGTATTGTCTCGGCTTACATATTTAACACCTTCGTGGTGTAACCCCTTAATATCATTCAAACACCTGGAGTTTATGAAGAATGATGTCCATTTGCAACCTATTAAAAATGGATGCTTATTTATGACACCTTCCCGTCGCTGGAAGAGGGGGAGGACATTCTAGGTCCTGAAGAGCCTATCTCTAGCGTACTTGTTACACTTCTTTATATGGCCAACTGCACGTCTCTTTGATAGAACATCTGCAGTAAATTTGTTGACCAGATACAGTGTTGCCCTGGAGAGCACCACTAGACCAAGGATAAGCTGCTTCTGCGCAACTTCCAAGGGTCGAGGAATATATATGGCATATGCAGGTTTAAAGATCATCACGATGACTAAAACACAAAAGGCGGGCCACCTCCTAAATATCTACACATCATCCTCCAAAGTCTACACCTTCTGAGAAGCTCATCATCCAAGAAACAAGTATTGAAAACGCTCAGTCAGGTCCAGCAGTACCTTGCAAACACACTGAAGACTGATTCAAAGAAATACTTTAGTGGAGTCATCTACCAACTTCGAAGAGCATTCCACTCTAGAGCGCCACTGCTTTCCAATAGCCTCTAGATGAGTGAAACTTGTATAGATGAATGATGACTGTATTTGCTTTCAGAACATGATGGATGTATAGACAAATAGGAGATGATTGTATAGATACATAGGAAATCTGCAAGCCTGAAGCTTGTACAGATCAGGGGGAGTCCCTCAATAGTTGTACTCTTTTTCTTTAAGCTGCTGGTTTTTCCCACTGGGTTTTCTACGGCTAAGGTTTTAACGAGGCAACCACAGTGGCTCTGAATCCAGAAGTATCCACCCCATTAGCATACTGAATCCTGAAGTATTCATATGATTAACCCACGGTAATGGAGAGATGAGGAGGAGTGTTGTGAGTTGAGGGAGGCTTTTGGTCTCCCTCCCCTCATCATCTCACCATTACTCCCAACTAAGCTAGTAGGGAGTCCATTGGACTCCTAATCCTATTTTTCAATTAATATATAAAGAGCCATGACTTATGCCATGGCTACTCCTAATCAGAGATTGTTTTACACTTCTTCCAATCTTCTTTAACAATAAAAAACTAAAGAAATTTTCCTTCAGCAAGAGATGTCCCTCTTCTTCTTTTTTGAACCAACTGATGGTACATTACCCAACCCATCCCAGATTCAAGCTGATAATAGCAATCCACCATACAAACGTTAAAAATTCAAGCTTAACAAGGAATATTCTGCAATTTACAAACCAACGTAAAATTCTGGCAATCCACCATACAATCGTCAAAAATTCAAGCTTAACAAGAAATATTCTGTAATAAATATATATTCGGACGCATTTTACAAGCAAACAGATCAGCATCATTCTAAAAAAGCATTTACCATCAGGCATGTTTGGCCACTGCAAATCAGATTCAACTCCAAACAACCACAGGAAAAAAAAGAGAATCAGGCCAATCAATATGTTACGCTAGAGTTCTTCGGAAATCTGCCACAAGGGCTTCTTAATACACATTAAAACATATTCAATTTTTTTCCCAATTTATTCGAGGGTTTTGTGAGGAACCACTAATTACATTTTCAGAGTATTTAGAAGTAAAATCCACCGGAACCCAGGCAAACATAGCACAAGTTATCGAATTCGCATGGAGGGACCGACTGCCATACCAGTTGCTGCATCTCTGGAAGGTCTGACATCTTTCTGAATGATCTGTCGAGGTCTGCCGGTCTTCCAAGTCAGTCGATTGCCGCTCAATAAGTTAGCGGCCACCATCTGAGAAGAGGAGGTGCAATCGAACTAGAAATTTCTTCCTTTATATGGCATTTCCTGAAAAACATATTTTGTTATACTTAGAAGCAGCACAGTGGGAAAATCATCAAAAAAATCAGGTCATGTTCCAAGATAGAAAACTAAAAATATTTCGGAGAACTTTTGAGTTTTGACATAAAAAATTGCAGATTTTACTAATGATTTAGATCCTTAAAAACATAGATGCGGATGTTGGGGTCCGATAACCATTTGATGGAAAATCTTAGTGAATCCTTATCAAGTAAACAATCACAGACGGAAATTCCAAAAATCGTTGAAGCAATGAGCAAATCAATTGAGAATCTCTACAAAACTCTCCACACAAGCAATATAATCAAATAAACACAAAACAAAACACAATCACACACCTGACAACAAGATTTATACTTGTTCCATCTAATTCTTGATGTACATTCAGTTGGAGAGTTGGAGAGATCACTGATGTGTCAATTATCTTAGGTTACAAAGGCCGACATGAGTATGTCACTTGGTTTAAAAAACCAAGGCTGACATGATTTTGGAGAAAACTAACTTTGGCTTTCAAACAACAATCAAATCTCTATATTTCTTTATTTTTATCCTCTGTAGATGCCACATGATTCGTAAACATAACTTACATGAATCAGCTTTCACGTCTTGGGAAAAACCTAGCTGAAACACTCTTAAAATGTCTTCAGATCCATCCCGAACACCACTAAAACAGTAACGGATCTGATCAAAATTGGATTCTGACCCACCTTCTACCGACGCTCCAAATCCGCTTCAAAACACGACTGTCCAATCGAGACGCGATCGTGCCTAGATTTGTCGTGTCCTAATCCTTGTTATATTGTGTGGCCCGCACGCAACGCACACCTATGCGCACGTGTTGGTTGCACAAATATGCCTCATTGTTCCGTAGTTGAGCCAATGAAAAACCACAGAAAAACAACTAAGCGAGCTGAGCTCTATTCACGCCTCTGAGCTGTGAATAGTGAGTGTTTTGGTGTTCAAAAATTTTCCTTAAAATACTAGATTAATCCTAGGTTATTTTAAGCATTTTGTATCACATATTTCAACACCACATCTTAATACAAACATCTCAAAAACTGAACCAAACCAAATCTATAAAACAACCACCTTCAAAATAAACCGCATCACGGTGAGGTTAAAGCACTTGAGCTAATTCAAAATAAACCGCATCACCGCAAGGTTAAAGCACTTGACTAGTTAGCTTTGTATTAAGTATCACCAACTAACCAAGTGTCCAACAAACCCCTCAGAGATGAATCTCTAAGTTTGTTGAATCTTCTAAATACATATACCTGAAGCAATTTGTAATGTCTCTTCGTACCATCGCGTGGTACTATAGCACCTTTTCAATTAAAACAAGTTTGAACCCCGCTCAAATGTCGTCGCCGACCTATCCATCGTCAGATTCTCCTTGAGAATTTTATTAGGATGCGACATCTTGTCGACATCTTCCTTAGCACACTATTACGAGTTTTCATTCAAATTCAATGCATCACCTCGTCCCTATCAACCATTTAGTCTCCATGTGCATACAATGCATATGCCAAATTCACGTAATCATCATAGCAAGATGGGGTCATTATGATGTGCCGCCCCATTATGCTAGCAAACGAGTCAATCCATAATAGCTTTAGGATCTCCATCTCGAATAGAATTACTACCACATTTTCCATGTGAACTATGTATCAATCGATCGACACTAATTTACCAACTATGTCATACCTACGATTTGAAATAAACTCCTCCATCTCGTTTGACATCTATTTACATTCACTTGTTTGGTACTTTCTGAAGCTTTCCCTTTCAACACCACTGACTTGATAAATGTCACATGCCGACTAACCTAGACCCTATTTATATTTCGACTACAAACTCTATAACCGTCAACATCATTTATGTATCTGAAAATGGCTCCACTCAAAGATAGCTTATCCAAACACTAAAAGATAGCTTAGCTCCATTGGTTTCTATGTCTACAACTCCTTTGAAATTTTAATGTCGATACCTTATAATAAAATTCTATTCACCGAGCTATGGTCACCAAGCTGAGGTCGATATGGCTTCGGCCTAAAATCCCTTCAACAAGCCAAATATAAATTACAAACACATTACTTTGTCTAGAAATATTCTGTTCAACCTTTCTGTAACTTTATTCGATTACAAATCTCCTAATGTATTGAAGTACATTTTTACTCCTTGCTTCCCACAGAATTTTTAAACTCGCCGGAGGTAAACTCATCATCTTTGTCTAATCTAAACACCTTCAGCGTCATTCGCGTTTGACTCTCTATTTGGGTCTTCCACGACGTCAACTTCTTAAATGCCTCTGAGTTTTCTCATGTACATACAAACTTTTCAAAAGAAATTATCGATAAAGGATATAAAATAACGAGCTTCACCTAAAAAGTGAACTACTACAGCACCCCAAATGTCGATATGAACATAATCAAGAATATATCTTATATCATACTTTCCCTCATCGAAACTAACCTTTGTTTTCTTTCTATAGATGTAATCCTCGCAAAGCTCCAGCTCCTTAAAATTCATCACTTAGACCAAACTGTACTTTCTCAAAGCTTCCAATCTCTTCTTCACGACATATCTACGTCTGAGATACACAACCTAGTCGAATTAATATCTTACAAACTCTTAATTCTAATACTTAATTACAATACTGAAATCTTCTATGATGGTCTTTCCCTTTAGCAAATACAAGTTCCTAACCTTTTGTCCTCTCATCACCACGCTCGATCCTTTCAATATCTTTAACACCTTCTTTAGCGTTGCCTTGTAACCCAAGCAATCTAATGCCCCAAAGAAGCCAATAACTTCATCAGCTCTGTAACGCGCCACACGTTAGCACTACACCATCAAACATCTTGATCCTCACCGAACCAACTACAAAGCCTTGCATGTGTTATTATCATTATACAAAAAAAATCGGTCTTTCCTCTTGTATGTAGAGAAACACTTTATGTGGAACGACGGCACAGAATACATTACTCATGCATGATTCTCAACAGCTAACAAACATGCTACCAATACAACATAAGCCTCCTCACTCATAACATCCTCCATCTACACAACTGCAACAGACGAAGATACTGATATTTTCTCCTTATCGAGGTTCCTCCTTTTTGAGCAATCTCTCTTTCAAAATTTAGGTTTCTTACAAATATAACACGGCGTACCCTTAGCTCGATCTCGATCTTCTCCTAGTTCCGTCTCTGACATTGCTTTGTCCCAAAGCAAATAGACCATATCTGTATGAATCTCCTCCGCTCAAACCAATTCCTACTATCTAATCTCTCAACTCCTCGTTGTAAAGCCCAACCTTCACGTCCTCAAAACTCAAGTATCCCAACTGTAAGCCATGGTCTTAATGAACGTCATATATCGCTAGGGCAACGAAAGGAGCAAAACCATCAACTCATGCTCCACCTATATAATCCATCCAATGACCCGCATCTATTAATCGCATCTTAAATGTGAATAATATCGTCAACAAGATCAGTCAGTTGGTGAGTGGCTTTCAAATACTTATCTAGCTTCTCCTATAGTTCATTAACCATAATCTCCTCAAACATCTGATTATATGATAACTCACGTCATCCGATAGGCACAACTGGATAGTTACCCTCTTTGACATACCCGCTAATTAATGTATCGTATACCACTTTGTAGACACGATCCTTTCTCAAAATGACATTCATCTTGTATTACCAGATCTCAAATTTTCCCTAACCATTAACTTCTCACTTTTGTATTACGTTCCTCTAACAGTCGCATACAAATCATCAATATACGAAGCTCAAACCAGTTGCCCCTCCGATTGCACAGATCTTTGTAGGATTCTCCATCATTGCTTTAATCTTTATTTATGTATCTTGCTCTATACCAACTGTGGGGATTCAATACCCACTTGATGGGAAACCTTAATGAATCATTATCAAGTAAACAATCATCTGTTGAAATGTCAAGAATCGTTTAACCAACAAGCAAAACTGCTGATAATCTCTACAAAAATCACAACACAAGCAATATAATGAAATAAACATAAAACAAAAGAATACCGTGCAACTTACATCAAAATTTAAAGAAGTACTTCCAGTTGGAAAAATCATTAATGCTTTAATAACCTTGTATTACAAAGTATAATGCAAGTTGCTCCAAACCAACTTTAGCTCTCAAACAACTTTTAATTCTCTATTTTTGCCCTCTGAAAATGTCACAATTTCAACAAAAACAACATTCAAGAATCTACTTAAATAGCCTTAAAATACAACACAACCCCCTCTCAACCAATAGTGGATCCAGGTAAGAATCGGATTCCGGCCCGCCTTTAGCCACTGCTCCAAACCCGCTTCAAAACACAGCCATCCGATCGAGGCACAACCGCACATCAATCTGCTATGTATCTTTATCCTTGCCATCTGCTTTAATGTGTACTACGAGATATTATTGTTGCATGGCCCACGCATAGCGCAATCCTGTGTGTTGTGCACACGCATGTATGCGCACGGGGGATGCGCAAAAAAGACTTCACATTCCCGCGATTGGGCTGATCAAAAATATTAAAAATTTAACTAAGCGGGGGCCTAGCACTATTCATGCTTCTGGGCTGCGAATATTGATGTGTCATAATATTCCACATCTTGTCTATATGTTTACACATCGAATTGATCGCTTAAATCCCAATTTTATACGCTTTTATATCGATAATTAGAACTATTTGACTTTAAAAGCGGTTGTTGCATTACAGGAAATACCAAGCGATTTGGAATATGTTGGAGAGGAGGACATGATCGTCGATGCCGGAGCGTCAGCGACGTCGTATTCAAGGAGCTCATGCTGCTAGAGAGGAGCAAGAAGATAGGAAGCAAAGGAGTAAAGGAGCAAAGAAAGAAAGAAGAAAGCGAAGGAGATGTGAAAAGAGAGAGGCCCAGGAGTGAGCTTTCAGGTCGCTCAGACGCGCTCGACCGAGCGGGGACTCCGTAGGGCAAGGGGAAGTTGCAGGGGGTCGCTCGCCCGAGCGACCCAACTCGCTCAACCAAGTACCCTCTTTCGCTCAACCGAGCTATCATCTACAGGGAGCTCAAAGTGGCCTTCAAACTCTCTGGAAAGTTTGGCGTTAATTCGTTCAGTCGAGCGGCCAACCTCTCGACCGAGCGACCTCTCTTCCGACTGAGCGACATCAATTCCGCCAAGCCAAAATTGAAGCACCTAAGCGGCGCTCGACAGAGCGCTAGGGTGTGCGCTAGGGTGCGCTCGACCGAGCGACCCAGGCAGCTCGGCCGAGCGGAGTAGAAATGACCAAAAGTGCAGATTTCAGGACAGCCCTTCCTTCATTGTTTGAAGATCTGCCATCACCCGGGATTTTACAGTATTTTTCTCATATTTTTTCCAGACAGTAGACTTCATAACGGTTCCAATGCCGCCAAGAACCCGTCAAACGGAGGTCGAATGTATCCTATGAAATTTCTGCAAGTTGACGAATCTGTGCTGGAAACTGTGCTCGAGCAGGCTGTAATCTGTGCTCGACCGAGCGCCTGTGCACAGCTCGACCGAGCTACCTGGGCTGCCAGACTGGGCCCATGACGAGTTAGGGCTGTTTTTAGGGTTTTCTTGGGGCTATATATATGTATTGAGCAGCCATTGTTGGGAGGAGTTCGTTTTGATGCTAGGAGGCTATTTTCGGAGGCTAGGCGATGCCATCAGCCCCCTCCTCGCTGATTTGTGTATTGGATCTTCATTGTATAAGTATTTTTCCCTTTTTATATCCCTTTTATTGTCTTTCTCATAAGTTTTTGTTGTTGAATCTTTTATGGCTTTCATTTTACTTGTTTGTGATGTTGATTCCTATCGTTTCTATGTCTTATGCAATGATTGAGTAGATCTATTGCTAGGATTAGGGAAGAACCCTAGGATTCTAGTGGTTGAATGATAGGTTAACCTTAGTTAGACGAATCTAGGGTTGCTCTATGGTAGTTCGAACTTGGGTTTTGCGGGATTAGCTCTAGGATTGGAGGATTGCCAAAGTAGCTCCAAGTTCTAGGGACGATCCCCACAAATTTGATTGGGGTTTAGTGGTCATCTCCTGGGGTTCGTGATCACGAGAGTGACTCGTGCGCTAGGGTTGATTACTAACCCCCGATCCGCTAGTCGGTGACTACGAGAGTAGCCCGACAACTAGAACCAACCGTAAAGTGGTACCCCAGTCCGTAGATCACGAGAGTAGATACGGATCTGTGGTACAGGAACCAAGTGTCGAGTGTAATGCACGCGTCCCATGCAAAGCCGACTGCAAAAGTACGGCTGCGCACAGGGAGGCGTTAGACGAGCGTGACGAGGAAAGTGAATTGCTCGATCACATCTCCGGATGTAACACGCATACCCACATTCGTCGTTCGACGAAAGGATCCTTAACCCGTTATCCAAACCCGAAAGACCTAGCGGGAATTTCCGACGCTCTCGTGATATTTCCCTCATTCGTTTTCTTTGTTCTATTTGTTTTCTTTTGTGTTTTGATGTGCCTTGCTGACCGTGACACCCTCGCATTGCACATCCATCGTTGTTACGACACTCTATAATCCATCTCCACCAATAAACCCCGAAGCCTAGACCGACCTAGAATCGATAGGTAATGTGACACCGCCTCCTTGTGTATACGATAACCCGCTCGCCGCTGTTTATACCGTGTGCTTGCGGTAAGACGACATCCGTCCCGGGGTTCTAATTCCGGGGCAGATTTAGTATTTTGGTCTCCAAAAAATCCTACCACTCTGCAATTCATCAAAAGGTCGGAGACACGAACATGACAACAAGACACTAGAATATGTATTAATAAGAAAGATTGCATATGTACGCTCTTACATAATCCAAAAATGCATCCAAGAACGCTACATACAATGATTACTATCTATAACACATTTTTGTAAATTCATAAAAAGGATAGTCCTGGGCTATTATTAGACTTCCTACAATGGACTCAATTTTATATAAAAACAAACGTAAACTTATCACTTATCACTGTTATAAATATTTGGATAGCCTTTTCCACTAAAATATGGTCTTCATATGTAGATGCAGTAAATAAACATTACAAACATATTAAAACATGTCACATTAACAAAAGAAGTGTGCGAGCCAGGCAGAATGTATCAAGAGTTCTGTTAAGTGTTAAACTAGAAAATATAGTATATACTGGGAACATGTATGAAAAGTGTCGGACATGTGTACAATGTGTCCAAGAAGTGGTGGCATCTAAGATAGGTGTTGGTGTATTCGACATCGGCACAGCTTCATGTCATCTATGCATGTGGACAAGCAACACCCATTTGTTTGTTGCTTTCCACAGAAAGAAGAATGAAAATTGTCAACCCTAAGTCGAGCCCTTCATCTCAAATAAAACTCTCCAACACAAAGAAAAACAACAGAAAAACAAAAATTCTGAGATATCTGAAGGCGCCACAATAGGCATGTAAAGATCACTGCAACTATTCCAGTAACCATATGTGTAACATAACTATGTTAGGCCATATGTGTGGATTCGTATCTGACCCGCCTGTTCCAACTTCCAAACCCAGCTTGACAGGTTTTGGCATGGATTCCTGATATTGGTCCAAATTGGTGATTTAAACAATGTAACTTTGATCCAAATTCTTGGGTGCAAGTACATGAACCCTTCCAACAAAAGTTATATCTCAAATAGAAGTTAATTTTTATTGTGATTCAATTAATGTTTGATTTCTGTCTGCTGTCCCAGCTAACAGAAGCAAGAACTAGAAAGCCCTAGTCTGCGTTCAAGTGGAATCTCTTTATCAAACACATTTTAACCACTGCTTCTTCAACATAAAGTTGGTTTCAGCTTAGTCTCTCCCCATCATCATTTATCATGGATGCACCATCAAGTTGAAGAAAATCACTGCAATCACAATAAAGACCTTCACTGCTTTGCAGGAGCAACCATTAATGCTACATTTTATTTTCCAGGTGCATTCAACTGGACTTCGACATGCTCTCTTATTACACTCATCCATTTCAGTGTTCCCATACTAGAAAATAAATGTTTGGACATAATACCAACTATACCTGTTATGATTACATTTTACTTTCAAGGTGCACTCAAGGACTTCAATACACTCTCGTATTAGTTAGTACAATCGACCATTTCAGTATTCACATATCAGAAAATAACTGCTTGGATATAATAACAGCTATATTCATTATTTGGACAAGTGTCGGAACCTTAGCATTTAAATGCGAAAACATAATTGGTCTTGTGGCCTTCTTATAGATTTTTCCTTTAGTTCTATGGGTACTGTTTCCTACGGTTGGATCTCCAGAAAGAAAGAAGCATTACCACCTTGAACCATCTTGTTCTAATTCCGCAAGCAATTGCTATTCAATCTAATTTGCGGATGAGCGATTAATCCTATGAAATAAAAAGCATTAAATAGACGGATCAACGCAGTATTATTAGTTACAGACTGGGCTTTACCCAGCCATATACCCATTCTAAATTGCAAAGTAAGACATGCCAGCTTTAAGTAAGCATTAAGCAACACTAAATTAATAATTAAAATAAAAAGGAGGGAGACTTTTCATCCCTAGATCCATGTCCCACCCATCCAGTAACTCTCCATTCCAAGTCATCGTTGCTCGTTCCATCTCGCACCCTCCCCATCGTTCTCTCTTCTCTGTAGCATTCACCAAGCTGCCGCCTCACCAAAGTTCTACATTCTCTTGAGCGTTCTCCTCACCTTCTCACCTGCTAGGTTCTCAAATCTCCCACATCATAAACAGTCTTGATTGACCTTGACCGCACTCACACCTTTGATAGCACTAGATTGGATGATGATTGAAAATTGTTTGAAATAGCAAAAAAAAAAATTACTTCAAGGCCAAGATTGAATGCCTAAACACAAATATACCTATAAATAGGCTAATTTCCACAAAATTACCTTTATTTTTCACTAGTTTCCCACAATATTGCCATCAACTCCTTAAATTGCAAAATATTACCATATATTTCATTTTTTTCCTATTTCCTCCTCTTATGCGATCAACGAGAAAGGTGAAATGACTTACCTACCCCTCGCAGCCTTAAACCCAATATGTAATTCACGTGTCCTCAATGGTCAAAATGTCATTAAAAATCATGTAATTGGATTTACCTACAAGAGCCACCGAGGAGAAGGTTCGGCAATATGCTCGTGCTTACTTGCTACATATGATCGAACCTTGTTAGTTCCAGATCCAAGCAACGGATCTGAGCACCTTCGGTGGTTGACGAAGCTGGAAAATTTTCAATACATTGGACAACATTCCTAGGGAAGTGCATTGCTTGCATACATGTACTCCGACATATCACATACGTGGCCAATTCTATATACTAAGCCACATGCTCATCTATTATAATGGTCGAGGTGATTACAGTTACATCTATTCTGCCTACTGCCCTCCTGAGATACATCCATTGCCCCACAAATGTGAACCGATAACAGACGACCAGTTGCTCTTCTTTTAACAAGAAGAGTTATCCGGGGACAAATCTCAATCCTTCCAATAATGTAAATCGAGTATAGTGTGAAATATGATGTTATATGAACTTCAATATTTTCACATGCTATACCATGGTGAACAATAGGATACGACTATCACTTATCAGCGGAGGAGGCGTGCTGGAGCTTCAGGGGCAAATTTGTGATTTTTAGCTTTCAGGGGGGTTTATGGAATTTTGGAGATTAGGGTGGTCTTTTTGCAAATCTGCAGTTTTATGGGTTATTAGGAGTGGCCGGCCCGAATTGTTTTCTTCATGCTAATTTTGTGATTGTAAAACATAGACCAAGGTGTCTTCTTTGGAGGATTAAGCTTTTCCCTCAAATAGAAAGCTAAGAGATCTCCACATCTCAAATCGAGGCTTATCTTGTTTTGATTAAGATCTGAAATCTATAAAAATTTCTCTTTTCCTCTTATTTTCTCCTCTCAAATCCCTATTTTCCCACAAACAAGCCCTAGAATCCATCAAAGTGGTATCAAAGCGGATCAAAGTAGTATCAGAGCGGTTAATCCATTGCGAACACAAGAGCGAAAGGCAAGATGGAGGTGTTGGAAGAGAAAGTTGATGGCGACATCCAAGGACTATCGAAGATGATGGAAGAACAAAGGGTCGACATGGATCGGAGATTTTCTCAACTCATGAAGGCCTTGGGAAAAAAAATCGGAAGATTGCTGCGTTGGCGCAGCAAAGGGATCCATACAAGCTGAAACCATATATCCGGGGAAAAAGGAGCGAGCTTTGGTGAAGGGCAATGAGACGAGGGATCCATATCGCGAAGGGCTTCTTTCGGATGTAGATCTAGTGACGGATGATGAAGATCTCAACTCATATGAATGCGAAGGAGCGCAACCAGAGCCCTATGACAACTTTAGGGGAGATCTGGACGCTGGAGCGTCAGATCGAAGACGAAAAGAGTTTCGCGCCCCCCTGGCCACCCGCGAGGTCCTGGCGAGTTCGTCGGGGCCTCGCTGAGCCCCGACGAGTTTGCCGAGGCTTTTCGGAGGCCCTGGCGATTGACCGTGGCCTCCAGAGAGGTCCGACGACTGGCCAAGGCCTTCCGGCAGGCCGCGTGGGCCTCAATACTGCCGCTACGAGCCGCCGACAGCCCAGGGGGCCTCCGACGAACCCACATCAGAGGTTTGGTCATCGAATGGGCTTCGTTGAGGAGGGGTTTGAGGACCATCGGGGTGCTTTGGAAGTTGATTACTATGACGGAGGACCCCAAGGACCCCTAGCGAAGTTTGAGGAGTATGATTGGTACCACGAGGGTGATCGAGGGGGCTATGGAGAAGGTGGGGCTGATTGGGGAGGCGGCGCAAGGCAGGGTAGAGATGGAGGCTATGAGTATGGTGTACCACGTCATCCCACATTTCGGCAACATAAGTGTCAGCATGGTAGAGGAGCTCCAGGGGGGTTTCTGTGAAAAACCGGGTCAGGAAGCTGAAGATACCTATTTTCGAGAGAGAAGACCCAGACTCGTAGTTGTACAAGGTTAAGAGATACTTTGATGTATCTATAATACCGGAGGAGTGGCTTAGGGCCATTGGGGTGTGCTGTAGGGAGAAGCATTATCATGGTATCGATGGACGCAGCAGGGCCAGCCTTTCCACACGTTGGAGGAGTTTACTACACTCATGATGGAGAGATTTGGAGCGGTACAATCGGCCACTGCTTTTGAGAGGTTGTACGCACTGAGGCAGGATGAGGCCATGAGGGATTACATTAAGAAATTTGAGATAGTCAGTCGGATCAGTGGAGTGTCAGGAGAGTCGCTGGAGGGAAACTTCATGAAGGGGTTGAAGCCCGCTATCCGATCTGAGGTTTGAGCCCACGGACCGACGAGTATGCAAGAGTGCATGAGTCTGACGAGAATTGTGGAGGACATGTTGGACCAGGAGAGGAAGGCCCGCGGGCCTTGGGGATAATCCTCTTTTCGAGGGCAGGCATCTGCAGGAGGGCCGAAGGCGATCACATGAGGAGAAGCACCAGCTATATGGACATGAGCCATCAGGGAGAGGGGCTGAGACTCAACCAGGACGGCAAGTACGACGGATGACGAAGGCGGAGATCCGGGAGAAGAAAGCCAAGGGATTGTGTTTCAAGTGTGATGAGAAGTTTTCTCCTGGACACCGATGCGACGACCGTAGGCTACAGATACTGATAGTGGCTGACGAGGACGATAGAGAGGACGGGGTAGAGTTGGAGGCCGACGATGAGGAGGATCAGAAGCATCCACACTTAGATCGGGCAGATGTTTCCCTAAACTCTGTGGTGGGGTTCACTACGACCCACACAATGAAGTTGTTAGGACAGGTGGCAGAGTTGGAGGTGACTGTACTGGTCGACAGTGGGGCTACCCACAACTTCATTTCACATCGGTTGGTGGAGAGACTGAGGCTAGATATCAGTGACATAGGCAGGTTTGGTGTGGTGCTTGGGACGGGGTAGTTGGCACAGAGTAGTGGCAAATGCAGGAGACTGATCCTGACGATACAGGGGATTCAGATTGTAGCTGACTTCCTTCCTTTGGAGTTGGGTAGTACTGACATCATCCAAGGGATGAAGTGGTTGCATGCCCTCAGATACACGAAGACCAACTGGGGGCTACTCAGGTTGGAGTATCAGGAGGGTAGATGGGTTGTAGTGTTGCAGGGAGATCTCAGCCTATGCCGCTCACGAGTTTCTTACAGAGCCATTACCAGAGCACTGCAGTCTACATGAGGGGGATTTTTGGTGGAGTTTCAGGGCATATCAGTAGCAGGGGATGAAAAGACGGTGGAGCCGGAGTTAGCACCCGAGTTAGAGGAGTCGCTTGGCCATTTTGGAAAGGTTTTTCAGACCCCGCATGGTCTCCCACTGCCACGAGACCATGAGTACGTTATTGTCTTGGAAGAGAGAGTATCCCCTATCAGCATGCGCACTTATCGATATCCCCAGGTGCAGAAGGACGAGATTGAGAGGATAGTGGTGGAGATGTTGCAGGCATGGGTGATACAGCCAAGCGTGAGTCCCTTTTCTAGCCCAATCCTGCTCGTGAATAAGAAGAATGGTAGCTGGCGTTTCTGCGTAGACTACTGGGCCCTAAACAAGGAGGTCATGCCCGAAAAATTTTCCATTCCAGTTATTGATGAGTTGCTTGACGAGATGCATGGAGCTGCAGTGTTCTCGAAGATAGATCTGAAGTCAGTGTACCATCAGATACGGATGAGGGCATCAAATGTTCCCAAGATGGCGTTCAGGACGCATGAGGGACACTACGAATTTTGGGCATGCCTTTTGGGCTGACCAACACCCGGCGACATTCCAGGCCTTGATGAACAAGGTTTTCAGGCCTTAGTTGCGAAGGTTTGTGCTGACGACATTCTCATTTACAGTAGTACTATGGAGAAGCATGTGGGGCACTTGCATGTGGTGCTACAGAAGAATCAATTATACGCCAACAGGAAGAAGTGCCTCTTCGGTCAATCCTAGGTAGAGTACTTAGGCCACGTGGTGTCAGCAGAGGAGTTAGCAGCAGATAGATCGAAGATTTCTGTCATGGTGGATTGGCCTCGTCCCACGACCTTACGAGAATTGCAAGGTTTCTTAGGCCTGACGGGATATTATAGGAAGTTTATCCAGGGGTACAGCAATATTGCTTGGCCGTTGACGAAGCAGTTAAAGGACAGCTTCCATTGGGACGAGGGAGCGACCATGGCTTTCGAGGCCCTGAAGCAGGCGAGAGAACAGTGCCCGTGCTAGCCTTGCCTGATTTTAGTAAGCCATTTATGACGGAGACGGATGCCTCGGGATATGGGCTTGGGGCGGTTCTGATGCAGGATCAGCGACTGGTGGCCTTAAGTCAGGTGTTGTCAGCCCGAACACGGCTGAAGTCCGTTTACGAGAAAGAGCTGATGGCGATCGTACTATCGATCCAGAAGTGGCGCCCTTACCTGTTGGGAAGGAAGTTTGTGGTGCGGACTGATCAGCGGAGCCTGAAGTATCTTTTGAAGCAACGCATGGTTACAGAAGAGCATCAGAAATGGTTGTCCAAGTTGGTACACTATCAGTTCGAGATTCAGTACAGGCCACGCTTGAAGAACAAGGCAGCAGATGCCTTATCTCGCAGGGATGAGGTAGCGAAGGTGGCGACCATTTCTGTTCCAATATTGCTAGACTGGACGTCACGGGCGCGGGAGATAAAGGCTGATAAAGGGTTGGTTGATGGCGATACGTGAGGCATTGCAGCGGGGATCTACTGACCATCCAGTGTACACTTTGAGTGAGCAGAGGCTGTTATATCAGGGACGGTTGGTGCTACCGCGGAAATCCTCCCATATACCATCTTTCAGGAGTTCCATGGCAGTTCGATGGGAGGTCATTCAGGGATGCAGCAGACTTACAGGAGGATAGCGAGGGAGCTGTATTGGTCAGGGATGAAGAAGGATTAGGGTTGTTGCCGAACGAACTTGAACAGAGAGCTTGGTTTTGTTCATGAACAAAATCCATGTTCAAGCTCTATTTGTTTACTAATCTCTATTTGTTTAATAATCGAGTTCTAAAAACATGTTCAAGCTTTTTCATTAAGCTTACCGAACGAACGTAAATGAATATTCACCGAGCTTATTCACGAGTAGTTCATCGAACGTTCTATTCGTTAACAAGTCTTATCGAGCTTGTTCGTGAACATGTTCAGGAACATGTCCGTAAACACACAATCAATCATGTGCATGAAAAGATTTTCAAACGAACGAACGAACGTCAATTTTTAATCAGGAATAATAATATTTAACCATAATTACCAATGACTAAATCAATTAAATAAAAGGATTAAATATTTGCAGGACAAACAAACAAATCCAGTATAATAGCTCCATAATCCCATTACAAGCATCCATTCAAAGCATAGTAAAAAATATAGTATTTGTCTAAATGCAATACATCCATTTCAAGCATAGTAAAAAATATAGTATTTGTCTAAATGCAATACAATGTAAGAACCCAATATTCCACCAGCAATATATTATAATGAACACTTAACGAGCTTGTTCATGAACATCACTTAACGAGCTTGTTCACGAACACTTAACGAGCTTGTTCATGAACATAAATGAACGAACAGAGTTATGTTCAAGCTCTATTCGTTTACTAACCGAGCTCTAAAAATCTGTTCAAGCTTGTTTATTAAGCTTCCCGAACGAACGTAAACGAACATGTACCGAGCTTGTTCACGAGTAATTCGTTGAACGTTCTGTTCATCAACAGCCCTAAGGATATAGCCCAGCTAGTAGCAGAGTGACATTTGCCAACGTCACAAATATCTTGTGACGGCTCCTGCAGGATTACTTCAGCTATTAGCATTGCCAGAGAGTCTGGGAGGACATTAGCATGTATTTCATTGAGAGGTTACCGAGGTCAGAGGGCTTCAATGTCATACTTGTTGTGGTAGACCGCCTCAGCAGGTACGCCTATTTCATTCCCATGCGGCACACATACACAGCGGTGACGATAGCCACTGCTTTCATGAAGGAGGTAGTCCGATTGCAAGGGTTTCCAGTTTACATTGTATCTGACCGTGACAAGGTCTTCCTGAGCAGTTTTTGGAAGGAATAATTCAAGGTGCAGGGCACCACCTTGAGGAGGAGCACAGCTTACCATCTGCAGACTAATGGCCAGACGGAGATAGTAAACAGGAGCGTGGAGACCTATCTGATGTGTTTTGCATCAGAGTCACCGAAGCAGTGGGTGAAGTGGTTGGCACGGCCTGAATACTGGTACAATACATCCTACCACTAAGCAGCGCAGAGCACTCCCTTTCGCATTCTTTACGGACGCGACCCTCCCATGTTGATACATTACAGTCGGGGTACGAGCACGGTGTCTCAGGTGGATGGGCATTTGGAGGAGAGGAATAGACAAATGGAGGAGCTGAAGCGACACTTATTAAGGGCACAGCGTATCATGAAGACCAAGGCAAACATGCATCGGAGAGATGTGCATTTTGAGGTAGGCGATAAGGTGTATTTGAAGCTGAGGCCATACAGACAGAAGACAGTGACGCGAAGGAGCAACGAGAAGATGTCAGCTCGCTACTACTGTCCTTTTGAAGTGACGGCTAAGATTAGGAAGATGGCCTATCGTCTACAGTTGCCTGCTACGTCCTCTATTCACCCGGTGTTCCACGTGTCCCAGTTACGGCGAGCTATTGGAGACCACACCTTGAATCAAAACAAGATACGCCCCGATTCGAGATGAGATCTTCTAGCTTTCTATTCGAGGGGAAAGCTTAATCATCCAAAGAAGACACATTGGTCTAGGGTTTACAATCACAAAATTAGCATAAAGAAAACAATTAGGGCCAGCCACTCCGAATAACCCCTAAAACTGTAGATTTGCAAAAAAACCCCTAATCTCCAAAATTGCATAACCCCCCATCGGAAAGCCAAAAACACAAATTTGCCTTTGAAGCTCCTGCGCATCTCCTCCGCAGATAAGTGATAGTCGTATCACAATACAACAAGTATGATATGTTTGCACAATATTCATGTCTACCATATTCATGTCTTGACATTACGACGATCATGTGTGTGCATGGCATATGCTGAAGCATCGAAATATTACATATACAGCTGCAATTTTCGCATTGTACCATCACGATATAAGTGATAACATTATAATCAACCAACTTCCATTCATAATCAGTAAACCATGTGATGTCAAAACCCGAGATTCTTGCACACGTGCACTCAGACTATCCTTTGTTTTTGATATAAAATTTGTTGTCCACTTCTATCCATCCAGCCGACGATTGTAGAAATATTTATTTAGCCTGTAAAATGTGTTGGCAATTAACACGTGTATCGGTAGCGATCGAGCACCTTTAAGCACCATATTGAAGCTCTCAGCGCAATTTGTTGTAATGATACAATGACGTTTCCCACCGTCTTCATGCAAAAACCACTGTTGTGTCTACTTATGCAAGTCTTCGTTACTCTAATCATTTGCCGCAACTGACTCTTCTTATCTTTGCACGAAACGCGTTGTATGTAAGCAAGTCTGATGTGTTACCGGTCACCAAAAATACTTTTCCAATATATTTGTTCTGTAGCCTTTCGACTTGAAATTGGCGATAATATGTCACCTATGGTATTTAATTTTTCGCAATCCATCATATAGTGCTCTTGGAATACCTACCATTCGAATGAAAAAGAATGTAATTGTTCGGTGTCTATGTACACTAGGTATGAATGCATATATGTAGCTAAAAATCACTCTCAATTCTATGTGGTTATAGCCAATACAACAGCAAAGGCCAACGAAAAAAGCCCACCATTTGAATTAATTTCTGTAGCCACAAGCAAACACCCAGCATATTTACCATACAAATGGGTGACGTTTATGCTTATGACCGACCGACAATACATGAATCCTTCAATTGATGATCTGAATGCCCAAATACTCCTGTAAACTACTCCAATCCTGGTTCGATAGTGTTGGTTGTAATCTTATAAACTGTCCCGGAATTGCTTTTTTGTAATGGCCTCTAGATACTATGAGTCTCTAGTATGACTCCTCTCAATCACCAAATATACATGACAATGCCTTCCCTCTTTAACATGGTGTGTATGATTTCTTTATTTCGACTGGGTGAAATCAAGCTGTCTTCACCATTGGCATAATCTTATTACTCACGAAAGAACTTATGGCCTGAACATGATCTATATCCAATGTGAGATTATTGCACGTAAGTTCCTCACTTACTTTTTGTTATCTTGAACCCTTCATTGGTCCATTGCCCAACTGCTGCAAGAATCCGCCATGGAATATTCTTACTTGCCACATCTTGGGTTTCAACATTCAGATGCTTATTTAAGGCACATATCACAAAATAGCACATGGAGTTCGTTTGGATTAGGTGGAATAAAATATTGTGCTTGATGCTTCATTCCTTAATTGCTTGAACTAAGTCTGTCTTTATATCATATAAATTGACTTTGAACACTCCGCTCTTGTTCCGAATCTTGCACTTCCATGTTTCTTTCGTGAGTATTTCTCATTACTGACGCATTGCCACATTGCTTCTCTTCCACTTCATCTGACAACTGCTCTTCAAATTCCACATGTGTTGACAGCAACCGACTGTTCTATCCATGTCGTATCATATAGGTTCATATCTACAGAATAATGCATGCTAATCCCTTGTGATGTCATAGTCATCGTCATTATCGGTACCATCACTTTCTTCATTGGGCATTCTTACGTCATCATCCATCGGTCTCGTCATGAAGTCGATACTCCAATATGTATTGGTTAGCAAATATCTTCTGCAATCATAATTGATGGATTGGTCATCGACCCCGATATATATGGGCCTTGCATGTAAGTTGCTTATGTTGATTTCCCTTCATATTCTGAAATATCACTGCATTGTCCGCAATATTCAACCTGCTTTTGACATATGAGAATGTGCAATTTTTAGAAAATCGTTGTTACATTTTTAACATGACATAAAAGTACAAAATACATGCATGTTGTCAATACTTGCGCATATTTGTTCTCCTCTTGTAGGTAGTATGCGCACCATTCTTCCGTCATAATCTACATATGATGATACTCTTGATTTGGAGAAGAAGTCATAAATCATGCTGAGTTCTCCAAATCGAGCAAGTAGTCGAATGTGCCACGTGCTTCAGACACTTGGGTGTTGATTATTGTATCTTTTTCCAGGAAAATTTCAATTGATCACTGAAATTCTTTCAAGTTGCGGAGTAGCTCCATATCACCATCAGACGTAATCACAGTGATAGTCATGTGCTCTGTTACCGGTCGGTTACACACCAATTTCAAAGAATACTCATGCCAGCTGATCATTGTGACATTGTACATCAAATTTATTAGTTTGGTATATACATCGACGTCCTCTTAACCATAATGGGATTAACGGTGCCCCCATATATTTCAGTTTGTTAGTGTCATCAATCAATAAATTTCCATCAAAATAAGTAACAAAAATACGATCACTGGCCACTGTTATAAACCTATACAAATAACATCATAGTTATGCACTAATTATATTTATATTCACCGTTATAGAAAATTCTAACTATTTTTTATCTTACTCATAATTTCATATATATATACTCCACAGAACACATTAATATAAAAGTTATCTAAATCTCATCATAAAGACAGAGATGGAAAAACTTACAATGATGTGAAATGATTAAAATCAAGCCGGATCCGATCGGTGTGTGGCTTCTCCGGCAAGTGACATGTCTGATCCTGTGATTTTTTGACAATGAGGGGTTGATTGCAGATTTTTGTATGATTGGAAAGGGACAACGGAAATAGGTTTCTAAGAAGAAGAGGGTTGATGTCGGTTTTTCGTGAAAGGAGAAGAGCATGACTGCGAGCAGCTGAGATTTAATGCAGAATTGGTCAAGGTTGACAACACCGACCAATTATTAGAGACACCCGTGACTTAAAGTGTTATGGCCCTGCAAATGAGTGCACATTTGCCGGGGTTGATTAAATTTGTCACGTGACTTGCGATTCGGTCCGGGTTAGCCAACCCCGGCCAAATCGAGGTTCACCCAGTCAATGTCCAGTCCCCTCCAGGTCACTCCAGGTCACTGACGTGACCAAACTTGATCAATTTCTGTAATTATGTTTAAACATGACCGATTTTTGGAATTATTTATAAATTTTGGCTTTTTTCGAAAATTTGTCCAAAATAAAAACGAAGATTAAATGAATTTAGTAACCGCACAAACTTCATGTTTCAATTTTAGAAATGAATCTATCTAACACATCCTGCAAGGACATAAATAAAGTGTGGCATTCCCCGGCTTCAACCACTCCATTAGCTGAAACTTGTCAAACCCTCTTATTACGCGTATAACAAATATTACAAAATTAATTCATATCAATCAAAGGCATTTATGTGATATTTTTTTCCATTACAACTAATACTGTAAAAGTTTTGTTCCAATTGAAAGAACGTAAAAGCCATAAGACAACTTACATGTGGATACGTAGGCATGTAATAAACAGGCCGAGGCTGCCCAAGAATCACCTGCTGCCCATACTGAAACGATGATGACATGATATCAGCAGTAAATATAAAACATGGAAAACCACTAGCTATGACATATCATTTTGCTGAATAAGGCAATTCTAATGTCAAACGTACAAGACATTGAACTTAATGTTGTGGTAAAGACATTAGCATACCAGTGGACCATTAGGATGGATATATGCCTGAGGAGACGGTAACTGTGCAGACTGTGGGTTGAAAACATGCTGGTGGGCACCGAATGAAGGTCCAATCTACAAATAATTATTGGATGTTAAAAATTATGCCAAACTTAGGGCTAACATGATGGAAATAAAGGAAGCTGGAACCACATTCTAAATAGAAATAAAAGAGTTGACAGCATGATAATTTTGAAGGTAACTAACTGACGGTTTAATACATATATAGTAGTAACCATTATCTTTGATTCTTAATAATAAAGTGAATAAGGGATATGAAAATCAGTAAAAACCATGCCAAATTCAAATCGTGAAAAAAACACAAGCAATCGTGTCTAGTTGTTACTAATTGTTTTAAAAAAACAGAGATATTTACAAATATGACTAAAATCATGGGAAACAACTACTGGAATCACTTTATAAGCTTTCATTTCTTAACTGATATGTGCCACTACAAATTCAACTTTAAAGCTAAGCTTATCCTGTAATTAGAAGTGCAACATTAAATGAGAGGTGATAAATAATTTAATCTTAGTGACAAGCTGCCACGTAACAATAGGAATATGTAACCAAACTGATTCATAACTCTTCCAAATGCTTGATATACAGGGTTTTCAGCTTCAGTGTATAAGCGGATTATGACATGATGTCATCAAGCCAGGAATTAAACCACATCAATTGCAGATAAACATTTCTATGCCATTTCTTATCTGCCAAGCAGTTCATTTGAGACTTTGCAATTAAAGAAAAAGTCTATATCATCAGTTGGAAACTGTGTGGCGTGCTAATTACATGCTTTTAATTTTTTTTTACTATTTTCAAAGACAAAAAACCAAGTAGTTGAAAATTTATACAAATTTTCTACCACCAGTCATAGCAATTCACTTGAGATGGAGCTAAGAGTTCACTTGGGAGAATAAGGAGAATGCTAAGAATAACTGTTGATCATGTCATCTGAAATGGAGCTACAGGGTTCACCTAGGAGAACAATGAGAAGGCTAATAGCTGTTGATCAGCTCCCGTTTCAATAGACGATAAAAAGATTCATCTTTGAATTAGGTGTATCAAATAAAATGGGCGGAGTAGGTTGTCTGGGGACATATGACACACTCCAGAGCAAGATGCCAAACCCTAAAGACTGTTCTCTATGGTTATCAATCGCTTTTCTCCCTTGAATTATATCTAAATGCCAGATACATCTGTATCATAATCCATTCTTCTTTCGAATAGAAACGAGTTCCTAATAAACATGTCCCTCTTGAAAAACTCCTCTCCAAAATGACCCAACCACACTGATCATCAATACAGTAATGCAAAAATGCCAACGACACTAATCTAACCAAACAAGTATGTACGAGCTAAGCCATTATTGGAGCTTCACCTCTATGCCAAACAATACTCAGCCAAACATTCTCCTATTATCTTTCAGTCTTCCCGGGTTGTCCCATTATTTTGAACAAAAAAGAGTAGAATCAATAGCCACAATATTATGCAAAAATCCCTTCCGGTTCCACTTTCCATTAACAGAAGTACATGGTGAAATCTAACTATTTGATTTCAGGCAGGACAATTGACTTTCTCCAGCTATTCAAATACAGCATATTCTACTGATTACCCCCACATGTCTATTTGTATGTACTTAGTTGTACCATTAAGTGTCTGTTTGGTACTTAGAAAGCAAGCAATAAAGTAAATACAGAAAGTATGTTCACTTTGTGTGTTTGGCAATTAAAAATATGAAAGTGAGACTACACTTTACACTCCACATAGAATTTTAACATATTCCACTCTCAAAAACATCAAAACTCGTTTAGAAAGTGAGGAGTCTGATTAATCACAAATATAAAAGTCATATCTTATCAATGCAACCAAATTTTACTTTCATTTGTCATGTCAACACCAACTCAACCTTTTAACTTTTAAAAAACATATAGGGTTTTAGATTCTTTATCACTAACTTTCTGTCCAATTTTCTAACTCTTTTTTTTTCACTTTCACACTTTCAATTCTCTTTCTAATTATAGTAGTAGCGAACTAAATCCAACATCCCAATTTGAATTTAGATCCTTCGAATTTCCAAAAACCACAACTTTTGATCCAAATTGAATGGCTCAAACTCATAATTTGGTACCCGAAGACATCGAAAAGGTCAAGGCTTTGAGAGACTTTCTCTTCTTTTAAAGTCCAATGAAGCTGCGGCAGAGAGCGAAGGGAGGGACTTGTGGATGTGAAAGGGGAAGAGACAGATGAATAAAATAAAGCAAGAGAAAAGGGAGATTTAGTGGTTGATAATGACAAAATTCCCCATGTTTTTATGTTACACCACCAAAGTGTTATTTTAATAATCAGAAAAATTGCCAAAAGGGAAAAAATAGACAAAATCTTTGTGGCATATTCCTAAGCTGTTGCTTCATATGGTTGTGTGCACGCCCGCCTATTTTTATAAAATATATGCAAAGAAATCCATGGCAAACATAATTTACGTAGGAGCACTAATAAAGGACAAACAGCAGTATATTCTGTGTCAGCTGCTCTATATGTCTAAGTCAAAGCATTTATTTAACATCAAAGATGGGTGATGTAGTTGGGGAATGTGGATAATGCTAAATCTTTCTTCTGCAGGACATATCAGTGTCAAACAGTACGCTCATATGTGGCATGCAACCTTCTTGTTGCATATGCGGACATCCACTAAAAACTCAGTTTGATAATCCAGAATAGTACTAATAGGAGAACTGTGGCTTACAAGGAGATAAAATGGTCTGTTTTCCAGGTGTCATGGGGAAGGAATTACTTGGGGATGAAGGAAGACGAAGGTAAGTCAAGCACGAACGCTGCTTAAGACAGAATACATGAATATAAAAGCCATCTAAAGGGTGAGATATACAAGTCACACTATATGTCAACTTTTATCCAACATAGTAACATAGTGATTATTGCTCAAGATTTACTTACTGGGCTAAGTAATCAGGTTGAGACATTACTTCCTTGCTAATCAGGCTTGCATCAGTTACGAGATCAATGGCAGACTCCAAATGGGAAATCCAATCTATGGCCACTAGCAGTGAATAGGTAAGTGATGAGAAAGATGGAGATGTAAAGGGGAGGATTTGATTGATAATATGGTGAACTACCAAATACGGGTCTCCTATTTGAAAGCAGGACCACTCACCCAAGATCTCCACTAGGAATCTACTCCTAACTCCTAATTCTAAACCCTAATTTTCTTCTCCATTTTCTTCATGCCGCATACTCTAACCCCTTCACCCATATATATAGGGTTGAATTGACCCTATTTACAAAATTGCCCATCGGGCATCAAATTACAAAATTGCCACCCTAGTGGCTACACCCCTCATTCCCAATACTACTACGTCCCCGAAAACCCACCTTGTCCTCAAGGTGGTGCATGAAGCCCATGAGTGCATTTTCTGAGTGTGGGAGCATGACTCCTCGCCTCCTCCAGGATCAAAAGGCCACCCACGAGCTTCATCTTCCTCCAAACGTTGATACATGAGTGTGGAAGTGTCTGTGGCCGAGTCTTCTACGCAGTAGCACTTTTCGTCCTGAATTTGGCCTCCAAACGGGTCCGAAAACGTAAAAATTCGGAAGCCGCGCAGAAGAACAGCTGAAAATCCCCAGAAAATCCCAGAAAAATGTAAACCTACAGTGTTCATCGGCTCGAGCCGAGCCGACGGTGGAGCCGGCTCGGACCGTCAGCTCGACGGTTTCGGTTTGGGATCGGCTGAATCGAGTCGATCCCGAGCCGCCATCCTAGTGGCTACAACCCACATTCCCAACGTAAGGTGCTTCTGAAGGTAAACAGAAAATCAAGGATGAAGATAATGAAACAATCTGTAAAAAGGGAATGGGGTGTGAACTCCATCAGCATAGTTGGACTCCATGGGTCGGAGTTGTAAGAAAAGGGAACAAAATTGACTTTAGAATGCATATTCCAAGGACATATATGTTGGAAACGTGAAGATTTCCCCCCAGCAGATAAATGTTCTAAAAGAATCTGATTATAATTTAAATAAATGGTCAAGAGTTGTGTTCTTAAGTGTAGTCACATAACTCGCAGAAGGCACAGGCTTTTCCAGCAGATATTTCAAACTGCGATAATATTTATATCCCACCATTGCCTTATTGTTCAATTTCGTTATCTCATTTGACTACCAAAATGATCAAACTCTGTCTACCAGTTATTATTTGCAGGCAAGTGGTGTAACCAGAGAAATTATAAAACTTATTCACATATTTCATTCAGCGTAAAAATAGTAGTGTGAGCTTGGCTAGTTTACAGTTCAACTTAAAGTCAAGCTTTAACTTCATAACTACATATAACAAGCCCGTTAAATGTCACCATGACCATTATGATATAGGCTGATGATATAGGCTGGCAAAAAGCATCACGCCAGTTCACTTCCATTGGGTGTCAACAAGGGCGGATCCACTCTTGGGCTGACGTGGGCTACAGCCCGGGTCAACTTTTGACACAAAATCAAGTGTATATATATAATAGCCCATGTCCCAACTAATTAGCGCAGGCTTAAAATGTCCAACCCAGGCCTAGGGTTGGCTGAGATCCAATAAGGCTGAGATCGAGCAAATTCTGTGTAGGGCTTCAAAATTTTGAGACCTCTCTCCGTCGAATCATCCCCTTATCAAAAAAAAATTCAGCTCCACCAAAATAGAGGAATTCGAAACTCCCATTCTCAGCAAAATTCTTTGTGATTTGATAAGAAGTGGAGCTCGAAACTCCTGTTCGGGGATCATCTCCGGTCTCCCACTTCTCATGTTCAAGGTGCCGTGTTTTTCCTTTTTTTCACACCATGCCTCCTTATTTTCTTGACTGCAGGTTGCAGCTATTTTTTTCCCGGAGAAAAAAATGGAATTTTGTGGTGTTTTTGTTTATTTTTGACTGTAAATGCAATAAGCAATGTGACTTTGTGAGTCTCTGATTAGTTTTGCAAATTGCATCTCTTTTGTTGAAAAATTGCAGTCATATATAATGTTAATAAAAAAAGTGTGATAGCGTGAACTTTATAGCAGTAGCTCTAGATAAACAGTGATTTTTACATAATTTTATGTTGGTTTTAGCCGATCTTTGTAGAGAGATGCTTATCTATCCACGGTGAAAATTTATAGCGATCTGTGAAAATTGTGACTTTTGGGTTTAAAGAAATTGCAATTTCGGATAGAATGTTCAAATCAAGGTTTGAGGTCTCGGTTTCGGTCTCCTGAAAATTTAAGTTTCGATATTGGTATCGCCCGTTTCGACTGTTTCGGAAGTGAGTTTCGGTTCATCCGTATCGGCAGTTTCAAAAATTGTAAGTTACATGTAACTAATAATATTAGTTAATATTTGTTACTAATAAGATAATGACAAACTAATAAAGATAACTGGTAACTTATAACATAATTATGAACAATATTAGTTAAAAATATGCTATTAATGTTAACCATTTAGCTAAAAACACTCTCTCGTTAGTTACAATATGGTAAACTTGTAAATAATGCGTAATATGTTTAGACAAATGAAGGGTGTGAATAGCGTGTCTATATCCCATTCTTGGGGTTTTTAGAGAACTTTTATTTAATTACACATTCTTCTTCCTTGTCTTCGACCATACTGAACGGTATCGGCTGATATCGGTCGATTTTAACTGGTATCGATCGGTATCGGCCGGTATCAGCCGATACTGACTGATACCGTTCAATATCGCCCATTACCGATATTGACCCCTAGTTTCGGTCTCGTTACCCACCGAGACCAAAACGATACGGCCGATACCCAAGGGTATCGACCGAAACCTCAAACCTTGGTTCAAATATAACTACTTGATTTTCCCCCCAATTGTATATAAAAACATAACACCCTAGTTCTCATTATTTTCGGAGTTTTGGTGTAGTGACATAGAATTAGATCAACCAAGTTCAGATCCCATTGAACACCCAATTAAAATGTGATGCATATTTCAATCCGTATTCAGACATGCAACTTACTTATTCAGCATATAACACAGAAAAATCAACCCTAAAATGTGTTTTTAAATTGAAATTTACTGTCTAGCTAGTTCAACAATTACATACTGTCTAGCTAAACCAAGTTTCACCCTATCACATAGGAGTGCTTGACCTTTAGGGTAGCCCAGGGCAGGCAAAAATCCTGGCTCCGCCCTTGGGTGTCAGCATAATGCCCCACATCCCTAAAATCATCAGTTCGGATTTCACCCCCAACATGGTGGGTTCATCAGCAACACATCATCAAAACATTATTAAATAAATGGGAAGTAAACATTAATTCTGATAATCACTCAAGCTGCATAAGATTGTAGTTCATCAGAATGGACAAATTATTTACTTCAATCTCAAATGGATATACTTGGACCACATGAGATCCAAGGAGATTGGATCAGAAACGGAAAGTAATCATTTGATGGGTTCCAAGGCATTCTCTTTCGCCCACTCTTAACAGACATTTATCAACCTGGGGAAACTATTATACATGGAAATCAGTCCGTGCTCTAGGCACTGGTTTACTCACAATAATTTACTTGGTGTTACTGATAAGGAATTGTAAAGTGAGCGAAAGATTGTAAAAAATATATCCATAGTACAACAAAGACCAAGGCATCAGAAGGCAAATTAAGTCTTAAATCAAATCTTTGATCTATATTCAATGCCATATGCGGAGAAGTAAACTGAACTATAAACAAAAAATAAAGAAATTAGTGTAAACACCCGTGTATTTTTGCTCATTCTAGTTTAAGTTGTTTAACACCCTAATATACTATGATTTTTAGAACAACAACCATGGCTGATGGCTCTAAATTTTTCGGTTAATATGAGCCCCACTAACAGTCACTTGGACCTCATTTATCTCGGGTTAGTTTGGGTTCAATTATGTAGAAACTAACCTGGAATAAGTGAACGTAATTTGGGACCCATATCAAGAGAAGAACATAACTGTCAACCAGGGAGTGTCATTCTAGAAAATGATAGTGCATGGGGTGTTAAACTAGAAGCAGTGACAATCCATGGGTGTTTAATCTAATTTACCATAAAATAAACAGTATAATAATATACATGTGTATATGTGTATGTGAGTGTATGGAAAAACTCCAGCGCATTGACCATGGATTGTGGAATTAACATCTTACCCCAATACCCATAGGTACGCTGTGAATAGGGGGGACCGCAGATAAGTTACTAGGATAATAGAAAGAGCCTTCTGACATCGGAACCGTGGGGGGCCTAAATGAAGCTGATGGGGTAAAACTCTTGGCATTTGGATTAAGCTTAAATTCCTGGTTCAAAAAATTAACAAAATGAGAAAAATGTTACAAGATGATCAAACATGTCAAAACTCGAACAAAACTAAAAGACATACACACAAACAAACATGTGTATATATGCATATTTGTTTGTGTGTGTGTATTGCGTGTTTAGGTATAGGTATGTATAGTGCCACACGCACACTGATATGTATGCATGTATGTAGGTACATGTACACCATTCAGCTTGTCTGTTGGTCAATAGACATACCTTAGCATTGGGATTCAGTGTTGACTTTTCTGAAGACAGTGATCCCACTGACGAGCTAGGGGATAGAACAGGACCACTTGAACCCAAGCCAGCAGCGATGCGCTCCGAATGGGTTGATGCCACAGTTCCAGAACGAAGACAGGGATTCCCAGGTTCATTAGCGGCAGAATTCACAAGCCCCGAGGGTTCACCCACAGAACATTTGCTGTCTTGACTAGAAGATGAAGGGTCGTAGGCACCGGTACTGGACGGACCCATAGCATTGGCTGAGGATTGAACCTCTGAGAAATACAAAAATGTATCAAGAGAATGTAGCTTTGAATCTATGATGAAAATGTAAAATATCCCCCCCCCCCAAAAAAAAAAAAGGGAATGACTAGCAAAAATGACCAGTGACTAGCAAAAAATGACCAGTACTACAACCAAAACCGCAAAATCACCTATTTAAACACACTGTGAAACTGCAGTGAAGTAAAACATCCTAATAATAGTTCGCTATTTTTTATGTAGTACAAACAATTGACTGCCCTAACTTCCCCTGACTAAGTTATCAATTATGATCAGTGAGAATAAAACTAGATGATGACAGAAAATCTGAGAAGCAATATAATCTAGGTTTTATTCTCATATTGTCATACAAAATAGTCAAATGTTTCTTAGCATAATATAAATATATGTACTTTTTACCATAACATAAACTTGCAAGTTTGTCCCAACAATATAAAAAAGGCTCACGCTGCAAACAGAGAAAATCATGATTTATATGGAAGGGAACAGAAATGTTGGGCACGTGATAGATTTTTTTAACTAACCCTCATCATGTGACGTTTGAGCCTTTTCAGGTGCCTGCAAAATGTAAATAAAATATTCAGATAGAAAATTGGCTATATGAAATAAAACAGCAATTTTGGGACATAAAGAACGTATTACTTACACTCCTCTCTGTGCACTCATGCAATATGTTCTTTTCTTTGTCTTGATTTTTTATCTGCTTTTCGCCCAACCTAAGACACATTTTGCATGTTAGATCCAAGATACTATTAGGACTATAAATATACTCAACTGTGATAAATGGCATTTCAAGCTGAAGGAAGAACAAATGAGAATATAATTGTAGGATGCAAACCTGCTCTTATCACCGACAATCGGGGACTTCTTCACAATAATGTCAGACAAAGCTATAGCATGATCATCAGCACCAAAACGACGTGCATCCTTATCAGCCTGGTCCTGAGCAGACGCTTCCGCTTCCTGAACATCACAAATACAAACTTTGTTCAAATGTACAACTAAAACAATTTTTTCTCTCTCAATGCCAAATGCCTGAGCAATAGCACCCACCCAGATGTCAACATTTTAAAAATACATCCTGAAAGATTATAGATCAAAGGGCCAAGAGGCCCAATAGACAGACCAATATGTCATATTAGCAGTAGACTATAGCTACAAACATTTTGATTAGTACTATTTCCCTTTAAATAAAGTTAATACATGACGTCATAGTATTTTATGATTAAATTATTAGCATCAGACATGAGATGCTAAGTGGGAAAATAAATTTTGTTGAACCCATTAGGATCACTCCAAGAGTGCAAAAAATATGAATATGTTACTATTAAGATTAGAAAAAGAAATGCAATAATGGATAACCCTCATAGCATGGCCTGAGAAAGGATGCAACAGATGGAAGTGCATACTGCTGACAAACTGGTAGCTGACGCATCGGCTTCGTCAAAGAATTTACTTCTGGGTAGATCAGGATGTGATTTAGGAAGTGCAGGACCATGGGAGCTACCAAAGGTTTCGGTATTATATGCATCCAAAAAAGAACTTTGACTTTCTTCAAACGTGTTATCATCAATATCCCTTTGAACTGCTGAATATTTAATTTCCTCATCAAGATCGAAATCTTCATCAAACTGAATACCTCTTTCCTGTTAATTGGGTTGGCATACATATATCAGAATGATAAAAGGTACAGCTGTTAGAAAATTTTAAGTAGATAGCATCTTAGAAGATTCACCTCAGCTAAGTGAAGATCACGGGTATCCTCTCCCTCTATTTCTCTGGCTATTCTTGTGGCTTCCCTTTCCAGTTCCCTCATCCTAGGACCTCTCTCAAGCTTTGTAGTATAGAGTTCCTCATCAAATGTACTCTTCACACCAAACAATGCTTCATTTGTCTCAAACTGATCCCAATTCCTAAGGGGAATGTAAGAGGGAGGTAAAAAAAATTAGATAGCTGAATATAGTGGTTAATTTACAGGATCTCAATCAGGTCAAATTAAAAACAGAAAAAACATTTATTCGAATTACAAAAATATAGAGGACTATGAGATGTAAATCTAACAGAGAAATATGTACACAAACAGTATACAAGATATTAATAAATAGAAAGATATACAGTGTCAGTCATATTCATCTCGTTATCCACCTAAGTGAGGCGCTTTGGTGCAGAACACTAAACTAAGGAGAATCCCAGACACTTGAGCAAAGTTTATGGGGAATTGATCCAATGCCAACATGCTGCCAAGTTTTAAGCAAAGACATAGACAAGATAGGATCTGACCTAAAATCTTGACGTAGATAAGAGCAGAGAAAGCCAACTTTTTGGGTTATGTGGTCAACCATTGGTTCATTGCACAACCAAGCGGCAACAAGCAGATAAAACAACTTTTTTGGGTAATGTAGTCAACAATGGAACAACCAAGAAGTGAACCTCCAAAGTGCTTTAACTCTGAAACATGACAGAAGTTTGAAGTTGGATCTCAAAATGAAGGGTGACTAATGGCATAAAAGCAAACTGTAACAACATGGAAAAATAGGACAGAAGTTTGAAGTTGGATCTCCTTCAGAACAAGACAATATATGCTACAGGAAAGAAGAATTTATCTCAGACACCGGTTTAAACTAGGAAAATAATAGGAAAATAACGAAAAACTTCAACAAAGCAGAAGGGTCTCTCTCTCCTGCTGTGCGTGCGCGTGGCATGTGTGTAAAACATATGGAAGTTAATAGCTATTAAAAAAAGTCTTGCAATTATAACATAACAACGATATTTCTCTGGTCTGGTCAAACCAGCTTTAACCCCACCTATTCCAAGTACCATCAAATATATCTTCCAGTTCAGGACACTCCGGATCATCCGCATCAGGTGTCCATCGTTCCAGCTCCCTCTCTGCCTCTAGATGATGAGAATTGGATATAGCTGAGTCTATCATGAGATCCTTTCGTTTGTCTCGTGGCTGCGCATTAGAGAATTCCTCAATATTTAAAGGCACATCCTGAAAAATGTTGACAAATATTAATGAGCCATTAAAGAAAACACAAATAAATGAAGGAAAATTTGGACCTCTTAAACAGCAGTCCAGATAAAATATTAGCAAAGCAATCAATAGCTTTGTTTAAAATTACAAGACAAGTTTGTCGTAGAAAAGTGCTTAGGAATTAACAGCGCCTCTGAAGAAGGCTTAACATCTTTACATCCAAATGACATCTGCAATAAAGATCACCATAACCAAGAAGATAGTGAAACCTTTGCTACAACTTGAACAAGATCTTTCGCTTGGATGATCATATCCATAGGCTTTCTACCAGTTTCAGGAACAGGCTTCGGTCCTCTTACAGAACCATCTTTAATCACTTGAGCCATCTTCAAAACAATTGCTGCACATATATTTAAAAATTTAGAGCGTGGATAATAGTAAAGTGATAACATGAATAAAACAGCAATAGATGCTGCATGCCCAGAAAAATGTCATGATATCACTGCCACAACAATAGCAAAATATGAACCATTCAATGAAGAGCCTT
Organism: Scilla litardierei; assembly: GCA_030789695.1. Classification (NCBI taxonomy): domain Eukaryota; kingdom Viridiplantae; phylum Streptophyta; class Magnoliopsida; order Asparagales; family Asparagaceae; genus Scilla; species Scilla litardierei. The sequence goes on from CM061132.1 coordinate 8,629,086, forward strand.
AAACATACCAAAATCTTTTTCAGCATTTGTTGCGTGAAATATTCCAGAGATAATCGATCCATTCCTCACATGGACTTCAACATGCATGCCCAAAAGATATGAAATGACATATATCAACCGATCACGAGAAGGATTCATTGAGCCTTCTGATGTTCCTCCATTCGCTAAACATATACAAGAGGTAGTTAGACAATGACATAATCATAATAAGTAAATAACAAAATAAGTTTCCACCTTTACCTGTGTTGCCAAAATTGCTAGAGGCCGACTTCCCAGTGTGCATTTTAGTCTCAGATTTGGCTCCTATCTCTCTATCAACTTTACGACGACCAAAACCATTGACTGAAGATCTAGGCTGTGCATTCTGTTGTAGGTTCGTTTTTACGTTCAAGTTTTCCTTAAGAAAAAAAGAAAAACCGCTTAGTTGAATGACAGTCCTATCTTTTCAAGAACACATTTAAATTAAGATCATTACCAAATGTTTAAAAAAGGAAGGAGTCCACAAGGTTTTTTTTGATACATAGTTATTCACATATTACTATAAGATCAACTGGCAAATAAAGAGGCTGATAAAGTTGTGCAAGTATGCAAATGGTGTTCCAAAAGCACCAAAATCTCCAACCTATACTCAATCATAATACAAGTTTTATTGAAATCCATCATAGCCTTGATAAACCAATTGGTGCGCGGCCACCATTATGCATTACTACGAAATAGCATGCATCCAACATAACAAATAATATGATTTGCATCCCATTAATAGAAGATATTTCCTAGAAAAAATAGGAACATCAACTATAAGTGAAGACGATAAGAATAATAGATATCCCTCTGGCTATTGCCTCATTGAAAGTACAGCCCCTGGTCTGTGCCTCTTCCCTGTAACTCAGCATGGTGCATCTGCTTTGACGAAATGGACCAAATACAGGTTCATTTCCCTACTTTGAAGCATGAAAGAAATGGAGTCAATGTACTATTCTTCAAAAAAAAAACGATGAGAAAAGGAAAATTAAAAAGTACATATTTGCAGCCAGTTATAGAATAGTGACTAATGGACAATGAGCCTCATTTTGAGTGGTCTTCTCATTAGATGTTTGCAACTCTTATATTTGAATGCAAGTTTCATCATGTATCCAATTGTTAACTATGATCCTACTCGGCGCCATACACTTGCAGGGCAAATGAGGCAACTGGCCACAGCCTACGGAGGGCAAGTGCCTCACCAAATAAGTTGTGAAGCAATAAGAGACCAGTGTATACAAATAGCAACAAACAACCAATTTATATTAAAATTCACTGGTATATAGAAGTCAATACATCATCCAATCCTCATCCAATCCATAGAAGGTGAGTCTCGTCACGTTAAATGTTGAAACATCTTTTTAGGAGTATCGTTTCGTATGTGCAAGGCATAGACCAATATATGTTTAAAAGTGTACATAAAGGTTGGGTGCTAAAATACCATATGCATGGTTTCTTAGAGATTGTAAGTTTCAAACCAAACAAATCACAGTTTCCAGTGGCCGAGGATTAAAAGTGGGACTTCCAACTTCCACACATCAAATCCCTAGGAAAACTTCGTTTAAAACCAGCTCCAAAATGACGGTCCAAAATTTCACATCACTGCAGACACCACACTTTTATGGCACAAACATTTTGGACACACTAATTTCTAAAATCTTGCACGTATTTCAAAACACAAATTAGTTAATGGAATGCCAAACATATCATTCAAACACAAACATTTCTGTGATCCTTGTCAACAAGGAAAAATGCACAAATCTTCTTTTAAATCAAAGGACATTATCTCAACAAAGAGACCATTAGAACTTCTTCATTTGGATGTATTTGGTCCTTCAAGAGTAGCTTCGTTGAATAAAAGTAGATATGCATTTGTCATTGTTGATGATTATTCATGATACACCTGGGTTATATTCTTACAACATAAGAATGATGCTTTCTAAGAATTTTCCATATTATGTAGAAAGATTCAGAAAATCAAATCTTCAACCATCATCAATATTCGTAGTGATCATGTGGGAGAATTTGAAAATGAATCTTTTTCCAAGTTGTGTGATGATAATGGTATAACGCATAATTTCTCCTTCCCTAGAGCTGCTCTACAAAATGGTGTAGTAGAAAGGAAAAATAGAACTCTTCAAGAATGTGCTAGAACAATGCTTTGTGATAGTAACTTACCAAAATATTTTTGGACAGAAGATGTTGCAACGGCATGTTATATCTTAAATAGAGTTCTTATAAAATTGCTTAACAAACCTTGTTTTGAATTATTCTTTGATCGCATTCCTCGTGTATCATATTTTCATTTGTTTGGATGTAAGTGTTTCATTCTTAACACTAGAGATACACTTGACAAGTTTGATTCAAAATCTGATGAAGGGATTTCTATTAGTTACTCAACACGTAGTAAAGCCTACAGAGTTTACAACAAAAGAACTTCATCAATTGAAGAATCTTTACATGACACTTTTGATGAGAATCCATCATCTATTCCTACTATTATTGATGATAGTGAGGATTTATTACCTTTATCTGATTCATTTAACAATATTCAACTTGATGATGATGGTGCTACTAAACCGTCTGTTGAGTCTATTTCAGATAATGCAGATCTTCCTAAAGCATATACACAAGTTCGCAATCATCCACCAAACTTGATAATTGGTGATATTTCAGATGGTGTGAGAACTCGTGGTCAAATGGAGCAAATGTCACATTGTGCATTTATCTCATCCATTGAACCAAAGAACATCATTGAAGCATGTGAAGACAGTTCATGGATTATTGCTATGCAGGAAGAACTCAATCAATTTCAAAGAAACGATGTTTGTGAATTAGTACCCAGACCATCAAATCATCCAATTATTGGTACCAAGTAGGTATTCAAAAATAAGTTAGATGAGTCTGGACAGGTAATTAGAAACAAGGCATGACTGGTCGCACAATGTTATAATCAAGAAGAATGTATTGATTATGATGAAACATATGCACCAGTTGCTCGTCTTGAATCTATTAGTATATTATTATCTTTTGCATGTTATAAAGATTTTAAATTATTTCAAATGGATGTTAAAAGTGCTTTTCTTAATGGATTTCTTAAAGAAGAAGTCTATGTTGAACAACCACCAGGATTTCATCATGAAACATTAGATAACCATGTTTTAAAATTAAAAAAAAGCTTCATATGGTCTTAAGCAAGCACCTCGAACTTGGTATGAAAGACTTAAAAGTTTTCTATTAAATTCATGTTATTCAATTGGTAAGATTGATTCAACACTTTTTGTTAAAAACATATATTCAGACATTATTATTATTCAAATATATGTTGATGACATAATTTTTTGTTCTACTAACGAATCTCTTTGTCAAGATTTTTCTAAGATTATGCAAAAGGAATTCGAAATGAGTCACATGGATAAACTTAATAAATTCCTTGGTCTTCAAATCAAACAAATGAAGAAATGTATTTTCATCCACCAAAGCAAAATACTCAAAAGAACTTATCAAGCGCTTTGGACTAGGAAGTGCTGCAGAAAAACATACACCAATGAGTACTTCTACATCCTTTGACAAGGATCTAAACGGTAAGAGTATTGATTAACGTCTCTATAGAGGTATGATTGGCTCTTTACTTTATCTTACTGCTAGTAGACCAGGCATCATGTTTGAGGGTGGTTAGACAATTCAATTCTTTTGTCATTATGTTAGATATTTTCTTCCCCTTTGGCCAAGTGTCAACATATTATACCTTTGACTCACCAACTCCCACTAACTTCTTAAATTCTGTTGTACTTTTCAAAAAATTTAGGTCTTTCCCTATGCACGGTCATTACTTCCCTTGACTTCTTTTGATTTTTTTTAATTAATTATTTTTAAAAAAAACCGCCACAATTCTTTTTCGCGGTTTGAACTATTGTTTCTGGCCAGCCAACCAAAAAACATTGGTCGGCTAATTTCTCTGTTTTGTCCGTTCATCTTCAAACTGCGTCTGTTCAGTTTCTCCCGCCTACCTATCTTCCTGGACAGTTTCTCTACCCGATTCAGTTCTTCAAACACTCATTCCACTCTTCATTTAGTTTCTACAACTTCTCATTTCGGTTTTTATTTCAACCGTTCGTTGTATTATTTATAGGTCTCCTCTCCGTTCTATTCTCTTCCTCTTCCTTCATAAGCAAATCCTTTCTTCCTCACAAGGCTTCTTCATCCCATTACACCGGCCCTGGTTTCTCATCTCATTTTCGGTCTCCCAAGTGTGAATCCAAGTTCCATGCTTTCGAATCCATCACCATAATCCCCGATCGATTCATCAACTACGCCTCCGTCTCCTCTTTCGATATCCTGTGTCTCTTGTCGGCCGTTGGTCTTGCCACTCTCTGGAATTCCTATAATAAAGTTCCCTATTATCCCCTCCTAGTCCGAGAATTCTATGCCAATCTTACTTACCAGGATGATCAAGGCTCTCTCACCGTTTTCACTCAGATCAAGGGTATCCCTATTGTCCTTACCTCCCACACCTTGGCCGATCTCATCCATCTTCCCCCAGCCAATGACGAAGGTCTTGACTTCTCAATGACAGACTCTGTCATTCTATCAAAACTTGCGACCACTTTTTCCCCAAAAATGAGTGTCAGCCGCCTTCTCACGACTCCATGCATCCTAGTAAAGATTTTTGTTTACAATCTCGTTCCCAAGTCTGGATCATGCAACTATCTCAGTACTCGCCTTTTGAAATGTCTTTATGCTGTGATGGGTGGATTCCCTGTTAATTGGGCCTCAGTCCTCCTCCATACCCTCGTCAAGCCAATCAACCAGCATTTTTATTTACCATGTCTCATTACTTCGATTCTGCGCCATTTTCGCATTCCACCGACTGATGACATTTCAATTATCAACCCTATTGAGTTTGATGCTATTACTCTTGCGAGCATGAAGTTGGATATTCTGAGTCCCATTCAGACGATGATGATGTTGAGACCGATTTTGCCGACACCCCTGTGTCCATAACCCCGGGTTCCTCCGGTAGACGTCGCAAAAAGGTGTGTGTCATCCACGATGACGTTTATTCTCGACGGAAGAATAACTCATCTTTGCTTCGTCATCTAAACACCAATGTGGATACTTTGACTCAGCATGTTAGTGATGGGTTTACCGGAATTCAAGGGCAATTCAGTACATATGATCACACCCTTCAGCAGCATGCGCGCATCCTTGGTAAGATCCAAGAATCGCAGGCGCAAATCTTTTCCCTATTTGAAGACCTCAATCTCGCACACCGTCCATCATCCCGTAATCCGACCTCTGCTACTCGCGGCACACCTTCACATCGTCGTTAGGTTTCATTGTATGCCTACCTTTCCGAAATGATCCTCTTCCTGCTATGGCTGTTCTCTTCGTTTGGACACCCCCTGCAGTTGTTTTCCCTATGGCTCCTTGATGCTTTCAGTTGTTTTTGGACTTAGTTGGTTTCGGTTGTAATGGCCCCTAGACATGGCATGTGTTGTTTTATTTTGTCAGTTTTGTTGGTCTCTTGTTTTAACGATTGTAACTTTTTTTTCTAGTGTGTTGGTTTATTTCAATGATTTCAGTTGGACTATATGTGTTGTTTATCCGACCCTAAATATAATATCCTGCTTTGTTTGTTTTTTAGAATGATGCTCTGTTATCTATGATTGGGTCCCCACTTCTCAGTCTGTTATTAAGGCAAGAAGTAAGGGACAATATGGTTAAAACAAATAGAAGAATAACACATATATAAGAAACATAGAACACAACATGATGTGATAGTAAGAATTGGATAAGCACGGACCAATAGTCAGTAAGATACAACATTATAGTAACATGACTAGAAGGGGGAACACTGAGATTTCAGTAACATAATACATTAATAACAGACTGAGAAGTAGGAACCCAACCATAAATAACAGAGCATCATTCTAAAAAACAAACAAAGCAGGACATTATATTTAGGGTCGGATAAACAACACATATAGTCCAACTGAAATACATTGAAATAAACCAACACACTAGAAAAAACGTTACAATCGTTAAAACAACAGACCAACAAAAGTGACAAAATAAAACAACACATGCCAAGTCTAGGGCCAATACAACCGAAACCAACTAAGTCCAAAAACAACTGAAAGCATCAAGGAGCCATAGGAAAAACGACTGTAGAGGGGTGTCCAAACGAAGAGAGCAGCCATAGTAGGAAGAGGATCATCTCGGAAAGGTAGGCAGACAATGAAACCTAACGGCGATGTGAAGGTGTGCCGCGGGTAGGAGAGGTCAGACTAAGGGATGATGGACAACGGTGTGCGAGATTAAGGTCTTCAAATAGGGAAAAGATCTGCGCTTGCGATTCTTGGATCTGACCAAGGATGCGCACATGCTGCTGAAGGGTGTGACCATAGGTACTGAATTGCTCTTGAATTCCGGCAAACACATCACTAACATGTTGAGTCAAAGTATCCACATTGGTGTTGAGACGACGAAGCAAAGATGAGTTATTCTGCCGTCGAGAATAAACTTCATCGTGGGTGACGCACACCTTTTTGCGACGTCGACCGGAGTAACCCGGGGTTGTGGACGCAGGGGTGTCGACAAAATCGGTCTCAACATCATCATCGTCTGAATGGGACTCAGGAACATCCAACCTCATGCTAGCAAGAGTAGTAGCATCGAACTCAATAGGGTTGATAATTGGAATGTCATCAGTCGGTAGAATGCGAAAATGGCGCAGAATCAGAGTAATGAGACGGGGTAAATAAAAATGCTGGTTGATTGGCTTGGCGAGAGTATGGAGGAGGACTGAGGCTCAATTAACAGGGAATCCACCCATCACAGCATAAAGATATTTCAAAAGGCGAGTACTAAGATAGTTGCATGATCCAGACTTGGGAACGAGATTGTAAACAAAAATCTTTACTAGGATGCGTGGAGTCGGGAGAAGGCGGCTGGCACTCATTTTTGGGGAAAAAGTGGTCGCAAGTTTTGACAGAATGACAGAGTCTGTCATTGAGAAGTCAAGACCTTCGTCATTGGCAGGGGGAAGATGGATGAGATCGGCCAAGGTGTGGGAGGTAAGGACAATGGGGATACCCTTGATCTGAGTGAAAACAGTGAGAGAGCCTTGATCATCTTGGTAAGTGAGATTGGCATAGAATTCTCGGACTAGGAGGGGTTAATAGGGAACTTTATTATAGAAATTCCAGAGAGTGGCAAGACCAACGGCCGACAAGAGATGCAGGATATCGAAAGAGGAGACGGAGGCGTAGTTGATGAATCGATCGGGGATTATGGTGATGGATTCGAAAGAGCATGGAACTTGGATTCACACTCGGGAGACCGAAAACGAGATGAGAAACCAGGGCCGATGTAATGGGATGAAGAAGCCATGGGAGGAAGGAAGATGAAGAGAATAGAACGAAGATGAGACCTATAAATAATACAACGAATGGTTGAAGAAAAAACGAAATGAGAAGTTGTAGAAACTAAATGAAGAGTGGAATGGGTGTTTGAAGAACTGAATCGGGTAGAGAAACTGTCCAGGAAGATGGGAATGCCGGAGAAACTGAACGGACGCAGTTTGAAGATGAACGGACAAAACAGAGAAATTAGCCGAACAATGTTTTTTGTTTGGCTGGCCAGAAACAATAGTTCGAACCGTGAAAAAGAATCGTGGCGGTTTTTTTAAAAAAATAATTAATTAAAAAATCAAAAGAAGTCAAGTGAAGTAATGACCATGCATATGGAAAGACTAAAAAAATTTGAAAAGGACAACAGAATTTAAGAATTTAGTGGGAGTTTGTGAGTCAAAGGTCTAGTATGTTGACACTTGGCTAAAGGGAAAGAAAATATCTAACATAATGACAAAAGAATTGAATTGTCTAACTACCCTCAAACAGAGCAACGGACGCACCAAAATTAAAACAACAAAAAAATAATTTAAAATTCACAAAAAATAGAAAGAACATGTTTGGAAATTTGAATAATAAGAATTAGTCGACCAGGAAACTTTTGCTCGCTGGCTAATTACAAATAAATGCCGAAAAATATGGAAAAAAATCCAGAAAATTAAGATAAATAAATATGAAGATATTTTAAAATTCAGATTCACTGATGATGCCTAAATCTCTTCTAATTTTAATGAAAGAGTCCTCTTTCAAAGGCTTAGTTAAGATGTCAGCAATCTGATGTTTAGTAGAAATGAATTTTAAAATAATGTCACCTTTTTGAACATGATCATCCAAAAAGTGGTGACGAATGTCAATATGTTTTGTGCGGGAATGATGAACATGATTTTTAGATAGGTTAATTGCACTTGTGTTATCACACATAATGGGACATGTGAAACACTGAATGCCATAGTCTGATATAGTTTGTTTCATTCATAAAATTTGAGCACACGCTAAACCAGCGGCAATATATTCTACCTCTGTGGTAGATAATGAAACAGAATTTTGCTTTTTGCTGAACCAAGAGACCAAAGCATGTCCAAAAAAATGACATGTGCCACTAGTGCTTTTTCGTCCAGATTTACAACCAGCCAAATCTGCATCACTATATGATAAATCATATGTGCTAGTTTTAGGATAAAATAAACCAAAATCAGACGTATGTTTAACATATCTAATTATCCATTTTACGGCAGTAAGATTAGAAATCTTAGGATCTGCTTGAAAGCGAGCACAAAAACAAACAGAAAACATGATGACTGGTCTACTAGCAGTAAGATAAAGTAAAGAACTAATCATACCTCTATAGAGAGGTTAATCAATACTCTTACCGTTTAGATCCTTATCAAGGGATGTAGAAGTACTCATTGGTGTACGTTTTTCTGCAGAACTTTCTAGTCCAAATCACTTGATAAGTTCTTTTGAGTATTTGCTTTGGTAGATGAAAATATCTTCCTTCATTTGTTTGATTTGAAGACCAATGAAGTAATTAAGTTCACCCATGTGACTCATTTCGAATTTCTTCTGCATAATCTTAGAAAAATCTTGACAAAGAGATTCGTTAGTAGAACCAAAAATTATGTCATCAACATATATTTGAATAATAATAATGTCTGAATCTATGTTTTTAACAAAAAGTGTTGAATCAAAATTGAATAACCTGAATTTAATAGAAACTTTTAAGTCTTTCATACCAAGCACGAGGTGCTTGCTTAAGACCATATAAAGCTTTCTTTAATTTAAAAACATGGTTATCCAATGTTTCATGATGGAATCCTGGTGGCTGGTGGTTGTTCAACATAGACTTCTTCTTTAAGAAATCCATTAAGAAAAGCACGTTTAACATCCATCTGAAATAACTTAAAATCTTTATAACATGCAAAAGATAATAACATCATAATAGATTCAAGACGAGCAACTGGTGCATAGATTTCATCATAATCAATACCTTCTTCTTGATTATAACCTTGTGCGACCAGTCGTGTCTTGTTTCTAATTACATGTCCTTGTTTCTAATTACCTGTCCAGATTCATCCAACTTATTTTTGAATACTCACTTGGTACCAATAATTGGATGATTTGATGGTTTGGGTACTAATTCACAAACATTTTTCTTTGAAATTGATTGAGTTCCTCCTGCATAGCAATAATCCATGAACTGTCTTCACATGCTTCAATGATGTTCTTTGGTTCAATGGATGAGATAAATGCGCAATATGACATTTGCTCCATTTGACCACGAGTTCTCACACCATCTGAAATATCACCAATTATCAAGTTTGGTGGATGATTGCAAACTTGTGTATATGCTTTAGGAAGATCTGCATTATCTGAAATAGACTCAACAGACGGTTTAGTAGCACCATCATCATCAAGTTGAATATTGTTAAATGAATCAGATAAAGATAATAAATCCTCACTATCATCAATAATAGTAGGAATAGATGATGGATTCTCATCAAAAGTGTCATGTAAAGATTCTTCAATTGATGACGTTCTTTTGTTGTAAACTCTGTAGGCTTTACTACGTGTTGAGTAACCAACAAAAATCCCTTCATCAGATTTTGAATCAAACTTGTCAAGTGTATCTCTAGTGTTAAGAATGAAACACTTACATCTAAACACATGAAAATATGATACACGAGGAATGCGATCAAAGAATAATTCAAAACAAGTTTTGTTAAGCAATGGTCTTATAAGAACTCTATTTAAAATATAACATGTCGTTGCAACAGCTTCTGCCCAAAATTATTTTGGTAAGTTACTATCACAAAGCATTGTTCTAGCACATTCTTGAAGAGTTCTATTTTTCCTTTCTACTACCATTTTGTAGAGCAGATCTAGTGAAGGAGAAATTATGCGTTATACCATTATCATCACAAAACTTGGAAAAATATTCATTTTCAAATTCTCCCACATGATCACTACGAATAGTAATGATGGTTGAAGATTTGATTTTTTGAATCTTTCTACAAAATATGAAAAATTCTGGGAAAGCATCATTCTTATGTTATAAGAATATAACCCATGTGTATCGTGAATAATCATCAACAATGACAAATGCATATCTACTTTTATTCAACGAAGCTACTCTTGAAGGACCAAATAAATCCAAATGAAGAAGTTCTAATTGTCTCTTTGTTGAGATAATATCCTTTGATTTAAAAGAAGATTTGTGCATTTTTCCTTGCTGACAAGCATCACAGAAATGTTTGTGTTTGAATGATATGTTTGGCATTCCATTAACTAATTTGTGTTTTGAAATACGTGCAAGATTTTAGAAATTAGTGTGTCCAAAACGTTCGTGCCATAAAAATGTGGTGTCTGATGAAGCCATCAAACAGTGATATGAAGTTTTCATCATGTGCTCAAGTCAAATCCACTCAGAATATCTGGATTTTGTACAAGTTTGAATCCTTGATCGTTCAATCAAAATACACAGTTGTACCAAAACACAAAAAAACAATTTACCTACCAAGCAGTGTTGAAAACAGCTACAATCCCCGACAATTGCAGCTAAAACACTACTAAAAGTGCTGTTTGAATCACTGCATGGAAAAACAATTTCGCCTAATAACTTCGCATATTCCCATTGTTTAATTCAACTCACAAAAACAAGTTCAGTAAATCCAAATCCTACGGTTTTAGGCCAATTCTAGGGATAATTTAAACATCAGAACTATAGCAACAATCGAAGGATTACAGTATCAAGAAAGACCCCCAGCTTTCATCTCTTACATTCCTCCATGTAACCACCTTAGAATATCAAATACCGCCAAGAACTCACCATTATTCAATTGGGGATTTAAGATCATGCATAATTAGATGAAGAGACAACTTAATTTCTTGTCAGAAGAATGCACCAAACCCTAGCACTTGAAGTCAGGACCGAACCTTATCGAATTTGTGCGGCAACGCCGGGGAGACCTGGCAGGAGTCGGAGTGCCTTGGAGACGGAGAAGGAATTGATCAGTGGTTTCAACCTATGTTTTAGGTTGAAGTTGAAGATGAGAGAACTCTGATAATTTTGGGATCTCCAGTTTTCATTCCAGGCTCGGCCCGGTCAGGGCCCTAATGTGCTTGAGAATGAGAACAAAGCTGTTACAGATGTACCATTTTGTGACCAATTGGAAAGTATGAAATTATGATGCTTGATTATTTATCTTAATGGCAAACAATGCCAACATGATCAATGCACAAAAGAACAATTTTTTTAAATTATTTGAACTTCGGTAAAAACTTCAGTAAGTTATGTATGATCCATTGGTTTGTATACTAGACACCCAACAATAGTTAAGTATCCATTGAGTCATGTCCAAATTTTCATTCATTTACTATAGAGCTCAAGGGCAGTACACTTGCATTTCCGTTCATGGGAGACTAAAAAATATTGAACAGTCTCCAATCCTTACATGTACTATCTGCTAAAGCATAATTGATAATGATTAGCTAGTAAGCAGCATTGATTTTTCCACATTGAATCCATGTCATTTTGTCATGAATTATAAATCAATAAACTTTAAGAAACTTGTCCAGTAAATTGCTGAAATTCTAGGTTTAGAGAATCAGAGAACCGATTACTATCACATGTATTGGATCAGATTTCAACTTTAGCAATCTGAAACAAGGGGTGTTTTATTGGGTATGCATGATATGGTTAGTGCTTCGGTAGAATACATATAGTTTCATATAGTTTCGGTGTATGTGGACCATTCTTGACCACAATGCTTTCGTAATGAGCAAGAAGTACTATAATTATGTTGCAAAAATCAATGATCAGCTCCGCAAAAATGCATAGAAAATGAGAAAAAGGAGCAAAAACCAAATAGAGATGGTACATGAGAAAGGACGAAAACATAAAAGAACTAGCCTACTGGTATAGCGTCACTCAATGGATTGCATCCCCATGATTGTCAAATGCCTTGCTCAAGAAAAATATTAAAGATGAAATGTAGTTATCAAGGATGCAAGAAATATGTTTGTTGTTGTCTGAAAATACTGTCATGTTGATATCATTGTGTTTTACTTGCCAAAAGTACATGTTGCATATACTGCTACCATTGCATACATATGCTATCATGCAAATTGCAAATTGCTACCATTGAATAAGATCAACATATAATCAGTAAATCAGAATGCATTATAAAAAAAACTTAACCAAATTTTTATTCTTTACGGATTATGAAATTGAACTTCACTGTTCAGTGATAAGAGAGTTTACATTAGTGACAATCATGCATACTCGTAAACTAAGGTGCAAGTTGATGGCTATATGGCAGTCCTCCAGGAATTCCATAGAGCATAGTTCACCAATACCTTTGGCTGTATTTAGACTTCAGATGGCAATGGAAGTTAAAATGTTGTACCTCTATCTATGATCGGAAACATTAAAAATCTAAAATTGAGAACAATGAACTTCTCATTAGACATTAGAATCCAATGTTGTATGACCATGGAATGCAGTTTCCTTTTTCTCGAAAAAGAAAACATCAACATATCAAGAAGCAATGAATCGACATTTGTGTAATGTAAATAATACAAGAAAAACATACTATATTTCATTGCTGGAATGCACAGAAATGGAACTAGATTTATTGGAAAGTTGTATGAGATTATTTTTGAGATCAACTGGTTTACAGAGAGGAACAAAGAATCTTTTGATGTTGGAAACTCTTAAGCAAGACTAAAAACCCATGACAAAGCTCGAGTTCTCCGAGCTTCCATTATTGGTTGGGCCTTTTGAATGATTTTGATTAATTTTCTAGACATGTAGTTTCAATTATTCTATTTCTTAATAGTGGTGCAAGTTTCTTTTAAAATAAAATTATGTATGGTAATTAAAATAAATCATCTATCTTTTCTGTGGCATGCACCAGCGTGTTCCTCATCGACTCTCCAAACTATTAAGATGAAATTAATTAAAATCCGTTTACGCTTGTTTATCTTGTCTCATGCGCTGATAAAATTAACAAAACTTTATCCCCTTCTATCAAATAAATCCCTAATTCCTTTAGCTGTTCTTCCCCAAATCCACAAGTTTCTTCCACCCCGAACCACAAACCCTTCCGTTCCACATCCAAGTTATTCTACAAGAAGGATTGGGTAGTCTGTAGATCGGTTAACTAGTTCTGTTACATTTCATGTATGCCTTTGCCTCCATTCCCTGGCATATCTACACAGAATTTAATCTTGATTTCTCTCTCACCATTAATGGCAAGGCTGCAATTGCAATAATGTCTTGTATTCAAATCAGTAACAAATAAATGTATGATAGAGAAGCAAAATAAAAAAATTATCAATATCATTTCATTGCTCAGGCTATTATGACTATTATATAAATTAGGCAGTGGCACCTTAATATATTATACTTCTTGATTGACAGTTGACACTACCATAACATGACTGACATGAGATATGCTTCAGATAGGAAAAAGTTCCATTGTATGAGGGTTACTATTCATGTTCCAAGTGATTACCCGGACAGTACTAGAAAAACCAAATTCATCCTGTTTCGGGTATCATTTAGTATTCTACTTTATTTTGGAAAAGCCAATAAAAATGGTTGGACTTATACTTTAAATCGATGATTTAGAAGATACTTTTTAAATATAACTATTGCATCAGTACATCACTCTTTGATCTTTCCTCATTCTTCCTACATCATGTGTATATCTTGTCTAAATGTGGATCCAGTTTGAAGCCAACTCGAGTTCTTTCTTCAGGCTTTTTGATTTTATATCTTTCTCTCTCTTATTTCTTTCCCTTTTATTTATTGAGTAACAATTAGGACTTCCCCTATAGGACTAAATTATTAATGGAGTTTCTCACGAAAGCCCTAATTCTGATTAACTCATTAACAATATGCACACCCATGGCTCATGACATAGACATACCAAAGTGCTATCCCACCAACATCTCACTAAGATTAGTTATTACTGACGCTATCTGTCATATTGCTTCATATAGGATCCATGCCATCCTTTGGCCTAATCACAAGTTCAAAACTACATTTGTTTTTTATATCGTATCCCCTCTTATTTCGTGAGTAACATTTAGGACTTCCCCTCATAGAACTAAACTGTTAATGGAGTTTTTCAACAAAGCCCTAATTCTGATTAAGTTAACTCATTAATAAGATGCACACCCATGGCTCGTGGCATATACACCAAAGTGCCCCACCAACATCTCACTAAGATTAGTTATTACTGACGCTATCTGTCATATTGCTTCATATAGGCTCCATGCCATCCTTGGGCCTAATCACAAGTTCAAAACTACATTTGTTTCTGGATTTCTTAATAAGGACTCATTGCCACGAAAAAATATATGCTGTTCACCATCTATTGTTGTTATGCAGCAGCACCCATTTATATCCTACCCTCCATGACATTTTCCCTTTATGCAAATATACTTTTCATAAGGATTTCACAACTTCCATCATATAATTTATCATATGGTATTAGTTATAGATGGTTATCTCATGACAGTAAACAAGCCAGCCCCGTCGATCTCAAAACAACGGATTCCAGATCTCATCATAAAAAAAGATGCATGGAAGAATTGCACTTCATGTATGATTGTAAACGAATCCACATTCAAGGCAAGCAGTTGTCCAAGAATCCATGCAATTAAGTGCAGATGGAGTAAAGATATAATTTACCTCATCGATGATACTAAAATGGAAATATTGGATAATTTCCTTATTTTGTTAAAGAAACGGAATAACAAAATGGTAGAAAGGTCTTAATTAATAAACGGATAAATTAGCTAAAACACCCCTAAAATATCAGGGTTTTTAAACTTTGTCCTCTTGAGTTAAGTTCTTCTATATTGACCTCCAAATACTAATTTGGTTGAGTTTTCTGTTAAAAGGTTATAGCTGGCGCTATAGGTGACTCAAATGAGAAGTATGATGTTGAGGGATGGCAGTGATTTAGGATAATTGGTGATGATCAGACATGGAAGGGATGATGGTGATTCATAGGATGTGGTAGTGGTGAAAATTTTATAAGAGGAATTTGATAGGATTTTCTAGGGTTTTGATGAATAAAAAGATGATTTTTATGAGAAAGATTAGATTTGTAGGGTAAAAGATGGATTTTTTGGGTTAGTAAGAGGTTTGGAAAGAAATGTGGGATTTTTACTAATAATAAACTGAAATAAAGGGGATACAAGGATAAAGTTGAGGTATTTCGAGAGGATCTCACTCTCCCAAGTCACCAATTATAGAGGCCGACCGCACTCTCCAAAAGAGATGGATAATCTCGACCTCACACAAGTTTTCTCTTCAACCTTCAACTCTCCTCTCTAATCCCCATAAGCCCCATATATATACTAAACTAAAAATAAGAAGATTACAAAAAGAACCCTAAAACTAAAAATAACTAAAAAGACCCGACAAATCTGAAAATTACAAAAACATCGCTAATGAGCAAAAATTGCAGATCTATTATTACTCCGTTCTCCAAAAAACATTGTCCCCAAGGTGGTCAAGGTGGTGCATGTAGTGTGTGTGTCATTCGCTCCAATTGAGTTACATGCCTCTTCCTGTGTCAAAAGAATAGGATTGGTCTCCTCCACCCTCAACGACATCCGGACAGAGGTCACGGTGATTATGTAGTCCGTCTGAATGTTCCTCGCATCCAAAACACTAATGCCAATGCTCAGGAGGTCGTCCATGTGCAAACCATGAGCCTTGGAGCCCCGCAAAAGTGTCTTCACGCCATCATGGGCCCCTAAAAACGTCGTCGGGCTAAGGCAAGGCTGCTGTGGAGCCAGCGGGGGCCCGATTTTCTAAGATTTTAATGGATAAAAGGATGGTTTTATGGGAAAATTGAATTTTTAGGGCAAATGAAGGATTTTTTGGATTAGAAAGAGAAGTTTTGGAAAGAAAAGTTAATAAACCAAAATAAAAGGGATACAATGATATGGTTGATATCTTTCGAGTGGATCTCGCTCTCCCAAGTCGCCAATTATAGAGGACAGCCGCACTCTCCAATAAGGAGGGATAATCTCAACCTCGCACAAATTTTCTCTTCAATCTTCGACTCCCCTCTCTAATCACCATAAGCCCCATATAAATACAAAACTGAAAACAAGAAAAGAAAATTACAAAAAGAACCATAATACTGAAAATTACTAAAAAGACCCTAGAAATCCAAGAATTATGAAAACGCCCCTAATGGGCCAAAATTACATATCTATCGGAATTATAAAAATTTTCCTCTAATTTTCTTTGTTGAACCCGCTGAGGTTAGAGGAAAGATGAACAAAATGAATTAACGTTATATTAAGGTTGAAATCTCAATTTGAACGGTTAAATGAAATTATAAACTGATAGAAAATATAATGGAGTGTGTATCATTTAGTTAAACGTGTAATAGATGTTGTTAGTGGCGTTCTGTTTCATGCAAGGTCACGTGACATCAATCCTAACGGACAAGTATAATGTCACCCCTTCTTATGATGTATTTAAAAAGCTGATGGTTCATGTGGTTAATTTTAGTACCCAATAATGCATGGATGCTTAATTCATCGTAATAGAAGATGTCGCATTGATAATTTATTATCACATTTAAAATTTCCCTCTTCACAACAATTTCCTTCCTTTTTTTTGAAGCGAAGGCAGTACATTGCCCGTGTGGGAAATTGATAACCTTAATAATATAAATTGAAAATAGCACTCTAATTTCTGGAAATCGTTTACTTATCACCAAGAAAATTGCAAGTTCTGAAGTAAAATATACTATGGAAGCCACAAAATAGCCAAACTCAACAAAAAGTAGTCCAATGATAGCCAGATCCGGATAGCTTTTGTTTGCAAATCAATACCCATCAGATTACGATTACATGACAAAAGATGAGAACAAACCGGTTGTGCAAACTCGACTCTAATGGCGTTTCCTCTAACGACCGATCCCTGGAGCTCCTCCTTCGCTTTCTTTGCATCGTCCGTGTTCCTAAAGAATACGAAGGCATGAGTCCTCGGATGATAAGAAGTTAGAGCATCCATGGCCCCATAATCCCTAAAAATGTCCATCAGATCGGAGTCGACGGTGTCCGGAGCGAGATCGCCGACCCAAAGGCTGAGTGGCGGGGAAGCGTCGCTCTCGCGCTCTTTCAACGACGTGCTCTTCCGGCGATCCGACGATTTGGTCGGCGGCGCCATTGGGGAGCTCGATTAGGGTTTAGGATTGGGCGGAAAAGGGAAATTAGGGTTCGAAGAAGAGAAAGAGGAAAGAGATGAAAATCAAGGACTTTTTGCAGTCGCGGCAAATCTATGATCTATACATGGATTGCCTACGTGTGAGTCCATCTCATTGTAGGTCTGGTGTGGTGTTTTAAGCCTCTTTTACATAAAGCTCCGGTGTTAAATTTTTTCGCAATGAGGCTATGTTTGTAAAATATACTGTGCTCATATTTTTTACTATTTGTACTATGTACATTTTTCTATTTACGTCCCTTCGCCGCATATACAATAAGTTTTTTGTCCGAGCCAATTGGCTTAATGGTATTCTCACTTCCTTTCTTGTGAGAGATAGAGGATTCGTTTCCTGCTTTTCGTTGTATCAAAAAAATGTTCTTTGAACCTATTTATACTTACTCATTGTTTTCTGTTCTCAAATTCTCAAGCCAAGTTTAATGATAAGAAACAAAGATGAAATGTTATAGCTTGCATAGAATCTCAAATCTGTTATGAATCATCATCTGGGGGAGGAACCCCCAGCTCTGTATTTATAGTACATAGATATGATACAGAAGATATGGTCATATCTATAAAATAGCTGTGATCCTAACCAAATCTGGTATTATCCATTCACATCACTCTCCCCTATCCAGCCATATGTGTGGACTCTGCTCATGAATACTTCAGGATTCTTAGCGTAGTAGGAGTGTCAGATGGTGTGTATACTGAGGTAAATTCCCCAACATTAACCAAACTTATTTTCTTTATTTGATTGTCTGGAAAATGTGCCCGCAACATTATTATTTGTGCCAATAGCTTTGGAAAAGCTAAGTTGCGGGTCGATCGTAGACACAAATACGAATATTTTGAAGATGCATTTATCAGTACAATAAAGTACCGAAATAGCCCACTAGGGGTGGATTTGTCCACATCAATCTCCTTATTTTCTTTCGAGGAAGCGTGAAGATTTTTTTTGTCAGATTTTAATAGAGATAGCCTTGTAATTTGTTTTCCCTTATAGCAAGGGATGCGAGGGAATTCTCCCTTCTCAAGAATCTTCTTGTTCTTTAAGTCATACCCATAAGATAAGACGTAGTACATCATCACTGATCCAGGGTGGCCATGTTTATCTTGCCAAAGTAAAAACTTGGCTGATGTCGGGCACTCCAGGTGCTCCGTTAAATCCGCTTCCTCTCTCCAAATCTTTGTATGGTAGAGGCCTGTTGAAAATCTCTCAAAACGTTCAAGTATGGATTTTACTCCTTTTTCTTAATACGTTACATACAGTAATTTGTTTTTCATTTACATTTGCTGTTTCCAAATGGAATCCGTTGCAACGGATGTCCTTGAAACTTAGTAAGTTTCGATTGGAATTCGGAGAGATGAGTGCATCCTTTGTTTTTGTGTCATTTGGGAGCAACAATGTTGTGTTCCCAGAACCTTCAATATGGCCCTGATATTGGGCTTTGTATTGAAGGATCGTATGTGTTTATTTATTGGCCACTAATCAATTATGAGTGCAGTTCATCTATTAAAAGATGAATCATATGGGCACATTTTCAGAGAAACATTTTCATTCAAAATCAAATTACATAATTCAAAAAGCTCTCATAACATGAAATGTTCTTCAAACAAGTAGCTAAGATAAAAATAGAAGGCTAATCAAGCAGGTCTTTATTTTCAAAGTCGTCAGCTGTAAACTTGACTGGAGCATCGGAGGTCACCAGGTTTGTTTCTGCTTTATTTTTATTGTTTTCTTTATACAAATCATAGAGATGATGCGGAGTTCGGCACACACTGGACCAGTGGCCTTTCATGCCACGGCTATGACACTGGTCTTCCCAATCCCTCTTAAGTGGGGGTGCATCATTTCTCATGTTATCATTTCTGCGCCAGGTGAACTTACGTTTCACTTCATTTCTTCGATGCTGGACTTGGCCCCTAGCCCTTTTGGTCTGTCCCCCTTTCTGTGGTCTTTCTTTTGTTTATTGTCTCTCTTCTTTTTGGAAAAAGAAGAGGCATTGTGAGCTTCTGGTAGGGGCAGTGCCAGGGGACGCATGGTGTGAGTGGCGAGGAGAAGCTCTCTGTTCTGTTCAGCCATGAGTAAACATGAGAGCAGCTAAGAATACTTGGTAAACTTGCGTTCACCGTATTACTGCATTAGTATCGCATCTTTCTCATGGAAAGACGTGTACGTCTTTTCCAGCATGCGATCCTCTGAGACTTTTTCACCACACAGCTTTAGGCGTGAGGTAATGCTAAACAGAGCTGAGTTGTACTCAGCTATGGACTTAAAGTCCTGCCGTCTCAGGTTCTCCCACTCATATCGTGTCATTGGTAGTATACCATCTTTCTGATGTTTATATGTATCCTCAAGGGCAGTCCATAGACCAAGTGGATCTTCGACCGTAGGGTATTCAACCTTTAGGGTCTTATCCACATAGCAGTGAATATAGATAATGGCTTGCGCCTTTTCTATATCGCTTACATTTTCATTATTAGTCACAGCAGAAATGAGGGACTTAGCCCGCAGATGAAACTTCACATCGAGCTGCCAGCGCATATAGTTTCTCCCCGATGCATCCAGCACTTCGAAATCGACACTTGCGATTTTAGCCATTTTATATAGCAGAGCACAAATTTGCATGAATTAATAATTTAAACAATAAACATTTCATGCGGATGCACTTTTTATATGAAGAGCTAATTGCGTGGATCGGCCAGTCCCACATAACTAAAAATTCCAAAGTCCATTACAGTCCATGTTACACAAATGAAAGCCTTTAAAACGAAATTACAACTTTGAAACCCCCGTGGGTCCCACATAAGATCTTCAGCTTCAATTGTGGCCTCAATCTCCATGAAAAATGGTCTTCGGTCTTGGACATTTACATAAATTCCTCACTACAATTTCTCTCAAAAGTAAAAGAAAAGTTCAGGAAAATAAAATGTGGGACTTAAACAGCCGATCCAAAACCGGAATTACCCATCCATGCAAAAAATTGTGCTCGTCAAACATTTTCGGCAGACATTTTCATCACATGCATTTATATTCGTAGAAAGGGATAAAAAATTTAATTACTTAATAATTCTTGGACCACTGGGCAACGTCATACACTGTTAGATTAGCCGACCAACGGCAGAGCGGTCGCATGATCTTCCTAATTATTAAGTTTTAATATTTGTACAACCAAACATAGTTTATCCACAGTAAGCCAAAATGATGCGAAGCATATATTTATGAGCCTACAAAGGTATCATTTAATGCAAGAATTGTGCTAGTTGGGTTTATTCAAAGAGACTGAAAAGGAGCCCAAAAAATATAACATGTTTTTCATAAAGAGGAAGAAATTTTCCTTTTTAAATTATCCCCAAATGTCCCTTAATGTCCCCTATGTTATCATGGTTTTCACGAATTTTTAGGCCCCTAAATACCCTTTTTAAATCAATTTTTAGCCCCAAAAAGCCTTTAAAGCTTATTTTAGCCCTCTCCCTTTTTCGGAAAGGCCTGAAGCCCGCAGTGTGGCCGCGGGCTTCAGGCCCGCAGTTTTAATTTTTTTTAATAATAGGCTTGCGGGCCTGAGGCCCGCAGTTTGCCTGCAACCCAGAGGCCCGTAAGGCTTAAGAAATTTTTTTTTGCTGTGGGCTTCTGGCCCAACAGAAATGGGGGGGGGGGCAGCTAGGGTTTGACGCCGTCGCCACCGGTTTTTGCGCCCCCGAAGGGGGGCGGCCGCCCCGTAGTAGCGAGGGCGACAGAGGGGGCGAACCCCCTCTGCCGCCATGGCGGAGTGGGGGGGTGGGGTGGGAGATCATGGCCCCCCTTCGGGGGGATCCGATGGGGCAAGAGCGCTGCACCCCCCTTCGGCGGGGGGGGACTGGCAGTCGCCCCCCTTTGGGGGTGGGGTACAATGGGGCAGGGCGCCGCTCCCCTTGGGGGGGATCGCTGGGGCGCCAAGCGCCGCCACCCCTCGGGGGGGGATCGATTGGGCGCTGAACGCCGCCCCCTCGGGGGGGTGATACGCTGGGGCGCCGAGCGCCGCCCCCCTTTGGGGGGGTCAATTGGACGCCGAGCGCCCCCCCCCCCCTTCGGAGGGGATCAATTGGACGCCGAGCGTCGCCCCCCACTTTGCTTTAAGCGGGGGGAAGAGTGCGCCGGGACTGGCGGGTGGGGGGTGGGGGGGGGGGAGCGGCCGACGGCAAGGCTGCTGGCGGGTCTAGGATAGGGTAAAAACCCTATTTTTCTATTATTTACAGATTTTAAAACATGTTTAAAACATGATTTTTGGACGATTAGCCCTAATTCCACTTCGATCTTGCAGGATCTATGGAAAATACTATCATACATATGATAAAAACGACATTTTTAGCGAGATTTATCTCTATATACATCCTCCGGATATAGCGACGGTTGAACGAAGCGTACGCGGATGACGACGCTCGTTTGAGGAAGTTCGACACCGCGCGCGTGGAACTCCCGCCTTCTTCTCTTTCGCAACGATCGATTTTGTGTGGATTTTTTGTTTAGAGGCTCGTGCTGATAACATGTTATGAATCATCATCCGGGGGAGGAACCAACAGCTTTTTATTTATAACATATAGAGGAGCGTACATAGATATGATACAGAAGATATTGGCATATCTATAAGATAGTCGTGATCCTAACCAACTCTGGTATTATCCATTCACAACAAAATCACATTTGTTCTTTGAAATCTTTATAAGCTTTTCCTCGTTATGTCTTCCCTGCAAATGCTTGTATGAACTTGTAATTTATCATGGCTCAACCATTCTCGATTTCGTTTCTTATTCCCCAACCCCTCATCCCCCCCCAAAAAAAACCCCAAAAAAAGAGAGAGCCGAAGACCATTATGGATGTAAATAGATTCGGATTGTTCGAACAAGATCATGCATGTTTTCGGATGCAAAAATATCAAAGTATCCAATCGGATTTGGATACAGATACCAATAACCGATAATTCTATTTGATTTTTTGGATAAAAAATTGGATACGGATGTATGATATTATTGTTGGAACTTATTCAACAAGTTGGATCTTAATCCAACATTGGCTAATATGCGGTGAATAATTATATAAGTGCTACGCTGTCGTATTAAGCCCAATATATTAGTGATCTGGTTTTAATTAATTAAATGGGCTAAATGATTTAAACAGGTTGTGGGGCCTTTATGTGTAGAGACTATTGGGCTTCAACTCGTTGATGGGCCGAGTTGGAAACCCTAGGGCTATGGAAGCTAGCATATAAATATTAGCGGTCATGATCCCCGGAATACACGAACAAAGTTGAGCCGTCTTTTCTACGTCCCGTCGCTAGGAGAGAAACCGGGAGAAAGCTAAAGGGATTCTCCAAACGGTTGATTCGTGCTATTCTGGAAGATCGACCGTTGCGCTATGGTCAGGATCTTTCAGATTATTAGCGATGGACTCAGGTACGCTTCCGCTAAATCCGAGTAGGTCAATGATTTAAGATTCCGCATGTTATATATCTAGATCAGTGTTATTCGGTTTGTACACATCTAGATCTTTAGTTTCTACAAGTGGTATCAGAGCCCACATGCTGTGGATCTTAAATTTTTTGCATGCTCATTGTAGATCTGATAAAAATCAGATTTTTAATCTGTCTTAAGTTTCGGATCTGATAAAAATTAGTTTTTATCAGTTTTAAGTTTCAGATCTATAAAAATTTGGTTTTTTGATTAATTTTTCCAAAAAAAAAAAAATTTTTTTGTTTTTTGACAAACCCTAGATCGGGGACGGTCCGCCGGCCGCCGCCCAACACAGTAAAAGAGGGGCGGCTCTGCCGCCCCCGTCGGAAGAACGGCGCCGGCGATGCCGGCGTCGACACGGATCAGAAAGGGGTGGCAAAGCCGCCCCTGTAAGTCAAAAGAAACGGGGAAGAAGGGGGCGTTGCCGCCCCCATTAGGTATCCGGCAAAGGGGGCGGCGCTGCCGCCCCCATAAGGTTTCAGAAAAGGGGGCGGCCAGTCGCCGCCCCCAGCACCGTGTTCCGGCGGCGGGGGTGCCCTCCCCCGTCCGCCGGCAATAACAGACCCCCACCTTTAGTGGGGGGTCTGGCGAACTCGCAGAGAAAGGGGGGGCCTCAGCCGCCCCACTGTCGGGATTCATCAGGGGAAAGGGGTGGCGGCAGCCGCCCCCATCGGCATCGGCGGCGGCTTCCGCCGCCCCCATCGGAATCAGCAAAGGGGGGCGGCGTCCTGCCGCCCCACGTCAGAAGAGTAGGCGCTTTCAGCGCCTGCCACAGCTCTAAAGGGGGGCGACCTCGCCGCCCCCCGTCGTATTTTTGGCGCCGGCCAACCGGCCGGTGCCCGACGCCGGAGAGAGGCAACCCAGGGGGCGGCGACGGCGGCCGCCCCCCATCCAGAAACCCTAAAGATTGTGATGCCCCCCTTGCGCGTTTGGGTTTGGAGCCCAGTGGGCCGGACTCTGGGCCGGCCCACTCTGTTGTTGTCTTATTTATTATTTGCAAAAAAAAGGGGGACAATGGGCACAAATTTCTGCGCTGTTAACATTGGGCCTATTTTGGGCCTATTTGGGTTATTTGGCTGTTTTTTTGGGCCTATTATTGCAAATCAGTTTTAGCCTTCTTTTAGGCTTATTGCAAAACAGTTTTGGGAACCCTCATGGTTAATTTTGGACCCAATTTTTGGGTCATTTGGACACAAATTTGGGCCGACCTTGGGATGTTTTT
The DNA here is from genome assembly GCA_030789695.1 of Scilla litardierei. NCBI lineage: Eukaryota > Viridiplantae > Streptophyta > Magnoliopsida > Asparagales > Asparagaceae > Scilla > Scilla litardierei. Next base: position 8,653,474 of record CM061132.1, read on the forward strand.
AACACAAAGTTAGGGAGGAAATAAAAGGGCAATTTGTATATTTCCATTAAGTGTACTTTTTGTGTTAAAATCCACATTTTAATTCAATTTTAGGCGTAATTAATTATATATATATCTCGAAATAATTTGATTTAAAAGGACAACCCACCAAAGTGGGCTCCATCGTGGCAATCAATTTTATTTCGATATATGTATAAAAGGCTATGTACATGCTTGGCATGAAAATTTATCGCCTAAAGTTTTGAATTTAAATTCGTGAAATGAGGAAATAAATGGTTGTGTCTATATATTTCCTTTAGGACCAATTTTTGTGTGTGTTAAATTTAAGTTCATTCCAATTTTAATTCTTTAGGCAAAATTCAGTTATATATATATATATTTTGAAATAATTCCAATTTTTTGTAAAATTCCGCCAAAGTGGGTTCTACTATTAAAATTGTTATTATTTCGGAATGTAAACGGATTAAAAATACATTGTCACGACCCGCTTTCCAAAAATGGAGGCGAGACGTGAAAAGGTCCGCACGAGAGTGGAGCTGTGAAGCCCCAAACCCGATAAGCGTCCACGATACATAAACAGGTCCCTGTAACCACAACGGAATAACAATAATAACACAAGGAGAGACTGAAATAAAAATCTCACATCTCATAATTTGTCCAACATCAAAATAAGTCCAACATCCAGAAAAGCCACCAGGCTAAAAGAAAAGAGTCTAAGGCCCAGAACAAGGCCAACAAAAGCAGCGACTGCATAATAAAGTATAGGTGCTACGCACCGATAACAAAACAACTGTCTAATCAAAAGTAAAACACAACGAAGACACTAGGACTGGTCCCCAGTGTCCCCGTACTCCCCGCCAAACACAAGCTCGGGCTCGGCGTCAGCAAACACCTCGTCCTCAACAAGGTACTCGGGCTCAGGATCTAACATGTGTCACCCAAAAGAGTAAAGGGGCACATGTCAGCAAGTCAAAAGACTTGGGCAAGGAAACTTAAAGTAAGGCAACTAGGAACCTAGCAGTTTAGTATGCATGACATGGCAGTTATAACATGAGTGCACAAGTTAAACATGGCAAGGCAATATGTACAAGAGAACAATCATCGGGACGAGACAAGAGTAGCCAAGCTACTATCAAACTCAATCAATTCACATTGTTGTAGGAGTTTACGCCCTTCGCTGAATGGCAAGCATTTCAGACCGAACGGCACTAAACACCAATCACATTTCACGGTTGTTTTGTAGATGTTTGCGCCCTTCGCTGAATGGCTAGCATGTCAGTCCGATCGGCCCCAAACACTACCCCACCCCAAAGAGTTTACGCCTTACAACTGCAGTTGTTGATCAAACAGACTCCCAGTTGAATGGCCGCTTAACCCTCACCCTATACCCACACGTAATGGAGCCTGGGGTCCCCGCACATTGAGCTCAGCTAGTGAGCCTGAGGTTGCCCCGCACATTGAGCTCGCATTCTTAGTTCACAATTCAATACATTTCGAGCGATGGGGTTAGCAACTCATTGTGCTCGCTTCTGGTCACGAGCCAGGAACACAAGTGTCGTAGCAAAGCTACGCAATCACAGCAACACCTAAAGAATGCGAGGTCATGAAAATTTATTTGCGTACCGTTAATTAAATTAAACGTGACAGGCGAAATGCAATGACATGAACATATTCGCGTACCGTTAATTGAAAGTAAACATGACATGGAAATTGTGCAACATGCTAAATGTCGGAACTAGCTTCGTTGTCAAGCTAGTTCCCCAATTTGCGCCTAGGCGAGTATCATTTCGTCGCCTAGCCTCTTTTATGCCTACAACAAGCAAATGGCCTAAAACATGGCCTAAACCCTAAGTGGCAAGTTTCACTTGCCTAGCACCAGGAATGACGACCACTTCGTCACACGGATGCCAATTTATGGGGAGAATCGCTGTTATGGGGAAACATACAACAAACAACATGAAATTTATTAGGGTTTTCATAAAAATACAACTAGGCTATGAAAACAACGGTAGATCGATTTCTTACCGAGGAGAGGCGGAAGAAACACTCCGGGGAACCCTAGGATCAGATCTGGAAGCAAATGGAGAAGTTTGGGGAAACTAGGGTTTTGGGGGATTTGGGGATTTTGATGGGTTTTGGTGAGATTTTGGGGAAGATGAGAGGTGGATGGAGTGAATGGTTGGATTGGATGATGATTCTAGGGCTTGGAATGAAGAAATGGAGCTTGGAGGAAGATGGGGGCTGAAGGGGGAAGATTTTAGGGTTTTGGGTCTTGTTGGGGAAGAAGAAGTCGTTTGGGTTGGGTATAAATAGGTTGAGCTGGCGGCTGCCCAGAAATTAGGGTTTTAACACTGGTTAGTCGGTCAAAGAACAACCACTGACCGACTAGTTTGGCAACTAGTCGGTCGGTCGACCAACGCAGACCGACTAAGTGTAAACAGTAACTCCTGAACGAAAATAGGATTTAGAGTTAGTCGGTCCATGAACAAATACTGACCGACTAGTTTAGCATCTAGTCGGTCGATGAACGTTCTTAGACCGACTAAGAGTAAACAGTAACTCCTGATAAATTTAGAAAGCTAACTAGTCGGTCCAAGAAGGATTGCCGACCGACTGGATCGTCATCTAGTCGGTCGATGCCCCTTCTTACACCGGCTAATGAGCACCAAAAGTTCCGATACGGAGCGCGGGGCCCCGGGATCGATTCCTAAGACTCCTAGGCTTGATCTAATAGTAAGATACGACCGTTATGAAGCCCGTCACGAATGACATACTTCGAAATCGACGATCCTAAGGAAGAAACGAGAAAACACGACGAATCGATCGAAAATGAAAGCTACGGAGACGAAAACCACGCATGAGGAGAAAATCCACCAAAACATATATTTTAATATAGATAATCCAATCGCACAAAAACCAGTCGTTACATCCTACCCACCTTAGAATAAAGTCCGTCCTCGGACTTTCTAACTATAGCTATAACTAGTCACCCTAGTAACTACCCTCAATCAATATCACATCAAAATTTCGGCCAAGTACATTCATTTCAAGTGCTTACATATATATACCCTAGGTAATCAATTATTAACACCGCGGAAGTAAATATATATTCACGCACATAGTACACTTATACTTATTATAATCAAACAACTCCATTCACGTATTCAAATCATTCATATAGGCAAGTATATTCCATATAACTATAAAGCACTTATTACACACTATATGAAATAACCAAGTCTCTTTTACTTATATGAAAATAATTTCACACTAGGAAATACCATCGGAATCTACACGTATAGTTAACTACCTATGGACAAGACAATAATAGTACACTAGTCCCTATATCTCCTAGTATGTGCCAAACAACCAACATGCGAAATCACACCATGCGATTGTTAAAACAAGCTCACTAGACCTAATATACATCCACAATCATTATAATTTCACAATTTTTAGTCATTCAAATGCATGCACACATTTCATCATATTATCACTCCATATATAGTCCTATAGCTATAATCACGACACACCACACATACCACAGTCACCAATTCCTATAACTATCACATACTTACCCGTGCATGGTGCACACCCACACACGCTATTATTTTATTCATATATACACCAATCACATACAATACACCAATGTACATAGAGTGTACCCACTCAAGCTTGAGTGAGGCTCAAAATCATAGCGGAATAATTCCATATACGTAACATAGAATCCAAACATATGCCAATACTAGCTAATGCATACACGTCTACCAACATAACCACATACATATCTAAATGTCAAACACCCTTAATATCTAACCAGGTAATATCACACATTTCAATCACTTCATATACCATGATATTATTACAAACATCAGCACACCTATATTTACAATACTCTCCCTAATAAAAGTATTTACCTATAGTCACACCCCAGCATCAGATATATATTCATATCATATCCATCCACTTATAATTGGCATACCAATACACTTACTTCATCCATTAGTCAAGATGTGCAATAGCCGTGTATACCTCATGGTATACACGCATACGACATCCAAATAGCAAGCAATACCAATCAAAATTATATTTCTACTACCATATATATATATATATCACATATATACTCACGCAGCAATTTCATAACTACTCACGCCTACGCACAATATGTAACTACGTACGAGCACACTCTCACGCGTACAACACATAGGTCGCACGAAAGGCCTACCCACTTTAACTATACGCACACCCATTACACAAACAGTTTCACCAATCATATTATTTCAACCATCATAAGTATCCCCAACTACATACACTCTATTCAGACGTTCAAACACAGAATCTTGCATACATAGACGCCTCCATAGTGGTATAGCCATCCTCGCACATTTCCATAAATATTAACACATTTACAATTTCATAACATCATGAATAACCTTGAGTATGTATATATCACGCAATAGGCACACATTGACATGCTATAAGGGGGGGGGGGTACACTCTTCAAGCCTACATATTCAACTTAGGCACATGCGCTACGACAACATCACCAAAAGTCTAAGGACCCACTACTAACTGACGCGACGTAAATAACAGCGAACACTAGTGGAATAACTAGGCAGAAGGAAGGAAACCAAGATTAGATGGCGCAACGAAACAAGATTGTAAAAATGGGTTCAGGTAGGGCGAGGACAAGGAGGCAAAGGGATCAAGTGGAACGGAGGTATAATTGTGGATGTTTAGGCGGGGGAAAAGATGTAAACATTACTCTCACAAGTTTTCAGAAATGATATGTGAAGAGCGAAAGTCAAAGACACTAAAAGTATAAAACAGTCATATTTTGACAAGTCGGAATTCCCTTCCGAAAAAAAACGATATTTGAAGATCGATAAAATCAGTCGTTAGAAATAAGTTTGAGTTGAAAGCACATAATAAGGGGAAATGGTTTATTGGCTTAACGGAAATCATTATGAAGGGAAGTAAAGCGTTCATACGCACATTAAGGACGTAGTTTTAGAAAATATTATACGGCAGTGATTTAACAATGTTGGCAAAAGTCTTGAACGAAATTTAATTAACGAAAGAATTCTAAATTCATGCCAAACACTTTCAAAATCTTTAAGCCAGGAAAAGCTCAAATAATCAATATTGAAACCACCTTTTAGTGCAACCGGGATTTGCCAAAAGAAACCGTTTTACACAAAGCTCTTAACATACGAGCTAATGAGCCTAATACGGATATATGAAAACATTCGAAATTCAACTTAGTTTAGGATTTATTCTAAAAGCATGTGTGGTGGACGGAAAACTCAGCAGTTCAAAATTTGTAATAAGCTTTAAAACCAAATTATGGAAGGTCTAGATCGTGAGAAAGTTATGAAGACGTAATTTTCCAAAAATTGTAATAGGGAAAAATGTTGAACATATCATTGGTTGGTTGAAAGCTGAAATCATGTGTAACTTGAAAAGTATATTAAAGGAAACGCGATGAGTCAATTGTGTGGCATACGTAAGGTAAGGAAATTTATAAATCGAATTGGGCAAAAATAAAGATACAGTTCAGAATAAAATTTATATAAGAGGGGACAAGGTATTTTCATGGGTACGGAAGGTATAGACTGGCAAAACACAAAACGGGTTAGTATTCCAAATTTTCGACAAGGTTTTAGAGATCTTTAAGTCAACGAAGGAGCATGACGTGTAAATATATAAATATTAAAATTTCGAACGAATTTAAACTTAGGAAAAAGGAAGTCGAAGGGATACCTTCAGAAAGGTCAAGATTTGCAACGGAGAGGTCCAAAAATATTTTACGGCAGTAGCTTAATATATTATTTCGGTGAAATTTTGAAATTCGAAGAATGAAATCCGATCAACTATAGTGTGAAAATTTAGGCCCATGCTAAATGCTTACAAGTTTTAAAAACTGAAGAGAAATTTCAAATAAATATCCTTTTTAAAAAAAATACTTTTTAGAAGGACCCGGATTTGCCAAATAACTGATTTATACAAGACCTTAAAGTACGAGTTCAATGAACCTATAACTGATATATGAAAATAATTGAAATCCTACTTATCTTGGAAGATATTCTAAAGTAATCAAAATAGTGGTAAGCTCTTAAAACCAAAATACGAGGAATATCGGTTAGCAAAAGATACGAGATTAAAAATTTCAACCAATAGACTTCAAAATCTACGAAGGGATTTTAACTCGATCGAATAGGAAGGAATTAAATATTTAAGGAAAAAGGGGGCCATCAAGAATTGCTTCTACACGAAGCACCAGGATGCAATGCACATTGATGCACCAGAGTCAAGAGGACTCGTGCCAGAAACGTGCAAACCCAAATCACACTCAACAACCAACCCAGCAATCAAACTCCATTCTAGCAGCATAACACATTCAAGCAACCAAACATGTTCAAACAAACAAGACTGTCAAAAAGGAAGAAGGTAACTAAACTGAGGGTTACCTGCAATAACCTCATCCACAGTCTCAGCCTCAACTACCGCCATCGGGGAAGCCTGCCTCCTCAGCGGAAAAGCTTGCCGAAAAGCCTGCCTCTGTGGGACAAGGGGTACCCCACGACCAGCGGGCACCGGGGCTCTCTGCTGCAACGGCGAGGCAGCAATAGGTGCCTCCCAAGGCTGCTTCAACCTCGGGCACTCTCTGAGAACATGGTGTAATGCCCTACCAGCTACTGCACATGTACTAGAGGGGGGGTGAATAGTACTTTTAAATAATAAGGAGTGTTATTCCTAATTATCGTGCAATTAACAAACAACAATGCGGAATAACAACAATCAAGAAATAATGCAAACGCAAACACAATGGATTAATGGGTTCGGATCCACCCAAGTCTCCCCGACTTGTTCCCGGTGATCCTACGTCCCAACCACCCGGATCCCTTCCGGATACTTGAGTTAGAAACCCTAACTCAAGATTTCCAATATGAACACTTGCGAAAACCTCACAAGTGCAATCGACCTACAATCGATGACCGTGACTCCCACAACCCGGGATCACGCAAAACCTCTCACAACCGAGAGTATACAATTCAAATTTAACTGAAATGAAATGCTTACCAACAAAATACCTATGCCTTGAGATTTCTTACCAAATTAGGGCAAAGAGGATTTTGATGGAGGGAGAGTCACCAAATCCTAGCTTCAAGAAGATGACCAGCAATGGAAGCCTAGGGATGAGATGGATGACCTAGAATCAAGCCCTTGGCTTGGAAGGCTCACAATCAATGAATCTCTCTTGAGGAATAAGAGCGAGGGAGAGATTCTTGAGAATGGGAGAGCTTGAAGATGAGAGTTGAAAGCTTCTCTTTGAATCAATAGAACTCTGAAATAGCAGCCTTGGATCCTATGAAAATAACCCCTTCAGGTATTTAAAGGATCAAGAGAAAAGAGAGAGAGAAACGTCGCTTTCAAAACTCCAACGGATCTAAATCTGAAGCAGACTAGTCGGTCTAAGAAGGATCACTGACCGACTAGTTCATCAACTAGTCGGTCGGTGATTCAACATGGACCGACTAACAGCTGAACAGCCAAAAGGTGAAGTTCCAGGCAAAGACAACTAGTCGGTCTAAGAAGACTTGCCGACCGACTAGTTTCACAACTAGTCGGTCGGTGAATGATCTTTGACCGACTAACGTCGAAATAGGATAGGTTGACTTCAAGATGACTTAGTCGGTTTAAGAACAAATGCTGACCGACTAGTTTCTCAACTAGTCGGTCGGTAAACGTTCTTTGACCGACTAACTCGAAACAGTAGCTCAGGCTGAAAAAGACTGAACACAACTAGTCGGTCTAAGAAGGATTACTGACCGACTAAATCGTCATCTAGTCGGTCGGTGACTCTTCTTTGACCGACTAACTGTAGTCATAGAAAGAGCTGAATTAGAGAAGGCAAACTAGTCGGTTTAAGTAGAGTTGCCGACCGACTAGATCGTCATCTAGTCGGTTGGTGACCCTTCATGAACCAACTAACATGCACTCGAAGCCGAGGGAAAGAGCGATAGGCTTCGGGAAAGTTTCTAATGGCTTCTAAGAATATCCTAGCTCTAAGATATGAGCGAAATGAAGATTATAAAGTAAGTCCTACTCAAGGCTTAACATTCTAATCTATGAAGCTAGAAGACTATAAAATAAACCTTACGAACCGTCTTCAAAGCTTCAATCTTCATTCCTCTTGACTTCAATATTGCTCCTCGAGCTTCAACGAAGCTCCAGGCATACGATCACGCGTATTGAGAAGTCTTGAGACGTCGCTTTTGTTGTGTGTGGTATTTTGGCGACGATCTCCATAACTGCGCTCACAAACTGTTAGTTCATGATATATTTATGTTTGCTCATCATCCAAAACCAAATCCAGGGAGTCCAATACTCAACATTCTCCCCCTTTTTGGTGATGACAAACCAACATACATAATAATAAAAAATAATGAACTAAATGAAGTATACTTACTCCCCCTGCATTGATGACACATTAGTTCCATATGAATTAATAAGCACATACATCAAGCAGACGAGGAAAGTAAAAAAATGCAAATCCAACATTTGAGATTTAAGATTTGTAATCCATTTTTATATCTTAACTCCCCCTGAATCTAACATATCAAATTAGATTCATGGTAAATTATCATTTAGCACATGCCATTATTATGTCTCTCCCCCTTTGGCATAATCCAAAAAGAGCGGGAGGAAGCCAATGATAATAATTCATTAAGCATGGGAGTCTAAGAATACGACCACGTTTCATATGACACCAAAATAAAATTCGAATAAAATCAAAGCGTGTCAATGAGACCATAGTCAAAAATCGAAAACTTAAATCATCAAAATATCAAATGTAAATTCACTTATTGAAGAAATGAATTTACTCTCCAATATCAACATTTATAGCTATTTTAGTGCATGGAAAACAATTCTATGTTTTCATACAACTAAAGCTATCGAATCAAAATGAATCGTCGAGCGACGAGATCAATATCAGAGACATACATAAAATGTGCACAAAGGAATGAACCATCAGAAGAGCGGTGCACATCATAGAATATCAAATGTCACAATATCGATCGAAAATGAACATAAAGTAAAAGCACATCAAAACTAAGTGAAGTGTGCAATGAGAAGTGACAATATGATAAAAGTAATACGAAAATTATCATTATAACTTTTAAAAACATGTCATGCCAAAAATAGATATGAATTTCAAAGCATTTATGGCATTCACAATTCTATCATGCTAGGAGAAACAAAATGATACCAAATGTAAAGAAATAGATTTTAACCAAGCATGCATTCAACCCTTATGGATACCAAATGTAATATTATACTTACAACATTAAGCTCCCCCTACATTGGTGCATTACCTAAGCACCATCAACTCCGTTTGAATGAAAGTCTTCGCAAATCGAGGAGTTGGTAGGGTTGGTATCCCACGGTGGATTGAACCTAGAAAACTTCATTTTGGTATCCAAAAATCCTTTTGGATCCAATGGGTTAGACAACAAATTTGAAATACGAAATAAAAATTATTGTAACCCATAAATTAATATGATCAAAATCAATTTTATAAACATATGCCTTGGTACCCATAACATGATCATAAGCTCATGGTACCAAGCATTGAAGAGTTAAAGGAACTAACCCTTCGGAAACCAAGTCCAAGAGGAACTTGACTTTCCAACATAAGCATCATTCAAAATAACATCATTAATATAGGATTGCACATAAACATTCATAGCATCATCGCTAGTGTTCTTGGGACCCCAAATAGTGTACATTTTGGGAATCCTCTTCCTATTAGTTGCATGCACAAAAGGTTGATTTCTATGTGGTGCATGTGGCCTAGGAGCATGAGATCTAGCAATAGAATTATGATGAGCATGAGATCCATGATGTGGTGTAGCATACATACGTGGATAAGCATGAGGTGTGTATGCATGAGAATGATTATGAGAGTAGGCATGCACATGTGGATGAGATGTTTGAACATATGCATTAGGATGTGCATGAGCATGATTACGTGCACGTGGGTGTCTCATATGAGTGTTTGCACGTGCTCGTGGGTGCGGAGCATAAAAATCATTATTAGCATGCATGGGTGGAGTAGGATGTGTGTTCCTACGTGGCATAGCATGTGAGTACAAAAATGCATGACCCCTCTTTGGAGGTCTACCCAAAGTGGGTTTCTTTCCAATCGGGGGTGTGTACGAAGTGGAAGCACTATTGGTAGGAGAACTACCAATGGGGTGTTTGCTCCCACTCGTCGAGGCATCGGATGTCGGCCTAACAAAGGTGGTAGGCGATTTGGATGAGTCTCCCGTCTTATACCCCAAGCCAATGTGGTGTTTGGCCGGAAGTAAGTCATTTAGGATATTATCCAAATGGCCCTTACCTTTATTGAAATCATTGATACGGCCTAACGTGCACTCATACTTCTCTTTGAGAGAATGCAAAGAAGCATCCAAAGTGGATACTTGCGATGTGAGTACATAAACACGTGATTTGAGATTCTTATTCTCAATACTCAAGGTTGAGTTTTGAGACGTCAAATCCGCTATCACATGTTCATCCGAATCCTCAACAAGAACATGCTCAAGTTGAGATTTGAGGGACTTCACCTCATTTCTCAACAAGCCATTATGAGTAAGCAAACTTGCTTTCTCATTGGCGAGTGTCTCAACAATGGTGTCATTGTTAGTGATGGTAGATTTAGGAGAGGTTTGGAGGCTAACAAGTTCATCTTTGGTCTTATTATATCTATCTACTAATTTAGTAAATTTAGACCAAATTTCTTGGTTTGCTAACCTCATTTCATCAATCGTAGGTTCTCCGCTTTCATCCTCACTACCATCCTCGCTTTCATCCTCGCTTTCATCGAAGGAGGACTTTTGACTTTTTGCCGCATCATTAGCCATGAAGCAAATTTTTGCTTTCTCCACTCTTCCATCATCCGACTCTCCACTTGAGGAATCCTCTTCGGAGTCGGTGAATGTTCCAACAAGTCCTTTCTTGTACTTTCTCGACTTGTCGTACTTTGATGCTTTCCCCTTCTCCTTGTGTTTGTAGAGAGGACAATCCGGTTTGATGTGTCCTGGCTTGTTGCATTTATAACACACGGGAGTAGAAACATTAGTCGAACTAACTTTAGATTTATTCAAAGATATACCTTCTCGGAGGAATCGATCGAACTTCCTTGCCATACGGGCAATGGATTCCATGTCCAATTCGTCTTCCGATTCTTCATCATCGGTAGATGGAGCGGCCTTGAAGGCAATCGTCTTTTTCTTTGGCTCATCTTGCTTCAAGTACGCTTTCATCTTTTCCTTCATTCGGATCTTACTATCCTTGCGTACCTCGTAAGACAACAAGGTACCCATTAGTTGTGTGACGGTATATTTATTCATGTCGTTACCTTCCTCGATGGCGTAGGTACGCTTTTCCCAATGTGATGGAAGACCGTCGATAATCTTCGCGACTTTCTCCTTTTGGGTATAGACCTTCCCAAGAGCTTCCAAGTCGTTTGATATATCCACAAAGCGAGCGTAATATTCCTTCATGGTTTCGCCCTGCTCCATATGAAACAACTCAAATTCTTTATTAGCAACGACGAGTTTAGAATCTTTTACCGTACTCGATCCTTCGTGCAATATGAGGAGTTGGTTCCATATTTGATATGCACTCTTACATGTGTATATCTTGTTGAAGTCCTCGGGCTCCAACGCACAATTCAAGGCATTCATTGCCTTGGCATTTGCTACTTCCGCGGCGACCTCCGCGGGAGTCCACTTCGCAAAATCTTCTTCGGAAGGCTCGACATACTCCGTCATGGTGGCTCTCCATAGTGAAGCGCTCCGGAGGAAAATTTGCATCCGGCATTTCCAGTACCCATAGTTGGTACCGTTGAAGTGTGGAGGCCTGACTGAGGATAGTCCTTCCATAACTGAAGAAGCTCCATCGCGGTTCCTGAAGACGTTGTAGTCGTTGTTCGTCATAGCTTTGAACCTTGGCTATGTGTAGCTTTGAACTTGGCTCTGATACCAAATGTAATGCCCTACCAGCTACTGCACATGTACTAGAGGGGAGGTGAATAGTACTTTTAAATAATAAGGAGTGTTATTCCTAATTATCGTGCAATTAACAAACAACAATGCGGAATAACAACAATCAAGAAATAATGCAAACGCAAACACAATGGATTAATGGGTTCGGATCCACCCAAGTCTCCCCGACTTGTTCCCGGTGATCCTACGTCCCAACCACCCGGATCCCTTCCGGATACTTGAGTTAGAAACCCTAACTCAAGATTTCCAATATGAACACTTGCGAAAACCTCACAAGTGCAATCGACCTACAATCGATGACCGTGACTCCCACAACCCGGGATCACGCAAAACCTCTCACAACCGAGAGTATACAATTCAAATTTAACTGAAATGAAATGCTTACCAACAAAATACCTATGCCTTGAGATTTCTTACCAAATTAGGGCAAAGAGGATTTTGATGGAGGGAGAGTCACCAAATCCTAGCTTCAAGAAGATGACCAGCAATGGAAGCCTAGGGATGAGATGGATGACCTAGAATCAAGCCCTTGGCTTGGAAGGCTCACAATCAATGAATCTCTCTTGAGGAATAAGAGTGATGGAGAGATTCTTGAGAATGGGAGAGCTTGAAGATGAGAGTTGAAAGCTTCTCTTTGAATCAATAGAACTCTGAAATAACAGCCTTGGATCCTATGAAAATAACCCCTTCAGGTATTTAAAGGATCAAGAGAAAAGAGAGAGAGAAACGTCGCTTTCAAAACTCCAACGGATCTAAATCTGAAGCAGACTAGTCGGTCTAAGAAGGATCACTGACCGACTAGTTCATCAACTAGTCGGTCGGTGATTCAACATGGACCGACTAACAGCTGAACAGCCAAAAGGTGAAGTTCCAGGCAAAGACAACTAGTCGGTCTAAGAAGACTTGCCGACCGACTAGTTTCACAACTAGTCGGTCGGTGAATGATCTTTGACCGACTAACGTCGAAATAGGATAGGTTGACTTCAAGATGACTTAGTCGGTTTAAGAACAAATGCTGACCGACTAGTTTCTCAACTAGTCGGTCGGTAAACGTTCTTTGACCGACTAACTCGAAACAGTAGCTCAGGCTGAAAAAGACTGAACACAACTAGTCGGTCTAAGAAGGATTACTGACCGACTAAATCGTCATCTAGTCGGTCGGTGACTCTTCTTTGACCGACTAACTGTAGTCATAGAAAGAGCTGAATTAGAGAAGGCAAACTAGTCGGTTTAAGTAGAGTTGCCGACCGACTAGATCGTCATCTAGTCGGTTGGTGACCCTTCATGAACCAACTAACATGCACTCGAAGCCGAGGGAAAGAGCGATAGGCTTCGGGAAAGTTTCTAATGGCTTCTAAGAATATCCTAGCTCTAAGATATGAGCGAAATGAAGATTATAAAGTAAGTCCTACTCAAGGCTTAACATTCTAATCTATGAAGCTAGAAGACTATAAAATAAACCTTACGAACCGTCTTCAAAGCTTCAATCTTCATTCCTCTTGACTTCAATATTGCTCCTCGAGCTTCAACGAAGCTCCAGGCATACGATCACGCGTATTGAGAAGTCTTGAGACGTCGCTTTTGTTGTGTGTGGTATTTTGGCGACGATCTCCATAACTGCGCTCACAAACTGTTAGTTCATGATATATTTATGTTTGCTCATCATCCAAAACCAAATCCGGGGAGTCCAATACTCAACACATGGGCGGGATCTCCACAGGCAAAACATTGCCCCAAGAACTTCCTACACTGTTCCTTCTTATGACCAATCTTGCCACAGCGATGGCACACCTTCCGACTCGGCCCAGCTTCCGGTGCTTGCTGCTGCGGAACTCCATCTGACGCCTTCCGCAGCCGATTTGCATGCCGACAATCTTTCGCCGAATGAGTAGCACCACCACAAACCAAACACTGACCTAGAAAGCTTCTGCACGACCCCTTGAGGTGCCCGATCTTGCCGCAGAAGTAGCAAGCCTTCAGAGCAGATCCACCACCAGCGCGGGTCTGACGTCTTCTAGCCATCTAGCGCCAGAGAAATGGGCCAAAATTAGACTCAGAGCTTAATGACTCGGATGTCGAACTTAGTTTATTGGACATTCTAATATTATTATCGTTATTCCCAAAATCGCAGTTACAGAAGGACCTGCATGGGCCACCACTAAAACCTGTCACGACCCGCTTCCCAAAAATGGAGGCGAGACGTGAAAAGGTCCGCACGAGAGTGGAGCTGTGAAGCCCCAAACCCGATAAGCGTCCACGATACATAAACAGGTCCCTGTAACCACAACGGAATAACAATAATAACACAAGGAGAGACTGAAATAAAAATCTCACATCTCATAATTTGTCCAACATCAAAATAAGTCCAACATCCAGAAAAGCCACCAGGCTAAAAGAAAAGAGTCTAAGGCCCAGAACAAGGCCAACAAAAGCAGCGACTGCATAATAAAGTATAGGTGCTACGCACCGATAACAAAACAACTGTCTAATCAAAAGTAAAACACAACGAAGACACTAGGACTGGTCCCCAGTGTCCCCGTACTCCCCGCCAAACACAAGCTCGGGCTCGGCGTCAGCAAACACCTCGTCCTCAACAAGGTACTCGGGCTCAGGATCTAACATGTGTCACCCAAAAGAGTAAAGGGGCACATGTCAGCAAGTCAAAAGACTTGGGCAAGGAAACTGAAAGTAAGGCAACTAGCAACCTAGCAGTTTAGTATGCATGACATGGCAGTTATAACATGAGTGCACAAGTTAAATATGGCAAGGCAATATGTACAAGAGAACAATCATCGGGACGAGACAAGAGTAGCCAAGCTACTATCAAACTCAATCAATTCACATTGTTGTAGGAGTTTACGCCCTTCGCTGAATGGCAAGCATTTCAGACCGAACGGCACTAAACACCAATCACATTTCACGGTTGTTTTGTAGATGTTTGCGCCCTTCGCTGAATGGCTAGCATGTCAGTCCGATCGGCCCCAAACACTACCCCACCCCAAAGAGTTTACGCCTTACAACTGCAGTTGTTGATCAAACAGACTCCCAGTTGAATGGCCGCTTAACCCTCACCCTATACCCACACGTAATGGAGCCTGGGGTCCCCGCACATTGAGCTCAGCTAGTGAGCCTGAGGTTGCCCCGCACATTGAGCTCGCATTCTTAGTTCACAATTCAATACATTTCGAGCGTTGGGGTTAGCAAATCATTGTGCTCGCTTCTGGTCACGAGCCAGGAACACAAGTGTCGTAGCAAAGCTACACAATCACAGCAACACCTAAAGAATGCGAGGTCATGACAATTTATTTGCGTACCGTTAATTAAATTAAACGTGACAGGCGAAATGCAATGACATGAACATATTCGCGTACTGTTAATTGAAAGTAAACATGACATGGAAATTGTGCAACATGCTAAATGTCGGAACTAGCTTCGTTGTCAAGCTAGTTCCCCAATTTGCGCCTAGGCGAGTATCATTTCGTCGCTTAGCCTCTTTTACGCCTACAACAAGCAAATGGCCTAAAACATGGCCTAAACCCTAAGTGGCAAGTTTCACTTGCCTAGCACCGGGAATGACGACCACTTCGTCACACGGATGCCAATCTATGGGGAGAATCGCTGTTATGGGGAAACATACAACAAACAACATGAAATTTATTAGGGTTTTCATAAAAATACAACTAGGCTATGAAAACAACGGTAGATCGATTTCTTACCGAGGAGAGGCGGAAGAAACACTCCGGGGAACCCTAGGATCAGATCTGGAAGCAAATGGAGAAGTTTGGGGAAACTAGGGTTTTGGGGGATTTGGGGATTTTGATGGGTTTTGGTGAGATTTTGGGGAAGATGAGAGGTGGATGGAGTGAATGGTTGGATTGGATGATGATTCTAGGGCTTGGAATGAAGAAATGGAGCTTGGAGGAAGATGTGGGCTGAAGGGGGAAGATTTTAGGGTTTTGGGTCGTGTTGGGGAAGAAGAAGTCGTTTGGGTTGGGTATAAATAGGTTGAGCTGGCGGCTGCCCAGAAATTAGGGTTTTAACACTGGTTAGTCGGTCAAAGAACAACCACTGACCGACTAGTTTGGCAACTAGTCGGTCGGTCGACCAACACAGACCGACTAAGTGTAAACAGTAACTCCTGAACGAAAATAGGATTTAGAGTTAGTCGGTCCATGAACAAACACTGACCGACTAGTTTAGCATCTAGTCGGTCGATGAACGTTCTTAGACCGACTAAGAGTAAACAGTAACTCCTGAGAAATTTAGAAAGCTAACTAGTCGGTCCAAGAAGGATTGCCGACCGACTGGATCATCATCTAGTCGGTCGATGCCCCTTCTTACACCGGCTAATGAGCACCAAAAGTTCCGATACGGAGCGCGGGGCCCCGGGATCGATTCCTAAGACTCCTAGGCTTGATCTAATAGTAAGATACGACCGTTATGAAGCCCGTCACGAATGACATACTTCGAAATCGACGATCCTAAGGAAGAAACGAGAAAACACGACGAATCGATCGAAAATGAAAGCTACGGAGACGAAAACCACGCATGAGGAGAAAATCCACCAAAACATATATTTTAATATAGATAATCCAATCGCACGAAAACCAGTCGTTACATACATACTTAGTATGATCAGTTGTCTGGATGAATTTTAAACGGATCGAAGGAGTAAATAAAAGGCTTTCCTGTATATTTACATTTAAGTTCAGTTTCATTTGAATTCAATTTTTGGGCACATTAGATTATATGTTTCAAAATAATTTTAATTATTGCGGGATCCCACCAAAGTGGGCTTTACTGTTAAATTATTATTATTTCGTAACATAAACGGTAAAATACATACTATCGTATGATTGGTTGTCCAAAATTGAATTTAATTTGGATTGAAGGAGGAAATAAGACTTTTATATATTCCTCCTCAAAGATAAAATTTTGTGTTAAATGTGCAAAATAAATTTAAATTCTAAGTTTAAGGCTTAAAACCATATATATATACTTCAGTATATAACAAGTTGACTTCATACGTTGGTATGAAAATTCAGTTTGCCTAAAATTAGATTTAAATTAAAACACAAAATTCAAGTGTTTTCTTCAGGAGCAAATAAAGGGTTTAAAACATATTTCTCCTCAAGAATCAGTTTAAAAGGCCTTAAAGAATTTTTTATGCACTAACCATCAAGCAAATGGCCTTAAGGAATTATGACACATTTTAAAGTTTTATATAAAATGGGATAGGGTGTATATTTATATACATATCTTTCTATGTATGTTCATATACACATTAGTACACCTATATGCCCCATTTAAGAAGAAAAATTATGTTGCAGTTATGGATTTTATTTAACTCAATATAATTGATTAGAAGGGTGGAATAAAAGGTTCTTATATATATTTCCACTTAGTGTAATCATTTTGTGTTAAATTCGGTTTGGTTTCAATTTCAATTTTTGGCACAATTAATTATATATTTCGAATATAGAATGATTGGATCATCAACTCACCAAAGTGGGTTTTCTTGTGAAGATCAATTCTAATCTCGAAATATAACAAGTTGAATACATACTTTTGTATGAAAATTTTGGTTGCCTTAAATTTGATTTTGAAGAAAAGTGGACTTGAATATCTCCACTTAAAGTATATTCATGTATTAAATTGCGACTTAGATTCAAATTTTGCAAAGGTATATATTTTTGAAATGATTTCGTGCAATCATCACCTCGCCAAAGTGGGCTCTGTTGATTTGCAGTATTTCATTTCATGAATATAAAAAGAATCAAATGTGCCCGTGATTTGCGTAAGAATGCTAAATCGGCCCAAAGGAAGATTACCGTTCTATACCATTTCATGCGCACCTGTGGCAATAGACAAGGTGATGATTAGTGAGTTCAATGCATGCAAATTTAATTCGGCCCAAAGGAAGTTTTATTTTTGGCATGGTATTATTGTCATTGTCTGATTGCTACAACAAGATGTCAGTGACTAGTCAATAGATTATCCAAAGATAAATATTGGGCTAGTGGGGGATGTCTTGAGATGGGAAAATAGCATTAATTTGAATTTGGTATTGCTTTGTTTAATACTCATATGAACATGTTAAAATTGTTTTTACTTGTTCTCTTTTCAGCTATTATTCCTGAAAATTTTTCTGCCATTCCAGAAAATCTCAGGGGCACTATTTCAGATAAACTTACTACAGCTAAAGGATTCCTTTCTGATGTTGAAAATAGATTTGTCAAGAATGAAAGGGGTGAAATTGGTACACTCTTGACAATTCTAAATTCAATGCGGTATAAAGGTACGGGAAACATTAGGGAGCACATATTGAAGATGTCTAATGTTGCTTCAAGGTTGAAAGCACTTCAGCCAGACCTCTCTGAGGCTCTGCTAGTGCATTTTGTTTTGATATCTCTTCCATCACAGTTCAACCAGTTTAAGATGAGCTACAATCTGAAGGATGAGACTTGGTCTCTGGATGAGCTCATCTCGCACTGTGTCCAGGAAGAGAACAGGCTTGAGCAAGGAAGACAGAAAGTGCTCATATGATCTCTACCACTAAAAGATAAGAAAAGTATGCTGCGAAATTTGGTTTAATTCTAGCGTAATTTCTTTTCATGCAACCTTGGGTACTTATAGACACGTGATGGAAAGATTTTGGTGTAACCATTCACATCATTGTGTCTATGCAGGATTGCCTAAGATGCCAAAAGCCAAATGATGATGAAAGATACATCGATATGGGCAATGGCAAGATGGTTCAAGTAGAGGCACATTAAATTTAGATTATTTCTTTTAAATGCTAGATTTTATTTGAATTTTATGAGACTATTATGTACCGTTTTTAACGGAATTTGGATTTCCATTTCTATTTTGAACAAATTTGGTTATAAGTGTTCAATTTTGAATGGAAAAGTTGGTTGTCTCTTAATTCAAAATTAGTTTATTCTAGTTCTTTAAAAGATCATTATAATCTTCATTTATTTGGAAATGTTGATTAATTATAAAATTCCTGCATATTTAGTACATGTGTTGTAATGAAAGAATTAACAGTTTAGAATTCAGTTATATTTTGATTGCAGCTTATATCCTTAATAAAGTTTCAACAAATAAATCAATTGCATGTTTGGATATGTCCAACTAAAGTAAGGCTTTATAAGCCTAATAAAGTAATAGGACATAATGCTAATGATTTTCTAATTTTGTTGAATAGTTTTAAAGTTGATATTATTTTGTATGATTTTACATAATCCCACTATTAAGTTAATTAACGAATTAGGAAATGCACACCTATTTGAGGATGCTGAGTTTGAGGGGGGAAATTTAGTTAGTGACATTACTCTTGAAGAGGATTATATCCACACAGGTGTTGTTGGCATTGTTCGGGATGGTATTCCTGACATTGTTCAAGACACAATAAATTCAAGATAATGTTGCAATTCCTCCTACTCGGGAAATTGTTCATAAGGACAAACTCTAGCACCCTCAAAGCATTAATTGCCATTCAGGAAATCCATTAAAGAGATGACAGGCTCACTGTTGACATTAGGATGATGGAAGTTCGACTTACATCAAGTCATAAAAGTTCTACATCTCTAAAATTGATTATTGCATTAATTAAGAAAGTCTTTAAATGATACTTAAAATCTTTTTCTCATTGCCATAAGGTTTGAAACCTATTGGTTGTAAATAGTCTTTTACAATCAAAAGGGAATTCAAAAGGGTATTAAGAAAAGATTTAAAGCGTATCACTCAAAGACTTTATACGGAAAAGAATGCATTAATGTGTAAAGAGACTTCCTATTGGGCTTTTCATGAAAGACTCTATAAGGTTTATAATGGCATTAGTAGAGCATTTCAATATCGTTACTGATACATTAAATTTCATTAAGTGATCACCTCGTTCGGTTTTGAGATGATATTTAATGATGTTATCTAAGTTCTGTGGGAGCATGTAATTTATATAATATCTATGTGGTAATGAATGCTAAGTTCTGTGGGAGACAAGTTTAGTCTCAATAATTGCCCTGAGAATAATCTTCAGAAGATTTCCTATATCTCACCAATAGGGAGTCTAAAGTATGCTCAGTTTTATATGCATTTGGTTATTGCATATATTACAGGTGTGTTGGGCAGATTGTTAAGTTCAGGAGTTGACCATTTGACAGCAGCCAAATGTGTCATACGGTATTTATGGAGAACAAAAGGATTACATATTCAAGGATCAGTAGTCAAAAGAGTTTGAGATCATTTTGATATACTGACTCTGATCATTTATTGGATGCAAAGAATGTATGAAAATCTATGTTAGGTGCCATCTACTAGAAGAGATCTAAATGGTCCCTTTATATAGTATCTTCTGACACGGCTTTAGATTTCATATCACATTATGTGACATCCAAATCATGAAATATATCTGCATATTTTGTCACTATGCTGCAAATTAGGGATGGTGTTGAAACACCACACAGTTTATTTAGTGACAATGAAGTCTGCAGTTTTATATTCCAGCAACAACAGGAACTCGACAAAGTTTAGATATTCAGAGATCAAGTTCCTAGATTGTTGATTAATAGGAGTGTATAATTGTCTAATGAGCACATCGGAACAAACCATGTAATTACGGATCCGTTATAGTAAGGAAATGTCATCCAAAAGGTTTTATGAGCTAGCTACTCATATGGATGTCATTTCATTAAGAACATTCATTTTTATGGGAGTTTGTTCTTTTGGGTGCTCATATGATAGACAAAATTAAGTCTCCAGCTTAAGCTTAAGGTTATTTTCTGATCAGAAATAAAGTTTTTGGTTTCAGTTCGGCTTCACTCCGATTTTGTTTTGTTTATGATCTCACTAAGGTTAAGGAGGATCAGTTGGAAATAGACATGTTAGATCACATTACATGTAATTTCCACGCTACACATCCACTTCATAATCCATGTCATTCTTTTGCATTAGCACGGTGACCACTGATGGGTCGAGCTGCAATTGTTGCGACGAAGATCTCTTTGATCCCTTGCTAATATAATTGATGGACCGGATTGTTCTTAACTCATTAAAGAAATGACAGTAAGTTAAGATCTTATTTGGTTGTATGCACTATGAAATATAATTATAAAGTTTAAGCATATAGCCCAAGTGGGAGATTGTTGGAACTTATCCAACAAGTTGGATCTTAATCCAACATTGGGCTAATATGCGGTGAATAATTATATAAGTGCTACGCTGTCGTATTAAGCCCAATATATTAGTGATCTGGTTTTAATTAATTAAATGGGCTAAATGAGTTAAACAGGTTGTGAGGCCTTTATGTGTAGAGACTATTGGGCTTCAACTCGTTGATGGGCCGAGTTGGAAACCCTAGGGCTATGGAGGCTAGCCTATAAATATTAGCGGTCATGATCCCCGGAATACACGAACAAAGTTGAGCCGTCTTTTCTACGTCCCGTCGCTAGGAGAGAAACCGGGAGAAAGCTAAAGAGATTCTCCAAACGGTTGATTCGTGCTATTCTGGAAGATCGACCGTTGCGCTATCGTCAGGATCTTTCAGATTATTAGCGATGGACTCAGGTACGCTTCCGCTAAATCCGAGTAGGTCAATGATTTAAGATTCCGCATGTTATATATCTAGATCAGTGTTATTCGGTTTGTACACATCTAGATCTTTAGTTTCTACAATTATACCATACAATGTATGATATTACCATCAATATTAGAAATATAAAAAATGCAAATGGTCCAATCCAACTTTGAATTTGTGTGGTGTTCTCTCTCTCTCTCTCTCTCTCTCATGTATCCACTTCGTTTAAAGTACCAATGCAAATATGGACACCACTTAACCATTTGATATATATGAATATGATCCAAACATAGTATCTCTCTCATGTATCCGCCCCATTTAAAGTACCAATGCAAATATGGACACCGATTAACCATTTCATTTATCCAAACAAATATACGAATATGATCCCAACATAGTATGATTGTATATAGATTAAAAATGTGTTAAGTAGTGGTAAATAAAGAAATTTTACATTCACATTTACATTACAAATAAATGTTTAACTTATTTTTCTTTCAAACCATGATCATAATCGCCAATATTTCATGATTAATATCCAGATTTGATCCGATTTTGATATCATTTTTAGCACATATAAAAAATAATTTCACTATCCGAACAATATCTGAATTAGTATGCGCATTTGAAAGAGGATAACAAATACAAATATTGTAACATCAATATCACATCCTTTTACATTCCTAATCACAGTTAGTCCGCATTGCTTATGATCATATGTCCATTAACCCAAATATTATTACGTACGAGAATTGTAGTACGAGAATTGTAGTGTTTGGTTTTTTTATTCATACGATTTACTTTCGATGTATATTATTTTTACTAAAGATAGTAATTGTGTATATCCAATTCATATCTATACGGTTTTTGAGGATACAAGCATAGTTTTTTCTGTTATGGGTCTTGTAGATAGCAAGTAAACATTAGATAGTTGTGAATAGTGTTATTAAATATATGTGTTAATTACAATCAACCCATCTATGAATGTCTAAGGCTCCACCGATGTTACCTACCTTATATCTTAATCAACTAGCTCAAATACTTGCAATTGAGATAAAGTGCACAACGGAATAAAACAACACAATGCTAGTAAAGAGCAATGGAGAATATAGACAATGGATCAATCACAAAGCAGTATATATACTGGTTCACCCTCTAGTGGGCTAGTCCAGTCCAAAGCAATGCTCAGATTTCCACTAATTGCCTCTCTCAAATATAGAACTTCTAGAACTCCCTCTATCAACTAGAGAGTCAATACAATCTCATTGCCTCTTGCAAGGATTTCCAACAACCTGATAACAACAACATCTTTACAGGAGGACCTCTAACAATTCAAGCTTTTGTAAATTACAACAATCAATCCAAATTACTATCCATCACACTCTTGTGTGGATTTCACTTATTCGTTTGAAGACGAGTACAATTGCTCCTATAGCCACTAATATTGAAGCTCGAGTATGTGTATGTGAATAAAGAAAAATGTTTGATCTCAAAATAATGAAGATTACAACTTAGGAGATCAAAAAGAAACTTGATTCAATCTCAAAAAAATAGATATTAAGCTATTGTGAGATTGAAATCAATTTGACCAAGTAAAAACAATTGCTTAAAAGATTCAAAAGAGATTTGAAAATTTTTGACCAAGAAAACTTTCGAGGGCTTTTAGAGTGCTCAAAATCACTTGAAAAATCTTTAAAATTGATCAATAATTACATAATAACTCCAGCCAACGTCCCTCTATATATAGAACAAATCTGCCTAAAATAGATCCCCAATTTTGTCATCCAACGTCTCTCCAAGAACTAGTTAGCATCCAACTCAAGTTGAGCAGTTGGGGACTGGGAGTCGACACTATTTTATTCACGAGTCGACTCCTAGATTGCAATGCGACTTCCTACACAACATGAGTCAACTTCCTCGTAATCCAGAAAGTCCTAAAGCAGCCAATTGCTCGTTGGTCAACTCATATGTTATCATAAGTCAACCAGTTTTCTGGTACACAAATTTGTATTGTAAAACTCATTGATACGCTATCAAACTGATTTTAAACCTTTTTCAAAATATTTTTATGAGGTAAACATATTTTAATAAGTGTTTCCATATGTGTGGATCTCCAATCTCAAGGCCTTATAATGAATCTAAAGACATGAACTAAAATACATCAAAATTACCACTCTCTTTGGCTTTGATCATGATGTGGCTTTGAGTCTTCATATTTGTGTCTGTGACTCTTGAGCTTGAGTTGTCTTGATTAAGCTTCCTCCACACTTCCATCCCGACCATGTGATCTTAAATTGAATATCTTCATGTCTTTAAGCAAGCTCCATTGGTATTAGATTTTAACTCATTCTTTTGAAATAAACTTTAATTCATACACACATAATCATGATTAATACAATTCATTTGTTTAATCACCATCAAAACTACACCTGTCGTGTCTCAATATCTAAAACTTTCTACACATTATCATATCTAAATCCATATTCAAAAAATAATTTCAGATGCAAATATGGTAAAACCCAGTATCCAATATGTATCCAACCCATTTACATCCCCATCATCCTTATAGCAGTAATTTGGAACTAACCCGACGGATCGAACATAAGCACAAACTGAAAACCAACCCAAATTTTCAGGTATGGGTCCGGGTTGCATCCGGGTTAACCTGCTTGACCCAGTTAGGAAAGTCTGGTGTTTGATGATCAAACCTGTATTTACCCCCAATTCATGTTGTTACACACGCATGCACATACATGCATACATCCATGCACATATATAGCCTCGAAAAGTACACCCTCCTAATTTTTCGGATGAACAACATCGTTTTTTTCCAACGCAATATTCTAAAACTCCAAAACACCAAATAACAAGTGAGCCCAATATGTTTTGCTTATTTATTCACCCATTGCACCTTTAATTGTTTTGTAATAATAAAACTTTTTACAATAGTTAGATGTTGAATCTAATGATATATGATGTCACGTTTGATAATAACCAACACGTATTATTTTTAATATGTTTGTTGAAGTGTGTGCAAATAAATTTGATCATAATAATTGTCGAAAATTTAGATTTAGCTAATTCAATAAATTCAATCAAACATGCAGACCCGATTTCAAAAATTCACATTTTTACCACTTTGATGTGAGTAAGAAACTTGTTTTACAGAAGAATATTTTTTGTTTGAATTTTTTTTTGAGATTTTCTGATTTTTTTTTCAAAATACGGAATTTTAAAATATAATATTTGAAACTAGGATATAAATTAGCTTAAAGAAAACATCGAGAAAATTTGTTTATTTTTAAAACAAAATGATGATAAAATGTATTTCTAATCATTGCATGTTTTTTCCAGAATTATTTTGAGTTTTGTTTATTTTTGGTTTTAATTTTTAAAATAAAAACAACTTTAAATAAGAAAAAAAATAAACTTAAACTTAAAAAAAAAAAAAATTGGCAGTGTAGCTACAGTGACGCATTTAAGTCACAAGTTTGGTCAGCAAAACTGATCTACGTTGATTAAGCAGGATTTAATTATGAAGATAGAAGTGTTTTTAATTAATGCTTAATGAATAGAAAAGTGTTTTTAATTAATGAAGTTTTTAAAGCCAGCTTTAAACTTTGTGTCAGAATATTAATTTTAGCTGAAATGTTTTTAGTAGGCTCACACGATAGCAAATCGGCGTATTTGCATACACGAAGAAATTTTCGAATGAAAATTAATTATTTTGACAGCAACATTCGTCAATTCGAAGCTATAAAACAAGCGATGATAGTTTTCAATGATAGAAGACAAAAGATCGCATAATTTCAAAATGAGTCTGTGAGACTTATTCACTACTATGTATGATAAAGTAGAAATGACTACGGTAGTTAACATTATTTATTGGTCGATGGTAAATTAGGAATATATTTACCGACAGTAAAATTTAAAATGACCATTCATCCTCTCCCCCCTCCAGGCTTATTTCGATCCTACATAGGGTTCACTAGATATTTTGTGTTTTGGGATTTAATAATTGATGATCTAGGGTATGGTTTTGATCATCCAAAATAGCAAATATTAAACTTTTTAACTACAGCAGGGAGTGATTTCCTTCTTAGGTAGCTGACCTACATATTTTGTGTACACCCCCAACAAAGTAAACTAGATATGTGCTGTGAACGCAGGAAATTTTTCATGCGTTGACTGCACAAAATAACTATTTTCTAATATATATATATATATGAAATTTTTTGAGACCGTTGTACACATTCTAAAATCCCAAAGCTTCAAATATGGATGAACCCTAATAGGTCGATTCACTTGTTGCAAAAAGTTCAATTGTTCTGAAACCGGTGAATTTGTCAATTGGATCGTTGGTCAAATAGTGTTGGGTTCACTTGATTTTTAGTATCTTGATTATCAATAATGTGTAGGACAAATAAATTTTATAATAATAATATATGATGTATATACGCATCATCCTACATTGATATCACATATACATTATTTTGATATAACTACATACATACATGTGTTTGTTTGTTTGGATGTTAATACTAATTAGGACAAACTGACTGGTAATAAGACAACTAAAACTTTATATTGAATATTCAACAATTGGGATGAAAGGATGTGTGTTTTTTTTAAGGAAAACACCAAGAGACCGTGCCATTTTTGAGGAAGACTCCCTAAAGAATAATTGGTTGTGGTTGTAATTTTAAGGACATAATTTTGATTAGGATTTAAAAATTTTAAACAGAAGATTTTGAATGGGTTGATTGAAATTTTTGAAAGGTAAGATTTTGAATGTGATTAAAACTTTTAAGGGATGAAATTTGGCCTCCTAACAAAAACATGTTTTCTAATATTCATCTTTTAAATCATTCGTATCTTGATATTATGTTTTTTTTGATACATCGGAAAGCATGTTTCGAACCCTTGACATTCGACAAGGGAGGGCGGGCGAATACCATTAAGCCAGTTAGCTCGGGCGATATTACGTTGGTTATTAGATATCCACCATGTAAGATCAAACCATATGCTATGTGCAAACATGTTTTGCATCTCTATAGACGAAGCATATGATCATGATGGCAATTCTCAACAACTTGGACAAAGGATATACTCTTCGTGCTCATCGATAGACTTCTCTAGCTTTGGATTATAAGTAATCATTAATGTATTTTTCCTTTGTTCATGGATCATTGTTTATGGCGTTGATCACACACATATCATAGATATATAATAAGTGATTTAACTTAGATTTATCCTTCAAACCATGTTGAACAAACAATGGTTCTTGGGTTAAACGCATGCTTCATTATGATGTTAGCCGATAATCGCCTTTACTAGTTGACTAACACAAAATAAATCCTTTTTATGTTCATTTCCATGCTGTTAGTCAAATAATCCTTGGTTCTAATTGACTAATATATAGCATTTTTTTGTTTTTTGAACGACTACATTAGTCGACTAATACAGAATTATTGTTTTTAGTAATCAACTAATATTATTTCTAGTCAAATAATACAACTTTGTTCCTTACCTAATTAAATGATTAGTTGACTAATAAAGCTATTCAATGTGGTATTTGTCTGTTGACTATTCAACATTTGTCTGTTGACGGCATTTGCAACATCTACTTTTTTGAATCATTTGAACAATAGATTTCATTTCTATATATGTATCTATATATAGATTTCATATCTACAACTTTGTTCCTTACCTAATTAAATGATTAGTTGACTAACAAAGCTATTCAATGTGGTATTTGTCTGTTAATTATTCAACATTTGTCCGTTGAAGGCATTTGCAACATCTACTTTTTTGAATCATTTGAACAATAGATTTCATATCTATATATATGTATCTAATCCTTGATTCAGAATTAACTAGAAATCTTTCAATCCTGTTTGATTCTCTCTTTGAGAAAGAAATCAAGAAGTTTTCTCCTAATTTTCTTCAAAGTTCTTGATCTTTTGAGCAGAAATTTCTATTGAATCACATGCACTTATCACTCAAGGCTTTTAGGAGTTTTGTAACCTTCAATATTCTAAAAGATTCTCTGTGATGTTGAGAGAATGTTGTTAATCTCTTTAGTGATTAAGAGATTAGTGCTAATCACTATAGTGCTTGAGTGATTGGTTATACAATTAGCAACAATGAGGTGTCAAGTTGTATCATTGTTCTTTTACGGGTTTGCAAGAGAGCGAAAAATCACAAGCAGACCAATTTTGAGGACTGCAGTAGGTTTGAAGGATCGAACCAGCATACTTTTTGGTGTTTGTGATTGCTACAATTATCTGCTCTAAATTTCTGATTCTTTGTGATTTTGTAGTGCATATAAATCACAGTGGTTGTGAGAACTACAAGCAATTACTCTCCATCTCTAGTTGTTTGTTTAACACTATTCTGTCACTGTGTATTACCTTAGTGACATATCTTATGATGGTCATTAACACCTGGTATAAGCGCATATTCCACAAACTACGAGGGATCCTACAATTGGTATCAAAGCATGCTCCCCCAAAGTTCATAACATACTAGTTCTTCAAATCTTTGTATTTTAATATTAATCACTCAAATATTTTAGTTGCACTATGTTTGCTCTTTTGGTTAACTTTCGTAACTCACAATATTTTGAAAATAATACTTCATATACTTTAAGTTATCCAAATTAGTTGTTTTGAGTGCCTATTTTTAAAGTGGAAAATCGACATTAGCTACCCAAGGAGGAAAACTCTTCCTCCTTAGTGACGTGAAACCACTCCCCCACTCCCCCACTCCCCCACCAATAAAAAAAATTCCCGTTGATCCAACCTGTTCATTTTGATTTTCGTGTTCTAAAACCCCAAAACCCAAATTTTCAAATGAATCCAATGAGTTTTGCTTATCCATCCACCCGTCACAAATTTAACGATTTTGCAAAACTTTTTGCAACAATTAGATGAATGAACCAACACTCCCCAGGTTCACCCTAAAATTTTGGGATTTTAAAACATGAATAATAAATTGAACGGATCCGATTATCAAAAAAATGGGAGAAAAGGGTGGTGTGAGATAGTCAAGGAGGAATTTTTTTTCCCTCCTTGTCTAGCTGACCTCAATATTCCTCATTTTCAGAAATACAAAGATTTGAAAGACTAATATCAAAATAAGAATAATTTAGGTGAGGGATATTTAAAAAACCCTAACAAAAGCAATCATCTATCTTGTAACAAAAGATTAAAAACGTATTTGAAATAATTCACACACACACACACACACATGTACACATTGGCAGAACAATTTGTGATCATATCTTTGCAGAATTTGACAAATGCATGCTAGTACAATATTCCCAGTTCCGCCAAATGAACCCTCTCCCAAACAAAGTACAGCCTGTATGTTTTTAAATAATCTTAGAAATACATTATTTATTGTTACCAAAGGGATGAAAATGTTCACACGTTGAGAAAGATAGAAATTGTATACATACACTACTACCCAGCTCAAGGCTAGAAAATCAGTTACTTACTGCTCAAACCTCACTCTTCTGCTTCTGCTTTGAGACCATAGCTGCAGATTTCTGTAGAGATGAGAACAGTTAGGATTCAAATAGAGCCCCAAAATTCCAAATAACTACCTTTATTTCCTAACCGAGGCCATACGTACATATCTATTCTACCGCGTGACACTTCGTTTGTAAACTAGTTAACGGAAAAAACATCCAAGTTATTTTGAATAAGGATATCAGTAGGGAAAGAAAATGACTAACCTGCTCGGTGTATGGCAGATATTTCCCATCAAATGTAACAACTACACGTTCTTTCCCGTCAACCCCTTTAACCTTGTCGACTGAGCAGTAGAAATCTATTGCTGACATGCTGAGAATGGGAGAGAAGCAATTCATTATGCTATTATACAGATAGGACTATTTGAAGCGATTGAATCGAGTCAACCCTTTTAGAGTAGCAAGACAATGCACTAAACATAAGGTTGTTCCATTTACGAGAGAACTTCATTGAACATCTTCAGCTTGTTTTTATATTTGCGGTCTGCATAATAGTTAATCCACTGTTTTCCGAGTCTTGATATCAGAGAAATGTACAAGGTGTATGTTTGGGGCTCTAGAGTGGTAAGAATATCTTAGTTTAGGCTATAATGTGATAATGACACATCTTGAATCTGCCAACAAAAAAATTTGTTTGCATACTCATCCAAATGATTCAGATATTGTAAAAATGTTATAACTCATAAAATCATAAAGCATAACCGGTGTCAGAGACGAAATAATCATTGAACTAGCAACAGAACATTACTGATGTTTCTTACATAGATATTCGTGAGTGCCACTTCATGATATAAAGTACAAACCATACCAAGATCCACGATAGCTACGCTTACAATAAAATGACAATGAGACCAATTTTTGTATATAACACAGCCGCAGAAGAGGTTCTGAAAAATTGAGCGATATCCCTAAAACACCTCTAAAATTTAAATTCCCACAAAATTGACTGGAAAAGAACTACCAAATTTTTTACATGAACAAAAGCATTACCTTATCCTGAACAATAGAAAGTATATGCACCCAATTAAAAGGAATGATAGAAGAATCTATCAAAGCAGAACCTAGTCCACATTTGCTAGATAGGATCTAATGCAATGCCATGGCATGTTCCATTGGCCTAGGTTTATATCTTCCAGGCACAAAGACTTTGATTTGAAGACTATGTGACATGCTTTCAATGATCACATTCTCACAGAAATTTAAAACCAATTGCAAAGAAAGGAATATGTTAGAATGAGACATAAGTGGAAGTTACATTCAACTGAGTCTTGGAAATATCTTCAGTTATTTTTTGGACTGCTGTGCCAGAGAAACTCGTAGGTGTTTGATTGGATGTATGGCTTGGACAGATCAATAAAGCAGAAGCCTTCCATTTATTTCAGGTGACAGAATGCAAACGACCTAGGTGAGCACCCTACATGAACAAGTTCAGCTCATTGATTGAAGCAAGAATATTTACTACATGATGGAGTTACTGAAGTTGCTTAGATCACATGTTTGGAGTGGATTGGAAAAAGACTTTAAAGATGGACTCGAAATAGCATTTTCTCTGTAGTTCAGGCTTCAAAGCAACTCTAGGCTCGGCATCTTTACAACCATAACCTGTGACAGATATGATGATACAATTGATGCTATTAGTGCAAAATAATATTCTGACCATGGCAGATTCAAGGAGCATACATTTTTTAGTGCGCCAAAATGTGTCATGCTGCACCACAAATACAGTAATAAAACCAATGGGTGGCCCCCAACTTCAAAGACCTTGGGGCCGTGTGGAGAAGGTGAAGCAGGACAAGAGTAGATCTAAATTTAGGATTTTAGATCAAAATTTCTAAGGTGGTAGGAAATCAAAGAAGGGGAAGAATCTAAGATTTTGGGGATAGAATAGAGATTTGATGACAAGTAGAGTTCGGACCGTGTGTCCAAACACCTCACACACCAATTCTCAACTCCTCACGAGAAAAGAGATGGTAAGAAAACTAGGCTCCTAACAAATTAATATAGAAGTTCTCTCAGAATAATAATTTCTAATTCACTGATTGAAAATCGCATTAATCCCTTATTTAAAAGCAATTATATGAGCATGTGCATCTTAAAATAAATTAAAATAAAATAAACCCTCCAACTTAAAAAGCACATGCACAACAAGTGAAACTCAAAAAAATAATATCAAAATAAGCTGACTCTAATTAAGTCTGAGACCTGTTCGAGTCGGATCCCTAACATTATCCCAACTTAAAAAGCACATGCCCAACAGGTGAAACTCAAATATCAAATAAAAGTCAAGATAAGCCAACTCTAGTTAAGTCTGAGATAAGATCGAGTCGAATCCCTCACATTCTCCCAACTTTGGAGCTTCACCTCCTGGTGAATGGTAACAAAGAAAGAAAAAACAAAGCAAACCTGCTTAATCATCTCCAAAATGAGCTAGTACTGTGTGTGAATGGCACCATCAAGCTCCTCGAAAATACTCAACTGAGTCTCATTGGGACCAATCTCTTGCAGAACTTTACCAGAACTGGTACGATGAGTGTAAAATCTCCTCATATGTTCAAAAACGAACCTTTCCTATAAATCCTTACAAATTTCTATTGGACTTTGTAATGAACTCTTGAGTATTATGAATAATTGCAATAATTTTATAAGTCTTAGAATGCTGGTTACCCACAAATATACATGATGTTGGAGTGCGCTAGGACTATGATCAATGCATAACCCTATGGAACTCATGACAATAAGGTGAAGTAACTTCGTGTATGGCATGTTGGTGACTAATCCATTCTTTTGATCTACTACACATTTCAGTTGGGAACGAGTCAACACAATCTTCTTTCATTATGAATGTATGTGTTTGGTCTCATAGAATTTGTAACATGTAAGTCATACAGCTATGACCTACTTAATAATATGCAATATCTATATATGTAAAATATCACAATACTCAAAAAATAGATGGACACAAGAGACCGTTGGTAATAGCTTGTGAATGTTCAACACATGTGACGTTATATAGTTATGGATGAGTTTCAGCTTTACGTCGCATCTTCTTTAAAACTGACTTGGAAACTAAATTTGTAAAACTACCTCTGTCAATTAACACTCTAAAAATCATCTCTCTCGTCTTAATATATGTTGAAGAAACAGTCATCTTTGTTGATCTTACTCATTCTAAGGTATAACAGCTAAACACCAAACGACATGCAATCATACACTAAACTCTTGTAACTTCTTGTCTACATCATTAATATTCTCAGGTGGATCATAAACCACCATAACTATCCCATCATCATCAACACTCTCTCTAATATGTAGTCTTCAATTGAAACACTGACTAACAAAATGGCCATAACCATGACGCCTGAAGCATTGGATCCCTTCTGGTTTTTGCCATGAACACTCTCTAATCTTAGCCTTCATAATTGTATCGTTAGCCGTAATGATTTTGATCTTGTTCGTATTATTAATTGGGCCTTTATGTTGCTCTTCAACATTAAAAGTGATCTTTCTATATTGTGATACTTTCGAGTAAATCTCAAATTTTTTAACTAAATAAAATGGATCGTCAATGAAACTTACCATGTGTAAGATCATTTTATTGTGAATACTCTCATGCAAAAGTTAAATAAAATAAAATAAGGACCCAATTATAGCTCACGTTTAATAAGCAAATCATCAAATTTATCCATACACCCGCTCATAATTAAATCCTGCTGACATAAAGTAATTAGGCTGGTCAAATAAATAGGTTATACAAGAAGAGGAGTATTTCTTTTTAATTTCTGCTTTCAGTTCTATCCACGACTTTAGAGGCCCATGCCTTAGTATCTTAAGATGCCTTCCTAAAAATTCAATAGACTTGGGATAATCCCAATAACTACATCCTAAGAAATTGAACGTTCCCAATCAAAGAAATGATACATCTTTACCTGTCAATCAGAAAAGACTTGGGAATTATGTGAGAAAGAAAGAGCATCGACATGGACCTTACGTAAGGAATCATCAAGGCCATACCTATACTCAACATCATCAGTGTCATCTCAAGAGTTTATTGTATCTTTTATAGCCTTGTTCTCTACCTCTTTCTTATGGACCTCTATCTTGATTTATCCTAAACCTATTATCAATGTTCGAATACTCATCAAAGGTCTATCTTCATACGTTTGTGTTTCCAATGATGCAAGACTGTATGGTGATCTTCTGAAAGGGTTAAGCCTGTTGCTCAAGGGACCAAGAATTCTGCCCAAGCAACTTAAATAGCATTGTTGGTTGTCCCACCCTCTGAGTTCTGAATGAGTTCTGAATGTCACTATTGATCATGTTTTCTTCTAAATTTTTACCACTATGTGAAATCATGCAACAGGCTAACGAAGGATGAAAATGCAAAGCAAATTAAAACATTTAGATGATTATGCAATCCTAGGCTCAAACCTATATGCATGCACTAATCATAAAAAAGAAAAATAAAACCCTAAGGTATAAGTCTATATGGTAAGATAAAATTGCAATCCTAATATGATGATGCGGGTACACAAAACGAAATAAAGAAACAATGTGCAATTAACAACAATATACAACTGATCTTAAACAAAATAATAGAAATTTTTTGAATTTTAACAATTAAGTTTTCATTTTAGCTTAGAAGTTGTTTAAGAGTGAAGATTGGCATGTTCTGTCACTAGAAGTCGATAGAAGATCAATTTATGAGCTCGAAAGTGAAAATTTCTCTCACACAACTTAAAAACAGGATCAAAATCACCAAAGCAAATTCAAATTTTATCTTGGCTCAAATCCTAGCCAAAACTGGTCTGACTGAGTCAGCCCAATTAAACTCAGTTCAAATCAGAATAACATAGTAAACCCTAATTTGAACTTAAATTAACTAAATGGATCGGGTTTGATATCTGAATCTAGGTCTCATTTGATATCTGAATCTAGGTCATCAGATTATCTGAATGATTGAATCTTTCTGAATTCGGGGAAAATCTCAATTAAAGCAAATTAAACTCAAGCTTGAACCCAAGAAATAACAACAATAGCATATCTCGACGAATGAGAAAGTAGCGATGATAACATGAGGATGATGTCGTGATGATAGCAACAGAGAAGACAAAAGAAGATAATGATAGCGATGACAAGAGGTGAAGGTGATAGCAATGGAACTGAAAGTTGGGCAAGACAAGGATGTTCACGTAGGAGGAGGAGATCGACGAGAGTGATGTAATTTGTTGGAGTAGTTGTTATTGAGGATATTTGACATGATGGCAACAAAGGAGGATGGAGTTGTTAACAACGCAATGATGCATGAAGTCATCAATGATGTTGTGTACAAAGTGGATTACATTGGCGGTGATGGATACGGTTGACGATGACGAGAAAATATGAAGACTTATATAAGGGTGAAGTTAATGGCATATGAGAAAGCAACGAGCTTGAGGTGGTGTTGGAATAGGTTGAATGAAATGTTAGGTCGAGTTAGTGTATTGTCACGAAAGAGGTTATGATGAACAATAAACATTCAAATAGTTATGAATTTTTATTTGGCTTAAAGGCTAAGGTGGAAAGATGACGGTTGACAGCTAAGGTTACGATTTTGGCTTTTTTTTAAAAGATCTAAATGAAGAGAAGAAGACGATATTTTCTTTAATACTAATTTGATGCATGATAAAAGTAGAACTAGATTTAGAGTTCTAAATCTCGGGGTCTAAAGTAGTGAAAAATCAAAGGAGATGAATCTAAGAATTTATAAATATAAATTAGGAGTTTGATAACACGGAGTTTGGACCTTACGCCCAAACACCTCACTCGCCAACTACTCTTTACAAAAAAAGATTTTATAAAAAAGTAAGTTTCTTGCAAAACAATCTAGAATTTTTCTCAAAGTAATAATTTTCAATTTACTGACTGAAAAAGTAAAGTACATCTTATTTAAAGGTAATCCTACATGCACAAGATGTGCATCTTAAAAATCAACTAAAAGAAAAGAAAAAAATTCTAAAATAAGAGGCACATATGTAACACGTGAAACTCAAAAATCAAATAAAAACCAAAATAAGCTAACTCTAAACTAAGTCTGGAATCAAATCAGATCGGATCCACTTCAGAAATATACTGGTAAAAGAGTATATAAGAGTACCTGTGGACTAAAGAAAATCTTGTTAGTCCATTTGAGGGGAAATGAAATAAAAGAATTTACTCCAAATAGTTAACCAGGCTCATCCAAAAATAATTTGAAACCAAATTCAGCCTATTAGAATTAGATGATAGCGCATTGATTTTCAAAATCCATAGGGTAAAAGTTTATTAATATTAGTCCAAAACCCCAAAATTTAGAGTACTTTAAGTTATATTTTCCATGCGTCAAGTGGGGGGGGGCCTAAAACAGTGATATTTAGTTTTTCGATCAAAATGTTTCAACCTATCAAAAACTGAAGTCCAATGATTTTGGATAGTTTAGATCATTTCTAATTGTTTCGAAACATTTTCAGAGGGGGATAGATCCGAAACAAGGCTCAAAACTTGGTTTCGACAAAAACCTTAAAACTGCTAAAACCAAACTGAATTTTTTTGCAGAGATCATTATCAAGTGAATTCTCGATAAAATTTAAAAAAAAAAAAGTAGATTTTTTACGTTTAAAAACTAAAAATGACATGAAGAAGATTTGACCTTGATGACCAGATCTGACGTTATTCTGACAAGATCGAGCTTCCTTAGAATAGATCCAATTAACCCTAAGCAAATTGATGCGTTTCGAATCTAGATTTGAAAAGTTCAGATCTGAAAATAAAAGATTAATACTGCAAAATAAGCTACTCGCTAATTAACGACTACGAATCGACGAAACAATTAACTCGAGATTAATCTAAGAGAATATGAAAAGCCTAATACAAATCATCTAAGGAATAATCTAAAAAAAGGAATTTCTCTCACAATTTTTGCGCCCTCTCCCAGGGCCGACTATAGGCTTTAAATAGAAAACATAATGAAATAAGTCAATTTACTAAAATGCCCCCCGAGCCTTAAATCCAATCCGCATCACAAATCCGACAACCTCAGTTGATGACAAAGCATTTCCCGTTGAAGATGAGGGCATTCTTCTTCATCGTCATCAACACATAGTCTGCTGTTTCGATTCGTCGCCACATCGGGTGAGAATAGACTGGAGATCTCGCTGCTTCGAACGGGAGTGTGTGTGTGTGATTGAGGCGGTGTTATTTTTTTATATCCTACAGCTTGACTTTCGTGGGCTTGTGACCCAAACAAAAAAAGAAATACAAAAGTAAAATGATGAAGATATGAGTTTGTATACTGCTTTTTATTTTTAGCTTTGAACTTTTGTAAATGACTAAGATATGTGCATGTGACCTAAACAAAAACATAGATGACTAAGCTATGCATTATATATATATATATAACAAATGGGGATGTTGACAAACATGTGGGCCCCACACATGGGACAAAGGGGTTGTCTAATGTGGCACCATTTGTCCCATGTGGCTAGGGGAGGGGGTGCCATATGCCCCCCACATCGCCCACACACACAAATGACCCTCATTTTTCGCATAATACAAGGTTGTCATTGCCCTTTCATGTTTGCCAAAACACCCCCCCATCTTCTTCGTTTTTACATGTTTGCCATTGGACTTTGTTTCTTGCACTTTAACCATCCCATTTCCTTGAATTGCAAGCTTGCCAATGAGATTTATGCACTTTGACTCCCCAAAATTTCTTTATGATGTAACCCCTTCTTTTCCACATTTACCCCCGACGATACGTACACATACACACACTTCTCGCTCCTTTTCGATTGTACCCGTGCACCGCATTCTACGTGTGGAGTTTTATGCCGTGCACTATGAACACTGGTTATTTCTTTTGTGTGTGTGAAATCGAAACTTAAACCAAAACTGACAAATCTAACGAAACTTGTCAAGATCAAAAAGTTTTGAAGGGACTAAAAACTTAAACCAAAATCAAGTTCTCAAACCTGGACTGCTACTATAATATTATTAATATATGTTCGACATTCATGCCCCCATGTCCTACTTTTCAGGGATTGGTGTGTTGGTGTGTTATGTCGTGTCCCATGTCCATGTCGATGCACCTAGCACATAATAATTCCACATTTTCAACTATCATTATTCATTCGATGCAATGTCTCTTTATCAATATGGTGCCCGACAAAATTGATGCATTGTATCCAGGTGTGTATTTCATTTTGGTAAATTTTTGTCAAATATTTATGGATGTCTCATTCCTATCTATATCTATTCATGAAGAATATATGCACATGTGCTTGCCCCTGTATGACATGTATACATGTCGGTATGCTTAACTAAAATGGATCTGGATCTTACTAATATCTGGTCCAGTATCCAATTTTGACAGCCGACGTATATGTATTTGACTAGGACCCCATTGATAAGATTTGACTATGAATCTTATTACTTGAAAAGTATGCATTATGTAACTCAAATGGAATATCAAGACTGCTCAATACGACCGAATTGCCAAACAATAAAAAACAAATGTTTTTGTTATTCTTGACCATGCATCAAGTGGCCTTGAAATGGTTGGCCAAATGCAGTGTATAATATTGGTTTATAGTTTAGGAACACAAACTGAAAATCCAATGCTTGGATCCTAATATAAACCAATGTTCTAGAACTTAGTTTCGGTCTCATCTTGAACTCAGTTTCGGTCCCTTCTAGAACTCAGTTTCGGTCCCTTCAAAACAAAATTGGTTTCAATAAGTTTCGCAAGTTTCATCGGTTTTGGTTCAAATTTCAGGTTCATGTATAGGTTCGTGTATATGTATGTATGCATATGTATGTTTTCGTTTAGGCCACAAGCACATATCTTAATCATTTACAAAAGGTCAAAGCCTAAATCAAATA
Organism: Scilla litardierei; assembly: GCA_030789695.1. Lineage (NCBI taxonomy): Eukaryota > Viridiplantae > Streptophyta > Magnoliopsida > Asparagales > Asparagaceae > Scilla > Scilla litardierei. The sequence goes on from CM061132.1 coordinate 8,691,563, forward strand.
ATCAAAAAACTGTATATAAAAACAAATCTTAGTCATTTTTTGTATTTCTTTTTTTGTTTGAGCCACATGCCCGTGAAGGCCCAGCAATAAGATATAAAAAATATCACACTGCTTCTCTCTCTCTCTCTCTCTCTCTCTCTGCGATGATATCTTTGGTCTCTTCTCTCCCGGAGCAACGACATGTCGCAGCAATGACTGATGCATCGACAAAGATGACGAACACCATCATCTTCAACAAGAAAGGGTTCACCATCAACTGACGACATTGGATCTGCTTGGACTTTACTGGATCTACTCGACGGAAGCTCGATCTTGTCAAAATAGCATCAAAATTCGTCATCAACGTCAGATCTTCTTCCTGTTCTTATTGTCATCTTTGGTTTTCGATTGCGAAAAAAAAATCTGTCTTTTAAATTTCATCATGAATTCACTTGATAATAATCTTTTTAGAATTTTTCTGTTTTTATTAAGATTTTAGCGGTGTTTTAATTTTGACTGAAACCAAGATTTGAGCGTTGTTTCAAATTAGTCCCCTTCCGAAACCGATTCGAAACAACCAAAACTTTTAGGTTTAAGTTGAAACTTCAAACCATTTTAGTGGTAATAGTATTACTATTAGTATCGGTATCAGTATAGGTATTAGTATTATAGTAATAAAATTAATAGTTAGATAGACAATACATAATAACAATAATAAAGAAGGTATAACAATAATAGACAATACATATTAACAATAATAAAGAAGGTATTACATCTATGGGCACATAGACAAATGTTTCTAATAATTTAGCTTCATATTGTTTGCATATATACTACAACTAACCTATGTTATACATTTTTCTATTCTTGTATACAATAAAATTTGGATTTCCAACTTCTTGTAGGATAGCTTAATCTTTCCAAGTCCTAACCACAAAACATACACTAAATTTTTCACATTTTTTATCAAAGTCGTCTTAACATCTTTTTCCTATTAGCATAGTCGGTAATGCATAGATGAGGGACAATACACATCTTAACATGTAATGTGTATGATTGTAGTGCTTTAGGAGTCTCTAAAATGTGTCAAAGAAGCGCATCGGCAATTTCCGAATAACAAAACATACTATAAAATTGCTATCATGTTTAAGAAGTGTCCTATGAGTGTCTAAACGGTGTTGGTATTCAATAATGGTGCAGACCCCAAAGCAACATGACTTCGGTTCCGACCGAATATAGCCCTTTAAGCAAGAGGGCCAACGGCTTTACCATAATTCAAAAGCGAGCAAAACTATTTAAAATATTACATATTAAAATGGATACTGTGACGTGTTTAATTTTGTATATCCCGTAACCAAATCTAGAACAAATATTTTTAAGAGGCATACATACACTTAATTCGTCTATGCATGTGCTTCTCCATTCCTGAGAATGACATATATGGATATTTACCAAAATATATCTTATCCGACACCACCCGATTGATCAAAGTACCGGGATATCTCTAATGTGTTGGAAGCAAACCACTTTCACACTTTAGCGGAAGTACTGCCCACAATGATATGAAAAATCCTTCCTCAGAACATTTTCACCATATCATACAAATGCCAGATGTGTACTCAAACCATAAACGTTATGAGAGATCAAATAATCTACTTGGATGAACTCTCTTAGTGCCTCATCTTCTACTAAAACCTCTCAAATGTACTCAACTAAATGATTCTGTTCCAAAAACATGACCATAGATGTCAACGCAAACTACTACCAACTGTTTGCCACAATGAAATACCCAAATATATATGCTCATTTCTTATAAATACTACATCATGGGAAGAAAACTATGTGTATCACACACAAATATGCATTGTGCTTCATGCAACCCACAATATTCTAGATGCCATACTTCCTAGAGAGTAAGATAACTCTAAAATTACCGTTTGACAGTTTATAAATAATAATTCAATCATTTAATCAGTTTCCTCTATCATAAGCTGTAATCAAAGTGCTTTTTACAACAACCACAAAATGTCCTGAGACAAAATTGTAGCATATAATGTAAAATGATAATGCACGATTAACCTACCATGATTCAAGGCATGAAAATTGGTTATAGATTAAAGCTACAAGTCGACAATTTTACATCATTGTTTTGTTGGGCTTCATAATATGCACGTACGTGTAACTGACTTACATGCCATCACCAAAATCTTCATTAATGATTTCCTTAATGCTTTCACCAAAATGCATCACAGCTTCATTTAATCTGCAAAATTACACATTATGACAAGGAGAAAGTAAGCCATACGTATAATTGTAAGAATCAGCATAGAACAAATTGCTTGTGGTTAATATGAAGATCAAGAATCAATCTGCATGATGATAGCCGGCAAAATATAGGCGGAACAAAAACATACTAAACTGCCGGAAAAAACTTATTTGCATTCCCAAAAGAAATGGGTTTTTGTGAAATTCTGGGAGAAAAGAACGAAAACTGTGCGTTAAGACGCATTAACAACATAAAGTGCCATACTTTATTGTAGCACAAGCCCATTGATATCTACTTGAAATTAGTCAGACATCTGCTTGTATTAGTCCAACCATAAGAGAATTCTTAAAATTTTAAGCTTTCTTGCCTCCTATCAAACAGAAGAGACAAAGTTTCGCCCAATAGCTCAATTAATCAGTTTGAGATCGGATGGGTCCGAAAATTCACAAATTATCAACAGAATATCAACTAAGAGTTCCCAAATTGTCGGCAGATAAACTACCTATAGACTGCAGGTTCTTGAATGAGGTTGGGGCGATACGATCTGAAAGGGGGCTTCTTCATCTCTCCGACGAGATCATCGGTCAGTTGAGGGATTGCGGCCTTCAAAGCGGCCGCCGTGTCGGGCCTGAGCTGGGCCTGCCGGCGGAGGAGCTGGGCCACGTAGACGTTGGTGAGGCCCGTCTCCTCGGCGATCTCGCTGTAAGTTTTCTTGGATGCTTTCTTGGCTTCAATTAGCTTGTCCATCACAATTCTCTCTGCTTCGATCGCCATCTCTCCCAATTCTTTCCACTCCGTTTCCTCGAGAGATAAGATCGGCGCTCGGTCGGCATATGGAATTATCCCCTCCGCATCGGGTCGGATCGTAGAAGATCCAGTCGCGGATCCATTAAAATTCGAGAATTGTTACGCACATCTTTGCGACATTTTCTAAAACAGTCTATTTTTACGCAGATCTTTGCATTCATCTTACATGGGCCGTTGTCTGATCACAGAAGACAACCTCAGTTCACCCATTACACATGATTTAAAGGATTTACCTATATGTCATTGATCTCTACCGTATTGATGGTAGTGGCTGCTCTCATGGCCACTCGATGTAAGGACATCAAGAGATAGTGCACTTATGTTAGAGAATAAGTTTATAGAACAACTCGTCAATACGCTTATATACGGTAATCACATTCTGACCGTTAATGAAATCTCTCAGATGATAATTAGTGCATCACAGTCCTTTTGATCGAAGCTGTGCTAAAGGACCTTGTACATGAAAGACACTGGCTTTTATCGAACAATATGACTGTTATGTATGTATTCATTGTGCATGGTTCAAAGCGTGCGAAATGGGGTCGTCGGCTAAACATGATTTGCCTCATCCGATACAGAAGGTTCATGTCAATGTAAGTCAATAGATCAATAGTAAATCATTGACCAATATGGAATGTATAACCTTGTTAAGAGTAACAAGTTTCATCCAACCTCAAAACATAGGATCACATATGACTCGATCTTTAAGGTGTACCGAGGTTTGACATTGTCTGTACTCTAAACACAATAGCGACATATGTGCTATTAACATCCCTATATTTGGTCGGATGATATTCCAGTCTCACACCAACCAGATAATGACATGTCAAAACAAGTGGTCTTCATACACAGCTAGCACCACTATCGTAATAATGACATGATCGTTGAGTACGATCAAGTCACGTTCGAGGGTATGAATCGAATCAGGCTTTTAGAGTCTCACACATATGATAGCAAGTCATGAAAATCAAATGAAAAAAGTTTATGTATATACGATATACGGGACCGATCACACGGAGATGCATCAACTTATTTGATAGGGAAAAAATGTCGTAAAGAGTTGCGAACGTGAGGCAGAAATGTTCGTAAAGAGTTATGAATATTTCAAGCCAAAGAAGAAAGTCAAAAACGACAAACTAAACCTACATTCATTGTTAATTGACGCATTACTCGACCAATGGCTTTCTAGCAGACATTAGTCGACTAATGTCTATTTTCACCCATTAGTCGACTAACCCGATACACAAAACAAAAAATGGTATTGTTTTGATAATTAGTCAAACAATATGGGTTATTAGTCGACTAATGGCTGTAATGTGCTAGTTTGGGTTTGGATTTATCATTTATGTGCAAGTTTAATCTAGTGGTTTAATCTAAAACCAACACAAACTCAAAGAATTTGCGTCTAACATGACTTCTTAAGCGGTAAGGGATTCGTATGAGTTTTGGTTTGATAATCCATATTATTTTAGGATAAGATCTAGATTTAAATCTAGGTTTTATTGGGATTAGAAAATCGATTGAACAGGCTTTCATCTAAATACGTTGTTTAGTGATAGAGTTGGGTTTCAACTTGAATTTTGAATGCAGATTGGATTTGGATGACTCACATCACTTTGTGATGAGATCATCTCCTCTACTGTCCACGCATAATCAATCCCAACATATCAAAGATCCAGCATCCACGATCTCTTGGGCAAAGAAATTCAAATGTTTCTGAGAGATTCAAACCTTCTTCTCCTCCCTCGCATCCAGCATCCACGACTTCGTTTCTTTGCTCAAATTCATTGCTGGTAAATTATATACTTTTTATGCATGTTACATGTTATCTTTTTCAAGTGTGAACCACATCACCCTCAATATTGCCTCCTTGAAAATTGACCATGTGGAAGATAGATCCACAAGTATCTATCTACTAGACATGATCAGTACATACTGGTGAGACGTAGGTGAGACATCTCTGTTTATAAGCACATTATTCATGTTTCCATAAGTATTGCATTGATTGATTGCATGCAAATATTACATCAGGTCACAAAGGGTTGATCTTTTTGCTTCCCAAAATTGTATCACTCCTCCATTGGCATGCACACCCAAAGCCCAGAAGGTGTGGGTTTATTGTTCAGTCCTACACGTCTCAATATAACAAGGCACATGTGTAGCACATCAACGTTTGTGAAAATATTTGGAGACCGACTATTTACACCTCCCCGTTCGGTGCGGGGAGGTGACGTTATTCCAAATTTGTTAAGAAACTGAGAGAGAGAGAATGACGTGACACTTAAACTAAATTATTTTGCAATTTTCGGGATGTCGTCACCTCCATACACCGAACATTCGGTGTATGGAGCAATTCTCAATATTTGTTGGCCTCTCTTATATATATCGTATATGGTGTAGTACAGTGTATGTTCTTTTTACCCTTTTAAAGAAAAAAATGTCATATCAAAAAAGCCAAGGACAAGACACATGATGTAATGTTTTTGGCTCTGCCTATATGCACCTCAAAATGAGGTGCATAGATGTGATTATTGCTTAAAACAACAAGGATGTGAAAGAGAGAGAATAAGAGTTAACTCATTTTAAGGTTTTTTTTTCCTATTTTTAGTAGGTTGTCACCTCTATGCACCTCATTCTGAGGTGCATAGAGCAATTCTCATGTTTTTTCTTGAAAAAAACAGTGCATATGGCAATTCTCTGGTTGTTTCGCGCGGCAAAAACCGCACCGCCACGCCGGGCTTTGTGCGGACGTGCAAGCGATCCACCGTACACGTGTCCCCTAGCAAAATTCATTCGCCCTCGTAATAATTTTTTCGGCTCCCTCGTCCGACGAATTTCGGGCACATCTTCTTTAAATCATGTATCCTCCAAGGGCCTGTTCCACTCGGGTTTCTTTTGGGTTCTATCGGGTGAGAAACCTCTGACCCGCACTATTCCCCGGTCATTTCTTGGTTTCTTTGGCGAAAAAACCCTAGGGTTTTCTCGGGCGTGTTCCTGCGCCGCTGCTCCTCGCCGCTGCTCCTCGCCCCTCCCCGCTGCTCCTCTCTCCTATGTGGCACCCCCAGCTGCCCATCTTGAAATCTCCGGGTTTCACGACGATTTCGCCATATTTCTGAGGAAAGCGGGCCCCACCCGCTGTGCTCACCCCTCATCGCTCCTTCTTCCCGCGGTTTGCAGTTGGGGGAGGTGGTGAAGGGAGGCCGACGGTTTCGACTGCTCCATCTGTTGGTTTTGGTCGGAGGTGAAGGGGGTGTGCCGAGCGTAGTCGGATTTCCAAAGCTCTGAGCAGAACCCTAGCTTCGATTCTGGCCCATCTTCCTCGCTGGGGGCTGCGCCAACTCCTGTGTTCCGTGATTGGCTGCGGGGGTCTGGAATCTCAGGCCATCTGCATTGTCGGTGAGCTTTACCCTAGGCTTACAGCGATATAAGCGCGGAGGTATATTTTCTGCAACTCAAAATTAATTTTTGCAGACATTTGATCATTCCATTTGTGTCTATATGGGATGAAATTTGCTGGATGGGTTTTATTCCCTTGGTACCTTGCTGGTGGTTTGTTTGGAAGGAAAGGGTTTCAAATTTGGGACCCCAAGGGCATAGCAGGATATTATTCTGAAAATAATATTATTAGCTTGCATGATATCTTTGTATGATGATTTATATGTCTTAAGAATGCAAAGAATTGTGCTATCTAAAAAACCCCAATGATGATAAAAAAAGTCGGGACGGATGAAATTCGCACACGATGGATGGCTACCTACGAATGTTCCCTTGAAGCCCCAGTTAGAATCGTGCCATGGCTGATCCCCATTACCCCGAGAGTTTATGATGTTATTTGTGTTAAGTATTAAATATAAATTATTAATTTATCAATGAGTTTATGATGTGATTTTATGGTTGTTTATTTTGGCTCATGATCTCAGATGTTTGGGGCCTTGCTGCTTCATTTTTTGGTCATGGTATCAGATTTATGTTGCATTACTCCATGATGGTTTTTGTGCTTATGGGGTTGGTAATTATGGTTAGTGTTATAAGATTTTTGGGGCATTGCTAGAGGAAGCAAAATTGTGCATAAGTTGTGGTAAATTTTGGAAAATGGAATCAGATTTTTGAGTATTTGCTTCTGCATTTTTTGGTACATGTATCAGAGATTTGGTGCATTGGGATTATTTTGGAATTATGTTAAGTTAGGATAATGGAATCAGAATTTTTTGGCTTTGCTCCAGTTTGTAATTTGTTGTATAAGGGGGTCATTCCTCCAGGATACAATATGTGTTTATGTGTGTGGTAATTTTGGTTAATTGACTAAGATTTATGGGGCTTTTCTCCATTATGCAGTTTGTGTATATAATGATGTTAATTTTGGGTCATGTTTTCAGAATTTTGGTTCCTTGCTCCAGTTAGGTTTTCATGTTTCTGGGGATGTTTACTTTGGGTCATGTGTTCAGATTTATGGGTCATTCCCTCAGGCTGCAATATGTGATTATGTGTTTGTTCATTTTGTGAAGCTGACTCAACTTTTTTGGTCATTTATCCTTTATGCATTTTGTGTATATAGTGGTGTTAATTTTGGAAAATGTGAGAAGTATTTTGGGACATGGCTCCATGAATGTTTTAATGTTTTTGTGGATGTTAAATTTGGGTAATGTATTCAGATTTCTGGGTCATTCCTCCAGGATACAATTTGTGTTTATGTGTGTGGTAATTTTGGTTCAATGACTCAGATTTATGGGGCTTTTCTCCATTATGCAGTTTGTGTATATAATGTTGATAATTTTGGGTCATGTTTTCAGAATTTTGTTTCCTTGCTCCAGTTAGGTTTTCATGTTTCTGGGGATGTTTACTGTGGGTCATGTGTTCAGATTTATGGGTCATTCCCTCAGGCTGCAATATGTGATTATGTGTTTGTTCATTTTGTGAAGCTGACTCAACTTTTTTGGTCATTTATCCTTTATGCATTTTGTGTATATAGTGGTGTTAATTTTGGAAAATGTGAGAAGTATTTTGGGACATGGCTCCATGAATGTTTTAATGTTTTTGTGGATGTTAAATTTGGGTAATGTATTCAGATTTCTGGGTCATTCCTCCAGGATACAATTTGTGTTTATGTGTGTGGTAATTTTGGTTCAATGACTCAGATTTATGGGGCTTTTCTCCATTATGCAGTTTGTGTATATAATGTTGATAATTTTGGGTCATGTTTTCAGAATTTTGTTTCCTTGCTCCAGTTAGGTTTTCATGTTTCTGGGGATGTTTACTTTGGGTCATGTGTTCAGATTTATGGGTCATTCCCTCAGGCTGCAATATCTGATTATGTGTTTGTGCATTTTGTGAAGCTGACTCAACTTTTTTGGTCATTTATCCTTTATGCATTTTGTGTATAAAGTGGTGTTAATTTTGGAAAATGTGAGAAGTATTTTGGGACATGGCTCCATGAATGTTTTAATGTTTTTGTGGATGTTAAATTTGGGTAATGTATTCAGATTTCTGGGTCATTCCTCCAGGATACAATTTGTGTTTATGTGTGTGGTAATTTTGGTTCAATGACTCAGATTTATGGGGCTTTTCTCCATTATGCAGTTTGTGTATATAATGTTGATAATTTTGGGTCATGTTTTCAGAATTTTGTTTCCTTGCTCCAGTTAGGTTTTCATGTTTCTGGGGATGTTTACTTTGGGTCATGTGTTCAGATTTATGGGTCATTCCCTCAGGCTGCAATATCTGATTATGTGTTTGTGCATTTTGTGAAGCTGACTCAACTTTTTTGGTCATTTATCCTTTATGCATTTTGTGTATATAGTGGTGTTAATTTTGGAAAATGTGAGAAGTATTTTGGGACATGGCTCCATGAATGTTTTAATGTTTTTGTGGATGTTAAATTTGGGTAATGTATTCAGATTTCTGGGTCATTCCTCCAGGATACAATTTGTGTTTATGTGTGTGGTAATTTTGGTTCAATGACTCAGATTTATGGGGCTTTTCTCCATTATGCAGTTTGTGTATATAATGTTGATAATTTTGGGTCATGTTTTCAGAATTTTGTTTCCTTGCTCCAGTTAGGTTTTCATGTTTCTGGGGATGTTTACTTTGGGTCATGTGTTCAGATTTATGGGTCATTCCCTCAGGCTGCAATATGTGATTATGTGTTTGTTCATTTTGTGAAGCTGACTCAACTTTTTTGGTCATTTATCCTTTATGCATTTTGTGTATATAGTGGTGTTAATTTTGGAAAATGTGAGAAGTATTTTGGGACATGGCTCCATGAATGTTTTAATGTTTTTGTGGATGTTAAATTTGGGTAATGTATTCAGATTTCTGGGTCATTCCTCCAGGATACAATTTGTGTTTATGTGTGTGGTAATTTTGGTTCAATGACTCAGATTTATGGGGCTTTTCTCCATTATGCAGTTTGTGTATATAATGTTGATAATTTTGGGTCATGTTTTCAGAATTTTGTTTCCTTGCTCCAGTTAGGTTTTCATGTTTCTGGGGATGTTTACTTTGGGTCATGTGTTCAGATTTATGGGTCATTCCCTCAGGCTGCAATATCTGATTATGTGTTTGTGCATTTTGTGAAGCTGACTCAACTTTTTTGGTCATTTATCCTTTATGCATTTTGTGTATATAGTGGTGTTAATTTTGGAAAATGTGAGAAGTATTTTGGGACATGGCTCCATGAATGTTTTAATGTTTTTGTGGATGTTAAATTTGGGTAATGTATTCAGATTTCTGGGTCATTCCTCCAGGATACAATTTGTGTTTATGTGTGTGGTAATTTTGGTTCAATGACTCAGATTTATGGGGCTTTTCTCCATTATGCAGTTTGTGTATATAATGTTGATAATTTTGGGTCATGTTTTCAGAATTTTGTTTCCTTGCTCCAGTTAGGTTTTCATGTTTCTGGGGATGTTTACTTTGGGTCATGTGTTCAGATTTATGGGTCATTCCCTCAGGCTGCAATATGTGATTATGTGTTTGTTCATTTTGTGAAGCTGACTCAACTTTTTTGGTCATTTATCCTTTATGCATTTTGTGTATATAGTGGTGTTAATTTTGGAAAATGTGAGAAGTATTTTGGGACATGGCTCCATGAATGTTTTAATGTTTTTGTGGATGTTAAATTTGGGTAATGTATTCAGATTTCTGGGTCATTCCTCCAGGATACAATTTGTGTTTATGTGTGTGGTAATTTTGGTTCAATGATCCCATTTTTTGTGGGAAAAAAACAGAAGCAACCCCAATGGAACAGGCCCTTAGTGTTTTGTGCTGTGTATCTGATTTTTGGGGTTTTATGGATACGTGTTTGAAATTTTTTTTTTGTTTCTTTTGGGGATCAGTGTTGCAGATTTTAGGGTGGATTTTATGGGGTGACACTGCAGGAGCAATCGTACTTAGCAACCGCGTGTGTGACTATGAATACACAAAAATTCTGAGGGCTAGTGATTTGGATATGCACAATTTTATAACATGTGTTTTACTCATGTGTATTATGTTACGTATATAAATAACATTAAATATATGTGTTATTAAATTAAGGGTGACATGGATACACAAGGAGACCATTCGGCATGTGAGTTATGTATCGCTGCTGCGGCTGCAGTTTCGTATGCCGTAGTAGCCATACAACTTTACGTAAATGCTAGGGCTGAACCTATACCAAGAGAGCCCTCTGCTATGCGGGATCTGCATAGAAAATCCCACATGCGGAGAATTCTGTGGGGGTCTGATAGTAGCTGTTTGGACTACTTGCGGATGCGAAGACATGCTTTCATGAATCTTGCAGCAATAATGCGTCAGCGCGATCTTCTCAGGGACACTATACAGGTATCCATCGAGGAGCAGTTGGCAATGTTCCTGCATATTGTAGGTCACAAGTCCAAGAATAGGGTCATGCAAGTGGACTTTATTAGGGGAGGGGGGACAGTCAGCAGGTATTTTAACAAAGTTATGGGGGCAGTGTGTTCAATTCGGGATATGTACATGAAGCAAGCTGCTAATGAGACGCCACAAGAGATAGTCAATAACCCCAATTGGTTTCCATTTTTCAAGGTATGTTTCCTTACCTGTATATGTCTCAGGCTAATAAGTATCGGCGGGATGATTGATAATAGGTCTCATTGATTACGTTGTAGGACTGCATTGGTCTCATTGATGGGACTCACATAGATGCCATGCTCCCAGCAAGTCTCGTATCCCGCTTTAGAGGTCGTAAAGGGATTACACAAAATGTGCTCGCAGCTGTTACTCCAAATAAAAGATTCACGTACGTACTGGCCGGGTGGGAAGGATCCGCAAATGATTTTACGGTCCTGAAAGATGCATTGTCTAAACCACCCCCCCTGGGGCTGCGAGTGTATGAAGGTAATAGGCATATATTTACATTAACAAACTAAGTACTCCTCTCATAGATCGTTGGGTCATTAATTGGGTTATGTTTTCGAATGCAGGTAAATATTACCTTTGCGATGCTGGGTATACAACAATGCCAGGGTTCATTTCTCCATACCGGGGCGTTAGATACCATTTGAAGGACCATACTGATAGGGTTCCTAGAAACCGAAGAGAGCTGTTCAACCTACGCCATTCGACCTTACGATCAAAGATCGAGTCGACATTTGGTATCCTAAAGAACAAGTTTAAAATAATGACAGCCAAGCCTCACTACACATTCAAACGTCAGGTCGAAATCGTACTTGCTTGCAGTGTTTTGCATAATTACATCCAAATAGAAGATCCACATGACCCCCATCTAACTGAAGATGGAGATGGGGTTGAGGAGGCTGTAGAGGGTATCGATGAGCTTGATGATGATGTTATGGATCTGTCCCAACAGGTGCCCGTTCGTGAACAAACCGAACAACGTGATCAGTGGAAAATGCGTAGGGAACAGATAGCTTGGGATATGTGGGTGGACTTCTGTAACAAAAATAATAACGGGGACACTATTGAGCATGGGCTGTGAGGGGGTCGGCGTATATTATTGCCTCCTATGACTGAACATTGTATTCCTTGTATCAGACATATTGCAGTAGTATTGCTATGTTGCTTTTCCCAAATAATTACCTGCCTTTGTTTAGGAACTATGTGCTTTACACTTATGCAATTTTATAGTCGAATGCAGTATATGTTCATGTTATGGGTAGGTTGGATGTTTATAGCCTCAACGTTGCATTATCAATTTAATTTGAATGATGTTGTAGGGATGGAAGGCTCGTCAAACGCTGGTAAGGGGGGTGACCCAAACCGGCCTGGGAGTGATCCGATGCTACCCAGCTATGAAAATGTTTATGGTACACAATGGGTAGAAGCTGATAGAATGGTTGATCCCATTGTCAACCGACCTATTCCCAAGAGGATGCAAACGATGCCCTATCACATGCATGGCTTCCAAGCAGGCGGGCTTGTGTACCCAGCAGTTGGGCACGGAATGGGATATCCACAATATCCAAATTTCAACAGTCCTATGCAAATGCCAATGCAGATGCCATCGCAGCCTGGAATGGGGTTTATGAATATGCTGCAAGGGGGAGAGCCAGCCTCGTACAGAAGCCCAGCTTCCCCACCTGCATTCGCTATGCCTACGCCACCTAGTGGCAATGAACGAACCCCCGGCAGTGACTCTTCTAGGAAGTCGAGCCGTCGTAGCGAAGATGCAGATGGGTCTGTTTCCAGCCCCCGAAAGAAGTCGAAGCAGCCCTCATCTTCAACACAACAGAACAAACTGTGGACGAATGCTTACGATGAAACCCTCATTCCATTCCTTGCGGAGCTTGCACGGCAGGGGTATAAAGCGGATAAGTCTTTCAAAAATACAGCCTTCACTGCCGCCGCCGCGGAAATAAATAACACCCATGGGACTTCCTTCTCAAGTGTTAATGTGAAGAATCACATGAAATCGTTGAGGAGACGTCTCAAAGACGTTCAGGAGTGCATGGTCCTAAGCGGAGCCGGATGGGATGCGGACAATAATGTCATTACGCTTGATCCCGAGACGTATGATACATGGGCGTCGGTAATTACTTCTACCTTTTACATATGCTATGTGATACTACATTAAATATAGCTTTGCATGCCCGTTATCATATTTGATATTGTAATTGTTCAGGCTAACCATCGGCTGCGGGCGTATGTGAACCATCCACTACCCTGGTATGACGATCTTGTTATCGTCATTGGTGATGACGCTGCGAAGGGGGATCTTGCAATTGGTGTTTTTGAAAGGTTTGGTGGAGAGTTTCATGAAGGCGGATGCGAGGGAGAGCCCGTAAGTAACGAGCCAATTCATATAGATTCACCACCACACAATTTCACGGAAGAAATTCCAACCCAAGCTAGCACCGGGCCTGCTACTCAGGGAGGGCCAAGTCAGTCAAACCCACAAGCGATGGGTAAAAAGAAACACCGCAGACGGGGCATGGTTCAAGATCCCGACATCATGCGAGAATTATCAGAAAACATGAAAGAGGTCGCGGATGCTATAAGGTCCGCACACTCACATGAGTCACATTGGACCAAACCGCTTGCCAAGCTTGTCTACGAGTTTACCGAGTATCCCCCGGGATATTGTTAAAGGTCTTTAAGGCACTGCGCAACGATGAGATGGAATCAAGAAGCTTTTTGGCCTTGCCTCATGATGCTCGGAAAATGATGATAGAAGATATAGTTGCGGGGTTTGATGTGGACTAGGAGGCTAGCTGGTTGGGATGGGAAGATGTTTGAGCGGGGGCGATGTTTTGTTGGGGGAGATTTGGAAGGGGGATGGAGAAGTATTCAAAATGTGTTAACATACTTTTGGTGCATGGCTTACTGTTATTGTTTTTGTGGCAATGCTACTTGTGGTAGTATGTTCTGATGGGGGGTGTTGGGTTATGGGGCACAGTATCATTTTGTGTTACTGGGGTATATGGGGATGTTAAATTTGGGCCATGTTTACATATTTTTTTGGCATTGATCCAGGCATGTAAGCATGTGTAGGGGGTGATAAATGTGGGCTCAGGTTATCATATTTTTGGTCCAAAGCTCCTGTATGCATTTTGGGTACATTGGTTCAGAGTTTTTGGGTCATGTTGCAAGTATTTTGTGGCATTGCTGGGCAGTGATCCCATTTTTTGTGTCAGATTTTTTGTTCTCTGATTTTCAGATTTTTTCCTGGGCAGAATTTTGTGGCATGGCATTGATGCGCATCATGTTCTAAGATGTTTTGTGTCATGTTCTCAAATTTTTGTGGGATGCTATACTTTGGAATCCAGTTTGCACTCATGTTTACATATTTTTGTGGCATTGATCCAGGTAGGTAAGCATGTGTATGGGGTGATAATTGTGGGCTCAGGTTATCATATTTTTGGTCCAAAGCTCCTGTTTGCATTGTTTCCTGCTGTGTATCAGATTTTTTGGGTCATGTTTCCAGAATTTTGTGGCATTGCTCCAGTGAACACATGATTTATGTGGGTTGATATTTGTGGGCTCAGGTTATCAATTTTTGGTGCCAAAGCTCATGTTTGCATTATGTGTACATGGGTTCAGAGTTTTTGGGTCATGTTTCCAGAATTTTGTGGCTTTGCTCCAGTGAACACATGATTTATGTGGGTTGATATTTGTGGGCTCAGGTTATCAATTTGTTGTGCCAAAGCTCATGTTTGCATTATGTGTACATGGGTTCAGAGTTTTTGGGTCATGTTTCCAGAATTTTGTGGCTTTGCTCCAGTGAACACATGATTTATGTGGGTTGATATTTGTGGGCTCAGGTTATCAATTTTTTGTGCCAAAGCTCATGTTTGCATTATGTGTACATGGGTTCAGAATTTTTGGGTCATGTTTCCAGAATTTTGTGGCTTTGCTCCAGGGAACACAGTATGTGTTTGGGTTGATAATTCAGGATTCATGTCATCTGATTTTTGTGGCTTTTCTCCAGCCTGCACCCACTTTGTTTGACAAGTTAATTCTGGCTCATGTCATCTGTTTTTTTGTGGCATTTCTGCAGGCAGCATTTGTTATGTATGGGTGGGTAATTTTCTATCTTGTACTCATAATGTTGTGGCATTGCTCCACGCATTGCTCTAGGCTGCAGATTGGTAGGCAAGGCTCCTTGTTATGGTTTACCTATAGCCCAATGATGAAGATGCTTAATTGATCCCTATGTCCCTCGGTTATGCATATATAGTTGGTTTTAGGCTGGATGGTTCCATTACTCCCCAATGATGTAAATCAGTGAGCTACATTGAAAATCAAATGAAATGATACAGACGGTATGCATCGGTATATGAGATGAGCGGGTGTTAACTGAGGGGTTGATATGTGATGGAGCAACTTCCTATTACCAACTATGTATCATGATATAATTACTTTCTTTCTGAGGGCTTATGTATGTTTTGCATACAACCAGCATTCTGGAGCAATGCCACAAAAATCTGATCACATGATCCAAAATTAACAACCCATACTCACATACTGCAACCTGGAGCTATGACACAAAAACCAACTGCTGCCCGATGATGATGAACAATAAATGAGAAAATTGACCCTCGGACAAGAAGATATAGGGGTATTTGGCTGGAAGGTTCATTTATAATGAGCAACCGTCATATACCTTCTGCTGTTCATTCTACAAAACATGTTTACCTGAGGGCACAAGTCAAATATTTTTTATTTGACTTGGGTATGGACCAAGTTGGTATGGTGCAATTTCCTTGTGGGGATTGTTTGGTTTTCGCAAATGTTAAATTTTTTCATCGAGCTTTCTTGGTTTTATGGTTTTATATGTTTATGAAATTGGTTTCTTCATTTGTATGTTTCAATTTGTGGTGTCGCTGCTTGATGCACTGCTGTAGGTAGCCTTGCTCTTTACAGTTTTTTTTCATTATTTATTTGTATATATGTTGCCTGCCTCCGTTGTCAATCTTTATTTCTTGCAAGGTACAAATGAGCACCGGTTCCAGCCAGTCTGTTATTTCCAGACCCAGACTTCCTACAGGGTCGCTGTTGGATCCAGATGATGATGACAGCAGGGTTTGCCATTGTCGGATACGGGTTCCCAGGAAGACATCATGGACCCCAAATAATCCTGGTCGTCGCTTTTGGAGCTGTCCTGTGCGAGGGAGCAATAAATGCACCTACTACGAATGGAAGGATCCGGCTCACTCAGAGTGGTCCACTTATGTGATACTACAGTTGCTTGATGAGCTTGCAAGAAGCCCGACCCATGCATCCTCTTCCACAGCGTTATCTGATAGGCGGCTTTTGGAGATTGAGGGGCGGTTGGCTAGGAAAATGGACACCATTCTCGCTGAATACAAATGGATCAAGTTGGTTTTGTATGCGATCTTATCCTTTCTGCTATTTTTGATACTGTTGTTTATTATCGCACTTAAAATGTAAACATTTATTTCTGTATGTTTGCCTAGTCAGATGATACTTCTCATATGTATATTATAAGTATTTTGTAAATATTGGCTATTTTGGAATGTGGTTTTCGTTTGTTCTAGCTGATATGAGCTTATCGGTGAGCATTTAAAAATCACCAACATGTTTTGATGCCAGTTCAATAAATGGTTTTTTATTTCTGTTGGTTGCGTTGCTTGTCGTGCTTCCGCTTCTAATTATTCGGGCTTATTCATTTAAATATTCCTTAGAAAATTCGGGTTTTTAAAATTTATTTACGTAAATTGTACATAAATATTTTATTTAATATTAATTTATTTCATTTTTACTACTTATTTAATTATAATTTATTTAACAGTTGGGTTTTCACAAGTAATAAGCACTGGAATTCGGTTTGGGGGTAATCTCACCTCAAATAACCATAACCAACTTTCTCACTTTCCTCATCCAACTTTCCCAATACACATTTAACCAAAGAAACACACTACTTTACTCTGGGCCCCACATACAAAACTCCTCTCCACTTTCTAACCCAAAGCAACCAAAAGAAACCAAAAGAAACACACTACTTCTCTTCTCTCTCTTCCCTCATTTCTCCTAGGATTTACTATTCCCTACAGTAAATCCTCTATCAAAAGAAACCCAATGGAACAGGCCCCAAGTGAGATCCCATACCCAATTCACCAAGTGATAGAAACCCTAACACTGACCCGAACAGTTGTCCTAATTTAGGACACTAGCGATACAGAAACGCATGTGGTAGTCGATTTGCGGGGAAAGGGAAGAAGAAATGGCGGATTCCGAGGTGCTGAAACGATGCTTGAACCCAGTGATCCTCAATCTGCAGAAGATGGAATTGGAGCTCAAGTGCCCAACCTGGTATCTTAAATCTCACCCTCCTTTCTTGATTTTTTATTTTTTGAACAAGCTAAGACGCAAATTTTGTTACTTGCAGATGCGTCTTCCCGTTTCAATTTTGTTTAGTCTGTTGGTAGTTTTCCCATGTTGGGACTTGGGACATGTTGGTTCGGCGAATGCTCTTATTTGAGTAATCTTCATTAGATAGAAATGTGGAAAGAATGACCGCTTGATAATCGTTTGTTGCAAATTAATATCTGTTCTTTGGTTATATTTTAGTGAAGTTTTGTTGCCCTGTTTGTTATTATGTATGTTCCAGACGGCTAATTTTGGTCAAATGA
The DNA here is from genome assembly GCA_030789695.1 of Scilla litardierei. Classification (NCBI taxonomy): domain Eukaryota; kingdom Viridiplantae; phylum Streptophyta; class Magnoliopsida; order Asparagales; family Asparagaceae; genus Scilla; species Scilla litardierei. The sequence continues at coordinate 8,709,188 of CM061132.1, forward strand.
TTGATTAGGCTGATTTTGTTGGATAGCACCATTAAACTTATACATCTTTAGTAATATGTGCTTGTGGACATGCACAGCTAAGTTAGCTGTGCATGCCCACAAAAAACCCCACTTTCCCTTATTTTTTTACTAAAAATATTGTAGGATTTTTGTACACATTTTAAAACCCCAAAACCCTAAAAATGGGTGAAACCTAGGGATATTTGACTATCCACTCGTTACAAAAAGTTCTATTTTTCTGAAAACGGTTGAATTTGCAACGGGCAGATCGAGTATCAAATAACACTGGAGTCATTTGATTTTTGGTGTGATGATTATCCATAAGGTGTACACCAATCATCCAAATTTTTTTTAAAACAAATAAGGGGAAACCCTTTTTTTGTTGGCGTGAATAGCTAACTTAGCTGTGCACATACACATCGACATTTTTCTCTTCTAGTAATTATAATTTTTTGGCATCTAAGCATGTCCTGTAGAGCGTTGAGCAGGCTGTGCTATTTCACATGATGAGTATCAACGTGTTCTATGAGCTTCAATGTTGAAGCTAAGGCTTTTGCAGAACAACAATGAGTTCTTGCCAGAGATTGTTGGATGTTTTTAGATGCGATGAAGAGTATTTATATCATATAGGACATATTAATTTGCACCAATCCGTAAGTAGCTCCTCTTTGGGCCCTTTGGATATTTATTTTGCTTTAAAGGGGCATGGAAAGGTATGAAGGGACTTCAGTAACCCCTACATTGATCTTATATGGCACCGGCCATGTTGGACCATGTTGGCATTTCTATGCGGACTAAAAAGGATAGGAAGATACATAAAAATTGGAGAAATGATCAACCTTTTGTATCGTTTACTTTCAAAGTTTTGAGATCTAACATTTTGAGATCTAGCAAGTTGGGGGTGTTAGTCCCAACTAGCAGAAGAATTTTAACCAAAATATAGAATTTTGTGAAATGCTTGAGTTAAAACCTTATGTTAGTCAAAACAAAAATATAAAACTCTTAAATTAGGAATTCAAAATCCCTTACTCTCAAACTCTACCACTATCTCTGTCATCACCGCCATTGTTGTCATTAGTGCCCTCGCTTTTGCCACATCGGCCTTGTGATCACCATTTTTGCCACCATTACCACCACCACCTTCATGCTACTGTCACCTATGATAATTGGCTCAATATGGGCTCCCCTTTGAAATGTCAAATTGAAGACCAAAAGGGGGTTGGTGCACCAACCCCCTCCCCTTTGTGCACCAACCCCCTCCCCATTCATGCCTATAATAGGAGGGAGTGTTTTGGTTATTTAGCATCGAGAATTTGGGAATCCAATTGAACTTCTATTGAAGCATTAGAGAAACTTGTATGAGGTTCTATTGGAAGTTTCATAGGATCATTGTGAGCGAACTTTGAGAGAGCCATTTGTGAGGATTTCTTAGGAGTAGTTGAGTGCCTTTTGTATCTCCTAATTGAAATCAAGAGAAGTGTTCTCTTGGTCGTTGAGGCGACATAAATTTTTTGTTTGTTCTCTATTTGTTCTTCGTGCTAGATACTTCGACGATTTGATTGCTTCCGCTCGGTGCACAACAATTGGTATCAGAGCTTTGGCGACGAAGATCTAGACGAAGAAGATGAGCAAAGTGACGACGACAATACTTCTACTCCAATGGCGCAATCTTCAACAACTCGAACTATCGTATCCAATACAAAGTTCGAAATTGAAAAGTTCGATGGGTGTATCAACTTCGGCATGTGGAGATGCGAAGTATTTGACATCTTAAACCAACTTGGTCAAGATCAAATACTAGATGAGAGGCCGGTTACGACGTCGAATGCGGAGTGGAAGATGATGCACTGGACCGCTTGCGGCACGATCCGGCTCTACTTGATAAAGGAGAAGAAGTATCCTTTCATGGAGGAGACGAACACGAAAGCGTTATAGGATGCGCTTGGTGAGAAGTATATGAAGAAGAATATCCAGAATCGTCTACACCTAAAGAAAAAGCTTTTTGGCCTCAAGATGTAGGAAGAAGTTTCAGTTGAAGAACATCTCGACTACTACAACAAACTCCTCACAGATTTGAGGAACATCGATGTCAAGGTGGAAGATGAGGACAAGGCGATGATTCTCCTCAACTCACTGAATAAAGACTATGCGCACATCGTTTCGATCTTAACTTAGGGTAAAGAATCTATTACCTTCAATGAAGTTTCTGATGCTCTTACTAGCAATGAATTTAGAAAGAATGATGATGAGAAGATGATGGGCCAAAGGTCCGAAGCGCTTACTGTGATTAGAGGTCGGAGCAATAAAAGAGGTGAATGCCGCAAAGGGAACTATATAAGCAAGACGAGGGACAATAGTAGAGCTCCGTGCACAGACATCAAGAGGGATCAATGTGCCTTTTGCAAGGAAAGAGGACATTGGGCGAGGAAGTGCCAAAAGGCCAATAAGAAGAAGGATGCTACCGTCAACATCGTCAAAAACGAGGAGGTGGATGAGTGGGTCCTAGTTGGTCCGACGGAGGGGGTGATGAAGGGGCATGTGTGCTTGACTCGGGTTGTTCGTTCCATATGACATCCCACAGAGAGTACTTTACTACTTTCCATGAAGGTAGTAAGCGTAAAGTCCTTCTTGGAGACGATGGAGCATGCACGACGTCGGGCATTGGCACGGTCCGTATAAAGATGAGTGGTGGTGTCACACGAGACATATGCGATGTTCATTATGTGTCCGACGTGAAGTACAATTTGATATCACTTGGTTCACTTGAAGCCAAGGGTTGTGTCACGACCCGCTTCCCTAAAATGGAGGCGAGACGTGAAAAGGTCCGCACGAGAGTGGAGCTGTGAAGCCCCAAACCCGATAAGCGTCCACAATACATAAACAGGTCCCTGTAACCACAACAGAATAGCAATAATAACACAAGGAGAGACTGAAATGAAATTCACATCTCACAAATATTGTCCAACATCACAAATAAGTTCAACATCCAGAAAAGCCACCAGGCTAAAAGAAAAGAGTCTAAAGGCCCAGAACAAGGCCAACAAAAGAATACGACATAACAAAGCAAAGTATAGGTGCCACGCACCGATAACAAAACAACTGTCTAACAAAAGTAAAACACACGAAGACACTAGGACTGGTCCCCAGTGTCCACGTACTCCCCGTCAAACACAAGCTCGGGCTCGGCGTCAGCAAACACCTCGTCCTCAACGAGGTACTCGGGCTCAGGATCTAACATGTGTCACCCAAAAGAGTAAAGGGGCACATGTCAGCAAGTCTAAAAAGACTTGGGCAAGGAAACTGAAAGTGAGGCATCTAGCAACCTAGCAGTTATAGTATTAAGTAATGACATGGCAGTTAAGCATGATGCAACAGTTTAAAAAGAGAGGCAAGCATGCACAATGTAGCAAAAGCTACCAAATCACTAATCACTAATCACTTATCACTTATCACTTATCACTTATCACTTATCACTTATCACTTAGTGCATAGAGAGTCCACCTGCTGGCCAGCTCGTGGCTCAGGCCGCTTATCTCTACCACTATTAATCACTTGTCACTGGTAAACACTTAGTGCATAGAGAGTCCACCTGCTGGCCAGCTCGTGGCTCAGGCCGCTTATCTCTATCACTATTAATCACTTGTGCACTAGAGAGTCCACCTGCTGGCCGGAGTGGCTGATCAAGCCAACTCGGGCTCAGGCCGCTTATCTCTTACCCCACCCATATGTGTCGAGCGTTGGGGTTTCCAACTCACTAAGCTCGCTTCTGGAACACGAGCCAGGAATATAATATTGTAGCGTGCGCTACGCAATCACGATGAATAATCACTATGCAAAGACATGAACAGATATTTGCGTACCGTTAATTTAAATTAAACGTGACAGGCAAAATGCAATGACATGGCAATTAAATTGCGTACCGTTAATGGAAGGTAAACATGACATGGTAATTGTGCAACATGCTAAATGTCGGAACTAGCTTCGTTGTCAAGCTAGTTCCCCAATTTGCGCCTAGGCGAGTATCATTTCGTCGCCTAGCCTCTTTTACGCCTACAACAAGCAAATGGCCTAAAACATGGCCTAAACCCTAAGTGGCAAGTTTCACTTGCCTAGCACCGGGGATGGCGACTACTTCGTCACACGGATGCTATCTACGGGGGAAACCGCTGTTAAGGGGGAAACAAACATCAAACACATGAAATTAATTAGGGCTTTATAACAATATAAATAGGTTGAGAAAACAACGGTAGATCGATTTCTTACCGAGAGGAGATGGAAGAAACACTCCGGGGAACCCTAGGATCAGATCTGGAAGAGATTGGAGAAGTTTGGGGAAACTAGGGTTTTGGGTGATTTTGGGGATTTGATGGATTTTGGGTGTGATTTGAGGAAGATGAGAGGTAGATAGGGTAGATGGATGGTTTGGATGATGGATTTAGGGCTTGGAATGAAGCAATGGAGCTTGGAGGAAGGTGGGGGATCAATGGGGGCGATTTTAGGGTTTAGGGTCGAGTTGGAGAAGAAGAAGTCAAGTGGGTTGGGTTTAAATAGGCTAGGCTGGCGGCTGCCCAGAAATTAGGGTTTTAACACAGACTAGTCGGTCAAAGAACAACCACTGACCGACTAGTTTGGCAACTAGTCGGTCGGTCGACCAACGCAGACCGACTAAGTGCAAACAGTAACTCCTGAACGAAAATATGATTTAGAGTTAGTCGGTCCATGAACAAATACTGACCGACTAGTTTGGCATCTAGTCGGTCGATGAACGTTCTTAGACCGACTAAGAGTAAACAGTAACTGATACAAAAATAAGATGATGAGTTAGTCGGTTCAAGAAGCATTGCTGACCGACTAGTTTGCAACCTAGTCGGTCAACCAACGTTCTTAGACCGACTAACGATAAACAGTAGCTTCCTCAGAAAATTAGAAAGCTCACTAGTCGGTCCAAGAAGGATTGCCGACCGACTGGATCGTCATCTAGTCGGTCGGTAGCCCTTCTTGCACCGGCTAATGAGCACAGAAAAGTTCTGATACGGAGCGCGAGGCCCCGGGATCGATTCCTAAGACTCCTAGGCTTGATCTAATAGTTAGATACGACCGTTATGAAGTCCGTCACGAGTGACTTACTTCGAAATCGACAATCCTAAGGAAGAAGCGAGAAAATACGACGAATCGATCGAAAATGAAATCTACGGAGACGAAAACCACACAAGAGGAGAAAATCCACCAAAACATATATTATATTATAATAAATTCAGATACAAGGAAACCAGTCGTTACATCCTCCCCAACTTAAGAAAAATTCCGTCCTCGGAATTTCCAAATACTCACGAGTCCGGAAACAAAAGTGGGAAACGCTCTCGCATCTCATCCTCATTCTCCCAAGTAGACTCTCCAGGTGAACCGTGTCGCCACATCACCCTCACAAGATTGACAATCTTGTTCCGAAGCGATTTCTGACGCCTGTCCAGAATCTGCACTGGATACTGGTCATACGTCATATCGGGGCGAACGGTAATCTCCGAAAAATCCACCGCATGAGACGGATCGCTAATGTATCGACGAAGCTGCGACACATGGAAAACATTGTGAACTCCTTCCAAAGATGGCGGCAAGGCCAAGCGATAAGCTACCTCGCCAACCCTCTCCAAAATGTCAAATGGTCCAATGTATCGCGGGCTCAACTTTCCACGCTTCCCGAAACGAATCACACCACGATTCGGGGAAATCTTCAAGAACACATGGTCGCCCGGCTGAAACTCCAAAGGACGACGTTTAGCATCCGCCCAATGCTTAAAACGGTCCTGAGCAATTCTCAACCTCACCCGAATATTCCTGACGATATCCACGGCCTCCACGATCATCTCAGGTCCCAACAACTCCCGATCACCAACGTCATCCCAACTCAATGGCGATCGACATTTCCTCCCATAAAGAGCGGCGAATGGCGCCATGCCAATACTCGCCTGGAAGCTGTTGTTGTAGGAAAACTCCACCAAATGTAGATGGTCCTCCCACGAACCCTTGAAATCCAACATGCACGCCCTCAGCATGTCTTCCAAAATCTGAATCGTCCTCTCGGACTGGCCATCCGTCTGCGGATGGTACGCCGTGTTGAAACTCAGACGCGTACCCAAGCTCTTCTGCAAACTCTGCCAGAACTGAGATGTGAACCTCGTGTCTCTGTCAGACACGATACTCACGGGGACTCCATGAAGTCGCACAACCTCCTGCACGATTCACGTTACATCACTATCCAAACTAGGAAAAGGAAATAAAAACGGAGAGTAAAAGAATTTTACCTCCATATATCTCCTTGCTAGCGCCTCAGTGGACTGTCCCACTCGGAACGGAATGAAGTGCGCAGATTTGGTCAATCGATCCACGATCACCCAAATCGCGTCATTCTGCTTCGGACTCCGAGGTAGTCCAGTCACAAAATCCATAGTGATGTGCTGCCACTTCCACTCCGGAATCGGAAGCGGTTGCAGCAACCCGGCCGAACGCTGATGCTCCGCCTTCACTTGCTGGCAAACCAAGCACTTGGCTACACTCCGAGCCACGCTCCTCTTCATACCATGCCACCAATAATTCAGACGAAGATCCTGGTACATCTTGGTGCCACCAGGATGCACAGAATACGGCGAACTGTGTGCCTCCACCATCAGCTCCTTTCTGATATCCCCAGCAGGCACACACAACCTGGCTCCAAACCTCAGCGAGCCATCCTCATGAATCAAAAAGTCAGTCCGCAGACCGGCTTCCACCAGCTCCCGAATCCTCACCAGCTTCGGATCCTCGGCCTGGCAAGCCTTAATCCGATCCACGATCGTCGACTGTACCTGCATGTACATCAACGACGAAGCCTCTCCAGGAAGAACAATCTCCACGCCAGACTCGCAAAAATCCTGCTGCAATCTCCACTGCGAGGTCAAAATCATCACCGCTGGCAGCCTACTCAAAGCATCCGGAACCACATTCACCTTGCCAGGGTGAAACTGCAAATCAATATCATAATCCGCCATAAGCTCCAACCATCGACGCTGTCGCATGTTGAGCTCCTTCTGAGTGAAAATATACTTCAAGCTTTTGTGATCGGTGAAAATCTTCACTTTCTCACTCAGCAAGAAGTGCATCCAAATCTTAAGAGCAAACACAACGGCAGCCAACTCCAAATCATGCGTCGGATAATTCTTCTCATGAACCTTAAGCTGACGAGACGCATACGCCACAACGTGTCCGTGCTGATGCAACACACAACCGAGACCCTTGCCAGATGCATCGCAAAAGATCTCAAATCCACCGCTGCGATCAGGCACAACAAGAATATGGGCAGTCGTCAACCTTTCCTTCAGAACACCAAAAGCACCCTCACAATCACCCGACCAAACAAAAGCAACATCCTTCCGCGTCAACCTGGTCACCGGCTCAGCAATACGAGAAAAGTCCTTAATGAATCGCCGATAATAACCAGCAAGTCCAAGAAAACTCCGAATCTCAGACGCAGACGACGGAACAGGCCACTCCCTGATGGCCCGAATCTTCTCGGGATCCACTGAAATACCATCTCCAGTCACCACATGGCCGAGAAAAGCAACTCGATCCAGCCAAAACTCGCACTTCGAAAACTTAGCATACAAACGATGCTTCCTCAAAATCTCCAACACCGTCCTTAAGTGCGAGGCATGCTCTTCCTCCGACTTCGAATAAATCAGAATGTCGTCAATAAAGATAACGACAAACTTATCCAAAAAGTCGTAGAAAATCAGGTTCATCAGATTCATGAAAACTGCGGGCGCGTTAGTTACGCCGAAAGGCATAACCACGAACTCATAGTGTCCATACTTCGTCCTGAACGCTGTCTTCGGAACATCTCCCTTCTTAACCTTCAGCTGATGGTAACCACTCCTCAAATCTAATTTAGAAAACACCCTCGAACCTCCAAGCTGATCAAAAATATCATCGATGCGAGGCAACGGGTATTTATTCTTAATGGTCACCGCATTCAACTCCCGATAGTCCACGCACATGCGACGCGAACCATCCTTCTTCTTAACCAGCAACACCGGTGCTCCCCACGAAGACACGCTAGGATTAATATAACCCTTCTGCAAAAGCTCATCCAACTGCTTCCGCAACTCTTCCAACTCTGCAGGTGCCATACGATACGGCGCCTTCGAAATCGGCTGCGCACCTGGAACAAGATCGATAGAAAATTCCAAATCTCGATCAGGCGGCAAACCAGACATCTCCTCGGGGAAGACATCGCCAAAATCACGCACCACAGCTGGCCACTCCAGCTCCATCTGCATAGCCACAGCCTCCACCGGCCTGGCCCGAAATCTGACAGGACCAAGCGAACTGCTACCACGACTGAACTCAAATACTGGATGTCCGGGAATCTCGAACACCACCTTCTTCCGTCGACAGTCGATCGTAGCATAGAAGCTCGCAAGCCAATCCATCCCAAGAACTGCATCATAGTTGATGATGTCGTGGACAATGAAATCAGCAAAAAGCTCATGTCCACAGACCACCAACGAGCAAGAATTGCAACCACGATGCACCGAGACCACACCATTCCCTGTAACGATATTCCAACTCTTGGGGAGAGGGGACGTCGACAAGGAATGCCTCTCCACGAAGCTCCGAGAAATAATGCACATCGATGCACCAGAGTCGAAGAGGACTCGTGCAGGAAATGTGCAAACCAAAATCACACCTAATCAAGCAATTAACAATCAAACCCTAGTCTAGCAAACAAGCAAGTTCAAGCAAACAACATAATCTAGCAATCAAGACCAAATAGGAAAGTAATAGCTAGAATGAGGATTACCTGCGATAACCTCATCCACAGCCTCGCTCTCCGCAGCGGTCATCAGAAAAGCCTGCCTCCTCGGCGGAGCAGCCTGCTGAAAAGCCTGCCTCTGCGGAACAAGAGCTGCTCCACGTCCAGTAGGAACAGACGCTCGCTGCTGCAACGGCTGGGCAGCAATAGGTGCCTTCCAAGGCTGCTTCAACCTCGGGCACTCCCTGAGAGCATGGGCGGGATCTCCGCAGGCGATACATTGCCCCAAGAACCTCCTACACGATTCCTTGACATGGCCCTCCTTGCCACAAAAATGGCAAGTCCTCCGAGCAGGCCCTACTGGCCTCTTAAACTGAACAGGCTGGTTCGGCTTGAATCCAGGCCTAACCACAGCTCTCGCCTGTTCCACAGGCCTCTTTCCAGCACCAACCACAGACCCTCTCCTCTGGTTCACGAGCAGCTCCTGCCTCTTGGCAGCTACCAGAACCTTCTGATAAGATTCCCGGTCAGAGGAGGTCAAAAAACTCTGGAGCTCCGAAGCAAGCCCCTGCAGGAACCTCTGAGCTCTCTCCTCAGCGTCCTGCACCATCTTTGGTGCAAACCGACTCAGCCTCATGAACTCCTGGTGGTACATGTCCACCGACGAGTTCCCTTGCTTCAGATCGATAAAACGCTGCAGCATCTCCTCCTTGGCAGCCTTCGGGAAGAACTCACCCTCAAATCTGGCCTTGAAGGTAGCCCAAGCTATCGGCTCCACCAACAACTTCTCTTCAGCATCCCACCAATTCCTGGCGTTATCCTTCAGCTGCCTCTTCGCCAAATCAACCCATCCAGCCGGGGTGATCTTGGCCATCTTCAGATTGTCCTCGACGTTCCGAATCCACTCATCGGCAGCCAGAGGACCCTCAGAACCATCAAAATATGCGGGACCCAGCTCCCGAAATTGCTTCGCTCCTGGCTCAGAGCGAGGGACATCCGGAAGAACCCGGGCAGCTCGAGCAGGTGGAGCATTCTGGACTTGCAAAAGCACGCCCTGCTGCACTTGCATCATCTGGATCATCATCCGCATCATCTCACCGCTGGTGGGTTCCCGCTCAGGCTCCTCATCATGAGGGAGCGCACCACTACCACCACCGCGGGTGAAACGTCTTCCTGCCATCTAGTGACACGGAAAACAAATCAGATTAGACTCATAGCTTATGACTCGGACGTCGAACTTAATTTATTGGACATTCAAATATTATTATTGCTATTTCAAAAATCGCAGTTACAGAAAGGGGACCTGCATGGGCCACCACTAAAACCTGTCACGACCCGCTTCCCTAAAATGGAGGCGAGACGTGAAAAGGTCCGCACGAGAGTGGAGCTGTGAAGCCCCAAACCCGATAAGCGTCCACAATACATAAACAGGTCCCTGTAACCACAACAGAATAGCAATAATAACACAAGGAGAGACTGAAATGAAATTCACATCTCACAAATATTGTCCAACATCACAAATAAGTTCAACATCCAGAAAAGCCACCAGGCTAAAAGAAAAGAGTCTAAAGGCCCAGAACAAGGCCAACAAAAGAATACGACATAACAAAGCAAAGTATAGGTGCCACGCACCGATAACAAAACAACTGTCTAACAAAAGTAAAACACACGAAGACACTAGGACTGGTCCCCAGTGTCCACGTACTCCCCGTCAAACACAAGCTCGGGCTCGGCGTCAGCAAACACCTCGTCCTCAACGAGGTACTCGGGCTCAGGATCTAACATGTGTCACCCAAAAGAGTAAAGGGGCACATGTCAGCAAGTCTAAAAAGACTTGGGCAAGGAAACTGAAAGTGAGGCATCTAGCAACCTAGCAGTTATAGTATTAAGTAATGACATGGCAGTTAAGCATGATGCAACAGTTTAAAAAGAGAGGCAAGCATGCACAATGTAGCAAAAGCTACCAAATCACTAATCACTAATCACTTATCACTTATCACTTATCACTTATCACTTATCACTTATCACTTAGTGCATAGAGAGTCCACCTGCTGGCCAGCTCGTGGCTCAGGCCGCTTATCTCTACCACTATTAATCACTTGTCACTGGTAAACACTTAGTGCATAGAGAGTCCACCTGCTGGCCAGCTCGTGGCTCAGGCCGCTTATCTCTATCACTATTAATCACTTGTGCACTAGAGAGTCCACCTGCTGGCCGGAGTGGCTGATCAAGCCAACTCGGGCTCAGGCCGCTTATCTCTTACCCCACCCATATGTGTCGAGCGTTGGGGTTTCCAACTCACTAAGCTCGCTTCTGGAACACGAGCCAGGAATATAATATTGTAGCGTGCGCTACGCAATCACGATGAATAATCACTATGCAAAGACATGAACAGATATTTGCGTACCGTTAATTTAAATTAAACGTGACAGGCAAAATGCAATGACATGGCAATTAAATTGCGTACCGTTAATGGAAGGTAAACATGACATGGTAATTGTGCAACATGCTAAATGTCGGAACTAGCTTCGTTGTCAAGCTAGTTCCCCAATTTGCGCCTAGGCGAGTATCATTTCGTCGCCTAGCCTCTTTTACGCCTACAACAAGCAAATGGCCTAAAACATGGCCTAAACCCTAAGTGGCAAGTTTCACTTGCCTAGCACCGGGGATGGCGACTACTTCGTCACACGGATGCTATCTACGGGGGAAACCGCTGTTAAGGGGGAAACAAACATCAAACACATGAAATTAATTAGGGCTTTATAACAATATAAATAGGTTGAGAAAACAACGGTAGATCGATTTCTTACCGAGAGGAGATGGAAGAAACACTCCGGGGAACCCTAGGATCAGATCTGGAAGAGATTGGAGAAGTTTGGGGAAACTAGGGTTTTGGGTGATTTTGGGGATTTGATGGATTTTGGGTGTGATTTGAGGAAGATGAGAGGTAGATAGGGTAGATGGATGGTTTGGATGATGGATTTAGGGCTTGGAATGAAGCAATGGAGCTTGGAGGAAGGTGGGGGATCAATGGGGGCGATTTTAGGGTTTAGGGTCGAGTTGGAGAAGAAGAAGTCGAGTGGGTTGGGTTTAAATAGGCTAGGCTGGCGGCTGCCCAGAAATTAGGGTTTTAACACAGACTAGTCGGTCAAAGAACAACCACTGACCGACTAGTTTGGCAACTAGTCGGTCGGTCGACCAACGCAGACCGACTAAGTGCAAACAGTAACTCCTGAACGAAAATATGATTTAGAGTTAGTCGGTCCATGAACAAATACTGACCGACTAGTTTGGCATCTAGTCGGTCGATGAACGTTCTTAGACCGACTAAGAGTAAACAGTAACTGATACAAAAATAAGATGATGAGTTAGTCGGTTCAAGAAGCATTGCTGACCGACTAGTTTGCAACCTAGTCGGTCAACCAACGTTCTTAGACCGACTAACGATAAACAGTAGCTTCCTCAGAAAATTAGAAAGCTCACTAGTCGGTCCAAGAAGGATTGCCGACCGACTGGATCGTCATCTAGTCGGTCGGTAGCCCTTCTTACACCGGCTAATGAGCACAGAAAAGTTCTGATACGGAGCGCGAGACCCCGGGATCGATTCCTAAGACTCCTAGGCTTGATCTAATAGTTAGATACGACCGTTATGAAGTCCGTCACGAGTGACTTACTTCGAAATCGACAATCCTAAGGAAGAAGCGAGAAAATACGACGAATCGATCGAAAATGAAATCTACGGAGACGAAAACCACACAAGAGGAGAAAATCCACCAAAACATATATTATATTATAATAAATTCAGATACAAGGAAACCAGTCGTTACAGGTTGCAAAGTGACTAAGGAGGATGGCGCTTTGAAGGTGACACGAGGAGCAATGATTTTGATGAAGGAAAAACGTGAATGCGACCTCTATTACTTGGATGGTACGGTGATGATGAAGACGACAGAGTTCCAGATGAGCGAGCTACCGACTCAAGCTCGCATGCACCAAAGACTACGTCATTGGATGATATCTAGAGAGGTGATTCTAATAGAGGTGATGGTTCAAGTCAATATTGTGGAGATACCTTATACCCACAACTTGCATCGCAGAAGGATTCTATCAAAGTTTGGAGACCAAGGTATGAGAGATGCCAACCTATAAGAAGGGTCTCGTTTGCTTTCTTTGTCAGGTGTGATGAGTCTCCGACCTTATTCGGTGAGGTGGAGCAAAGTGGCGACTTATGTGGACGAAGGAAAGATTGATGTGATGAGATGGAATCAACGACGACTGATGAAGCCAAGGATCAGGTGGAGCTACTTGGCATTAGTGATTGTTCGATGGACGAATTTATGAAGGTCGATATTGGAGTTAAGTTCGAGTATGGATCAGATTTGTATGTTGACGATATGAAATGACTTTGGTGACCCTTCTGGGGCAATGAGGCTCTGCGAAGCTATATGAGCCTTTTGAGGCAAGATGACGTGAACACGAGATGATTCTCACAGAGGAGCGTTGACGGTCGATTGTGTGATATAGACCCAATATCTCACCAAGGTGGATATTTGTGATAATTGACTCAAATGGGCTGCTAGAAATTTCAGCAGCCCCTCCCCTTTGAAATGTCAAATTGAAGACCAAAAAGGGGGAGTTGGTGCACCAACCTCCTCCCCTTTGTGCACCAACCCCTCCCCCTTCATGCCTATAAAAGGAGGGATGATTTTGGTTATTTAGCATCGAGAATTTGAGAATCCAATTGAGCTTCTATTGAAGCATTGGAGAAACTTGTATGAGGTCATACTGAAGTTTCATAGGATTATTGTGAGCGATCTTTGAGAGAGTCATTTGTGAGGATTTATTAGGAGTAGTTGAGTGTCTTTTGTATCTCCTAATTAAAATTAAGAGAAGTGTTTCCTTGGTCGTTGAAGCGACCTAAATCTTTTGTTTGCTCTCTATTTGTTCTTCGTGTTGGATACTTCAGCGATCTGATTGCTTCCGCTCGGTGCACAACATCACCAACATCTTTGTTGCTACCACCATCACCATATTGTTATAGTCACACAGCCACCTCCGCTCATCACCATCACCACCATCACCACCATCACCACCACTTTTTGTCCGATATCGTTGTCTTTGCGATCTTAATTGTTGCCAATATCACCACATGCTTCATCAATTTTTCACCTTTTTTAATTTTTAATTTTTAACAAAGCATTCAGATGATGAGAATTCTAACCAAATGATGTAGAAATTCATTGCAATGGGCATAAATTAGAAACTGAAACAATGCACATTGAGATCCATTTGGATTAAGCCCCCTTGAGGGGGGATAGTGGTGAGGTCGGAAGAGAAGAAGCGGAGCATTTTCAACTACTTTTATTGTTTGATTTGAATAAAGTGGGCCTTGAAAGTGGGAGAATGGCTTTCGCCATGTAGAGAGAAACATTGACTTTCAAATGTTATTGGCTTTTGCCATGTAGTAGAGAGAAATATTGATTTTCAAATGTAACTTCCTTTTAAAAGTTCCAAAGTCATGACCGACATTGAGAATCGAGACTATACATTATAAATTAATTGGGTAAATAAGAGAAGAAAGAAATATTAAATGAAAATTCTTACGAACATAGTAAAATATACGTACCATACCACGTCATCTCTTGTCTATTAAATGAAAATTCTTACAAACATAGTAGAATATACGTACCATACCACGTCATCTCTTGCCTTGTACTTTCCTATTTAGTCCTACACCAAAACAAACAATGGTTTTCACCCTTCTACTTAGAATGACAGGAACCACTTGAATAAGAAAAGCGACTTCCTCACTCGCATCACTATCTAGCTGAACACGCCCTTAGTTATGTTTGCATTCAATGAATTATTGTAAACCATATAAAAAACATTGACACGGTGACGTGTCCAACGACTTCCAGGACTTCTAGCTCTTACATCCAAAGACACACATCCCTTTGTTCATTGTAGGCATGAATTAGATGGTTAGTTTTTTTAAAAAAGAGAGATTGCTGTTGAACTCTAGTCTTAACGACAATATGTCAAGAATAGATTAATGGTGTGCATTAACGTGCTTCTCAATGCGAGTATTTTGATCATGTCAACGACTCAACCATCCAAAACCACATTAGCAAGCAAGATGCTCTAAGCGACATAAAATGGATAATGAATAAATTTGGTTAAATGTCCAGGTTGGACCATGGTTTCTACGATTCTAGTGGTTCTTTTATATAGTGTTCTAATCAAATGTTTTTGGTTTTTTTGTTTTTGTCACTTTGGATGGGCTTCTAGCCATACTTGTAAAGCCTCAACAAGTAAATATTGCTGCTTCGTCAGTGTTCTTATTCAGTTTCTACCCATTGTGGCAGCTTAAAGTTGTTGGATCTGCCAATAATTCTTCCTTGTAGTCACATCTTTTGCAGGTTTAATTTTTTATACCTTCGATTCATTTCTTAGCCTTTCCCCCTTAGTCGGATATCGTTTTTTGCAATATACTAATTCATCTTCCTAATTTGCGCAGTCATTGCAGTACTGTTTTAAGTAAAAATGGATGTGAATGTCCTACTTGTAAAGTATCTTTTCTTCATCAGGGTAAGGCTCTAGACCTTTTGCGGTTAATTTGTTGCTAGGTTTTATTATTTTATTAATTTTAGACAAGTGCTTGCAGATCTGAGGCCTGCTGGTCACATAAAATCATTGGTAAACATCTACAAAGACATGAAATCTATTGTAGCCTGTACCTTTCCTCATCAAGATTCGAAAGAGAAAATTTTCAGTGAAGTCTTTTATTTACATAATGAGCATTTGTTTCTCTTTTTTGTCATTTCTGTTTGCCAACTACATTTAAATTGTAACATTTATAGACAAAAACATGCATGCAAGTGAAAGTCCAGTGTCAGGCAACGATTATGTCAAGGTGATACGACAAACAGAATTGGTACACAACATGGCCAGAGAAAAGTTATCTGATCCGCAGTTGCAGATGTCTAATTCTATAATGCCTGGAGAAGGAACATCTGATGAACATGTGACACAAAGAAGCAAAAAACATATGGAGAGTCCTGGAGATGAAGCATTGGTTGATAATGTGGAACAATATAGTCGTCCATCTTTTGGCAACATTAAGGATTCAGATTGCGACAATAGCAATAATGGAAATGAACATGTAAGTTAAGTTTCCCTTTGTCCTTAGCTGACTTTTTTCTTTGTTTAAATTTTTGTATTCATACAATGATTCTGTGGCTACCTGCTAATGTAATGTTAGTAGTTAATTCTATAAATATGTGATTAATATCTTTGAATTTTTTTTTGAATCTAATTGCCATGCTCAGCAAATCAAGAGATCTCTCCTCATGCCAAACAGGCGACCGAAACAGGTAGATGTTGGAGGGTCAAAGAGACAGAAGTTGAACAGTGAGTGTGATGTTGGAGATCGAGGCGGAATCAGTGCTAGAGATTTCAGAACACCTAATCTTGATTGTGAAAATAACCATGAAAGCTGTTCTACTCATCCATTGGATACTTCTACATATTCAAGTGCAAACAGAATCGTGAAATGTGCGTTCTGTCATTCCTTTAGAACCACTGATGTAAGGAACATCAACTTTAACGATCATGTGGTTTAATCCAGTTCTTGATACTTTTAATTGTATAATGCATTAAGCCCGATGAATTCTCATAGTGTAAAATGTCTACTTTCAGGCTTCGGGACAAATGCTACACCTGTTAAATGGGAAAGAAGTAGACTTTGATCCAGCGACACAATCCAATGTCCTTCACGTGCACATGAAATGCATTCAGTGGTATGCTATTTTGTGAACCTCATGGACTATGATTGATGCCTATGTTTGCTATATGCCGAGTTGTTGGTTTCTAAGTTTGGCCTCACTGCCAGAAGGGAATCCTGCTGTTGAAGTAAAATGATTTGATGCTCAACTTTATTGTTATCTTTTTCCTTGTGTTTGGTAATTTGCTTTGGTGTATGAGATGCAAACTGTTGGTATTAGCTGTGGTTTACTATTGGAATTATCCTTTCTCAGCCACCGACTACCACCACATCCACACACTCTCCCTTTGCATAGACCATCATCACACTGCTCCGTTTTTTGGTTGCCAAGTAATATTCTTAAGTTTTCCTGATCATTCCGCGGATCCTACTGTAGGGCACCCCAACTATATTATTCTGGCGACACTCTTATGAACTTGGAAGCTGAATTATCCCGTGCTTTAAAGCTCAAATGCCGCAGCTGTGGTTTGAAAGGGGCCGCCCTTGGTTGCTACTTTAAGAGATGCAAGAAAAGCTTTCATGTGCCTTGTGCTTACGAGATCCTAGAGTGCCGCTGGGATTGTGTAAGTTATTGACCATACTTTCTCGTACTTTTTGTTGAAGGTTGATCATCTATGCCATCACTGACTTGTACTAAAGCGTTTAAACTAGTTTTAATTATCGAAGTTTCTCTGCATTGTGACAGGAAAACCATCACATGCTCTGTCCATCTCATTCTTCACATGAGTTGCCGTGTGACAGATCCAAGGCTAAATCCAAGAACAAGGCAAAATGTTCATTGTAACGCTTCTTTCCCTACACGAGCTATGCGAACGACTAACGGCTATTCTATTTCCTCAAAGTTTTAACTGACCTCCCTTAGCTTCATAATTGGCCGGCTTATGCTAACCGCGTTTGTTACTATTACCAGGGACTCTTCTGGTCCATCAGGAGATCTGACATCACCATCGAAACCAGAACCGGGTTGGGCAAGAGACATGGTTTTGTGTGGCTCTGCTCTCTCCAAGGAAGAGAAGGTAATCATGAATCAGTGTAACTTGTTTTAAAGGTTTTATCCATGAAAGCGACTCTTCTATCCATGAACGATGTGGTTCACAGTGTATCCTGGACAAGTTTGCCTGCATAACTAAAGCCGTCGTGACTAATTTGTGGAAGCCGAGTGTGACCCATGTCATTGCCGCTGTTGATGGGAACGGTGGCTGCAGCAGAACATTGAAGGTTCTCATGGCTATTTTAACTGGGAAATGGATACTAAGCATAGAATGTAAGCATTTTTACAGCTGCAAATGCATTGGCTGTCTAAACTTTTTCATTGCCGGATGAATAAATTTTTGATTCTGGTGTATGTAGCGTTTATCTGATACCGTCTGTGTTTTCATTATGCAGGGGTTAAAGCTTGCACCAAAGCTGGGCATCCTGTGCCTGAAGAGCCATATGAAGTTACTCATGATGTTCATGGGGTTTTTGATGGGCCTAAAATTGGGAGAGTTAGAGCTTCGGAAAAGGTTCTCTTTCGTGTCTCTCACTAACACAAATGGATCAAGGAATTGACATATCTATTGGGGTTTGTTCTGCAGGCACCGAAGATATTTACTGGATTCAGCTTCTACATCACCGATGATTTCCAGCAACGGAGCTTCAGGAACCATCTTGAGGATCTCATTGAAACTGGCGGCGGAAATCTCCTAAAGAAGAATGATCTCATGCCCATCCGACAGGCCACATTAGCCCGCGACAGGGTTCTCCCAAAGAACGGTCCCATTCACGACGAAACAGCCAGCGGCGAGGGCATCTTTCAAAAGGTTGTCGTCGTTTATAGCTCTGAACCTCCCCTGGGCGGTGACTCGAGAGACCTTGATGAGGTCCTGAAGCAGAGGTCTGAGAAGGCGGAAGCCTTGGCAGCAGATGTCAATGGACGGGCCATTCGCCATACATCCCTACTGGATCACATGGCCGCCTGCCACTTTGAGTGAATCAAGCCATGTTCATCTCAGAGATGTTGGGGGAGGAGGAGCGCAATTGATCTATATAATCTCTAGTTAAAGCCAGTTGTCTGTAATCTCTAATTCAACGATCAAGCAATATGGTATGATCCAAGACCTCTCACCAAGGATTTGACTTATAGTTAGATCATATGTGATCAGGGTCTATGGGAGCAGAAATTCTCTAAAAACTTGTGTCATTAACTAGGACGGCTGTAGTCCTAAAATTTTGTGTTCAGAGATTTGATATCTCATCTCCTTTGGATCTATTATGTCCCTATAATTATACATTAATCGATCATAACCACCTAAACTAAAAAATATACACTAATGCATTATAATTATGGAGAAAATTTAAAATAAAATAAATCAAGTGCACCAGCCGGGAATCGAACCCGGGTCTGTACCGTGGCAGGGTACTATTCTACCACTAGACCACTGGTGCTGCGTTGAGAGGTTCTCTACACATAATATAATTATAACTTTAACATTAAGACATGCTTTGGATCAATCAAGCATCGCCAACAACATTCTGTGATATGATCCAAAATTGCAAAGACATTGAACTTGCATTCATAGGCTTTCACCACGCTTCACATGTAACTTCACAGCGGCCGACTTGGATCAAGTTGGAAGGGGTTTCCAAGCTAACTAATTGTCTCCTTCTCTAGCAAAAGTAGTATCAAATCATTCCTGCAGATCTTTTTGCGCATTGCAGATTGGCTGGATATATGCATCTGTGACCGAAGACATCTCGCCACCTCATCTCCGTTATGAGTTCTATATTCTGGAGCTTTCCATCATATGTCACTTGACTTGTCCTCGTTGGTTTCTATTTTTTTTCCAAGGGAATTGCTATTAGCACAGACCTGATTGCCGAGTTCACAGACCACTTATTTACAAGTTTGCCATTAAAAACCTTTTGCCGAGTTTATAGACCATTTATTTACAAGTTTGCCATTAAAATCTCTTACCTCCTTGACGTCTTCAGCCTACCGTTGATCCCTCGAAGATCAATCCACTTAAGCCACGGCACCAATCGTCCATGTTGAATCCACCAAACAGCTAGAACTCCTGTAGTATCCCTATGAACTCCTCCTGCTCCTCGTTAGACGCTGTCACGAAGGCAGCTCGGAAGGCGATGTTCTTGGTGAGATTGAAGACGAGCTCTTCAACGTTGACCGGGACACGGTCGGCCGTCCCGAAGAAAGTCAACGTCGGATCACGGCCGTCGTCGTCGCAGTCCCCCTCTCCAGCAGAAGATTAACCCATGCCCTTACTAGTCAATGCATAACACTCCTCACAACTTGAGATTTAGTTCATACCACGGCTACATCTCTCATATCTTACCCTTCAAGCAGCCCTGCATATATAAAAGCTCAAGGGCACTGAAACTGACACTCTCTTCTCATCTTTCTCCCTGATTACTCTTTCCTTCATATATTTGGTTCTACTGGTTTTGTCCTTCCACTGAATATAAACGTAGTAAATTGTCTTCACATTATGTTATTCGTGTCTTTCTAGTTATGGTGCAGGTCAAAAGTGATATCGTTGTTTTGATCAAGTCAGTCAAAAGTTATATGTCTCTCGTCATGTTCTGTTTCTTGAACATATTCCTTTCTTTTCTTTAACAACTAGTGCACATAATATGACTACGACTGATCTTATTCGCATTGATCCATTCATTCTTGATACTGATGCTGTCACTTTAGATCATGACTCTTGCAGGATTTCTGTCGACCGTTCTAAAGATATTAGTACTTTGGCTTTCTATACAGTGTGTTGCTCCTAATCCTTCTATGTCTGCACAATCACTTTTCGAGACTATGGATCATCCTGCTCCTCACTACCCTACGCATACCAGATTTTACTTATTCTTGTTATTCGAGCTCCTTTGTTTCCTTCTTAGTAGTTGTTCATCACCTTTCTGAACCTTTGTCCTATAGAGAGGTTGTCTGTGATCCACTTTGGCAGAAATTGGAAGAACTTACTATACTACATCAGACACATAATTAGGATTTGGTGTCTCTACCATTGAGAAAATGAGAAATTGGTTTTCGCTGGGTCTATAAAATTAAAACCAAGTCCGATGGCTCTATTGAATGATACAAAGCTGGATTGGTTGCCACAGGTTACTCTCTGGGGTATGGTATGGATAATGAGAATACTTTTGTACCTTTTGTAAAACTGACTATAGTTCGCACTCTTGTTGTAGTTGCCTCTATTCTTCGATAGAACATTTTTTAAATGGATAGTAAAAATGCCTTTTTGAATGGCGATCTTCGAGACAACGTCGGCATGGTTCCTCTTCATGGTGTTCATCATCAATCTGGTGAAGTTTGCTAGCTGAGGAAAGCTTTTTATTGACTTTAAACTGGAGCCCTGAAGATCGGTTTGAGAAGTTCTCTACTATAGTATGTTCACTTGTATTTCGACCTAGCTAGCATGACTCAACATTGTTTATCGAAAAACACACCGGTCATATTTTGTTATCTTTGTATGTTGATGACATGATTATTACATGTGATGACGTCAATGAGACTGCGATGCTAAAATTGGAGTTAGCTCGTTGTTTTTGCAATGAAGAATTTGGGGTTTTTACATTACTTTTTGGGTATTGAAGGTGTCTCTTCTCCAAAAGGTTACATTCTTTCTCAGTCTGAGTATATATCCGACATATTTGAATGGGCTTGTCTTACTGATAACAAGACTGCTAATACACTATTTGATGTTAATGCTCGATATGCTCCTTCAGATGGTTATACCTTGCCTAATTCTAGCTTGTATCGCACTGTTGTTGGTAGCTTAGTGTATATCACCATCAATCGTTCAGATATTGCACATGCTGTTTGTTCATGTAGTTAGTAAGATATTGAGAAATTTTCGACGGAACTTCTATAAAATTTTAATGACAAACCTGTAAATAAGTGGTATGTGCGCAGAGCATAACGGTGGGGTCGCAAAGTAATCCCCCAGTAAAAACAGCTACTAACTAACTTGGTTTAGGTCGGATCGTATCGGGTTATCGGACTTCAAAACCAATAAACAATATTGGTCAGTTTTGCAAGTTAAGGCCGAATTCCTTGCAATCTCTCCCTCGCCCATATATAGTAAAGCAAAGAGAAATGGGGAGATCTTTCTGCAGGCGAGATTTAGGGTAAGATCAATGCCCTACTATTATGTGACTTATCTTGATATAAAGTTTCAATCATTGGGCATGTCTCTGTAGGGTAAAATCAAAGTTTCAATCTTTGTTATACCTGTTGTTAGCAATCGATTGGGAATGTCTCTACAGAGTTAATGTTAGATCCCTTAACTTTGTTTCTTGTTTAATTGTGTGCAATTATACTTTAAACCTGAACGATCGATTTAGGAATACGAATAGTGTTGAGTCGATTACAGACGACGTTTTGGTAGAGTAGAGATGCAAGATGCATCGCATATAGTTGTAATTGGATCCTTTTATGCTGATTTGGATCCTTTAATACAGATTATGCTCACAATAAAATTTTGTTCCATGAATGCTAGATCCTTGAATTCCGCATAATATATATAACATAATGCATAGCGTAAATTACATGATTTTATATTTGTTAATTAAAAGATATAATAATAAATTTAACATGTTTTAATAAATATGATAAATATTGTAAGTTAATTTTTCAAAATCTAAATAATATAATAATTATGGTAATGATAAATAGCATACAATATCAATATCCATTAGCACCTAGCAACAAACATGCATGAATATCACCAATTGTATGAAATAGCAACATAAAAGAAATCATAAAAATATAATAATTAATATAAGGCGAACTCTTCACTAACAACTTAAGGTCATATAAAATTTACAAACTACGAAAAGTTAACAACTAGCGTATCATGATTCACACATTAGTTAAACAAAAAAGCCCACATCCACGTTTGCATCAAAACAAGTTGACAACAAAACTCCCTTAAAGTATGTATTTTTTTATTTCTAGCTGGTGTAGAGACAATAAATTGCAACTGCGAGACGTGCTAAAGACATATGAGACTTTAGCTTTATTGTATATACACAACTACCTTCTTTCTCCTAAGAATAGAAATACGCTCACGTCTCATTTTGCTCTAAAGTTTTTAATAAAGTAATAAAAAAATCGTAAGCCTGGTTGCCCACTATTTATCAGTGGTTCTCATCATCATATAACATCATAGTCTCCTGATCCGAAATGCAAGTATCAGTAATGAATTCCAAGATGTGATTTCTAGCACGAACTAAAGATTGATTAAAGAATCAATCATCTTTAAAGACCATTTGTATTTTTCCTTCAAAAAAGCAAATAATACTAAAGATAAATATAACTTGACTTTGTCTGAGTCCATTATTGCAACCGATCGGGAGCTCCTCCATTCTCTAGACATGAAGCTACTTATATTTATCTTCATTCTCTTATCTTCTCACTTGTGAGATTAATGCAGAACCAGAAGCAGAAGCTCTCCCCAAAATGGAAGAACACCTTGTTTCAATTGATCTCATGGTCCTTAACCAAATCCACTTCAGCATCAACCTCAAGCCCATGCAAATGGCTCGGCATTCGCTGTGACTCTACGGGTAGCATCGTTCAGCTCACTTCAATAATATTGGATTACAAATTATGATGTTTGGTTCAAGAAAATAACCAAAGCTGCTAAGAAATTGGAGAATAAAACAATTGAGAAATACCTATTTTGGCTATCAAACAACCATCCTTTGGCCCGCAGTATCCTTTGGCCCGCAGTTTTCCATATGTACTTTTAATAGGTAGCCACAAACTTGTGCAAGAAAATCATATCGAATTTGTACCAAAACCCAAGCTGAAACATGTGTTTAAATATCGTTACAAAACCCTAACGGGTTTGGAATCCGAATCGGATTCGGATCTGTCACATCGCTTAGTCGTGCACGCCACACGCTTTGCTTATGCGTGCGTAGCACGCTTGAGGGCCGCGCTTGTTGGACCAAACGTTGTGGGCTTTATTGTTCATCGAATAATCCCGAAAATGATGTGTTGGGTTGGTTTCATAAATGTGGTGTTTTGGTCTCCAAAAAATCTCTAATAGATCTTCAAAAAATTCTCATCAATCCTAGATTAATCTTATGATATTTTGGGTCTTTTGTATCATATTTTTCAATAGAAATATTGTAGTAATTCCTGTGGTTAGGATTCTAAGTCAGTCTACTTGATGATCAAGAAGAATTAGCTTGCAGAAACGGTTGGCCTTGGTTTGACCCTACTTTTCTTCTTCTTTTTCTTTTTCTTTTTTTAATTTGAATGACGACCGTAGAACATTCCAGTGACCAACCAAACCTTTTTTGCTTTGATTGTCGTTTGAGTGCGGCGTCTTGAGCCTGGAAAACCTACTAATCAAACGTCAGATCACAATAGTAATAGTCTGAAACCAAATTTTAAAAATTAAAGAATGTTCTCGGTCATATAAAAGAGAATATGTATCAGCTAGTTAACAGAAAATCATACATTTGCTAGCATAAAAACATCATCACCCAAATTGTTTCCAACGAACGCATCCATTCATTTTGATATTCATGTTAGGAGGATTTACCCCTCGATTTACTTGTTACAAAAAATTCTATTGTTAGGAAACCGTTAAAATTCTATTGTTAGGAAACCGTTTTGTTATGGAAACCATTAAATATGTAATACTCAGATCGAGAGTCAAATATCATTGAAATTACTTGATTTTTGGTATATTATCATCCATGATGTTACTGTCGAAAAGTATGAGATTACACTGATACATTACTGATGGAAAATGGCCAAAACCTAACACTATGATTCGGGCTTAGTTTCTAGTGCTTCTACCTCCATGCTAAGATCATGTGCCATCTTCCCCTTCAGATCATACCCTTAGAATCTCCACAAGGAAAGGTGAATGGGTTTCTTATTTGAATATTCCAATTGCTTATAGAAAATCTACTTGTTTCTTGCAGGGCTCATCCTCTTTACAAACATGTTTCTTATGCATATCATTCTCAATCATACATAAATTTTCTTTCTTCCATTGATTCTCATCAAACTCACAACTCACAAGTCTATTTTAAAAGCTTTATCACACCCATGCAACGTATCGTAATATTAGATGAAACAAATTCACTTAAGCTAAATGAAATTTAAGATCTTGTTTCTGTTTCACCAGGCAAGAATGTGGTTTAGTGGCAAATGGGTGTATACTGTGAAATTAAATCTTGATGGTTTCTTTGCTCAATTGAAAATCATGCCTATTGTTAAAGGTTATTCACAGACATGGTATAAATTACTAGGAAATGTTCCTTTTTAGTTACATAGACAATCTCTGTGTGTTTATTGATCTCTCTAGGTACGACTCATCATTGACCGTTGCATCAGTTAGATGTCAAGAATATGTTTCTTAACATCATTCTTAAAGAAGTATACATAGACTAACCATCAGATTTTATTGCTCATATGGAGTTAGAGAAGGTATGTAAGTTAAAGAAGTCAATCTACGATCTAAAACAGTTACAGAGAGCTTGATTTGGGTGCTTTATAGATTCTATGTGGAAATTTGATATCAGACGATGTCAGAGTGATCACTTCGTATTCTATCGTACCCATCAAGGAAGGTAAATTTTCTTGGTGGTATATATTTATGATATTATGAATATGAGGGATGATACATCCCGAAATCATGATTTGAAGCATTTTATTTTAGGAGTTTTAAATGAGAGATCTTGGACCATTTAGATATTTTCTCAAGATAGAGGTCACATGCTCAAGGAAAGATATCTATGTATAACAAAAGTATATTTTGAATATGTTGTCAGAGACTAAAATGTCAGGATGTAATCCTATCACCTCACCGATGGATCCAAGCTCTAGAATTGTACCAGATCAGGAAGAGCTTCTATGTTATATATCCATGACGGTACATGACATTAATCAGAAAACTGATCTATCTTATTGTGACTTGTCCTGGTATTATCTTTTTGCTGAGTGTATCTTATTGTGACATGTCCTTATATTACCTTTTCGGTGAGTGTACAAAGTCAGTTCATGTCTGATCTAGGATTACATATTATGATGCTACAGTATGAGACTTGATGACCCTGAAGAATGTACCGATGTTTTCTATACTTTCGCCATATTCATTATAGAGTTACGGTTTTCTCAGATGCAATTAGGTTGGCTTACCTTTTGATCAACGATCGACTACTAGTTATTATGTTTTCATAAAAGGTTGGTATTTTGAAAAAAATAAGAAACAACTAGCCATTTCTCGATCTAATGTAAAATTAGAGTTAAAAACCATAGCCAACACCGCTTGTAAGTTATTGTGGATTCACCAATTGCTTTTTGAATAATGACTTGTGACACCTATGTTTATGAGGTTGTATTGCAATAACAAGATTGATAAATACGTCACCAACAATTCGATCTTTCGTGAGAGGATCAAATACATTAAGATTGATTGGCACATGGTAAGATAATGATGTGACAAGAAGGTGATAGAGATGAAGCATATCAGAATGATAAATCAGCTAGTAAATATACTTACTAAGCTTTTGGGAAAACATAAAGTGGATTACATTTATGATAAGTTGGGCATGAATGATATATATGCTTTAGATTGAGAGAAATCGTTAAAATATAATTTTTGTATCATCAGTGGTTTTATGTAAAGTGTTATAAGAACATTTCTGTAAAGTTACCAATGTTTGTGCTACAAATAAGAGAGCTTAGGTATATAAGAAATTAACTAACTCTTTCTAGCATTTTCTTAAATCACATCTCTGATTTTCACACTGGGTATGATATATATATATATATATTCCAGGTTGAAGGATAGTGTTAAAATGAGAATATTTATATCAGGTGTTGGTTGTATTAGGTCTTGGTCCCAAACCCATATATATGCAATATGTAGTTGTGCACGTGTAAAAAACCCATACTTCCTTTTTCTGAAAATTTTTAGACGTACACATTCTAAAATCCTAAAAACCCACATATGTATGAACCCTATGGGCGTTTGACCCTCGTTTCACCTGTTGCAAAAAATTTATTGTTTTGAAACAGTTGACGTTGCAAGTGTTAGATTGTGGGTCAAATAGCATTGGATTAATTTGATTTTTGGTGTGTTGAATATCCATGAGGTGTACAATAATCCTATAATTTTTTTAAAATAAGAAAAAAATAGGGTTTTGTGCATGTGCACAGCTAACTTAGCTTTGCACGTGCACATACCCATTTTTCCTTATATATAATACAATTGAGGGGTATTTTTGGATGTGGTTGCTGACTAGGACAAAAAGGTAGGTAGAAAGACAGCTGAGATTGAATCTTGATGAATCGATGGGCAGAATGAGAGTTTGTGAAAATTTTAGGGTAAATTTTGGAGGGATTTTTGGGAGGAAAACTCTTAAAGCTTCGAAGAAACTAAATCTGGAGTTAACAAAAATTTTAAATTTTGAGAAGAACTAAATCTGGAGGGAACTAAACTTGGGTGGAACTAAAATTTTTAAGGGAAACTAAATTCTATAGGGGAACTTAATTTTAGTTTGAATGTAATTAAAATTTTTTGTTGGGGGCAATATTTTGAATGTGGCTGCAAATCTTTTTTGGAAGATTTTGAAGAGGCTGCAAATTTTTTGGTGGGAAGATTTTGAATGTGTTGAAAATTTTCAAGAAATATTTTGAATGCACCTTGACCTATCGTCATAGATTATGACTATATACATAGTTGCATTAGGTCTCTGACCCAAACCCGTATATATGTCACATGAATAGAAGTTTTTGCGAAGGGTGGATAAACTTGTAAAACCATTTCGTTTCACCCGCTATTTGGTATTTTGGGGTTTTAGAATGTGAAGAATAAAATGAACGGTTCCAAATCTTCCGAAAAATATGAGAATATGGAGTTTTAGATGGTGAATGTCATATGTTTCCCATTATATATATATATATATATATATATATATATATATATATATATATATACACACTAGTCATAACTTGTGCCCACGGGCACGATTCATTTAAGATTTCCCCCCGCGAAAGCTTTGTCCCCCAAAAATTATTTCCACAGCCAAAATTTATAAGAATACCAAAATAGCGTAAAAATATTTAACAGCATGGACATCTTCGGCGTGGGTGCCTTCAGCGTAGAACAACAAATTCGGCACAGACGCCTTCGATACAGAACAACAAATTCGACGCGGGCGCCTTTGGCACGGAACAAAAAATTAGCGTAAAAAAATTTAGCGGGTGAGCGGACGCCGCGCCTTTATTTAAGATATCCCCTCAAAATCTTTGTTCTCCCTAAGAAAGCATTAAATTCTCACCATTAAAATTTTGAAAGAGGATGACCCAAGTTTCAAAGGCAGAGCACAACTTTTTATGCATTAAAATTAAACGAATATCAATAATGTTACATTAAAAAGTTAGTTTCCCCTCCAAAAGTTTCCCCCAAAATTTTTCACATATTATCATCCCAACCATTCACTAATCAAGAATAAATCTGTGCCGTCTTTCTATCAACCTGTTTGTCCTAGTCAGCTTGTCCTAGTCAGCCCTAAAATTCAAAAAAGTTGTGTTTTATTTAATAGATAGATAGATGGATATATATAGCTATAAATTAAAACACAACTGTTTTTGAATCCTAGGGCTGACTAGAACAAGCTGACTAGGACAAACAAGTTAATATAAGGATGGTTGAGATTTAATCTTGGTAAATCAACGGTTAAGATGAGAGTTTGTGAAAATTTTGGGAGTGAAAAACAGTTCTTGGGAAATGAAAGTTTATGTGAAAATAAAAATTTTGGGGGAATGAAAGTTTATGGGGAATAGCAGAGTGCAATTAATGCATTTTGAAAAAAACTTTAGCTTGCACTTAATGCTGTAGATCGAATGTTGTGCAGATCGAATGATCTCTCCCTAAACGCGGGGCCCACCGTCTCTTCGACGCATGAGGCAACAAGATGAGAATAATTTCTCTCGCCGAAGGCGACCGCTTTTACGCTAATTTGTTCCGCGCCGAATTTGTTGTTCCGCGCCGAAGGCGCCCGTTTTTACGCTAATTTGTTGTTCCGCGCTGAAGTCGCATGCGTCGAATTTGTTGTTCTACGCTAATTTGTTCTGCGCCGAAGGCGCTCGCTTTTACGCTAATTTGTTGTTCCGCGTTGAAGGCCCCCGCTTTTACGTTAATTTGTTGTTCCGTGCCGAATTTGTTGTTCTTTTATATTTTTCTAAAGGCGCCTATGTCGCTAAATAATTTTACGCTAATTTGTTCTTTTAAATTTTGGCAGTGGAAATAATTTTTTGGGGAACAAATATTTCGCGGGGAAAAATCTTAAATGAACAATGCCCGCAAATCGAATATGTTGCTGCTGATCGAATGATCTCTCTCAACGTGGAGCCCACCGTCTCTTCGATGTATGGGGTAACACGATGAGAATAATTGCACGCGCCGAAGGCGCCCGCTAAATTTTTTTACGCTAATTTGTTGTACCGCGCCTAAGGCGCCCGTGCCAAATTTGTTGTTCTATGTCGAAATTGATGTTCCGTGCCGAAGGCGCCTACGTCGAATTTGTTGTTCTGTGTCGAAGGCGCATGCGTCAAATTTGTTGTTCCACGTCAAAGGCACCTGTGCGGTTAAATATTTTTATGCTAATTTGTTGTTCCACGCAATTTTGGTTGTGGAAATATTTTTTTGGGGAATAAAGATTTCGTGGGGAAAAATCTTAAATGAACCGTGCCCGCGGGCACGGATTATGACTATTATGTATATATATATATATATATATATATAGTGAATAACATGTATTAGCTACCCAAGGAGGAAATTTTCTCATTGGGTGGCGTCAAACGCTTACCCACCTTATGTTTTTCTTGGATCTGAATCGTTCATTTTAATTTACATGTTCTAAAGTCACAAAGCACCAATTTTCCAGTGATTCCATGGAGTCTTGCGTATCCATCAGTCGCAAGTTTAACGATTTTCCCGTTACAGAACTTTTTGTTATGGTTAAATAAACGATCCAAACCCCTGGAGTGCATCGTAAAATTGAAAGTTTGTTGGTTTAGAACATAAACAAGCAACTGAACTGATTTGATTTTCAAAAAAATGGGGGAAATGGTGTTTGCATGAGTTACCCAATGAGGAAATTTCCTCCGTGGCTAGTTGTCAGCCATATGTGTATTAGTTGCCATAGTTCTGTTACGCCGAAGTTAGCCATAGTTCTGTTACGACAAAATCGTTAAACTTGTGACGAATGGATGAACAAATAAAACTCTTTGGAATCACTTGAAATTTGATGGTTTTGAGTTTTCGAATATGAAGATGAAAAAGAACGGTTCGGATCAAAGAGAAAAATAAGGGGGTGGGGATTTGACGCCACCCAGGGACGATGTATGTCAGTTTCCCCAGCCATTTGTCAGATTTTCCCTCAGGTATCAGAAACTTGAGAAAGAAACACAAAGCTCGGAAATGTTGTGATGTCCTTGTTACATGAGATTAAATGACAATCAATGGCATAAAAATAAAAAGTGAACAACTTTATAATTATACATAGGTGTGCAAATACGTAGGAGAGCAAATACTTAAATATACAAATAAACACCAATCCTTCATGAATGATATGATCATCATGATTGCATAATCATTTTACCAAAAGACGTTTCCATTTCAACAAGACGAGTACTTCATATCTATTATATATTTGAGGACATTTTTGAATCTGTCCTACGTGGCTGGATTTGTCCCAATCATATTTTGGCTTGATGACTAGGATGTTGACTAGGATAAGATAATGTGTTAGAGAAAGTTTGGGGGGAATTGAATTTAAAATTTGAAACTTTGAAAACTATTTGTTGAAATTTGGGGTCATCTCTTTACTCATTTGAAAACTGAAATCATTAAACTAAATTTTGTGAGGAACTAAGATTTTTGTGAGGAACTAAATTTCTTGGGATGTGCTAAATTTTGGGGGATATAAGATTTTGAGGGGGGAATATCGTAAATAAACCGTGCCCGTAGCACGTGCACGGTTTATTTATAGTATATTTTAAAATGATAACCAGTGATATAAG
Source organism: Scilla litardierei (assembly GCA_030789695.1). Taxonomy (NCBI): domain Eukaryota; kingdom Viridiplantae; phylum Streptophyta; class Magnoliopsida; order Asparagales; family Asparagaceae; genus Scilla; species Scilla litardierei. The sequence goes on from CM061132.1 coordinate 8,739,827, forward strand.
TACTAAAATTATCACGAAAATAATATGTAATAAAAGGAACGTACATGCTACTTTTATTGGGAAAAAGAATAAAAATAAATAAATAAAATAGCAGCATTTGACACTTATTTCAGCTTTTAAATCCCACTCAAATGAACAGAGTAAGGCATGAGAGCTACCGGAGGGTCATCCTACCACTTTAAACCGCATACCAAGATATGGTGCAACATTCAATTGGTCACATATTATGTGCCTTAGCACACACAAATAACCATTTCTATGCTACCAAGACCCGACTCTTACAAAACACATCATTGTCACAAGTTCCCCTTGAACCTTTGGCTGGGCACGGGAGAAGCTTTTGCAACCCTTCCTCACTCTCAAAAACGTAAACGACCTTGCAACGGATGGATGAACGAACGAACCTTATTGAAATCAATTGAAAATTGATGGTGTGAGGTTTTAGGATATGAAGATAAAAAAGAACTCTTCTGATCGAAGAGAAAAATAAGGTGGGCGGGGGTTTACGCCACCCTAGGAGGAAATTTCATCCTTGGAAACTGATAGCCATTATACACACGCACACACAACATGTCTCTCTCTCTCTCTCTCTGTGTGTGTGTGTGTGTGTGTGTGTGTGTGTAATACATGGGAGGTGACATCCAGATCCACAACCTATTTTCATATTCTCCGATTTCATCAATAGTACATACAAAACAACTTATAGACATTTGGTGTTATATCGTTGAGCTTTGTTTTCAATTAGAATGTACGACTCAGAGAAGCACTGCCTGATCACTGATACCCTCCTCCAAGGTCTTGGGAATGCATGAAATTTGCAATTACTAGGCCAGCAGCTTTGGATTGAAGGTGAATCTAAGTACATGATTAATTTTATCCACGCAGGACTGTAAGCAACTGCAAGCATTCTGCTAGAGGTCAGATCTTTAACGCATGTAGCGAGGCGGACCAAGAAGAAGATTGGACTACTAATTTAGGTACAAACAGTAGTAATTCACTTTATCTTGTCAATACCTTTTCTGTTGACTTAAAATTCGTTATATCTAATGATTATGAGCTAATTATTGTAGCGTGATATTTCCTTTTCAGTTGACAAATTTTCTTCTGTGACTGTCTTGGTTTCTCTAAATAGCAGGTGTAACAAGAAGAATTTATACACATTTCTGGGTACATCTTGTTATCACAAACACATTTCTGCCATCATGTTCGGCACCTGACAGGAACACTAAAAATTATTGGCTTAATGCTTTTCCCCGTTTGGGATTGCATATTCAACCTCATTCTCTTCTGGTACATTTGGAGATTCAAAATGCTCTGCCTTGTAGGTATAGACCTTACTGACATATATGAAGACGATGAAATTTAGGACACTTCGGATTGTGAGGAATCTATAATAATAATCAAGGTGTGATGCATTGATATTATTCAGCAACCATCGCTTTCCACCTCTTTTTTGTGACATCAGAGATAATTGACAGAAGAAAATGATAGATCCGTGCGCGGCTAAGGAGGGGAGAAAATTACTTTGCGCACAACTAGTCGGGAAAATTGCTTTATGCACTACAAGTAGGGTTTTCTTATTTTCTTATTTAAACTAGGTCTAGCCGTCATTTAGGGGATGCTTGTCTTGCTTGATTATTGATATTTTGAGAGAATTCTACGATAGTTCTTTTAGGTAGATCAAGGAGAGTGCGGACGTCTTCGCTTAACGATGTCTTGGGAGGGAGGTTACACCTATCAATTGTAGCCAAATTTATCTTTTATTAGCTGTTTTATTAATATAATTTCAGATTTGCTTTCGGATCCAATCAATTTGGTATCAGAGCACGTGACGATCCATGGCGGTGCCGACGACGAGATCGAGAAATTTGATAGGGACAAATTTGATACCTTGGAGGAGAAATTCAATGGTGAAATCGAAGGGGTGAAAAGATCGTTGGCGGGAAACGAGGAGGCGATAAAGTTGTTGACGGATTCCATCAAGACTTTGGCGGTGAATCAATCAGGGCACGAAGAACAATTTGCGAAGTTCATCCTCCAATGGTTGGCAATCAACCACGGCGAAGGAAACCCTAATCGACATCAAAGGCGACACCTTTAGAGAAGGGGAAGAAGAAAGAATAGATTTTTGACCCGGATCGTCCTTTTGGGGAGGAGGAAATTGAAGAATATGAAAGCGAGGAGCCGAAAAGGGAGGATTATCGCGAGGAGGTGCGGCGAAGGGCGAAAGAGGCAAGGAAAGGGGCCGGCCAACCTAGCCGTCGTCCCCAAGATTGGCGCAAGGCAGAGGGGCTCCCCACGGAGCCCGCCCAGATCCCGCGGCCCATCAGCCCTTCCGAGGACCTATTTCCGAGCCATGGCGGGCCTCCGACGCGTCCGACGAGTAGTGCAGGCGACAGCAGCCGTTCGAGAGGGGTTTTCAGCCTTATTTGGAGGACCCGGTGCGTGATTTCGGTGGTGGATTTGACCCCGAAGAGGGACATGGGTACTACGATGGCGGGTGAGGTTATGTGGCTGAATTTGGAGATGACGCAGGCTGGGACGACTTTGAGGGTAGGCGTGAAGGTCACCGAGGGGACTATGGGGACCGCGGAGGAGTGCCACATAGACAGTACGAGACCCAGGATGAGAGGCGGCCGCACTACCGCCCGCATCCCCGGACAGAGGGGAGGGCCGATCAGGGGCACTTTGGAGGAGACTGCAGGGTGCGGAAGCTGAAGATACCACTGTTCGCAGGGGATGATCCGTATGCTTGGTTGTTCACAGCAGAGAGATACTTCGTAGCGCACCACATGACCGATGCACAAAAGCTGGAGGCAGCAGCCATTTGCATGGAGGGGAGAGCCTTGTGGTGGTACCAGTGGAAGGAGAGGAGACAACAGATTCGTGACTGGGAGGAGCTGAAGGACCTGATTCTGGAAAGGTTCAGGGATCCCCGCCTTGGAAACCTTCACGAGTAGTTATACGCCCTCAGGCAGGATGGACCAGTACAGGAGTACATTGAGAGATTTGAGACTTTGGCAAGGAGAGTATACGACGTTTCAGACGAGTCACTTGAGGACACCTTCCTGAAGGGGCTGAGGCACAGTCTTCGAGCCGCAGTGAGACCTTACAAGCCCAGGGGGCTTTCAGAGGTCATAGAGATGGCGTAGATGGTCGAGGATGCCTAGATGGAGGGGAGGGGAGGAGAGGAGAGTTAGGAGTGGGTATAGTGGACATGTGCAGCGGGGTAACGCAACTGGAGCAGGAGTGGAGAAGGTCACCTCTGGGGCAGATCGGACGATTGCTGAGAAGACTGAGGAGTAGAGCAGCACACCGCCAGCTGGGGGCAATTCTGGAGGCTGACCGACGCCGAGATGAGAGAGAAGAGACAGAAAGGGCTCTGTTTCAGATGCGACGAGCGCTTCACCCCCGGACACCACTGTGGGGGTCGCAAGCTACGAGTGTTAATAGAGAGGTAGATGACGATGATGATGGCGTAGAGGATAAGGAGATCGGAGGGGAAAGCGACTCCCACAACCGACAGAAGCTTCATGCATCACCTTGAGGACAAGGTGGATTTTCAGGGGCGGAGTAATGATAGATCCGTGCGCGGCTAAGGAGGGGAGGAAATTACTTTGCGCATAACTAGTCGGGGGGAAATTGCTTTATGCACTACAACTAGGGTTTTCTTATTTTCTTATTTAAACTAGGTCTAGCCGTCATTTAGGGGATGCTTGATTAATTGATATTTTGAGAGAATTCTACGAGAGTTCTTAGGTAGATCTAGGAGAGTGCGGACGTCCTCGCTTAACGGCGTCTTGGGAGGGAGGTTACACCTATCAATTGTAGCCAAATTTATCTTTTATTAGCTGTTTTATTAATATAATTTCAGATTTGCTTTCGGATCCTATCAGAAAACTACTGAGGAAATTACCTACCCCATGAGCAGTCAAGGAGTATGAAGTCCCCAAACTCTTCATGCTCTCTGGAGCTTGATCATAGAAAAATTCATTCACTTAAGGAACCAAGAACGCATCAGTTACTCCCATGAGCACAAACTGAGGCAGCAGTATAACGTTGGTCACTGGAACTTGCCCGCCGCTTTTGATCAACCCATGACTTCTAGCAATACTTAGCCGTACCTTTTCTACTAGAGTTACTACCATCACTGTAAGAATGTGTAGAGCTAGCCCAATTCCTATTCTCTGAAGGAGAGTGATCCCCCCTGAGGTTTTTAGTCCAAGTCATCATAATCTTCACGAAGCAACAATCATAAAGCGGAAGCGTGACGAACGCCGCGAGGCTGACGGGCGGGATTTCGAACCGCGGTCCAATGCGCTGCTCTAATGTGGCGCCTTGCTTCACAAAAAGGGTGTTAACCTGCGTGATCATCATGCACGGGATGAACATGGTGGCTAGTAGTGGTAGCATTAGGAGAATCTGTTTGGTCTCTTCATCTTGGGTTACTGAACACATCCATGGAGAGTTCGAGCCCGCTTTAACTGCTGCTTTATCGAGGAATCTGTATCAAATCAAAACCAAATAGGATTTAGGTATGGCATTCACTAGGTAATAACTCTAGGCTTCGATAACACTCACACAACTGCACTGACCTTATTGAATGCGTGAAATCAATCCTGAACCTGCCTCTCTCTTTGTACACCTCCAAGTCCAACTCATGAAGCTCCTTGTTCGTTAGGAATAGGAATCATCCTAGTAAATGGGCGTGGCAATTTGTGCCCGGTGCCCGCTGGGAAAATATATCGAACGGCCCAATTCGGAAGTCCATACCCGACTGTCCAGCCGACATTAACCAAGACGGTGTTGGCTAAAGTCCCCAAAAAGATGCTGAACATCCACCATTTGTGTCCTCTCTTTTGGGTCATCGAACTGGTCGGCAGTCGAGATGTTGGGTTCAGTCCCCAGTGCAAGGATGTAGCTAGCTACAGAGCTTGCAGTTGAGGGAACTGGTGATTTGGAAACCGAGCAGACACATGCCCTATAGAACAAACTACATTGGTTTCTCTTTTTAAGATTGACACAAATCATTTTCGATCGTACAAGCAAAATGAATTAGGGGCCATACTCGTTCTTTTCATTTTTGATGCTAGGAGGTGTTCTCTTTTAGTTTATGGTTGTGTCACTAGCTCCCACTGATCCTGAATGAGCGGCGATAATGCAACTGAACATCTTTGAAAGAAATGGACAAACATATGTTGGGGATACTCGGGATGATGGTCTCCCAACGCCCAAACCGTAGAAGATGCAACCTAGTGGAAATTAAACCAAACGAGAATTATCACCAAATCGAATTCTCTCAACAATTAGAACGATGCAAGCATTGACAACATACGAAAATGAAGCACAACAAGGTACCATGCAAGAGTTTATACTGGCTCGGTCTGTTAGGCCCATACGTCTAGCAACCCGATACAAACGGTTTCACTATGATCAAAGATGCAAATACACCAACTCCCTATCTTCCTTTTCATTCAATACAAGAGATACGGCTTCAAGCAAGACAATCTAACCCTAGATCTCTCCTCAAACCCTCACAATCTCTCACTCAAGTGGGAATTTTTTTATAATAGAGCTCCTAGAAGAAATATGACTCTTCAAGAGACTCAATCCCACTATCCACAAAGATCTATCTTTGGTAATAGAGTTCCAAACAACTAAGATACACCCCAATGGACTCAAGATCTCACACTAGAAAGAGAAGAAGAAACACACACTTGGATATCTCAAACTCAAGCTTTTTCCTTAAACCCTGGCTTTCATGGACTCCAATTAATCTCAGGTGTACTCTCAGCGATCTCCAAGCCCTTTGTTATAGCTCCCAAGGGATGCAAACAATCGTGGCCATTGGATTGAGAAATCGCTCAACCCAATGGTCAGAAATCGGGCATAGAAAATAACTCAGTCGGCTGTCAGACGTCTGGAACAGGTGTTCTAGACATCTGACCACAACTAGACGTCTGGGAGAAGTGCTCTAGATGTCTGGTCCACAACTAGACGTCTGAGCCAGTCTGCGTCCAAATTTCAGAGAGTTGCTTGAAATTATCTCGATTGCCCCAAGCGTCTGATGGTGCTTAGCCATTCGCCTGACTGCTCAATGTCGGATACATCGGATACATTAGACGTGACGTCTGCGCTAGCTTTTCTAGACGTCTGTGCCGGCTTGTCCAAACATTTGGATCCATTGCTCCAGACGTCTGACAATTGACAATTGCCCACAATCAGAGTTCTAGAAACTATACGTAGGCTATCAGACGTTTGGTGCCTAAGCACATGGCGTCTGATCCTGGTTCCAGATTGGATTTTGCAGCACAAATTACAACACTCTACCATGTTGCAAAATCCACAAGCTCCCCAGCACCATCCAACACCAATCGTGTATGCACTCATCTTGATCAACAGACATGTGGAACCATCACCATCTGCATCGGTAACCGTGCCCTCTGGTGCCTCAATCCTCTGTGAGACACGTCAAGCTCAGAAGCCTCTTGAGCCTAGCCACATGCATCTCCGCCTCATCCATCGCCATCTCTGCAGTGAAATCAATCGTATCTGAGGATGTCTCCGCGAGCTTGGACTCCATGATTGAACCAAGTGACGCCGAGACACCACTTTTAAGCCCAAAGGGAAAAAATTTACTTTTCTCAATCCAAGATTCCACAACTCCTCAAGAATCCAAATTCCACTTTCAAGTTGTGGAACAAGCCCTAAATAGCAAGTGGAACAAATATGTGAGTATTGAGATGGAGGTAACTAGAAGAATTTATACACATTTTCTGGGTCAAAATTAAATGCAATTTAAATTTCAATACATCTTGTTATTACAAAACAGGAGAACTAAAAATTATTGGCTTAATGCTTTTCTCCATTTGGGATTGCATATTCAACCTCATTCTCTTCTGGCACCTTTGGTGATTCAAAATGCTCTGCTTTGTAGGTATAGACCTTACTGACATATATGAAGAAGATGAAATTTAGGACACTTAGGATTGTGAGGAATCCATAATAATAATCAAGGTGTGAGGCATTGAGATTATTCAGCACCCATCCCTTTCCACCTCTTCTTGTGACATCAGAGACAGCTGACAGAAGAAAACTACTGAGGAAATTGCCCACCCCATAAGCAGTCAAGGAGTATGAAGTCCCCAAACTCTTCATGCTCTCTGGAGCTTGGTCATAGAAAAACTCAATCTCCCCAGGAACCATGAACGCATCAGCCACTCCCATGAGCACAAACTGAGGCAGCAGTATAAAGATGCTCACTGGAACTTGCCCTCCGCTTTCGATCAACCCATGGCTTCTAGCAACACTCAGCCTTACCTTTTCTACTAGAGTTGCTACCATCATTGTAAGAATGTGTAGAGCCAGCCCAATTCCTATTCTCTGAAGGAGAGTGATCCCCCTGGGGTTTTTAGTCCAAGCCCTCATGATCTTCACGAAGCAACGGTCATAGAGCGGGAGCGAGACGAGCATGGACAGCGTGACAAATGCCGCGAGGCTGGCTGGCGGGATTTCGAACCGCGGCCCGATGCGCCGCTCCAATGTGGCACCCTGCTTCACGAATAGGGTGTTGGTCTGCGCGATCATCGTGCACGGGATGAACATGGTGGCCAGTAACGGCAGCATTAGGAGAATCTGTTTGGTCTCTTCAACTTGTGTTACTGAGCACAACATCCATGGAGAGTTCGAGCCCGAATTAACCGCTGCTTTATCGAGGAATCTGTACTAAATCAAAAGCATTCAGTAGGTAACTCTAGGCGTCGATTACACTAGCACAACTGCACTGACCTTATTGAAGACGTGGAGACAATCCTGAACCTGCCTCTCTCTTTGTACACCCCCGAGTCCAACTCATGGAGCTCCTTGGGATCGTTAGGAATGGGAGTCCTCCATTTCCTCAGTGCAGCCACAATGACCCTAGACATCCTGGTAAATGGGCTTCCCTGTGGCAATTTGTGCCGGTAAAATGGCGTGCCCGCTAGGAAAATCGCCACCGAGATCGAAAGGCCCAGCGTCGGAAGCCCGTACCCGACGGTCCAGCCGACGTTGTCTTGCAAATAGACCAATGCGGTGTTGGCAAACAGAGTCCCCAAAAAGATGCTGAACATCCACCAGTTGAAGAAGGATAGCTTGTGTGTCCTCTCTCTTGGGTCGAAGTCATCGAACTGGTCGGCACCGATCGTCGAGATGTTGGGCTTGGTTCCGCCAGTTCCCAGTGCAAGAATGTATAGTCCTCCGAAAAACGTGGCTAGCTGTAGGGTTGAAGCCGGCTTGCAGTCGAGGGAGCATGGTGGTGGCTTTAATGGTGATACGGACACCGCAAGGGTTAGCAGACACATGCCCTGGTATAACAAACAGACAATGTTGTCCATTTTCTCTCTTTAAGATCAAAGATGGGATTTGGGTTTACCGAGAGATAAATAGCAGACGCGATCACGAAGGTCCAGTATCGCCCCAGATGAGCATCGGCAACGTACGCCCCCAAGATTGGCATCAAGAACACAGTCCCAACCCAGTTGGTGATATTGTTTGCAGCTTCGACGGTGCCCTGATGCAGCCTGTTGGTCAAGTACATCACCAAGTTTGATGAGATCCCATAGTATGCCATCCTCTCGAACACCTCATACACTGCAGTTTTCACAGTGATATTAACTAAACCGACGTGGTTGGTATCGAGAGAAAGATCGAGGAAGATGACTGAATGTTTACCGACTACGAAGGAGCAAGCCTTCCAGCCTCCGGTCTTGGATCTGAGAACTGGGTTTCCCTTGAGATCAACTGAGCCGTCCTTTGCATACTCTCCTGCTCCTTCCTCTAATCTCTCTGCAGCCATTTTTTTTAAAATGGCAGGACCTGAGCTTGAGCTAAGGAGAGGTAACATTTATATAGGATAAGATGTTTTGACGGATTTCGTATGATCTTTTGTTGTCTTGTGGGGGTGACAATAATGTACTAAGACAAAACAGAATTGACAAGCACAGTCAAATGGAACTTGTTAGCTATAAACAAAATGAAATCGGTGCTATGTTAATGTGTATGGCCTTTTGCGGCTGGCTGGCCCATTTCAACCTTGTCTTTTTTCATAAAACAATGGTCCCAAGTTTTCATACCAGAATGCCGTTGGGTTTGAACCTTGAACCTGGTTTTGGCTTTTGCGAGCATCTGAAAAAGATTTCTCTATGAAATGCATCGGAAAACACTCCCATATGTTTCCGATATATATAAAATAATTGGAAACATATGCCATATGTAGCTAAGCCATATGTTGGAAAGTCAAAGAATATTTGTATTAATGATCATTCTACGTTTTCCTTATATTTGTATTAATGATCATTATTTGTATTAATGCGCATTATTTGTAATATTTGTATTAATGATCATTATTTGTAGGTGCTTGATTGTAGTATTGCAATTGTAGATACTCAATTATGTAACATGATGTATATAAACAGCTTTAATATATAATGAAAATCATCGCTCCAGAAATATTTATCTTTCTTTTCATGCTATCAGAGCAAGACTATATCATGACTCTTTGTTTCTTTTGAATCCTTCCATTATCCTTCCATTGTGCTTTCATATTTTTTCCTCTCGTCATGGCCAGAGAAGATGTCCTTGCTCTTCCAAATCATCAAAGGCAGACTCATCTGATCCGTATCACACTCATCATGCATATCATTCTGAAATGATTCTGTTAGATCCGTGCGCGGCTAAAGAGGGGAGGAAATTACTTTGCGCACAACAAGTCATGGAGAAATTACTTTGCGCACAACAAGTCATGGAGAAATTACTTTGCGCACCACAAGGAGGGTTTTTCTATTTAAACTAGGGCTAGCCGTTATTTGTATTCATGCTTGATATTTGGAGATTTCTCTATTGAGCGTCCTAGGAGTAGATCTAGATCTAGACGAGTGCGGACGTCCTCTAGGCGTCTTGGGAGGAGGGCACACCTCTTTTGTGCTCAAATATCTTGTTTTTGCTATTGTTTTCTCAATAAAAATCCTATATTTGGTTGGTTCCTAACAATTTGGTATCAGAGCGCGTGACGATCCATGGCGAGAATTGAAGGGGTAAAGAAATCGGTTGACGATTTGGTGGAATACATCGAGCACATGAAGGCAAGACAAGCAAAAAACGACGAGCAATTTGCAAAAATCATGGAGCTATTGACGGCGCATATCCACGACGGCAAAAACCCTAATTTTGGGCAAAAGACGTCACCTTTGGAGGAGAAAAGCCCAGATCTAGAAATTTCAGATCTGAAATTTTCAGATCTAGATCTGAAATTTTCAGATCCAGATCTTAAGGCGACGGAGGAAGACGAGAAAATTTTTAGATCTGAAAATTTCAGATTTGAATCTGATGGCGATGAAAATCCAGATTTAAAGGCGGCGGCAGAAGACGAGGACGAGCCCCCAAGGCGAGCAAACCCTAGCCGTCGTCTCAAAAAGACGGCCACGCCCCCTACAGAAATTCTGCAGGGCCGGCCAGCCCTGCAGGAATTCTGCAGGAGCCGCAGCAATTCTGCAGGTCAGCGCAGAAATTCTGCATTCTGCAGAATTTCTGCAGGAATCTGCAGAATTTCTGCAGATTCCTGTAGAATTCTGCATTCTGCATTCCTGCCGAATTCTGCATTCTGCATTCTGCAGAAATTCTGCATTCTGCAGAATTTCTGCAGGAAATCTACAGGAATTCTGCAGGAAATCTGTAGGAATTCTGCAGGAATTCTGCAGCATTTCTGCAGAAATCCTGCAGAATTCTGCAGAGGCCCTGCAGAATTTCAGTCTATAGATGGCCTTCAGATCTGACTGGTGGTGACCGTGGCTTTCGTCTGGACGTTGCTGAAGGTGGTGGAGACCTATCTCATCCTTTCGATCCGGGAGGAGACTTGCAGTACGTGGAATGGATGGCACACACACTCCATGCACCACCTTGAGGACAAGGTGGATTTTCAGGGGCGGAGTAATGTTAGATCCGTGCGCGGCTAAAGAGGGGAGGAAATTACTTTGCGCACAACAAGTCATGGAGAAATTACTTTGCGCACAACAAGTCATGGAGAAATTACTTTGCGCACCACAAGGAGGGTTTTTCTATTTAAACTAGGGCTAGCCGTCATTTGTATTCATGCTTGATATTTGGAGATTTCTCTATTGAGCGTCCTAGGAGTAGATCTAGATCTAGACGAGTGCGGACGTCCTCTAGGCGTCTTGGGAGGAGGGCACACCTCTTTTGTGCTCAAATATCTTGTTTTGCTATTGTTTTCTCAATAAAAATCCTATATTTGGTTGGTTCCTAACAATTTGGTATCAGAGCGCGTGACGATCCATGGCGAGAATTGAAGGGGTAAAGAAATCGGTTGACGATTTGGTGGAATACATCGAGCACATGAAGGCAAGACAAGCAAAAAAAAACGACGAGCAATTTGCAAAAATCATGGAGCTATTGACGGCGCGTATCCACGACGGCAAAAACCCTAATTTTGGGCAAAAGACGTCACCTTTGGAGGAGAAAAGCCTAGATCTAGAAATTTCAGATCTGAAATTTTCAGATCTAGATCTGAAATTTTCAGATCCAGATCTTAAGGCGACGGAGGAAGACGAGAAAATTTTTAGATCTGAAAATTTCAGATTTGAATCTGATGGCGATGAAAATCCAGATTTAAAGGCGGCGGCGGAAGACGAGGACGAGCCCCCAAGGCGAGCAAACCCTAGCCGTCGTCTCAAAAAGACGGCCACGCCCCCTACAGAAATTCTGCAGGGCCGGCCAGCCCTGCAGAAATTCTGCAGGAGCCGCAGCAATTCTGCAGGTCAGCGCAGAAATTCTGCATTCTGCAGAATTTCTGCAGGAATCTGCAGAATTTCTGCAGATTCCTGCAGAATTCTGCATTCTGCATTCCTGCCGAATTCTGCATTCTGCATTCTGCATTCTGCATTCTGCAGAATTTCTGCAGGAAATCTGCAGGAAATCTGCAGGAATTCTGCAGGAAATCTGCAGGAATTCTGCATGAATTCTGCAGCATTTCTGCAGAAATCCTGCAGAATTCTGCAGAGGCCCTGCAGAATTTCAGTCTATAGATGGCCTTCAGATCTGACTGGTGGTGACCGTGGCTTTCGTCTGGACGTTGCTGAAGGTGGTGGAGACCTATCTCATCCTTTCGATCCGGGAGGAGACTTGCAGTACGTGGAATGGATGGCACACACACTCCATGCACCACCTTGAGGACAAGGTGGATTTTCAGGGGCGGAGTAATGTTAGATCCGTGCGCGGCTAAAGAGGGGAGGAAATTACTTTGCGCACAACAAGTCATGGAGAAATTACTTTGCGCACAACAAGTCATGGAGAAATTACTTTGCGCACAACAAGTCATGGAGAAATTACTTTGCGCACCACAAGGAGGGTTTTTCTATTTAAACTAGGGCTAGCCGTCATTTGTATTCATGCTTGATATTTGGAGATTTCTCTATTGAGCGTCCTAGGAGTAGATCTAGATCTAGACGAGTGCGGACGTCCTCTAGGCGTCTTGGGAGGAGGGCACACCTCTTTTGTGCTCAAATATCTTGTTTTTGCTATTGTTTTCTCAATAAAAATCCTATCTTTGGTTGGTTCAAAAGGACGGCCACGCCCCCTACAGAAATTCTGCAGGGCCGGCCAGCCCTGCAGAAATTCTGCAGGAGCCGCAGTAGGCCTGCAGAAATTCTGCAGGGCCCTGCAGCAATTCTGCAAGGCCCTGCAGGTCTGCGTAGCAATTCTGCAGAATTTCTGCAGATTCCTGCAGAATCTCTGCAGGAAATCTGCAGGAAATCTGTAGAATTCTGCAATTCTGCAGAATTTCTGCAGATTCCTGCAGGAAATCTGCAGAATCCTGCAATTCTGCAGAATTTCTGCAGATTCCTGCAGAAGCATTTCTGCAGAAATCCTGCAGAATTCTGCAGAGGCCCTGCAGAAATTCTGCAGGGCCCTGCAGGCCTGCAGAAATTCTGCAGCGGCCCTGCAGGCCTGCAGATTTTCCGCAGGGGCCTTGCAGGCCCCGGCAGGGGCCCAGGAGCTCCTACAGGGCCTCTGTTGGGCTCTGCAAGGCCCGACAGCCCCTTCAGCACCGACGATGGGCCCTCCGATGCAGTGGACAACGAGTTTTTGACTTCCTGAGCCCAATACGGCGAACATTCGAGCCTCCGGAAGGGCGACGTGGGCCCCAAGGCTCTTGGTTTTCAGTTCAAAGTCCTTCAGAACGTCAACATCTCAGTTTAGGCTATAGATGGCCTTCAGATCTGACTGGTGGTGACCGTGGCTTTCGTCTGGATGTTGATGAAGGTGGTGGAGACCTATCTCATCCTTTCGATCCAGGAGGAGACTTGCAGTACGTGGAATGGATGGCACACACACTCCATGCACCACCTTGAGGACAAGGTGGATTTTCAGGGGCGGAGTAATGTTAGATCCGTGCGCGGCTAAAGAGGGGAGGAAATTACTTTGCGCACAACAAGTCATGGAGAAATTACTTTGCGCACAACAAGTCATGGAGAAATTACTTTGCGCACCACAAGGAGGGTTTTTCTATTTAAACTAGGGCTAGCCGTCATTTGTATTCATGCTTGATATTTGGAGATTTCTCTATTGAGCGTCCTAGGAGTAGATCTTAGATTAGACGAGTGCGGACGTCCTCTAGGCGTCTTGGAAGGAGAATACACCTTTTTTGTATTCAATTATCTTGTTTTTTGCTACTCTTTATCAATAAAAATCCTATTTTTATCTTGGTTCCTAACAATTTGGTATCAGAGCGCGTGACGATCCATGGCGGGAATTGAAGGGGTAAAGAAATCGGTTGACGAATTGGTGGAATACATCGAGCACATGAAGGCAAGACAAGCAAAGAACGACGAGCAATTTGCAAAAATCATGGAGCTATTGACGGCGCGCATCCACGACGGCAAAAACCCTAATTTTGGGCAAAAGACGTCACCTTTGGAGGAGAAAAGCCCAGATCTAGAAATTTCAGATCTGAAATTTTCAGATCCAGATCTGAAGGCGACGGAGGAAGAAGAGAAAATTTTTAGATCTAAAAATTTCAGATTTGAATCCGATGGCGGTGAAAATCCAGATTTAAAGGCGGCCGCGGAAGACGAGGACGAGTCCCCAAGGCGAGCAAACCCTAGCCGTCATCTCAAGAAGGCGGACACGCCCTCTGCAGAATTTCTGCCGGGGCTGGCCGCCCTGCAGAAATTCTGCAGGGGTCACAGGAGCCCCTGCAGGGCCCGGCAGGGGCCCGGCAGGCCCGGCAGGGCCTGGCAGGAGCCAAGGAGCCCGTGCAGACTCCTGCCGTGGCCCTGCAAGGCCCGGCAGCCCCTTCAGCATCGACGACAGACCCTCCGATGTAGCGGACAGCAATTTTTCAACTTTCTGGGCCCAAAACAGCGAGCATTTGAGCTTCTGGGAGGGCGGCGTGGGCCCCAAGGCCATTGGTTTTCAGTTCAAAGTCTTTCAGAGCGTCAACATCTCAGTTTTGGATATAGAGGGCCTTCAGATCTGACTGGTGGTGACCGTGGCTTTTATCTAGACGTTGATGAAGGTGGTGGAGACCAATCTCATCCTTTCGATCCGGGAGGAGACATGCAATACGTGTGATGGATGGCACCCACACTCCATGCACCACCTTGAGGACAAGGTGGATTTTCAGGGGCGGAGTAATGCTAGATCCATGCACGGCTAAGGAGGGGAGAAATTACTTGATGGGCCTGTGCCCAAACCCATGCGGGTTTACACCCGACCCTCTTTTTTGTACTTGCCCTTTTCGAGTCCTCCTTGGAGTAGGATTCCCCCTCCCGCCCCGAGTCCTCCTTGGAGTAGGATTCCCCCTCCCGCCCCGAGTCCTCCTTGGAGTAGGATTCCCCCTCCCACCCCGAGTCCTACTTGGAGTAGGATTAGCCGGACTAGTCCTACTTGGTTTAGGATTGTCATGGTTTCTATTATAAATAGGGGGTAGCCTTCTCTTCTTTTCTCATGCTTAATATTGGAGAGAATTCTATTGAGCGTCCATTAGGAGTAGTTCTAGATCTAGACGAGTGCGGACGTCCTCTAGGCGTCTTGGGAGGAGGGCACACCTCTTTTGTGCCCAATTATCTTGTTCTTCTTTATTATTTTGCTATAAAAATCCTATCTTTGGTTGGTTCCTAACAATTTTGGTTGGTTCCTAACAGATTCTAGTCTCCAAAACCCTCAACGGTGACAACTATCCTGGTTGGAAAAGGGCTACGACATTGGCCTTGAACTCCAAGAACAAGCTAGGGTTTGTCGATGGCTCTTATGAACCACCATCAAAAAAAAATCATCCTGATTCCTATAGATCTTGGTCCAGATGCAATGCCATGGTCCATTCCTGGATTATCAACACTATTGATCCAGAAATCACCGACATCATCATCTACTACACCACTGCTCACGAAGTTTGGGAAGATCTACGTGGCGATTCTCACAAGGTAATGCGCCTCGTGTTTTTGAAATCAGCAAAACATCGCATCTCTCAAACATGGACAACTCTCTGTCTCTGCTTATTATACTAAACTGAAAAGTTTATGTGATGAATTGGCTATCTATTCAGACTCAAACCAAGGAGCACCAGGTGAGCAACAGAAACTGATGCAATTTCTAATGGGATTAAATGATACTTACACTGGGATTCTGGGTCAGATTTTGTTGCAGATCCCTTTACCCACTGTTCGTCAACCCTATGCCTCAGTGACCCAGGCAAATAAACAAATCCAAATCAGTTCTGCAGCCAATGCATCAGTAGCAGCCATCGCGATTAAGAACAACTCCAGGAGGAAACCCTAAAATTTTGGAGGGATTTTTGGGTGGAAAACACTCAAATTTCGAAAGAAACTAAATCTAGAGTTAACTAAAATTTTAAATTTTGTGGAGGATTAAATATGGAGGGAACTAAATTTTGGGTGGAACTAAATTTTTTAAGAAAAATTAAATTCTCTAGGGAAACTAAATTTTAGTTTGAATATAGGTAAAAAATTTCGTTGGGGGTCAATATTTTGATTGTGGTTGCAAATTTTTTAGGGAGATTTTGAAGAGTGCAAAATTTTTTGGTGGGAAGATTTTGAATGGATTGACATTTTTGGGAAATAATTTGAATGCTCAATGACTTATCATCATGGAGTATGATTATATATATAGTTGTATTAGGTCTCTGACCCAAACCCGTATATATATATCACGTGAATAGAATTTTTTGTGATGGTGGGATAAACTTATAAAACCATTTCGGTTCACCGATATTTGGTATTTTGGGGTTTTAGAATGTGAAGTAAAATGAACAATTCCAATCTTCCGAAAAAAATATGAGACCGTTGAGTTTTAGATGGTGGCGTAGCCACATGTCATATGTTTCACATTATTATTAGGGTAAAAGGATCCTAAGGTGCATTCTTAGGTTCAATCTAAGGAGGTGTCCCCATTTCCCCACATCTTCCACATTTTAAGAATTTTTTTCATGGGTTTGTTGTTCACCTCATGGATGATCAACATACCAAATTTCAAGAGATTATAATACTTTTTGAGCTCTTATCTATCTCTTGCAACTTCATGGGGGTTTAAGCACGTTTTCAGACTGTTGAAGTTGTAAGGGATAAATGATGGCTCAAAAAATATTGGAATACCTTGAAATTTGGTATGTTGATCATCCATTCATGATGTGAACAACAATTCCATGAAAACAAATTTAAAAAACAATTGTGAGAAATGGAGGAAAATGGGGGCGCCTTCTTAGATTTAATCTAAGGAGGCACCCGAGATCTCCTTTTTCCTTTATTATATATATATATACACCCAAAAATATACCTAAGAACGTGCGCATGCAGAATTACCTGCGCACGCCCCCTCTGTTCGGGGGTTTAAAGTATTCTTTTTTGAATTTTTTTTGCAGTAGGTAGATATACTTGTTATGTAGCTCACCACAAAATTTCAGGTCAAACAAACACCATTTGGGTATCGAAACATTCATCACAAAAACTGCAATCACTCTTTTTCGGGTTTCGCCCGTGTTTTTTGCGCTTTATTCCCTCCTTTTGTGCCCTTGCGATGACTGACCCAGTGTTTCTTTTCGCCGTCAGTATTGCGTCTGAGATACGATTGTCCCCGTCGTTCTTGCGCTCGGGAGACGACTGCCACGTCGTCTTTTCGCCCGTGAACCGGATGTCCCCTCGGTTTCGCATCCGGGAGACGACCTTTGTCATGAGTGAATAACGGATATTAGCTACACAAGAAGGAAATTTCCGCCTTGGGTGGCGTCAAAACCCTACCACCTTTTTTTTCTTCGACCTGAATTGTTCTTTTTGATTTTAATGTTCTAATATCCCAAAGCATCAAGTTTCCATTGATTCCATGGAGTCTTGCTCATCCATCCGTCGCAAGTTTAACGGTTTTCCATAACAAAACTTTTTGTTATGGTTAAATAAACGGTCCAAAACCTTGAGTTCATCCTAAAATTGATAGTTTGTGGTTTTAGAACATAAACAACAAACTCAACTGATCCGATCGCCAAAAATGGGAGAAAAGGGTGTTTGCATGAGCTAGCCAATTTCCTCCTTGAGTAACTGATACTTATTATACACACAACAATGTGTGTGTGTGTGTGTTGTCTCTCTGTGTGAGTGTCTCTGTGAGAGAGTGAGAGAAAGTAATACATGTGAGGTGACAGCAACCTATTTTCACACACACACACAGAGAGAGAGAGAGAGAGAGAGAGAGAGAGAGAGAGAGAGAGAGAGAGATACATGTGAGGTGAGATCTAGAGACAGCAACCTATTTTCATAGATGAACTGCTTTGGATTGAAGGTGAATCTAAGCCCATCAATACTCTTCTCCACGCAGGGCTGTAAGCAACCGCAAGCATTCTGCTAGAGGTCAGATCTTCAACACATGCAGCGGCGTGCACCATGAAGAATTTATACACATGTAAGTGTAATAAACATGTGAATATTGAGATGGAGGTAAGCAGGAGAATTTATGCACATTTTCCGGGTCACAACTATATGCAATTTAAATCTCAATACATTTTGTTGTTACAAACGTATATCTGCCATCATGTTGGGCACCTGACAGGAGAACTAAAAATTATTGGCCTAATGCTTTTCCCCGTTTGGGATTGCATATTCAACCTCACTCTCTTCTGCCACCTTTGGTGATCCAAAATGCTCTGCTTTGTAGGTATACACCTTACTGACATAGATGAAGACGATGAAGTTAAGGACACTGAGGACAGTGAGGAATCCATAATAATAATCAAGGTGTGAGGCATTGAGATTGTTCAGCACCCATCCCTTTCCACCTCTCTTTGTGATATCAGAGACCACTGACAGAAGAAAACTACTGAGGAAATTGCCCACCCCATAAGCAGTCAAGGAGTACGAAGTCCCCAAACTCTTCATGCTCTCTGGAGCCTGGTCATAGAAAAACTCAATCTCACCAGGAACCAAGAACGCATCAGCCACTCCCATGAGCACAAACTGAGGCAGCAGTATAAAGATGCTCACCGGAACTCGCCCGCCGCTTTCGACCAGCCCATGGCTTCTAGCAACACCTAGCCTTGCCTTTTCTACCAGAGTTGCTACCGTCATTGTAAGAATGTGCAGAGCCAGCCCAATTCCTATCCTCTGGAGGAGAGTGATCCCCCTGGGGTTTTTGGTCCAGGCCCTCATGATCTTCACGAAGCAGCGGTCATAGAGCGGGAGCGAGACGAGCATGGACAGCGTGACGAACGCCGCGAGGCTGGCTGGCGGGATCTCGAACCGCTGCCCGATGCGCCGCTCCAGCGTGGTGCCTTGCTTCACGAAGAGGGTGTTGGTCTGCGCGATCATCGTGCACGGGATGAACATGGTGGCCAGCAACGGCAGCATCAGCAGAATCAGTTTGGTCTCTTCGACCTGTGTCACTGAGCACAACATCCACGGAGAGCTCGAGCCCGCTCTAACTGCTGCCTTGTTGAGGAACCTTATCGAAGACGTGGAGTCAATCCTGAACCTGCATTTCTCTTTGTACACCCCCAAGTCCAGCTCATGAAGTTCCTTGGGATCATTAGGAATGGGAACCCTCCATTTCCTCAGTGCAGCCACAATGACCCTGGACATCCTGGTAAATGGGCTCCCCTGTGGCAATCTGTGCCTGTAAAATGGCGTGCCGGCGAGGAAAATAGCCACCGAGATCAGAAGGCCCAGCGTCGGGAGCCCATACCCGACTGTCCAGCCCACATTGTCTTGCAAGTAAACCAGGACGGTGTTGGCAAACAGAGTCCCCAGAAAGATGCTGAACATCCACCAGTTGAAGAAGGATAGCTTGTGTGTCCTCTCTCTTGGGTTGAAGTCATCGAACTGGTCGGCTCCGATCGTCGAGATGTTGGGCTTGGTTCCGCCGGTTCCCAGTGCAAGGATGTATAGTCCTCCGAAAAATGTGGCTAGCTGCAGAGTTGAAGCTGGCTTGCAGTTGAGGGAGCATGGTGGTGGCTTTAATGGTGATACTGAAACCGCAAGGGTTAGCAGACACATGCCCTGGTAGAACAAACAATATTGTCAGTTTTTTCTCTCTTTAAGATGCTGATGACACAAAATCATTTTCTTTAGATGATTGTACAAGCAATGGTTAAAAAAAAGTAGGGGCCATGCTGCTATGTTCTTTTCATTTTTGTATGCTTGGAGGTGTTCTAAAATCCAGAACCAGGGTGTCTCGGAGATAGCGCTTAAAATTCTCTTTGCCACCTTCAAGTGTGTTGTTGTCGGTGCCTCCATGAAGCGACTGATGACTCCCACTTCAAAGAGAATGTATGACCTTGTGCACGTTAGATATCTCATGCTTTCCACAAGGCTCTTGAAATAGGTGGGGTCCACCGGCTTTCCAGCAGCGGCGGGCCAACCCGCCGCCAGCAGCGGCGGGCGGCGGGCTGATCCCGCCGCCGGCAGCGACGGGTCATCCCCGCCGCCGGCAGCGGCGGGCTGATCCCGTCGTCGGCAGCGGCGGGCCCACCCACGCCGCCGGCAGCGGCGGGCCCCAACCCCCCGGCAGCCGCTCGTATCGGGCCCCCCCGGTGCGCGCTCATGCCCGGAAACCCTAGACGCCTGAAGCGGCAATCCGCGCGACCAAAAACCCTAACTAGGGTTTCACCCCGAAAATTTCTTCGATTTTCAAAATTATTTTTCAGATTTAAATTACGATTTCTTTTTCGTCAAAATCTTGTAAATTACACAATTTTTATTCATCGCATTTTATTCGAATTATCTGATTATTTACGTTTAATAATTAGGAAGATCCTGCGACCGCTCTGCAGTTAGTTAACTAACCTAACGGTGTATGACGTTGCCCAGCGGTCCAATAATTATTAAACGAAAAATTTTCATTTCCATTATAAAATTTCTGTGATGATTAAATGATGTGTAGAAAATTATATGCCTGCCGCATATTTAATGATTCTGTGATGTACATTTTTTAGCATGCTAAAAATCACTATGACATAGTTTAATGCCTGTAGCAAAACTATATGTCTGCGATAAGATTATTAATTGCATGTAGCATATAAATAGCATGTGTATACATCATACCTGTTTCAATTCAGGTTAATTGAGCACAACTTTTTAGTTTACATGTATTACATTACATTATATGTTTGATGTGCTCATGACATGACGATATTTTATGACAACAAACCAATAATGATTTCAAAAAAACTTAACATCATATCCTAGTTGACAAAATAAACTTGGAGTTCAAAACCAAAATGAACCTGAAGTTCAAAATCAAATCAAAAGTCAACACCCTTTCACACTAATAAAAATTAACAAGTACGAGGGATTATACGAAAAACATTTATGCGTTCTCTTTTAGAAATACGCATTTCACGGTAAATAGATCTCTCAGATCTATGGTTTGTATAAACCAATATTGACACCAGCAGTTGTCATAACACCACCGAACTCTTTTGAGTAATCTCACTTTACAAGGTATGATTCTTGAATCTAACCTTATGTTTTAAGCGTACGCCCGAAGTCGTGGCTTAATAGATAAGTGAGAAATTATAAAATTCGTACCCACGTAATTGTTTCCCCTAGAGTATGATTCTATATCCACACAATACTTGAATAACTCAATAAAAATGGCCTGTAGACCATACTTGAGTTTCCAAATAGACTTTTAAAAGTCTATCATAAACGAGAAAAGTGGAAATATAGAAACTAACTTATTTTCCTTGTATAAGTCTACTTTGTAAGACCAATAAACATTCTTCCTTATAAACGACAATAGGGACGACTGAAAACAGGGGAAGTCTTGAATAAAAATGAGAAAGGGAAGATATGATGTATCTCGATATTGAGTATGCAATGGCAACCCAATATCAGACCAGAAGTTCTGACAAGACCCATAATGCTTTTTGCAAAATGAATGGGCATTAACGTATGCCATATAAAAATATATACATATCAAGTCTAAACGACGAAAGTCAAATTGACTATATGCATAATTCGCTACTTCCCGAGGACAAATAAATTTTGAAAACAAATTTGATCTGTTGTCATAATATGAGTCTAAAATGAGCACAATTGTGGACTTATATTTTATAGAACCCACATCATACTATGAAACTTGTTGCTCTAACATAATTATTAGTAGTATTCCCTTGCAGTATTTATGTGCTTTTTACGCATTTTATTTTACTGTAAATGATTTGTCATCCTGAATACTCCTAAAAAACCGAGGATGCCATGTACTCCTTAAAAGTTTCAAAGGATATTCATCAAAATGAAATCCCTAATGACTCAAGAAACCAATAAAGCCTGAAGCTTTATCCAACTATGATCCGCATAATAGTCATTGTGAAGATGTAATCCTTCACAGTTTGAACAGAATTCATCTATTACCGGACAATATTAACTTGAGCATTTTAATGGACGTTCAAAAGTCCCACATAAATTCGAACAGAGGAATTAATTTGGAACACCAGAAGTGTCCAGAATCGACCAACTTTGGATCGATGTCACCCTGGTTTGATGATGCAAGACATCATTAACCAGACGAACCCGGAGATTCTTCAAAAAAGGGTGAAACTCTCATTATCCCATTCAAAAGGGAAAAATGATTACGAGATCATCTCCATTCACATGGACATTGACTCTCCTCACTTCCTCAAACGAATTTAAAATGATATACTATCATTAGTAAAATGAGACCTTTAGGCCTCTTGAGAGTATTTGAGGGATAAAAGTGGACTCACACTCCCTACATATGGCTAAAGATGTACCTTAGAGTACTCATCTATATATCCTCTTAAAATGGTCATAATCAAAACCTTGTTATCCAACCGCAGTCTAGATTATTATTAATCACAACGGACATATTACATTACTAGGATATTGGTTGGGCTTTTACTTACCCTCATACCACCCTCAAAAATGCCGCAGTGGAACTTATTCATCGGGACTAGCCCTCCTAGATGAATATGTTCCGAGATCCCCAAACGGGGGAGGCATTAGAGCACATCTTATAGATGGAGCCTTGACGGGTTCATATCCCTAGTTTTATGCTCAACTTCATTGAAGTCGAGCTATTTGCGGATTTTTGGGATAACACTGGGAAATCAATTTAACAACTGGAAGAAAATTGACCATCCTGAAGCTTTGTGTTCACACCCAAAAATGGGTTATATGTAAATCATTAAAATGATTTAAACGGATTACTTGTCCACTAGAAATCCAGTTGTAGGTGACCATGTGGGAGCATGCAAACCATCAGAACGCCTCCTTAGAAACTATTTATATGAGCCTGATCACCTCATATAAACAGTTTCCGAGAACCCCTAACGGGGGAAGCGTTTAGTGCACATCTTATCGATGGAGTCATGATGAGTTTACATTCCCATATCACCACTATGAACCATTTAAAACATTAATACATATGATCTGATTATCATGAATAGTGATGAGATCCTGAAGATCCACACTTATGAAACTGTTAAACAGTTATCAGACATAGCTACTGACAATATAAATATTGTCAAATTCACACATCCCTGCTACTAAAAATCCAGCCAGGATTGACATACCAACTATAATGGATGCAATCTACCAGTAGCAGAAGTGGATATCCTCAATGGATGAGAGGACATACCACGAGACCCTAAAACAATACCACCACAGGAAAGTGAGCTCATCTCCATATCCTCTCACTTTCCAGAACCTCCAGAAGAGATAAATCTGGAATAAATTGAATAATGTACGTACACGGAGAGGTATTTGGATAAAACACACTTGTCGACAATTACTCACATTTCATTTTGCCATTGATATCGTTCACAATCTCCGTTTCCTGAAGCAAACGCAGAAATTTGGCCAAATTATGTGGAACGAGGCAATAATAAGTCGAGCTGTACTCACTTATGAAATGCGAAGTGTTTTGACCTGAAGTCCTGATATCAAAAGATATCAAACCTGTGGGCTACCGAGTATTGTATAAATAAATAAAATCGTATGCTATAAGCAAAACGCTATAGCCTTAGAGGTTTATTTCGCAAAAACCAGGAAGTAACCATGTAAGATGAGTTTAACTCACTTACAAAAATAATCAAACTGATGCATCAGGCTCCCTGGTCATGATTGCGAAACCCATGCGATTAGCAAAGATAATTTTAGGCTATGTTGCTATGGATGATGTGACAACATACCCTTATGAATAATCATCCTGAAGATGAATTATCATCCTGAAGATGAAACCATCGTCCCGAAGATGAATAATCATCCCGAAGATGAAACCATCATCCCGAAGATGAATAATCATCCAGAAGATGAATAATCATCCAGCAGATGAATTACCATCCAGAAGATGAAATTATCATCCAGTCGATGAAGAAACATGGAAAATTGCAATCCACAAATACACCTACTGGTTATATGGATGCACATTAAGACCCCTTCCGTTCGCTGGAAGAGGGGAAGGATATCCTAGGTCCTGAAGTGCCTTACTCAAATGTCTTTTGTACACTCCTTTATCTGACAGTAAACACTTTAACCAGATACAGTGCAGCGCCTGCAGCACACCACTGGACCAGAGATATGTAGCTTCTGCGCTATCTCCAAGGGTCAATGATCATCCAACATGTTAAATGTATTTACAGATACATGTTACAGATCATCGCGATGACTGCAACAAAGAAGCGACCAACTCCTGGAGACCAGCAAAGCATACTTCCAAGGCAACATCAATCCCACCATCCCGAGAGGCTCATCAATCCAAGAAGCAAATCATAAGTACGCACAGCCAGGTCCTGCAATACCTCGCAGACACAGTGAAGACTGGTCAGAGACGTGATGCTACCTACCGAGTCTGCAGACCACTCCTCCTCAGAAGAGATCCCTCAGATTTAGTAGCTGCCATAGATGAGCGATACTTGTATAGATGAGCGATGTCTTGTATAGGTGAGCGATGCCTTGTACTTTGTACTTATTATCGGAACACTGTAAGAGATTGATGTATAGTTGCCTAGGAGATCTGCAAGCCTGCAGCTTGTACAGATCAGGGGGAGTCAAATGTAGTGTTGTACTCTTTTCCCTTGGCTATTGGTTTTTCCCACTGGGTTTTCCATAGCTAAAGGTTTTAACGAGGCAAACTCATTGACTCTGGATCCAGAAGTATCCACCCCCTAAATACTTCCACTAATCAGGGGAAGTTACGGAAACTGTACTCTTTTTCCTTGGCTATTGGGTTTTCCCACTGGGTTTTCCATTGCTAAAGGTTTTAACGAGGCAGTTATCCCTAACTTAGGATCCAGAAGTATCCACCTCTAGTGATATCCATCGATCAGGGGAAGTTACAGAGACTTGTACTCTTTTCCCTTAGCCATTGGTTTTTCCCACTGGGTTTTCTTTGGCAAAGGTTTTAACGAGGCAAGTACTCTTAAACTTGGGATCCAGAAGTATCCATAGACCCATGATCAGATAAGCTCCATGAACCCTGAAGCGTTCATCACGGCTTACAACAATGGATGGATAAGGGGAAGTGTTATAAACGGGTCTTGGAGGCCCAACCCGTTAGTGGGTATCCACCCATTATGTAACCATATTACTATAAATATAGGGCTACGGGGTTCCGTAGCCGCCATGGTTTACAACACTTTTAAAAAAATTATACTAGGTATAAATATTATGTTTCCTTTTATTTAGATTTTTAAATGAATTTTAAATTTTTTAAATATTATTATTTTTTATTAATTAAATCGGTCCGGCCAGGCCCGGGCTCAAGCTGGTCCGAGCCTCGGGCCGGGCTTTCGGCCCCAGGCCAGCCATTGGGCCTCCCGGTCAAACGGGCCATCCTGACCCGTGGCCCGATCAAAGGCCAGGTCAGGCCCGGGCCGGG
Organism: Scilla litardierei; assembly: GCA_030789695.1. NCBI lineage: Eukaryota > Viridiplantae > Streptophyta > Magnoliopsida > Asparagales > Asparagaceae > Scilla > Scilla litardierei. The sequence continues at coordinate 8,765,219 of CM061132.1, forward strand.
CCGGCATGATGGCCACCTTGAACCTCAATGCCAAGATAGTAGCTCATGCGGCACCACCGATTATGGACTACTTTATTCTCCCTCCAACAGGTTCAAATTAGTTGGATTCAGTGTCAGCGATTGGGCTGGAGATGTCGATGATCGAAAAAGTACAAGTGGATTTCTGTTCCATTTGGGAAACACTGCTTTCACTTGGACTTCAAAGAAGCAACCAATCGTCACACTCTCCACTTGTGAGGCTGAATACGTCGCCGCTACATAAGTGTTTGCCATGCAGTCTGGCTTCGTAACTTGTTGGATGAACTCGACATGCCTCAAAATGAAGCAACATATATTTATGTGGACAACAAGTCGGCGATTGCACTAGCAAAGAATCCAGTCTTTCATGATCGGAGTAAGCACATTGATACTCGATATCATTCCATTCGGGAGAAGATTGCAAAGAAGGAAGTCCAGGCAACGTATGTTTAAGACTCAAGACCAAGTTCCTGATATTTTCACGAAGCCGCTCAAGCATGAAGACTGTATGAAGATGCAAAATTTTCTTGGCGTTGCTAAATCAAGTTTATAAGGGTGATGTTAGATATAGAGATGAGAATGGACATGCCCAAAGCCAGATTGGGCAGTAGAGGAGGCAGAAGATGTTCTTCTCGTTCTTCCTCTCCGTCGAGTGGGTCCCGCACCCCACGAAGAACGTCTCCTCCACCAACGCCCCCAGCCACCCCAGCAGCGTCTGCTGTTGCTCCTCCTCCTGCTGCATGAACCTCCATATCATCCCAAAATCAACCACAACCCACAACTCTATCTCTCTATATGAAGATTTCATGGTAGAAGAAATAACTAACACCTGCTAATAGTGGTATTGTCTGCTAATAGTGGCGAACTACAAATCTTCAGATAGAGAGAGGTGATATTTGTGGTTCGCCACTATTAGCAGACAATACCACTATTAGCAGGTGTTAGTTATTCATTCTTCCATGAAATCTTCATATAGAGAGATAGAGTTGTGAGTTGTTGATTTTGGGATGATGGGGAGGTTCATGCTGCTGCAGCAGGAGGAGGAGGAGGAGCAGCAGCAGACCGGGGAGGCTGGGGGCGTTGGTGGAGGAGACGTTCTTCGTGGGATGCGGGACCCACTCGATAGAGAGGAAAAACGAGAAGAACATCTTCTGCCTCCTCCGCTGCCCAATCGGGCAAATCTTGATAGTACTGCTCTCCCTTTCGATCAGTGGTCCGTAGGTTGATTTTGGTGGTGGGCAGTTCTCCTGTCTATTATATGTCCCTGCTGCTTTTGTTTTTCATGATGAAAAACGTATCAACTTTTCTTCTCCTTTCACAGCAATCAATCACTTATGTCTCCAAATCTGATTAGATTTGATGAATCTTATTGAGAACCTTTGGCTTTAACATTGCTGAACGGACAAGACCGATCTGATTGGTGTAAAAGGAAGAAGAATGGCACATGCCCCGTGTCTGATTTCCTTTTGTGCCAAGAACGCATCCAAAGAGCCCAATTTTGGATTTCTACCAACATCAACATTGGCAGTGGGTATCATATTGCATTACTGCTCTTATCTATGGGTCTGTTCTGTTCTAGGTTTTTTATAACTGTCATTAGATTTAGATACTGGTAACAGGTTCAGACATTAGATTTAGGGCCTGTTCTTTTGGCTGAAATAGAGACGTGAATGAGAATAGGGACACTATTCATCTACTGTGCAGCTCCATTCCCAGCTCCATTCCAGATTCGTGTTCTTTTGGGCAAATTTGGGAATGCATGGTGACGTGGAGTCAAAAATTGCGGAACACGAGGCAATTTGTATTCCACCAAATTTGGGAGGAAAGCTTGGGAATGCATGGGAATAGAGGGGTAGGTGGGACCCACTCTCTCATCTCTCTCTCCTCTCCAACTCACCACATTTCCACTTTCTCATTCCAACTTTCCAATCCCAAAAGAACACAAGAATAAAAAGTGGACCCCACTTTCTATTCCAAACCCTAATTTCCATACTCCATTCCACCAAAAGAACACAAAACTCAATTTTCTCTCTCCTTGGAATACAAGCTTTCCCATATTCTCATTTTTCTATTCCAGCAAAAGAACATGCCCTTAGATACTGGTAATAACAAGTTGAGATCAGCCCATTCCGGCCGTCTCCAACAACTCGGAGCAGTCAGATGTCTGGTGAGCAAAAGTACCAAACGTTTGATGTGTCAGTCGTGTCAGCCAAGCAAGACGTCATACGTTTGACCAGCCATCGGACGTATGAGAGTTCTTCTTCAGACCCCTGAGTGGCATCTACGGTAATTAGTCCTTTGCTCTATGGAATAGAGTGTTTAATTTGTGCGAGAAAATTGGGTAAACAACACTAGTCAACGATGAGTTTTAATATCTACCATCGAATTTAAAAAGTTTGCTAGAATACCATCCCCCTTAAAAAAGAGACTAAAATACCATCTTCTTCCCAAAATCAAATCCCTTTGCGAAAACAAGTGCAACGAACGACGTTCTCCCTCCGACGAGCGAAGCCCAGCACCTCGCACCGCCTCAAACTCCCCTCGACAGCCTCGACACCGCTCATCGCCGCCATCCCACAACCCAACGCCGACAACACCCCCCATAAACGTCTACATCGACGCCGAACTCTGACCACCCCGCTTCGCCGTACTCTGACCACCCCGCAACTACGGCAACGCCTCGCCGTACTCCGACAAAGCCATACGAGTCAATTTGCGCCAATTTGCACCAATTTGCGCCAATTTGCGCCAATATACGCCAATATACGCCAATATACGCTAATATACGTCACGTTTCGTGACGTATATTGGCGTATATTGGCGCAAATTGGCGCAAATTGCCTCATATGGCTTTGTCGGAGTACGGCGAGGCGTTGCCGTATATGTGGGATGGTCGGAGTACGGCGAAGCGGGGTGGTCGGAACCCAACGCCGACAATACCTCTACGTTGACGCCGAACTCCGACCACCTCGCTTCGCCGTACTCCGACCACCCCGCATCTACGGCAACGCCTCGCCGTACTCCGACAAAGGCACTCGAGTCAATTTGCGCCAATTTGCGCCAATATACGCCAATATACGCTAATATACGTCACGTTTCGTGACGTATATTGGCGTATATTGACGCATATTGGCGCATATTGGCGCAAATTGCCTCATATGGCTTTGTCGGAGTACGGCGAAGCGTTGCCGTAGATTCGGGGTTGTCGGAGTACGGCGAAGCGGGGTGGTCGGAGTTCGGCGTCGACGTAGACGTTTATGGGGGGTGTTGTCGGCGTTGGGTTGTGAGATGGCGGCGATGAGCGGTGTCGAGGCTGTCGAGTGGAGTTTGAGGCGGTGCGAGGTGCTGGGCTTCGCTCGCCAGAGGGAGAACGTCGTTCGCTGCACTTGTTTTCGCAAAGGGATTTGATTTTGGGAAGAAGAGGGTATTTTAGTCTCTTTTTTAAGGGGGATGGTATTCTAGCAAACTTTTTAAATTGGGTGGTAGATATTAAAACTCATCGTTGACTAGTGTTATTTACCCAATTTTCTCAATTTGTGCGGTTTTCTTCATACTTCCGGAGTCCATCCTCTACGTCTGGCCCCCAGGGGCCAGGGTGACCAGACGTCTGGAAGGCAGACTCCGGACGTCTGATACGGCTGACTCTATTTTTTCCGGGCACAATCTATGACCATTGGATCGAGCGGTTCGAACCATAGAAGAAAAAGCATATGACTTTTGGGGATTTTTTGAATTCCCGTGCCCTCTTATTTTCTCTCTACTTCTGAGTAAGTTTTGATAGTGTGAGCTTGGTGTATTCATCCAAGTTATTACTCACTAGAAGCTATAACAAAGATCAAAGATGGGGTTTAGGGTTACCGAGAGATAAACAGCAGAGGCGATGACGAAGGTCCAGTACCGCCCCAGATGGGCGTCGGCGACGTAGGCCCCCAGGATCGGCATCAAGAACACGGTCCCGACCCAGTTGGTGACGTTGTTGGCGGCCTCGACGGTGCCCTGATGCAGCCTGTTGGTCAGGTACATCACCAGGTTCGACGAGATCCCGTAGTACGCCATCCTCTCAAACACCTCGTACACTGCGATTTTCGCACCGATCGTTAGCTAAATCGACGAGTTTGGTATCGAGAGAGAGATCGAGGGAGATGATCGAATGCTTACCGACGACGAAGGAGCAGGCCTTCCAGCCACCGGTCTTGGATCTGAGGACGGGGCTTCCCCTGAGATCGACCGAGCCGTCGTTTGCATACTCCCCTGCTCCTTCCTCCACTCTCCCTGCAGCCATTGGTTTTTTTTTAATGAGGGCAGGGCCTCAGCTTGGGCTGAGGAGAGTGAATTTATATGAGGATAAGGCGTTTTGACTGGTTACATACGATCTTTTGTTGCCTTGTGGGTGATACCAATAATGCATTGGCGATCAGGACGTCATCAAATCAACCAGAGTTGACTCCCCCAGTTTGAGGTGCTAAGTTAAAGAGAGAAGTTCTTGTGTTTATTCACTAGAAATTAGGGGTGGGCATCCGAATATTCGGATCGGATTATGTCTCAATCCACCATTCGATCCGATTGAATCGGATGATGAAAAATCTGATCCGCATCCACTAATAAAAAAAGTTAATCTGAAAATTCGGATGATTAGAATTTCGGATCGGATACGATTCGGATCGAATTAATATTAGCTTTATTGAAATTTTGAAGTTATTGATGCCACAATTTGTAACTCGTTTCATTAGATTCTGAAAGTTTAACTTTTAAACACTGAAGTCAATTCCAATGTCGAAACGAAATATCCTTACAAAATACAAATTGCTAGAATAACATAAGGAAGCTATCTCTGTTTGCAATATCTTCATACTAGTGTGGCATCAACTTCAAGGAGGATGAGCTTGACAACCAAGAGCTCTCCTTCAAGGAGGATGCAATTAAGTCTATTAGTCTTCTTAACCAATAGCCATGAATGCATTGATTCAGGGGCTTTTAGGTAGTAGTGAAAAACAATCGGATCGGATTGAGAATCGGATATTCGGATGAACTTAGACAATAACACAATCCACTCGAAACCTAATCGGATCGGATCACATTCTGTCGGATGAAAACTAAAATCCGAATCCGAATCAGTTTCAAACGGATCGGTTGGATCTGCTTATTAATAACAAGTCACTTTCATCGGATCAGATATCCGATGGATCGGGTGGATTCAATCGTTTAATTGGATCTTTGTCCACCCTACTAGAAATAACCCGTGAACTGTGTGCGGCAGAAAAAAAAACCCTCTACGAATAGGATGCGGTGCACGCGTGCAATCAAAAAAGAGTGAGAGCCCCAAAACACCACCCCCCGAATGAGACCCATGGAGTTTTTGGGTGTTGTTTGAACATGGGTGTGTTTGGGAGTTCTTTTTTGGGTTTTTTTAGTGTTTGGGGTGATGTGGAGGGTGATGTGGAGGAGGTGTGACATTGCCACATTGGACAACCCTCCTCAATTGTAATATAGACTAGAAATAACCTGTGTACATAGTGCACGACGCAAAAAAAAAATGTCACGAACATGATGTGGTGCACACGTGCAACAGAAAAGGAGCGAGAAGTGTGGGTGTCGGTAGCGTCGGGGTTAAGTGAGTAAAAGTACCAATGGCAAACATGTAAATAAGGGGGTTCAAAGGGGAGAAGAATGACAATGGTGACCATGTAAATAGAGGGAGACCAAAGAGCAAAAGTGGGAGGGATTTGTGATTGGGACAAAAGGTGTCACAATCAGCTTGTGACTGGGACAAAAGGGTGCCACCTAGGACAATCTTAGATGGACAATCCTTATCTGGAAAAAAACCAGTTGAAAAGGGGGGGAAGAAGAAAAAGTGTGGGTGTGTGTGGAGGGTCCTGGGCAAAAAATGCAAAAACCAGGCTGTATGTGCAAAATTCTTCACCTCCTCTCTTATCCGAATATGTGCACATATGGGACCGTGCACACGTGCATGTGGACCAGAAAAACGGTAGGAAAAGGTGGGGAAGAATAAAAAGTGCGGGTGTGGGTGTGGGAAGGGTCCAAAGACAAAAATGCAAAAACCATGGTTGTATGTGCAAAATTCCCTACATCCTCTCTTATCCATCAAAATCTCCTCTCTTTTTCAAATTTTCTTGTCCAATATCTCTTGATAACATCTCTCATTTGTATAGTAGATTTTTTTTCTTGAAGGCATCTTGTTCATCACTTGTATGTTCATCTTGATTGCACGACAGCAGTGTCGGCAGCGCTAACATCCGACAAAACCGTCTGCGGTTAATGTGTATGGACTTTTGCGGCTGGCTGGCCCATTTGAACCTTGTCTATTTTCATTTAAAAAAAATGGGCCCAATTTTTCATTCAAGAATGCCGTTGGGTGTGAACATTGAACCTCGTTTTGGCTTTTGCCAGCATCTTTTCAGCAATATCTGTCTCCATAAACTGCATAATTGCAAACATATGACATATGTAGTTACGTCATATATGCGTCTCGGAAGATCCACGATCATTTATTTTTTCGAATGATCATGATCACGTTTATTTTGATCTGCATATTTTAAAATCCAAAACATCAAATATTGGGTGAATCTTAGCGGTTTTGTCTGTTCATCCACATATCGCAAATTTAGCGATTCTTCAACCATTGTCAGAATTTAAGACGGTTCTTGATGCCACAGCTGCCCAACTACAAAACAGGCGAGACCAACTCCTCGCATTAACTAGAGAACGCCAACTTGTTGTCAAATGCTGGAGCATGAATATATTAAGAAAATAGAACAGCGATTAGTCTGTCATCATCAAGTCCTGTTGCATGGATCGTGAGCCAGAGGGGTCAATTCTTGCAGTCAAGCGGTGGGTTGGATCAGCTCTGCTGGCCACTTAATCTTGGTAGAATGATTCCAAGCTTGTAGACCTCCCTCATACGCCTCATTCTCATTCTCTCGCTACCATCCAAAGCAGTGTTCAACCAAGAAGATTGTAGTGTATGTTCTGCATCTTACTGGGGACACCGTTTGCTTGACGGAACCGACGCAAGTATGAGCGTCAGATGAGCGAACTGCATCAAGATTCACACGAACTTGACGACGTAACAGTCGTGATCCGTTGAAAAAAATGGGCGTTTTTGGGAGCATTAGCACGCGGCAGGGTGATTGCAGTTGAAGTGTTCGACCATTGGCCCCACAGAGCTAGAATTCGTCCTGCATTTTCATTGGTATGATCTCGCTGCCCACCATTTGATTACTTGAAGCATTGAACCTTTGCACAATCATTAGGAGGGACTGCACAAATTTTCTGATTGCAAATACCAGCGTTTTATGGAGCCGCAAATACTCAATGTGTGTGCTTCATAAAATGCCAAATAACACGCCTGTTTATCTATATTACAAATGGGGGATATTTACAAGCCCAGTTGGCAGTATTTGTCCCATGTGGCGGGTAGAGGGGGTGTGCCACCTTGGCATGGTGGGCCCTACTTGGTGGAGAGTGGGAGCTTGGGCTTGGGGTTTTGGCTGATGTTGTGGAGACAGAAAACCCAAATAACCAACCTTTTTATGGGTTTGCCATTTGTCTTTTTTCTTTTCGCCCTCTGCGTTGCACTTTAGTGCATGCTTTTCTCCCTTTTATCCATCTATGGTTTGGAATGAGATTTTTAAAAGCCTTTTTATTGAAATGAGACTACCATAGCTTTTAAAGACCATCGATATGGCAGAGTTAGGGTTGAAAAGAAAAATATTTTTGTTAAACATGGAGCTGTTGCAAGCCATGCTAGTGCTTACTACGTTGGTGATGTTTATTGAGTGTTAACTTGCTATCATTGAACTTTAAAAATGTTATCGAGTGATAACATAATTCTTTGGGCTTTGCCCAAGTGTTGTCATTCTTGAAGGATCCATCTCCTTGTGACTTCATCAACCCATTTTTGTGTGTGACTCCACTAACCTTTAATTTAAATTTTGATTATGTAAGCAATGCCTTTTTGCTCATCCCTAATCGCTATAAAATGAAGGTTTTTGATGAGAAGGAGAAGCACAATGGAAGAGAGAAGAAGAGTGGATGTAATGTGAGAATACTTCTCCGGGAGAGAGTTATGGTTTTTTTTTGAGAGAATTGTAAGTTTCTTCAGAGAGAGCACTTTTTTTTATTAAAGTGTTTGCTACTGTGTGTATTTATTTTCTTGTAAGAAATATATGTATTCATTTTTCTACCCAATTTTTACTTTTTTACGTGATCATTGAATTTTTCAGTGGTATGAGAGCCCATGTAAACTTTTACATGTGAAAAAATGTGGGAAATTTCACTTAAAAATAGAGATAATTTTTTCTCCAAACCATTGAACATTTTAATATCAAAAAGACAATCGAAGAATCATTCTCGGGAACAATGATTAAGCTGACGGTCACAAATTAAACAATTTAGAGACCTCGAATAGGGGATCTTCTTAGTTGTAAAGAAGAAGACTGGAAGAAGCCACAAGAAAGACGATGGGTCAAATTTGATGATGTATCGATCACATTGTCTTTCACCACATTACACATGCGACAGATATATATACACTCTGTCAGAAGCTAGAGGACATGTACCAGGCCAAAGTGTTGAATATTGGACTCCCCGGATTTGGTTTTGGATGATGAGCAAACATAAATAATTCATGAACTAACAATTTGTGAGCGCAGTATTGGAGATCGTCGCCAATTTCACGAGAATATTCAAAGCGACATCTCAACACTTCCAAAAGCTCGTATTCATGCCTAAAGCTTCGTTGAAGCTCTTGCGCCGTTTTGGAAGTTATGAAGATTCAATCGAAGCTCTCGAAGACCGTTTATTAAGGTTTTATTTATAGTCTTTTAGTCTCGATTGATAGAATGTTAAGCCTTGAGTATATCTTACGTTTCTATCTTCATTATGTTCTTTACGTAGCTCTAGGATCCTTGCACAAGTTCATTCTAACTTCCTCGAAGCGTCGCGCTTCGATTCGGATTTGTTTGTGCATGTTAGTTGGTACAAGAACAAGTACTGACCGACTAGATGGTGATCTAGTCGGTCGGCAACTGTTCTTGGACCGACTAGTTTGATTCCTTAATTTCTTGGACTTTACTGTTTACAGTTAGTCGGTCTACGTTGACTCACCGACCGACTAGTTTGTGAACTAGTCGGTCAGTGATGCTTCTTTGACCGACTAGTTGTGACTTACTGTTCACTCTAAATTTCTCCTAAGCTACTGTTTACCGTTAGTCGGTCTAAGAACGTTTGGTGACCGACTAGTTGACAATCTAGTCGGTCAACTTTTGTTCTTGGACCGACTAAGTCAACTTGCCTTCAGACTATTTCATTTTGCCTCTTAGTCGGTCTACGTTCACTGACTGACCGACTAGTTGTGAAACTAGTCGGTCAGAAAGTATTCTTGGACCGACTAGATTTCTAGGTCTGAAATTCTATCTCTTCTCAGATCTACTCTTAGTCGGTCCACGTTGTTTGGCTGACCGACTAGTTGATGAACTAGTCGGTCAGTGATTGTTCTTTGACCGACTAAGTCTCACAGATTTCTATCCGTTGGTGAATGACCTAACTTGTGTTTTTGGGTTCCTATAAATACGAACCTAGGTCATTTCTATCTAGGTTAGAGCTTCCATTCAGAGATTCATTGAGATCAAAAGAGATAGCCATTCTCCCTCAAATCTAAAGCTCTCTTCCTCACAAGAAACTCATTCTCTCTCATTTCTAGATCTAGAGAGAAGCTTGTTCTTGGTGAGCTCTTCAAGCTATTGCTTGATTCAAGTTTCCAAATCAACCCTAGGCACCCATTGCTGGTCATTTCCTTGGTGCTAGGTTTTGGTAACTTCATCTTCCTCAAATCCTTCATTCCACCTATTGGGTAAGAAAAACTCAAGGTATAGGATTTTGTGGTAAGAGTATTTATTTCATCTAAACTCTTTTATATTGCTTATTGGCTCTCTCGGTTGTGAGAGAAGTTTGTGATCCCGGGTTGTGGGATTCACTTTGCCATTGCATGTATGTTTTGATCTTGTGAAGGTTTTTTTTCACAAGATATTCATAGTGGAAATCTTGAGTTAGGGTTTCTAACTCAAGTATCCGGAGGGGATCCGGGTGGTTGGGACGTAGGATCACCGGGAACAAGTCGGGGAGACTTGGGTGGATCCGAACCCATTAACATCGTTTGTTAGCATTGTTAATTTCATTGTTGTCATTCAATTTAAGCTTCCGCAAATTGATTTGGTAGTTGTGTGCAATTTAATTTGGAATTATACGCCTTATTATTTTAAAGTACTATTCACCCCCCCTCTAGTACTTGTGCAGTAGCTGGTAGGGCATTACATTTGGTATCAGAGCCAGATACTCAGCTATGTCTGCCAACGACAACAAGACCGTGCCTCCACCTTCCAACTATGACACCTTCAGGAACCGTGAAGGAGCATCTTCGGTGATGGAAGGACATTCCTCTACGAGGCCTCCATTCTTCAACGGTACCAACTACGGGTACTAGAAATGCCGGATGGAAACCTTCCTTCGGAGTGCATCCTTATGGAGGACTACTATGAAGGAATACATCGAACCCAAAGAAGAAGATTTTGAGAAATGGACTACCGCGGAGGTCGTCGCGGAGGTAAGCAATGCCAAGGCAATGAACGCCTTGCAATGCGCATTGGAGCCCGAGGATTTCAATAAGATATGCACATGTAAGAGTGCATATCAAATTTGGAACTCTCTCCTCATACTACATGAAGGGACGAGTCGGGTAAGAGACTCTAAACTCGTAGTCGTAAACAAAGATTACGAAATGTTTCATATGCAACAGGGCGAGAAGATGAAAGAATATTACGCTCGTTTTGTTGACATAATAAACGAGTTAGAGGCCCTCGGCAAGTCCTACACTCAAAAGGAGAAGTGCTCAAAGATTATTGAAGGACCTCCCTCTTCTTGGGAAAAACGTACCTTCGCCATCGAGGAAGGTAATGACATGAATAAATATACCGTTGTTCAACTAATGGGTACTTTGATGTCATACGAGGTACGCAAAGATAGCAAGGTGAAGTTACAAGAAAAGATGAAGTCCTATTTGAACCTAGATGCGCCTAAGAAAAAGGCGATTGCATTCAAGGCGGCTTCATCCACCTCTACCGATGATGAGGACTCGGAGGAAGAAATGGACATGGAATCCATTGCACTCATGGCAAAGAAGTTCAATCGCTGCTTCCGAAAGGGTAACTTCAAACAAAAATCTAAGTTTACTTCTACTAACGCCTCTCCACCTTTGTGCTTTAAATGCAATAAGCCAGGACACATCAAAGCGGATTGTCCTCAAAACAAGCAAAAGGAGAAGTGGAAGGCGCCGAAGTTCGACAAGTCAAAGAAGTACAAAAAGGGGTACAAAAAGGGACTTGTCGGAACAACATTCACCGACTCCGAGGATTCCTCAAGCGGAGAGTCGGACGATGAGCACGTGGAGCAAGCGCACATGTGTTTCATGGCAAGAGAGGAGCACGATCAAGGATCCTCCTCTTCCGATGATAGTAATGACGAAAGCGATGAGGTAACGATGGATGATCTTAAAAATGCTAACTCTCAACTTTGGTCAAAATACACTAAGCTAGTAAATAGATATACTAAGGTAAAAGATGACCTAGCTAGCATTCAAACATCGCCTAAGAATATCATCACCAACAACGACACCGTTGTTGAAGAGTTAAGAAATGAGATTGTAAATCTCAAATCGAAACTTGAACATGTTAGCATTGAGGATGCGGAAGAACATGAGATAGCGGATTTAACTTCTCAAAACTCGACTTTGAGTATTGAGAACGAGAATCTTAAATCTCGTGTTTATGTGCTCACATCGCAAGTATCCAATTTGGATACTTCTATGCGTTCTCTCAAAGAGAAATATGAGAACACATATGGCCGAATTAACAAATTCAACAAAGGTAAAGACCATTTGGATAAAATCCTAAGTGACTTACTTCCGGCCAATCACCACATTGGCTTGGGGTATATGATGGGAAATTCATCCAAGTCGGTCACTACTTTTGTTAGGCCAACTTCCGAAGCCTCAACGAGTGGGAGCAAACACTCTATTGGTAGTTCATCTACCAATGGTGCTTCCACCTCGTCCACACCCTCTTTCGGAAAGAAACCCACTTTGGGTGGACCTCCAAAGAAGGGGCATGCTTACATGTACACCAATACCATGCCACGTAGGAACACACGTCCTACTCCACCGTCTCACACATATGATGATTTTTATGCAACACATTCTCGGGCACGTGCACACCAAGTGAGACACCCTCACGCACGTGTTCCCTCACATGCATATGTACACCCGCCTCATCATATGAATAATTCTCATCGTGCACCATTCCATCATGTCCCGTATGCCTATCCACAACATGCATCACGTAGAAATCAACGTCGTATGCATGCACCCAATAGGATGATGGCTCCCAAAATCTTCACTATTTGGAGCCCAAAGGACACAAGCATGGACGAAAAACAAATGTATATGAATGCTTATTTTTCGGATGTTGTGCATAGTAAGAATTATGTGGGGAAGTCTAAGTCCACTTGGACTTGGCTTCCAAAGGTCTAATCCCTTGGTCCCAATGACCTTGGGTACCATGATATGAAATTGTCTATCTTTAGGTACTCAAGGAAACGAAAAAGGGAAGGAGCAACAAATTTAAATTTAGCTCCAAAGGGAATTGGATACTCGATAGCGGGTGTTCCAAACACATGACGGGTGACGCTCGTTTGCTCTTCGGAGTGGTTCCCATTGCGAATGGAAACCGCGTCGTATTTGGAGACAACGAGAGCGGAACCATCATAGGTGTTGGTAAAGTCGGTAACCCTTCTAAACCATTAATTAGTGATGTTTATCTTGTTAGTGGTTTAAATCATAATCTTATTTCAATAAGCCAACTTTGTGACAAAGGTTACAAAGTTAGCTTTGCGAAAGGATTGTGTCATATTTTAAGAAAAGATAATGAAAAATTATTATTTTCCGGAACTCGTCGTAAAGACATTTATATTTTGGATCTTCCTAAGTCATATGAATAATGTCTCGTTGCCAACACAAGTGAACAACACTTATGGCATCGACGCTTTGGACATGTGAACTTTGGAACACTATATAAGCTTTCAAAATTGAATTCTATTAAAGGTTTTCCGAAGCTTGTTTTTGAAAAGAAAAGTTTTTGTGATTGTTGTCAACGCGGCAAGCTTCCTAAATCTTCATTTAAACCTAAGAAAAGCATCTCTACTAAACGGCCACTAGAGCTATTACATCTAGATTTATTTGGGCCAACTAGGGTAGCTTCCTTAGGAAATGCAAGGTATGGACTTGTCATCGTAGATGACTATTCAAGATTTACTTGGGTATTTTCATTGTGTAATAAAAATGAAGCTTTTGAAAACTTCACAATTTTTGTTAAGAAAGTACAAAATCTCTTAGGAACCACCATTGTCACTATTCGTAGTGATCATGGAGGTGAATTTGAGAATGAGTCTTTTGAGACATTTTGTGATGAAGTTGGTATTACTCACACCTTCTCTTTCCCTCGTGCACCTCCTCAAAATGGTGTAGTTGAGAGAAAGAATAGGACGCTAGTGGAATGTGCTCGCACTATGCTTGATGATAGCCAACTTGGCCATCAATTTTGGGCGGAAGCGGTACACACCGCTTGCTATGTGTTTAATAGAATACTTTTGAGGCCCGGCACTAAACAAACTTGTTATGAATTGTTGTTTGGTAGGTTGCCTCAAGTTAAACATTTTCGAGTTTTTGGTTCGAAATGTTTTATTAAGAACACATATGGTAGTTTGGACAAATTCGATCCAAGATCCGATGAGGGGATTTTTGTCGGATATTCTTCGCGTAGCAAAGCCTACCGGATATTCAACAAACGAACCTCAACGATCGAGGAGTCGCTTCATGTCTCATTTAATGAAGGATTTGTTCCAACTAGAATTTCAAATGATAATGATTCTTTGGATGTTTTATGTGATTCGTTTGATAATTCTAAGTCTAATGATTCTATTGATTCTATTGAGACTAATCCAACTAATGAAGTTGTTGAGAATGTTCCTAGTGATCAAGGTATTCCCAAACGGCTTCATACTGTTCGTGACCATCCCCATGAGCAAGTCATTGGCAATATTCAAGATAGTGTCAAGACGAGATCACAAGTCCACCACTTCGCAAATTGTGCCTTTGCCTCATCGATAGAGCCAAAGAATATTAATGAAGCATGCGAAGATAGCGCTTGGATCTTAGCCATGGAGGAGGAGCTCATTCAATTCGAGAGAAATGAAGTTTGTGAGCTTGTTCCTTTACCATTGAAGAACCACACCGTCATAGGGACAAAGTGGATCTTCAAGAACAAAACCGACGAAAACCAAGTCGTCGTCCGGAACAAAGCTCGGTTAGTAGCTCAAGGCTATCGTCAAGAGGAAGGTATCGATTTCGAAGAATCTTTCGCTCCGGTAGCTAGATTAGAATCAATTAGATTACTTTTGTCTTTTGCATGCCATAAGAATTTTAAATTATTTCAAATGGATGTTAAAAGTGCATTTTTAAACGGAGATGTCGTTGAGGAAGTTTACGTTTCTCAACCTCCGGGTTTCATAAATGAAAAATTTCCAAATCACGTTTTTAAACTAAAGAAAGCTCTTTATGGTTTGAGACAAGCTCCTCGAGCTTGGTATGATCGCCTAAAGAATTTTCTTTTGGATTTGAATTTTAAAATGGGCGAAGCCGATTCTACATTTTTTATTAAGCATGCGAATAACGATATTTTATTAGTTCAAATTTATGTTGATGATATCATTTTCGGTGCTACTAACTTCGCTCTTTGCGAAGAGTTTTCTAATGTTATGAAGGAACAATTTGAGATGAGCTACATGGGCGAACTCAAATATTTCTTAGGTCTCCAAATTCGCCAATTGAACGATGCAATCTTCATCCACCAAACAAAGTACACGGTGGAGTTGCTAAAGCGATTTGGAATGGAGAATGCCTCCGGGAAAAAGACTCCAATGAGCATGACTACGCATCTTGATAAAGATACGAGCGGAAAAGATGTAGACATTCGTCTATATCGAGGTATGATAGGTAGCTTACTTTATCTTACCGCGAGTAGGCCCGATATTATGTTTGCCGTATGTATATGTGCTCGTTATCAGTCTCAACCTAAGGATTCTCACTTAGTAGCGGTTAAACGTATTTTTCGCTATCTAAGTTACACTTTAGATTTTGGATTACTTTATCCGAAATCTAGCACATATGAGTTAGTCTCATATAGTGACGCTGATTATGCGGGATGCAAATCCGACAGGAAAAGTACTAGTGGCACTTGCCATTTTCTAGGAAATTCTCTTGTCTCTTGGTTTTCCAAGAAGCAGAATTCGGTATCACTTTCAACCACCGAGGCGGAATACATTGCCGCCGGTGCCGCTTGTGCCCAGGTTCTTTGGATGAGACACACATTGAAGGATTTTGGTATTCATTGTGATACTAGCCCTATCATGGTGGATAACCAAAGTGCTATTTGTCTTTCAAAGAATCCGGTGCACCATTCCCGATCGAAACACATAGATGTCCGACATCATTTCTTAGATGATCATGTTGCTAAAAAGGACATCATATTAGTGTACGTTGAAACCCAAAAGCAAATCGCCGATATTTTCACGAAACCCCTAAAGGAGGACTCCTTTGTGCGGTTGCGTCGAGAATTGGGGATTATGGGTGAATCCGAGATATAGGATTCATATCTAATGCAATCATCTTGCATGCTAATATATTTCGCGATATTTCATTCATGCTAGATTTATTGAATTTTTGGGAATTTTATGTGATTTATTTGAATTTATGATCGAATTCGTATTTGAAAGTCGTATTTAAGATTTCGACGTTTTATGGGGTAATTTAGATGACTAATGAGTGAGTTAGGATGTTTCATCCAAGTGGTTTGTGAAGAGAAATCAAATTTCTACTTTTGGACTCTTCTAGTCGGTTTCAGTTCACTTGTCAACCGACTAGATGCTCATCTAGTCGGTCAGCAAATGAACTCAGACCGACTAGATCATGCAAATATCCATCTCCTATCATTTTCTTTTGTTAGTCGGTCATAGTATACTTTCCGACCGACTAGATTGAAAACTAGTCGGTCAGTGAATATACTGCGACCGACTAATTCTAGCCCTAAAAATCCTTCTGAGCCACTGTTTCGACTTAGTCGGTTCAAGCTCATTGACCGACCGACTAGATCGTAATCTAGTCGGTCAGTGCTTGAACTGTGACCGACTAAGTGTGTTAGGGCATTTGTGTCTTTTAGCTTCCAGACCGACTTATACTCATTTTGATCCGACTAATTTCATTATTAGTCGGTCTTCTCTCCAGCTCAAGCCCGAAAACCCCCAAACCCCACTCGAAACCCTTCGTCTTCCGGCTGTTTCTCCGTCGATCGCCGCCGTCCGCCGCCGTCGACTCCTCCTCCTAGGTAAAACCCACTCTCCTAGGTGTCTATTTCCTATTCTAGGGTTTGCTTTCCTTGATTTCAAGCTCTAGCTCCTAGGGTTTCAATTTCTAACCTAGGGCTTGTGTTTTTCGAATCTTAGGGTTTGCTAGCTTGTGATCTCTAGGTTGTTTTTGATCTTATCGTCGTGTGCTTGTGCTCGTAGTGCTATGGCTAAGACTAGAATTCCTATCGCCTCTTCCGGGGCTTCTCCTATGACCGTAGGGCCTTCCGACCCTAGGAATCCCTCGAAGCCTAAGCGTCGTGCCAAGTCTACCCAAGGCTCTCCATCTTCGCCTCCTCCTAAGAAGCCTAGGACTGCGACAGTTAAACCCCGCAAATCCAAGACCAAAAAGCCTATTCTCCACACTCCGGCTACTCCTCCCGATTCCGACACTGATTTTATCCCAGAGGATGAGCCTACTAGGGAACCCACTCCACCTCCGAAGACCCGTAAGGCTAAGGGTAAAGCTCCTATGCCAGTTGGCGGTGTAGACATATCGTTGTGCCGCGATGACCCTCAGTGTCTCGCAGCGTACAACCGTATAGAGCACTGTCCACTGTTGTTAGAGCATTACGTTCAGTTCTCTGATTTTCTCGGCCTTGCTGATCTTCTGTCTTATAGTGGCCTTCTAGATTATCTCCGATACGACCCTAAGGCCAATCCCAAACCGTATCCTCGCCTAGTGAAATTGTTCTATGCCAATCGTATTCGAGGCCAGTACGACGCCAGCCACTCCATTGAGACGACTGTCTTGGGAACCCCTATAGTTCTCACGGCAGAAATCTTGGGGGAGATTCTTGGTTGTTCGTCGTGTGGTCTCCTCCCTTCGGACATTTCAGTAGACGACATTTCTTCCTTGGATCAGACTATTCTTTCTGAGATTTTCCAGGTTATCCCCTCTGCATTCATTGGTGTTCCATCGAAATCTTTTAAGCCGAATGCGTGGGTTCTTAACCTGATTTTGAAGTCATGTCTCCTCCCTAAGTATGGATCCTCTTCACTCCCATCCCAGCCGTTCTTGAAATTGATCTACGCTCTTTTCTTGGGGTGCGAGATTAATTGGGCTCGCGTGATACTCGATAAGATGGATTCTTTCGAGTGTATACGCAAGACCAATAAGTCTGCGCACATTCCATACCCCTGCCTGTTGACTCTCGTATTCCGTCATTTCCGAGTCCCCCTCCCTCCTGACGATGAGCGTCCCTTGGGTACGCCTCTGAACGCGACGGCAGTGAAGAAATCTCTAGCGGCACTTCGTCACGTGCAGAGGTCTACCGCATCTGCATCTCAGTCTACTCCGTCAGCTGCTGCAGCCTCCTCTTCCCCTGCTACATTGGACGATGTCGTACGCCTACTTCGTCAGCACGACTCCCGTTTGGCTCGTACTGAGGAGGTAGTCTGCCGTATGGCACGTATGATGGGGATTGATCTTCCTCCGTCTGTGTCTGAGGCCGAGGAGATGGACGATGAGGAGCTTGACGAGCTTGTCACTTCTTTTGCCCGTGGTGATGAGGCCACTGCTGCTGCTGCTGGTACTTCCACTTCTGCTCCTGGAGTTGGCACCACTGCCGGTGTTCCAGAGCCTTCTGCTTCAGCTCTTCAGCCTTCTGAGCCTGCTGCTGACCAGTCTTCCGAGCCTGCTCATGTATCTCCTGCTGCTGTTGACACTGCCACTGCTGCTGCTTCTGTCGAGACCCCTGCTGCTGTTGAGATTCCTGTTGATGAGCCTGTTGCTGAGATCTCCACTCATGCCCCGACGATTCCATCTGTTGAGACACCTCTACTCCCTGCAGAGCCTGAGTCCACTCCGTCGACTGGACCCACGGAGACTGCAGATCCTGCCACCTCCTCGTGATCGCTTGTTTCGAGGACTCTCCACTACGCTTTGGATGATTTATCTTAGTGAGAGTATTTTGGGTTAGGATGGGGTTGAGAGATGTTTGGATGTATTTTTTTGTGCTTTCCGGATGTCGGAGTTGGATATTATGTTATGATTTGTTTTGATGTATGTTGATATACTTTAATGATGTTAATGATGATGATGTATTTTTTTGTTTATATAGATGATATGTAGCACTTGATATGATGTACCTCATATATTCGATGTGATATCTTTTTGGATGTACTCATGTTGTCTCTACATATATATATGTTCATCGTCATTCACTTTGTCATTTATTCGTCGTGCATTTGTTTTATATATATTCGTTGAATGCATTTGAAATGTGAATTCGTCGCTCGACGATTAAAAACTTGGTTAAAAAGATTTAAATTCTATAATTGTATAGAATTGTTTTCCATGCACAAATTTAGCCAAGAACATTGAATATTGAAGAGTATGTTTCTTTATTCAAGAAATGAATAATTAATTGGTATTTTTGATGATTTTTGATTTTTTTTGTGATAGTGGACATTTTGGCACACCTTGATTTGATTTCCACATTTTTATTACCTTGGTGTCAAGTTGGTCCATTGTCTATGTCTACGACTCCCGATGCTGGATTTTACATTTCCTAATTGTTGTCGTTGTATGCCCCCCATTTTTGGGATAATGCCAAAGGGGGAGAGATAATGATAATAAATAGCGCAAATGAAAATTTAACTCAATTTCCAAGAATCTAGTTTGATATGTTAGATTCAGGGGGAGTTAAGATACATATAGGGATTTTCAAAATCCGATATTTCAAAAATCGATTCTCATTATATATCTTACTCGTCTGCTTGATGCAATTCATACATATTCATATTGGAATTAACGTGTCATCAATGCAGGGGGAGTAAGTATTTTACATTTGAATTACTATTTTTTGATTATTATTTATGTTGGTTTGTCATCACCAAAAAGGGGGAGAATGTTGAATATTGGACTCCCCGGATTTGGTTTTGGATGATGAGCAAACATAAATAATTCATGAACTAACAATTTGTGAGCGCAGTATTGGAGATCGTCGCCAATTTCACGAGAATATTCAAAGCGACATCTTAACACTTCCAAAAGCTCGTATTCATGCCTAAAGCTTCGTTGAAGCTCTTGCGCCGTTTTGGAAGTTATGAAGATTCAATCGAAGCTCTCAAAGACCGTTTATTAAGGTTTTATTTATAGTCTTTTAGTCTCGATTGATAGAATGTTAAGCCTTGAGTATATCTTACGTTTCTATCTTCATTATGTTCTTTACGTAGCTCTAGGATCCTTGCACAAGTTCATTCTAACTTCCTCGAAGCGTCGCGCTTCGATTCGGATTTGTTTGTGCATGTTAGTTGGTACAAGAACAAGTACTGACCGACTAGATGGTGATCTAGTCGGTCGGCAACTGTTCTTGGACCGACTAGTTTGATTCCTTAATTTCTTGGACTTTACTGTTTACAGTTAGTCGGTCTACGTTGACTCACCGACCGACTAGTTTGTGAACTAGTCGGTCAGTGATGCTTCTTTGACCGACTAGTTGTGACTTACTGTTCACTCTAAATTTCTCCTAAGCTACTGTTTACCGTTAGTCGGTCTAAGAACGTTTGGTGACCGACTAGTTGACAATCTAGTCGGTCAACTTTTGTTCTTGGACCGACTAAGTCAACTTGCCTTCAGACTATTTCATTTTGCCTCTTAGTCGGTCTACGTTCACTGACTGACCGACTAGTTGTGAAACTAGTCGGTCAGAAAGTATTCTTGGACCGACTAGATTTCTAGGTCTGAAATTCTATCTCTTCTCAGATCTACTCTTAGTCGGTCCACGTTGTTTGGCTGACCGACTAGTTGATGAACTAGTCGGTCAGTGATTGTTCTTTGACCGACTAAGTCTCACAGATTTCTATCCGTTGGTGAATGACCTAACTTGTGTTTTTGGGTTCCTATAAATACGAACCTAGGTCATTTCTATCTAGGTTAGAGCTTCCATTCAGAGATTCATTGAGATCAAAAGAGATAGCCATTCTCCCTCAAATCTAAAGCTCTCTTCCTCACAAGAAACCCATTCTCTCTCATTTCTAGATCTAGAGAGAAGCTTGTTCTTGGTGAGCTCTTCAAGCTATTGCTTGATTCAAGTTTCCAAATCAACCCTAGGCACCCATTGCTGGTCATTTCCTTGGTGCTAGGTTTTGGTAACTTCATCTTCCTCAAATCCTTCATTCCACCTATTGGGTAAGAAGAACTCAAGGTATAGGATTTTGTGGTAAGAGTATTTATTTCATCTAAACTCTTTTATATTGCTTATTGGCTCTCTCGGTTGTGAGAGAAGTTTGTGATCCCGGGTTGTGGGATTCACTTTGCCATTGCATGTATGTTTTGATCTTGTGAAGGTTTTTTTTCACAAGATATTCATAGTGGAAATCTTGAGTTAGGGTTTCTAACTCAAGTATCCGGAGGGGATCCGGGTGGTTGGGACGTAGGATCACCGGGAACAAGTCGGGGAGACTTGGGTGGATCCGAACCCATTAACATCGTTTGTTAGCATTGTTAATTTCATTGTTGTCATTCAATTTAAGCTTCCGCAAATTGATTTGGTAGTTGTGTGCAATTTAATTTGGAATTATACGCCTTATTATTTTAAAGTACTATTCACCCCCCCCCCCCTCTAGTACTTGTGTAGTAGCTGGTAGGGCATTACACAAAGCCCCTCGGAATAAAGCCTTATTAGAGGCAATTAGTTAATTTGAAATTACAGAGTGGAATTTCCGTACCCGAGCACTTGAGCGAGTTCCAGAGCCAAGTTGATCAGTTATCTACGATGGAGTTATAGCTTGGGGTGGAAAACAAGCTTTTCTCATTCTCAGTTCTATTGCTAATAATTAGGAAACGCTTGTAGTATCTCTTAGTAATTCGGCCCCAAAATGGCAAACTAAGCATGTCTATGGTTAAGGATGTCCTTTTCAACGAAGATGCCAAAAGAAAAGATGTCAGCAGAAACCAATCACATGACCTCGTCAAAGAAACTCGAGGAAGACAGTAAGGAGTTGGTCGAGGCTAGGGCAAAGGCAGAAGTAAGAGTCTCGTGGTAAGTCAACAGATGCGATGAGATGTATCTACAAATGTTATCATTGTGGAATAGATGACAACATGAAGAAGAATTACCAGAAGTTGTTACACGAATAATGTCGAAATGGTTTTGAGCAAAAGACCAAAGATGGAGAAGCTTTACTCAATTGTACATGAGAAGCGGCTATTTGCTCCATCCAAGAAGAGACATGCCTCAATATCTCTAACCAGAACAATGGGTGGGTGGGTGGTACTGCAACATCCTACCACGCCACTCCTCATAGAGATTTCTTCACCACCTACAAAGTGGTAGATTTCATCACCACCATGCAAGTTTATGTAAGATTGTATGAATTGGCGACGTTCAGATTTAAACGAACATTGGTTGTACAATAACTTTGAAGAATGTCCGACATAAGACAGACCTCCGGATGAACTTACTCTCTAAGACAGTCCTTGATAAATAAGGTTTTGACAACCACTTTAGCAATGTGACACGAAGAACGATGAAGGTGACATGATTATTACAAAGGGGCATACTTGGCTGTACAATAACTTTGAATAATGTCCGACATAAGACAGACCTCCGGATGAACTTGCTCTCTAAGACAGTCCTTGATAAATAAGGTTTTGACAACCACTTTAGCAATGTGACACGAAGAACGATGAATGTGCCATGATTATTACAAAGGGGCATACTTGGCTGTACAATAAATTTGAATAATGTCCGACATAAGATAGACCTCCGGATGAACTTGCTCTCTAAGACAGTCATTGATAAATAAGGTTTTGACAACTACTTTAGCAATGTGACACGAAGAACGATGAAGGTGCCATGATTATTACAAAGGGGCATACTTGTGGTAAGTTGTACAAAACTCATGAAAATATGTATAGACAGCTCTAACGCGATGGAACGCCTGGCTACTTAAAATCTGTTGCACCAAAGACTCGGTTACATGAGTGAAATATGATTATCTATCTCTTAACAAAGAAAGAGCTTTTCTCAATAACCAGGGATACTATACTAGATCATTATCAACATTGTATAGCTGGCAAACAACATAGAGTCACATTCAGTTTCTCTTCACTAAGAATATCAGAGTTGCTTAGTTTGGCACACTCTGATGTTTGTGGTCCCTTGTATATTGAATCAACAGGTGGCAATAAGTATTTTCCGACCTTTGTTGATGATGCTTCTCGAAAGGTGTGTGTTTACTTCTTAAGAATGAAAGATCAAGTGCTTAACAACTTCTTCCACATTACGGTCGAACGTGAGACAAAAAAGAAGTTAAAAGTGTCTCTGCTCAAACAATGAAGGTGAATATACTTTCAAAGAGTTTAATGTCTATTGCAGAAGCCATGGTATTAAACATATGAAGACAGTTCATCTTAATCCATAATACAACAGAGTAGCTAAGAGAATGAATCGAACGATAATGGAGAAGGTTAGAAACATGCTCCGTATGGCTAAGGTGTCAAAAGCCATTCCGAGGAGAAACTGCTGCTCATGCTGCCTGCTATCTCATCAACATATTACCATCAATATTGTTGAAAATTACAATTGTAGAATTGTAGAGAATGTATGGTCCAAGAAAAATCCCGCATATTCTCATGTTGCTTAGCCTTTGCACATGTATCCAAGGAGTAAAGACAAAAGCTTGATGTAAAGACAACTCATTGTATCTTCATTAGCAATGGAGATGAAGAATTTGGGTGCAAATTGTGGGG
This sequence comes from Scilla litardierei, assembly GCA_030789695.1. Taxonomy (NCBI): domain Eukaryota; kingdom Viridiplantae; phylum Streptophyta; class Magnoliopsida; order Asparagales; family Asparagaceae; genus Scilla; species Scilla litardierei. Next base: position 8,788,464 of record CM061132.1, read on the forward strand.
CTCAAATTTGAAGAAGGTTATTCAGAGCAACAGACGCTATTCTAAAAAATGAGTCCTTAGAAGATATTGAAAAGCCAGTGGCATCTTCCAATTCAAGTTCAAGTGCCCAGACTTCCAATCCCAGCACCAACGTAGTAATACGATATAGAAAATGTTTTGCTTGCACTTTTGTGTTAGTCAATACAAATTATTAACTTAGGAAATTAAATTACCCATCAAAACTCAATACAAATTACAAATTGAAGCAATCTAAAAATTTCTTCTGCTTGAGAATTTATTGACTCTTAAAAATTAAGAATACAAGAGTCTTAAAAATCAAATGATACAAATTACATTACATCCTATTGACTCTTAAAAATCAAATGATAGGATATTCTAACTAAATGATGGTGAATGATGGAAAGCATGTTGAGATCAACGCAATGGTTCGATCAATGCACGATTAACTACACAAATTCAGGGGCCTAAACAAAAAATACAGCCAAGCAAGCTTTCATTTATTTGTGTTCCCCAATAGCCACACTCACAGCACAAGTGTAATTAAGAATACAAAATGAACAACACAAGGATCATAAAAAGATCACATACAACAAGATTGAAGAACTCACAAGCAATCTTCAGCAGCTCCTTTCCGAGTTCAATGCCATCTCCAGCCTCACCTCAAATGGTGTTGAATGCCAGTTCACTCGCTTATCCTGCAAAAAAAAATGCAGCCAAAAAAAGAACGAAATAGTTTTTAATCTTTTATAGCACAAATTTAATTCGCAAACTAGCATTCAAATCTGCTACCTCTCTGTACTTGCTTGTAGTGTTTGGGATGCCTTTGGCATCCGAGTTCTCAGCTGCAGGGTTCCAGTAACTCCCAACGGTGCCCAAGATGGGGATTTCATCAGGGTTCCTGCTAGGTGACCTCCTGGGTGATGAAGTCACAGATGACTGCCTCAGATCCTCGACGGTTAAAGCGCCCAAAATAGGCCGATCCTCTCGGCTCACCGATGAGTTTGACCACCGAGGATCACTCCCTCGAGGTGTTTCTTCCCTTCGAGGATCCTCCGACGAAACCAACCACGTCGAAAGACTCGTATCCACTGAGATCTCCTCTTCGCTGTTGATAGGCTTTCGAGGCCTGTTCCCCTTAAATGCAGGCTCAGGACTGAACCCTGTCACCTTGGTTTCTAGCCCAAACTGGCTGTTTTCTTTGTCGGCGTTCCTCGCCTTGGTTTCTAGCTTGTTGTCAATGTCCTCTTTGTTGCGATTCTTCAATGGCAGTGCCCCTACTTTGACTTCCTTCCACTGCGACAGATTCTCGACTGGATTCAGCACCGAATGAACGTACTGGCTCCGGTCCCTTGCAGCTCCATTCGCCGTAACACCAATAGGCATCGGACTATCAACTTCTTCACAGTTCTCCTCCTGCTCCTTCTCCTTGCCCATCGGTAGAGAAAAGAACGACTCGTAGGAGTCCTCTTCGGCCCCCACAACAGCAACTTCATCCTCCTCCTCATCTGCATCAAAGTCACTGTCATCATCATACTCCTCTTCATCGTCGCTGCTCTCGCAATTTTGGTACCGATAGTTCGAGCCCGAGCCAACTTTGCCTTCTTCTGTTTCTAGTGCCTTGCCCTCTACCTCATCATCATCCTCCAACGGGTCTTCGGTACCTTCACGGGCCGCGACATCTTCGTACGTTTTGACATTGAGATCGAAAGTAACCTTCTTCCTGCAGCTGCCGAAACTCGCGTTCTCCTGCCTCTCTCTGCAAACAAAATTGAGAAGTAATCAGCAATTGGCTTCTCACAGACATTTCAACAAACACCCAGCACGCGTTAAGAAAATGCCTCGGCTCTGGACCAGGGAAAGCATCTGGAACTGCCGCTGCTTCCTTGACGACGGGTTTTTGAGGAGACGGGCTTGTTTGCAAAGGACGGTAGCTTTGATTTACCTGAAAAATCAACGAGAGTATGCATCAAAAACTGAAATTTGCGAAGAGAGACTGGGGATTTGAAGGAGCCGTGTATGAATTTGGGGGTTTACTCGATTGATGGGCAGCGGTTTCTTGGTGCGCCGCCTCTGTCTTCGATCCTTGGCTCCCCCGAAACAGGCGAGGAAGCAGCCCATTTGGGAGAGAGATCAGTTGGGTCTCTCTCTCCCCTCTATGGTTAGGGTTTTAGTGAAGCTTTCAAGTTGGGTGGGGGATTGATTTTAGAGAGAGAAAGATTTTTTCTTTTTTCTTTTCTTTTCCTTCTTTTTTTGGTTTGGAAATGAAACGGTCAGGAAGTTTGAAGGAGAATATGGCCGTTGGACGAGGAGCCTCTCCCTCTCGGTGCGTGTTGTGTGTATTAATTAATTATTTAAATAGTGGATAAGGGGCTTGTTATCCAATCCAGCTGTCGTTGTCTTTTTCTCCAACCAGACCCGGTTGACGGTCCGACCGGTTGAACCGGCCGGTCCGGACCGGTTTCCATAACGTTGCAAATCAAAACAGAAACAAAGGATCACTAGCGTGACTGCCACATGGGAAAATATGCGCACAGTATTTGTATGATTTTAGAGTGTTTTGGTTTATGGGTATTTTCGGTATTCTCAACTATACGATGAGCAAAAAATTAAATAATAATATTTAATTCGTATGTACGCGGAGTAAAAATTTGACCGGTCGTGTGCAGAGTAAAATAGTAGGTGCCCATAGCAATTCCCCGAAATTAATTTGGTTTCGGAATTGGGGTATCAAATTTTTTTTTCATTCCATAAAATCATTTGTGTCCTAAATTTTTTCTACCCGATCGACAGTTTTCAGGTATTTAATTTGATAAACATCTTCGAAAGAATTTTAACATGCTTCGAATCATCCTTCAATAGAATATTTGAAAGATTTTAAGGAGTTTTGGTTTATGAGTATTTGGATACTTTCATTTGTAGGCTGAGCAAAAACTTAAGTAATAAAGTTTAATTCGTTGGCGTGGACTAAAAATTTGACCGGACGTGCACACAGAGTAAAACGGTAGGTGAGCGTAGCAATTCCACGAAATTAATTTGATTTCAGAATTGGGGTACGGAATTATTTCACCGTGCTTCAATTCGCCGCGTCGACTGCTTTTAAATTCTGAGATTCGAACAAATTATCAGGGCTAAAATGATTGGCATGCCTGATTTAATTATTTACCGCAAAGAAGCTCTCTCGGGAATTTCGTCGAACACCTGAAGGGCATACCAAACATCCGCACTTTGGTAACGTCTTCTGCTTCTCTTGCTTCTGCTTCTTGAAATTTTCGCATTCTGTGTCTATATTCTTCCTATATTACCGAATTTCTTTTGAGATTATTGGCGATATGGCACATATGCTCATGTTTAGGGTTTCTTCTGGCCAAAATTCATTAATTTGGGCATCATGTTCTTCTCAAGAATTATATGTACTCTCCTATATTATCTAAAATAAGTAAATTTTCCAAGTGAAGGGTCCGATTCATGTAAATGAAAATCTGTCTTTTATCGTTGCAACCGATGCATGCATTTGACTTGGGATGCCTAATTGAGGGTGACCCATGTTATTTTTTAGGTTAAGATCCTTGATTTGATGGATGTGTAGCGTAGAATTGCTGTAAATTTTCTTTCTTTATATGTGTTCAATATATGACGGATACATCAAACATTGCAATGTATAAAACATAATAACTGTGCCCCCAAACCATCTTATTTTTAACTGATAACATAGGCTATATTACATTCTTCAAATTGTATTGCATACTTTGACATACACTTAGTTGTTATCACAGACACATATAGACTTTGATGGATGAGAACGCCTTTGAAATCTTACAGCCATTTAGACCTTCGTGCTAGTTCACAACGTTGCCCCATACATCATATCTGCAAGTGATCAAACTTGTGGAACTGGAAGGAATCCATGGTGCATGGCTGCAGACCATACTTTCTCCATTTCTAACACGGTGTCTCCGCACTCGTGTTCATCCCATCCCTCTAATCCATGTACCATTCCGGCGACTCGCCATGCGCTCATCACCCTTCTTGGTAGCCAAACCTGTCGGGCGAAGGAAATAATCATGACGAGGAAAAAGTTTATGGTGTTAACATATGGGTAGAGATAGAGTATTCCATTTGCGAATTACTCGCATATTAAGCATAGATGTGTGAAAGGGGTATCACATTGCGGAAGTCGCTGATGTGCATTGAGATGGTAGATCTAATTTTACATTTATAGGTATGCTTGCTTCCTGATTACCTCACAAGCGTGCACATTCTCCAGTGTATCGGGTATCTTCATTGCTGGAGTTTTGTAGTAGGTACAGTCCTTGCGCGCTTTCTTTGGGGGAAATTGCGAAATAGGAATGAAGTGTGTGCCTCTTTGCACCTTCCTTTGCTCTGAATAATCCAACCCATCTCCTATCAGCCAAACCTGCAAGCCTAGATGTATCAGTGATTTCTATACTATTGTTTCAACCATATTGTGTATCCCTACTCGTATTCGTGGAAATTTGATCTAGTCATGTGTGTTTGTAACCATGTGCATATTAATATGTTCAGATATGTGCTCTGCCTAATTGTCTCTGGTATTAACTGACAATTTGAATTCAGAGCATCCTAGATACAGTGGGTGGAAGAGGTTCTATGTTACCTTGGGGGTAGAACTGCGGCAAAGTGACAAATGACTTGCTGCACTTCCTGAGATATGGGACTTGAGTGAATGGAGCTCATGCTCATGTGTCAAGAGTACCTGATTAACACGAAATTATGAGCGATATTTTATATGTGAGGATGATTTCACTGGTTGAATTTTCCAATGCAACAGTCAAATTTGTACCTGGACACCTTTCTTGCATAATGCTTCAGCTGTAGCTAAAGCCACCTTGGAAAGCTGGCCTTTAAGGAGAACTTGGGCTGTTTCCGGCGGAATGCTGTTGAGAACCACAGCTGCTGCTAAGCTACTTCCATCCACAATTCTTAACTTCAGTTTTGGGTACTTCTGAAGGTAAAGATCTCCGCCGTGATTCAGTTCTTTTGCCTGAAAGTGGAGATTAGGATTGTCATTGAATTGAAGAGCATGCTCCCAGAAATTTAGTAGTTTTTGGCAGCAGTAACACTTATCAGACCATATGATCACCTGACCAAAGTTACTTTGACTGAAATATGACAAATAATGGCTTGCCTGATTTAGTAGTCCTAAGCTCAAGACCTTAACGCCCTTCTCATCAGCTTCTAGGATTGCCTCCTCAATCAAATCGTTGATAGCTTCTCTCTCCCATGACAACCCGTACTGCCCGGAGAAAATGTTAGCAGACGATATCCGCAACATGCAAATGCCTAAAGATAGATGCTAATTCGGCAAGGACATGTTTCCTACCTGAAAATTGTATCTGGGTATTGCCCATGTTTGCATCTTGAGATGCTTCAACTTGTTCCTTTCGACAGTGAAGGTAGCCCCATAGTACCATGCGAATACCATCGATAAACCTGATATTGGCCACATAATTGGTGCGTACCACTTGGATGGCACGTACGGCTTAGATGCCAACGAGGCGAATCCCAGCCGTAGATGGTAAATCGACTGCAGTGTAGTGGGGTGCGTGAGGTGAACAACGTCGGGAGTCTCTTCTTTGCCTTTGAGCGATCTTTCATACACTTCATCGGTTGACTTGTCCATTGTGTTGTATATGTAGTCGTAGAATGGCATGAATAAGGAATAATTCGTCCGAAATTGTGTGTGATGAAGAGAATGAAACCTGCATCAAAATATCGGTAGTGAACTCAATATGTGCATTTTTATAAAGGGTTTAATGTAGAAAAGGTGGCATCCGATCTATTAGATCCGGTGCCAAGACACAAAAAGTTGAAAGTACAAGCTCTACATTGGCTTGTACTTGCTATGGGGTCCACCTTTTTGTGTCTTGCACCTGATCTATTACATCAGGTGCCACCTGATCTACATGAATCCCTTTTTTGAATTGCATTTTTCAGGGATTCGATATGTGATGTACTTACGAAGGAGTATACATGAGGTACTTGAGAGGGGGAAAGGCATGAAATAGCCACTCAGGGACCATCTCAAAGTTGCAGTGGCCCATGTTGTTCATGAAGTCGACGTATATGGTGTAGCCAACCATGGCTAGAATGGAGCATGTTCCGGTCAAGATGGTGGTTAACACAGGGATGGCGAAGAGCAAGTAGTACACAATGTGTTCTGCAAATGGATGTATCACAGCTGCCATCAATCAAAAAAAGAACCGAGTTATTCTCAGGTATGTATAAGATGTCTGTGGTATTTGCATCGATAATATTGGCCAGTTACACTTTGATGACATGCAATAATACCTAGGTTTAAAATTCTTTTTTATGAAAAGTTGGCTTGCAATCATCTTTTACTACTGTATAATGCATATAATCTTTTATTGTTGATGTGCCTTATGAAAATATACTAGAAATAACCAGTGCACACTGTGCACGGAGCAAACCCGCCCACACACACACACACACCAACCACGAAGAAGATGCGGTGGACGCGCGCAACCGAAAATGAGTGAGAAATGTGGGTGTGCGTGCCGGTATTTTCGGCGGGCAAAAAGTGCAAAGTCCGGGGGTTAAAATGTAAAAAACCTAACATTGGGGATGACAAACATGTAAGCAAACATGTAAATAAGTGGGTGTTTTTTTTTGTTTTTTTGGTCTGAATGGCAAACATGTAAATAAGTGAGGTTGGAAGGGGTTTTTAGGGGATAGCAAACATGTAAATAAGTGGCTTGGTGGTGAGTTTTTGGGTGAGGTGGATGGGTGATATGCGGGTGGGGCCCACCTTTGTCCTAGTAATATTTTAGCCTCCAGCTAGGACAACTTCACCAATTATATAATAGAATAGAAATAACCCGTGCATAAGGTGCACGGCGCAGAAAAAACCGAAAAGGATGCGGTGTGCACGCGCAGCCGTAAATGAGAGAGAAGTGTGGTGTGCGTGTCGGTAGCGTCGGGGGGGGGGGGTAAAAAGACCCAAAAACAAAACCCTAAAGCCCAAAAGAAAGCCCAAAGCCCCAACGCTCAAACGAGGGCAAACACGTAAATAAGTCGATTTGGGGATTTTTTTTTTTTGAGTTTTTGGGTGGAATGGCAAACTTGTAAAACCTTGGGGTGGCAAACATGTAAATAAGTGGATGTTTTTTTTTGGTTTTTTGGGGAGAATGGCAAACATGTAAATAAGTGGATGTTTTTTTTGGTTTTTTGGGGAGAATGGCAACCATGTAAATAAGAGAGGTTGGATGGGTTTTTTTGAGGGGCTGTCAAACATGTAAATAAGTGGCTTGGGTGCGAGTTTTTGGGTGCGGTGAAGGGAGGTGATGTAGGGGGTGAGGCCCACCTTTGTCCGAGTCATATTTTAGCATCCAACTAGGACACCTTCACTAATTGTATAATAGATATATACCCTTTTTGGGTAAAATGGATCTAGAGTGCCTCCTTAGATTCAATCTAAGGAGGCACCCTCATTTTTTCCAATCTCGCATAATTTTTTTTAAAATTTTTTGATGGGTTTGTTGTTCACCTCAGGGATGATCAACATACCAAATTTCAAGGTATTCCAATACTTTTTGAGCGCTCATCTACCCCTTGCAATTTAAAACGTGCTGAAAACCCCACGAAGTTGTACTTCATGGGGGTTTCAGCACGTTTTAAATTGCAAGGGGTAGATGAGCGCTCAAAAGTATTGGAATACCTTGAAATTTGTAATGTTGATCATCCGTGAGGTGAACAACAAACCCATCAAAAAAAATTTCAAAAAAAATTGTGGGAGATGGGGGAAAATGAGAGCGCCTCCTTAAATTGAATCTAAGGAGACACCCTAGATCCCGTTTACACATAACGGTTTTGTAAATTTATATACTATCATAAGCATTTTGATGAGAAAGGTGCTCATAAATGGTCCTAAGGCCAATTTTGGCCCCATCCTGGTTTAGGCTTGGGCACTTGGCCCATTTTCGAGCCATACATGTGCATGAAGAATTAAATGAATTGCCATAGTCTGCGTCAACAATTTCCATAGATGTCGAATACATGAGCAGCAACGAAGATGAAATAGACAGTTTGCTGAATATTTGTTAAGGTGACATCTAACTGCTGCGTCACAAAAGATACATACATACATGATGTGGGCCTCAGACGTTATCCCTGGATTCACGTAATCTTAGGCTAACGAAACAATATATGAAAATATATGAAAGAGTTTGGTGAGCAGTGAGAGAATCTTACAAGTGATGGGCTCGGTGACGATGGACGCATGGTGGTGAGAGTGGTAGCGAGAGTAGAGGAAGTGATGGTGCAGTGCTCGGTGGAACCAGTAGTAGAGGAACTCGACCGGGCCTGCATGGAGAAGTGCCATTATTATCGCTCCGTCGGCCCTGAAGATGGGCAGGTTCCAAGACTGCGGGACGAACCCGTGGCCGACGTAGAAGAGAAGCCCGTTGAGCAGGATCTGATCGTCCCTGTTAACACCAACATCATCTTTGCCATCAGAAACTAAGTATAGGATGATGAATCGATGATGATGATGGGGAGGGGATCAGACCAGTTGTGCTCGCGGTCGACCTGCTCGAAGTCGATGCCGCGGTCGACGATGCGGTGCGGGCTGCGCGCGGTCTGGAAGCGGGACAGGCTGATCCAGACCTGGTTGTGCAGCATCCTCAGGAGCAGGAATGGGAGTATCAGCGCGTAGCCGAGGTCCACCTCCTCCCACCCTCCCCTCCCCATCCTGGCCGCGGCCGCCAGCATCCGCAGCCCGGGCACCGCCCACGGCAGGAGCACCACGTACTGCACTTGCCAGCAAAGACGAGAGCAACATTAGAGAGGAGTATCATGAATATTGATTAGCGTTTCTTGGGGTTCATGTCTACCTTGAAGCTGCCGAGCCGCTGCCATGGCCACTCGGTGAGGGGGCCTGGTCTGGTTGCCATGATGCTCGTGTGCTTTTTTCTGGGGGAAAACACTGAGCCCTGATGCTTGGTTTTTGTAGGGGATGTGCAGCTAGTCCCGATGAGAAGGGCTGGCACGTTAAGTTGGGGACCTTAAGTGGGTGTCATAGGCTTACTAGACTTGGGACCATGATTTAGCTAGTTCGAAAGGCATGTTGCCTTTTGTTACACCCTTCATTAAACTAGACGAAGGTGTAGCGTTCAAATATACAACGATGACGATGACTTGATAACAAGTAACACACACACACATTTCGACATCACTATTAATCTTTCATTGGTTCTATGATAGAGGGAGGACCGAAGAGCCTCACGTTTCGTGGCCTCTCCTTGTATCAGAGTGGCTGCAGCTTAATTAACCGCTCGTTTGTCTAATAAGATTACTTTGAGAAACTTTTACAAGTCTCCTTCCCAAATAAAACCCCTCTCTGGTGCGATGTCCAAATAATCAAGTACTATGCCAATGTTGAGTGGCGGTTGATTCGATTGGCGTGCTTTTCTTACTCGATCAAGCTTTTGGAAGGATTTTGTCAAATGTTGTAGAACCATTGATGAGGGGGACATCTGTACATGCTGTGCAATATTAGTGTTAAATTTAGGTCGAAGGTTGCCTGCAAGTTACAACGAAATAAACAGCATAATTTTCAGCCATCGGCATCTGCAGCCCAATGTAGTTTACCTCCCTTAGTTGACTTCAAGACCCTTGAGGAAACTGACTCGGCAACCTGATGTATAGTTCACCTTCATGTTTTTTTTCGTTAAAAATATCATGAACTATTAAAATTAAAGTTTACCGCCAAATACTTTGTGTATAACAACTGATGAAAATGTCTGTTGAGCCATCGGGCCGGCACTCGTGGGAGCTCGTTCCGCGAGCGACTAAGGCCCACAGAGCCCACGAAAGAGGCCTGAAGCTAACTCAATCAAAACCTACGTACCAATTCCTTGATTGCTCCGCATATAAGATGCCGGCTTCCCAGACTTCAATTCTTTCGCGCCCTTCTGATCTCGATTTCGCAAGCTCCCTCTTTCCGTCATCCTTCTCCTTGCAACTCTTTCTCAAGGTAACCCCCTTTTCCTTTTTTGTCCCATGGCTACGCTTAGAATAGGCAGATTGGCGTCGGGACCTTGGGATCCTTCGGCGCACGGACCTGGCAATGCCTGACCTTCGGGGCCCGGAGCCCCTTCGGGGGCTTATCCTGTTCCGGATAAGGGGAAAAGAAAACTTTTCGCGGACCCTGTTGGCGACGACGTGGCTCAGGCCGTTGAGAGATACGATGTTCCCCCGGTGGTCCTTAAGTCGCAGTCCAAGGTGACTTTCCCGGCGGTCGCGGAAATCCAGGAGAGGTATTTGTGTCATTCGTCCGACGTCCGGGTCCCCTTTTACGACGAGCGGATTTGCTTTCCACGGGGTAACGAGGTCGGCGTCTACGTCGAGAGTTTTCGCCTGGGCCTCCGTTTCCCCCTTCATTCCTTTATCCTCCAGGTCATGGAGCGCCTGATGGTGTCCCTGTGTCAGTTGACTCCATATTCCGTCGCGGTGCTGACCGGGTTCATCATGCTCTGCCGTATCCACGGTTTAGAGCCGTCCATCCACCTCCTCTTCCATTACTACCGGGTTCAGACGGTTGGCCATAGGTCGTGGTAGCACCTCCGGGCTCGCGTGGGGAGGGAATGTCTGCTCGGTCTCCCCCGCTGGCAGGGGCGGAACTACTTGCAAGTTGCCCTGGGCAGCTGCCCAGGGCAAGAATATAAATAAAAATGTTTTATTACTCTTATACATAATCCATATTTGACCCAATGGTAAAAGCGTTGTCTTCTAACCCACTGATTGCGCGTTCAACTCCCAGCGCAGTCTGTTTTCATTCATTATTAGTTTTTTACATTATCTTACGTGTTTAATTTTATTATTAGACATTATCATTTTTGTTTAGGGTAGCTAATGCCAACTGGTTTGTTTTGAATTCCACTTAATCTAATTTCAAGTCCTCTTCTACAATGAAACAAAAAAATAAATTTTAAGTGTTCTTTTACGAAGAAAGTGTGGTGATCCGAATAGCGAAAAAAATTGAATATTCAACGTAAAAAGAGAATTTTTTTTAACTCAGGAAAAAAAGAAAATGTGGAAAAATGCACTTGAATGATTGAATCAGCAGAGACCTTCAATCTCTGTCGTGCCCCCTACTCTGACGACGGAGCAACCACCACGGAAATCGCAAAACCTAGTTCTATCTATATTCTTTATATTAATTTGATATACTCCCAAATTAGGACCAAATATGACAAGATGATATTGCATATTAAATAAAAGGAAATTTTACGTACAATAATTATGTAATTACAATATATAACCTTTTATACATTAGATACATAATTTGTATTATAAAGCCAGTTTTGTATTTCGTCTTCTAATATTGTTTCTTTTTTTCCGTTTCTTTTATTTGATTTTGATTCATATACTAATACAGCATGCATGGGCAGAATTGTGAACAATTTGTCCGGGGCAGCTCAGTGTTAAAAAAATTTATTATGTGTAGTCACAATCTGTCTCCTCCCTCCTGCACTCTCTCACTCACACACTCTCTCTCACATTACCTCTCACTCCCGTATATCTCTAAATTAATGTAAAAAAACTATATCAATCATTATTTCCATATGCTTGTGTGTATATGTATAAATTAAAAAAATCTTTAATCATTACTTTGTTTATCAAATATTATTTTCATATACATGCATGCCTATATGATGCCGTTTTGAATATATCTATAATACTAGCTATTATCAATAAATAACTAATGCATGTTTAAATTTAAATTTTTTTGTTTTGGTATTTTAAAAAAATATTCTTTTAATCATCATTATTTTTGCCCAGGGCAAAATAATTTCCTGGTTACGCCACTGCCCGCTGGGTGGGGGACTGGAGCTCGAATTACGTCTTTGTCGTCTTTCCTGAGGACGCCGAGATATTGACAGGTTGGGGAGGGCTATGTCAGTACGACTTGACATTGACCCTCTCCGAGGCCGACCAGGCAGCTGTTCGGCTGCTGTCGTCTCTTTCTTTAGAGGAGAAGTCGGTCTGGCCTCTGCTGGATGACCTGCTTCTCAAAACCGTTCTGTGGTCCCCCGGTAGGCTCTTCCCTTCTTTCTGTCCCCCCTTTTGCTTACCCTGATTTTCTCTTCTTCTGCAGATATGGCCGGGCGCGAATTCACCCGTAACGTCAATGAACTCATCCGGAGGGATTCGAGCCGAAACCGAGGGAATCCATCGGGTCAGGCGCCCCGTCGCACTGTTGACGAAGAGGTGCGCCAGGCCGAGCCGGCCGTGGGTAGAGTGGAGCCCGCGGTAGTGGCGACTCCTCCCCCCTTGGTCGTGAAGAACCTTCCTGAGGGTGAGGCTCCGGTGGCCGAACTTCCCCGCCCCACCCCTGCCGAGGAGAGAGGCACGGGAGCCGATCCGTCTCCCCGAGCGCCCTCGGGGGGTCGCGGCGCGGGGCATAAGCGTTCCTCTCCTACCTCCGCCGGACCCAGCGAGAGGAAGAGGCGGAAGGAGGGTGGGGAGACACGCGCCCCGGCGGTCCCCGTGGTGCCGCTGGCCTCCGGCGAGGCCCTCCCGCTGACCCTGGTGACTACTGACACTGTCTCGGCCGAGCCTTCCCTGGTGGGGGCCGGCGGTATGTTGGCGACCGCCTTGATGGGCCCCGAAGTGGCCCCTGGGAACTCGGTGTTCGTCGATCGGGTCGTGGCCAACCAGTTGGCGCGCGGCTCGGTCCTCCCTAGGGACCGAACTCTCCTGGAGAGAACTCCCATCGACAAGCTGTCGGACTCTTTAGTCTGGCAGCTTCAACCGGTTCGACTGCTTTGCTTTTCTCAAGATCGCCTCTTGACCTTTCTCCATATAACTTCTTCCTTTGTGCAGGCCACCACGATGGCTGTTGAGGCGCAGCGCAGGGCCGTCCGGGCAAGGAAGTTGGAGGAGTCCGCCACCCGGGACCGTGCAAGGGCCGGGACAGCCGAATTGGCCGTCCAAGAGGCGCGCATGGAAGCTCGGCACCTCCGACTCCAGGTGGACGAGCTTGCCGGTCAAGTGATGGACCTCCGGGGGGAGCTGGACGACGCTCAGAGGTCGGCCCGAGAGGCGGAAGAGGCGTTTCGCCAGGAGAGGAGTGATCTCCGGAGCAAGCTGGCGGACTTGCGCCAGATGACCAGGTTCGTCGATGAGGTGGAGAGGGGTGCCGGCGGGGTCCTGGGGGAAAGGATCACGAAGGTCCTTAGGGAGGCCTTCAGCTCCTACGAGGACCTTCTTGCCCCTCGGATCATCGAAGTCGTCTGGGACTCCTTCCACCGGTTTGCGGAGCACGCCCGGCAGCCACTCCCGCCCGCTGATCCCCCGCGCTCTGAGCAGGACGAGGCGCTAGAGGATGCCTCCTCCCGTGCCCCGGGGCCTTAGGCCTTTGTATCTTGTCCCCCCCCTTTCCTTTTTTGGGCCTGTAATTCTCAACGATTTTATTTATGTAGCTTTGTCGCTGGGGGCTCTCCGTCTTGCGGTGACCCTCAGCCTTTTTGGTTCTTTACTGTGTTTTGCCATAGTATTTACTTTAGCCGCAACATTCGGTTCGCTTAAATGGTCGCCTCGCACGCGGCTGGGCTGATCCCCGTCTCGCAGTCAGCCGGATCGGCCGGTCAGCCTCCAAGCGGGCGGGTCGTTCGGTCGGCGAGGAAAGCTATCCCTCGACTTACGACCGACCAATGTCCCTGTCTGCTGGGGGAGTTGCCCCCAGCCTTTCGAGCGGGCGGGTCGTTCGGTCGGCGAGGGAAGCTATCCATCGGCTTACGACCGACCGATGTCCCCGTCTGCTTGGGGAGTTGCCCCTAGCCTTTCGAGTGGGCGGGTTGTTCGGTCGGCGAGGGAATGTATCCCTCGGCTTACGACCGACCGATGTCCCCATCTGCTGGGGAAGTTTCCCCAGCCTTACGAGCGGGCGGGTCGTTCGGTCGGCGAGGGAAGCTATCCCTCGGCTTACGACCGACCGATGTCCCCGTCTGCTGGGGGAGTTGCCCCCAGCCTTACGAGCGGGCGGGTCGTTCGGTCGGCGAGGGAAGCTATCCCTCGGCTTACAATCGATCGATGTCCCCGTCTGCTGGGGGAGTTGCCCCAGCCTTACGAGCGGGCGGGTCGTTCGGTCGGCGAGGGAAGCTATCCCTCGGCTTACGACCGACCGATGTCCCCGTCTGCTGGGGGAGTTGCCCCCTGCCTTACGAATGGGCGGTTTTAAGGATCGGCATGCTGGGGGAGTTGCCCCCGAGCCCACGGTCGAGCTTCCAGATCGGCATGCTGGGGGAGCTGCCCCCAGCATTTCGGTCGATCCGTCTTGGCGAGCCTGCGAAGGGTTGTTCTTCGACTTAGGGTCGACCGCAGGGCCCGTCGTCCCGGGGGGTTGCCCCCGGGCTCACGGACGAGCTTCCAGATCGGCCTGCTGGGGGAGCTGCCCCCCAGCCTTTCGGCCGATCGATTTTGGCGGGCCTGCAGAGGGTTGTTCTCCGACTTAGGGTCGACCGCAGGGCCCGTCTTCCCGGGGGTTGCCCCTGGGCTCACGGACGAGCTTCCAGATCGGCCTGCTGGGGGAGCTGCCCCCTGCCTTTCGGCCGATCGATTTTGGCGGGCCTGCAGAGGGTTGTCATTTGTCGAGCGATTGCGATCTTCGGGGAGAGAAGATCGAGTTCTCTACCGATCCTTGAAACTGCCATTCAATCAAATGCGGAAAAAAGGAGGTTATGTTTGTATCAACAAGGTCCTTCTTTCGTTCCATGGTCCGGTACATTTGGAGGAAATACAAAAAACGGAGGGGGCCAAGGTGAGAGAGCCCTCCCTCGGCGAGGTCGCAGCCGCACGTCCCACTCGCTCACTCGATGATATGCAGGGGTGCCTGGACTATGTCCATTTTCTTCCCCTTGTCCGGCTGCATGGACGTCCCCTCCCCCGGAGCGGGATCGTCGTGAAGTTCTTCAAGTGCCCCCGACTCACCAGCTTCTCTATGTCTTTCTTCAGATGCCAGCAGTCGTCAATGTCGTGGCCGTTGTCCTTGTGATATTTGCAATATTTTTCTTCGTCTCTCCCACCTCTTTTCATCATCGGAGGAGGTCGGTTCATGCGCCCCTCCTTCTGGGCATGCGCGAGGACCACGTCTGGGACAACGTTCAGCTGGGTGTGTCGCGGCTCTTCTCTTCGCTGCTTGTCTCGGGCCTTTTTCTCCTGTCGATGCTCCTCCGAGCCGCGGCACTTACTTTCGTCGCGCTTGGATCCCCGCTTGGTCCTTCCTTCGTCGACGGCCAAGGCCTCTTCCGTCAGCATGAAGCGCTCAGCCCGCGCCATGACCCTGGCGAGGTCCTTCGGGGGGTTGTTGTGCAGCGATTTCTTCAGGCCCCTGTGCCGTAATCCCTTCTTCAGGGCCGTCTTCACTACCAGCTCGGGGCAGCTCTCCACATTGAGTCGCTCCGCGTTGAAGCGGCGCATGAAGTGCCTCAGGGATTCCCCGTGACCCTGCACCACATTGAACAAGAGTTCCGAGTCCGGCTTTACCTGTCGTCCAGCCACGAACTGTCTGCAAAACAACTGGGCGAGCTCCTCGAATCTATCAATGGATCGGTTGGGCAGGGTGTGGTACCAGGTCCTTGCCGCTTTCCGAAGGGTGGAATAGAAACCTCTGCAAAGCAGGGTGTCGTCCGCCCCCTGGAATGCCATGACACCCTCATAGTCCATCACGTGGTCAGCGGGATCGCCCGTGCCGTCGTACTTCTCCAGCGTCGGTATCTTGAAACTTGAGGGCACTCGCGCCTCAGTTATCCTCCGGGTTAGGGGGCATCGTTCACCATTAACGCCCCCCGGCCGTCCTCCCTCGTTTATCTCGCGCTCGCCGGGCGGCAGTGGGGGGACAGGTTCAGGCTTGGCCGTCCCTTGTGCCCCCAGCAAGCCGGGGGCGGGGCCCCTTCTGGGCGTGTCTCTTTTCCTGCCTCGACGTTCTCGCCTGTCCCGCTTCACTCGGAGGAGACCTCCGCTCCGCTGGGACCGATCTCCGTAGTCTCGGCGATCGTCCCGTCGGTGCCTGGAGGAATATGATCGCCTAGGCGAGGCGGTCACCGACTTCTCCTCAGATTGCTCGAAGCCCCTCCTGCTTCTCTTGCGAACCGAGGTAGGGGTGGGAGACCGTGCTGGGTCGAAGCCCGGCATAGTGAATCGCCGCTCCTGGTTGGGCCCTCTGTTCCCGTGGTCGGTGACCACGGCGGACCGCATGGGTTGGTGCCCCCCCCCCCCCCCCCCGAGCGGTGGGCCTCGCTCAGCTCATCTCCCTGGGTGGGCGCGTCGCCGACGAGTTGTTGAATCGTCGCGGCCAACGTCCGGATGTTGGCGTTGGTCTCCTGAGCGAAGGTGCAAAGCTGCTCTTGGGTGACCGATCGGGACTCGCCTGTCCCCTCGGTGGTGTGGCTGAGCTGATTTTCGCGAGGAATGTAATCTCCCTCCTCCTGGATGGGGGGCATGCGCCCCGCTCCATTGCAAATGGTTTCCATTCCGGTGGTTCGATGTGGGCTTGCTTCGTGTTCCCACAGACGGCGCCAGATGTTTACAGATGTTTTCTCACCACAGAATCGTTGACCGTCGATTGATCGGTCAACGTGGTCAAGGGATTGGATGGGATCCCTTGGTCATGCCTAGCACACGTGTGCTAAGCGCGGGTCGGAGATGGAGCCGAGGGCGAGCGTTGACCCTTGGTTGAAGTGGAGCTGAGGGGAGGCCTCTGCTCAGTTCGATGGGCTCGGCCTCGGTAAGGCGGGTGACGAGGGGTAGCCTCGTCGCCTCACTTGGAGCTCGATCTCTGGTTGCCACACCCGCCAACCGCGAGAGTGGTCATCGGGCGCTGAGGGGTAGCCTTGGCGCCTTCGGTCGGCTCCTTCCTGAATAGACGAGAAACTCGTCAGGGTGGCCGGACCTTGGTTCCGGCCGTATCCCTTCCGATGCCTAAGTCAGATCAGAGTCTGAAACGTGCTCGGCGGGGCAGGTTCGACTCGGGAAGAGATCGATGCCCTGACCCGTGGCGCGAGCAGGGGGGAGATGTAATGGAGGAAAAACCAAGGTCGTTGATGGAATACCTCTGATTAGTATATCTGGGGTTCGATCCCTTGCTCTGTTGTCCCTCCGATCCTTTTATCGGGTCCTCGCCGTGATTGCCCCATGTCCACGCCGTCACGCCGTCCGCCCCCACTCTCGTCCTCGAGTTCCGTCCCCACGATGTCAACTGCCAACGTCATGGGGGAGCCGATTGCGGGTTATGGGCACTCAGGCCTTACGCTCCGAGGGAGTGGTTTCCTCCGGGGATCGTGGGCTGACCACCACCGTGTCAAACCGTGGATGGTTCGAGTTCTAGGGGGCCTCATCGATCGGGCCGCGTTTTTTTCGTGGGCCTCGTCCGGCGGGGCCCAATCTCGTTAGCAGGCTTCTTGTCCACCGCTGGATCTTGGGCTTCCAGCCTTTGGGTTTCTCCAAAATAGTTGTATCACCCTCCCAAATAAAAACCCTTTCTGGTGTGATGTCCAAATAATTTTAATAGTTCATGATATTTGATTGGCGTGCTTTTCTTACTCGATCAGGCTTTTGGAAGGATTTTGTCAAATGTTGTACAACTATTGATGAGAGGGACATCTGTACATGCTGTGCAATATTAGTGTTAAATTGAGGTCGAAGGTTGCCTGCAAGTTACAACGAAATAAACAGCATAATTTTCAGCCATCGGCATCTGCAGCCCAATGTAGTTTACCTCCCTTAGTTGACTTCAAGACCCTTGAGGCAACTGACTCGGCAACCTGATGCATAGTTCACCTTCATGTTTTTTTTTTTTGTTAAAATTATCATGAACTATTAAAATTAAAGTTTACTGCCAAATACTTTGTGTATAACAACTGATGAGAAATTGTCCATTGAGCCGTCGGGCCGGCACTCGTGGGAGCTCGTTCGGCGAGCGACTAAGGCCCACAGAGCTCACGAAAGAGGCTGGGTTAGCGTTAGTGTTGCTGTGTGAAAACTGCGTCGGAGTTGTGAGTATCGAAGGTAGAGAGTGGGCGATTTCTCTGTATTGGGGTCTCAAGTATACTGGAGCAAGGGGCTTGCTAATTAAGCATGTTGTTGTTAAGAGAGGAAAAAAACAAAAGGATAGAATTGGAACTTTACGCAATTGCAGAATAAGCATCACAGATAATGGCAAACTTGAGAATAAAGTTTAATTAGAATGTGTAATGTAAGCATCAGCTCTCAGCTCGTAGCCACTTTTCACGCCATTTATTGCTTTGAGTACACAAAGACGTGAGTGCATTGATTCCAATCAGAAGTCATCCATCACGTTTCAATTCGGCGCTGCCCTCAGCAACAACCAACAGCTTGATGAGCTGAGGCAGAGAAACCATTGCCTCCGTGGATGACGTGGCGATGACGTGGCGTTCTTGATGGCATGATCATGACCTGGCATCAACCACGAAGACGACGTGGATTCAGTTGTAGCCATACACACACGAGTAGCAAATCATACTATAGTTCCACGGGACCACGGGTTAAGATAGGCTAGGTTTATATAAAGTATCTAATTCTTTCACTTTCATGTTTTGTTTTGTGTTAAAAATATCATGAAGGGTGAAATTTAAAGTTGACTGTATATAACAAATGATTAAAATGCCATTAATTAATAATAAGGTAAATTGCATAAAAATACCATCACGCTTGGGTCATTTTTAAGTAAATATACTAAGGTTCACTTTAATCAATTTTAATATCCAAATGTTTTGCTCCGGTTTCAAGTTGGTACATTTTTAAACTTTCCGTCCAAAAAACAATAAATTTGGACGAAAATACCCCTTTCTTATTCCACCCCCCCCCCCCCCCTCTCTCTCTCTCTCTCTCGTGTCCTCTCTCTCTCTCTCCCTCTCGCGTGTATGTGGGTATAGGGTGGGTGGGTAGGTGCAGGCCCGGTTTTACAGTAAGCCCACTAAGGCAGCTGCCTTAGGCCTCCAATTTTGAGAGGCCTCCTATTTATTTTTATCCCTAAGTCCAAAATTATTTTGGCCCATTCATAAGCCCACGTTTAATTTTGCCTGCCTCAGGTCAAGGGCCTCATATCCAATGCAATTTGCAATGGGCAGATGCTGCAGATCACAAAACTGAACGAAATATTAATGGCGATAATTGAGGGGAATCTCAAAAGCCCACAAAGTCAACAGTCAACCCTAGGCAGGCTAGGCTAAAAGTAAAAGCCTAAAAGAAAACACCAGAAACACAGCAGTGCCAGTCTCTCTCTCTCTCGCGGTTCTTCTGTTCTGAGTTCTCTCGAGTCACATTCTCGCCTCTCTCTCTCTCTCTCTGCCCCTCTTTCTCTCAGCGTCTCTCTCTCTCTCTCTCTCTCTCTCTCTCTCTCTCTCTCTCTCATTCTCGCTCTCTCTCTCCGACTCTCTGAGTCTATCCCCGTCTCTCCGAGTCCCACTACGAGTCCGGGCCTCCGGCTCACATCACCCCTTCCACCCTACGCCATTGACGCCGTCGCCGATTCGGCCCCCGCCCCTCCGCCTCCGGCGGCCGGCCCTCTCCGTGACTCCGTCTCCGGCCCTCTCCGTCTCCGATTCGCCGGTAAAATTTTATCTTTTTTCTATTTTAATTATGGAATTGATGGATTTTCAATCTATGGTTATTGATTTGGGGTTTATGCATTTTTACCTTAATGTAACAATGTTGTGCAGTCAGATAATTAGATTGGTTGTTGACTTGTTGGATGATGGCTTTCAGTTTGATTGGGTTTTGCAAAATGACAACTTCTAACTCATTATTTTTAAATTCCCTACTAAAAGAATAGGTTTAATTTTAACAAGTAACAACTTAAGTTTAATTTTAAATTCCATACTTCAGACTCAAAATGATACTTAGGCCTCATATTTTGTTTCGCCTTAGGCCTCATTTATGCTTGAACCGGCCCTGGGTAGGTGGGTGTGTGCATGGGGTATGCGTGTGTGCGCGCGTGTGTGGTGTGTGTGCTTGGAGAGAGGAGAGAGTGTGTGTGTGTGTGTGCGCGCGCGCATGGGGTATGTGTACGCATTGGGGTAGGTGGGTGCATGGGTGGGGGTGAGTTGTGTGCATGGGGTGGGTGTGTGCATGGGTGGGTCGGTGATTGCATGGGGGTTGGTGCTTGTGTGTGTGTGTGTGTGTGCGCTTGCATGGGTGTGTGTGCTTGCACGCGCGTGGGGTGTGGGTACTTTCATGGGGTGTGTGTGTGCATGGGTGTGTGTGTGTGTTCATGGGTGGGGTGGGTTGCGTGCATGGGGGGTGTGTGCGCATTGGTGAGTGAGTATGTGCATGGGGTGTGTGGGTGCTTGCATCGGTGTATGTCAAGGTGGCCAAATGGCCTGCCGGCCCGAAGCCCGTCCCGCCAGGCCCGGACTTCGGGCCGGGCCGTTGACCAGGCCCGGCCCGCCCGGGCCGGGCCGGGCATTTTCCCAGCCCTCGGCCCGCCGGGCCGAGCCGGCCCGCCGGGCCGAGCCGGCCCGCCGGGCCGAGCCGGCCCGCCCGACCTGCCCCCCTTCCCAACAGCCATTTGGCTGTTGGGGTTTTTTTGGTCTTTTTGACCAAAATACCCCCCCCCCCCAACAGCTATAAACAGCTAATTGGGGGGTTAGTTTGGTCAATTTTGGCCAAAATGACCAAAAAAACAGCCCCAACAGTCATAAAACGGTCATATTAGATGGTTATTTTAGTCTTTTTGGCCTTAAGAAATGCTATAAATACCCACACACATTCATACCAATTTCTTCACAATTCTAAAATTCTCTACTCTCAAATTTTTCTATAACCTCAAGCTATTGCTCTCATCTCACGGGGCTCTCAAGATACGGCTGCTACCTCTACACTTCCGCATCTCAACTTTCAAGCTCCGTCTCCTACAAACGACTCAGGGATCCGATCAGCTGCTAGACTGCTACCTCACTGCGGCTCTATCTGCAATGAGGTTCCTTTTATTATTAAATTAGCATAATGGCCGGATCAAACTGATGGGAACACCCCTAAGTGGTTTTGATGATGAGCACACCAAATGATATTAGTGTACTAACTACACTATATCTAAAGTATGTATATGCATTGATCAGTTATTCTATATCCATGAAGTTCAAATGCAGACTTAGAAGCCATGATCGGAAGTCTACTTACGAGCCAAGAAATGAAGCATATGATGGCTCAACAATATGAAGCATATGAAGACTTAAGATCAAGATAAGATGGCTCAAGTCAAAGATCGAAGAACGAAAGCTAAAGATGTGTGTATTAGTAAGTTGTGTATTTAGAATGTAAAAGCCAAATGAATATTCTATACACACACACACAAAAATGATTTACCAAAATGTTTTTTTAAACTTGTTTTAAAAACTTATTCGAGAGCATATTTTTCATAGAAGCTAAGTTTCAACTTGTAGTAGTTCACTACACTGATTTCTGTCTTCTACCTGAAAAGATGCTCTGGGAGTCGACTACCAATATTAGGGAGTCGACTACCAGTGTAACAGATTTTCTCAGAAACTGCTCTGGGAGTCGACTACCAACCTTAGGGAGTCGACTACCAGCTGTGCGATTTGACTTCCCAGATTTGCTCCTTCATTTAATCATTGCTTGATTTATGGGGTTAAAGTCAAATCTTTTTGAAATTCAAATCCTATCTTAAACTCTATAAATAGAGAATCATATGAGAACATTTTTCTAAGAGAAATTCATTCTTGAGCAAAGCTACAATTCTCTCAAAAGTTCTCAAAGTTCTCAAGCTCGCAAAGTTCTTCAGTTTTTCTAAAGGCTAAGTTTTTAATTCTTTTGTACTTAATTTCGCAATTATTTTCTCTGATTATTTCTAGCCTTTATAACTTGGTTTGATCTCCAAAGCTCATAGCTTTTCTTTTTGAGATTCAAACATCAAGTTTTTCTTTTTGATCTTTGTGTTCTTAACTTTTATATTTCTCTCAAAGATCAAAATCTTGATCATTGATCTCTAAAGCCCAAGTGCATATTTTAGAAGATCATTTTCAAGACAAACTTTTTGAATTACTTGTTTTTAATCTCCAAAGCTAAAAGCTTTTTATATTGAGATTCAAAATACAAGTCTTTCTTTTTAATCTTTGTGTTTTATAATTATATTCTTTCAAAGATTAAAAAGACTTGATCTTTGATCTCTAAAAGCCCAAGTGCATATTTTTAGAAGATCAATTTTCAAGATAACTCCTTTGATCAAATCTGTGCTTATCTATATCATTTAATTTGATCAAGAGTTTTCCGATTTTCTTTAAGCCACATATACACAAATATATTCTTTTGGCTTTAGGAAATCTTGTAATTAATTTCATATTTGTTGCAAGTCTTTGAAGAAGACTTTGAATTGTAAATTCCCGTGTTATAAGGGAATAGTGGAAATCCTAGACAAGTCTAGGTGTTGTGATTGGAAATCCTGGTAGGGATACTAGGTGGTTGGAAATCCTGGTCAAGGCTAGGTCGTTGGAAATCCTAACGAGTGAAGTTAGGTGCTTGTATTTGCCAAGGCAAATAGTGGAAATCTCGTACCGGATTGGTCGGGGACTGGACGTACCCGGGTTGCGGGGAACCAGGATAAAATCGCTTGTCTCTGCGTTTGTTTTTCTGTGATTGTTTATATTTCTTGTACAAGCATTTTTCATTTGCTAATCTTATATCTTTGTAATTCCTTGTTCATTTATTATTGCAAAGATTATTTATTTAATTCCGCTGTGTAAAGATCTCTTTGTAAAGATCTCTAATCTGATTGTAATCTCATCTCTTTCATATTATTTGTAAGATTATTTTGTTGATTAAGAACCAACCGTAGATCACTCTACTTGGTTTCTTAGGCAACATTAGAAGGGTTTTAATTGTGCTAATCAACGAACGAAAAAGTTTAATATTTGAACAACACTATTCAACCCCCCCTTCTAGTGTTGTTTGCCATCCACAGGATCCAACACTTGGTATCAGAGCGATGTATCGAGATGGCATCAACAATGGTAGCATCTGCCCTCCAACGATTTGATGGAACAAATTATGCGGATTGGAGAAAGAGGATGTTGAGAGACATTGAATCCCTTGGACATATGGCTTGGAGTTTCATCGAGTTCCCGTACATCAAGCCTACCACTCCCACATCCCAATGGACGAACCAAGACGTGGACAAAGCTGTTCTTCACTCTAAGGTAATGAGTTTATTATTATTTAATATTGACGATTTTATTTTTGAGTACGTTTCAGAGACCACTACGGCATTTCAAATATGGAGCTTGCTTAAAGCCAAGTATGGAAAGGAGATTGTTGAAGACAAATGGGTTTTTGACACAACCAACACCAACGAAGAAGAGAGCAAATTTAACGAAGAAGAGAACGATTCAGAGTCGGATGACTCAAGTGAAGAAGAAGAGGAAGAGCAACCCACAAATCATATGTGCTTGATGGCTTATCAAGACAATAAGGAACAGGTATGTGAATCTAGTTCTGATGATGAAAATGATTTTGACATTGCTAGTGCATATGAAAATTTGTATAGAGAATTCGAAAGATTAAATAAGAAATACAAAAGTTTAAATAATAAGTACAAAGCTTTGCATGATGACCATGATGATTTATATAAGAAACATGATAGTTTATTGGATGATTATAGTGTTTTGAAAAATGATTGTAGTAATATTTCATTACATGATCATAATTCCTTGAAGGCAAAATATGATGCATTATTGATTGATAATGATTTATTGAAAAATGAACATGCTTTGTATGTTTCTTGTTTAAATGATAAGATAGATTCACTTGAAAATATTATTGCTTCTAGCCGTATAAAGCATGAAGAATTAATTGCTAAATTTGATTGTATTAAGAATAATTCTATTTCTTCTTGTTCTTATACTCCTAGAAATGTTGTTAATAGATCTACTCATGCTCAAGCTTCTACATCTAAAGATATGAGTAGAAATGTAAATGTTGTGCATGCCAATGTTAAAAAGTATGCTTTTATGTATGGTAAAAATGCTAGACACAATAATGCACCTCATGCTTCACATGATCCACATGTTATACATAATGCACACAATAAATATCATGTTATATCCCATAACACGGCACACAAAAATATTGTACACAATGCACATCAAAGATCACATTTTGTACACAAACCTCACAATGTACACAATGTTAGAAATAATATGATATGGGTGCCTAAACACTTAGGCTTGCATGATAAAAATATTTATGTTCATAATTTGACTAGAAGTATGCATGGATTTTATAATGATTCATTTGTGCAATGGAAATCAAATTCAAATCGAATTTGGGTTCCTAATGGATAGTTTTATCTGAACCTTTAATTTCGGGTATCCATGTGCTTACATGATTATTCTGCTGATACCCTTGTATAAAATGATGATATACATTTTTTTGAATCTGTCATGCTTATGTATTCATGCCTATAATTTCTTCTTATTGATATTAAAACGATAAAATAGAATTAATTATAATTGAATATAATGTTATATTCTTTGATGAATGAATTAAATATGATTTATGACTAACTCCAAGGACCCTAAAAATTACGGGTACCAAAAAGTATTATTTTTCAGGTAATACTTACAAATTGGAGCCAACCCCTTCAACGCATTAATTTTCAAAGAATGTCACTCAAAGAAGGAGATTGACATTTGATATGCTCATTTGTAGGTGGAGCTAAAAGTTGGAACTATAAAATTTTATTCAGACTTGAAATTACATGCATCATGTTTATTATTCTAACACGTGATATTTTCAACACTTGATATATGAAAATTTAATTGATGACATGATATAATTTTTATTCAACACATGATATCATATATGTCATCACATATTTATGGCACATCATCTCTAGTGTGTAAATTATCATGCTATGCTATTATGTCGCACAAATTAATTAATTTGTAGATTTATTTTCACGTGCTTCATTATTATATCTTGTTTGAAGAAGATAGTTAGTTTAAAAAAAAATTAAGTCTAATCTTTATTGAATATCAACTGCTTTTATGATATTGATTATATTTTAATGCTCACATCCATTTCAATACGTGATGATATGTTGGATATCTTGGATATTTTTTTGTCACACCTTGTTAATATATAAAAAATTTATTAATTGATGTATATTTGATGATTTATTTTTTTTTGTCATACTCATAGAACTCATCACAATTCAATATATTTGATGTCAACATTATTTATTATACATTTGATAAGTTGGAATATGGTATATTGAAATTATGGACAAATGATCAGGACATATTCCTAAAATGCTAAGACATTCATATGTTGATATGTGGCATCTATGAAAATATTTTGGGTTAAGTTTATTTTGTGATATCTTGAGCTATAACTCTTTTGGAGTTCATCTTTCAGAATAGTCACACATATGCTCATTGTTCTTACTTATTGATTATTGAGATGCACATGTATTTACCTTGATGTCTATTTTGGATTTAGTGTCATTAAATTCATGATAGAAAAATTCTCTAAATGACACAACATGTTCACATTTCACTTTTTCACATTTCTTTCTTATGCAATTAATTTTGTGAAATATGACCATTGATAACATATGACTCCATGCCGATTATCTTTTATCTATACGTGGTATTAATATAACACTTGGTATCATGCTTTCTATTAAAATCAATGAATGCTTGGATAATTATTTATGACTCAAAAGATTTTAAAAAAAATTGCTATTGAGTCATCCTTAATGAATAATATTTCATTTGTTCATGAAAAGCAAAAGATTGTATTATACTTGGTTGTTATGCATCTTTATGCATGCTATTTGATTTTATTCATATGTTAAGATCATAAATATTTTTTATGTTAGAAATTATATATTGGAATTGAATATTCGTATTAACTACAATTATTGTTTTTGGATATATTCTATGTTTAAATGTTGCTTGCTTTTAATGCCGAGAGAGAAACACCTCTATGAAATTAATGCATTATTATATGAGGAGCAAGTATGATTTATTTTAATTCA
This sequence comes from Scilla litardierei, assembly GCA_030789695.1. Lineage (NCBI taxonomy): Eukaryota > Viridiplantae > Streptophyta > Magnoliopsida > Asparagales > Asparagaceae > Scilla > Scilla litardierei. The sequence continues at coordinate 8,814,535 of CM061132.1, forward strand.
TGCTTCAATTTATATTAAATTGAAATATATGCATGAAGGGATATTGAAACATTTTATGTCATTGAATAATTGAGTATTGCATGCTATGAATGTTTAAGACATGCTATTTATTAAATATCTTTTTCACATAGTATGCATATTGTTCTCTCCATGTAATTTTTTTTCACACTCAGTGTCACGAATATTTTCAACACTTGGATTGTATTTCTTGTCACACTTTTTGATGTGACAAATGGGGAGAAAAATACAATGCATATAAAATAATGTTTCATGGTAAAATGATATTGTTCCACACTTGAAAAAGAAATATAATATGAATATGTACACATTTCTTCTTATTGCTAACCAGCCTTAATGCAGGGGGAGTAACCTCTCCATAGCAATCATGCTCATGCATTTCTGCAGGGGGAGCGTAAGTTATTTTTGCTGTCATATTATATTTTCAATATTTTATATCATTTGTTGTCATCACCAAATGATGTCAGTGGTTTTGATGGTTGATCCTTGATGGAATATCTTTTGTCATCTTTTTGAATGATGACAAGGGGGAGAAAAAGACTGAAATGCAAAAATGACATTGAATACTTTTATTACGCTAACCGGCTTTGATGCAGGAGGAGTACTGCATCTAAGCAGGGGGAGTAAGTGATTCTATTGTATCATTATTATTTAACTTACTTCATTTTTTTCATTTGGGTGTCATCATCAAAAAGGGGGAGAGTGATGGGAACACCCCTAAGTGGTTTTGATGATGAGCACACCAAATGATATTAGTGTACTAACTACACTATATCTAAAGTATGTATATGCATTTATCAGTTATTCTATATCCATGAAGTTCAAATGCAGACTTAGAAGCCATGATCGGAAGTCTACTTACGAGCCAAGAAATGAAGCATATGATGGCTCAACAATATGAAGCATATGAAGACTTAAGATCAAGATAAGATGGCTCAAGTCAAAGATCGAAGAACGAGAGCTAAAGATGTGTGTATTAGTAAGTTGTGTATTTAGAATGTAAAAGCCAAATGAATATTCTATACACACACACACAAAAATGATTTACCAAAATGTTTTTTTAAACTTGTTTTAAAAACTTATTCGAGAGCATATTTTTCATAGAAGCTAAGTTTCAACTTGTAGTAGTTCACTACACTGATTTCTGTCTTCTACCTGAAAAGATGCTCTGGGAGTCGACTACCAATATTAGGGAGTCGACTACCAGTGTAACAGATTTTCTCAGAAACTGCTCTGGGAGTCGACTACCAACCTTAGGGAGTCGACTACCAGCTGTGCGATTTGACTTCCCAGATTTGCTCCTTCATTTAATCATTGCTTGATTTATGGGGTTAAAGTCAAATCTTTTTGAAATTCAAATCCTATCTTAAACTCTATAAATAGAGAATCATATGAGAACATTTTTCTAAGAGAAATTCATTCTTGAGCAAAGCTACAATTCTCTCAAAAGTTCTCAAAGTTCTCAAGCTCGCAAAGTTCTTCAGTTTTTCTAAAGGCTAAGTTTTTAATTCTTTTGTACTTAATTTCGCAATTATTTTCTCTGATTATTTCTAGCCTTTATAACTTGGTTTGATCTCCAAAGCTCATAGCTTTTCTTTTTGAGATTCAAACATCAAGTTTTTCTTTTTGATCTTTGTGTTCTTAACTTTTATATTTCTCTCAAAGATCAAAATCTTGATCATTGATCTCTAAAGCCCAAGTGCATATTTTAGAAGATCATTTTCAAGACAACCTTTTTGAATTACTTGTTTTTAATCTCCAAAGCTAAAAGCTTTTTATATTGAGATTCAAAATACAAGTCTTTCTTTTTAATCTTTGTGTTTTATAATTATATTCTTTCAAAGATTAAAAAGACTTGATCTTTGATCTCTAAAAGCCCAAGTGCATATTTTTAGAAGATCAATTTTCAAGATAACTCCTTTGATCAAATCTGTGCTTATCTATATCATTTAATTTGATCAAGAGTTTTCCGATTTTCTTTAAGCCACATATACACAAATATATTCTTTTGGCTTTAGGAAATCTTGTAATTAATTTCATATTTGTTGCAAGTCTTTGAAGAAGACTTTGAATTGTAAATTCCCGTGTTATAAGGGAATAGTGGAAATCCTAGACAAGTCTAGGTGTTGTGATTGGAAATCCTGGTAGGGATACTAGGTGGTTGGAAATCCTGGTCAAGGCTAGGTCGTTGGAAATCCTAACGAGTGAAGTTAGGTGCTTGTATTTGCCAAGGCAAATAGTGGAAATCTCGTACCGGATTGGTCGGGGACTGGACGTACCCGGGTTGCGGGGAACCAGGATAAAATCGCTTGTCTCTGCGTTTGTTTTTCTGTGATTGTTTATATTTCTTGTACAAGCATTTTTCATTTGCTAATCTTATATCTTTGTAATTCCTTGTTCATTTATTATTGCAAAGATTATTTATTTAATTCCGCTGTGTAAAGATCTCTTTGTAAAGATCTCTAATCTGATTGTAATCTCATCTCTTTCATATTATTTGTAAGATTATTTTGTTGATTAAGAACCAACCGTAGATCACTCTACTTGGTTTCTTAGGCAACATTAGAAGGGTTTTAATTGTGCTAATCAACGAACGAAAAAGTTTAATATTTGAACAACACTATTCAACCCCCCCTTCTAGTGTTGTTTGCCATCCACAGGATCCAACACAAACAACCCACGTAGATCTGTTACCGCTAATTTTAACACTGAAGAATATGGTTTTTTTTTCAAAATTTGCTGAACAACCCTATTGAAACACCGGACTTTCCGGAAATGACTCCAAATGAACAACAAGAATGGAACGATTGTAATAGCCACATAGTGGGTACACCAGGATTTTCTGCTTCTGCACACACTTCAACCCCTTCTACTACTGCTGGCCCCACTGCTTCACAATCAACCCAAACCAGAAAACATAAATCTACTGTTTGGGATAACTATTCACTAGAAACAGTGCCTGGAAAAGGACTTAGGGCTTTTTGCAAAATCTGTAGATCAGATTTCAATTGCGCAGCCAAAGATGGCACAACACATCTGAAAAGACACACAGAAGCACATAAAAAAGAGAGGCTAGACAAACAACGTTAAACTTAACAGCTAATTCTAGCTCTCTGTCTGCTTTTTCGTATTCTTCTGATATAATGCGAAAGGAGATGACTAGACTAGTTCTATGCCAAGAATTACCTTTAAGTTATGGGGAAAGCTCCTCAGTAGAACGTTTTAACCAATTAGCACTGAACCCCGCATTTAAAATGGTGCCTAGAAACACACTTAGAAGAGATGTTATGGCAGCTTTTGAAGCTGGCAAAGCTAAAATTATTCAAACTTTTGCGGCCTTAACATCTAGGATAGCTTTAACGTCCGACATATGGACAACGAAATAGGGGTTATCCTACATGTGTTACGGCACATTATGTAGACAACGACTATACTATTCATAAGATGATTATCGGTTTTAAATTGCTAGCTTTTGGTCATACTGGTATTGTTATTGCTAATGTGATTATGCATGTTATTCGTGAGTATGGAATTTCTGATAAAATCATTTCATTTACACTTGATAATGCATCTAACAATACAACTGCAATATCATTTTTAAAAAGACACCTGAACCCTGATCTGGACGGTCTTTTATTTCATCAGCGATGTGCTTGTCACATCTTGAACTTGATAGTACATGATGGATGGGCTTAAATTTGCTGCTGATTGGGTAGAAAAGGATAGAAACCTTATGTTATACATACAATCTTCTACCAATAAGAGAAATTTATACAGAGAAGTATGTAGAAATTTATTATGCTACAAACAAATTTTCGGGTAAGTATTACTCAACATCCATTTTGGGCCTTGTTCAATTGGTTATAATTTCAGACACTTTAGCTAGGTATAGAGACACTATGGACACTACACTTATTCTTCAACCAATGATCGAAGAAATGGATACTAAGCTAGCAAAATATTGGAAGCATGTTCCTTTGCTTTATTCATTAGCTAAGGTTTTTGATCCAAGATTTAAAGAGGATTTAGTAGCTGGATTATTAGAAACCTTTTATGAAAACATGCAATTTGAAGTTGAAGATCATATAATGCATTTTAAAACTAGCTTAAGAGCTCTGTTTGCGACGTATGAGGCTAGATATGGAACTTCATCAAACACTTCTTATGTTCCTGCTAGTTCTAATATTACATGCAAACTTAGGCAGATTTTGGGGAAGAAAAAACAAAAAACCGTAGCTTCAGAAAGTTCGTCTAATGAGTTGTCCAAGTATTTAGAAATTACTTATCCTTTCACTGAGGAAGAATTGGATGATCCAAATTTTGACATTTTGTGATGGTGGAAAATGTATGAACCTAAGTTTCCAATTCTTACAATTATGGCTCGTGATCTGTTATCAATCCCTATTTCTACTGTTGCGTCCGAGTCTGCTTTTAGTGCAAGTGGCAGGGTTCTGAGTGACATGAGATCAAGGCTTAAAGAAGATGTAGTTGAAGCGGCGGTATGTGCAAAGGACTGGTTTCATGCTGAAGACCGCTCGTAAGATAAAAAGGACCTTTCAGAAGATTCTGAGGACGAAGCGACTGACGATGAATGATTTTCTTTTTTTCATGTATTGTTATTTTCTATCTTGTATTAGCTTGTAGAAGTCCTATGTGTTGGCCATTGTACGAGGGGTAAGGCTGGTCAATGTAAGTCACCCCTCAAAAAAAATTTAATTAATGAAATTTAAAGGTTCAACACGGGACCTTCGTGAATTTCGGGCTAAATTATCTAACTTAGTTTTATAAATAATATAAGTAATTTTAAATTTTTTAACCATTGTAAAATATTTTATATATGTCTTATAAATTTTTTAAAACTTTAATATCATTCTAAACTTATTTTTACTTCCTTAGAACAAGTTATAAGTAATAAAAAATTGTTCTAAATAAGAAAACCTTAGCTAACAAGTATTTTAAATTTTTAAAAAATATATAAGACATAAAATATTTTACAAATGTTAAAAAAAATTTATAATTGTTGTGAAGGGAAAAGTAGGGAAATAGGTGTAGTGGGTTAAGAGCCCCGCTACCCTCTTATTTATAGCTTTCAATGGTGGGCCGGATACCCAATGGCCCTCATGGGCCTATTCATAACACTTCCCCTTATTCAACCAACATTGAATAAGAGATGGATTCTTCAGGATCCGAGTTATGATAACTGTCTTGTTAAATAAAGAACAGTTAATCCATAACTTCCCCTGTTTTAGGGATGTGTCTAGGGGTGGATACTTCAGGATACATAGTCAACGAGGTTGCCTTGTCAAAACCTTGACTACGGAAAGCCCTGTGGAAAAAAACCAGTAGCCAAGGAAAAAGAGTACAACTCTGCAGTTGACTCCCCATCATCTGACCAAGCTTCAGGCTTGCAGATTTCCTATGAATCTATACATCAGTCTCCTATGTATCTATGAGTTCATAGTCCTCTCATCCTGACCCAGTTTACATTTTCTCACTCTCCTCATCCCAATCCCATATATAAGTTTCTCAAAGATACTAGTAGGCATGGATTTGGTAAGCAAATCCGCCAAGTTATTACATGATTAGATCTTCTGTATCTCAATCTGCTTTTGCTTCTGAAGGTCGTGCGTTCAGAAGAACTTGGGGGAGATATGCTTTGTCTTGTCGCCTTTGATGTAGCCGTCCTGTAGCTGGGCTATGCATGCTGCATTATCTTCATGAAGAGGAGTATGTGCAAGTACGTCGGTCATCAGGCCGGTGGAGGTGAGAATGTGTTGGATCACAGAGCGTAGCCAGAAACTCTCATTGCTTGCTTCATGGATCGCTAGCAGTTCTGAGTGAGTGGATGAGACGGTTGTCACGGTCTGCTTTACAGATCTCCAGGATATGGCAGTGCCGCCATATGTGAACATGTATCCGGTTTGAGACTTCTCTGAATGAGGATCTGACCTGTAACCTGCGTCAGCATAACCAACTAAACCAGTTGATGCCCCTTTCCTGTAGAATAGACCTAAGTCTATGGACCCTTAGAGGTAGCGCAGAAGATGCTTAACTCCGGCCCAGTGCCGATGTGTAGCTGCAGCACTATATTTGGCTAGTAAGTTGACTGCAAATGCTATGTCAGGGCGAGTGCAGTTAGCCAGGTAAAGGAGTGCACCAATAGCACCTTGATATGGCACTTCAGGGCCTAGTACTTCCTCCCCCTCTTCCAGCGGCCGGAAGGGGTCTTTATGCACATCCAATGATCTGACGACCATTGGGGTGCTGAGGGGGTGGCACTTATCCATCTGAAACTTTTTCAGTAAGTTCGATGTGTAAGTTGACTGATGTAACAGGATCTCATCGTTAAGATGCTCTATTTGAAGACCTAAACAGAATTTTGACTTTCCGAGGTCTTTCATCTCGAATGTTTCTGTCAGGCTTCTAGAAATCTCGGCGATCTCTTCAGGAGATCCGATGAGGTTCAAGTCGTCTACATAGACGGCTATAATGACAAATCCTGTTGCCTTTGCTCTTATGAAGATGCAAGGACAGACTGGGTCATTTGTAAATCCTTGTTTAGCAAGGAAGTCGCTCAGTCTGTTATACCACATCCTTCCAGATTGTTTTAGACCATACAATGATCTTTGCAGTTTCACTGAGTAGATGTCACGTTGTCTCTCTTTTATTGCTGCTGGCAAAGAATAACCGTCAGGCAATCTCATATAGATGTCTCGGTCTAAGTTGCCATATAGGTATGCAGTCACGACGTCCATAAGCTGCATATCTAAACCCTCTTGTGCTGTTAAACCAATGAGGAATCGGAAGGTGATCGCGTCCATGACCAGGGAGTATGTGGCTTCAAAATCCACCCCTGGACGTTGGGTAAAACCCTGCGCTACAAGCCTTGCTTTGTAGCGAACGATCTCGTTTTGTTCATTTCGTTTTCTAACAAATACACATTTGTAAGCCATAAGTTTTACACCTTTTGGTGTCTGGACTATAGGTCCGAAGACCTTACGTTTGGTGAGTGAATCCAACTTCGCTCCTATTGCCGCTTTCCACTTTGGCCAATCATCTCTGCTTTGACATTCTGTTAGAGAGCGTGGTTCAATATCATCGTCGCAGTACACGACGTTAATGGCAATATTACACGCAAATGTGGCATCTATGGTTGTGCTCTTTCTGTCCCAATACTCCTCAATTCGTACATAGTGTATCGAAACTTCATTTTCTCCCGGTTTTTCCTCTGTTTGAGAGTTTGGGAGAGATGGGGTAGCAGGGCTTACAGTAGCATCCTGTGGTGGTATTTGTTTACCATTGCCAAGGGTCCTACTCTTTCGAGGGACTTGGTCCTTGGATCCCGGTGGTCGCCCTCTCTTTTTGAGAGGTCCAACCATTTCTGCTGCAGGCGGATTGCATCCATTTTGTGATATGTCAATCCTAGCTGGAGTGTTAGCAGCAGGGACGTGTGATCTGACAATCTTCTGGTTGTCAGTAAATTTGTCCGGCAAGAGATGGACAGTGTTTTGGATGTGGAGAATCTTCATGATCTCCTCCTCACACTGGCTTGTGGGCAGATCAAAGTGACATAATGTCTTTGTATCCCAAGTGATACAGTCTGAAGCTTCGGGCTTCTTAGTCTGTGAGCCTAGTCTTGGAAATGATGTTTCATCAAATTCACAGTCTTCTAGACGTGCCTTGAAGACGTCTCCCGTAAGGGGTTCTAGGAATCTAATTATGGAGGGGTGTCAAACCCAACATAAATGCCTAGGCGACGTTGTGGACCCATCTTTGTCCTTTGTAGTGGTGCTATGGGGACGTATACTGCACAACCAAATATTCTCAAGTGTGAGACAATTGGTGGGACTCCAAGTGCTAGTTGCATTGGAGAAGATGACTGACCTCCAGAAGGTCTTAATTTTATTAAAGATGCAGCTTGCAAAATTGCATGACCCCATGCATTCACTGGCAGCTGGGATTGAAGTAATAATGGACGAGCAATCCATTGCAGTCTCTTAATTAGAGATTCTGCTAACCCGTTTTGGGTGTGAACATGCGCTGCAGGATGTTCGACTTCAATTTCCTGTGCTTGGCAATAGTCTAGAAAGACTTGTGACGTAAACCCCCCCCCCCCCCCCGCATTGTCCAAACAAAGTTTCTTTATCTGGTAGTCGGAGAAGTGGGCCCGTAACCTGATTATCTGAGCTAAAAGCTTAGACAGTGCTAGGTTACGGGTGGACAGTAGACACACATGTGACCACTTAGTAGATGCGTCGATCAGGACCATAAAATACCTGAACGGACCACTTGATGGGTGTATAGGCCCACAAATGTCTCCGTGGATTCTTTCCAGAAAACTTGGAGATTCCGGGTCCACTTTTAGTGGAGAGGAACTCGTAATCAGTTTACCCTTGTAACATGGTGGACATGGGAATTTGCCTTTTTGAAGAATCTTCAGGTTCTTCAAGTCTATACCCCTTGAGCTCTTTATGATGCGGTACATCATAACAGATCCGGGGTGTCCCAGTCTACTGTGCCAGAGTTGGAATTCTGGTGTTTGGGGGCACTGCAGGTGCTCCGCCATTGATGTTTCTGGAGTTTGTATACTTATTTGGTAGAGTCCCGAGGGGAGTCCTTTGAAACGTTCCACAATGGTTTTTGAACCATTTGTAAGAGACGTTACAAGCAAGTATTCCCTTTCATTTTCCTCGACCGTCTCTAAGTGATATCCGTTTAAACGGATATCTTTAAAGCTTAGGAGGTTTCGGATGGATTTAGGGGAGTATAACGCATTCCTAAGTGTGATTTGTGTGTTACCGGGGAGCAATATGATTGCTTCCCCTGATCCTTCGATTATATTAGCTGGCCCTGAGATTGTTCTCAGTGGACCAGAGTAGCTACTTATGCTCGTGAAGTAGTCTATGTTTTGAAGGATCGAGTGCGTCGATGCACTGTCCACTAGGCAAATTGATTCCATATCTATATAAAGAAAGACATTTAAGCAGTAAATAATATGAAAAAGAAAAGATCTACTTTGATTTAAGGTGCACAAAAGATTGTTTGACATGGAATAAAAATTGGATACGATGCATGAAAAGAAGATACATTGCTAGTAGATAAAAATGGTCCATAACTAGAGTGTGTCATCTCCCATGAAGTCTTCAGGAGTCCATGAGGTCTCTGGCAACGCTGCACTCTCAATCAGGTTTGTCTCAGCTCGAGGCTTGAGGCTTGCCTGGTAGAGGTCTTGGAGGTGTTTCTGGGTGCGGCAGATTCTGGACCAGTGACCAGTCATTCCGCATTTGGAGCACTTATCCTCCCAGTCTTTCTTGGGAGTACCACCTTTTGACGTCCACTTCTGCTTCTTTTCCACGAACTTCTGGTTCTGAGGAGGAGCTTGGGGAGTGGCCTTCTTCCGCTTCTTCTGTTCTTTCCATTTCTGGAATTTTGCCTTCGTGTCCATCTTCTTCTTTTGGGAAGACTGGAAGTGTGCCTCTGCAGAAGGTGGCAGTGGAGCGGAGCCAGGAGGGCGCAGGTTCTGAGTAGCAACCAACAAATCTTTGTTCTATTCAGTCATTAGCAGGCATGAAAGCAGATCAGAGTACTTCGTGAACTTCCTCTCACGGTATTGTTGCAAAAGGATCATGTCCTTCTCGTGGAAAGACGTGAACGTCTTTTCCAGCAACATTTTCTCCGTCACCGTTTCACCACACAACTTCAGGCGTGAGGTGATACGGAAGAGTGCTGAGTTGTACTCCGCTACGGTTTTGTAATCCTGTTTGCGAAGGTGAGTCCATTCGTACTGCGCACGTGGGAGTATGACATCTCTCTGATGTCTGTATCTCTCCTCAAGTGCGTCCCACAGCTCGTAAGGATCCTCTACAGTGAGATACTCGTCCTTCAGGGTCGAGTCTAAATGTTTCCTAATATAGATAATGGCTTTCGCCTTTAGTATATCGGAAACTTCTTCTGTATGAGGTGCTTCTATAGAAGCATCCTTGTCGGCTTGGGTAGTACTTGTTGTTGCCTTCTCAGTTGGTGTGAGACTGAACCCATGAGATCGCAGATGGAACTTCAGGTCCAACTGCCAACTCAAGTAGTTCGACCCATCGGCCTTCAGGACCGAAAAGTCGACATTCGCAAGTCTGGCCATTGAACAATCTAGCAATATAAAAACAGCATGGATTATTAAACTGTAGAAACAATTAGACATCCACGCATGTATTTTTACCATTTTCATAAAGAAAATTAACATTCATGCATGCTTTTTATCATTTTCATATCGTGAATTATTAAAGAAAAAAATTAACATCCATGCATGCTTTTTAACTGTTTCATAACGTGAATAATTAAAAAAAGATTAACATCCACGCATTTAATGTATAAACAATGAAAATAACTTAAGACTATGGGGATCAGCCAGCCGACACCGAAACGAAAAAGACAGTCCGAAATTACATCAAAAATTGCATGAAAGAATAAATACAACTCGAGAACTTCAGAGGGAAGCCCCTTTCTTCTGTGTGCATACGCCTTCAGCTCCTTTTTGGTGTCCTCCGGTCTTCTTTTTACATATATTTTCTCACTTACAAATTTCTCTCAAAAAGAAAAAATTGCAGAAAAGAAAAGGTGTCGGAAACCTGGCTGATCCCTAAAAACATAGCCTAATCGCACATGCACGCAGATAATATATGGAAAATATACAACCACGCAGATAATCATATCACAGGCATGTAAAGATTAATTAAATAATCTAAATGGTGTGTGACATGCTAAAAAATTATTTGTGAAAAACTTTTTACCTTTGATCCATATTTTTAATGTTTTGTTTTCCGTTTTAACCCTTTTTATAAAGTTTAAGATTTCTTTAATTATTTTGGGCTTTTGGGGCCAAAAATAAAAAAGGAAAAATTATTTGTGTAAATGTGCTAATTTTCAGGCTTTTTGGACCATGAAAACAACCCATTAGGGTTAATTGGGCCTCCCCCGAAAAATTGGCTCGTTTAGGTCTAGGGTTTCCGAAAAACCCTAGGGGGGCCTGACGGCAAGAAAGCCAATTGATGATCACAGTCAATTAAATCAGAACCTTAATAAAAAAAACATAGATCCATATTTGTAGCTGGAGGGAAAGTAAGAGGAGATTAATGGGTTTATACAACAAAATTTTGGTTAGTCTCTCAAGGGATTATTGATTTTACTAGAAAACATCCAACGTCGAACGGGGACCGAAAGCTCACTAATAAATTGATGGTCTCGTTAATGGATGAAGGCCTCTCGTCGTAGAACATGGTAGAACAAAATCGGAAGCCCACACAGCATACTAATCGCCCCAGTGTTAAAGCGACTACCAATCAATGGTCGAAACCGTATCAAATAAATGCATTTATGCAAACATAAATGGCGAGCTCCGTGGACTCGGTTGTAGCCATGCATACAAACAAGCAGCAAATCATGAAGGCTTAGATCCGATTCGTTGCTACGACTAATGACTGCATCCAACTTTCAGACACGGAAGCAGGCAAGCCAGGACCTTAAACATCAACATCTACGCATTGAACACGACCTCCTCGATGTGCTGCTTGCCTCTCCTTTTCATATGTTGGAGGCAGGCAGGAGCCAAGTGAGTGAGTGTGAGTGTGAGTGTGAGTGTTCCAAATGCCTGCTACGTGTGAGGCTGGATCGCAGCATGAGGCGGGGGGGTGCCTGATTTAATTAATTACCGCAAATAAGCTCTCTCAGGAATTTCGTCGAACACATGAAGGGCATACGAAACATCCGCACTTTGGTAACTTCTTCTGCTTCTCTTGCTTCTGCTTCTTGAAATTTTCGCATTCTGTGTATATATTCTTCCTACATTACCGAATTTCTTTTGAGATTATTGGCGATGTGGTACATATGCACCTTTTTAGGGTTTCTTCTGGCCAAAATCCATTAATTTGGACATCATATTCTTCTCAAGAATTATATGTAAATGAAAATATCTAGGTCTTTTATCATTGCAACTCATGCATGCATTTGACTTGGGATGCCTAATTGAGGGCGACCCATGTTATTTTTAGGTCAAGATCCTTGATTTGATGTATGTGTTGAGTAGAATTGCTGTAAATTTTCTTTCTTTATTTATTTGTGTTCTATATATGACGGATACATCAAGCTTTGCAATGTATAAAACATAATAACTTTGCCCCAAACCATCATATTTTTAACTGATAACATAGGCTATATTACATTCTTCAAATTATAGTGCATACTTTGACAGACACTTAGTTGTTATCACACGACACATATAGACTTTGATGAATGAGAACGCCTTTGAAATCTTGCAGCCATTTAGACCAGCATGCTAGTTCACAACGCAACCCCATACATCATATCTGTAAGTGATCAAGCTTGTGGAACTGGAAGGAATCCATGGTGCATAGCCGCAGACCATACTTTCTCCATTTCTAACACCGTGTCTCCGCACTCGTGTTCATCCCATCCCTCTAACGCATGTACTATTCCAGCGACTCGCCATGCGCTCATCACCCTTCTTGGTAGCCAAACCTGTCGAGCGAAGGTGTTAACGTATGGGTAGAGATAGAGTATTCCATTTGCGAATCACTCTCATATTAAGCATAGATGTGTGAAAGGTATCACATTATGGAATTCTTTGATGTGCATTGAGATAGTAGATCTAATTTTGCATTTATAGGTATGCTTGCATCCTGATTACCTCACAAGCGTGCACGTTCTCCAGCGTATCGGGTATCTTCATTGCTGGAGTATTGTAGTAGGTGCAGTCCTTGCGAGCTTTCTTTGGGGGAAATTGCGAGATAGGAATGAAGTGTGTGCCTTTTTGCGCCTTCCTTTGCTCCGAATAATCCAAACGATCTCCTATCAGCCAAACCTGCAAACCTAGATGTCTCAGTGATTCTATACTATTGTTTCAACCATGTTGCGTATCCCTACTCGTATTCGTGGAAATTTGATCTAGTCATACGTGTTCTGCCTAAATGTCTCTGGTTTTAAGTAACAATTTGAATTCAGAACATCCTAGATACAATGGGTGGAAGAGGTTCTATGTTACCTTGGGGGTAGAACCGCGGCAAAGTGACAAATGACTTGCTGCACTTCCTGAGATATGGGACTTGAGTGAATGTAGCTCATGCTCATGTGTCAAGAGTACCTGATTCACACGAATTATGAGCGAAATTTTGTATGTGAGGATGATTTTACTGGTCAAATTTGTACCTGGACACCTTTCTTGCATAATGCTTCAGCTGTTGCTAAAGCCACCTTGGAAAGCTGGCCTTTAAGGAGAACTTGGGCTGTTTCCGGTGGAATGATGTTGAGAACCACAGCTGCTGCTAGGCTACTTCCATCCACAATTCTTAACTTCAATTTTGGGTACTTCTGAAGGTAAAGATCTCCGCTGTGATTCAGCTCTTTTGCCTGAAAGTGGAGATTAGGATTGGCATTGAAGTGAAGAGCATGCTCCCAGAAATTTAGTAGTTTTTGGCAGCATTAGCACTTATCAGACCATATGATCACCTGACCAAAGTTATTGTGACTGAAATATGACAAATAATGGCTTACCTGATTTAGGAGTCCTAAGCTCAAGACCTTAACACCCTTCTCATCAGCTTCTAGGATTGCCTCCTCAATCAAATCGTTGATAGCTTCTCTCTCCCATGCCAACCCGTACTGCCCGGAGAAAATGTTAGCAGACGATTTTCGCAACATGAAAATGCCTAAAAATAGATGCTAATTCAGCAAGGACATGTTTCCTACCTGAAAATTGTATCTGGGTATTGCCCATGTTTGCATCTTGAGATGCTTCAACTTGTTCCTTTCGACGGTGAATGTAGACCCATAATACCATGCGAATACCATCGATAAACCTGATATTGGCCACATAATTGGTGCGTACCATTTGGATGACGCGTATGGCTTAGATGCCAACGAGGCGAATCCCAGCCGTAGATGGTAAATCGACTGCAGGGTAGTGGGGTGCGTGAGGTGAACAACGTCGGGAGTCTCTTCTTTGCCTTTGAGCGATCTTTCATACACTTCATCGGTTGACTTGTCCATTGTATTGTATATGTAGTCGTAGAATGGCATGAATAAGGAATAGTTTGTCCGAAATTGTGTGTGATGAAGAGAATGAAACCTGCATCAAGATATTGATAGTGAAGCTCAATATGTGCATTTTTTTTAAAGGATGTAATGTAGAAAAGGTGGCCAAGACACAAAAAAGTTGAAAGTACAAGCTGTACATGTGCTTGTACTCGCTATGGGGCCCAACTTTTTGTGAGTTGCACCTGATCTATTACATCATGTGCCACCTGATTTACATGAATCCCTTTTTTGAATTGCATCTTTCAGGGATTTGATTTGATGTGTGATGTACTTACGATGGAGTATACATGAGGTACTTGAGAGGGGGAAAGGCATGAAATAGCCACTGAGGGACCATCTCAAAGTTGCAGTGGCCCATGTTGTTCATGAAGTCGACGTATATGGTGTAGCCAACCATTGCTAGGATGGAGCATGTCCCGGTCAAGATGGTGGTTAACACTGGGATGGCGAAGAGCAAGTAGTACACAATGTGTTCTGCAAATGGATGTATCACAGCTGCCATCAATCAAAAAAAGAACCGAGTTACTTATTGCCAGGTATGTGTAAGATGTCTGTTATATTTGCATCTATAATACTGACCAGCTACACTTTGATGACATGCAATGCCTAGGTTTAAAATTCTTTTTTATGTAAAGTTGGCATGCAATCTTCTTTTACTGCTGTATACTGCATATAATCTTTTATTGTTAACGTGTCGTATGTAAATATACTAGAAATAACCCCCTACGAAGAGGATACGGTGAACGCGCGCAACCGAAAAGGAGTGAGAAATGTGGGTGTGCATGCCGGTACCGTCGGGGGGCAAAAAATGCAAAGTCCGGGGGTTAAAATGTAAAAAAACTTGGGGGTGACAAACATGTATGCAAACATGTTTATAAGTGGGTGTTTTTTTGGTTTTTTTGGGGTGAATGGCAAACATGTAAATAAGCGAGGTTGGTGGGGTTTTTTTTGAGGGGATATCAAGCATGTAAATAAGTGGTTTGGGAGTGAGTTTTTGGGTGAGGTGGAGGGGGTGATGTGTGGGTGGGGCCCACCTTTGTCCTAGTAATATTTTAGCCTCCACCTAGGACAACTTCACCAATTATATAATAGATATATATATAACTTTTTGTAAATAATTTGTATGATATCAAGTCTATCATAGGCATTTTGATGAGAAAGGTGATCATAAATGGTCCTAAGATCAATTTTGGCCCCATCCTCGTTTAGGATTGGGCACTTGGCCCATTCTCGAGCCATACATGTGCATGAAGAATTAAATGAATTGCCATTGTCTGCGTCAACAATTTCGATAGATGTCGAATACATGAGCAGCAACGAAGATGAAATAGACAGTTTGCTGAATATTTAGTAGGGTGACATCTAACTGCTGTCACAAAAGATACATACATGATGTGGGCTTCAGATGTTCTCTCTGATTCACGTAACCTTAGGTTATAACAAAGCAATATACAGCATGTCATGCATCACTACTAATAAGCAAAAGCACAAGAGAGAGAGAGAATCTTACAAGTGATGGGCTCGGTGACGATGGAGGCATGGTGGTGGGAGTGGTAGCGAGAGTAGAGGAAGTGATGGTGCAGTGCTCGGTGGAACCAGTAGTAGAGGTACTCGACCGGGCCCGCATGGAGAAGGGCCATGATTATCGCGCCGTCGGCCCTGAAGATGGCCAGGTTCCAGGACTGTGGGACGAACCCGTGGCCGACGTAGAAGAGAAGCCCGTTGAGCAGGATCTGATCGTCCCTGTTAACACCAACATCATCTTTGCCATCAGAAACCAAGTATAGGATGATGATGGGGGAGAGGGAGAGGGAGAGGATCAGACCAGTTGTGCTCGCGGTCGGCCTGCTCGAAGTCGATGCCGCGGTCGACGATGCGGTGCGGGCCGCGTGCGGTCTGGAAGCGGGACAGGCTGATCCAGACCTGGTTGTGCAGCATCCTCATGAGCAGGAACGGGAGTATCAGCGCGTAGCCGAGGTCCACCTCCTCCCATCCTCCCCTGCCCGCGGTCACCAGCATCTGCAGCCCGGGCACCGCCCATGGTAGGAGCACCACATACTGCACTTGCCATCAAAGATGAGAGCAACATTAGAGAGGAGTGTCATGAATATTGATTAGCGTTTCTTGGGGTTTATGTCTACCTTGAAGCTGCCGAGCCGCTGCCATGGCCACTCGGTGAGGGGGCCTGGTCTGGTTGCCATGATGCTTGTGTGCTTTTTTCTGAGGGAAAACACTGAGCCTGCTGCTGGGTTTTTGTAGGGGATGGGGTGCAATAACCATGAGCGTGACGTGAAGTTGGGGACCTTAGAGGTGTTGGGCTTACTAGTCTTTTGTTACAGTCTTCATTAAGCTAGATGAAGGTGTAGTGTTCAAATATACGACGACGAGGACTCGATGACAAATAACATACACTTCTTCGCCATGGTTATTCGTCGGCAGTGGCTATCTAAACCGACCACTTGAGTCGAACTTAATACAATACGACGATGATTCATTTGTGGGTCTCGCTAGTGGATCGCAGACAATTGATGGGTAACTCACGGCTGTGGTGCAGGCGAGTCTTCACCAAAGATGTCAACAATCCCGGTAATGGGAATGCCATATTGTCATCCCTACTAATCCTTCGTTAGTTCTATGATAGGATGAGGAGGGGGGTAGAACTGAGAATCTTGCTTTAATTTTTTAAGGACAGAATTGGAGCTTTACTCGGAATACAGAAACTTGTTAATAAAATTGAATTTGAATGTGTAAAGCAGGCAGCAGCTCTCAGCTCGTAGTCACTTTTCATGCAAACGTGCCAGTGTGCTGCCGTCTGCTGCTTTGGGCACACACAGACGTGAGTGCATTTGATTCCAATCAAAAGTCATCCATCAGGTTTCAATTCCGCAGAAACCGTTGCCTCCGTGGATGACGTGGCGATGACGTGGCGTTCTCTGATGGCATGAGAATGACATGGCATCAACCACGAAGACGACGTGGGTTCAGTTGTGGCCATCTCATTATTAATAAATTGATGGTCTCGTTGCTGCGACCAACTTTGGGACGCGTAGGCAGGCAAGCGAGGATCAAGTGTGTGTTCTTCATCCTCGGTGCTTTAATGCATTGTTCTTGTGTGTGTTCCAGATGCATGCTACGTGTTCGGTTGGATCGCAGTCGCCATTCCATTTATTGGGCGAGGAGGAGGAGGAGGAGCTTAGCTTTGAATACTAGAGGTTCGTTGATTAGTATGCATCACATCAGCTAGCAGATGAGGCAGGGTTCTCGATTATCCATCCATTTATTGGGTTTGCAACCCCATTTACTGCAAATCTTGGGTAACCCTGTTTCCCTCTTGTTCATGTCAAAGCCATCCCTCTCCCTGTTTCTTGATGTTACATCCTCCCTTCTTGTCAAAACTGATGGCATCCTTCGCCCTCCCATTCCGTGTGGCTCCTCCTGTGTGAATCCAATTACATGGCCCATCAATTCTGGTACAACTGGGCCGGTCCAATGACCACTCAGTTGCTTACTTGAGGAGACAGGCCCAAAAGCCTTGTAAAGCCCAAGGCTTCGGCCCAACATCCCAGAGGTCCTCCCGTGGGGCCAACCGTTTCTTCACTTAAGACGACAGCACAGCTGACCCTTGGGCTTCTTCATTTAAAGCATCGGCTCATAATGAAGGGATCCAACGGCTGGCCGTTACGCTTGTCATCAACGGCGACGGCTCGGCCCGAAATCGACAAAGCAGTTTAAAAGCTCAGATGCAAGCCTCTAACGTCATGGTAAGGTTATGATAATGTTGAAATGGCTTCCAACCTAAAACCATCACCAATAACCAAAATGGTATTTACTTACTGTTAAGGCCAAAAAATGACCGAGACAGTTGTCTTGCTGACGTGGACCCTTCGTG
Organism: Scilla litardierei; assembly: GCA_030789695.1. Taxonomy (NCBI): domain Eukaryota; kingdom Viridiplantae; phylum Streptophyta; class Magnoliopsida; order Asparagales; family Asparagaceae; genus Scilla; species Scilla litardierei. Next base: position 8,832,545 of record CM061132.1, read on the forward strand.
CTGAGTCGGAGCCTCCTCAGCAAGTTGAAGGGGACTTTAGGTTGGAATAACCAGGGTCGGTTAATGGATGGTGGATATCTTGTGATGCTTGATCGACCTTCGAGCGACCTGTGTGTTGGCGGATCGAGGCTGGGACACTCGAAACAACCCTCATGGAAGGTCGAGACTTGACGATCTGCACCACAAGGAAGCGTCAGGGAGGGTCGGGTCTGGGTCCCGACCCAAATCCCCTCCGATGCTTAAGTTAGTTTGGGAACTTAAGGAAGAGATGGAGCTCGGAGCAGCTGAGATCGATCGACGAAGTTTCGTCTCAGATCTGACGTCGCGAGGTCTATAGTGGAAGAATTATAAGCTGAAGTGTAGAATCTATGTATTAGATCTCGTCTCTTGGGAATTGGAACCTTTTAGTATTTATAGACCTCCCGGGTCCTTTTCAGTGACGTTGGAGAGATAACGGTCACCCACTATGGTGCCACGATCTTTAATAGGAGTGAACGTTGCCATGTTCCCGCTATTTATGAGGCCGCCATCAATCCCACGTTCAAGCAATGGGAGTGCAACGGACGACTGCCTGTTGTGCTTTGACTGAGTCGATTTTGGGCTTCTTTTGTGGGCTTAGCATGCCTTAACCACTCGTTGGTCGAGTCGTCTCGAGTGCCGGCTCAATGATTCAACACGTGCGTATCCCAAAAACAATGTTCCTGATCCCATACATATGATGACTACTTATATGATCCTAGTGGTATTCTCATCATTAGTAAGAGAAGCCCTAGCCGACTTTTACATTTTCCTCCTTTTATTGGAACTCATGTTTTGTAGTTCGATGACATCCTGATGGGCTAAAGACCACTTCAGCCTAGTTGGACCCAAAGCTTCCTCTCAAAGACCATAACCCCCTGCCTATATGATGCAGGGGCCTTTGCCTGCTACTCAAATACAATATTTTCATGCATCAATCTTCCAACTAGACTTACTCGGTAAGTCAAGTTAGTATATACCAATGTAGTTGGGGTCCGGATGTTAATAAGATTTTGAGGTAAATACATGATTCTGTTTCAAACCATAATTCAAATTTTCTAGCAATATGCATACAAGACGCTGAGTACATATCCAGTAGAGTGGACACTACTCGTACTGCTTGGATAAGATGGTTCCTTAAAGGACTTGGATCTCAATTTAGTGAATGGATCAATGGAGATGTACCGTGAAAATGAGGCGGTTATTGGATTGATAAAAAGTGGCGCACATAATGCTAAAGAAATGCATATTGACATACAGTATCATTATATTTGATATATTATGAAGAAGGGAGAAGTTGGTGTGACTTATATTCCAACGGGTGGCATGATTATGTATACCTTGACGGAATGATTTTTCAACCGGAATATTCATTAAACATGTTAGTTTAATGGGACTTATGTATAACTAAGTAAAGAAACTATAATCAATAACGAAAGGGGACAATTATGGATAGTGAAAAGGTGTGTAGATGCTGAGCGCCTTTGGCGCATTGGCACCCTGGTGAGAACCCGGGACCTCAGGTGTGAGGTCCCCCTCCCCCTATGTGTAATTCCACATCTCCCTAGTGTGGCTAGTGTAGCAGCTCCCCGGGGCTCTTGTGCCGGGCTGCCAGCCGGTCTTAGGGGACGGTTTCATGCTTTCTGATGAACAAAAAAAAGGTGTGTAAATTGCTTTCCGATGTACCCAACAAAAAGGTATGTAATTAAGTCGCATCTTAGGAATCATGAGACTGTGTTTGAATTGTATTTGGTCATTTTAGGCCTGCTGCGGGCCGAAATGAAGAACACCTCAGAAATTGCCCACCTGCTGCGGGCTATTTGCCCTGCAGGGGCAGAACTCTCCAACCAACCACAGGATGCAAATCCAATCAAACTACGCTTCTACGACTCACCTCCACGGTCCATTTGGACGACCCAATTTGCGTGGCTCGCTCTCACTCCCCCCTCCTCTCCTCAAAAAACCCCTGAGGCTATAAGCATTACACCACCTCACAACAACAACAACAACAGGAGCAGCTCCCCTCAACCTCCCTCCCCCATCCCCTGTGATTGTCCATGGCCGCCTCTCTCTCAGCCGCCGCCGCCAGAGGGCTGCCCTCTTCGCTCCATGGCAGCCGGGGCAGCTCGTTCTCCGGTGGCGATGACCGCGCATTGATGCTCTCCAAATCAGTGATGGTTCGGGTCGGGAAGCCGTTGAGGCCTCGGCCCATGATGGGCAACGTTAACGAAGGGAAAGGCCTGTTTGCCCCCGTCGTCGTCGTTGCCCGTAACGTCGTCGGGAAGAAGACGTTCAACCAGCTCAGAGGGAAAGCCATAGCCCTCCACTCTCAGGTGCCATGGCTTCTATATCCGAAATTTTCAATTCCAGTTGTTTTTAATAAACAAAAGTTTAGATTGCTTGATCAGGAGATTTGAGGGATTTATCGTGAAATTACTTTTTTTTTTTTGAATGCAGGTTATTAACGAGTTCTGCAAGTCGATAGGGGCGGATGGGAAGCAGAGGCAAGGACTGATTCGGTTGGCAAAGAAGAATGGGGAGAGGCTTGGTTTCTTGGCTTAGCTTTGAAATTGAGATATTAGGATGATATTGTTTATAAATCTCAAGTTGACATATAATGTTTTGAGTTTTATTTAAAATGTTAAACATGATATACTATTTCATTCATGTATTGCTATGACCTTATATCATTTTTCTCAGCGTCATGCCACGGTTAGTTTTTTCAGGATACTTCTCTCTTTTAACCCAATGTTAATCCCTAAAAGTTCTACATGCTGCTCTACATCAACATAACCTTATTCCCTTATTTTTCTAAGGATCAGTTCCATTCTTTTTCATCTTTATATTCTAAAACCTCAAGACATCAAATATCAAGTAAACTCAGTAAGTTTGCTCATTCATTTAACCGCTGCAAAAAATTGCGAAAAATTCAGGTGCCGCAGAACTGTAAAATTTGCAAGAACGAATAAGCAAAACCTCGTATGTTCATTTGATTTTTGATGATTTGAAATTTTAGAATATGAAAACGAATGTAATCGCAGGGGAAAAAAATAGGATGGTTGTGTTACCAAAGGGGGATTTACTCCTCAACTAGCTGATACCCATTTTTCTCTAATGAATACATGGATCCAATACACCTAATCAAACCAAATAAGAAACATTAGCATCATTTCTACAAAATCAGTACAAAGGGCCAGCACACTAGAAACGTACAATCCTTTCTCGCTGAATCCGTAATGTCAAAGTTTTAACCATCTTCAAGTTTACTGCCAAATTCACCAAAACATCTCTTTAGGCGTTACATGTGGTTTCCACTCCTGTCTTGCTGAAGAGAATTCGGGATAAAACCACACGATGTCTACATTTAGCGAAAGGATATAAAATTTACTCACGACGGCTGTAGGGCACTTCGTTTGCAGCAGCAATGTCAAGGGGAATGCAGCTGCTATCCAAGCATATTGCAACTGTCCTGCTAGGTATGGTACATCAAAACTTACACACTGTACCGTCCGCCGCTTCCTCTTGATGACTTCTGATTTTTGGAATCGTCCTGGTAATACCCAAACATGCCAAATGCATTAGAAAGAAGCAGAAAATTTTCAAATAAAATGAGAGCAAAATCAAGGTCAAAACATCATCTTCGTGTTAGGTTCTGAGTGAAATATATGCATGTAACATGGTTTGAAAGATTGGCATATACTGATTACAGAATCATGCGACTCTGTGTTCTCGAATTGCAAACATGCTGGTACGATCGATCCAAAACTAGCCAATATCGCCGATGCTAACTAACAAATAATAAAGAGGATATCCTGGGTTTTGAAGCACAAAAGGGGAAATTTGGAGATATCCACATTTTGGGATCTTGGATCTGAATAGGTAATTCGAATCAGATACTTCTTTAACAGGACCAAGCAAAACTCATCAAGTTTCACCATGGCACATTCTGAAATAAAGAAAGTTGAAGTTGTGCTAATAATTCAGACAGTTCTGCAATGTAACAATTAGAAAACAACAGCACCATGTCGTGGATTATAGAGAACATTGACGAAGGGATGAAGTATTTACAAAAGACAAAGCTCTACCCACAACCAACACCTAGGCGGAATAAGGCAACCAATTCCAGAAATCCGCTACTTCTGATATACATCGCACAATACAGCTGACACTGATATGGCCAAAATAGTATAAACCATTGTGCCATTACCAATACAGATTTGCCAATACTGAGATTTTAAACTTTGATATATATAGTGTTTTTGTATATAAGTAAACTGGGAAAACTTCTACAGCCAGTTTAATAGAACCAACTAACGTAGAAAATGGATTTTTTTTTTGGTCGTTCAATCTTGAAAACTTACTTGCAAGTGTGTGGCAAGTAGGAGTGGCAAAATGAACCCGACCAACCCGACCCAAACCCAGCCTCTTTAACCGGGTATGGGTAGATGGCTAATCGAGTCAGGTTGCATCCAGGTAGATCCGAACAAAATCAAACTTCACTTTTTAAATATAAATATTTAACTGAATCCAACCTGTCAGGATATTCGGCTCGGGTATGGATTTTCAAACCTTGACCCGGATTCAATCTGGGTCGGATTCGAGTTTTATCCCTATCTAGGTCGGGTCAAAACCAGACCCGAACTGAACCTGACCAGTCCCGTTTGTCACCCCTAGTGGCAAGGTCAAGAAACAACCCTCTTACACCAAGGAACAATATGCCTTCATGCAAAACAACTAAAGTTGCCTCAATAGACGAGAAAAGGGGGGGAAAATCCCTCAACATAGAGAACGGTGAAATGGAAAGAATTATTAGAAAGAGAACACAACTCTGGGTAAATAGAAAAGAAGTTTGAAAGATGCCAAGAGATATTTAACATATTGGCAAATGCATGTCGTATGCCACTGCCATCGAATGACAATTTGATACTTTATGTTGTTTTATTTTATTAATAAAGAAAACTTGAAACAAATAGATGACCAGTGAAATAGGACTAGTCGTCCAGTTTATAAGTCCTATTTCACTCTGTTTGGAAGACCTTAATGAATTTATAATTTTTAGATAAATTAATGAAGAAGGAATTAGGTAGTTTTATAAAACAAGGTAAAAATATCTCTAAAGAAGTAAAATTTAAAAATAAATTAATGAAGGAATTAGGTAGTTTTATAAATTAAAACAGTGTAAAACAATTATTTCTCATCGTCGTCGTCATTTATTTTAGTGTTCATTTCAAAAATTAGGATCGGCTTCATGGACTCAATAGAAAGAATGTCAGATCATGATGTCGGATACTCATGTTCCACGCATTCCGATCTAAAGCTTTCTCTTCCATCAAAGCAAGATCTTTCATATCCATTATTATCACTTCCATTCATCTCTTCTTTGGTCTACCCCTCTTTATCTTGATCTAAAGAGTCATATATAAATTATCTCTAAAGAAGTAAAATTTAAAAATAAACCTTTTAGCCCACGGATAACTTCAAACCCACCGAATAGGGGTGTCTCGGTTGTAATTACAAATCACAAAGTTTGTTACGAAATATGTATGACAAAACCAAATTAATAAGCACTAATTTGGGTTTAGACAATCTTATATTATACACTTCAACTTCAGTGTCAAATAATTATTACTAAAAGAATTTACGAACTAAATATTGCATTTATTTAAATAAGGGCAAAAAGAAAGGATCTGGCATCTTTTTGAACTAAAATAGATCTACAATGCAGGTTAAAAGATATATCTGAAGGATGATTTCTTCAGTCGTTTAGATAAATTGGGTCGGGTAGCTTTATGACTTGAAAAACATTTATAAAAAGACAATATAAGTTGTGATAGACAAAAATAAATTTTACATTCATTCATATATAACTACAAACGAGAGCTTAATATTTAGTATAGTAGAAATAAAATCAATATGAAATATTTAGGAAAATTTAGGAAATCAATTTTTTAATTCTTCATATAAATATAAAAAGAACGTGGTAAATTCATATTTTTTAAAAAAAATTATGATCCTTGTCAAAAAAAAATCTTAAATTGATTTTTCTATGTATTATATATTAAGGTGAACTAAAAAGGTTGAGAAAATTTCTTGTTTAAACGAGGTACAAGATCACATAAACATTATGGACAAAACCTTCCTAAATCTAGAAAAACTCATGACAAAGTGTTTGATATGTGAGTAATGGGTAAAACTGACAAAAGTTATAAAGAAGGGGTAAAACAATAAGATAATCTATGAACGGGTCCGCCCACGCCGGGGGGGGGGGGGGGGGGGGGGGGGGGGGGGTTACAAAGACATTTTTCAGAAAGAATATGTACATACTGGGTAACTGCTTTCTAGTGCCATGTTAAAGCAGTTTTATCTCTTCGTTGAGACATGTATTGTAGTCTTGAAAGTTCAACCACTTGTTCTTAGCATTTTCAAAGTTTTTTTTTGAATGTATGCTGCAGAGTTGGATTAAGTAAAAAGTACTTGATACTTTCAACATAGAACAGTTCACATTCATCACTGTATGCCATCTTCAAGGGAAAGTTGGTTATGGATTCACGTCCTGATGCTGATATACTGAAGTAATCTAACTTGAAAGCGACCTAATAAACATGTTAGATGGGTTGTGGTCGGGTGACGAAAATAATCGTCGGGTGAGGTATGGGGATACAGATTCAATTTTTAACGGGTCAGATTCAGGCTTTGGCCTATACAGTTTTGCACCAAAGCTGACCCAACCCGACCCAAAACAATCCTAGATACACAAATAGGTATCAGCATCAGCAACTTGCTAAAAAGAAAGACATGAGGATAAGCTAACTGAGATATATATAATTCTAACATAACATGGTATCTTGCATACGTCATTGAGCATTGTGGAATCTAATCGGCTTGGCAAGAAATAACACTAAGAGCCTCAAGTGGGAAAAAAACAAATGGAAGCCGTGTGTGATTGTTAGATTAAAAATAACTAGATGTACAAGTGATTTCAAGGTAAAACGCAAATAGCAATAGAAAATAAAAGAATGCCATTTGCTTCTTTGGACCATGCCAAGGGTGAGCAATTCCCAGTCTAAACCGGGTTAACTGAACTGAATCGGGCCATTCGGTCCTCGTTTCCGAGTAATTACGCTACACTTAGTTCATGAGTTTGGAAAAGTTCGATACAGCAGTTTGATCCAACTCAATATATTCATTCGGCCCTCGTTTCCGAGTAATTACACTTCACTTAGTTCATGAGTTTGGAAAAGTTCGATTCAGCAGTTTGATCCAACTCAATATATTCTAATTCAATATATTCTGAACCAGACCGAACCGATGAACCATTTTGTATTTATTTTTTCAAGTTTTTTAGACCAAGAAACCAAGACCAAGAAACCAGCCCAATTCCTCTCCTCTAAGTTCATGATTTTTCTTTAAAGTTCTATTCAGCCCAAAGCACAATCCCTCAACTAAAATTATAAATCTCTCTATACATCTCAAATCGTATCTCTCACAGTTCTCTCTCCTCGTCTCTCACAACCAATCTGTCCCTCTCATTTCTCTCTCCTCTCCTCTCAGTTGCTGTCTCTCCCTCTCTCAGTTCCATCTCCTCTCCTCTCAGATCTACTCTATCCATTCACTCTCCATCTATATCTTCTCCCTGCCTCTTCTTCTCTTCATCCAACAATGAGGCCATCTACAACGAGGCTGAAAACAAACCCATCATCATCCCAGCGACAAGGTCAACACCAGGATCCTTGATGGTGACAATGCAGACGAATTTGATTTTGTTTGTTTTTGTGATCTCAAGATTTGATTTTGTTTGGTAATCTAAAGTAAAAAAGTGATTGTGTTTGTTTTTTGTGATCTCAAGATTTGATTTTGTTTGGCAATCCTGAGAAAAAAATTAATCGTGATTTTGTTTTTTTTATATCTCAAGTGTGCTTTCAGTTTACGGGCTGGGTCATCACTTTGTGACGCTGCCTTTCTTTTCAAAAAAAAGTGTACTTTCTGATTATTAGGGTTTTAAATTTAATCTTTGAAGAGTCCATATGATAATTTGAAATGCTTACGATTGGGAGCTTGTATGTTTAATCTGAATGTAGTCTTATGATGTTACTATGTTGAATATTTTGGATGATATACTTGTCATTATGTAATTGAATTGGTAGGTGTTGTGAGAAATTCATGAATATGGGGTTTGTAACCAACCACAGATTTGAGACATTCACTGTTGACGCATCTACCGTTAAAGGTTAACTTTTGTGATCATTTTTACTTTTCTTGGATTTTTAAGCCCTAATTTGAAACCAAATCAGGTATAAGCTCTCGGTAAAATAAGGTTGAAGGGCAAACCATCCAAGGCGGACCGGATCAAAACCGTTCTACAACAGTTCTGCTTGGTCAAGTTGTGTGCCAAAACAGTTTGGTCTAGTCCAATTTGAGGAAAAATCCAGTTCAGTTCAGGTTGTGGATTTGGCAAAACCCTGGACTAAATCGGACCGTGCTTACACCTAGATCAAGCATAGTACATATAGCCTAAAGGATGAGTTAAGAGAGAATAAGAGAGAGAGAGAGAGTGTGTGTGTGTGTGTGTGTGTATGGGAAAAAGTGATCTAGGGTGCCTCCTTAAATGAAATCTAAAGAGGCGCCCTCATTTCCCACAAATTTTTTTTGAATTTTTTCATGGAATCATTGTTCACATCATGTATGATCAACATACCAAATTTCAAAGTATTCCAATATTTTTTGAGCCCCATCTACCCCTTACAACTTCAACGGTTTGAAAATGTGCTGAAAACCCCATGAAGTTGCAAGGGGTAGATGAGGGCTCAAAAAGTATTAGAATCTCTTGAAATTTGGTGTGTTGATCATCCACGAGGTGAACAACAAACCCATGAAAAAAATTTCAAAAAAATGTGGGATATGTGGGGAAATGGGGGCGCCTCCTTAGATTGAATCTAAGGATGCACCTTATGATCCTTTTACCCTATATATACACACACACGCGCAAACACACACAGAGCCAATGTTTTAAAAGCATTTAAAGAAAATGAAGTGTTGCAGACAGATAAAGCTGACACTCAAGGACAAAAGCCCAATCAAGCTTTCAGGCAGTTGCCAAGACTAGCCAATGATCTTAGACATGGTTACTAACTTAAAGAACGTCTAATATTATCTACAACATAATTTCGTTCACCTTGAAAGTAAGTATTGAGAATTTTTTTAAGGCTACTTGTGCAAGAGAATAACTAACAAACGCAAAACAATTTTACATAAAAAGTTTTATTGTGATTTTTTTATCCAGGTAGAAAACAAATCAGTACAAGCGAAAGACAAAATAACTTGAAAAACACAAAACTAAAAAACAAAATCTCTTAAGAGAAAGAAAAGAAGAAAAACAGAATGAAGAGAAATAAAGGAAAGAAGACAGAAAAAATCACATACGAACACCAAAAAAACTCACTGGCATGCAAAATTTCAGAGGAAGCCAATGGGATGGTTAAATTCAGAGGGTAATCATGGACTACTATGGCTTCTGCATCGAATTTTATACTCGTAAAAGTTTAATTTCATCCTGTATAACTGTAAACTTCTAGGTCACATGCTCATATTGCTAAGTTAGAGATGTTGTGTGAAATTATCACATGTTAGCATTATGTGTCCATACTGACTGTAATTGTAAATTATGTTGCACAACCAGTAGATAATGGAAGTGAGGCTGCAGTTTGATAATAGCATTCATGCTATACCTTGAATATACACTACTTTAATATGTGTGTGTGTGTAAAGGAGAGAAAACCCGACCACTTAAGCAGGTCTAAGCAATGCAGCTATCATCCTAAAACCACTTGAGGGGACCACTTAAGCACCTAGGCCACTTTTTTAGAACACAGATTAGAAGAATTGTATAAGAAATATGCGGGGTTAGAAGTCAGCTCAGATAACCAGCATACCCATAAAATTACAAGTACAAACTTCGGGAGCTCCTCTGCAGGCTCTAGCATCATAGGTGTTAAGCCAAGTAATCAGGTCGGGAAATGAGCTGCCAACTGATCAACTAGAAAATGACGATAGGAGGAGACAAGACTAAACATATTGTGTATAGTTCCCTAAACAGATCAACATTTCCAGGGTCCTAAGTGGCCCTAGTTTTAGCTTTTCTTTCTTCAGCTAACCGTTTATTGTTTATCAGCAGAAGTATATCAGAGAAAGAAGAGATAAATGGATCCCAATATGAATAAATCACAAGTTGATAAAAATTTAAGTGAAAACATACATGGGAGGTGTAAAATATCTTATCAGAATTGTCGATGATTTCCTTCCATTTCTTTCCAATGCTCATCTGCACAATAGCATGGAAGCAAGGTGACTCACATAGAAAGAAGATTGTTCATCGTAAGCAAAGCTACACATCTCAGCAAGAAAATCAAATGCTTTTGAACCCATAAATTACATAAATATGCATTGAGATTAAACCAACCATCTATATCGAAGTAAACAGCACAGCTCAAGTTAACCATCAGAGACCAGACGAGATGGTATATCTAGGGGGATGATCAACGATCCCAAAAAATGTTCAGATCTCAAATAGTCACTCTATAGAAAAGCTTTTCAAAACAGACAGTTTATACAATTGAAGAAAAAATTAAAGGAACTGATAGGTAGCGGACCAAGACAAGTTTGAATGACAATGGTAAGAGAACTCTGGCAGATGTACAGATAGCTAGTGGGAGAATTGCCATATGGCTGGAACTGGTTTGATATAATGTCTTGGCAGTTTAAATGGAAGACTGTAGGATCTGACTTGTTCATATGCAACAAAATTTAGGTATGTCACACGAGACCTCAAATTAGGAAGTTTATTGCTTAAGAGTACAAATGCAGCCTTCTCATATTACCTAGTAATTGGAGGTGATTCCGGTTCCCTTGGCAATGTTAGCAATTCTTCATAAGATCTAAGGAGATGACACCCAGCTCGTAGTACACATTCAATTTCTAAGGAGATGACACCCAACTCATAGTACCCATTCAATTTCTACGCAGGATGACCAAGCCGAATGACAATGGTGCTTTATGAATCCAAAAAAACAGATCTGATTATTTCACTTCAGATTAAACAAGGCACCGATGAAAACTAAGAAGATCAAAACATGGTTTTGGGCTTTGCCACAAAACGTTCAAGTCAGTTATTAAAGATACAGATGCATTTGCTAACCTTGGCATGAACATTCTGGAAAAGGTTGCTAAACAGCATGCTTAGTTCTTGTGGCTTTTACACTTGAACTTTTGGTTGACTACTAACAAGTGTACAAAGAAATGGGAGTGTCAACTAGAATGGCAGTTAGGTGTTCATGATTCCTCTTCATTTCACAACACACTGTCACATACACCAAAAGAATAGCTATCAACATGACAATCTCCAATTTAGATTCAGTTATAAACTGAGACATGTCAAGACTCCAGACCTTTTAGTCACTTCTTTTGATGGAAGCCACATGTAAAACCTACAAGTGGCAATCGGTTCTTCAGATGGCAATTTGTTCATCATAGAACATTGAAAATCCACCAAGAATAGACAAGAAATCAATGTAGAAGCTCAACCATAGAATTGAGTTCCCTATCCTTCCAGAAGAAATTTTAGTCTCATGTTGATAGCTTTTTGTTGAATCCATCGTATATTTCTCCATCATGATTGTCTGAAGAGAAACTCAGTGTCCGCATCAAGATACATGTTAGGCTCCAATACAATGCTACTTTCTTTGTGCTAAACATTTTGTACGCTTCAAGGTGTTATAAATTGACAGATGCTTAGGATTAAGCTTGTCGTGAGGAACAAAAGTTGACTACTCCCATTTCTAGTCAGACTTATGGTTTATCAAACAACAAGATAAGCTCAACAAGTCAGTGGTATAAGCTGACTCCTTAAATGAAATTATCTTGAATGGATAAACAGCTAGATAGACCAGTCACCACTTCTGTGAACTTAAAAAGGAGATGGTCTAGTTCCCAAAAATTACAGTCGATGTCCTGTGATAACTCTCATGAATAAATAAATAGCTGAACCCCCAACTTTAAGACTTTACCCAACTAAACAACTACAACCCATTCACGACAATTACATGTTAACAAGCATGCAACTAACATCTAAAACCTCTACCCAACATCACTTATTTGAACATCCAACAGTAATCACAAAGCCTAACATGTAGGCTGTTAGGCAACTACGGGTGTGTGTGTGTGATGAATGGGGAGGAGGAGGGGTGCAAGGGGTAGAGAACAAAGTGGGAAGGCTGTAACATGTTTTTATTTTGCTCCCAAGGAAATGTTCAAAAAGTTGAATTGGAACCAGTGTAGCAATGGAGAGTAGTTCCATGGTTTTGTTTATGCATGGACAAAAAGAGTACTTTTAACATGGTATTAGAAGCAAGTAGGCTTTTGAATAATATTAGCAGATGCACTTTCCACTTCTAACTTTGCCCCGTTTTTACAGAAAGGAAATATGCTAAGAATCATACATGGAGTCATGTCATGTTGACAACAGAGAAAGGAGATACACTCTTTCTTATTTTTTTCTCAACTTCAAAGTGCTGATAATTTACCCAACCATATTTAGCAAATTAACAACAGATGTATTTAGGTTAACAAAAAACAAAAAACAAAACAATAAACCCCATACAACACCAACACCCACATGATGACACCAAAAATTATATGAGAGAGAGAAAGAGATATTATTGTTATTATAAATTTATTTACATGTAATTCAGGGAATATGCAAGCCATCTTGTGTAATTTTCTTAATGTTAATCTATACTCTTTAGGGAATTCCCAACTACTTTGCAATTCGATGGACATACAAAGACAACTTTTAAAATTTTGAATTAGTCAACCGCATCTGGTTTGAGTCTGGTTTAGTGGTCATATTAAGCCTGCCTTGGACTGAGCTTAGTTATGAAATACAACCAATCTCGCTAGAATTGTACCCGACCCATTGGCTCTCTCATAACATAGAACCCATTCAAGCCTGATACAAGCTCGTTACCCAACCCTAACTCAACCACCTCCCATGTTAGTCCAACCCATTAAGTCTATTGTAACCTAACAACCTTGCACCATGATCCAACCCTTTGGGTTGCATTCCCCTGATCTTCTCATTGTAAATCCAACTAATATAAGCGGTGATCATCGAACTTGATGATGAGGCCAACGATTACAACAAAGCTTCTGACATGAAAATCACGATCAAGGCTATAATTTTAATGCTGACAACAAACTATGATGAACTGCGGCCAGCAAAGACAAAGATGTGGCTTTTCCATGTTCTCCTCCTCATGTTCTTAACTCCACTTATTTATGTCTTCATCCACCTGTCCTTTATTCAACGTATCCCTGTCTGGACACCCATCTCCTAGCCACATCATTGCCTTATTATCACTGACTGACACACATTCGTCAAGCCAGTCAAACCAGGTACAGCCTTCCCTTCTTGGATCATGTCAGGAACATACAAGTGACTGACATGAAAATGGGAACCCAATAGGCATGTTGGTTCTTCATAGTCCTACCCAACACCATCAATTTAAACCACCAATAGTAATCTCGGGCATCATCGAGGCAGGAAACATAATCCTCATCGAATGTTTTCCCATAGCAAGTATCTACAACACTCGGTTAAAAAAGATTCATAAGTCAAAAAATCCTACACAAAACAAGGAAGGTGCTGATATCCCACTTACTGCCCTTCACATGTCAGAAAGTTGGATATCATATGGAAGCATCGCACTTTGCCGTGCTTTAGAAGATTTTCCTCAATTTAGACGTTTCTATTTAGAAATTTTCATGCATTTTTTAATATCTTATGGCTAATGACAACTGATATTTCGTTTAGTTAAAAATATAATAAATTTTCTAATTTCTCTCTTGCACGTGATGTTACATTTGCATTGATTCACGTAAAGGAGCATTTATTATGGTTTGGCTATGCTTCCGAGTTAATATAGCATGTTGGCCACCTTGTATAGCATTTTGGCCACCTTTTGATTGCACAGTTACCATGGCAAAACTTTAAAAATAAGGACGTGACCTGGTTGGAATATACGATAACTATATATTACACCCCATGTTTAGATACCATTAGGCTCTCTTCAGTTCTTTTTGTTCAACTACCATGACATTAACATAGTTTTAAAAAACATGACATTTATGTGGATGAATCTTGTGTAAAAGAAACATAAAACTGATCAATATTTTTTGTTTCTATTCCTTGCTTACCTTTTTATGAATTCTTTTCAAATATTATTTCTAAACCTTTTTCCTGCTTTTACAAATATACGTGTTTTCCTTTTACTTTACTTTCGTATGAGCCATGTCTAAGTTGTAGGACACTGGTGTCCAAGTGTCTGTCAAAGTGTCCGAGTGTCTAGCGTCTGACACTGAAAAAATTTCCAAAATTGGAGCGTCTAGGTAACATTGGTAGAAATGGGGTGACCTAGTGACACTAGGTGCTCCCACATGTGATACCTGCTTTGTTAAATTAGAACTGTAAACAAATGTGAGAAGATTGGAATGAACAGCTTATTCTGAGCTTGCTTGTATTCATTAATAAGAGGGGTTCTGTATATACATTACAAAGCCAAAGGGATTCTACACAAGGGAGGTTCCATGTAATGAAAGTAAGATAATGAAGGTTAACCACTGGGATAATGCCCAGGGGAGGATTTAGACAAAGCTATAACATGGGTATCTAAGAAATTTTGCTATTTCCTTAACAATATCACCTAATATTAATTGTTATTCGGTGAGTAATAGTGATAGATCTGGCCAACTTTTGGGGCCTTTTTGTGTTATTTTATTAGAATAGGTGCATTTGGGTTATTAGACTTTTAGTTAGATGATTATATAAGAGGAGGGAAGCCGGCCGGCCCTAGGTGTGTGGATTTTGATTATTTTGTGAAATCGAAGAGATAGTTCTTCGAGCTACGGGAGGGTGCAGACGTCACCTATCAATCGGCGTCTCGGGAGGACGATTGCCCCTACAATTGTAATCAGTCTATCCCCTTTATTTTCGGTTTTACTAATAAAATTTCAGATTTGCTTTTGTGTTCCTACCAAATTAGTATCAGAGTGTGTCGATCCATGGCGACGGCAACGAGATCCAAAGATCGCATCGATGTGGTGGAGGAAAAATTCAATGTCGAGATTGAGTGCATAAAGAAAACCCTACCGGAGAATGGCGAAGCAATTGTTAAGTTGACGGCTTCCGTTGATCGGATCGCGGCTTCCAACGAGAGAATCACGGCTTCCAATGAGAGAATCACGGCTAGGCAAGACAAACAAGACGAGACCCTCGCGCAAATCATCTTTCAACTTTCTATACTCACTGAGAAAGATGGAAACGATGACGCAAGCCCTAATCTTTCAAAAAAAGGTGCCACCTTTGGAGAAGGGTAAGGAAAAGATGGAGAATTTCAATGAGGGCTTACTTTCCGACGCAGATGATTACTTCCAGGATGAAGAAGAATGGGCTCGGATGGAGGAAGAGATCACCGGACATCAACGAAGCGTCGGAGGAAGCCGGCCGAACCTGCAGGAGCCAATAGGGAGCCGGCCGGCTCCAAACAAGGGCAGGGCAACTACCCCACCCACATCGACAACCGTCAGGGCCAGCTGAACCCTGACTGCCGGCTTCCAACAGGGTCGGTTGGCCCTGCCCGACCCATCGGAAGGCCCGTCGGGTCTTCGGCACCCCTGGTAGGGGCTGCCGAAGGGCCGGCTGCCCACGACGACCCCCGGCAACTGCCTGGGGAATTTTTCGAGTAGCCTGCAGACCGAACAGCGGCTCCTCGGCCTCTGCAGACATGTCATGGCTACGATGATCACTTTCAGCCGTCACACGGTTATTCAAGACATGTACGAGGTGAGGGTTTTTATCCCAATGAAGAAGAAAGGGGCAGCAACTACGAAGATGAAGGGGGAGAGACTTATGGAGGAGGTGATGATTGGGAAGACTACAGAGAACGAGGAGGCCCACAGAGGGGCTTCGAAGGGCACAGATACACTTACCATCCCAACCGCTTGAGACACCATGACGGAAGAGCAGATCAGTGGCACTTTGGGGTGGACATCAAAATACGAAAATTGAATATGCCCATAATTGAGGGGGAGGATTCACATGCATGGATTTACAGCCTACAGGACGGAGAGGTTCTTTATTGTGTCCCGTATAACTGAGGCACAGAAGTAGGAGACGACAGCAGTATGTATGGAGGGTAAGGCTCTAGATGGTATCAATGAAAGGAGCAGTGACGCCTATTTTGCAATTGGGAGGAGATCAAGGACCGCATATCGGAGAAGTTTCGGGAGCCTCACATGGAAAACCTCCCGGAGCAGTTGTTCGCACTAAAGCAGGACGGGTCCGTTAGGGAGTACATAGAGCAATTTAAAACCCTCTCAGAGCAAGTGTGAGGGGTCTTTGATGAGTCACTGGAGGGTACTTTTATGAAGGGGTTGAAGTCCATTATTCGTTCAGGTATTCGCCCCATACAAGGCTCAGGGACTGGTGGAGGTCTGGAGATGACACATATGGTAGAGAACCATCGGATGGAGGAGAGAAGAGCCCGGGGTAGTGGTGTGGGCAGATTTCGCGTGGAGCTCCAGCAGCGGCCAAGAGGCTGAAGGCAACTATAGGGATAAATCAGGTGAGTAATGAGAAGATTGGTGAGAAGAACAACGCACCGCCAGCAGAGGATCAGTTTAGGAGGATGACTGATGCCGAGATGAGAGAGAAGAGGCAGAAAGTAATGTGTTTCATATGCGATGAGAGGTTCACCCCAGGACACCATTGTGAGGTACGCAAGCTGCAAGTGTTGATCGACGGGGACGACAAAGAGGACATAGTGGAGGAGGAAGAACCCGGAGGGGATGACGACCTTTCCTTGAAGTAAGACCGCCAGAGACTTCATGCACCGCCTTGAGGACAAGGTAGTTTTCGGAGGCGGAGTAATGATAGATCCGGCACACTTTTGGGGCCTTCTTGTGTTATTTTATTAGAATAGGGACGTTTGGGTAATTAGACTTTTAGTTAGATGATTATATAAGAGGATGGAGGCTGGCCGGCCCTAGGCGTGTGGATTTTGACTATTTTGTGAAATCGAAGAGATAGTTCTTAGCATACGGGAGGGTGCGGACATCCCCTATCAATCGGCGTCTTGGGAGGATGATTAACTCTACAATTGTAATCAATCTATCCCCTTTATTTTCAGTTTTACTAATTAAATTTCAGATTTGCTTTTGAGTTCCTACAAATAGTTATCGGGCTTAAATTCAAAAAAAATCCTTAGGGAATCACTAGAATCAGGAAACTATACTCTTTGATTGATCAATAGATCACCTAACTCCCATACCCTCATCTTCCACCTTGTGCCGAGTTACGATTCTAGGTTCAAGGTCACCAAACCCATAAAACTTCAATCCCCAACGCTTCCTCTCTCTGTCTTGCTTTTCCTCCAACAATGCCTTCTCATCCTTGTCTAAGAATTTTAAACTCATCCAAATGTCACTTGATCCTTGAAATTTAGATGGAAACTAATTTTAAACCTTCTTCAAATTTCTTAACCAGACAGATTAAAACCCATCTTTACAAATCACAAAACTAATGATCATTTTTAAAATCCAGTCCCCAAAAGTCTTCTCATAGCCAAAAAAAGGACGATTTTAGATTAATAAAAATAAAATAAAATAAAATTGAATTAAAGAAGAGTGAGATATCTTTTAAAGCTCAGAGGCATAACATATGTTTCAAAATATTCTGACAAGGACGTCAGGCTGGGGGTCTTCTAATCCGTCAAAAAATATAAAGAGTTTTCTTACTCTAGTGATTACTTAAGTGAGTTTTCTGAAATTGAGCCTAATAATCAAGTGACTCCCAACTGTTCAGAAACATGTCCTGACCAAGAAAACATTGTCATAGAGAAATCACCTTGTATAGCTGCAATCAGAAGAATATCCAACAATCTACAGCGTACAACAGTACTGATTGCAGACAATATGTAACTCAAGATAGTACAGAGCACAAATTATTTTTGAATTTGTCATAAAAGAATTTCAAACCTGAAGAGCTTCATTGCTTGCCGATTTAGTCCAGAGTGCAAGCTTGTCCTGCCGTTGGCGAACACTTGCAACAACACCGCATATTTCCTCACTCTCATCAAATTGCTCCCCTATCAGAGCCATCAACTGCAAGATCAGAAAGTATGAGCCACATACAAAGAGTGCTGAAATAGTGCAGTGTTAAAACACAACAAACAGACCACAACCAGTGGCAGAGAATGCTGAAACAGTGCAGTATTAAGAGACATGGCAAACAGGCCAGAACCAATGGCAGAGACTCGGCAAATGTAGTCAAGGTGTATTACTGAACACAATATTAATGGCAACCACTTAAATAAGAGTAACAAGACTTCACCGTCTCAAGCCACATGGTGTCAAGGTTGGTCTTTCTGCTGCTTGAAACAGACCACTTCCCCCCATTTGCACATTCAGGATCTTCCCACTTTGGTTCTATCCCAGCTTTGAAACAATGGAAATCAGCATTGCCCGGCAATTTGCTGGGACGGAATACTTGATCATACAAACTACATGCACATTGAAAACAAAAAAGTAAAAAAAGGAACAAAAGAAAGTAATGTCATTAGAATTCAGTATAAAGGATCGCACCCAGCAGTTTAATTGGAGAATGTTAAAACGAAACAGTTGGAAGGTACATGATCTTTAATTATCATGATCAACCATCTTGCATGAATTAGTGAGGTGGAAAATGCAGATAATGTAATTCGTTGATCAAACTGATGTCAGATACAGAGTCCATCAAACCACCCAGCCTGAAATGGATTCCAACACTACTACCACTGTCTACCAAACAGAAGAACTAAACAAAAACAGCACACAACAAGGGAAGCTGCACTTCTTGTCTATCTGATATGTAGAAAGATGCAATCATTTCATATAAGACAACAGGCTATGAGGTGAATGAGTAAACCAGAAGGTGAAAAGCGCCACAGTAAAAGAATGATGCAAGCAAGTCGAATGCACCATAAAAGCAGTAAGTGATGAAGTTGTAAACCTAGCAAGGAGGTCATGGCAGAAAATCGTCCAATCAGATAATTACATCAAATCCCATAAAGGGGTCGACAGAGATGCAAATTACGGTAAAGCCATAAACAAAGTATAATTGTGTGTTTTTTATTATATTATGGACCGTATTTCTGGTAGCAGTAAAAAAGCAGAGTTACCACTAATCAATACCCAAGTCCTGGAATACCAGAGAAGCTATATTTTATGATGCAAGCAAGTCGAATGCACCATAAAAGCAATAAGTGATGAAGTTGTAAACCTAGCAAGGAGGTCATGGCAGAAAATCGTCCAATCAGATAATTACATCAAATCCCATAAAGGGGTCGACAGAGATGCAAATTACGGTAAAACCATAAACAAAGTATAATTGTATGTTTTTTATTATATTATGGACCGTATTTCTGGTAGCTGTAAAACAGCAGAGTTACCACTAATCATTACTCAAGTCCTGGAATACCAGAGAAGCTATATTTTAGTTGTTGTGTTGCCACAGTTTATAAATGAAGACTACCTGAAAATGAAGCCCAATTCTCGACTTCAAATCAGTTATAACAGAATGCATATTGTGCCCGTAAATTCAACTCAGCCCAAACACAGAAAAATGTAGATGGAGCTAACAAGATTTCTGCTTGCAGTTCCAGTGTGAGTCAACCACTGCTGGCCCACCAGTTCTAGGGGTCAAGTATGGATAACCATGTCCAGGCTCAATAAGAGAGGAACCTCGATTCTTGTTTTTGGCTCCATTCCAAAGAAAACATATTAGAGAAAAAGGATTATCTTACCGCATCGAGATCATGTAGCTTAGCACATATTGTGAAGACACGGATAAAGCAAATAAGGGATCTCCTAATAAAAACAGTGTGAGATGACTTCAGACTATAACAACTTGTCCCAGCGTGACATCAAAATCTACCGAATCTAGAAAATAGAGCTGAAGAAATAATTTAACTTGTCCCAGTGTGACATCAAAAGCTACCAAACCTAGAAAATAGAACTGAAGAAACAAGATGGGCAGCAGCAGCACAATAGAACTCATTGTACACCTTATATGCAGAAAAATGGAAAATTTGAGAATGCGCTCCCTTCAAAAAATAAATAAATAAAAGATATACTGTGACTGAACGGAAATCCACACAACATGAAGCAGGAAAGATCAGAAGTGCCTACAGGAGATAATGATGCAACCCCAGTCGCATGCGCCATAATAAGCATTAGAACGCTTAACTGGATGTGAAACTTAACGAGTGGCTCCATGTGCAAAAATGTCGAAGCCAATAATTATAATAATCCCAGCTATGGGGTCGATAGTTGATGCAAATTACAGGAAAGACATCAACAAAATAAAATTGTAGTTATCTCATAGAAATCTACCGTATTTCTAATAAAACAGCATAATAACCAACATAGATAAATATCACAGTATATTGGCAGAAAGAGGACATATTATAGTTGTCACATCCCCACATTTTCTTCATCTAGACAGCCAGGAGCTGAAATCTCAACTTTAAATCACTAACCAAAGATTGCTATTCGTGATGAATAAATTCAACTCAGACCTAACATGGTACTATATGAGTGGAGCTAAACAAGCTTTCAACTCGAAGTTCAATTGTTGCTACTTAAATGTGTCAAGAATGGATGAACCCCTCTTGATCCTTAAATCAATGGGTCATTACTGAAAGGGGAAAACAGAAATTTTGCAACATAAAAAAAATTTAAGTTTCCCCTAAATAACATTTCAAAAGATTGCCCAATAATCCATAAAAAAGAATTTTCAAACTGATCTTTCTTCAAAACATCTTAAATAAAAAAATTGCACAAATCAGACATTTTGATCACCATTGTCATCATCTTAGCCTTCATCCCAAAAAAATTAAGGTCAACTTCATGGACTCAAAAGAAAAAAAATGTCGGATCGTAATCATATCATATCGTTATGTTGGATACGAGTTTTTCACGCGTTACGATCTAAAGTTTTCTCTTTTGTCAAAGCCAAGATCATTCATATTCCTTCTTATCAATTCAATTCATGTCCTCTTCAATCTACATCTCTTTCTCGGGACCTTAACATTCACATATTGTCTTTGTAACAGACACATCAATAGTTCTTCAATGTAATGATCAAATCATTTCAAACGATATTCTCTCATCTTACCTTATATAGAGATCATGTCTACCTTTGCTCGGATATTCGCATTTCTTATCTTATCTTTTCTAATACTTTCATATATCCACCGGTAAATTTGCATCTCTACCACATACATATTTTATTCATATTTATTAATGATAACCCAACACTTTGTACCAAATTACAAACCATGTATAATTATTGTCATATAAAAATTACTATTTAATTGTAACCGTACATTTTGATCGCATAATACTCCTATTGTGGGTCTATACTTGAACCATCCTGATTTGATTCTATGATCAGCATCTTCGTTAATCCATGCATCAATCTTGATAATCGATCCGAGATACCTAAATTACTTATGTACCTGTACTTTTTATATTTAACTTCATTGCGTAATGATCTTTGTGTCTCACACTACTAAACTTATATTACATATACACGGTCTTGTTCCTATTGAATCTAAAACCTTGGATCTTCAATGTATTCCTCGAAGTGCTAACTTTGCCTTTACATCGCTTTTAGTCTTATATATTAAAACAATATCGTCCGCATACACCAATGCATATCATTTTGAAAATGCCTAGTGAGCTTATCTATCACTGTACTCAGAACCAAACTTTAATGTAACCTAATGGTGACCAGAAAATTATCTGTTATTCCTCATATTAAAAACAGATTCTCGATACCTGCCTCAAATTAGAGGAGCATACTTTAAAGCTTCTTCATTAAAACCGATCATAAAACCTCTCAAGGAATTCTGTCGTATTCTTTCTCTATATTAATAAAGATCATATGCAAATCTCTCTTCTTTACTCTATACTGCTCCATAATCTACCTGATGATATCGATTGCTTCTAGTGTCAAACATCCCAGCATGAAACAAAATTGATCTTGTGATATGATGACATTCTTTATCAACCTAAACTCTATCATCCTCTCTCATAGCTACATAGAATGATATTAATTTGATTCTACGATAGTTAAAGTAACTTTGTATATCACTTTTATTTTTTAAAAAGGTACAAAAAATGCTTCTTATTCACTCTTTTAGTATTTTATTTGATTCTTAAATTTTGTTAAACTTTATCAGCCATATAACAGCTATATCCACAATACATTTTCACATCTCAATAGAAATCTAATCTGATCCATATGCTTTTATAAGGTTCAATCTTTTTAAAGCTTCTCTCACCTCACATGCTTCAACTCTTCGCATAAACTATAATTCAACTCTTTCAAGGGAATCTCATTATCTCTTATATTCTGTGTATGATTTTCATTAAAGAGTCTATCAAAAAACTCTCTCCACCGATCTCTGATGTCTTCATCTTTGATCAAAAAATTTTGATTTTCATGTCTTTAATGCAATTAACTACACATAAGTCCCGTTGCTTGTTCTTCCTCATTCGTGTTAATCAAGAAAAGTTCATATCCCTCAACATTAATAAACTTGTTATCAGCATCTGTATACACCCTAGATCTAATCTTTTGGATAACTCTTTTAATTTCTTTCTTAGCTAATTTATATATCATCAAGGCATCATCATATTTACATCTTCTGATATATCTATGGCTATCACATTTAGCTCTAAAAGTAATCTTCACTTTCTCATTCCACCAAGATGTTTTCTTACCCATGGTGCAATACATTTTTAATACATCAGGTTCTTCTTTGGCTACCATTCTAATGCAATCCATCATATTCATCCATATAGCACTTGTGTACCCTTTGAACTCACAATAGCCACCTTCAAACCCAACGCCAAACTTTAATACTCCCATTGTGTACCATCTTTTAATTTACACCACTTAATTCAAGGATCTATATTAGCTTTATAGCTCTTTTATCACTTCATAAGTGCACATCTTGGATCGAAATTATATGTTGTATAATTACACTCTCTACTGACATTATCTTATAATCTTTGAAATATCTTTTATATACCATTCTAATCAGGAAAAAAAATCTACTTGAATGTCATTCACTATGTTTCTAAAGGTTATCAAGTGGATATCTCTTTTATAAAATCAAGTGTTGGCTAGCATTAAGTCATATGCAATGAAGAAGTTAAAAATAGAATGTCATGCTGCATTTTTCACCCCCAAAATCAAAACCTCTATGCACTCTCAACCTATCATGTTTGAGCCTACATGACAATCAAGATCGCCCCTAATAAAAAATCTTTCTTCAACAGTAATCATTTGCACCGCGTCCTCTGAATCCATCTAAAATTATTATTTATTTGCATCATCTAATTATGTTTGTGTTGCATGAGCACTAACAGTATTCATCAAATAACTAATCGTCATAGGCATTCTTATTCAATCTATACCAAGGTTTTAGGTCTCGGTTTCTTTATGCGTATCGTTGTTCCCAAAATATAGGTTTCGGCATCGGTATCGGTATCGGTATCGGTATCGCACGTTTAGGTGGTTTCGGAAACAAGTTTCGGTTTCGTCCGTATGGCTAGTTTCGGCAGTTTCTTTCGGGTTTTGGTTTTGGTTTCGGAGATACTTTAAATATGTATATTCTATATACACACAGTGATGGTTTCGGAGGTTCTTAAATCTAAACCTATCAAATATTATTAAATACTTAACAAACTAAAATATTAATCAAATACTCAAATACTAAATACTAAATAGATAAACTAAATTTGAGTTTGTAATCATATCAAATACTAAATACCTAAAATTTGGTACTTAAATACTAAATATTAGTTAAATGAATATATCCTAAAGCTTGCGTTGCGCACCCACCGTTCTACCTTGCGCACATACCACTTATTTACAAGTTTGCCAAAAAATCAATGGACGTTGCTTTGTGTACACACCATTTTACTTTGCGCACACACCACTTATTTACAGTGTTGCCACAAAATATCCGCTTGATATGCGCATCGACTGTTTTACTTTACGCACATACCACTTATTTACAAGTTCACCTTTTTTAAGGACGCAACATCTCCTGAAAGGCGACTTTGGCCTCTTTCTCTCTCTCCCTTTGCTCTCTCTCACTCTCATGCTAGATGGTCAAGGCGGGTTTGGCGAGGCAGGAGGCAGGTTCGGTGAGGCGGCGACGCGATGCGGTGAGTTCAATTTTTTCATCATCTTCCTTTTATCCTTTTTCTTCTCTTTTAGTATTTTTTTCTTGGTTCTGCCTCTTCTTCGTCTAATTCTTCATCATTTTCAAGCCGAATCCCTAGGGTTTTCTCCTCTCTTTTAACCGGGCTTTTTATGCAACCTATTGATTCACGGATTTTTTGGGTTCTTTAAAAAAATTCATTTAATTACGCATTCTTCTTCCTCCGTCTTCGACTGGTACTGAACGGTATCGGTCAGTTTCGGCCAACATCGGTCAGTTTCGACCGGTATCGGCCGAAACTGACTGATACCGTTCAGTATCGACCGATACTGAAACTAACCATTGGTTTCGGTATTGTCAACTGTCGATACCGATATGATACGGCCAATACCTAATGGTATCGGTTGATACCTATCGGCTGATACCTCAAACCCTGATCTATACCAACCATGCAGGAACGGATAGACCAATTAGCTACCTTAGTCTGCAACCTGCCTACATGGTACCACCTCTATCAACTAACTATATTGAATGTTTTTCCCTTCTTGATTTTTGATATAGGTTTCTAATAATTTGGTTGGGATATGGTAAACCAGACATTCTTATGTTTGTGATTCTTCATCCACTTCATCCACTGATGCAAAACAATGCTCCAATTTTCCAGTCTCATATGAGGCAGGAACATTTATTGGCAACAGGTCAGTACGAAGTGATTCATCATGATCAAACATGAACCGATCACTCATTGGGAGAAGTTTAGGAGTGCTATGTACAGATCATTAGGAACTTTAGCCTCACTAGAAGATTTAATAACATGTCCTAGCATATCGTAAATCACCCGCCGAAGAAAGCACTCTTGCGAGGAAGAGAAGTGCAAGAGGAAGAGAAGTGCAATGAATAAGATGATATATTCCACTAAAAAGACCTCCCTTAACACCAATTTAACGTGCATAATCCTATTGTTTTTCTTCTTACGTCTACTATATTTCTTTATAATTTTTTATCAATTACTATTGCAAACTCTTTTTGGTTTCTTATCTTTTCAATGTACCAAATCTTTTGGCTAAATGACCCAGCTATTTTAGCCTTAGTCTCTTAAATGCATAAAACATTAATCATCATCATAAACATGGTATTAAAAAGTTCTCCTAATTACTCAATTAGAGACATTATGTTGTAAGATGCTAATCTGATCTTTTGGTTGTAGACTAATTTCTTTACCCATCCACGTGAACCCTTGCAGCTTTTCCACCACATCCATACAGCAATGGGATGCATCGTTTCCAGGAGACAACCTATCAACCCTTGCATATATGACATTGTGATGTAGCATATATACATAGCATATGATTTGTATCACAAACAGCATACTTCATAGATACATAACAATTACAATAAAGAATTATAACATATTAAATATTGCATTTTGCATCATAATCCATTAACTGGAGCCACCAACTAGTGCTCATATTGCAGGAAGTAAGTCTCATGCACCACAAAAGCTATAAACTTTGAGGTGCTGGAGTAGATGTGAAACCAATGAATAGGTTAGAGTACAAAACCGTAAAAGCAAATAATTCTAACAAATCCCAGCATGGGGACAAAAGTAGATGCAAATTTAATAAAGCCATCAAAAAAGTATATTGTATTATATGGACCTTTGCAATACTTCTGCTAATGGTAAAGTAGAATAATAATCAATATTGATAAATACTGGAACACCAATTAAGCTATATTTTTGTTGCTGCACTGCCACATTTTCTAAATCCGACATCTTAAAATTAGAGCTTGGATCTCTTCTTCGAGCCGTTTATCGCAGAATGCATATTGTGACCATATTTCCAACCAGTATGCATATTGTGACCATATTTCCAACCAGTAAACTCCAACACAACCCTCACACAGAAAAATGTAAAAGGACCATACAAGCTTTTTGCTTGCAGTTTGGATGTGGGTCAAGCCATGAATCCTGGCCCAGTGAGAGAAAAACCTTGATTGCTTATTTTGGTTCCATTCAATGAACACAGAATATATCAAAAATGGCTACCTTACGCTATCTTAGCAGTTAGCGCATATTGAGGCAATGAGGATAATGCAATAAGGGGCCTCATTCATCAAAATTATACAAGACAACCACAGAGTTCAACAAATCAGCACCAGCCTTATATGGCATCAGAAGCTACTGGATCGAGCAAATAGAACTAACAAAACAAACAGAGTGGCAGACGCAAGACAAGGGAAGATGAGCTCATTATCTACATTATATGCATAAAACTGGAATATCTGTTAACACTCTCCCATTTAAAACAACATGCTATAAGGTGACTAAGTGACACTCCACATCATGAATCAATAAGGTTCAAAGTCCCAACAAAAGAATGATGCAACCTGGTCCCATGCACCATAATAAGCTTTGTAGTGCTTGTGTAGATGTGCAGCCCGACAAATAGATTTGGATAAAAAGTTTTCAAAGTAGATAATTACAATAAATGCCATCTAGAGGTCGATAGTGGGGCAGAAGAATGTTACTTGAGAAACTAGTCTAGAGTATACAGATGGAACAAGATTGTTTGGTTGTATTTTACCACTTGAAAATGTTTTCATACTCTTGTTGGGTGAACGAATGACGACACGCCATATAAGTAGATTAAGAAACTAGTTTTCCTCCAAAGATAGAAGGAAAACTATAGAAAAGCACTAAAGCTACTGCACATGAGAAGTTCCATTTAGCTTCTTCCAAATTTTTTTCCACCATCTTACACAACCAAACAGCCCTTATAGGAGAGCCATCAAAAGAAAAGGAATTGTATATATCCTATGGAAAATTGCGATATTTCTGATAAAGCAGTAAAATAATAGCTAAGTAGAGATATATTGGAAGAGAAAGGTTTTATTGCATCGCCACATTTTCAAAATCTAGACTGCCAGGGCCAGAATCTCAACTTGAATCATTAACCAAAGAACACACGTCTAGACCTAATTCTCGACCAGCAATTCAATTCAGCCACAACATGGAAATATCTCAATGGAGCGAATGAGCTTTCCACTTAAGTTCAGGTGTGGGTCAAGCACCACATGCGAACTAGTTAAATGGGATGCAACCCTCACGAGTCACAACTAAATAAGTTATTACTACAATAAATACACAAAAAGTTTGTAACATACAGAAATTTCAAACTTTGCTCTAATAAAATTTCAAAATGTTACCAATAATTCTTTTCAAAAAAACTGCTCTTTCTTGAAAGTATCTTAATGAAATTGACTGTACATATAGGAGTTCTCCAAGTACCATGCAAACGGCATAGCCCAGAATTTTTGTTATCACAAGACTACAGTTCATAGATATGTAATCTGTAAGGTAACATAACAAATTTTACATTTTGTAGCATAAGGCGTCAACAAATATGATATGCTCACTGCACGAAGCTGCCTCCTATCGAGGTTAACTTCGGCATGATACCATAAAGCGTGTAGTTTAGATCATTGGATAGAGATCGCGGTATTTGGTATCAACAAGGCAGTCATTTCTTGATTATTGTCCATATTCTACAAGTACTTGCTTCCACTAGTTGCAGCCAATTAACGGAACTTTAGATTAACCCCGATTAAACATCAATCATATAGACAATAAAACAAAACAAAATTAAAGGAAAAAATGTAGAAACAAAACTACCAGGAAAAAAACTCGGTTGATACCTTAAAATTTTAGATCTAAGCCCAAAAATAAACATCAAAAGCGGACCAAGATCAGATATTGGGGGGGGGGGGGGGGGGGGTTTCCGTTGGCGGGGGGGTTAGGGTTAGGGTTTTCTTACCACCAGAACTCCTCCACTGTGTCGAATGTGTAGACTTTCGTCAGAGTGCTTCCCCAGGCGGCGCCCTGCTTTGTCTTGGATTGGTTATCGAACCAGAAGGTCCACTTCCTCTCCAGCTTGTGAGGGCCCCCGTTCTCCGCCGCCAGCGGTTCGGTCTCCTGAACCAGTGCGCTTGCTGATTCAACCGCCGCATCCGCCATTGATTTTGTTTCTCTCTCTCGCTTTTTCCAGGCGGCAGGGATTTTAGAAGGAAGAAGAAAGCTTGCGTGTTTCGGGCACAAATGGGAATTGCTACGCGAAACGACCGTTTTGCTTAGTTCACAGACCGCCTAATGTTTTTTCTGACGTGCACTGCCCTCTTTACTTTCTGTGCACAGCCCTGTTAAACTTTTTACTCCTAGTTCATAATTTAACGTGCATAATCCTATTGTTTTTCTTCTTACGTACACTATATTTCTTTATACCTTTTTATCAATTACTCTTCCAAACTCATTTTGGTTTCTTATCTTTTCAATGTACCAAATCTTATGGCTAAATGACCCAGCTATTTTAGCCTTAGTCTCTTAAATGCATAAAACATTAATCATCATCATAAACATGATATTAAAAAGTTCTCCTAATTACTCAATTAGAGACACTATGTTGTAAGATGCTAATCTGATCTTTTGGTTGTAGACTAATTTCTTTACCCATCCACGTGAAGCGTGAACCCTTGCATCTTTTCCACCACATCCATACAGCAATGGGATGCATCGTTTCCAGGAGACAACCTATCAACCCTTGCATATATGACATTGTGATGTAGCATATATACATAGCATATGATTTGTATCACAAACAGCATACTTCATAGATAAGTAACAATTACAATAAAGAATTATAACATATTAAATATTGCATTTTGCATCATAATCCATTAACTGGAGCCGCCAACTAGTGCTCATATTGCAGGAAGTAAGTCTCATGCACCACAAAGGCTATAACTTTGAGGTGCCGGAGTAGATGTGAAACCAATGAATAGGTTGGAGTACAAAATCGTAAAAGCAAATAATTCTAACAAATCCCAGCATGGGGACAAAAGTAAATGCAAATTTAATAAAGCCATCAAAAAAGTATATTGAATTATATTGACCTTTGCAATACTTCTGCTAATGGTAAAGTAGAATAATAATCAATATTGATAAATACTGGAACACCAATTAAGCTATATTTTTGTTGCTGCACTGCCACATTTTCTAAATCCGACATCATAAAATTAGAGCTTGGATCTCTTCTTCGAGTCGCTTATCGCAGAATGCATATTGTGACCATATTTCCAACCAGTAAACTCCAACACAACCCTCACACAGAAAAATGTAAAAGGACCATATTGTGACCATATTTTTGTTGCTGCACTGCCACATTTTCTAAATCCGACATCATAAAATTAGAGCTTGGATCTCTTCTTCGAGTCGTTTATCGCAGAATGCATATTGTGACCATATTTCCAACCAGTAAACTCCAACACAGCCCTCACACAGAAAAATGTAAAAGGACCATACAAGCTTTTTGCTTGCAGTTTGGATGTGGGTCAAGCCATGAGTCCTGGCCCAGTGAGAGAAACACCGTGATTGCTTATTTTGGTTCCATTCAATGAACACAGAATATATCAAAAATGGCTACCTTAGGCTATCTTAGCAGTTAGCGCATATTGAGGCAATGAGGATAATGCAATAAGTGGCCCCATTCATCAAAATGATACAAGACAACCACAGAGTTCAACAAATCAGCACCAGCCTTATATGGCATCAGAAGCTACTGGATCGAGCAAACTAACAAAACAAACAGAGTGGCAGACGCAAGACAAGGGAAGATGAGCTCATTATCTACCTTATATGCAGAAAACTGGACTATCTATTAACACTCTCCCATTTAAAACAACATGCTATATGGTGACTAAGTGAAACTCCACATCATGAATCAATAAGGTTCAAAGTCCCAACAAAAGACTGATGCAACTTGGTCCCATGCACCATAATAAGCTTTGTAGTGCTTGTGTAGATGTGCAGCCCGACAAATAGATTTGGATAAAAAGTTTTCAAAGTAGATAATTACAATAAATGCCATCTAGAGGTCGATAGTGGGGCAGAAGAATGTTACCTGAGAAACTATTATAGAGTATACAGATGGAACAAGATTGTTTGGTTGTATTTTACCACTTGAAAATGTTTTCATACTCTTGTTGGGTGAACGAATGAGGCCACGCCATATAAGTAGATTAAGGAACTAGTTTCCCTCCAAAGATAGAAGGAAAACTATAGAAAAGCACTAAAGCTACTGCACATGAGAAGTTCCATTTAGCTTCTTCCAAACTTTTTTCCACCATCTTACACAACCAAACAGCCCTTATAGGAAAGCCATCAAAAGAAAAGGAATTGTATATATCCTATGGAAAATTGCGATATTTCTGATAAAGCAGTAAAATAATAGCTAAGTAGAGATATATTGGAAGAGAAAGGTTTTATTGCATCTCCACATTTTCAAAATCTAGACTGCCAGGGCCAGAATCTCAACTTGAATCATTAACCAAAGAACACGCGTCTAGACCTAATTCTCGACCAGCAATTCAATTCAGCCACAACATGGAAATATCTCAATGGAGCTAATGAGCTTTCCACTTAAGTTCAGGTGTGGGTCAAGCCCCACATGCGAACTAGTTAAATGGGATGCAACCCTCACGAGTCACAACTAAATAAGTTATTACTGCAATAAATACACAAAAAGTTTGTAACATACAGAAATTTCAAACTTTGCTCTAATAAAATTTCAAAATGTTACCAATAATTCTTTTCAAAAAAAACTGCTCTTTCTTGAAAGTATCTTAATGAAATTGAGTGTACATATAGGAGTTCTCCAAGTACCATGCAAACGGCATAGCCCAGAATTTTTGTTATCACAAGACTACACTTCATAGATATGTAATCTGTAATGTAACATAACAAATTTTACATTTTGTAGCATAAGGCGTCAACAAATATGATATGCTCACTGCACGAAGCTGCCTCCTATCGAGGTTAACTTCGGCATGATACCATAAAGCGTGTAGTTTAGATCATTGGATAGAGATCGCGGTATTTGGTATCAACAAGGCAGTCATTTCTTGATTATTGTCCATATTCTACAAGTACTTGCTTCCACTAGTTGCAGCTAATTAACGGAACTTTAGATTAACCCCGATTAAATATCAATCATATAGACAATAAAACAAAACAAAACTAAAGGAAAAAATGTAGAGACAAAACTACCAGAGAAAAAAAAACTCGGTTGATTCCTTAAAATTTTAGATCTAAGCCCAAAAATAACATCAAAAGCGGACCAAGATCAGATATCGGGGGTTTTTTTTTTTTCCTTTTTTCCTTTTTTTTTTCGCGCGACGCGGGGGGGGGGGGGGGGGGGGGGGGGGGGTTAGGGTTAGGGTTTTCTTACCACCAGAACTCTTCCACTGTGTCGAATGTGTAGACTTTCGTCAGAGTGCTTCCCCAGGCGGCGCCCTGCTTTGTCTTGGACTGGTTATCGAACCAGAAGGTCCACTTCCTCTCCAGCTTGTGAGGGCCCCCGTTCTCCGCCGCCAGCGGTTCGGTCTCCTGAACCAGTGCGCTTGCTGATTCAACCGCCGCATCCGCCATTGATTTTGTTTCTCTCTCTCGCTTTTTCCAGGCGGCAGGGATTTTAGAAGGAAGAAGAAAGCTTGCGCGTTTCGGGCACAAATGGGAATTGCTACGCGAAACGACCGTTTTGCTTAGTTCACAGACCGCCTAATGTTTTTTCTGACGTGCACTGCCCTCTTTACTTTCTGTGCACAGACCTGTTAAACTTTTTACTCCTAGAAATACCGATTTTACCTTTTACTCGGTTCATATCCCAGTTCAGGCACCACTTAATTTTTGCTCGGTTCATAGTCCTAAATTATACACAGTAATTACCTTTTAAAGCCTAAAATAATTAATTAGCTAAACAATTAATTATTTTAATAATGTTTAGTGTTTTTTTAAGTAGCCTTCACGGGAACAGAGAAGAAATTCACAAGAGGAGACTAGAGAGTGTGTTCGTGAACTGAGCAAACTTTGAACGACAAACTTGTTATTTTCTGAACCACCACAAATAAAAAAAAGTAAAGGAAAAGAATTCAGAGTATTTGGGACAAAATTTTGAATGACTTGGTATTCCTCTGAAAAATTAACCGGCCGGTGAACTGTGCAAAAAGGTTTGTTCGCGTAGCAGTTCCTGTCACAAATACCGAGTGATGATAAACAGGATGCTGGATTTACTTTTACCACCCTCCAAAAACTATGTCTTGCATAGAAACCCTACACTTAGTTGTTGAACTTTGGGCAGATTTTAAAATAAAGTATATAAGGCTGTAAAAAGTTGCAACCGGCCAAAGGACTGTAGTCTAGCAGCATTTACTTCCGCTTACTAGTGAGGCCACCAGGGTTCGATCCCTGGTGGATGCAGAGCGCGCGCGCGCCTTTAACCAGATTTCCGATGTATCAAAAAAAAAAAAGTTGCAACCGATTTTCCTCTAAATTGCCGATTCATCAGTAAACCTTTTTTTCACACTAAAGAGCACCAACTTCTTCTGTATCATCTTCAACTGGAGTGCAAGATGCAAACATTGTTCGGGCTTGACAAAACAGTTGAAAGGAAACGGAGAAAAAACCGTTAACACAAGCCTACGGGTTGCAGGGCATATCTAGAGATACATTATAGAGAAAAATAATCATAGACAAGACCTAGATGGTTTATTTACTTTACGCGATGATAACGCCGCCGCCGCCGCCAACTACTGCTGTGCTAAAACTGGCACCAATCTTACTATAAATCAGTTTCGTGGTGAAGTAGTCTCTGTATCTTCACCTTTTAAGCGCGTGAGAACTGAAGGTTCAGACGATGAAACGGTATTGGCTTCCCCATCGTTACACGGTTCAGAGTTGGCCGTCGTCTCCTCTCCCCCTACCAATTCCCTCGAGCCTTCGGCTGCATCTTTCCCCTCCGCTGCATCATCTACCATTTCCTCTTGATCCTTCTCTAAGGGTTCATTTCGGGGCAGAGTAAGGCTTGAAGATTGGGGTGGCGGGTCATCAGGAGTGGGGGGTTTGTCGATGCCAGGCTTGCATTGCTTCTCAAACATCATCTGCAAGTACCTCCCTTGCTCTTCGATTCGTACCTGCAGCATTCTCTGTATCTGCCAGGAACAGAAGGTGAAAAACATTTTAGAAAACAGGCAGCAACTTCAAGCAACGTAAATAAAGGAACTTGGTTTCCTAGCATAAGTATCCTCGTATGGTGATAGGTTTTCACAGGATATCCTCATTGCATGAGCTTTCGTGTGTGCGTGTCTGAGAGACTAATGAGGTAGGTTTTCTTAATCGCCAGCTTCTTTGAAGGTTCTTGGTAAAATCCTCTATTGCCCCGCTTGCCTCAGCCAAGGATGCGGAGGACACAAAATGTAAGATCAGATCCATATTTGAGATTAGGTTCACGCTAAAACCAATTTGACGGGAAGCAGCATGAATGGTGAGAAGAGTGGTGAATCTATTACATGTGCTACAACATGTATAGATCCAACAACTTTCTAGACACCTTACTGCTTCAAGATTCTTGGATGATGCACAAATGCTTTTGCTTAACTTCATACAGTGCCGCTGAGGCTTGTCTCAGTTTTTAGGGGAGGGATTGGCTTTTTGGAGGTTCCAAGTTCAAGACTAGTCCACCAAAAGAAAGGGTGCAAATGTATGTGTATTGTCCAACAAATTTACTGTAAAGAGACATAATGGCACAGTGGCAAATTATGTGAAATCGTTACCAGGGTGTAAAACATGTGACTAATAAGCATGGCCTTCCTAACTGACTGGCGTTTCAGTTTCAAGGGAAAGTCCTGGTCAGTTCCATTTGCCAGTAACTCGGCAATTACAGCGGATTTCCATCGGGTACAATCATCCACATCACAACCTCCTCCAATAGAATGTGACATGAAGAACTAAGCAACCTTTTAAAACATGAAACATCGACATTTAATGGGTTTGTGTCAAATTCTGGCCATAAAGGGCAAGCAAGACATGGCTTTAACGTAAACCGCTGCAGCTCAATGGGAAGGTAGTCACATTGCGCAGATGCAGACCCGGACACACAGATGCGGACATGATGCAACGCTACACACCATCATGCATGCATATTCTAAAGTGCACGCAAATATAAGTATCATGTCCTTTGTGGGTGTCTGATGTTAGTGTCTGACATAAAATGGCTTGAAAACAGAAGCGATTGTACGACCTAGGTAGGTTTAATTAAAATAATGTAATTTGAGCTCCTACTTAAGGAATGATGCTGGCAGAATGTGATATATTTGACTACTAGGCTTATAATTGCTGGTAGATATCATGGCAAAATTTAGCATCTTATCCCTTCGAACCTGCATGGGTTTGTTGCAAGAGCTTAACCAACATATCAGAATGGTACACATTCTTGCCCATGAACAGACTATCAAGGTTCTATAGCACCGTGGCATCAATTCATGGAAATTTGGGCCAAGTTGGCATCCTTTTTCTTGCAAAACTGTTTTTTCTTTCCTTTTTTGACCTCTTTTAACTATTGACTCATGATCCAAGGTCCACACGCCGGATGGAAAAGTGATAGGAGTTCTAGAGTTTGGTGGAAGAAAATATGATTTTTATAGATAATAAGAGGAGTACGAAGATGAGTGGCCTCAATTCAAGAGGAGGACCGCTCTCCTAGCACTTGAGTCGATAAAGCCTAATTCTCCCACGATCTACTCTAGTATACTCCTAATCTCTTTTCTTCTTCTCCCAGATTCAACCTGAGAACATAGCCCTAACCCATCCTCCTTTATATAATGGACTGATTTGTCCAGAAAACCAAAAATGCCCTTGAATCACAAAATGACAAGTTTGCCACTCGCACCCCAAATCTAACAAAAAGTCAGGATGATGATGAACCAAGAAGCACACCCACATGTTCCAAAGCCTCGATATACAATGGATGTATGTAATCTCATTTATCTCTTAGCAACATCAAAGCCAAAGACTCAAGTGGAATCACATTCACATTCAAAAAATTGTCCATTGCATTTTTAGGCTGTTTGATCTTCCATATCTGATCCATTTTTATTAGAAAAGAGTAGAAAGATGATCCCCTCAAATCCAACTGGGAAAAAAAATTCTAGTAATCCCATGATCATATTACTGTCAAACGTGTGGTCACTCTTTCATTAGCCTGAGTTAAAGACGTTAGTAGCAATAACTGATGAGCATGTATGTGGCCATCCATCCATACCAACCTTTATAAAGCATGACATCTGAGACATGCCACCCCAAACAGACATCGTATGACATGAAATCTGATAGAAACAGCCAATACAAGATAATACGTATGAAAACATGGACAATTTAGTTAAAAGTGACAGTCTCCTTTTTTCAGGCAGTATATTCTTCACAGATATCAGCATAAAAAGAAATGGGAAGAAACTAGGATTATATGTGGACTCATCATAACACGCTGGAATCTTAGCCCTCAAGGACAAAAACATACCTCAAGTTGTTCATGAAGCTGTTTCTGAACTTCCATCTGGAGACGCAATGCTTCAGTGATACCAATACCACTATCAAAAATAAGGATAAGATCAGAACTTATTTCGAATTTTATTAAGTATTCCACAACTTAAAAATGCTTGATGTTGTCTAAAAATAAAAATAAAAATTACAAGACAATGACCAGATAAACTAAGCGTATTGTCATGAACGATTAAACATGAAACAGTCAAACTACTAGATTGATCATCCTCCCTCCTTACAGTCTGAAAGAGAAAAGATGGGAAGAAAAATCGCTAGTTGACATGAAGGGTGGGAAACAACAAGGCAAAGAAAGAGCCAAGTGATACAACATGCTACTGAAAGATATGCCATAGCATCGCAAGAACATATGTTTTATAATACTTGTTATTACGAATAACAAATACTGATGGTTATACTTACCATAAAATACTTTACAATGTTACATATAATATGAATCAACATTTGATTCCTGTGCATATGCAACATAAGCTATGATTTTCTTCTTTGTAAACTGACTCATCTATTATACACATTTAAAAATTAGGTTATTTTTTTTGTGAGATTATTAAGTTTCCATTCTCATTTGGACTTCCAGGTTTAGTAGCTATGGCAATTTCAGATCATAATTTCAGATTTTAACTCGATTTACATAAGAATATGTAAATACTTTTTAATCAAAGGTTTCATCTGCGCTTTTTCGCATCCTTCCTATTGTAAAACCAATCACATTTTCCCTCAGATTCATTTTCTTTTGTCCAGGAAACCACTGGCGAATTTCTTGCACAAGTAAAAACCTCATAGCCAGTAAGGTTTGGCATTTGCAATGAATTAAACTGCATTGCTCATAATGTAGAATTTATAGAGACTGACAATTGGCCTTTTTGGACGTGCTTAGGGTCAACTTGACAGCCGCAATACACTGACAGAAAACAGTCAAATCTTGGCTCCAAAATTATAAAGGCGACAAACAGTTTTGGTTGCATATGGATCAAAGTCCCAATCCAACTACTGTCGAAGAGACAATGAACATGATGTAAAGGGGTGAGCAGAAGGTGATGGGCGGGAGGAAATGAAAAGGACAATGACATGCTTCTCCTTCTAGAGGGAAGCATATTTATGATTTTGATGTACAATATGTACATGTCCAATGTTCAAGTTTCAAATAGAGACATGTCTGCGTCTGCAAACAATATGTCAATACATATAAAGGGGCAATTCAATAAACAATGGACTTTTCCAAAACATTCTCATAAAAATTTGGCTATTAGTATTACCATATGTGGAACCAAACAATCTTTAGTTATGTAGTACAGAAAGTTCCGCTAATCAGCTGCAGTCAAATAAGAGGGCAGTGGTTTCTTTTTCCTCATCAGAGAAAGAACCTTAACCATTCATTTACGAAGGAGCGTCTTTTGCCCATTTGTAATCATTTAGTTAATTATCTTCTTCTGCACACAATACAATCTAAGATTTTCGGCAGGTGCTGATGCTGGAGATTACTGAAGTTACAAGAAAAAAATTCACTAAAGGTTAGTTGTCTTACGTCTTCAGGTCTAGAGATGGCATTTCATCAAGCGAACTGCATTTCTTTTCAGATGATGCTGCAAATACAGAAGGAAAACAACGAGGTCAGAAAAGATGTCCAAAAAAATCCAGCCAAAAAGATACATAAAAGAGTTTATGACGTTGAACCGCAGGTATTAGGAGAGTATATTTGCTTCAGCATAAAAGTACATGGTATGGAAATATGAAAAATCTAAAAACAATATACACAAGTTAATGAAAAATGATCAACCTTCAAATGAATCTGGTCTGTACCGAGCTGTTCTATATTTCTGCAAAATAAAACAATTCAATTATGCATTCAAGCATTTCCAAGTGAATAGAAAACATGTTACCAACCTGCAGGTGGCTTTTCACATGGTATATCGTCAATCCATCAACTTTCATTCGCTTCACCACACTTTTAGGGGTAGCCTCTGGTAGTAAAAAAATGTGTACACTAAATATTTTAAATCTCATAACAAGGAACTCAATAAACCATCCTAAGTATATAAAGAACTACGGATTAACATACTTTCACTGCCACCTAGCTGATTGACAGCTTCAACAAACCGCTCATGAAGTTCTGGGGTCCACCGCATCCGTTGCTTGGCTTGAGAACCACCTGCAGAGGTCGAGGGGCTGCTGACAGCACCTACCTCCCCAGAATGAGAAGCAACCATCTGATGGAGCGGTGGTTGGTGCACCGAAACATTTGAAGCTGCTGGTGCTGCTGAATACACAACCTTTACAGAGAAAGACACAATTACTTGCTTAAAATGCATGCTTAAAACAACCAAACTGAAAGAATGCCAAAGTTATCAACTATCACCTACCAGTAGAGGCATCCATCATCACTATATAATGGGAAAGCAGCACTAGTTATCAGCCTAATAATGTAAGCATTAAAATACATAGTCAACATATCATGTTTACCAATTACCGAGTTCTTTATAAAATGCATTGAAATTTTGCAATCAATTGTTGATCAAAAGTTCATGGCAGTAATCCTGTACACATGAATATAACCCATTCCAACAAGAAAGATCGTTGGTTTGTCTTGATGGTGGCCAAACAAAACAAAACAAAACCACAAAAAAGATAAGGACTGGTGGTCAGAAACTACAATGTGTCTCTTAAGAGATGTCTTCTATGTAATATAGGAATGTTCCTATTGATGGATTAAGAAAGATACCTTGGGTTGAGGTTCAATAGCACCTGCTTCGTTGAATATATCTTTCCATTCCTCACTCCACCACTCACTTTGTTGATTAAGTTCATCTGTAGCCATAATCAAACTGCTTTGTATTTGATTATTCCTAGTAGAAACCTCATCAGAGTAGTCAAGCATACGCTGTACTGGAGCCTGACACCAGGTGGTTTCATTTGATTCTCCAGTGTAGTTACTCAATGTAGGCTGCTGCAATCCTTCCAGATGTGATAAACATGTTGAAGGCAAAGATGTGCCACAATTTTGTGATTGAGGGATAAATGGAGCAAAATTAGTCTGCCTGACATGGTGCGAAACAGATGAGAATTGAAGATCTGAAGTGAACCCTGAAGCTGATGAAAATAATGGTCCAACAACTCCGCTATTTCGGGTAAAATGTGTATTAAGGGGGTTAGCAGGATTGCTTCTAAGCTCCCTCTCAAATGAAACTTGTTGGGAGTCGGGTAATTTAGGATAGTTCTCTTCCAAGGTGATAGGCAGAACGGGAAGAGACGAAGACATAACTCCAGAAATTTCAGAACAACAGAATTGTTTCACATCTGATTTCTGCATAGTGAAAAGCGAAGTGTGTTTCCAATTTTGTCCATGTGTTTACGGTCTGTAGCCTTTTTACCGACTTAGAACAAGTTAAAGCTTCTCCATGCCACAATGGAATTCTAGAATAGAGTACCTGTGTAACAAAGAAATTTTATTAGAGGTCAGCTAATTCGATAAAGCCATAAGCACAACCATAGATATATTCAGTTTGGTTGATCCAAAAGCACACAGTCTTATTTCTAGCTGTTATACCAGAACAGCACTGTTGAACTTTGTGGCATACATGTAAATAAATATGGTCACAAAATATTAATATGCAACGAGATGAATGTGATAGTAACATAAGCAGGTGTCAAGTGCCCAAGCGCACGGGAGTACCAGGAAGTTTTCAAAATGCTCACATGATAAATGTCTGTGTTTGTGTGTGCAGGTGAGCAAGAAGGCTACTGCGCTAACAGACATTGACTAATTTGTATTTTAATGTAGGTAGTATGGTCGAAAGAAAATTTACTTTCCCGCACCCCACCCCGTACACTGCCAAATAAAAACCTAGCAAGAAAAAATATAAACCTTGCATACTGTGGACAAAGTTATACACAGAAAAGTTGCAGTTTTGTTACCATATAAACTAAAATAGTATTCCCCAACTGCAGCCATAAATACTATATTACAGTAACGTATAGCATAAACATAGGTCTGTTTATGTGTATGGTTTCCATGTCAGCAAACCCTTATGCATACACAGGCATGCTTGTGTTGTCATACAAACTCAAAATGAGAATGCATAAGTATACCTGCTTGATTAATCTTAGAAGAGTAATATGCTATTGCAGCAATTGAGTAATATGCTATGTCATTTGCTTATGCCTCTATTTCATCCAGGTCAAATGCCGTTGCAGTGGCATAAACTGAACAATAAACATCAATGGTCGATACTAATCAAAGAATAAAATTTTGATGAGTCAACTAACATGAAATATTACACTTGGCCACGGGGTATAAGATTCATAATTCAATGTTGTATATTCAAGTCCACCATAATATCAAGGTATAGAACTGAGAGATAGAAGGTTATGATAACCATTATGCCATCTAAAGCACATAGAGAGACACATGCAGTGAGTGAAAAATAGACGGAGTCAGGTAGAGACACGCACATAGAGTCAGCGGCGCACATGCGCTCACAAACACAAACAAACATATATGCAGACATACACACATGCATACATATTCATAGAGAGAGAGAGAGACTAGAACCTCGAAATAATCTGACATGGGGATCTTATCTGCCAAAATTTAAAAATTCAAACCCAAAATATAGTGATATGACACATTTACCAACATTTAAATGAAAATTCAAATAATTTTGATGTATTCTACCTTAAGGTTAGAGAACTCGGTTTCGGTCCCTTCAAAAAAATTTGGTATCGGTAAGTTTTGCTAATTTCGATGGTTTCGTTATAAAGTTCCGCTTTCGGTATATTTTTATACGTATATGTTTCTATACTAATGCATAGCTAGCTTAGCTATTTATGGTGTACGTGTTTTCGTTTGGGCCACAATCTCATATCTTAGTCATTGGTAAAACCCAAATACAAAAATCAAAAGCCTATTGTAATTCTTTCTTTCTTTTGTTTCCGTGGGGAATGCAGCTAGTCACATTACATTTATTTACAAGTTTACCATTCTCTTTGGTAAATTTGTGAAAATATTATGGCAAACTTGTAAATAAATGTAATGCAACTAGGAAAATTTGTAATGAGACTAGCAGCAGTCAGCAGTGGGGTATAAAATATCATACGGCTTCCCGCTCTCACTCAATCTCTCACTACTCAATCTGATGTCTCTCTCAATCACGAATTGAGATCAAATCGAAGCAGCGAGGAAGGCGTGGAAGACGAGGAAGACGAAGATGTTGGGGATAATGAAGAGGGAGATGGAGACAATGAAGATGTGGATGACGATAGTAATAACACAGTAACTTCATATCTTCATTGAAGAAGATGTAGACAACATCGATGATAAGTTAAATTCATCGATCATCTTCAATAGAGGGAGGTCAGTTCTTTTCCTTTTTTTCAAATTTCATCATAACATCACATGATATGATATTACTAGATTTTTTGGGGTTTTTGAATTTTTTAGTTTTTCAATTTTTGTTAGGTTTTTCTTATTTCTTTCAATTTTAAGCATGGTGATGGGGTTTGGTCAAACCGAGATTTCAATATCGTTTCAAATCGGTCTCCTTCAAAACCAATCCAAATCAGTCGAAACCCAAAGGTTTCTGAAGCCTCATAAAATTAACTTATTAACCAACATTGGATGCATGGGTAAAACATACTGAAAATACTGAAATCATTTGAAATCTTATTTATAAGTAGTTTAAATGGTTAGATCACATCCAACTAAATGTACTTGATTTGGGTTACAAATATTTAATTTGGGGTGCATATATTTGTTTTTTTTTGAAAGCATCCTACTCTCTTTCCCTTTCTTTGTGTAGAATTATAGGTATACCATGTCATACGGCCAAGAAGTCCACTCTCTATATGTGTAGATGATGTACACTACTCATTTTGATCTGCATGTCATAATACATAAATACACCAAAAATCTAATGATTTCCATATTATTTGTGTATGCATCTAGTCATTTGAAATTTAATGATTTTACACCAATAAAAAATTCACCATAGATAAACAAGCAAAAAGTATAGGATTAAATTTTTTTGATGTATTTGGTGTATTTGGTTTTTTACAATATGAAGACCAAAATGAACTGAGCTGATAGTTCGAAAAAGATGTGAAGAGTAGCTTCTAACCAGCCATGTGAGGAAGTTTTCTCATATAACATATTACACCAATATATAAAAGAAAAATGAGCATCGGGTAACCGAGGAGGAGAAATTTCCTTCTTGGCTAGCATCAAAATCCCACCATCATCCCTATTATTATGATGATAGAATCCGTTCATTTTGATCTTCAAGTTCTAAAACCATAAGCTATCAATTTTTAAGTGAACGCAATGGATTTTGCTCGTTCATCCTCCCATCACAAATTTAATAGTTTAATAATAGAAGTTTTTGTAACGGCTTGATGAACGAGCAAAATCCTTTAAGTTCACTTAAAAATTGATGGTTTAAAATTTTAAAATATGAAGATCAAAATGAACAAATCATAGCGTCAGAAAAATAAGGGGATGCCATTTTGATGCTAGCCAACGAGGAAATTTCCTCCTTGGCTAGCTGATACATACATACATATATATAAGAATAATGCGAATCATATGACATGAGAGACATCTCATATACCAAGACATAAAAAGTGTGATGGTACAAGTACAAGCCCATGTGGGCGTGTACCACCCCACTTTTTGTGTCTTGTATATGAGGAAGATGCCTCACATGTCATATGATACACATTATTGTGTGTACACATATGTATATATATGTGTATATATATACACATATATATGAAGAGAATAATGGGTATCATATGACATGTGAGGCATCTCCTCATATACAAGACACAAAAAGTGGTGTGGTATAAGCCCACATGGGCTTGTACTTATTGTACCACCCAACTTTTTGTGTCTTGGTATATGAGGAGATGCCTCCATTGTCATATGATACCCGTTATTCTCATATATGAAAGTCATATTCTTTTCGAGGTGAAAATTTACGAAGAGAATAACAGTTCTTTAGAAATAAAAGAAATTTGCTAACGGAAAGGTGAACACAGATGCATCATTTCAAATTTTACACTCGATATTTTGGCAAAAGAATGAAAAGATTAAATATATATTTTAAAATAATTGAGTCTATATCAACAAAAAAGGATACCCCTCAAACTATAATTGACGAGTAAATATAACTAATTCTTGTATGAACTAAAAGGACCATATGCGAAAGTCATGCATGCAAGGAATTATGTTGCGCATGGTTAGGCATGGATATTATCAGGTTGAAGTGGAATGCTAACTTGCATGTTTTTATCACAGTTTTTTGGAGATGACTTCCTACCTTACCTGTCGTAATCTCCTTCTAATCTGAGGTCTTCACTCTGGATTTGC
This sequence comes from Scilla litardierei, assembly GCA_030789695.1. NCBI lineage: Eukaryota > Viridiplantae > Streptophyta > Magnoliopsida > Asparagales > Asparagaceae > Scilla > Scilla litardierei. The sequence goes on from CM061132.1 coordinate 8,875,695, forward strand.
ATACTCTATTGATAAACATGTATGTCATTTTTTCACTTGTGTGTAAGTTATGATCCAACCTACAAGTCATATGGGTGGTGTTATAGGTTGGTTAACTAGCCCAAGTCAATCGCAGCACCATAATACATGTAATTCTATGTATCAAGCTTATTAATTAAAAGAAAGGTTTCATTCACATCTCAAAGCATATATATCAAAGGAAGCGACTTTGAGTTTTTGGTCTTCTAGATTATGATTGTAATGAGTGCACCATGTGGTGACTCAATGTTTCGTTCAAATGCTCCCCTGCAATTGTGTTGGTTCATTTTGTTCTCATATCATCATATTCACATATTTATAGAGTTCTTTACATAAGAGTTTTTCAACTTACATGAGTTGGATTTCATTACTAGAATCTCTTACGAGACACAAAACATATAGTCCACAATCCAGCTTATACACTATTCCACTTCTCTCCTTAGCGTGTATTTCTGTCTAAAAATGAATGTAGTGCCTTAGAAATAATCTTAGCATCTTACTATTTTGTCTAAACACTTGTCTAGGGGAACTCCGCTGGTTGCTCCATAGTTTCATATGCCTAAAGTGAATAACCCAAAGTAGTAGATCTATCTAAATCCCAAGTGATCTTCAATGTTAATAGTCTTTTTGTTGCTCATAATTGCCTAAGCAAAGAATTCAGCACGGGCTCGAAGTGAATTAAGGATCTTAACATCTAGCTGACAGCCTTGAAGACTAAGTCAATTCTCGTAGGATGTTTTCTTGACTTTGAGTTATGATACATGGTTTTGGGCATATTTTTCTGCTGCATTCAGGTAGGTTTCGTAGTTTATTGCTCGAATTGGGTATTGCAGCAGTATAAAATTGTTGGATAACCTGAGTAATGATTTGTTTTGGTGTATTTGAGGAAGATTTGGGAATACAAATTTGCCAGCCAATGTCATGAAAATCAACAATCCTAAACTGCTCCAATTTCAGTAATTCCGCTCGGATTACTGAAATGGCATTGAAAAATTACTTTCCATTGCATTTGGGTCAACACACAATGGGAATTTGAAATGAACAAGGACATCGAATTTTATTTCCCCGGTTCTCCAGTAATAAACCAGTTTGGTTCCATCCTTTCTAACAGCAAACCAAATCCATATTTAGTTTTTTAACGCTATATGTACTCAAGCACCAATTTCATAGTCTTCATATATTAGAACTATTAATATTTTTGTCCTGGCAAAGGAGTATAGCACGATCTCAAGCAATATTCCCCAGACTTGCATACTTGCTTCTGGATCAAACATATTATGCATGATAATTGTTGTATGATACCCTTTGTTTCTTAACACCTGGTTTTGGGGTTTAAAAACTGGGTTTAAAGAACAAACGCTTGTAAATCCTACAGCAGTTATAAAGCATGCATCTCTGACTTTTGGGTTCAGATATATGAAGTATATTTATCATTCTATTATGTCAATGGTCATTTCATTGGTTAAATTGACAATTACCCATACTGTTTAATTGTCTCCATCCACATTCTCTTAAATCTACCTAGACTCCTTGTTTGTTCTATCAACCAGTATCATATACATCCTCCTAACTAAAGCACATAGTAGCCCCCATGCACATGAAAAAGTAAGACACCATCTTACGCAGTTTCCCATCATTTTCTATGTGCAAGCAACCCTTACCGCGGTCAAGATCCGTTCATTGTTCGTCCATCTCTCGACTTATATTACAAAGTGGAAAAAAAAAGACTTTGTAAAGCTTCAATTATGTCAAAATATCAACACACACGGACAAGGCGCATCCATATGAGCAAAATCCATTCAACCTTTGTATTGGGGAATGTGGAATCAATAGATAGTCTATAACACTTGGTCCATGAGAGGAGATAAGTTACGAAGCTAGCATGTCTATTAGTTTCTCCTCAAAACAACCATCCAACCGGTACAACAACCATGACACTTTTACAACAGTCCTAAAAACATGAGTTAATAAGATATAACCAGTTGCAAGAATTCACAACATCAGCAACAATCCAGAAATCACTCAATTTATTCGACATTAAAAACTTAAATTGATAGCACTAAACAAAACAAGCAAATAAAAAAGTCCAAAAGGAAGTGGCTTCAAGCATGTCGCAGCAACCATAATCCCAATACAAAACATGCCCAGATTCATAGAACGAACAATCAGCTCAAACAACAAGATATTCAACATATGCCCACCTCTCAAAATGAGATTTTTATATCAAAAATCAACAAAAAACTCAAAATTTAAGCCGATTCCAATCAAACCAGCGCAAAAAAACCAACAGAAACGAAGTGGGTTTCTGTGTATTCACAGCATTCCTATCTTTAAAAGCTGACATCCCGAAAAGGGCATCTCAACCACCAGAGAATCGATCAAATGGAAAGATAACAAGGGCCAAAGTTAGCAACTACATAGCTTGAACCGAGATGGGTTTGTCGTGAGTTTTTTCTAACCTTTAAATGGAGCGAGGAGACGCGAAGGCAACAGACAGGCGAAAGAGGGGCTGTTTTTCTTTGTTTGCTTGAGCTGAAAAGAGAAGGGGGTATCGAAAAGATTCGTAGTGGGGTGGAATCCAGTAGTCCGTCTCAGCATCCAAAAACAAAAGGCGCAGAACGGGGAGAAATAACAAATAAAAAAGATCACTTTCCAAGTTATCCAAAATAGAAGTTTGGGTCAGATTTGGTACAGGTGCAAACACAAAAAAGTGGATACCAACGAATACAAGTCTATATAGGACTTGTACTTTCTATCTTTTTATGTCTTGACACATGATCTATTAGATCAGGTGCAATCCTTTCTATATTAAATCCTTAGTTTAATTTTAGTAAACACATTCTCTGTTTTGCCATCCTTTTTTAAACGGATTATCGTGTGAAACTAAACGGATTAGCTGATGTGACGGCCTCTCATTGGTCGTCCAAAAAACAATTTTTGGACGTTGCTTTTTGAGCGGCCAATGAGAGACGTCAGCGCACTTGACCCAATTTCGAATCAGGTGCCATCTTTTTCACATTATTCCCTTTTTTATAATCCCTTTTAATTGGGACAAATTTTCAAACTACTGCAAAAACAAAAATTATTTTAAAAACCGATCAAATTTAAATTTAAATGTACTTACAAAAAGCAGACCTATCAAATTGCGCATGTGAATTCACACTAAAAACAAACGAGATTGGCACTCTTCAAATGACAAGGGTTGGTGGGTTACCAACCCTGACCATTTTATTGTAGCAGCAAAAGAGGAACTCCTTAACTGGTTGATGTTGGCAACCCGGCCATTTGGAGATCAAAATGGCCACTGTTACAAACCGCGGTTGTTCTGTAGTCTTTGAAATTTGCATGCGGAATAGGACATGGCGAGCGTTGGTCTGTTTTTTAATTAAATTTAAATTTGATCGGCTTTTAAAATTGTTATTAATTTTTGGCCTATTTTGAAAATTTATCACTTTGATTTTTTTGTGTTAAGTAGTTTCACATGTAATTTGAAAAACGGTCATCATTCCGTTTTCTAATTTTCTATTCGAAACGGATTATTTTACTGCAAACATGGTTAGACATGATAATTTATACCACAGTGTAATTTTTGTTTATGAGTGTTTTCTCACCACTGATATTGTTGGATGATGGTATGGTTGCAGTAGCTGGTGTGGAATAACGTTGGCAACTGAATGGGTACTAGGTGAGCTAACCCGGGTCTGAACACACCTCGATCCGAGTTATTGAGCCAATCCCGAGCTATTTCAGCCGAGTCAGATCTATTTCCGGGCTATCTTCCTCTTCGTGCAACATGAAGAGCTTACTATGGAGGGTCGGATATGGGGTCTGACCTAATCCTCTCCGATGCATTAAGTCAAGTAGTGACTCAAAGGAAGCTCGTGGTAACTATGACCGATCTGGTGGGAGAACTCATGATGATTATAGTGCTGAGCAATGGAGGAAATGTAGAATTTTAGGTGAAGCAGATACGAGAACATGAGTACTTGACTTTTTTGGTTCCTCAAAAACTATGCTGGCCCTTCTCTCCCATTGCCTGCAAGACTACTTATAAGTGTTTGATGGACGTTAAAGGGTAATGTCTGAGCTTTTAAACCACGTTGAGCTATCGTCATTGATGACGAGCTTAACGATTGGTCATTAAATGCATTCATTATGAGCCGATGATTTAAATGAAGGAGCCAAACGGTCAGTCGGGCTGTCGTCTTAAATGAAGAAACGGCCGGCTTCACATGAGTGCCTTCGAGTCGTTGGACTGAAGCTGTGGGCTTTGCTAGGCTGTTTGGCATGTCAGCTCAAATGAACAACTGAGTGATCATTGGAACGGTCCAATGATGTGTCAGTTTTAACGGGCATTTTAAGGGGAAAAATTAAAACCACAGAACTAACGGTTTGGACCAATGAGCGATCATTAGTTAGTTTTTAAACCACATGTTATTCCATGACACGGAAAAAAATTAAAAAGGATTTGGTGAAAACGAGAAAAAAACTCATGGATTTTAGTGAAATTAACCCTTAAATAAATAAAAGAATAAAAAATAGTGAAACAAACACAAAATTGGTAACTACAAATACAATGATTGTGATTATCATATGAGTCCCCAGGTTTTTCTGTAATTATAGTTAGCATATAATTTGGATAAAAAATGAACTTACCTTATGCATACGTTTCTCCAAGAGCTTAAAAAGTGTGATACTGAAAGATTGATTTTACTTAAGAGAACGGAAATTGTTAAGTGTCAATAACAGGGGAGGAGATCTTATGAGATCTTTTTATTTGTACGAAAATTTAGCTGTGGCATATGTCTTTAAACTAGTCATAACACGTGCCTGCGGGCACGGTTCATTTAAGATTTTCCCCGACGAAATTTTTATTCCCCAAAAAATTATTTCCACAGCCAAAATTCGCGGAACAACAAATTAGCATAAAAATATTTAGCAGCACGGGCGCCTTCGGTGCGGAACAACAAATTCGGGCGACACGGAACAACAATTAGCGTTAAAAAAATCAGCGCGGTGGCTTTAGGCACGGAACAAAAAATTAGCGTAAAAAAATTTCGCGGGCGCCTTAGGCGCATGAGTCGAAGAGACGGTGTGCCCAGCGTTGGGGGAGATATCATTCGATCTGCAGCAGCATTAGATCTGCAGCATTAAGTGCAAGTTTGTGTTTTTTCCCCAAATGCATTAATTGTGTGCACTCTCCTATTCCCAAGAAACTTTCATTTCCCATAAAGTTTCATTTCCCCAAAAACTTTCATTCCCAAAGTTTCATTCCCCATAAAGTGTCTTTTCCCTAGAAATGTTTTTCCCTCCAAAACTTTTCACAAAATCTCATCTCAACCATTCATTCCTCAAGATTAAATCCAAGCCGTCTTTCTATCAACCTGTTTGTCCTAGTCAGCTTGTCCTAGTCAGCCCTAGAATTCAAAAAACACTGTCAAAGTATAATAGATACTAGTCGGGGCATTTTGAAGACAAAGCAAAATAACAATAGAAACTTAATTTGATCAAACAAGAATATTATGTAGCGCGTCTATACCTTCAATTTGGATTTGGCATTGATTGGGATGGAAGCTTCCCTTCTCAAGTGTTGCACCAACATTACCAAATTTTCTTCATTTGCTGGTTTTGAGTCTGCTGAAATTGCTGGAACTGCTGAAACTGTTGACTCTGCGTTTGTTGGACTTAAATGAGTTGCTACAGAGCCTCATTCATAGATTGCACTTGCGGTTCACTAGCCTCTTCTTTCCTCATTTAATATCCACCCCCCTTGGTAGTTATTGTTGAATGATGGGGCTTCGTAGGGTGGAAGGGAGTGTTGTTGCACCTGTGGTGGCGGTTGTTGAGGTTTCCAACTAAGGTTTGGGTGGTTGCGCCAATTGGAGTTGCAAGCGTTTGGATTGAACCCATGACGGACTTGGCTTACTTCCTCCTTTTGCCCCCAAAAGACCGCTTTCACGATTGGAATGGTTAGGCAATGAGAATTATAATGTCACGTGGTGTCACATATGGCACAACTTTGTTCCGTGGCCACATTCTTTGTCGCCCTCAACTCCATGGCTTGAATCTTCTTTTGTATAGCCTCCAAACGAGCTTCCATAGCATCGTCGGGCTTCAAAATATATTGGCCACCTCGATTTGGTTGGGAAGAAGACGTGTCCGTCCTCTCAAATTTTGAAGTTGTGTCCCAAGTTTGTGCGTTCTCTGTCACAGTTTCCAAATACTCCCACGCCTCATCTGGCTCCTTATCAAAGAATTCTCCGTTGCACATGGTTTCCAAGAAGTACCTAGACGTCGGTAGGATCCATTCGTAAAAGAATCCAATGACGCGGCATGTCTCAAATCCATGGTGTGGACATAATAGTAGTAGCTACTTAAGTCTCTCCCAAGCTTGATGAAATATCTCATTATTCCTTTGGATAAAGCTCATGATTTGCTTTTTCAATCCATGTGTCATGTGCAAATGAAAGATTTTTTTTTAGAAATTCGGATTGAAACTGAAGCCAAGATGAAATAGAACATGGTGGAAGTGCATTAAGCCAATTATTGGCTTTATCTTTCAACAAAAAGGAAACAAGTTCAAATATATAGTATTGGCACTTATCTTCCCATCAAAAAATATGGAACATGCATCTTCAAACTCCTTAATGTGTATGTATAGGGTTTCCATCTCTAACCCATGGAAAGTGGGTAGGAGTTGGATTACCCCGGGTTTGAAGTTAAAAGAGTTTGTGTTCGTAGGTAACACAAAACATGAAGCCGAGCTAGATCTCGTAGGTTTCAAAAGATCCCTCAACGACCTACGGACTATTGGTAGCAACGATCTATGAACTTCGTGTTTGATGATAACAAACGTGTGTGAACGTTTTAACGTGTGTGTTAAGTGTTTCAGGAACGACGAACGTGTGATTAATTCACGGAGAGACTTGGTCAATGTGCAAAGGAGAAAAGGGGAGAACCTAGCTTGAGTGGACTCATATCTATTGGAATCAAACCCTAATCGTATTCCGTATCAAGTCCAAACTCCATTCCCATTGCGAATCACCCTATCACTAGGATTCTCTATAGCCTGGTTAATCCTAGCCCTTGATCTCTTTTCCTTGCCACAAAAATCTAGGGTAGCCGACATTCTTTTTGAAAAAGAGAAGAAGCCGCACAAATTTAATCCAGGAGCAGCCGCATCTTTAAAAAAAGAGAGAGCTCGTTTTTTTGTTTCCCCCTTTGACCAAGAACAAAACACAACCCCAGAGGTGTGCCGCAAAAAACCTAGGAGAGGGGAGCCGGAATTTTTTTTGAGAGCACAGCAGCTCTATTCTTTTTGGTCCCTTACAAATCCCAAGAGCTTGTGTGATTTTTATTTGGGCTTATCTCTTTTGTAAACCTAGAACAAAAATTTGTGGAGAGCCGCAACTTCTTGTCTCATGGGAAAATCTCAAAGTCCAAGGCATGCTCCATTCGAAAATCTCCAAGAGCACAACAGCATGTTCCCTCTTTGAGGCCGAATTGTTTTTTTTTTGGGAAATCTCAAAAAGCACAAGGTGACATCGTTTTTTTTGTTAAAGCAAAATTTCAAAGCCATTTTTTTGTTTGCAGCCGCAACAAAATCCCATCTCCACTTCAAAGGAGCCAATCATAAAATCAGGAAGCATAGAGCCGTGAGCATTCTTTTTGCCATTCATCAGGCAGCTGCACAACATAAAGCAAGGGGGAAGCGGCAATGTTTTGACAAATTCCAAAAGAAAAACTTCAATAGGCCGAATCATCTTCTTCCAATCAAAGGGGGTCAGCCGAAATTTTGAGACCAAGCTGTTGAGGAGACTACTACATGTCAGACTGCGTCTGACCATGCGCTAAACGACAGAGACAACAACGCCTTCAGAACTGAGCGATTCTAAACTCTGAACCTTATTTTATTTTGTGATTTGGTGTTGTGATATCTGTGAAACTATTTTATTATTTGTTTGGGGACTTGGCTAGTTGGGGCTAGCCAAGAGAGAGAGCTTTACTAGTATTGTTATTGTTTGGGCACTTTGGTGAGTGCATGTGCTGAGAGCCAGGTGAGTGTAGGGTTGGTGCCCTAGCTACAGGTTGTACCAGTTAACTCTAATAATCTAGTATTGCTTTTGGGGTTGGATGTAGGTCGTGGGTGCGACCGAACCAGGGTATATCGCCTGTGCATGCTGTGACTGTTTTTCTATACTCTGCATCTGGTTGATTGTGCTATAACTGCGTGTGATTTCTCGTGGGTTGCACGAGAATTTTTATAAGCCTATTCACCCCCCCTTCTAGGCTTAGATCCAGATCCAACAAGTGGTATCAGAGCCAGTTTAGAGGATCTAGCCTAGTTGATCATGTCTATGAATATGTCTGATAGTGCTTTTGCTGAGGGACAGTCTATTTCCCGTCCCCCCAAGTTTAATGGTGTTGATTTTGCTTATTGGAAAACTAGGATGAGGATTTATTTAGCTGCTGTTGATTATGATGTATGGAGCATTGTAGAAAAAGGCTATAAACCGCCCACCATTAATGTTGCTAATAATGAAATGATAAAACCAGAAGATAAGTGGGATGACTTTGATAAGAAGCGTTTTTCATTGAATAACAAAGCTATGAATGCATTGATCTGTGCTTTAGATAAAGCTGAGTTTAACCGTATATCTCAATGTCAAACTGCGCAGGAAATTTGGCATACTCTGGAGGTGACTCATGAAGGTACATCGCAGGTTAAGGAGTCCAGACTTGCGCTACTCAGCACTGAATATGAAAGCTTCCGCATGCTTCCATCAGAGTCAATTAAAGAGATGTTTGCGAGGTTCACAGACATCGTTTACAAATCTACCTCTCTTGGAAAGCCGTACTCGAGTCTGGAGCAGATCAGAAAAATCTTAAGAGCATTGCCTAGTACCTTCCGTCCTAAAATCACAGCTATTCAGGAAGCAAGGGATTTATCGCAGATGAAAGTGGAGGATCTGATAGGGAACCTGATGTCCCACGAGCTAGAGCTGCAGAGCATTGAACTGAGAGAGAAAGATGAATTGAAGACTTCAAAGGCAATAGCCCTTCAGGCTAAGGAGGATGAAGATGAAGATGAAGAGGAGGCCTTTTTGGTGAGAAGCTTCAAGAAATATATCAGAACTGGCAACGGGAGATCAGAGATGCTGAAAAGGTTTAATCACTCTAAATTTAATTCTAATAATAAATCTTTTGAGCAGAATACTACTGATCCGGTTACATGTTTTAAATGTAAAAAGCAGGGACATTTTATGAAACAATGCCCTCAAGGAAAGAATAGCGTTGCGGAGCAAAAGGGAAAATCTTTGATGCTCACATGGGATATGGACAGCGAGGATGAATCTCTAGAGGAAATTGCACATTCCTCTCTTTGTCTGATGGGAGAACTAGATCAGGTAAAATCTTTAACTAAAGCTCAACTTGTGACTACCTTTAAAGAAATGCAAGATGAAATTGAAAGGTTGGAATTAACTGTTGAGTTACTTGAATCCCATGTAGAGAAGTTTAAAAATGCTAATTTTGAATTGCAACAAGACAATTATAATATGTCATTAGAAGTTGATGAAATTAAAGAAAAGCTTGTTGTATGTGATTCTACTATTATCTATTTGAAAAAGGAAAAATCTTGCATGCCTACTGAAACTGAGTGTATGAATTGCTCTACCTTACTTAAAGATATTAGCATGTTTAAACTAGATACGATTAAGCTAGAAGTGGAAAATGAATCGCTAAATGAGAAAATTTGCATGCTAATAAATGAAAATAAAGAGCTAGAAATGAAGATGGATAATCTGAAAAAGAGTGAGGAAGAGAACAAGAAAGCCTTCATTAGTAAATGCACCATGCTTGTTAATGAGAATATGTTTTTAAAGTCTAAAATATCTGATCTTGAACTGTCTATTAAAAAATTTGGTGTTGGAAAGCACTCATTAGACATTATTCTAGGTAATCAGATACAAGGAAATAACCGGCGTGGTTTGGGCTATGGAAATAAAATTGATGAGAGACCTAGAATTAATAGAAAGAATCAAAAAGAAACTGGTGTAGGAAGAAGCATGTTTGCTAAATGTTATACATGTGGTGGTGTTGGTCATGCCTATTATAATTGCAAGTATAGTAATACCAACATTAAATTTAAGCAAATTTGGGTTCCAAAAAATAAAGTGACTAACACTAGTGGACATATTTGGATTCCTAGGTCACACATATCATGCTCTTCTTATGTGTAGGTACATGGCACGGCTAAGGGACAAAAGTGTGAGTGGTACGTAGACTCTGGCTGCTCAAGACACATGACAGGTGAAAGAGAAAGGTTCCTTAGCCTTACAAAGCATGCAGGAGGAAGTGTTACTTTAGGGGACAATGGAAAATGCAAGGTAATTGGTAAAGGTGTTGTAGGTAACGACACCTTTCGGCTTACAGATGTCCTCTTGGTTGAAAAGTTGAAACATAACCTCATTTCTATCAGTCAGCTGTGTGACAAAGGTATGAAAGTTGAATTTGATGAAAAACTTTGTAAAATCATTGATAGATCCACAGGTGACATTATTATTACTGCAAATAGAAAGAATAATGTGTATACTCTTATGATTGACGAACTAACTGTTTCTAAATGCTTGCTTGTAGGTGAAGAAGAGGCCACACTATGGCATAGACGATTAGCACATGCAAGCATGGGATTGATAAAGAAGCTCGAAAGCAAAAATTTGGTAAGAGGACTACCGCATCAGACATGAGAATGGTAAGTTGTGCGTGGCATGCACCAAAGGTAAGCAAACTAGATCTACTTTCTCGAGCATCAATGAAATTGCCACCACACGTATATTGGAATTAGTGCACATGGATTTATTTGGTCCAACAGACATTGCTAGCCTAGGAGGTAAAAAGTATTGCTTAGTATTGGTGGATGATTTCTCTAGATATACATGGGTATACTTCCTAGCCAAAAAATCAGACTCATTTGACCATTTTCAAAACTTTTGCATACAAGTTTCTAATGAGAAAAATTCTTTCATTGTAAAAATTAGAAGCGATCATGGAGGTGAGTTTGAAAATGCTATTTTTGAAAAATTTTGTTTTGAAAAAGGAATTTTACATGAATTCTCTTCTCCTAGAACACCTCAACAAAATGGGGTGGTCGAGAGAAAGAATCGCACATTAAAAGAGATGGCTAGGAGTATGTTAAATGAATATAGCTTGCCTATGTCTTTTTGGGCTGAGGCCATTAATACGGCATGCCATGTGTGCAACAGAGTTATGCTTAGACCTATACTAAATAAAACATCTTATGAACTATGGCATGGCAACACCCCGAAAGTTTCTTACTTTAGAGTTTTTGGATGCAGGTGCTTTATATTAAATACTGCAGATCAGCTTGGCACCTTTGAATCAAAATCAGATGAGTGAGTGTTCGTAGGATATTCAGCAAGGAGCAGAGCATACAGGATTTATAATAAACGCACACTTGCAATTGTTGAATCTATAAATGTAAAGTTTGATGAATCTGATATAAATTCTTTGGATTGCAGGCAGAACATTGAAGAGGAAAATGTAGAACAACAAGGCATTCCAAAAGTTAATGAGGAGCAACCTGAAATACAGAAAGAAGCTGAAACTGACACGACAGAAATACAAGATGAAGCAGTTACCAGAGGAGAGCTGAGATTCACTCCAAACCACCCACCAGACTTAATTCTAGGTAAGCATACGGCAGGTATTCGCACACGTTCCTCTTTTAGAGATCTTTGCGCTCTATGTATTTATGGTGACTTTATTTCTGTAATAGAGCCTAAGACTATAGATATTGCTTTAGAAGAGGAAAGTTGGGTTTTAGCCATGCAAGAGGAATTAAATCAATTTGTTAGGAATAATGTCTGGAAACTAGTACCTAGACCCACTGATTATCCTGTAGTTGGTACTAAATGGGTGTTTAAGAATAAGCATGATGAATCTGGTAATGTTATTAGAAATAAGGCTAGGTTGGTAGCTAAAGGGTATAATCAAATTGAAGGGATTGATGTGGATGAGACTTTTGCACCAGTTGCTAGGCTTGAGTCCATTAGAATCTTGCTAGCTTTTGCAAGTTATAAAGGGCTCAAACTGAAACAAATGGATGTAAAAAGCGCTTTTCTTAATGGCTACCTAAAAGAAGAGGTATTTGTTGAGCAACCCCCAGGTTTTGAAAGCCATAATTTTCCAAACCATGTTTATAAATTGGAAAAAGCTTTGTATGGTCTTAAGCAAGCTCCACGAGCTTGGTATGACCGTCTAAGCACATATTTGTTGGTAAATAATTTTAAAAAGGGGAGTGCTAACAATACACTATTCTTGTTGCATGAATCTGAAGACTTTCTCATTGTGCAAATTTATGTTGATGACATTATTTATGGTGCTACTAACGATCTTCTATGTCAAAAGTTTGAGAAAGTCATGCAGGATCAGTTTGAGATGAGTCTTGTGGGAGAGCTGAAATATTTTCTGGGGTTTCAAGTAAAGCAAGGAAAGGAAGGCATCTTTCTATCTCAAACCAAATACATCAAGGAACTTTTGAAAAAGTTTGGGATGGAGAAGTCTAAGGGAATTGGAACGCCGATGTGTCCCAACACAAAAATGGACAGAGATGAACAAGGAGTTGCAGTGGACCAAAAGCTATATCGATGTATGATTGGTTCTTTGTTGTACTTGACTGCTTCTAGGCCTGATATAATGTTTGTTGTATGCTTGTGTGCACGGTTTCAATCAAACCCAAAAGAATCTCATTTGAAAGCCATTAAAAGGATCTTTAGGTACCTAATCAGTACACCTACTTTAGGCCTTTGGTATCCTTCTAGTGGTAACTTTGATTTGGTGGGTTATTCTGATGCTGATTATGCAGGAAGTTTAACTGATAGAAAGAGCACTAGTGGTACTTGTTTTTTGCTAGGACACTCTTTAGTTTCATGGTCTAGCCGTAAGCAAAATAGTGTTGCATTATCCACTACTGAAGCAGAGTATATTGCCCTCGGCAGTGGCTGTGCTCAAGTATTGTGGATGATGCAAACATTATCTGATTACGGACTAGCTCTTAAAAGAGTTCCTCTTCGATGTGATAGCAAGAGTGCCATAGATCTTTCTAATAATCCCGTTCACCACTCTCGTACTAAACATATTGACGTAAGACACCATTTTCTTAGAGATCACCTCACTAAAGAGGATGTGTCTGTGGAGTTTGTTCCTACAGAATCTCAACTTGCAGACATATTCACCAAACCTTTGGTTGAGGCTCGCTTTTGTCGTCTTCGTCTTGAGCTTGGTATTATTGATAAAACTTAGTACGAGACTCCATGCTTTCTTGTGTGCTTGAACTTTTTTCTTGTTTGTGTGCTCGTAGTTGCATTGTTATGTGTGCATGACTTGTTTTTATTTGTGTGATTGCATCTCATGTTTGCTTTAATATCTCATGCATTGAAAAAAAAACAAAACAAAAACGGAAAAAAAAAATGGTGCTTCAATGTGTATCTTTCTCTTTGATTCATTAAAAGAAGTGTTCATGAATGATTTTCATATCTACGTAGAAATTGTTGTATTATTTCTTTTGCTACATGCGCATGTCCATCTTTCTAAATACTCATGGCATGTTCAATGACTGAAAATAACTTGATTTCTACACCACCTACTTCACTTCCACATATATTATTATTGTTGCACATTTGGAGATATCGTTTTTGAAATTGGAAATGTGAATGTAGGAGGAAAACTTAACTGAAAATCTAAGGGATATGATATACCTTGCCATGGATAAAAATTGAGCATTACAAAAAAAATGATGACACTACAAGTATAAAAATGAAAAAGAAGGTTAATTGCTCTGTATGAAAAATGGATACAATCCTTGGCAACGGTATTACCCACGAGTATCCAACATAAGCTTTATGGGTAAACTTTAGCGTTGGTGTATCTACTCGTCAAGCAATGCCACCCCCACATCTAAGAGTCCATATTGGCTATGTTTTGGGTGTGGTACCTTGAACTCATTTTTAATGAGGCGGGAAAAATCAATCCTAGGTGATAGATTGTTATTTGGAAAATGTGGATTTGTTTTTGGTGGATTTTCTTAAAGATTCTCCTTATGTGCTTCAATTTTAATCATCGCACGTACACGTTGGTGTTGAAGTCGTAGTTGTTTCATTTCATTGGATTTTGACTTGATTATTCTATGAGTGTATGCATGCAATTGTTAGCAATGGCTAATAATACACTCTTTTTGCTTAATGTATGATTTTTGCTTCGTGGTATGACTTTTGATGATAACAAAGGGGGAGAAAAATTTGGAAAGATTTGGTACTTGTTTGGTGTGCTTGGTATTTGGCATTTGGTATTATCTTTGTAATGCTCGCAAATATATGATTGTTTGATTAAGGGGGAGCATTAATGAATATTGGGGAAGCACAAAAGTAGGGGGAGCATGCTTATTGATATATGTTATACATCATTGTTTGCACATCATTTCATCTCATTGCATGTCGCCCACTACTGCCACACTATCACACACACTATTTGGAATTTCATTGCTCAAATCCTATACTTGGTTTGTTATCATCAAAAGGGGGAGATTGTTGGTAGCAACGATCTATGAACTTCGTGTTTGATGATAACAAACGTGTGCGAACGTTTTAACGTGTGTGTTAAGTGTTTCAGGAACGACGAACGTGTGATTAATTCACGGAGAGACTTGGTCAATGTGCAAAAGAGAAAAGGGGAGAACCTAGCTTGAGTGGACTCATATCTATTGGAATCAAACCCTAATCGTATTCCGTATCAAGTCCAAACTCCATTCCCATTGCGAATCACCCTATCACTAGGATTCTCTATAGCCTGGTTAATCCTAGCCCTTGATCTCTTTTCCTTGCCACAAAAAGCTAGGGTAGCCGACATTCTTTTTGAAAAAGAGAAGAAGCCGCACAAATTTAATCCAGGAGCAGCCGCATCTTAAAAAAAAGAGAGAGCTCATTTTTTTGTTTCACCCTTTGACCAAGAACAAAACACAACCCCAGAGGTGTGCCGCAAAAAACCTAGGAGAGGGGAGCCGGAATTTTTTTTTGAGAACACAGCAGCTCTATTCTTTTTGGTCCCTTACAAATCCCAAGAGCTTGTGTGATTTTTATTTGGGCTTATCTCTTTTGTAAACCTAGAACAAAAATTTGTGGAGAGCCGCAACTTCTTGTCTCATGGGAAAATCTCAAAGTCCAAGGCATGCTCCATTCGAAAATCTCCAAGAGCACAACAGCATGTTCCCTCTTTGAGGCCGAATTGTTTTTTTGGGAAATCTCAAAAAGCACAAGGTGACATCGTTTTTTTTGTTAAAGCAAAATTTCAAAGCCATTTTTTTGTTTGCAGCCGCAACAAAATCCCATCTCCACTTCAAAGGAGCCAATCATAAAATCAGGAAGCATAGAGCCGTGAGCATTCTTTTTGCCATTCATCAGGCAGCTGCACAACATAAAGCAAGGGGGAAGCGGCAATGTTTTGACAAATTCCAAAAGAAAAACTTCAACAGGCCGAATCATCTTCTTCCAATCAAAGGGGGTCAGCCGAAATTTTGAGACCAAGCTGTTGAGGAGACTACTACATGTCAGACTGCGTCTGACCATGCGCTAAACGACAGAGACAACAACGCCTTCAGAACTGAGCGATTCTAAACTCTGAACCTTATTTTATTTTGTGATTTGGTGTTGTGATATCTGTGAAACTATTTTATTATTTGTTTGGGGACTTGGCTAGTTGGGGCTAGCCAAGAGAGAGAGCTTTACTAGTATTGTTATTGTTTGGGCACTTTGGTGAGTGCAGGTGCTGAGAGCCAGGTGAGTGTAGGGTTGGTGCCCTAGCTACAGGTTGTACCAGTTAACTCTAATAATCTAGTATTGCTTTTGGGGCTGGATGTAGGTCGTGGGTGCGACCGAACCAGGGTATATCGCCTGTGCATGCTGTGACTGTTTTTCTATACTCTGCATCTGGTTGATTGTGCTATAACTGCGTGTGATTTCTAGTGGGTTGCACGAGAATTTTTATAAGCCTATTCACCCCCCCTCTAGGCTTAGATCCAGATCCAACACGGACGTCGGCTTGTGAGTGCATGTCATGGTTACTAAGATTATCATTGTTCATGTTTTCATCCGCCATAACGTGTGTGCGAGTTAAGTTATGTGTTCGAGGTGTTTGATGCCACATAAACCAACCAAGCAATCAAAATGTGAAAAACAAGAGTAAAATAAACAAAGTGAAAATTATTTATGCAATATGCACAAAAGATGGAATTACCACAATGATAGTCCTAAAATTAACAATCGATATCAAATAGCATAAATCGTTGTCCCCGGCAACGGCACCTAAAACCTGGCTCAACGAAAATATCGCGTGTTAAACTTCCAAGTATAGGAGGTCGCCAAATATTAAATTCATGGTGAGCATAGGGTCGACCTCAGGGACAAGTCATTATGCTAAATAAAACGATGGTTGGTCTAAGGAAAGAAATTATTGTATGTGACACCCCCTTTGAGGTGAATGGAAATTGATTGGAATATGTTACGAACTATAATAAAAACTAACTAGAGTGAGTGGAATCGGGTGAAAGTGTTCACAAAGTTGGAAACTTGTGTGGTACATGATTCATTTAGGTGGTTAGACTTGAGAATATCATCACAATATAAAACTTAATTTATCATCCCGTAAGGGTATAATAAATCGAACAATTATGCATTCATAAAGAATATTCTTGCAATATGTAGTCGATGGGTCAAGAAACGATGAGCATAATGAGATTCCTCTCTATTTCTCCTCCCTCTTGGGAGTTAACACCCCTCTCAGTGTATAACCTCTCGGAGTACTACAAACATCAAGCTAAAATATTAACCCATTATACATAAGCATGAAAATGAGCAAGAGAATGAAGATCTAAAGTCTACCACACCATCAACTTCACATATACCACACAAGAGAAAGCTTAGCTACTCATAGCAAATAAAATGACATTTTAATCTCAAAATATCATACAATGGTTCATTCATAAAATCAAAGCTATAACGAACAAGAAAAATATAACGTTTGATCTAAGAAGACCCCCTTTGTAGATAATAACTCCAGCTCAATCTCCTCCTAATTGGCTTCTCCTTCCATCCTAATCCATCTCACTATTGGCCAATGAATAATCAAAGATGAAGATAAGGTTTAACCTATAGAGAGCTTTTATAATCTCCTCTCCAATACAAGCACCCTTAGATCTAGGATCAAGGGTCAGGATCAAAACAGTTTAAGTGATTGGATTTGGGTCAGGTTGTAGAAAACAACAGCAAAAATAGCATAAGAAGTGTGCCCTAGCGATGGGTTCATCGACCAGATGTTTGGAGTGGAAGATCCAGACGTCTGGTTGATCTAGAGTTCCATGTGTGTAAGTCGCAAGGCCAAGCATCTGATGTGCGCTCATCCCAGGCGTCTGGTCCTGTCTGATACTTGAGTTCATGATGGTGGGAAGGGTGTCTGGTGAAGGGTGATAGGTGCCTGATGGTAGACCAGTCGGTCGTCTTTGGGTCCCTGGTGGCTTGGCATCTCAAAACCCCCAACTCTCAAGTTTCTGTTGCACATTTTTCTCCAACTGATCAGATGCATTGAGCACCCTTCATAGGCACCTGAAGAACTGTTCAGTCGTCTGGTTGGTGTTCTC
This sequence comes from Scilla litardierei, assembly GCA_030789695.1. Classification (NCBI taxonomy): domain Eukaryota; kingdom Viridiplantae; phylum Streptophyta; class Magnoliopsida; order Asparagales; family Asparagaceae; genus Scilla; species Scilla litardierei. The sequence continues at coordinate 8,893,420 of CM061132.1, forward strand.
CAGTCGCCTGATGTAACGGTCGGTATTCACTATTCATAGTACGGTTGTGCGTATAGCAATTTCGGGTACCTGATTGGTTTTGTTGCTTTGTGTGTGAGTCGTGTTGTCGAGTCGATAGGGCCGTAGTACTTGGTTGCGTCCTTAGCTAGCCGACCCCCGACGTGTGCCCAACTTGGGGTTACTGTCACCTTTGGACCCCGTATCCTTTATACGCTTTGTCGTGCACGTAGTCTTGTTCGTGCGCGTACTTATTTTAGACTTTGTCTGTATTCGAACCCTATGGTGTGATATGTTGTTGTGACCCTCTCGAAGAGTATTAAATTGTGGAATTATTTTGAAACGTCATTTCACGGGTCGTTCCCCCATGATTTGATCTTATTTGATGAGACGTCGCGTTTTTCACTTTTGTCGCGAGGCCTTTCTATTTTTAGGTTCGTTTCTCGTCGTCAAAATTGTGACCCGTCTTCTTAGTTTTCTTTCTTTTGTCGGCCCGGTCATCCCAGTATTTATTTCATAATTTTTAGGCTTCGTTTGACCTACTTTCACTGTTTGGCCCAACCTATTATATATTTTTACTCTAAGTTTCAGATGGCATCCTCCCCAGATTATTTTATTATATTATACATCCAATATTCAGTTGACCCAGCCCACATTTTTTCATTGGCCGCACCATCCCACGCTTGAGAGAGATAGGGTGTGAGATTGTGTTTTTATAATTTGTTATAATATTATAGCCTAATAACAACTCTAGCCTTTAGCCTAGCCCACGTATCAGCCTCACACATTCAAATATTTTTAATAAACCTTAACAGTAGCCCTCACGTGACCTAGCTTTACTATATATAATATTGACCTAGATTTTTAACTTCACATCAAACATTTTTTTAGCCGCCGCAACTTAGCTTCGCAGCAAAACCATAAGAGCCCGACAACCCCCCACTTCTCTCATCTCTCCGGCCCCTCCAACCACCGCCGACCAAGCCAGACCCTTGCCCCGACCATCCCCCGTCACCTGCGCAGCCGTGGGCCGTCGTAGACCGACGCCATAGCCCCCGAGCGCCATCCTCTTGCGACTTCGACTCCATCTTGAGGCCGCCGGCGACCTGACCCTTGCTTCGACCTTTCCCTGCCGCCTGCGCCGCCGCAGGGCCCCGCTGTTCGCCGGATATTGTCGCAGCAAGCTTCCCGCGGCCATTTTTGTAATGACCCCAAAATTCATATACATGTATTAATACGTATTCTTGGACGTATATATATGCGTATAAATTTTTGGGAGTCCTTATGTATTTTATTTAATTTTGTCAAAGCTAAAAATTATTTTTAAATAATTTGTATGACATGATTTTATTAAATGAAATATATGGGTGGAATACTAATGTCTTGCTGTGTAAGTATTGCATGTGTATTTAGTGGGTATAGTTATATTTTTAAAAACAAAATCCTAATATTTTCCTAAGGGACACCTCCACCTTTGATGTGTCAAGTTATCCTTGATCCTTACCTAACCCTGGGCTTGGTGGCATGCTAAGCGGATTTTAGGGAGATGAGGTGACTACTCTAAGAATTAGAAGAAGGTTTCATTCACTCACTCTCTCCCCAAAGATCAGACCGAATTCATCCCTTCCCCTTACTCACTCTTAGACATTAGGGGGGCTGAGCACCCATAGGGCTACGCCACCCTCACTCTGCACATTCCCGTAGCATCCCAGTCATTGTTTGGACGCTGTTGCTCATTCTGGGAGCTTGAGGATGAGGAGAAGGATTTAAGGAAGAAGGAGAAGGGTTTGAAGAAGGAGGAGCCATAGGGATTTGGGCTACCCCCTTGTCTCTCATCACCCCTAAGATAGGATTCCATCTCCAACTAGTATTAGAGTTGCATGCTTAGTTTCATGGTTGTTGTTGTTGTGGTTTTACCTTTTCTTATGTTAATCCTGAGTTTTATATGGTTGTGTGCGGTGATCAATCCTGTGTTTTGTATGGTTGTGTGCGGTGAGCAATCCTGAGTTTTGTATGGTTGTGCGCGGTGAGCAATCCTGAGTTTTGGGTGGTTTTGTGCGGTGAGCAATTCTGGACAGATTTACATGCTGATTGTTCTGCTTAGTCCTTCTAATCTAGACTTGAGTTTGCTCTGAAACTTTTATGGCCTAAAGATTTGACTGTTACCTATAACTTTCATGTTTAGAATATTTGTTAATTCAGACTGTAATTAGGATTAATAATTCCATCTTTACAACATGTCGGAATTTCATCTAATCTATACATAGTTTGGCAAAACGTACATCAGCCCATGTATACTCCATAGAAATTGATGATGTTGGTCTCATTGGAAAGATAACAACTTTTTCTACAACTTTCTGTGAGTGCACATTTTTGAGATTCTAACTGAAACACGTCTTAAACTAGCAATCTTTACGGCCTTCAGAATCTGTCTTAAAAACAGATTCGTCAGGTCTCACCAAACAATTCACCATAAATCACACAGTTCATATTTCTGCATGAAAAATTATAGGTGAATCCAGCACAACCATATCTACAACTTTCGTTTATATTGTATGTGTATGTTTGATACAAAATTATGGATAAATGTGCTACTTAATCTAACTGTTCTGCTTTTCCAGCAAACTGAAAGATTTGAATATTAATTTAAGCTCTTTTTGGGATTAAACTTGACATTAATGTTCTTGATTATTTCTGTTACATGGTAATATGTGGTTTATGTTCTTGGTACATGCAAAATGATGATGTGAACATGGTTCTACGTTTTATGAGAAATGAGAAAGGGAATGCACAAGGCGATGCATGTCCCAATTATGTGATGAACTGTGGAAAGAAAAGAAATGGAAAGTGCTATGTTTCATGAAAATGACTAAGTCCTCTTAAAGGAGGGTGACAAGGGGTTTGGAGGAAACACGGGTAAATTAAAAGGAGTTGAGGAGCGGACAGATGATATGAATTCTCACCCGCTGTATCACTCCCGAAAGGGGGAGTTGAAAGGGTTGGAGAGGCCGCTGGTGTACTCGTGATGCACCATGATGGTAATTGATGGTTTGCTCCGTTTGTCCGACAGAAAAACCGAGATTGTCTCACTCCCATACCTTGTTCCGTTCGGGTACGGAGAGTTACGAGAGGCCCCTCCGGTGCTCATGTTGCTGGTTGGGTACCACTTTTTCACCCACCTTGGGTGAAGTCCGGCTCCTTAGCGTCCTACGATTTACCCAGGTTCCAAAATGCTAACCAATGAATTAATTATTAACCTCATTATTCTTGTACCAATGGAAAATGTATGTGTTGTTTACTTGTGTTTCTTTACTATGGTTCTTTTATGTTGTATACCATTGTTGTACGCCTTGCCTGTTGCACGTGCACGCTTTCACTTGTTCATAACTATAGTTGTTACTTCATTTACTACAGTAGATGTTTACGCCATGACATACACGCTGCCTGCTCACGTGCACCATTTCCACACTTCATGTAAGGACTAGTTGAGATATGGAATTCCTACTGGGTCACGCGTTGACGTGCCCCACCGTTGACTTTTCAGGTTGGTTCTTTGAGTTGGAGGCCCCTTGACTCAGTTGGTTGGAGTTGCGGGTTGTGAGAAGTGTGGATGACTTGGGAGTGGTGTTGTACTTGGGTGAGATTGAGTTTTTGTACCTTATTGAGATGTGGGTATATTGTATATGGTTTTGTATAAAGAAGTTGTATATGAACAGTTTTATTTATATATATCAGTGCTTGAGTTGTTGGTTCTCTTGTGTTTTGGGTTGTCTGGAATGTTATATGTACTATCACAGCAGTGCGCAGTGGACCTGCTTTGTGTTTGTAATTTTGTATTTTCTTCGTAGCACCCGTCTATTTGGGAATACCTGATATGGATTCGTACTTATCGGGTATCCTGGGGAGTGGGGCGTTACAGGTGGTGGCCCATGCAGGTCTCCGCACTGCGGCTGTGTAAGAGTAGTGCGTGTAGTGTTCCAGAGATAGTTTAGTCTTAAGATGGGTAGGAGTTCTTCCTTAAGATAGAGCCCTGATATCAGAACCTTGAGGTATAGAGCCCTGAGGGTAGACAATAGCGTATTGATTGAAAAAGAATGTGTGTATATATCTATGTGTGTATGTATGTATACATGTACGTCTATAGCTCTATAAGTGTTGAATATGGCTTGATGAGTATATTGAGATGATATACTCATGTACATATGGCTATGGTATATGTATGAATGATTATATGGCTATGTGATTATATTTGAAGTATATGTGTTAATATATGGTTGACTTATAAGTAGTGTGTAGAATTGATTTATATACTTGATTGAGATGCAGGTAATGTATAGATGTACTATGTAGTGGCTATATACTGTATGTATGTGATGTATGCACATGTAGAGTGTGCAGAAGCATGTGTGGATCTTTGAGTTCCACCCATGTATGTGTGGCTATGTCTTAAGAATATTAGTTCTATGTATTGATATATGTGATGAGTATATGATATATGTATGGCTGTAAGCTGGAACGCTTACACCTGTATATGGATAAATATAGTTTTGTATGGTTATCTATGCGTATTGATATTGATATGATAGACCTTGTGTGATGATATAACTGCTAGGAGACATACATGATTGTATGTCAGAGTTTAGGGGTGCATATGTTTGTGTTAATATATGGTAGCCTATGAGTAGTGTGTATCATAGAACTATATAGTTGAATGAGCTCTGGGCAGTGTATAGATATGGTGTGCTGTCTATTTGTATGATGTGGTATATATGTACATAGATATGGTGTGTTATCTGTATGGATCTTTCTGTTCCACTCAGGCACAAGTGGGCATGCCTTAGGTGTATTAGTGTTGAATGTTTGATATATATATATATATATATATATATATATATATATATATATATATATATATATATATATATATATATATATATCTGAAAGTTGTATATGGTTGCATGTCTGGCTGTAAGTGGATACGCTTACACCGGTGTTTGGATAGATATATCATTAGGTGAGTATCTGTGTGTATTGATATTGTTGTATGAGACTTTATGTGATGACATGTATATGTGTGTTTGGATATATGCTAGGAGACATACATGGTCGTATGTATATATCTATATATAGAGATGCATGTGTTGTATATATAAGTTTGGGGTAGATTGACCATATATATCTCTATTCACCCTTACTTATGTCCAGAGTTGGAAAGTCCGAGGACATACTTTAATTTAAGGTGGGTAGGATGTAATGACCCCAAAATTCTTATATGTGTATTAATACGTATTCTTGGACGTATATATATGCGTATAAATTTTTGGGAGTTCTTATGTATTTTATTTAATTTTGTCAAAGCTAAAAATTATTTTTAAATAATTTGTATGACATGATTTTATTAAATGAAATATATGGGTGGAATACTAATGTCTTGATGAGTAAGTATTGCATGTGTATTTAGTGGGTATAGTTATTTTTTTTAAAAACAAAATCCTAATATTTTCCTAAGGGACACATCCACCTTTGATGTGTCAAGTTATCCTTGATCCTTACCTAACCCTAGGCTTGGTGGCATGCTAAGAGGATTTTAGGGAGATGAGGTGGCTACTCTAAGAATTAGAAGAAGGTTTCATTCACTCACTCTCTCCCCAAAGATCAGACCGAATTCATCCCTTCCCCTTACTCACTCTTAGACATTAGGGGGGCTGAGCACCCATAGGGCTACGCCACCCTCACTCTGCACATTCCCGTAGCATCCCAGTCATTGTTTGGACGCTGTTGCTCATTCTGGGAGCTTGAGGAGGAGAAGAAGGATTTAAGGAAGAAGGAGAAGGGTTTGAAGAAGGAGAACCCATAGGGATTTGGGCTACCCCTTGTCTCTCATCACCCCCTAAGGTAGGATTCCATCTCCAACTAGTATTAGAGTTGCATGCTTAGTTTCATGGTTGTTGTTGTTGTGGTTTAACCTTTTCTTATGTTAATCCTGAGTTTTGTATGGTTGTGTGCGGTGAGCAATCCTGGGTTTTGTATGGTTGTGTGCGGTGAGCAATCCTGGGTTTTGTATGGTTGTGCACGGTGAGCAATTCTGAGTTTTGGGTGGTTTTGGGTGGTTTTGTGCGGTGAGCAATTCTGGACAGATTTACATGCTGATTGTTCTGCTTAGTCCTTCTAATCTAGACTTGAGTTTGCTCTGAAACTTTTATGTCCTAAAGATTTGACTGTTACCTATAACTTTCATGTTTAGAATATTTGTTAATTCAGACTGTAATTAGGATCAATAATTCCATTTTTACAACATGTTGGAATTTCATCTAGTCTATACATAGTTTGGCAAACCGTAGATCAGTCCATGTATACTCCATAGAAATTGATGATCTTGGTCTCATTGGAAAGATAACAACTTTTTCTACAACTTTTTGTGAGTGCACATTTTTGAGATTCTAACTGAAACACGTCTTAAACTAGCAAACTTTACTTCCTTCAGAATCTGTCTGAAAAACGGATTCGTCGGGTCTCACCAAACAATTCACCATAAATCACCCAGTTCATATTTCTGCATGAAAAAATATAGGTGAATCTAGCACAACCATATCTACAACTTTCGTTTATATTGTATGTGTATGTTTGATACAAAATTATGGAGAAATGTACTACTTAATCTAACTGTTCTGCTTTTCCAGCAAGCTGAAAGATTTGAATATTGATTTAAGCTCTTTTTGGGATTAAACTTGACATTAATATTCTTGATTATTTCTGTTACATGGTAATATGTGGTTTATGTTCTTGGTACATGCAAAATGATGATGTGAACATGGTTATACGTTTTATGAGAAATGAGAAAGGGAATGCACAAGGCGATGCATGTCCCAATTATGTGATGAACTGTGAAAAGAAAAGAAATGGAAAGTGCTATGTTTCATGAAAATGACTAAGTCCTCTTAAAGGAGGGTGACATGGGGTTTGTGGGAAACACGGGTAAATTAAAGGAGTTGAGGAGCGGACAGATGATATGAATTCTCACCCGCTGTATCACTCCCGAAAGAGGGAGTTGAAAGGGTTGGAGAGGCCGCTGGTGTACTCGTGATGCACCATGATGGTAATTGATGGGTTGCTCCGTTTGTCCGACAGAAAAACCGAGATTGTCTCACTCCCATACCTTGTTCTGTTCGGGTACGGAGAGTTACGAGAGGCCCCTCCGGTGCTCGTGTTGCTGGTTGGGTACCACTTTTTCACCCACCTTGGGTGAAGTCCTGCTCCTTAGCGTCCTACGATTTACCCGGGTTCCAAAATGCTAACCAATGAATTAATTATTAACCTCATTATTCTTGTACCAATGGAAAATGTATGTGTTGTTTACTTGTGTTTCTTTACTATGGTTCTTTTATGTTGTATACCATTGTTGTACGCCTTGCCTGTTGCACGTGCACGCTTTCACATGTTCATAACTATAGTTGTTACTTCATTTACTACAGTAGATGTTTATGCCATGACATACACTCTGCCTGCTCACGTGCACCATTTTCACTTCATGTAAGGACTAGTTGAGATATGGAATTCCTACTGGGTCACGCGTTGACGTGCCCCACCGTTGACTTTTCAGGTTGGTTCTTTGAGTTGGAGGCCCCTTAACTCGGTTGGAGTTGCGGGTTGTGAGAAGTGTGGATGACTTGGGAGTGCTGTTGTACTTGGGTGAGATGTGAGTTTTTGTACCTTATTGAGATGTGGGTATATTGTATATGGTTTTGTATAAGGAAGTTGTATATGAACAGTTTTATTTATATATATCAGTGCTTGAGTTGTTGGTTCTCTTGTGTTTTGGGTTGTCTGGAATGCTATATGTACTATCCCAGCAGTGCGCAATGGACCTGCTTTGTGTTTGTAATTTTGTATTTTCTTCGTAGCTGTAACGACTGCTTTTCATGTATCTGGATTATATATATATAATATATGTTTTGGTGGATTTTCTCCTCTTGTGTGGTTTTCGTCTCCGTAGATTTCATTTTCGATCGATTCGTCGTATTTTCTCGCTTCTTCCTTAGGATTGTCGATTTCGAAGTAAGTCACTCGTGACGGACTTCATAACGGTCGTATCTAACTATTAGATCAAGCCTAGGAGTCTTAGGAATCGATCCCGGGGTCTCGCGCTCCGTATCGGTACTTTCTGTGCTCATTAGCCGGTGTAAGAAGGGCCACCGACCGACTAGATGACGATCCAGTCGGTCGGCAATCCTTCTTGGACCGACTAGTTAGCTTTCTAAATTTCTCAGGAGTTACTGTTTATCGTTAGTCGGTCTAAGAACGTTGGTTGACCGACTAGGTTGCAAACTAGTCGGTCAGCAATGCTTCTTGAACCGACTAACTCATCAAATTATTTTTGTATCAGTTACTGTTCACTCTTAGTCGGTCTAAGAACGTTCATCGACCGACTAGATGCTAAACTAGTCGGTCAGTACTTGTTCATGGACCGACTAACTCTAGAATCCTATTTTCGTTCAGGAGTTACTGTTTGCACTTAGTCGGTCAGCGTTGGTCGACCGACCGACTAGTTGCCAAACTAGTCGGTCAGTGGTTGCTCTTTGACCGACTAACCAGTGTTAAAACCCTAATTTCTGGGCAGCCGCCAGCCTAGCCTATTTAAACCCAACCCATTCGACTTCTTCTTCTCCAACACGACCCAAAACCCTAAAAACTTCCCCCTTCAGCCCCCATCTTCCTCCAAGCTTCATTCCTTCATTCCAAGCCCTAAATCCATCATCCAATCCATCCATTCACTCATTCCACCTCTCATCTTCCCCAAAATCTCACCAAAATCCATCAAATCCCCAAATCCCCCAAAACCCTAGTTTCCCCAAACTTCTCCAATCTTCTCCAGATTTGATCCTAGGGTTCCCCGGAGTGTTTCTTCCGCCTTCTCTCGGTAAGAAATCGATCTACCGTTGTTTTCATAGCTTATTTATAATTTGATGAAAACCCAAATTAATTTCATGTGTTTGATGTTTGTCTCCCCGAAAACAGCGATTTCCCCCGTAGGTAGCTCCCGTGTGACGAAGTGATCGTCAATCCCCGGTGCTAGGCAAGTGAAACTTGCCACTTAGGGTTTAGGCCATGTTTTAGGCCATTTGCATGTTGTAGGCGTAAAAGAGGCTAGGCGACGAAATGATACTCGCCTAGGCGCAAATTGGGGAACTAGCTTGACAACGAAGCTAGTTCCGACTTTTAGCATGTTGCACAATTACCATGTCATGTTTACTTTCAATTAACGGTACGCGAATATGTTCATGTCATTGCATTTCGCCTGTCACGTTTAATTTAATTAACTGTACACAAATAAATTGTCATGACCTCGCATTCTTTAGATATTGCTGTGATTGCGTAGCTTCGCTACAATGTTGTGTTCCTGGCTCGTGTTCCAGAAGCGGGCCATGTGTTGGTTGATAGCCAATGCCCGAATTGCGTGTTCCGGCTAGGTGTTCCCTACGCCATACTAGTGTTCCTGGCTCGTGACCAGAAGCGAGCATAATGAGTTGCTAACCCCAACGCTCGATACATTGAAATTGTGAACTAAGAATGCGAGCTCAATGTGCGGGGCAACCCTAGGCTCACTAGATGAGCTCAATGTGCAGGGACCCCAGGCTCCATGTCGTGTGAATATTGGATAGTGTTTAGTGCCGATCGGTCTGAAATGCTATGCCATTCAGCGAATGGCGTAAACACCTACAAAATGTGAATGTATTGAATTGATAGTAGCTTGGCTACTCTTGTCTTGTCCCGATGATCGTTCTCTTGTACAAATTGTCTCGCCATGTTTTAATTGTGCACTCATGTTATAACTGCCATGTCATGCATACTAAACTGCTAGGTTGCTAGATGCCTCACTTTCAGTTTCCTTGCCCAAGTCTTTTTAGACTTGCTGACATGTGCCCCTTTACTCTTTTGGGTGACACATGTTAGATCCTGAGCCCGAGTACCTCGTTGAGGACGAGGTGTTTGCCGACGCCGAGCCCGAGCTTGTGGTTGACGGGGAGTACGTGGACACTGGGGACCAGTCCTAGTGTCTTCGTGTGTTTTACTTTTGTTAGACAGTTGTTTTGTTATCGGTGCGTGGCACCTATACTTTGCTATGTTATGTCGTTTCTTTTGTTGGCCTTGTTCTGGGCCTTAGACTCTTTTCTTTTAGCCTGGTGGCTTTTCTGGATGTTGAACTTATTTGTGATGTTGGACAATATTTGGGAGATGTGAATTTTATTTCAGTCTCTCCTTGTGTTATTATTGCTATTCTGTTGTGGTTACAGGGACCTGTTTTTGTATTGTGGACGCTTATCGGGTTTGGGGCTTCACAGCTCCACTCTCGTGCGGACCTTTTCACGTACTCGCCTCCATTTTAGGGAAGCGGGTCGTGACAGTAGCACCCGTCTCTTTGGGAATACCTGATACAGATTCGTACTTATCGGGTATCCTGGGGAGCGGAGCGTTATAGTTTTCATCCGCAGCAACGGCAGCAGCTCGCAGCAACGGCAGCAGCTCGCAGCAGCGGCAGCAGCGACCGCAAACCGTCGATGCACCGCCGTGAGCCGCCCCCTCTGGCGTACCTCCGACCCCCGTCAGCCCTTCCTCGCCGTAGATGCCTGTGCTCCGCCGTTTGAGCCCCTTGATCCCCGGAAACCGCTCTTCACCGTTACTCTGGCCTCTCCAAGTAGCTGTCACGGCCACGCCATAACACCCCAGCATGTCGTTGATTCCCTCCTTCACCAAGCAGCCTGCCGCCTTGCCCCCTCGCTAATGCAAACAACCCGCCAGCCACCGTCCGAGGACCGTGCCGTAACCCTAGCACGCGTGACACACCGGTGAGTTGGATGTAATTTTGTGAACTTTGTTTTATGTAGGGATGTTACATTTTTCTTAATGTTAAGTCACATTACAGCCTCATCATTATTAGTATAAGATACTGTGTGAGCTCATTAAACGTGAACAGTAAAGAATGCTTGAACACAGATTTTTAGCATAAGTGAACAATGTTAGACAAGTTGATACCTCTATTTGAAAGCAGTGCATGTTGGCTCATTTTAGCATAGGTGTTCTTTTTGAAAGCAGATATGTTATTTTGTTGCAGACAAGCTTATAAATGAGTAATAATTGGAATAATACTGTGAGTTCTTTTTATAAATGAAGTTGGCAGATAGAGGTACATTAACATATAGATATAAACATGATATATGTATTAGCACACCTTTATAGAATAGTAAGATATAAGAGTATTTAATGAGCAGTTATTATATTAGGGCATGATATTGTTATGCAACAGTACAACCTATGTGAACAGTAGTAGGCTATGCAAGGCTTTAACAAGTTTTAACAAGTCTTAATTTAATGTGTTAATCCGTTGATACAGATTTACCGTTCTCCTCGACACTCGCACCTGAAATCGACCATATCAGGCAAGTGAAACTTGCCAGTTCTTTGTTTAGGCCGTGCTTTAGGCCATTTCTTATTTTAGGCGTAAAAGAGCCTAGGCTACGAAATGATACTCGCCTAGACGTAATTTTAAGATCTATCTTGACAACGAAGCTAGATCCGTCACTCTGCCATGTCATACATGCATTTCTGCCTGTCACGTTTAAATTTTCGTAACTGCATGCTCTTTACTTGTGCTCTGCCTGTCACGTTTAAATTCCTTATCTGTACGCACTTAAATTATAACTTGACATACCATCCATGCTTGAATGTTGCATTCGTAGCACACGCTACTATACTTGTACTTCCTTGTTCAGGCTAGGCACCTGCACTGCAGGCACAACCCTATGCCATATTGAAAAACACTTTCTGGCTCGTAATCTAGAAGCGAGCTCATGTACAGGGGAAGCCCTGGCTCGATACACGTGGAGGGGTATGGTTAAGCGATCACTCAGCATAGAAGTGTGCCCGTTCAGCCACTTCAGCTGTAAGGCGTAAACCCTGGGATTGGGGTAGGGTTAAGCGACCACTCAGCATAGAAGTGTGCCCGTACAGCCACTTCAGCTGTAATGCGTAAACTCTGTGCACGACGTGTTTACTTGACGTGTTTACGTGACTTGTAAATCCATGTGAATGTTAGTATCTGTGCTACCCTTACCATGTCATACTTGTTGCCATGTCATACTTGTTGCACTCTCCTACTTGTTGCATTCATACCTTAAACTGCCATGTCATCGCATATTTTATAACTGCTAGTTTGTTTCACTTTCTTTTAGTTTCCTTGCACAAGTCTCTAGTAGACTTGCTAACATGTGTCCCTTTTCTCTTTTGGGTGTCACATGTTAGATTGTGAGCCAGAGTTGGTCGTCGAGGACGAACATGTTGCAGGTGTTGAGTTCGAGAACAATGGAGACCAGTCCTAGAGCTCCTTCTTGTTGATGTTACTTTCTGCTTAGTCGCTGTTAGGTTGTCGGTGCGTAGCACCTCTCTTTTACGTTGATGTTATGTATTTAGTCGGCCATGCTTTAGGCCTCTTTTCAGACTCTTGTACTTTCCTTTACGACTTGCCTCCGAATATTTGGAATAATCTGGATGTTATTGGTGGAGTTTTATTTCTGCTTAAATTATTACTATTATCCTTGTCTCGCTTCGTGGTTGCAAGGACCTGGATATTATAAGGAAATGAGACCCAGTCAACCATATCCCTTGAAGATCTCCAAGCAATCAATGACATTCCTATCTGAAGGCGTTCCGATACAATGCACCGCATCTCGTAGAGATATGCAAGGTCAACCATATCCCTCGGAGATCTCCAAGCAATCAATGTCATTCATATCAGAAGGCGTCCCGATACAATGCACCGCATCTCGTAGAGATATGCAAGGTCAACCATATCCCTCGGAGATCTCCAACCAATCAATGTCATTCATATCAGAAGGCGTCCCGATACAATGCACCGCATCTCGTAGAGATATGCATTCAGCACCTACCAGTAAAGCTAGATTCATATCCTCTTGTAAAGTACTATTATACCCTTGATACATTGTATTTAAACAGATGAAGATGAATGTAAAACTCTGCTGGTTTCTCTTCTACATTTCTCCAGTCGTTTATCCCTTTTCTCTAAATTTCTTCATGGTATCAGAGCCTCTCGCCTAACGGCAAGTAGATCTTGTATGTATACACAACATCCTCTCCATGGAGCCGATTTCACCTAACCTCAAATTTCTCATCTCAAAATTCCCCGCCCTAATCACCACCCGACTAGACTCCACAAACTACATACTTTGGCGTTCTCAGGTCGTCGGCGTTCTCAACGCGCACGGCTTCCTCGGGTACGTCGATGGATCTACATCATCTCCATCTCCCACAATTTCCGATCCAAAATCCACCACCACCACTCCTCTGCCGCCAATTCCCAATCCCGACTTTCACAAATGGTTGATCACCGATCAACACCTCTGCATGAGCATTCAGGCGACTCTATCTCCTTCTGCTCTTGGCGTTGCCCTTGGTGTCACCTCTTCACATCTACTGTGGACAAAGTTGGAAACCCGATATGCCTTTCTTTCTGAAGGGCATATCGAGCTACTTCAAGACAAACTCACCAACCTCATCATGGCCGAGGAGCCTATGGCCGCTTACTTAGATCGGGCAAAAGCGAAATACGACCAGCTACAAATCACTGGTCCTGATACTGTCACCACACGACAAATGGTCTGCCAGATCCTCCATGGTCTTCCTCCTACTTACGACTCCTTCTGTGTAATGGCCCGAAATCGTGGAAAGCCTTACACAGTTGAGGAGATATGGAGCAGTCTCCTTGCCGAGGAGGCCAGCATGCAGCTACGACGTCTCTCGACCTCTAGCACACCAACTACCACCATGTCCTCTGTTCCTTCTCCCTCAACCGACTCCGCTGCACTCATCTCTAACTACGGACGACGGGACAACCGTGGTCGCACCACATATGGGCGATTCAACGGAGGCCGCGGCTATTTCCCTTTCTCTCGCGGTGGCCGCACCAGCAACATACAGCCCCGAGGTAGTCCACAACGACCCAAACCTCCTACACCGACTACTCAGGTCATACGGCAGAGACGACGTGTGCCTATCGACCACTCGACTGGCCGACCTATCCCTTGCCAAGTGTACTGGAAGCCGAATCATCACACCCTCGATTGCTTTTGGATCAGTGAGCATGTTCATAAACCTGAGGCTCATGCAGTCCATCAAGGTCGCTCTACGGATGGTGAATGGATCCTCGACACAGGCGCCACGGATCACATCGCGTCTGCCACTTCACAACTTGAGAAAATGACACCATACTCGGGTAACAAACACATTACTGTTGGCACAGGTGATACGCCACAGTGGTCAACATTGGCTATTCTTCTATCCCTTCTCTAAACTCCACTATACGTCTTCCTGACATTTTACATGCTCCACAATTCTCTAAAAATCTGCTCTCAGTCTATAAATTCACTCGAGATAATAACTGCGTTATCCAATTCTCATCCTCTGGTTTTGTTGTACAGGATGCCACCACAGGAAAAACTCTTCTTAAAGGCCCGAGTAGGAATGGACTCTACCCGATCCACCACAATCCCATCTCTCTTTCTGCATCAAGCACCTCGGGCACTCTTTGGCACACCCGTCTTGGTCATCCTGCTCCTCCTGTTGTCTCCAAAATCGCTTCCAAGTTATCCCTCAAGCTGTCTCCTCAGCCACCATGTCCTCAATGCTCAATGAGTAAGAGTCATAAATTGCCTTTTCCTTTGTCAAAATCGAGAGCAGATTCTCCCTTAGCTTTAGTTCATTCTGATGTATGGGGCCCTGCCCGAATTCAATCTAATAAAGGCTATAGGTATTACGTCAGTTTTATTGATGACTACTCTCGCTATATTTGGCTCTACCCTCTATATCATAAATCCGACGTGTTTGCTGCCTTCCAAACCTTTCAAACAATGGTTGAAAGGCAGTTTAACACGAAAATTAAAATTTTTCGATCTGATGGTGGGGGGAATTTTGTAACAATCAATTTATCTCCCTATTTCACCAACTTGGGATCATACATCAGACCTCGGCACCCTACACACCCGAGCAAAATGGTGTGGCTGAAAGAAAACACCGACATATAATTGAAACTACACTTGCTTTGCTACTAACAGCTTCTATGCCTTAGCAATATTGGCCAGATGCAGCGAAGACGGCTATATATCTGATCAACAGACTACCATCTGCAACGCAACGAAACAAATCTCCTCACGAGATTCTCTATCATCATGTTCCAGACTACAAGTGGATGCGCACCTTTGGTTGCCTGTGCTATCCCTGCCTCCGCCCTTATGTACAACACAAGCTTGAACCAAAGTCGCAACCATGCGTCTTTCTTGGTTATGCTGACCACATGAAGGCGTATAAATGCATGGAGCTGTCTACCAAAAGGCTGTACCTGACTCCACATGTCAGGTTTGAGGAGAACATCTTCCCTTTCTCTACTCAGACTCGTCCAACGCCACAGCCTACACTGATCAACTCTATCCCACCGACCATTATTCCTACCCATCCACCTGCACCCCTCCAACCAACACCCACCGATCCCCTGATCTACCAACCTACCGACCATCCGACCCATCAACACGACCTACCGACCTCTCCAAGCCGCTCCACATCTCGCTCAACCCAAAGTATGCCCGATCCAGCTGATTCACCAATACAAACCTTGCCTGACCCATCATTGCCTACAAGCATTCTACAACATATCTCGGCACACCATAATCCGGTCACTCACCCGACCTCTTACCATCCCCACTTAACTACCACGTTACCTCCAACCTCCACTTCTCCACCTACTCAACCCACATCGGATACTTCACCACTGTCGACTCATCCCATGACCACCCGTTCCATGGTCGGCACCTTCAAACCTCGTCAACCATTAAACCTACATGCCCAAATCACCTCAGAAGAACCGATATCCTACAAGGAGGCGTCCAAACATCCCCAATGGGTCGCAGCCATGCAGGACGAGTATGCCGCTTTAACCCGTCAAGAGACTTGGGAACTTGTCTCTCCTCCTTCCTCAGTAAACATCATCAGATGCAAGTGGGTCTACAAGATTAAGCGTCACACGGATGGCCCTGTAGCCCGCTATAAAGCTCGGCTCATGGCCAAAGGCTTTCATCAGAAGGAAGGGGTTGACTACGCCGAGACCTTCAGCCCAGTCGCCAAGCACGGTTCTATCAGCCTCCTGATCACCCTGGCTCTACACTTCGTCTGGCCCATCAGACAACTCGATGTCTCCAATGCTTTTTTACATGGAAACATCGATGAAAATCTTTATATGGCGCAACCTATGGGATTCATATATCCCTCTTTCCCACAACATGTCTGCAAGCTATGGAAAGCATTATATGGCCTCAAACAGGCGCCTCGACAGTGGTATGCTCGCTTCTCCCAGTTTCTCCACCTTCACGGATTCCACCCGAGCATTGCCGACTCATCTCTCTTTGTCAAACACTCTGGTGACCAAACAACCGTGATCCTGTTGTATGTCGACGACATCCTAATCACGGGCTCTTCGACAAACTTCGTACATCAATTCATTGGCGAGCTTGCCAGTGAGTTCTCACTCAAAGATCTCGACGATCTATCATACTTCCTGGGACTGGAAATTCAACGAAGCTCCCAAGGCTGCTTCGTCCATCAGACCAAATATACAAAAGATCTCCTTCAGAAAGCCGGTCTCTCCGGTTGCAAGCCAAGCAGAACTCCAGTCTCCTCAAAACGGAATCCAAACACCTCAGATCCTTTACTGCTCGATGGATCGTACTACCGCAGTCTGGTCGGTGCTCTTCAATACCTCACACTGACTCGACCTGGTATTGCATTCGCTGTCAATCAAGTATGTTAGTTTCTCCATGCTCCACGTGACTCACATCTCACAGCTGCTAAGCAGATTCTTCGGTATCTTCAACACACTCCAACCTACGGCATTCTTCTTCGTCCGAGTCCTCTGTCACTCATCGCCTTCTCCGACGCTGATTGGGCAGGAGATCCTGTAGATCGTCGCTCCATCAATGGATTCTGTGTCTTCCTCGGAAAGAACCCTTTGACTTGGAGTGCAAAAAAACAACCTTCGATTGCACACAGCTCGACAGAATCGGAGTACCGTTCTCTCTCTCTCTCAAGGCTAAAGAGATCATCTGGCTACAACTTCTCCTTTCTGACCTTCAGATTCCTCTCCAAGACAAGCCGCTAATTTGGTGTGACAACAAGTCGGCTATCTCACTCTCTTCCAATCTGGTCTTTCATTCCCGAACAAAACACTTCACAGTCGACTACCACTTCATCCGTGAACATGTCATGTCAGACAACATTCGTGTTCAACACATCTCTACCGAGGACAACCCGGCTGACATCTTCACTAAGAGTCTCACTGCGGATCGCTTCGAGCTATTGCGAGACAAACTGTTCGTCATTTCGGCCGCTCAGTTTGCGGGGGCGTATAAGGAAATGAGACCAAGTTAACCATATCTCTTGAATATCTCTAAGCAATCAATGACATTCCTATCTGAAGGCGTTCCGATACAATGCACCGCATCTCGTAGAGATATGCAAGGTCAACCATATCCCTCAGAGATCTCCAACCAATCAATGTCATTCATATCAGAAGGCATCCCGATACAATGCACCGCATCTCGTAGAGATATGCAAGGTCAACCATATCCCTCGGAGATCTCCAACCAATCAATGTCATTCATATCAGAAGGCGTCCCGATACAATGCATCGCATCTCGTAGAGATATGCATTCAGCACCTACCAATAAAGCTAGATTCATATCCTCTTGTAAAGTACTATTATACCCTTGATACATTGTATTTAAACACATAAATAGGAATGTAAAACTCTGCTGGTTTCTCTTCTACATTTCTCCAGTCGTTTATCCCTTTTCTCTAAATTTCTTCAAGGAGCTCAGGGATTCAAGAATAGATTAAGAAGCTCAATGTAATACTTATTTGATGTAATTTCCTATTTGGCTTGATTAGTATGTTAAAGCAGTAGTTGAAGCTCTCACACACTTAGGAATTTCTCAAATAAGTTTTCAAAATGTTTAGAAAAGTTTTCAAAACATTCCTAAGTTTTTGAAAGTTCAAAAACATTGTTTTATAGATTAATTATTCAACTAGAAGAGATACCTAGTCGACTAGTCAAACCTGGAAGTCATAGGCAACCAATGCATGTTAGGATGTCAGCATTAGTTGACTAGAATACTGGATTAGTCTACTAATCAATGGACCAGTCGACTAATCCAATAAGCCTGGTTGGCTAGAAAAAACAGAGTGAAACCATCTTCTTTCCATCCTGGCACTAGTCGACCAGAGTTATTCTCTAGTCAATTATTCTCTAGTCAACTAGTTGAGGCCATCTAGAAGATGTACACTAGTCAACTAGTATTGGCCATTGGGCCTATAACGGAAAGAATTTAACAAGCCATTTTTATCATTGGATAGGTATTGTGGTAATCTATTTGCACACGATTTTTATCTTATAAATAGAGGGGCATAGTTTTATACATCAAGAAAAATCAATTATTTTGCAAAGAATTATTTTTGTGCTCCAAAGTTTTTAAAGAAGTCCCTCTTTCTTTTGCCTTTACATAAAAAATTTCAATCTTTTATTTGGCCAATTCCTTGATATTCAAAGTGCTTCAATTTCTATCATTTTGTGATCAAGTTTTCTATATGCACATCACGTCCACAAGAGCTTCAATTCAGGCTAAACCATTGTAAGTATATTCTCACTTGTGTTTATGAGAAGGAAAATTCCTTAAGGGTTGAGGCGGTGATTGATGGAAATCCTCAAAGCGTTGAGGTGGTTGGTTAATGAAATTCTCAAGCGTCGAGGTGTTCTGATTCTCTCGGTTGAGAGGTTGTACAGCAGAGGCGATGAATATTCGCCAATTTGCAGTTGTACCATTCGTTGAATAATGAATCTTTCCAAGTGTGATGTAGTTGGTGGATGTAGGTCACTAGGTGACTGAATCAGGGTAAATTACCGTGTTTGCAATTGTGTTTTCTGTGCCTAATTTCTTACTTGCAATTTCTTCCGCTGTTAATCTTATTCTTTGCTAGTTATATTGTAGATAAAGATTTTATCTTGGTCACTCAAGTTAAAATCTTGGTAGAAACTTGGAGATTTATTTTAAATTTCATAAACACTATTCATCCCCCTCTAGTGTTTCTCCTTGCCATCACATGGATCCAACCGAGGAGAGTTTTAATGTGGGGATATGGTATTGTGTGTAACGTAATAAAATAATTTCTAAATTTGTTTGGGTGCGTATATGGAAAGTGGTCTATGTGCATAGTAACTCCCCTTTCATAAACTTGTAAATGATAATTACAATAATGAGAATAATGGATATGATATGACATATAGGGTTAAGTCTCATATACTGCTCTAAAACTCCATTCTTTACTATGTTTGGAGGATCAGAACCATTCATTTTGTTCTATATATTTTAAAACCCCAAAACACTGAATATAGGGTGAAACCATGAGGTTTTTGTTGGATCTAGATCCTAGACTAGAGGGGGGGTAATATGCTTATAAAAATATTCTCGCGGAACCCACGAGAAATCACAAGCAGTTAAATCACAAGCAGAGTAAATAAGAGAATCACAAAGTACGCATAGATTTACCCTGGTTCGGTCGCATCAACAGCATACGTCCTGCCCCCATGCAAATACTAGCACTAATATGTTCCTTCTGTACATCTACAATGGGGTCCTAGCTCCAACTCCCCACCTAGACTGTACCACACTCAACAAAGTGTAGAACCTTATCAACCTAGTAAATGCATATCTTGACTGCTACAACACGTCAAGACCCTCTTGTCTATCCCCAACTAGACAAGTCCCAAAAGAGTCCCAAAATAGGTAAAATTTTCCCCTACAGAGAACGTTACACTAAGACACGAATATAAAAAGTAAAGGATTTAGAGATGCTCAATTCGTGTCTGTGTAGTCGTCTCTGTCAATCAGCACGTCGTCAGCTCCAATCTGACGCAAACGATGCCTCGATCCGACCCCTGAATGTCAATCAGGCTCAAATAGAACTCTGGTCTGTGCATTAAGTAATCCCAGTTCAACTCAAATAATCATTGGTCTGTGCGCAAAGAAATCCCTTTAATTTATCCATGTCACGCAAATTAATTCTGATGCACTTCGTTATCTCGCAAGGCCTGCACACGTCAGCATCCTCCGAAGGAATTATGGCATGCAGTGCACAACAGCATTGACGGCGGACGCTGGACGGCAGCGACTGCTCTGACTTCGACGACGACCCCAACGACTCCGACAGCAGCGTGACGGCGACGGCCTCCTCTTCGACGTACTCTGACAGCAGCGTGACGGCGGCGGCCTCCTCTTCGGCGAGCGGACTTCGATCACCTCTGGCGACGGTGAGAGCTCGGCGCTTCAACAACGGTTCCTTCGATCTCCTCGGCGGCGAATTGCTACACTCGAGCTCGACAGCGGCTTCTGTGACGATGGGTCTCTTCAGCATGTGGCGACGACTCGTCTCCGACAGCGTCAACTTGATGATACGGCGTTGAGTGGATGGCAGCACGCGACTTCGATGGCAGCGACGAGGGCTTTCGTGCAGCGTTGATGATGATGATGATGACTCAACGACGACGGCGGCTCCCTCCTTTACAGTGTACGCACGTCAGTAGCAGCTCGATGCGTGGATGCGGCGTACGACGGCATGGGCTTTGTTTCTCCTCGACAGAGGCGAGCGACGAGGACTCTGGTGCTCTCCACGGCAGCGTCTCCGACGGTGGGGACGACGACTCAACGTCTTCACGACAACACTTCTTCTTCAATGATGGCTCAGCACTCCTCGCAGGATGAGGTTGGCGACTTCTTGGTCTTTGACATCAGCTTCTCGACCTGGGCCACTCTTATGCACGGCGGAGTCTCGACGTCTTCACGGTGGCAGCGGTTCTCTCGCTTGCAGCTGTGCGGAAGTGTGCTAGGGGTATGCAATAGGAGTTTTGGCTTTGGATTGCAAGCTGCGTGATAGGATGGATGAAGAAGCAATGTAGCTCTTTGTTTTCCCTGGGAGGTATGTGCCGCAATGAGATGATGTTGAGGCTTTGGAGAAGGAGGGATGCGTGAGATGTATTTCTTTGTATTGTTTTTGGCCAGGTCTGTTGATCTCCTTGGGGGCTTGCGTAACTTGGCTAGTGAAAATAATTCGGCCCACTTGTAATGTTGTATGCCCCCCTCTACTTTGTATGAGCCGCATCCCTTTTAATTTTAGATGCTTGGTTTATATAGGAATAGCTAGGGTTTTGAAAGGGATAAGGTTTTGCTAACCGCTTTGATATTTGACCCAATCAATATGTGATTTGATTTGATCTTAATATGTATTCAAATTAGATAGGGAATTTGAATAGGAAATGGGTAGCAACAAATCTCCCTAATTGATTTGAATAAATCCAATGTCCTCGTGACCAAGTCATATTGCTTTATGAACACTACTTCATCTCTCTCCCAAATTGCTATAAGAATAACAATTCCTCCAACGGTTGACTTAGTCATCACTTTGAGAATTTACCGCTTTAGCATTCCTAAAACACACTTAGCACACACACGTTAAATAGTTCGCACATGTTTGTCATCATCGAACTAAAGAGCCTAGATAGTTGCTTCCAACAGTTTTACCCGTTCATCCACCCATCACAAAAGTTATATTCATGCAAAACTATATTTGTGACGGGTGTATGAACGTGAAAACCCGTTGTGTTCACCTAAAATTCGGTGTTTAGGAGTTTTAGAATATGAACATTAAAATGAATGGTTTCAATCTTCCAAAAAATCAATGGAGGGTGGAGTTTTGGAAGTCACATATACATTATATGGCAAGCCTCATATGTTATATGATACCCAGAATAATGGGAAACATATGGCATATGTGGCAAAGCAACATATACGCATAAAAATATACACCCTCCCCTTTTTTGGACAACCGGCACTGTTCATTTTGATCTTTATATTCTAAAACCACAAGCCAAGAAATATTGGATGAACCCAAGGGGTTTTGCCCGTTCATCCACTCATCACAAATGAAATGGTTTTTCATGAATGGAACTTTAGCGACAGGTGGATGAACATGTACAATCCCTTAGGTTCACCCGATATTTGGTGATTTGGGGTTTAGCATATGTTGATACCAATTTGTCATGGGTCCGACGCACGAAATGAATTGATGAATTCTACTTGATGAGCAAGGCCCAATAAAAATGGTACGTCTCGGCCCAATAGCCCCCAGGCGTGCCAAAGAAGGCAACATTTACCGTGTCAAATTGCCACCTCATTTGTCATTTGGCCCATTATACTTGGTGGAATAAGTCAAATCCACACCTTCCATCATGATGTTAGATCCTTTTCATAAGCCACTTGAATAGCCTTAAAATGGGCAATGAATGGCTAAAATAAAGAGAGATTAATGGGGGAGGTTACAGGGGGAGACCACTTCATGAGGGGGAAGTTACAAACCAGGAAAGAGGAGATAAATACTCCAAAGATCAAGGAAGAATGGGGACCAGATCTCCATCTAAGGATAAGTATCATGCAACAATACAATTTCATCTCCTTCTCTAATATCTTCTTTATCCTGCTCAATATCTTTCATCTACGAGAATCTAACTTGAGCGTGGAGGGGAATCGGTCAGGCCCCAACCCCGACCCCCTAACGATCTTCTCATGTTGCAGGGTAATGGTGTTACGGCGAAGCTAGGTCAATATCCATCCGTGGAGTCTGATCCTAGTTCCTTCGACCCGGAAACACTCGTTTACGAGTCACACTTCAACCGCTGGCGAGGCTCCACCTTGACGATGGAGTCATCTTCAGCTCAAATATTGTTTCGGTCATTTTTTGGCCTTAACAGCATATGAAGATCAAAATGAACGATTCTGATCATCCAAAAAGATATGAGAGGATGTACTTTTTAGGCGCATATGTGGCTTTGCCACATGTCATATGTTTCCCATTATTCACATTCTGAGAATAATGGGAAACATATGACATATGTGGAATGAGATAATGAGAAACATATGACATATGGCCACATATGTGCATAAAAAAATGTATCCTCCCTATTTTTTTGGACGACCAGCACCGTTCATCTTGATCTTCATTTTCAAAAACATCAAACAATCAAATATTGGTTGAACACATCGGGGTTTTGCCCGTTCATCCACTCGCCCCAAATTTAACGGTTTTGCTAGAAATGAAAATTTTTGTAACGGGTGGATGAACGATTAAAACCCCTTGGGTTCAACCAATATTTGATTGTTTGATGTTTTTGAATATGAAGATCAAGATGAACTTTGCTGTTCGTCGAAAAAATAGGGGGATGACGGACTTTCTGAGACGCATATGTGGCTTTCCCCCACATGTCATATGTTTACCATTATTCTCATAGAATGAGAATAATGCGAACCATATGACAAAGTTATTCACTTATGCACATCAAAAAAACCATTCCTCCGCTATTTTTTTGGATGATCAGCACTAGTCATTTAGATCTTCATATTCTAAAACCACTATCCACCAAATTTCGGTGAGCACAATGGGTTTTGCCCCTTCATCCACTCGTCCCAAATTTAACAGTTTCAAATGAATAGAACTTTTTGCGACGGGTGGATGAATAGGCAAAACCCATTGGGTTCACTCGATATTTGGTTTTTTGGGGTTTTAAAATATGAATATCAAAATGGATGGTTCTGATAATCAAATAACTAGTGAAGGATGGACTTTGTGATGCTCATACGTGGCTTTGCCACATTTGTCATATGTTTCACATTATTCTCAAAACATGTGGGATACGTGGCTACGTGGCTAAACCACATCAAAAAAGTCCATCTTCCCCTATCTTTCTAGACCATCTTAACAGCTCATTTTGATCTATTTTAAGACCACAGTCCACAAAATATTGGATGAACCCAAAGGGTTTTGCATGTTCATCGAATCACCCCTAATTGTAATTGTAAATAAAATGTAATATGTTTAGCAAAATGTGTAATGTAATAGCAGCACACATGCTCTATCTATTATACAATTCACAAACTTTGTCCTACGTGGCAATTTTGTCCCAGTCATATTTTTGGTTGCTGACTGGAGCGCTACGTGGGGGTTGTGTGTGGTTCTGGACTTGGGTTTGGGATGAGTTTTTGGTGATTTTTTTGCGTTTTAGTCACTGCTTTTCCTCTTTTTGCACCCGACCCTCCTCTCTCTCTCACACGCTTTTTTTCACTTTGACGACCGCTTCTCTCTGCATTTGTGTCCAGACGACAACTGCCTCCGTGCCCAGAGAGCACGGCTTATGACTAGTCAGTTACCAACCCATCACACTAGTTTATCTCAAAAGAAGAAAGGATAATCCATGGCTCTTCTCCACTTCCACGCCTCCCTCTCCCTCCCGCCAATCTCTTCATTCAACCCAAAGCCCAACAACAACCTCCCGGCCCGCGACCGCGTCATCGACTTCGGCAAGCACAGGGGCCGGATGCTGGGCTCCCTGCCGTCCAAATACCTACTCTGGGTCTCCAAAAACCTCCGCGCCCGCGACTTCCAGCACTGGGCCGAGCTCGCCGACGAGGTCCTCGCCGACCCAGTCTACAAGGACCGCATCGAGTGGGAGTCTGCCGAGCGAGTTCTCAGCGGCAATAACGCAAACACCTTGCGCTCATCGTCGAACTCAAGTTCCGCGGTCCCCGCGCTGCTGGAAATCAGCGAGGGGTTCGGGTGGGACAACGAGGACAAGGACGGCTGGGCCCGCGTCGATTTCGGGCTGCTCGGGACATCGAAAGGCGGTAGAATTCCGAGGGCGGCCGTGAAGGGTGGAGCGAGTGCGATGAGTAGGAAGAGAGAGGATAGGAGAGGGGGGAGGAGAGCAAAGAAGGGAGAGCAGACGGAGAGCTTGAGAGAAGAGGTGGGTTTTGACATTGGTGACGAAATGAGCTCTCCGCGTAGACGAAGCGGGGATTTGGGCGTGGATTTTGTGAATCCGTTTCCTGGAAGAGGAGCGCTGCTTGATAAGGTCAGGCCCAGGGAGGAACGGGACTGATTCAGTCAGCTTTGATGTATCAGTGCTCGCTAGAGGTTGGTTGCTTGAATTTGTGTGTCCATGCTGTTGATTCTCCTCTTTATGACCGATCTATGTAAAAGAACTCGATGTAGAGGAACTTGGTGCATCGAGATCTAGCAACTGTAGAACGAAGAGGAAGAAGTAGAATTGCTCTTGCTTCCCTGTGTTTGCCTGTAAACAAACTAGAACTTGCGTAGAAAAATAAATGATATTGTTAGTGATTGAGGGTAATCAAAAGGGGGCTCTTTTTTTAAATTTTTTAAAACATAGCTCAGTTGTACATCTCATCCTCCATTTTACTTGAGACGTCAATTTGAAACATTTGAGTTGTTGCTTGCAATTATAATGGCAAATTTTTTTTCCCCCCAAATTAGCGCCTAAATATGAAGAACACAGAGTGCGGTTGTTTGCACCACGCTAATTTATGAATGCACCACAAAATATAATATTTTTGGAATTCCAAATTTAACCTTAACGATTTTTAAAACATCCCACTTAAATTCCTTAATTACATAGCACTAATATCAATATTATCATTTTCACAAAATTTAGAATTCCAAAATGTTTATAATTTTCGTGCTGGCAGAAATTTGTTTTGTTTGGGGGGGGGGGGGGGGGGGGAGATTAGATGCAGATGCTCGAACGAACGACTTTGTCGTTCCCATGACCAAATAGCTACACTGACCACCCCCCACCCCACCCCACCCCCCCCCCCCCCCAAAAAAAAAAAAAAAAAACCAAAAACCCTCTCTTGTCGCGTGCTCAACCATTGTTTAATCATGCATGAATCTAGCGCTAATTCGAGTTTGTCATCTCTACTTCTGTGTATCTTTCGTCTACTATCACTTGTTACCTCTTTTTTTGACAGCATGTGATCCCTTTGCCCCGCAGTTTTAGGAGATGTTTCTTTGCGAGGATTTTGGGGAGAAAGTGAAAAAAAATCACTATTCCCCATCAATTCCTTAACTGTTTACCCATTTTCTCTCCTCCATTTTCTCTCGTCTATTTCTTTGGGTGACTTTCACTGTGATTCCGATCTCCGACGTGACGATGAAAAATCTCAAAATCAAAGTCCCCGCATTTTGCCGGGATTACAAACTGAGAATTCTGAACGTGGGCCCTCTAATCTCTCTCTCCTGGCATTGCCCCAATCACAGCTGCCTGTTCCTTTTTTAAATTTTTAATTGCCAATCCCTCAGGCTTGCGTCACTTTTTTGTGAGAAATTTGGATATTCTCACAACTAAGAAAGCTTGTGAGTGTTTTTTATATTTAATAATTATATGTAAATACTTTAGTTTAATAATTTTTCTCTCACCTTCAACTTTCTTCATCCAACAATCTACTCATACTTTAACCAAAAGAAACACAAGATTTTAGTATAGGACCCACAAACAAATCTCAAATCCACTTTCCCACCCCCTTTTCAACAAAAGAAACACAAACCCCAACTTCTCTCTCCCCAAGATTCAATATTCACAACAGTGAATTCCAAACCAAAGTTTTGCAAAGAAACAGACCCTTAACAACATCTCCTTTTGTCCTTGTACCTCTTGTCGTCTATTTGGAAATTCAGGGCTGTTGACGAACTAGCTTGAACGAGCTTGAACATGGAGCTTGGTTATGTTCATGAACAAAATCCACGAGCTCTAAAAACCTGTTCTAGCTTGTTCGTTTACTAACCGAGCTCTAAAAACCTGTTCAAGCTTGTTCGTTAAGCTTACCAAACGAACGTAAACGAACTTACCGAGCTTGTTCACTAGTAGTTAATCGAATCTTCTGTTCGTTAACAAGACTTATCGAGTTTGTTTGTGAATATGTTCGTGAACACACAATCAATTTTGTTCATGAACAGATTTTCAATGTGTTCGTTAACAAGACTTATCGAGCTTGATTTTCAATCAAACAAACGAACATCAATTTTTAATTATGAATAATAATTTTTAAACATAATTGCCAATGACTAAATCAATTAAATAAAAGGATTAAATATTTGCAGGACAAAAACAGATAAATCCAGCATAATAGCTTCATAGATCCCATTACAAACATCCATTTCAAGCATAGTAAAAAATATAGTATTTGTCTAAATTTACTATTTTCGGTACATATTCATTCACGAACACTTAACGAGCTTGTCCATGAACATCACTTAACGAGCTTGTTCACGAACACTTAACGAGCTTGTTCATGAACATAAATGAACGAACACAGTTATGTTCAAGCTCTGTTCGTTTACTAACCGAGCTCTAAAAATCTATTCAAGCTTGTTCATTAAGCTTCCTAAACGAACGTAAACGAACATGTACCGAGCTTGTTCACGAGTAGTTCGTCAAACGTTCTGTTCGTCAACAGCCCTAGAAATTCTGAATCAGGGCACATAACGATTGACAACAACGTACCAGAAGTGAGATCAAGCTGAGCAAGTTTCGTGACGGATAGAGGCGGGTGGTGTATTGAGGTGAAATTAATAGAGAATGAAAGAGAGGATGAAGAAGAGGCAGAGGTGAGGTCAGGTCATGTTTATATAAAGGTTAAAAATTAAATAAATAGTGATGAATTAATAAATAACAAGATTTTGGTACGGTTAATTCAGAAATGTGGCGAAATCATAAAGTTATGTGGTGCAACTATCAGCACTCGAACACAAAATAAAACTTTTCTTTTTTAAAAAAAAATACGAGTTTTCATCAATTTTAATAGGGAGTTGCATTGCGCACCCACTGTTTTACTTACCACTTATTTACAAGTTTGCCATTCAATTACATTATGCATTATGCGCACACCACTTATTCCTTTATTACCCTCGTTGCCACCTCTCATTCCCATGCGGCCGATAAGGACTTTGGCGCCGATTTACCACGGTTTGGAATGGATCGGTTTCGGAGGGGAAGTTGGGGCTTGGGAGGTCGGAGGACGACGTCATCGTTCGCCCTTCGAGGGGAAGATGGACAGTGGGGCTGGGGAGGTCGGAATGGGGGAGGTCGGCGGAGAGGGGGCTAGAGAGGTTGAAGAAGGGAGAGGTGGGGCTAGGGGGTCGGCAGAGGGGTCGGCGTCACCGCCCGCCGTCCGTCGCCGTTTGGCCGTTCGGCCGTTCTACTAATCGTACACAGGCATGAGCATTTTTGAAAATTGTCATGTTAGTTCGCGATAAGTATATGGTGAGTAATTTCAGTAGTAACCTTGTAAATAAGTAGTATGTGCGAGGGAGTAATGACAACCTTGCAAATAAGTGATATGTGCGTAGAGTAAAACGGTGGGTGCGCAAAGCAATTCCCATTTTAATGGTACCCTACGTCAGAGGGACTTAGTCATAATTTTCCCCAGAGAGAGAGAGAGAGAGAGAGAGGAGTGAGAACTCAGAGAAGAGACCAATTCAAGGCGACACGTGGCCCAAATGATCCGAAACTGCAAATTCTAGTAGAAATCAGTAAAAATTAGTTGGGAGATCGAGTCCCCAGCCGATAATGTCTCCAACCTTTGCTCTCAATTCCTTAATTAGCACCATCAGCCCGGGGACTTTGTGCGTGCTCGTGGATTGCAAAGGAAAAAATGGCAGCTTTCTGGAGCCAGAGGTTTTGTCACAGTCGGTACAATCCCACTCACCTTTCTTAATTTAATTCTCATTGAATTTATTTCATACTTCTACAATCATTGCTCTTTATTTTGTTGGGGAGTACAAAATCTGTAATGGGTTTTTGTTTTAATGGATTTATTTGTATTTTATTGGGGGTCAAAATGTTCATCAATTTTCTTTTGATTCTTGAATGTGTGCTCCTTTCAACTGAGAATAAATTTAACATCATGATATATAGGGATTTAGGTAAAAATAATTACTGATTCTATATCGATAGATGCATTTTAATGAGATTTGCTCCTTGGAATTTCGTAGCATCGAAAATTCTCATTATCGATGCTGAGAAATTCTAGATATAAGTTTTAAAGCTCATCTTTTTTGGTTGGACACAAGATTGCACTACTGAGGGTTCAAGGATATGGGAGTTCTAAACTTTTATAGTTATACTTGAATGATGTTTGGTAATATTATATCATCTGTAACAAGGATCATTAAGAACATAATGGTTGAAAACAATATAATAAATCACATATATCAATCAATAGTTATTAACATATTCATCATTTTTCATTACTAATGCAGACAAGTTAGTTAAATGCATCTATACATGAAGTGACATTGAAAATTTAACATCGGATTTCATACTTCTTAGCCTTTGGAAGTCTTGATATTCCTAGCATATATTGGAAATTTTATAAGATATTTCATGATCATTTGGCGAGTACCCATCAAGCATTCAAGTATCAATGCATATCTTATATATGCAGTAAGTAGTAACTGTGCAATACATATTGGCATACAACCCCATAGTATTTATCTGCAATTTAGCCATTGAGAATTGAGGATAACCAAGTTATGTAGTAGACATTAATTTGAGTTAATTTCAATTTCAAATCTATTTTTTAAAATAAAAAATCATGGCATCTCAATTAAATCAGCTAGAGTTGGAATTATAATAGTAAAGATATTGTTGCTTGCAATTATAATGGCAAAAATATTCCAAATTAGCACAACAATAAGAAAAACATAAAATAAAATTTTCCCTTTTTACCGTGCAAATGATTTTTTACTCTATTTTAATCTCAATTTAAATCAAAAAATGAATGTCAATGCTGAATCCCAAGTAGAAAGGAAATTATTTATAATTTTAAGTGAGATAGAGAGAGAGAGATGAGTGAGAACTCAAAGAAGAGACTAATTCAGGGGGACACATAACCCGAATGATCCGAAATTACAAAGTCTACTAAAATTCAGTAGAAATCAGTTGAGAGATTGAGTCCTCGGTCAATAATGTCTCCAACCTTTGCTCTCAATCCCTTAATTAGTACCATCAGCCCAACGGCTTTGTGCATGATTGTGAATTGCAAAAAAAGAAAAAAAAGGTGGCTTTCTGGAGCCATAGGTAGCATCGCAGTCAGTATAATACAATTCCCATTTCTTGATTTAATTATTATTAATTTTATTTCATACCATATGTGCTGGAGTCTGCCATAATGAGAAGTAAGATAGTGGATCACTGCCTCTCCACTGTGTGAGTCCCTGGAGGATAGGTTTCTTTGCTATACCCTTTGCCTATTGACTAATATTCAACATCTCAATCTTGGTGTAGCTACTTTTGCATATTCCTTATGGCCGTGAATGATTTGGTCTAAAAAAGTATGTCTAGGAAAATGGCTAAGTTGAGACTTAGGATATTGAGTGCGAAGGAATGGCCGAGTTTGTTAATATCAAGTTTGATGATCTCGGTCAATCTGTATGATCTAGAGACATCAATGTAGAGGTGTTTAAGTATTCCTTACGAATATATGAAAAAAGGATCATGGATACTTATACTGATATAACAAACTAGACATGTGGTATTATAAGCAATAGATATACTTTATAGGATTGATTACATTGAGTGTAGTTGTATATCTCTAAGCAGTACACAACAAGGTTGCTTATGTTCGCTTATGAATCGCACGACCAAGTTGCCAAGTATGAAAAGGTATTCTTCTCAAATTGTTTTCGGAACAACAATCACATCATGTGTGAGTAGAAAATGTTGGAATTGAGTACGCCCATGATGGGTTAACCCATAGAGTAAAATGTAATTATAATAAATATAACGGGGCTATATGCAAATTCGATTATTCTTTGTGAATAATTGTAATTAAGAGAAATTCATGGTTTCCATTGAAAATGTGTTATCCTAACTATCATACCATTGGAAAAGTTACATTGTTTTTTCTAGCGTTAATTAACTTTCCCTCCCCTTAAGCCTATAAATACTCTGCATCTATTTGAAAGAAAATACAACAAAGAAAATAAGAACTCTTACGTTCTTTTCTTTTTCATCTCTCCCAACACAAAGAAGAAGACGAATGATAATCTTGGTGATGATTTATGTTTGGTTTCTATTGGTGATTCCAATCTCGATCCAAGTAATGTAATTCTTCCTCTTCAAGCTTATTCCGCTGAAGAAGGTGATCTATTCATCCCCTTTCTTTTTTCTACATTAAATCATCTAATATGCAGGCCCATGAAAAAGGAATTAAATTCACAGGCCCATGGAAACTAAACACTGCAGGCCGAAAACAATTTAATGGATTGCACATAGTTATTATTTGCATGTCCAAAATTTGAATGAGAGGAATAACTCAACTCTGATAATTATAAATCAAAAAATAATTGATTATCAATCAAATTATTAGGCCCAAAATCAACATGCATGCCCAAAATCAATGGGCCCAGAGGCCAACGGTAGGATTCCACGACAGAGCACACATCCCACGGCCAAACTCAGGCGACGACATCTACCCTTGCGGTGGCAGCGGGCCCATCGGTCGGTCCACAAATTTTGACGGCATAGGGCAGGGCATCAGAAGGTGGAACCCTAGTCCTTTCCCCAGAGAGGAGTGCGTTGCCCCACTTGGAGGAGAAGGACAGGGCCCCTCGGCCAGCCAACGTCGACAGACGAGCCATAGGCCAGATCCTACATTTCAGAGTATCATCCAGCCATGATTGAAAGCCTCAGTGTCGATCCTCAGAAGCAGACACATTGCTCGGCTGTTCAATAGGGTCGCGCGAAACCATATGGCCCGAGCAAGGAACGGACTCCCACGGCCGACGAACGGCGGGCGAGGGCATGCTTGGCTAGCACCAATAGGCATTTCACAAGGTTGATCACTGGTGATGAAGCCAGTCGGAGAGCCAGCGACGACGCCAACAAAATCTTCAAGCCAAACTGCATCGGGCATCGGTTGAACTTCCTGGGAACAATGCAGGGGAACCCTTACCGTCGATCAATCGACCAGCCAAACCCCCTGGATGACGTAAGGGCATGGAGGGGGCGGACCCTCCACTACTGGTCGATAAACACCGGGGGTAGAACCCCTTTTCTGACTGACAATGAAAACGGGAGGCAAGCCCTAGCGCCCGTGGCGGTGCGGGAGTAGCCCTTAGCCTGATCCCCGGCAGGTGGTGTTGCCCTCCATCAATAAAAGTCGGCAACTTCCAGGCCGTGCACAGTGGTAGAAAGATGAAGATATATGGTTTGCATACGGGGCGTCGAGTGATGATGCCCCATGGTTCGATCCAAACATTAATCGAAAAACAAACATTTGATCAACGAGAATTTCCCGTTAATGGCTCTGATACCAATGTAGGAAAAATGAAAGGGGATATGCACATCACCTTCTTTAGCGGAATAAGATCGAAAATGAAGAATTATGTTGCTCGGATCGGAATTGGAATCACCAATGGAAATCAAACATAAATCACCATCAAGATTACCATACTACTACTTCTTTGTGTTGGGAGAGAGGAGAAAGAGAAGAACGTAAGAGTTCTTATTTTCTTTGTTGTCTTTTCTCTCAAATAGATGTTGAATATTTATCGGCTTAAGAGGTGGGAAAGTTAATTAACGTTAAAAAGAAATTACGTAACTTTTCCAATGGTAGTGTAGTTAGGATAACACATTTCAAATGTGAACCCTGAACTTCTCTTAATTACAATTATTCATAAAGAATAATCGAATTTGCATATATCACACTTATATTTATTATAATTACGTTTTACTCTCTGGGTTGGCACATCATGTGTGTACCCAATTCCAACAGCTAGGATTAGGCTTACAGGATTAGACTTACAGTTGGAAAAGATTTAAATTTTATAACATCTCTCCTATCTCTACTTAGCAATTTAGATTACTCATTTTTTTGAGTTGCGAGTTGCATTGCAAAGAGATCAATAGGGGGTTTAGACTTTAGAGAAGGAGAAAGGAAAGAGAACAACGAATGAGGTAAAAAAATCCCAATTAGATTAGCTAAGGGGCATCATAGTCTTTTCTCGTGGAACTTAACAATGTTTGGTAACGGTTGCCTAACAACACATATTGAAAGTTTTTTTTAGTTTATTAGTTTTAGGTCTAGTTTTTTTTTGTTTTTTTTTGTTTTTGTTTTTTTTTTTTTTTTTTTTTTTGGGGGGGGGGTATGGCGGTGGGTTGATGTATGACAAAAAAAATAAAGGTAGCCTTTTGACTTTAGTCTAAGGCATTTTCTGAAATTAAGCATACATGTGATATGTAGCCCGCCCGCCTGCCCTCTCTCTTTATTTGTTACTTTTTAAGAAACACACAATAACATTACCATGTTCATTGGTAGTATTATGTCATTGTGAGCTGGATCAATCGTAACTAATTGAGGATGCAATGCATTGTGAAGTTTCTATGGTGCCTAATTGTAAGATGCTTGATTAATGAGTAGGAGAGTACACAATGGAGTATACTAATAGGGGAGTGGCATATGGTTCCAACATCCAAAACATGCATCCCAATGGCTGCACCCATTTTCTCCAGAAAGAAAAAGTCCATAACACCTTCCTGCAATGCCCTATGAAGCAATGGAGGTTGTTGATTTATAGGAGATCATTTAAACTGCAGGTCTGCAATCTATGACCAATATGTGTGGAGTGAATGAAGAACTCATCCCAGGACCCATATTATTTGTTTGGCCGTTCAGTTGTGTTGGCAATGGTGTCCTCGAGTTTTGAAGGATACGATGGTTATCGAAGGATATAATGGTTATAGGTGAGCAGTAACGTTTCTAGCTTGCATATATTCTGATTTAGAAGGTTTGATGATACAAGAAGGAAGAAGCGTACCATTTCTATACCATTTCTCTACGTATCTCGTTAATTGCCATGCTTTTTTATCAGAATACCGCAGAATGCCATATAGTAGCTATGTTTATATATTTCATTAACAGTATTTTCACAATTTTCCTGTTTGGTAACTGGGATTTATCTGCATCCATGTAAGTGTTTGTGTGATCTATATGTTGTCAATTCATTGTTATGGTAGGAATGCTCCAGCCTTTAAGGGTGGTTCTATGGATGCTATTATTAGGCCATATATATGACAATGCATAAAGTCCAGATTTCTTATACCCATCTGGGACATGATCATGCACCACTAACTTGGAAATGTAGGTGTTCTAATTTAGCCACGTCATGTGGTTCTTGACTTGATCCACTGTATGTCTTGGTTTTGTTTCTTTATCCAGTGAAATGCCTGTTTTCTTTTCTTTCTTTTCTTTTATTTTCTTCTTTGTTTCATTTTGTTTTGTTTTCTTGACTATTGATTAGAAAACATGCAATGAGTCGCATGTCAAATATATAATAGTAAAACTATGTTGTAGAAGATAACCTTTTGGCTTCTTAAGAACGCGTACAAATCCAATTTCTTGTGAAATATCTTTTTGATCAATAATCTAATTATTGTTCATAATACACGATGCATGTTGATTGTCAAATCATTTGTAGGAATATCAAGAAGGATCTTCACGCATATTCATGTTTCCATCAAATCTAAGTCCTGTAGTATTATGGTATAATTATAATTCTGACAACATTGGTTATAATGGTTAAACATTACGGTGTTCAATTAACATAAAAGATAAAATGGCAGATATACTTTGAAATCTTTTAAACGCTTCTTCTTTTTCTTCCATTTGCTTTGATTTCTTGACATCATTGTTTATGTAGATAAACTCTTAACACATTACTTTTGCAGTATAACCTGAAAACAATTCTTTTTTTTTTTGAGAACATAATGTTGTGGTGCTTTCAATGATAGAGATGATTACATGATTTCAAAAACTAAGGGGAGATTTATTTGACATAGATTACTACACACAAGTCACTTCATACTAGTGCTCTTTTGTTTAACCACACCAGCTCTTTTCAAATTGACAATGATAGGAACTAGATATTACAATATGGACTTCTCCGAGTTTACAAAGATCATCTTCAGTAGAATTCAAAAGGTTGAGCCAGATAATGTCATCAAGATCATGGGATGCATCTTTCTCAAAGAGCCTGACGAGCAAGAAATGATCCAATTAGCCTTTGGGCCTGATGCTACATTGCTCTCCAAGATTGCTGACTCCAAGGCCATGCTTGGCATTCTATCTCCTATGCAATCCATCTCTGACCACCAATATGCCTCCTCCTTTCCTCCGGGATCCCGCTCGCTCTCGTCACAAGCGAACTTTCACCCATATTGGGGCTCTCAGAATTCTAGGTCTGATCACCATACTACAATTCAAAACATCGAATACCCCCTTGAAGAGGATTTTTGTTATCAGGATGATGGTTTGTCCTCAAGAATAAGTAGGCGATCTCCCAGCCTTCCGGAATTCCCTATCAAAGCATGTCATTATTTTTACAGGGGGTACTGCAAACATGGAGCTACTTGTCGATACTTTCATGGGCATCCCTATCATGATGGGTACGCTTCTCAGGTGTTTAGTGCAAGCATAAATGATTTGGGCAACGAGGACCATGGATTCTCTCCTGGATCACTTGAGAAGCTTGAGATGGAGATTGCTGAATTGTTGAGGTCGAGGAGAGGCATGCCGGTGTCTATTGCTTCTCTTCCTATGTTGTACTATGAGAAATATGGGAGAAATATTCAGGCTGAAGGGTATTTGACGGAGAGCCAAAGGCATGGGAAGGCTGGTTTTAGCTTGACCAAATTGCTTGCTCGATTGAAGAATAGTATCCGCCTAATTGACAGGTAACTTCATATGAATGCACATGTTTAGTCCTTTTACATTTTTTCATTTTTTCATTTTTTGTTTTTACATTAGCGGTAGAAACTAGAGACTGATGCTCAATATGGATTCCCTCTATTTAATTTGTGTTTTGAATTTCAGGCCACACGGGCAACATTCGGTGATACTAGCTGAAGATGCTCCACGGTACATGGAGTGCAGGAACGAGAAGAGCGAGCCAGGTGCAATTGTTGCAAATTCTCATCAGATTTATCTTACTTTTCCTGCAGAAAGCAGCTTCACCGAGGATGATGTTTCCAACTACTTCAAGTAATCAGATTTTCATGTTGTCATTATATCATTTTGGTGTATATGCTGTTAATTTTCTTTTTTCCTTTTCCACTTTTGGTTATGTAGTCATTTATGCATGTATTTCTATATGTTGTTATTACTCAGACAGTATGGCCCCGTTCGTGATGTGAGGATTCCTTCACAAGAGAAGCGGATGTTTGGGTTTGTGAGCTTCGTCTATCCAGAGACTGTCAATTTAATTTTGATGAAGAGAAATCCACATTACATCTGTGGTGCTCGTGTTTTGGTTAAACCATATCGGGAAAAATCAAGGATCGTTGATAGGTATCAATACCGTTTTAAGTTCTCTCTGCCTCATTGAACAACTAGACTTGCTATTCTTAGGATTACTGTCTGTTTTCCAGGGAGACTTGTTCATGCGTAACTTTGAGTCAGAACATGCAAATCTTTAAATCGGCTCCAAAATTACTATGTCTTCTATGATACTACCCTTCTATAGACACTACCCAGTATATTTGATATATCTACTTGTTCTGCTTACTTTTAGAGAATCAACTGCCTCTGTGTATAATATCTGTTGATGCGAGGCAAAGGTTTAGATTTATATGTAATTAGTAACTTGAGTTAAATATAAGCATGTCTATATGCTAGCTCAAAATAGATTTTGGATTAACTAGTTTGTGCTATTTTTCTTCTCCTTTTAGTAATGCATGGTTATGAAAAGAATGTCAAAGAATGATAACTTTGTAAACTAATGACAAACTAATGACTAATTTCTTTTTATTTTTGGAATATGGCTGTAGATTGACATTTCACTTATATGAGCAATTATATACATTTATAGAAAGAGCTCTTGACTATTTGAGATTAAGTGAATGGTAGTAAAGAATGTCTTGTTAGTCTTTTCTCTGTTACGTGAATTGGATGCTTACATATCAGTTTTATGAATAAGCAGGAACTACATGGAGAGAATAAAGTCTTCGTTGTACTGCCATTCTAACTATTTTGAAACGGATCTGGAGATTAATTCAAGTGAGTAGGAATTCATAATGTTAAACTTGCTAATTCTTTTAAAGTATGAGCTGATCCCCCCCCCCCCCCCCCCCCCCAACCACGGGGAATATTTTAGTGACAATAGAGTCTGAAGGCTCAAAGGTACTAAAAAAACGCCTAGTGGGGGAACATGACAATATGCTTGAGCTCGCGAGGAGGCGTTTAACTGAGCTGAAATTTGCACAAGAGTCACTCAATCAACAATCTCATTTCAGTCTGGAAGAGTTCAAGGTCCCCGAAGGTCAAACACTCGATTTCCCTGTCAAGTTGTTGCTAAATTTGTTGTGTGATATGCTTTATATCTTTTATTTACATTTTAATTGCTGTTATCTAGAGCTCAATGAGTTCCCCTTGGTGGATCATTTTAGCTACACCCTTGACGCTTTAAACAGCGGCTCAACAAGTGATGACCAAGCTAGGCATACGAGTAACAGTTACAGTGACCAGGACAGGTTAGTAAAAAGATAAAAATGATCCTTTTTTTTCATTAATTAGGACGCATTAAGCAAACCACCTGTACTAAGTTTTATTTGTTATGTTGGCATCACTTCAGCAGTTTAACTGTTTAGTTCTGATTTTTTGATTAATCATGACCAAATAATTTTCAGAATAAATTTCATCTTTTGATTTATTTTATAATTTTCAGTTATTTTAATTGTATATCGGATGTTTCTTTTTTCATCCTGGCTCATTTTGTGTTCTAATCTGCATATTGATTATGAAAAGTTAGTTATCATGTCTTTACTTGCGAAACCGAGTAGAGTGTATTTGTACGTATCATACTAGAATATTGAAGTGCAGCATATATCTAGTAAACTATTTCTGAGTTCTGGGGCGATCTTCCAAATTAACACTCTTATTTTAAAAAAAATCATACGTATTTCTTCAGCTGATGGAACTTCAGCCACTCTTATTTCAAGAAACGGTCTGTGGATATGGAATTAATTGGTTCTGTTAATTTTGCATTGCAGCAGTCCAATTGATCTTCCCGACAGTCCCTTCGCATCTCCAACGATAGGAAGCAGCATTTCTGCAGTCATATAGAGATTCAAAGAAGAAAATAGAAGATTACTAGTGCTAACGTCGACGGGAACTCAGTTCCAGAATGAGGTTAGCGAGCGAAGATCCAGCAGAACAGTTTAATGGTGCTTCACCATTCATGACCACTCACCAGCAAAAAGGAAAGCCACTGATGATACAGCCACACTTACTGAGGAAAAAATGAAGAAGAATAAATAGAAGGAAGAAAAATAAAGGAAATCTAACTTACAGATACAAGAGGCAGACATTCATGTCTTAGAAGAGAATGTTAATATAACTTAGAGGAAAGGAAAGGAAGACGGTTAGCATAACGAAGTCCTCGGTTCAGGAGCAGTTGATATGTGGAGAATGCTACTCCATGGATTTATTAGAATCTTCGACGTTGAGAAGGGAAAAAATAAGCAGCCTATTGTGAATATATGTTTTGATGTTCATATGTTTTGCTTGATCTTTGCTCTTCCAATCCTATTCGATGGTAGTTTTGTACACCTCTATCTTGTCAAAACCATTGGATTAGCTTCAGGTAATTATGTTTACTGTTAGCCTTTAACAGCTGGAACTTGCACCTCAGCACATTGCACTGGTGGCTATATTTGAGTGGAAATCATCTCAATATCGAAAACCTTGTGTGGTCTGTTCAAGAACTCTGTTTTGTTGCTATGTTCGATTTGAGGTGTTGATATGTTTGATCTCAAAGGGTCTCACTTTGTGCCAGATATCTGCTGTGATAATACCGCGAACACCAAAACTTCCAATCAACTGGTGGCAAAAACCTCTACTAAAAACCCCTCCACGAGCTTCCCTTTTATAGCCTTTAGAACATGGGCGCAAAATGAATTCTACTTGGTGATGAACTCTAATTCCAGTAGAATTCTATTCAGAGAGCAATCCGAACTCAAACAGAATTCTATTGGAGGGCAACTCTAACTCGAATAGGATTCTCGAATATGATTTTGCATCATGTGGTCGGTGCTTCCATGTTGCCGAGCTCCCTGCTGGAGCCCGAGTTGTTGAGCTGCCGAGCTATCGAAAGCCGGGCTGTCGAGTTGATGAGCTGCCGATCCTTCGAACCGAGGATCCAGACCTGCAGTAGTTAGCACGGCCCTGAATTCCCGTATCTGGCCAGATAACGTGACCCAAGGCACATGCAAGCTAGCCATGCATGATTACTTGCATGCACATCTACAGCGCCTCAAATCGAGCCAACTTTCACAGATACCTAGGGTGATGATGGCAACATGGACCCAACAGATGGGGTGTGGCCACATTACTGGCTCGTTCTCCTTCTCCTTCTATAGGGCAGGCTCTCGATCTCTCCGATGAGTCTACCGGCCTTCCCACCGGTTCTCTTGAGCGTATAGGTTTCACCCTCTTTTGGTTCTTCGGCCTGCTTATCAGATTTCTCTAGTTATGGGCAGACCTCATCTCCTTCCATGTCTTGGACTGAATATGGCTGTTATGTTGAACTTCTATTTCATTGTCTACTCTCCAATAAAACAGATGCCAATATTCCACCTATTTTGTAAAAACATAAAGACAAGCATAAAAATAAAATGGCATGGCACCAGAGACCTACACAGGAAAAACAATCATTCCCTCTATATATCAGTTTGGAACATAAATTGCCTGTGAACATACAAGAAACTGAGAACAATATACACATGTATATAAGAACACTGTAAGCAAATGCTCTATTTTCTTCATACTACAAAACGGATGGTTACCATCTTCATCTCGATTTTAAAGCTTTGAGTACAGATCCGGCGAGCTGCTATGGATGATTGCAACTGCTATCGCGAAAGACTGTATAGCTGAAAGAGATGGTCGGAAGCCAACAAGATAAAGGCCTTTGCTCTTGCTCACCATTCTGAGAGTTGGTTCGCCGTGACCTGTACCCTGAAATGTCATGAAAAATCAGGTGATGTATAATTGAGTGTCTTCTTATATATGAGTTATTTGCAGTTAATCCCAAACAATGATAAGGTGGAGGTTCACTTTGATGTATAGACAGAACCATCAACCAACAATTTCTTGAACAACTGTTATGTGACAACACTTCATATCAACCGTCCATAAGCTCCAACTAAACTTATGATAGTCACTATGGTTAAAATACAGAACAACATTAAGTTCCAGATCCTTATATCACTTCCAATTTTATACCTAACACTTGGTTATCACCTTCAACATCAGCCAAATCACAACGATCACACATCACATGGGAATGAATAAAAAATAGCTTGGCTTAAAAGGAAATGGATCAAAAATAAGAACAAAAGAACAATCATCTCTGCGTGTCACAAGTTATCAGATATGTGCAAATTAGAAGAACAGGAAGGATACTCTCTTGATGTCAATATATCCAGCTTTTCCGACACCTTTATCATAAATCAGCCGATATGCATAGAAAACGTCAAAAAAGAAAAGAAAAGTATCCATACTAAATCCATCATGAGAATCCAGAATGGTTTATTTTAAGACTATCCTCGTCTTCAACTGATGCAAACAGGATGAAGCTTACATTGCCATCCATAAGTGTGACAAATTCAACAATTACCAGCTACATAGTGGTAGCTAGAATATCGTTATAAGGTCTAAACACCATGGAGATAGTCCGGGATAAAACATACAAGCAAATAGATCAACATGAGAAAAAAAGTTTTTTTGCATTCCGAGACTATTTCTGAACTTTCACGGTTGAACTCAGAAGGCATAAGAGCATCAGGGAATATAGAGTAGACCATTTTCACATAGTATATTCGCATTGCAGTGAAACATAATTAGAAGCATCAGGGAATATAGAGCAGATTATTTTCTCATAGCATATTCACATTGCAGACTAGGCCAAGAGTCTCTAATATAGAAGCTGTGAAACATGTTTAGGTCAAGAAACTCAACTATTATTTTTGGCGTAGCGCATTCATGTAAATTGTGCTGATCATCAGGGACTAAAGAGCAGACTTATCATGCCATTCTTTCCAAGCATTAGGGAAGAAAGCGATAACAAACTTAACCATAGAAGGGGAAGAAAGGATAACACACCTCAACAAATAAACAAGCAGGTTGGCAACCTTTTTCTGTCTCATCATCTGTTAAACTTGCTGAACATAGGGAGTTGTCGTCAAGAACTGTGAGAGGGCATCCAAGGTCCCAACCACCACAATCACAGTGGCCGCCAGACTTCCATCTATCAGTAAGACTCGATGGCCGGCTAGCTCTATTAATCGGACCGCCATGAAAACCAGCTGGGAGGAGAACATTCAATTTTCTGGCAGGATGCCCGCAGTTTCTCCTTAAATCTCTTTCAAAATTTGTCTCTTCAGCATTGTCAGTGACACTGGTTTGAGCTTTCTCAAGAAACTTAAGGCCCCAACCACCGGTGACTGCTATTTTCTTGATGTTACATTGATAATCTT
The DNA here is from genome assembly GCA_030789695.1 of Scilla litardierei. Classification (NCBI taxonomy): domain Eukaryota; kingdom Viridiplantae; phylum Streptophyta; class Magnoliopsida; order Asparagales; family Asparagaceae; genus Scilla; species Scilla litardierei. The sequence continues at coordinate 8,934,962 of CM061132.1, forward strand.
TCACAACTATGGCGGCCAACTCAAGGTTTGGAGGGAAATCTTGTATGGATTGATTCGCGATGTCCAATTCATCTGTATCTCTAAATTCTCCTGCGAACATCTCCTCCATAAAATCATCAAGCGGAAAGTGTGGTTCAGCGAATTTATGGATAGCTTTATGCTTGAATGGGTGACTTGCTCTAAATAGTCCTGCCACCACCTTTGACAATCCCTTGCTCTTGGTGGGAGTAGAGGGTAAACTTCCCATTTCCTTCACATAGTCTTCACGACGACCACAAAGAACAAACTCGGTCTCCATGAGTTGCGACTTGCTGGAGTCTAGAACTACTGAATTCGATACCTTCATTTTACCAACGACGTCTGATGCAGTTTTGCGATGGCTTCTATGATTCTTCGAACGAAATAGGTAAACATAGTCCAAGGCCATGTCGACGGGACACTCAACCTTCTGAGGATGAGCCATGTATACATCACCGCCGTCATTATCCAATGAGAACATGAAATATGGTATCCCACCATTCCAAACACAGCAAAGCAGCCCTTGGGAGAACGAGTCCGAAGACAAAGAGGAAAGATATGAGCATGTTGAATTTATGCTAGTGCAAGAAACAAGCTTTCTTTCGGGGATATTCATCTCAGAACTTTGTGTTCTGGTAGTCTTCATTAGAACGGAAGAAGGGCTACACAACTCCGAAGACTTCACTATTCTGGTATCGGCTGATGCTGATTTGGAGTGCCTCCATTTACCATCTATAACACCCAATTGGAACAGCAAAGAACGCTCTAAAAGGGCTCTTGCCTTCACATTGGCCTCTTTCGACTCAAAAATCCATCCCCCTGAAGCAGCCGCCGGAGAACAATCAACAATGAGGTCGCCCGCATTGTCTATGCTTTTTGTGTTTCTGTGTTTCTTTTGGCCTAGAGGGATGCTCAACAAGGATGTTCTTCGATAAAAGATGCTTAGAGGGTCAGATGCCCGATTTCCCAAACCAATGGAATGTTTTGGAAAATCCTTATTGCCGCAAGGACATGACTTAACATGGCATCTATGGCTATCGTTTTCTTGTTTAACATCCAACAGCGAAGGCAGTTTGCTGCACATATTCTCAAACTCCAATCTGAGTTCCGATAGCTCTGACACGGTAAGACCCGGATCATCTTGTTCCAACTCGGCCTTGTTGCTTGGACTAGTAGAAGGCAAAGCGTCGTTGTGTTGGGGGTCTTCTTCCCCATCTGAATGCAGATGTTCCATTTTCTGGGCTTCAATGAGATACAACATTTCATGTCATTCTGCATGACAATATCAATTCTTAGTAGCAAATCCCTACATCACTACATATCACATTGCTTTGATATACCCCTAAAGATTTACACATCAATGGATGAATAAATATGGGAAAGGATCAGGAAGAAGATAATAGAAGGCAGCAACAGGGTCAGTTTCATGACAGCTTGCATTACTAGAGAAGGATTCCTCATTAGCAAACAAGAGTGATGAGGCTTTACATTTTTAGTCATCTAATTACACTCTCAAGTCCCAAGCCCACATGGTAGGCTTGTAGTCTTGTGGATAAATAGTCATCTTTTACAAAATAACTGAGCTAATTGTTTGGTTCTTAAAATTAATCCCATTCTCACACATTCTCTATTTACTTCCATTACATACAGAATAATTAAAATGCCCAAATATCAAAAACTAAAAAATTATCTTCATCATTAAAAGAGATTTGAAAAATAGGGTAGATCCCAAATTAAGCCCTTCATTTGTCCTCCTCATCCTTTACAAAAGTTAAAAAAAGCTAGTGAGAGCAAAAAAAAAACAGCATATGATGGGATAAGTTCAATCTTGTTATTCAAATCGCAGAGCTGAGGATCACACCCTTCGCAAAATACTAAAAACATTAAAAAAAGAACATGAAGCTAAAGACAAAGAATCATAAACAAACAACTGAATCACTCACCTCAGTGCTGATCAATTGAATCCAAAGCTTCTCAAAATCCTGGAATGGGCTGCAAAATTTTCCCTTATCTCCCCCTGATCTCGAGACCCATGAGCAAAAAAACTGCCAAGTTTTGGAAACGAAAGCAGATGGGCAGATGGGCACAAGGACCACGGAGGAAGAACACGGGCAAAGGTGGAGCCTTTCCTCTTTCAAAATGCTTTTGTTAGGCAATTACTGTTTTCCAAAATAAGCTCACAAAGCCGTTGTGTAATTAAAACTACTTAGATTTGTCAAATAGAAACAAATGTAGCCCCTTTAACCTCCATTAATACTGCCATTAATGCTTCTTTCGAAACAAGCAGATGAATGAAGAGGATAGAGATATAACAGCTGAAACTTCAAAAAGACAGCATCTTTAAATTAAGAAAGTGTTGAGAAATTAATTGCAGAAGAAATTAATGGGTCGAATTCTTAATGAGTTCTTTCTTTTCTATCTTGTACTCCACTTTATGAGGGATTGGGACTTGGGGTTTGGGCCCCACTGATCTTGTTTCTATTCCTGTCTCGAACAGGGAATCCCGAGACCCGCAGCGTGAACCTGCAACTGTACTGAAAAATTGATTGCTTGATTATTGTCATGGATTTTATTTATTAATATAAATTTTTTATTATTCTAGTTTTGATTTTGTCTTGAGTTTTTTTGAAAATCTCTAACGGTCGAATTCGGTGGAGTCAGAAAATTCAAAGTTGGAAGTTTGTCTCATGGTCATAATATTTAATCTTCTCCTCCTTGAAATTAATTTAATAGTGTTGTTGTTGTTGTGCTGCTGCTGGTGCTTGATCTCTGTAATAAATGGGGAGGTGGGCAAACCATCTTTAGCGGACTCGGGAATTGAGATTTGAGATCCGACTGGCACGCGCTTTACTGTTTTTTGATGGACCTTAAAAAACTATAATAGTAGAAAAATCCGCTTTCTTCTCTTCGTTCAAATGACGGGTGTCTTTCATATATTGTTATGTTTGAAAAGGGTCCATTTGAAAATGTTATATTGAAATGATTGGCATAATTTATATTTGTTCACGGATGATGATTAGCTTTAACAAAGTCAACGATGTTATCCAATTGTCAAACATTCTCCTAGAAATCTTGATCTAGTTGCAAACCTAGCCCATGTGACCAAGTGGCCTACGGCTTGATCTACAAAGACAGTGTCCATCTTTTTAGACTCCACTCGGATAAACAAAAGGTCCATTTTAATAAGTTTGGGCCCAAAAGAGGTTGTTAGACCGGCAGAGTCCGGGCAATTGGGCCGGGCAAACTGGGTTTGGTCCCCTCATAGGCTTCTACAGTCCATACTATAATGGTTCAGCATAATGGTATATGGGAAATCTATTGATGACGTGTCATATCCAACATTATTATAATAGTTAGTATTAGTATTTCAAAAGTTTAGGTTTAAGCCTCTTTATTCACATGTATGATATTTCAAATTACCAACTGGAAAACGTCTAAACTAGCTTTATTCTTGTTACGGTTCAATTTTTTCCTTTTTGGTTTTTTTGAGAAACCCCATATTGTGCGTGTATCATGAAACAAAACAAGCTCTCCCGAAACAAAAATTAACTTTTTGGTCGCTATCGAATCACAACAAACATCTGTCAACCATCAGAGCATTCGTATTCCACGAACCAAATTGTGATGAGTGGTATGTGCACATGAGTAATGACTAACGTGTAAATAAGTGGTATGTGCGCAGAATAAATTGGTTGGTTCGCAAAGAAACTTCCAGGAGTTGATTTGTGCACACACCGATTTACTCTTCGCACATACCACTTATTTACAATTTTGCCATTAAATCTGAGTCCGCCAATCTCCACTCGATCATCGTCATACTGCCTGGCGTTGTTCTCGGCGTCGTCGACATGGAGCTAGACATGGGCGAGCATGAGGTAGTTGGGCTTGTTGTCAGATGTGTGGGTCCCAAGGATCATCTTCTGCACAGAGTAGTCTTGCCCAATGGGCTTCTCGTGGTCCGACATCCACTGTAAGGTCAATGACGACCACTCGAGGGTGTGGGTGATCACAGATTGTAGAGGAACGGTGTGTTCTTCTTCCAGATCTTGTACTCTTCGTTTATCAGCCGCTCCTCCACCTCGCCCGTGAACTCTTCATCGTCCTTCGCAATAGATATTTTTGACTTGATATCTAGAGTTTTTGTTTATTCTGAAAAATGGTGGGAAACGGGGAGGGGGATGCGGGGAAAGGGGATAAATAAGATTCAGGGGGAGGGTCTGGGCTGGGGGCGGAAGCAGGGCCCGGGGGCCGGACGGAGGGACGTGGGAAGAGGGAAATGACAAACTTGTAAAAAAGTGGTAAGGGAGTTGGAGTAAAAAAATTTTAATGGAAAACTTGTAAATAAGTGGTATGTGCGCGAAGGAAAATGATGGATGCGCAAATAAACTCCTGTAAGTCCCTTCTCGAAATCACGAGGATGTTCCAATGGCCCCTAAGAGAGCAAAAGCCAAAAAGGTAATTGCTATGTGCACCTACCATTTTACTCTGCGCACGACCGCTCCTTCTCTGACAGTCCACTAATTTACAAGTTTGCCACTGAAATTACTCACCGCGCACAATTGGAACGAATTTCCGAAAGTGCCCATGGGTGTCTGTGGTGATTAAAATAGCCGAACGGCGGCCGCCCCCCCCCCCCTCCGCCGACTTCCCCAGACACGGCTCCCCCTCACCCGACATCCCCACCGTCCACTCCTCCTCGTCCGACCTCTCTAGCCACCCTCTCACTCTTCCATGCCCCCTCCGCCGCCACCACCTTCGACACTATAGCCCCCCGCCCCCACCAAACCCTAGTAAATCATCGTCGGAGTCCTCGTCGTGGGGGATGTAAAAGAGGAATAATGGCAAACTTATAAATAAGTGGCTTGTGAGTGATGACAACCTTGTAAATAAGCGGTCGTGCGTTTAGTAATAACGGTCGTGCGTAGGGATGGCAAAACGGGTGGGCGGGTATGGATATGCACTATCCATACCCGTACCCGCTCAATTTTCCCGTACCCATACCCGTACCCATACCCGTGATGGGTAAATTTTTGTACCCATACCCATACCCATCGGGTATACGGATACCCGTGGGTACCCGTGTACCCGCTGGGTATGGGTATGGATATCCATACCCATCGTATGGATATCCATATACCCAATGGGTATGGATATACATACCCATTACATGTAAAAAGATTGACAAACATCCATATCCGTATCCATACTGCAAGCCTTTTAACTAACATGTCAAAAATTATTGAAAATTATATATTTTTTTCAAACATCAAAGTAGTAAACATACACATGTATTTTAAAATGACCGGGTACGGGTACCCGTGGGTATGGATATATATTGTCCATACCCGTCCAATTTTACCCGTGGGTAAAACATGGGTACCCATACCCGTACCCATGGGTACAAAAGTCTACCCATACCCGTACCCAAACGGGCGGGTATCCACGGGTATCCGTACCCGTGGGTAGAATTGCCATCCCTAGTCGTGCGCGTAGCTTTCCCGCCTAAAAAACACCCCGTGTTATCAGTTCGTTAGGGTTACGGTCAGGTTCATTTTCATCACCCAAGCCCGAACCCGGAAAACTCTGTATCTAACTGGCTGATGGAGTTATCCAAATCCCCAAAGCCATCGAATTCTCCACTACCGTCCTTCCCCTCAAACCCTAAGGGGAGGACTATATACACCCCTAGCATAGGGGTGTATGTTATCATTGTTTGCTTATTAAGGAAATTATATCTAATCCATAGATCATTTCATAGCCTATTCCTTTGTTTTTTCTCCTTTTTTGGCCATTAATCATACCATACACCCCTATACTTAGGGGTGTATATAGTCTTCCTCAACCCTAATAGTCGCCTTTAAAACCCTAATCACATCGAGTCCCATCCAAGAAGCTTTATGGTTTGCATGTCTGATCAGATATGGTAAGTTTGTGGAGCCAAGGGTCGTCGGAGGTGGGTACAAGCTCTGCAAGAATCTCGTAAGGGCTATCAAAGGATTCGTTGGGCTTCAGCTGAATTCTGCAGTAGAGCAGGGAATTGATGGGTTGGGATTGTTACTTAAGGCTTCGGCAGTAGCAAGAGAGGTTTCTAAGTTTCAGCGGAGAAGGAATCTGCTAAAATTTGGTAGGAGAGTCCGTTGGAAGCCTGAGATCTTACTGCATTGTAGAAGATTGGATGTTGACGGTGTTTGCCGCTTGAAACGCCCGTTTCTTTGAGAGAGATGGGTCCTTGCTTCAAAGGATTTGGAGGTCAGCCTCTTGTATTTGCTTTGCTTGTCTATTCATAAGTAATTCCGCTATGCTTATTCTCATGATTCACTGATTGTAGCATTTATAGTGTAGTAATGCTTGTAGTTGTTGTCTTCTATATGGCATTATGTGCAAAAAGGTGCATTTTGCTGCTTGCTACATATCTGAATATTTATGGTGAAACAATAAATTGAGTGTTCATTGTTAGGTGCAAATTGCTGCCAAGAGAGTCCATTCGAATCCCTTCTTTATTCACAGAACACCAAAATTAAATCACAAGTGGTGATCAACAATTGATTCATTTTGAGTTGTTTGCATTAATCCCAATTGACAATGATTCGCCATGGGTACAAGCAGCATAATTTTACGTCTGCCTATGATTTGTTCAAGGTACCACCGAGGATGTATTTTTTTTTTTTGCAATGTTAAAGACTGGATTTTGACTAGGGTTTCACTCCAAAATCCTGCCTTTCAGAAGGCAGGTAATTTAATCATGGTGGTTGCTCTCAAATCTGGTTTGCATGTCTTTTCTTATCCATGAAACAACTCTACATGATACTTAAGTAACATGGACCCTTTTTTCGTAATCTATCATGTAGCGCTAGCAGGGGTTTTAGTGTTACCAGTGTGTTTTCCAATGTTATCCGATGTCGATGCAGTAACCCCATGATGTACATAACAAACATGGGCACTGCACATGGGTGGTAGGGGCGTGTTTAATGGTCTATGTGACATCAATGGAGTAATTCTACTAGCACATATTAAACATATGTTAGAACTCAGAAGTATCTGGGAATTTTAGGTTAGAGGAGATTGATATCCTCTACATGTATTATTCTTCTGCATACACGTGCACGTACACATACCCAACAGGGTACATGTTTACAGTTAATATACCTAACGCCCAATAACTAACACAAGTAGGAAACTGATTTTAACACACTCTCAAGCTGAAGCATAGATATCAATCATGCTCAGCTTGTTGCACAAAGAAATCACTTTAACAGATAGGACAAAGAGGTTGATACATTCATAAGTATGTAAGCTAATGGTTTTGATGGAGTGTATAGAGTGCAAATCTATTTCTTTGTTACATCATCTTGAATAGAATGATAATCGATCTCTATATGGTCTGTTCTCTCATGAAAACATTGGATTATTACTAATATATATGGATGCCTCATTATTACAAAACATATGCATAAGTTCATCCCCTAAAAAAATCATGGTCACATATTAGAGTTTTCAGCCACATCATCTCGCAGGTAGTAATGCCATAGCTTAATACGCAGTTTCTACATTAGATCGCGATACCACAAGTTGCTTCTTACTCCTTATGGAACTAGATTTTCTTACATAGGTACAACAATACAATAGCAGTCACGAACTCTCTCTTATCATATGCATGGCTTGAGTCTGAAATTTTTTCAATTTCAAATGCGATGTCTTCGTCAGAACAGACCCTTTCCAGGTAACCTTTTGATGTAAGTCAATATGTCTAAACACTACTTGCCAATGAACCTCATGTGGTTTATGCTTAAATTGACTTGGTACCCCTACAACATAAGTTATGTATGGCATGTTAATAGTAATGTAGACGACTCGACTACTTCAATCTCCTGCATCTAAAAACATCCTCAAACATTGGCCCTGAATCATCCCATAAACCTGCATATGGATCCTTTGAAGTACTCGATGGTTTGTAAAAGTAGTCATGTCTTATGTAGCAAATCAATGGCATACTTTCGTTGAGAAAGTACCATACCTTGATTGCTATGAGCATGGTTTTCCCTTGTTTCTCATAAAATTCTTCCTAAGACATTCTTTGGTTGTGTCTATGCCCGCAACATCGCAACATCACTGTTGGTCAAACATATATAACATATATCGCGAGAACTAGTGATTCAACTATATGATAAATAAACACTGAGTGATTTGAGTAGCCTTTCTTGAAGCTTGTCTTGATGATTTCCTTACTAACTTTGTCAAACCATGCGTGTGGACTCTGCTTTAAATCATGGATCGTCTTCTTGGACTTAACATTCAACATTCTCCCCCTGCACATACCTTACAGTTTGCTTCAAGTAGATCTCATTTGAAGATCATCATACAAGAAGGCATTCTTAATATCTATCTGTCAATGTTGGTTAATCGTAATTGAAAAGATATCTTATATAGAATTAATGTATGCAACCGGCAAGAAAGTTGTAGGATAGTACAGGATACCTTAGAGGGTGGTGGATATGGTATATAATCAAATTGCGGGTGACTACAACAATTGCAAATAAATAGTACATAATTAAAAGAGGAGCAAAGATTCACAGAGGTTTACCTAAGTTTAGCTTAAAAGCCTACGTCCTGCCCTCATGGTCGCTAATCAAATAAATCAATCTATCGACCGCTACCTATAAAGTCACACATCACTAACGATTGATCTAACCTAATCTAGTAATCTTGTCTCGACTCACACCCCACGAATCAATAATTCCTGAATTACAACTCTTGTGACTCAACACCCTCAGAATATTGTTTGACAAATATTTACATTACCAACACAAATAGAAATTACTACAACTATAAAAGTTTAGAAAATCTTGGCCAGCCAAGCATGTAGAGCTTTCAAGCACTTGTCTCCTTTTGTCGTCTCTTGGATGTCCACGTCCAAAAGAAATATCATTCCCCCTTGCATGTCACGGCAAAGATATCTCATTGCATGAAGAACAATGGACCTCATCCTTTTTAATGTCTCATTGTGTGTATTTGACCAACAAACACGTAAAGCTATTCTTTTGCCTTGCATGAGTGGACATAGTTCCCTCCATTCAAGAAGAGGAGTTGGAATGAAAGTTTGAATGTCCATCATGAAAACACACGGCTAAGCACAAACACAAAACACATGTCTAAGTAAAGAGATCGTGGCCCCATCCAATGTGTGTATACATGGCCAAGAATCAAAGATGCTTTTATGCGATATCCTGCACTACATATAACAAACATATCAAAAAGTTTATAAGGGTTTGTTCGCATCAGACAAGAGCTCATCGAATGTTATACTCAAAATTTTCCCTTTTGATGAGAAAAAATCCAAAAAATAGAATTTGGATTCACATTTGTGCACTCACTTGTGCACTCACGAAACAAAAACGAAACGATAATAAGCTTCTTAGCAAACACAAAGTGTTACATACTCCACCTACTTAGAATCACTCTTATATAGAAGCATATGCAATTCCTTACTGTTTATCCCCCCTTTTGTATTTATCAAAAGAACATGTGATCAAGAACATATCATATATAAAGTACCCAGCATTAGAAAACAAGAAACATAATGAGCATGAGGAGAATCATGAAGAGCAGAAAATAAGTAAGAATACGGAACTAGATTAACATCTCCGCATGCATAGAACGTGTTAACAGAAATGTAAAGGGAAGGAACAACACGAAAAGACCACCGGAGAACAAACCACAAAATAGACAAATATTGTGCAGTATGAAATTATATAAGAATTGTTTATTCCCAACTCTTCTGAAAGAGCTCAAGGTACTGGCACACATGCATTTCCCTGACCACTCATGCAAGACAAAGGAATAACTTTACATGCTTGTTGGCCGAATACACAAAAGGAGACATTCAGAAGGATGTGGTCCATGGTTTTTCCCGCTAGGAGATGTCTTTGCCGTGACATGCAAGGGGGCATGATATTTCTTTTAGCTGTGGACATTCAAGGGACCACAAAAGAAGGCAAGTGCTTGAAAGCTCTACATGTTTGGTTGGCCATGACTTTCCCCACATATGTTTGTGCTTCTCTGTCGTGACATGAAAGGGGGCATACAATTTCTTTGGCCGTGACATTTTAGTCTTGACACAAGCATTCAAACCAAGGGGGGCATGTACATTCATGCAAAGGAGGCCATGCCATTTGAATAGCCATGTACATTCATGCAAAGGAGGCATATAGCTGGAGCCCGTTGATTAGCCATATGATGCTTGATTAATACCGAATCCAAGTATCACCATTTTTATGGCCTTCTACGTGAATCGTCTTCTTTGACAATACACATGTAACAATGTTCCCTTCTTTTAATGCATGCTGACCCACAATGATCTAAAATGTACAATTGATATGCTACCTTGCATGTGCACGGGTTCCATAGTTCATACTTCTCATTGCTTTGGGTCTTACATTTGCAAGGTTGGTCAACTTTGAGTCCCTGAAAGTCTCGAAAAACTCCCTTGACAGATCTGGATTGCCTACTAAGCATATAACATTTAATCTGGCTGCTGAATTTAGTTTCACTTCATGCACACTGCTTTAGGATTTTCATTCCTTCTGCCATCAAAATTTCACTCCGAGTCTCCTTCTCCGTCGCCTATGTTCATCAATATTAAATTTGGTGGCATCAGCCAATGGGGATCACCAAGGGACTGATTTTCATGATTTGCATTATGACCGAAGAGATGGGACTTCATCATTGATAGTACTAGTACTCATTCTCATATACCTTTCTGCATGTATAGTGCGTTTCTCATTTTTTAATAGCCAAGGATACTTTACCAAAATTATCTGTAAGCAATACCGTAGAGTTGATGTAGGCATTATTTATGGTTACCTGATTTGCAAGATAGGCAGGGAAGGTTGTTACTTAAGCAAGATGAGATTCTGTTCGCTAAGCAGCTTAATAGGAAAAGCTTTACAAGTTGGCTACAGAAAATAACCTCATCCTTTATTGGAATTTCTTAGTTTTCCTTGACTCTTGTGCTGCCGCTGCTACTATTATTTTAAATTTATGAGTGACGGCCTTCCTAACTATTAAATGCATAAACGTTTTCCTTAATTTTTTTGTTGCTTCTGAATAGATGTACACTGAAGGGCACATGTACCTTATTTTTCTCTAATATTGTTGGCTGTCATTCATTGTATCTGATTTTTCCTGCCGACATTAATAGTATTTTTTTTTTTCTATTTTTAATTTTTTTGAAGTGATCGATATGAACAGCTTTGTTATCAACCAAGGAATAGAGACAATTTTTTTTTGGCTTTTTTTTTTTTGGGGGGGGGGGGGGGGATAATCTCCACCATTCCAAAAAAGTTCATGCAGTACACAAGAACAGTGATCTTCATGTCATTCATGTTATTTTATGGAATTAGGATTGCAACTGATGTTAAGTGGATGTACAGAATAGAAAAGTGAATTTGGAGTGGGGCAGGGGCAGGGGAAGGGGGCAGGGGGAAGGGTCCGAAAGAAAGAAAGAGGAAAAGAAAAGTTGTACAACACATTTTGTTCAGCTTCAATTTAGTAACTTATATCCAAGATTCAAGAGTGTAATTATAATTGAATGCATTGCCACCACTGATGTGTAAGAATATATTTGAGGAGTGCCGCGTATCTTCTTCTTCCTTCACCACAGCCTACAAATAAAGGAGGTGTTGTTGTACTCAGAGCTGTAAAAAAATTTATTCTAGGGCAAATTACCTTGAGCTACTTCTCTTACGGCGAACTAACTCATACTTGAATCATATAAAATATATTCAGGTTACAATTCATGCCTATAGGGGGCTCGTGTTTGGTGAAAAAGGGAAGATGGAAAAACTTTGCCTATAGGGGGCTCGTGTTTGGTGAAAAAGGGAAGATGGAAAAACTTACTTCCTCATCATCATAGTACTCATGATTGCTAGAACTTGGCCTGGTTGTTCCTTCTCCATGTTCATCATTCTTTGCGAATCTTCCTCGTACTCGAGGTCGGCTATCAGCCAAAGTTTTCCGGCATGCATACTGTAATATTTTGTCCATTGATTTGTACTTGTTAGTACAGGATATTTTGTAAATGAATGCATCTCAAAATTACAATAGATGGATACATCTCAAATTACAATAGTGTGTGCAATGCTACAATTACTACCAGACAAAATATAGTCGTTGGTTGTCATTCCCTATGATTCTGATCCATTATTAAAGACCGATGACCTTTCTACCTGTTTGGCATGTTTGCATTTTGTTTAGTTATTTAATTTTTCTTCTGTAAATTGTTGGTTTGTTAGTAACTCCTGTGTACACATGTTTTTACTTCGAATTAACAACTGATATGCCATTAATCATAAATCAAATACATTCATAATATAAATGTGTAACTTTGAATTGATTGGATATTTTAGATTCTCTACATTTCTACTACTCGTTTGTTTATTTTGTACTTATTGGATCTTTGTTATGTCTTTCTTGATTTTAATTTTGGCTTGCATGCCTGATCACATACATGTCGTTATATGTGCTGCATATGCAGTATATATGTTGTATGTGTCAGGTAAGTCAATGATATCGGACAAGTGTCAGGATCAGTATATTGATACACGAAATAAGGGATTTCATTTAACCTTGATCTTCTTTTTGAAATTCCGTTCGGTCCTTTTCTTCAAATATCTGTGGATCTTCTCTTTTCTCTCTTCCGGTGAGAGGCGGGCAGCTTTCAAGTTGGAATCATCTGGTGGCGTGATTTCTGATGTGGGCAATGCCATTGGGTTACTGTTGCATCCTTCTACTAGACTTTTATAATTATCCATCACCTTCAGGGAAATTGAACAAAACAAATTAAATTGCATGCCTACTTTTTTGATGATTAGATATGCTGGATTTTATATGATGTCTATAACATTAATTCTGTGCGACACATAATAGGATGAACCCTCAAAACTATTATATGTACTTAGGAATTTGCCCGTTGTTATAGATATATGCAAGCATATTCTTTATTTATATTATTTTTTGAATTTTGGACCAATTCATTTTGAGATTGAGTACTAAAAGGGTAGAGGATTAGAGCTACACTGGGCTACCGGAAACAGCATAATTCGATTTAGTTGTCTTCAAGTTTTCCAGTCTTTACCTGCATGTCAATGGACTTGTAGACCCTTTGAGTAGATTCTGAACCATAAACCCCGCCAACACCTCCGCTGGCTGCTTCCAGCCCTGCGGCTGCATTCATCATCATCCTCCCATGTAAGAATCCCATCTGCCCTTCTCCGCTGCAGATTGTCTGATATCTGCTGATAAGGCTCGTGTCAAAAAATGAACATGTTGGTAATGTGTCCATTCCTGCATACCCCAACAGTTGCGGCGTCACCCGAATTGGTTGTTCATCCGGAAGTGACACCGTGGCGTCAGGGGAATAAGATGGCCACGGCCTCCACCCGGGTTTGGCTTCTGTATCCATGTCCGGTGGGATCACCGAGTCAGGGGAGCCCTGTGGCCAGCTTCCACTGGCGATTGTATCCGTAAGTACTAACTGATTGAGCTCATCTTGATTTTGCTCCCCAACGTACAATGATGTTGCAGGTAACCAATATCTGGCAGAGGCAGCGGGGATGACATCAGTCAGCTCATAATCCGAGGGTTGATCGTCAAGGAGACTGGAGATGGTGTCCGGATCAAAGTCGAAGGAGGCATCATCTCCAATGTAGCAGCACAGGCCTTCACTGTCACAGCTGGCGGAAGCAGTGGTAACATTTGCGGCCATGGTGCAGCATGTCGAGCTATCTGAAGCTGGGAGGTCACTGACATAGTAGTGCAAGACATCGCCGTCACAGCCGGCAGCAGTGGCGTTGATGGGGGCGGCAGTCGTATCGGTAACTTCTCCTATGTTCGTCGGACAGCCTGTGGAGTCATCTGAGCCGGGGAGGTCATCTGCGAAGAAGCTCATGTCATCTTCATCGCCTAAGTCGAGGATTTGTGCCGCCATTGGACTTGAAATGTCCTCCTGTTTAAATACAATGAAATTTCAATGAACCATTAGAGGAAATAAACACAGATGAATCATTGAATATTACAAACCAATACAATGCGTGCAAAGGGGGGAGAGATTACAATGGCGAGCTGCTCTGCTGGACTGATCATCATATCATGCAACATCACACTCTTTCTCTATTATTGCATGAAAAGTTCTTCACCTTTTAATCAACAGAGGAGGGGGAAAAGGAAAGGATTTTGATGAGAGAAGAAAAGGGCTTTGGATGATCCTCAGCCAAAACACAACCAATCCCTTTTATATAGGAGATCGAAATGGAAAAAAAGAGGGGAGGGTTTCTAAAAAAGGAGCATTTCTCCACAGCGAGGGGCCAGCTAACGGGCCGTCAAGCTCGTGCGGGGGAGGTCGCTGTCGCAGTTAACAGGCTCCGAAGTCGGCGGAGGGCCACGAAACCGTCCACCCGGGCCCCACAGAATCTAACCTCCGTTACCAAACGGTGGGGGTTTTATCTCGGCGGGAATTTTGCCTTCTTATGTTATCCTCGATGGAGGTATGAAATGACACTATTGACCTTGTATAGCTAAAATGGATTATGTATTTTGGTTAATTTCATGCTTTAATGGCATTAGATAGAAGCCAATCAGCTGTTGGATAAGTTGCCTGTAACACCAAATATAGATAACACTATTAAGATTAGGAATTATTTCTTTCCTGCAATTGGTAACAGAGCTTTGTTATGGTTTTTACTTTCGCAATCATTGTCTTGTTAATTTCATGGTTTACATAAAATTGTGTTTCTACTATCTTTGATCTGGTAGAAATTGTTGTTGAGAGATTGAGTCTCACCCCATATAGTTTTGATGAGGAGCAAACGTACCATCTAATTAATACCTTTGAGTGCATGTATAAAAAAACTTAAGGCAAATCAAGAAAAAACACTTAATGGATTAGAAATGAGTTTAACAAGGCCATGGACCAACTAGGAGCAATACAAAAAGCTTGAGGACTCAAGAATACGCATCAAATGGTCTTCATTGTGTTGGATATTTTGGTTTATTTCTTCAATTCAAAGCATTGTTTTTAGTCCCACATTGGATGGGAGAACACTCTTGTTGGAGTTTATAATAGACTCCAACTTAATGGGCTATTGGACTTGTATATGTGCTAGGAATGAGGGGAATCTCGCAGGCGCATGAGCCTAAATCAGGAATCGAGCTCAAATCGGGTTGGGCCGAATGTAAAATGTGGGCGACGGATCCGGAAACCCTTAGCGTGTGTGCGCTGGCGTCGTGCATGCGCAGGGGGTTCACGGGTGCGCTCGCGGAGTGCCCGAGTTTTGGATCATGTTTTTTTAGCCCTTTTGTTTTTAAAGAATATTAAAAGCTCATTAAGTTTTCCAACACCATATTCTCCATTAATTCGTAATTTAATTTCGCAACAGCCATATTCTCTTTTAATGGCTGAATTATTATTTTTTATTCATGGCTGAATTCCAACTGTCACATCTTTTCTCTATATAAACTCAGCTTGTCAATAGTTTTAGTGCTGCGGAAACCATTTTCCTCCATCCAAAAAATTGCCTTTGTTGATGTTGTTCTCCTGTTGTTTGCATTTTCTTCCTCCTGTGCGATCGAAGAACTGTTGCTGCTCGCTTGAGCCTTGTACTGTGAGTGCACACTTACAAGGCCGTTGCCGTTGAATTCTTGAGGGTAGCTGCTGGACTTGCCTTGCACCAAGTTTTCACTCTGAGGGGCGAAAATCTACTCTTAAGGACAGTGCCTAGCACGCCTCAGCTAACCGATAAGTCCATTCTTTCTCTATTTTAATAGCACCATCCTCTTACACTCTGCAATATTTTCCATCAATCTTAAGAGGAGATCTATGGATGCTGCTATTGTCACTGCTAAGGCTCTGCCTGCTCTCTTTTTTAAAAAAAAGAAATTTTTTTTTGAATTGTTCTACTCATATTAAAATCTGACTGAAATGCACTTTATTGGCGATTTTATGAAGAACTTTTGTTACAGTTTCGATCAAATTTCGTCACTTGAATTATTCGCATTTCAACAGCATGATGCTTGTTGTATAGTCTCAACTTTCAGATATATATATATTACTCTTTTATATTTGTTGATTGTAATGCTATTTTCGTCCTATTGTTCTCATGGATGAGTTTATTTTCATGTCATAATTTCTTTTGTTCCTTTTGACCCCAACGCCTCTGAGTATCAAGTGTATTGTTTCTGCATGTCTAGTAGCCTTTGATTAATAAAATTGAGAGATAGAACTCTTAAACATTGTCCGAGACTGAAAGTAAATTGTTAAAAAAACAGTTGTTTATTTGTCCAGCTACAAAAAACGGATGAATTCTTTCATCAATGATAATGTTTCATTTACATATATATGCGTTCATCCTAGTCAGCAGGCCTGTAGAATTGAATGCTTAATATACTACAAGATTTTGTTTTGATTAATCAAAGGGCAATACGAAAGTACTGTTTGCTTCTTGTGCTGATTTTATTGGCAACGAACACTGTGTATTTGCACATAGAATCTAATGCAAAAGGAAATCAGGATGATACTTAGCTTGATTTTGTAATGAGTTTTTTTTGTATGGATCAGGTTTAATCTATTAACTCACCCAGAAGTTAGAGATATCTATGTAAAGGATTTGTCGGTGTATGTTAGGAATTCATTGTTGCATTAGGTTCCTCTGACTAGTTCATCCTGAACAAGTGTTATCTTGAAGTGCTTGTAAAGAGCGGAATTTAAATATGCTCGTTATTTCCTTTGGTGCCTACAGACTCCATGGATTTGGCCCAACTTTATTCTGGTTGCTACTTCAGTACATTGATAAAGCTAATTGTGGTAATTGTGATGGGTTAAAATCATGCTCACATAAAAAAAATTTGGCCATCATATTATATGTTTTTGAAAGGATGTATATTGCTTTCATTATCTGTAAGATGCTACTCCAAGATGGAAACCATGGAATGAAAACATTACTCTTCCCACGTGGTAGAGAATCATGCTTTCTTTGCTCATTACTAAAGTAGGTATCCATCTCCATATAGCATATTACTCTATTTCATGCCTACAAGTTAAATTCATAATTTTCCTTATGATTATGCATTTTTTCATACCATGAATTTAAACACCATGCTACAAAGATGTCCCCTTGCCATGTTATTTGATTGAATTCATGACATGACATGCCTTGTTACTAGTAATTGTTGATACTAAAGATGAGAGAATGCCTCTTCATGTTGCTTTATATTGAATTAATGAGTATGTTTCTTATGCCAACCATGTGTTTGTAGAAATGCTTATATGAAGTCAAGTTGCTACTTTGCTATTAGTCTTATGTTGGTTTCAAATTGGATTATTGGTTATGTTATTATGCCATCCAAGTAGATAGAATGAGCTAATGCTTGATGGGGTGTTGTTGAGATTTGGGACAGAAATACATGCTATCTGTTTGGCTTATATCTCATAAATTAGTTTTGAGAATGCTCTGAAATATTTATAAACGAAGGATGGGACCCTTAACTCCAACTTTCATGTTGAACGCCTTGTCTGATTCGGATTAGAAATAGGGGTTAGAATTCATCTATGTCAACATGTCTGCTTTTCCCCTGCCTGGACATCTTCATAGACACATCAATCTGCCACTCAATTCTTAACGAAATGGTGTGTTCTTGGTCTCGTTGGAAAGAAGACTCCAAGCCCTACAACTTTGTAGCTTTCCATTTTTTTCTGAATCTGCCAGAAATTAGGAGTAATCTGGTCCTCAAGTTAGTGCAGTTTCTGTTTAAAATTCCAGCACATGTATGTTTTGGTATAAAATCTGCATTAAACAGAATACTCATCCAAAGTGCATGAAAATGGATATGTGAACTCATGACACGTATATGTACAACTTTTATTTACATTACATTGTTATGTTCTATACAGATATCATGTAGCCTAACACTATTGTTAAAACCAAGAATGTGGATTTCTTTGAGCACATATTTCCAATGAAATGGATAATGTTAGGTTGACTTCTGCACATTATTCTTCACACCCTTCTGATGCACAATCACATGAAGAAGGAGTAAAGGAGTTAGGAAGGAGACTAATTTAGGTGATGGTTTTTTCACTATTCGTATTGATAATGATTCTATTACATACCACGAGGCCATCACATCTCCTAATGCCACATTTTGGAAAGTAGCAATCAATAGTAGATTAGTATGTATTATGTCAAACCACGTCTGGAACTTGTTACTTTGCCCCAGGTGCTAAAACTATTGGTTGCAAGTGGATATTTAAAAGGATATTAAAACCTGATGGATCTATTGTCAAGTTCAAAGCTAGATTAGTTGCTAAAGGTTTCAACCAAATGAAAGACATTTTGATTCATTTGCTCCTGTCACCAATATAGCTTTTATTCGTGTCTTGGTTGCCTTAGCATCTATTCATAGTCTTGTTATCCACCAGATGGATGTAAAGACTGTCTTTCTTGATGGAGATTTGCAAGGAGAGATTTATATGGAACAACATGAGGAATTGAACATAAAGTATGCAAACTTGTTAAATCTCTTTATGTTTTTAAAACAAGGTCCAAAACAATGGCATGATAAATTTGATTGTGTTTTGCTATCGAATAGATATAATGATCAAAAACCTGTAGCTACTCCCTATTGATGCTAGTTTATAGTTAGCTAAAAATTTTGGTGAATTTGTTTCACAAATTAAATATGCTCAGATCATTGGTAGCTTGATGTATCTGATGAATTGTACTCGCCCTGATATCGCATATGCTATTAGTAGATTGAGTCGTTACACTCAAAATCCTAATAGTGATCATTGGAATGCAATGTCAAAAGTTGTGAGATATTTGACAGGAACTCTTGTATATGGATTGTTTTATTGGCGATCCATCAGTTTTAGAAGGTTATACTGATGTAAACTGGATCTCTGATTCAGATGAGCTTAAATCTACAAGTGGTTATGTCTTTACGCTTGATGGAGGTGCGGTGTCTTGGAAATCATCCAAGCAAACTTGTATTGCATGTAGTGAAGCTGAATGGCTTAAGAACCTTCTTGGTGATCCTCCCATTTGTGAAAAACCGGTATTGTCCCTGTCTATCCATTGTGATAGTCAAGCTGCAATTGCAAAAGCCAAAAATAAAGTTTTAATGGGAAGAGTAGGCATATATGCCTAAGGCACTCTATTGTGAGGTAGCTGCTAGATCATAGGATAGTATCCCTTGATTATGTGAGTTCAGAGATGAATTTGGCAGATCCTCTGACAAAACCACTAATTAGGAAGTTAGTGGAAAGTACATCGAGGGGAATGTGACTTATACCTAAAACATAGGTCAAGAGTGATGGTAACCCAACCTATTTGATTGATGATCTCATGAAGTAGGTTCATATGGGTAACAACAAGTCACTTGTTGATCGTGAGGAGCACTATCATTTTGTTCATGTCCCTTTCCTATGGTGTAGATAGTGCTATCGACGATAAGAGATGATGAGCATATGGCTTTTAATGGAAACCATAGCCCTTGTTGGGTGGTGTGCATAATCGTCGAGCACACTTGATGGATCCACATATATGGGTGTGGAAGTGAGGCCGCTTCCTATGCGAATTTGGGTACATTCGCTAGAGCACTCATGAAAATCCAGGTATGGTGCATGGACGAAACGTGCCAACCTGTAAGAGTAAGCAACTATTCATTGATGATTCAATATGGGTTGTGAGTCAATGTTTTACAATAAAGGAGATTGGTTCATAGAAACTATATGTTTCACCAACTTCTTGTAGAACACACTTTCATTCCCAAAGTAATGGTTCATAGACCGAAAGTCACCATTGCTAACGTATTGAATTGTCGTATTCGATCTCACATCATTTGTTTTCTTCTTCCTCATCTTGGATTCTTATATCTTTACCTTTGAATTTTGAAATAGTGGGGGATTGTTGGATATTTTGGTTTGTTACGACCTAAAGATCGTGGGAGTCCGACTCCCGCCCAGATCCACTGACATACCTCATTGACTCACCCCTTTGCAAAGGGACCGCCGTCCCGGAGGTCCGAGGCTACATGGGAATGGGCGCACCTCGCAGCGCTCCCCCTCCCGGCAGAGGCGTACAACCACATTCGCTCGGCCTGCCAGGGGCAGTGCGCCTAGGGAGCACCCAGACAGTTCCGCCTGGGATGCTGACAGAGGCACGTGCATATCCCTCTCTGCCAGCGGTCCACGACCCGCGACCGAAAAAGGTGCACGGCCGGGCCGGACAACTCACGAACAGGTCGACCTGGCGGGTCCCTCTTAATGCTTTGGCCCTGACACCCTGACAAAAGTGCCCCTGGCCGTTGCGCCATCTGACAAAAGCGAGACAGACACTCCTTTTCCTGACATCCTCGTCCGAAGCTTCCACTGACAGTCGGGCTAGCTTAGCACGTCGAGTCAGCATGCCAGGTCAGCCCCACCTAATCGTCTCCCATCATGTATAAATACCCCCTCACTTCTTACGGTGAGGGGGTTGGCAAATTCCCACCCCATTCCATTATTCACACACGAGAGCAAAGGTCGTCCATATCTTTGTTCTCCCACCCATAGCTCGTCACGTACGGTGGACACACCCTCGTTCCGACCTGCGTGTCTAACCCCCGCTTTAAGTCCAGTCACTGACTTAGGCATCAGAGAGGCTAAGGGTTGAACCCCAACCCGGCCTTTCTGACGAGTTGCTCGTGTTGCAGGGTAGCTCGCCTCTTGGTCGATATCTGCCTTCGGCTCCCGCCGCCCGATCCTCCTCCGTCGCATCCGGCGGGATTTGACTACGTGGCCTGCCCCGGCGGCAAGTTTAGCCTCTTCACCCAACCAATCACTTGTTAATAAGCCTACCTAAATCCTCTTATCAATATAACCACCGTGTCCTTGGTTCCCCATAATACAAATTCATTGTACGCGAGTTCCACCCCACAACAATTGGCGCCGTCTGTGGGAACGAAGGGTCACACCCATGTTAGACTCCATGCCGATCACTCGGAACCCTGACCACGGCAAGGATCCCGTGGGTCAGGAGCCACTCTCTCTACCAATCACCCCGGCGACCAACCCCCCTCCGGGGATAGGCGCCGAGACAGTCCAAACCTCGGCCCACGCAATCCAGAAGAGCTTCGAGGCCGTTACTCAGGCGATGGGAGGCTACGCGGTGACGGGAGCGGAGCCACCGTCCGGCCCCTCGAAGCCCCCAAACGTGAGACAGATGTTGAGTATTGGTGTTTCATACCAATCTTATTTTGATGATGATCACAACATTATGTTGTTGCTAATGAATCTCATATTGTAGTCTCTCAGTTTATCTCAAGGATATCTTTATTGGAGACTAAACACTTGGTGTAAGGATGGACATCATGTGAAGAAGAGCCAAAGTTTGGACTCAAGGAGTGCCAAAGCTTGGAGATGATGGAGAGCAATCAAGGCATCAAGATTGAAGACTTAGACTCTTTTGAAAGCATGGTAATCCATGTAATTTACTTTATTGCTTTCTCTCTCTTTTTGAGTCTAGGGTTGATGTAATGCCTTGCTAGATGGTTTACTCATTCATGCTCATGCATTTAACCATCTTAGTGAACCTTAGGATTATCATAGAATCCAACCCAATAGGTTCACTCTTTCGGTCAGTCGTCTGATGAGGAAAAAACAGTCGACTGGGTGATTTACAGTCGCCTGTAGATCCTTCTACAGTCGCCTGATGTGCACTGCTCAAGTCAACATTTCTATTGACTCACACTTGAGCTTTACGCACAGTCGCCTGTCAATTAGTTCCCAGTCGCCTGTACATTTACAGTCGCCTGAGATTTGGTCAACAGTCACCTGTCTAGCGTAAGTGCATTCTCTGCATCTCTCTGTCTTCTCTCCATACTTTACAGCAGTCGACTGATGAAGAATATACAGTCGCCTGACTATTCGATATTCGCCTGTAGTATTAACATCAGTCGCATGTGCGAAGAATTGGAGAAAGAGTGCAGCTCTCTGTTTCGATCCATCCCCTGTAGCAGCCGTCTGCTGAAGGAATTACAGGCGCCTGTCTTGTTTGTCAGTCGACTGTATTGTCTTCTTAAGTCGACTGTCCTGGCTCAGATTATAGCCGTTGGATATTTTCTAGCCGTTGATCAGTTGACTGTCTTATGATCATCAGTCGACTGTTCCTGTCGTTTTCACCCAGTTTCTAGCCGTTGCTGATTTGATTTTCTGGCTGTTTCTTTGGGTTTCTGGGCTTGATATAGGTTTCCTATATATATGGGTGTGCTGCCTTTATTGAGAACTCTTGACAACATTTGATAAACTCTTGATTCTATAGAAAAGCTCAAGAGATCATTAAGCCACTCTCAATCTCCCTCATTTCCCTCTAATTGAGCATTCATCTTTCTTCATGCATTGAAGTCCAGCTCAAGGGAAATCATCCAAGTGCTCTCAAGCATATTCCAACACTTGGAGATCCTCTTCCATGCCTTGCATTCATTCATGAGTAAGCATCTCAAGGCATAGGTAAGAGTATTTACTTTACAAGGTGTAAACTGTTTTCCTATTTCTCTTTGTGGGATTAGGATTTTCTCCTTGTGGGAGATTGTCTCTTTGTGGGACTAGGAACTCTCTTTTTGGGAGTTTGAGTGTCCTAGTGTAGGGCTAACCCTAATTCTCTGAGTGGGAGTTAGTGATTCTCTTTGTGGGAGTCGTGATCATCGTGTAGGATTGGTTGGGTCCTTGTGTAGGGCATAAATCCTCCTTGTGGGGTATCTCCTTGTGAGATTTGTATTCACTTCTCTTTGTGAGAATATAGTGGATATTGGTGTGGCTGGATGTACCCAAGTTTGGGGAACCAGGGTATATCTTTGTGTTTGCGTTTGGTTTGATTGTGCCATTTAATTCCTCTTGCATTTATAATTCCGCATCTGCAAGTTAAATTTTATTTGGACAATTTTATTGCCATTACACTATTCACCCCCCCTCTAGTGTGTGTTGTTAGTATTGCAAGGGTTAGACGATCCCTACAATTGGTATCAGGGCGAGGTTAAAGCATACTGCAACAATGGCATTCAACCCTACTTCCGCGCCTCATGAAGAAGGTCACTCAACCGTTCGACCCCCGCTCTTCAACGGAACCAACTATCCTAGTTGGAAGATCAGAATGATGATCTATATGGAGGGTCAAGACCTATGTGACATTACGGAGGTGCCATTTGAGAAGCCCACTACTCCTGCGGCTTCAAGGACAAAGGCGGAGAAGGACTCAATCAAGTTCAATGCAAGAGCCATGAACGCATTACATTGCGCTCTCTCTGCTAGTGAGTTCAACCGCATCTCCATGTGCAAAACGGCGAATGATATTTGGCACACCTTGGAGATTTGTCATGAAGGGACAACGAAGGTAAAGAAATCTAAACCAACTGTGTTTAGATCTAAATATGAAATGTTTACGATGCAGGAAGGCGAAAGCATTTCAGAGATGTTTACAAGGTTCACCGATATCGTGAACGCTTTGGAGGGTCTCGGGAAGACGATTTCCCAAGAGGATCATGTAGAGAAGATCCTAGACTCTCTCACACCTCGTTGGGAGTCAAAGGCCAACGGAATTTTGGAGTCTTATGATACGTCCAAATATACCATTGAGAAATGCATTGGAAATCTCATGGCGTATGAAGTGAAGCTTCAACACAAGAAGGAGATTCATCCGACGAAGCCCGAGAAGCTAGAAAAGCAAAAAGGGGTTGCATTCCATGCCAAGGAGGAGCCAATCAAGTGGAGAAGAAAATTCCATCGCGAAGCTCCTAGCGAAGAAGAAGAGCAAGAAGATGCAAGTGGAGAAGAAATTGAGGAACTTGCCGAGCAATTCAAAGCCTTCCTCAAAACTGGAGGAAACGGTGTCGAAAAACGTTCTAAATTTTTATATAGGCTGAAAATGAAGAATATTATTTTACTGTAAGAGTAAAATATTTTCAGAAGTCACTGATAATTTTTATAATTTTCAGAAGCTCAAAAATCACTTAAAACCCCCAATTTACTTAAGTAACGTAAACCTTCCGTAATTTATTCCGGGAGCAATACAAGTCGGAATAATTGAACGAGCAGTCTAAATGTAACGACTGCTTTTCATGAATCAGGATTTAATATAATATAATATATGTTTTGGTGGATTTTCTCCTCTTGTGTGGTTTTCGTCTCCGTAGTTTTCATTTTCGATCGATTCGTCGTATTTTCTCGTTTCTTCCTTAGGATTGTCGATTTCGAAGTATGTCACTCGTGACGGACTTCATAACGGTCGTATCTAACTATTAGATCAAGCCTAGGAGTCTTAGGAATCGATCCCGGGGCCCCGCGCTCCGTATCGGAACTTTTCTGTGCTCATTAGCCGGTATAAGAAGGGGCACCGACCGACTAGATGACGATCCAGTCGGTCGGCAATCCTTCTTGGACCGACTAGTTTGCTTTCTAAATTTCGCAGGAGTTACTGTTTATCGTTAGTCGGTCTAAGAACGTTGGTTGACCGACTAGGTTGCAAACTAGTCGGTCGGCAATGCTTCTTTAACCGACTAACTCATCATATTATTTTTGTATCAGTTACTGTTTACTCTTAGTCGGTCTAAGAACGTTCATCGACCGACTAGAAGTAAAACTAGTCGGTCAGTATTTGTTCATGGACCGACTAACTCTAGAATCCTATTTTCGTTCAGGAGTTACTGTTTGCACTTAGTCGGTCTGCGTTGGTCGACCAACCGACTAGTTTCCAAACTAGTCGGTCAGTGGTTGCTCTTTGACCGACTAACCTGTGTTAAAACCCTAATTTCTAGGCAGCCGCCAGCTCAACCTATTTATACCCAACCCAAACGACTTCTTCTTCTCCAACACGACCCAAAACCCTAAAATCTTCCCCCTTCAGCCCCCATCTTCCTCCAAGCTCCATTTCTTCATTCCAAGCCCTGACGAAATGATACTCGCATAGGCGCAAATTGGGGAACTAGCTTGACAACGAAGCTAGTTCCGACATTTAGCATGTTGCACAATTTCCATGTCATGTTTACTTTCAATTAACGGTACGCGAATATGTTCATGTCATTGCATTTCGCCTGTCACGTTTAATTTAATTAACGGTACGCAAATAAATTGTCATGACCTCGCATTCTTTAGGTGTTGCTGTAATTGCGTAGCTTTGCTACGACACTTGTGTTCCTGGCTCGTGACCAGAAGCGAGCATAATGAGTTGCTAACCCCAACGCTCGAAATGTGTTGAATTGTGAACTAAGAATGCGAGCTCAATGTGCGGGGACCCCAGGCTCCATATCGTGTGAATATTGGGTAGTGTTTAGTGCCGATCGGTCTGAAATGCTATGCCATTCAGCGAAGGGCCTAAACACCTACAAAATGTGAATTGATTGAATTGATAGTAGCTTGGCTACTCTTGTCTTGTCCCGATAAATTGTTCTCTTGTACAAATTGTCTTGCCATGTTTCAATCGTGCACTCATGTTATAACTGTCATGCCATGCATACTAAACTGCTAGGTTGCTAGTTGCCTTACCTTCAGTTTCCTTGCCCAAGTCTTTTTAGACTTGCTGACATGTGCCCCTTTACTCTTTTGGGTGACACATGTTAGATCCTGAGCCCGAGTACCTCGTTGAGGACGAGGTGTTTGCTGACGCCGAGCCCGAGCTTGTGTTTGACGGGGAGTACGTGGACACTGGGGACCAGTCCTAGTGTCTTCGTTGTGTTTTACTTTTGTTAGACAGTAGTTTTGTTATCGGTGCGTGGCACCCATACTTTGTTATGTTGTTTCTTTTGTTGGCCTTGTTCTGGGCCTTAGACATTTTTGTCTCGCCTTGGTGACACCAAACGACCGTCTCAAAGTTTACTATTTCACGTAATTTTATCACGTATCAGAGTACGCAAAAGCAGAGAGCTACGGAATTTAAAATGAATTATACGTATTTAATTTTTTTGGTTTAAAAAATGATTCTGGAAAAAGTAAGCATCTGATCGAGATGAGACCAGTGCCATTGGATCCGAAATAATGTTTCTGATTTTCTGGAGCTAGTCTCATATTTTTCTGGACCCTATATTTCAAGTTATGGATCTTATACCATAAAACCCTAATATTAATTAATTAAAAATATGAAAATACAAAAATCTTCGTATTTACGATCGTGCCACTAGGTGGTTTTACGCACCCACCGTTCGCTCGCGTCGACAGCAGCAAAGCTCGGCGGCGGGGGTTTCGCCGACGGTACGGCAGTGGAGGGGCGGGGCGGCGAGCGTCTCGTCGGAGGGGGAAGAGGCGTAGATGGCGGCGGCGATGGCGAGCGGCGGCGGAGGCGCTCGGGCTGTCGAGGGCCTGTGCAGGCAGTGGCGGGACTCAGGGGGTGCCGCTCAGGGAGGCGACGGCATGTGGGGGCTTTGGGCGGCGCTGGAGGGCGGGCGTCGACGTCGCCGGACAGCGGGCGGCGGTCGAAGCCCCTGGGGCGAGAGCGAGCGTGAGGGAGAGATAGAGAGGGTTACGGGGTGAGAGCGGGAGAGATAGCGGCTGATCGAAATTAAAAAAACATTAGCTTAGGGATTAATCTTGGTTTAGGGGTATTTATAGGCTTAATATCCTACTATTAGTAATTAATAAGGGGGTTAGGGGTTGTTGACTAATCCTAGACATTTTAAATACGGTAGGTTAACCTTTTTTGACTAACTTTGGAAAATTTGACAAAGTGTCTAAACGTGTTAAGCATGTGGGTTAAAGTAATTAGTAATTAGGTTATAGTAATTAGCTAGAGTAATTGGTGATAGTAAAATTTGTAACGAAATTACGATTTTGCCCCTATTAGTAAACGTGTCCAAAAAATTACGAAAACATACCAACGGGATCGTATCGTCGCGAGGATCGCGAATACGAGATCCAATTTGGGATTTGAGCTACGGAAATACGTGTTTTAGGCCAAAACGTTTAGGAAGCGGGTTTGCGGGTTCTCTATCGATTTGACTTCAGAAAATTACGAAATTAATGTGGAAAGCCCTAAATGATCATAGAATTCTACTGAAGAAGTTTGAAAATGTTTTGATGATGTTTGTATAGAAAATAAATTCATTAAGCCAAAACGGTAACAATTGAAAATGAATTTTTACCAGATTATTTAGATGTATTTGATGGAATCCAAACTTACTAAAATATTTCATAACTAGTTTGATACTTCAAAATATTTTTATAAGAAATTTTTGAAATTGTAAAACTCCTGATCAACCATTATAAAATACGTTAAATACGTAATTAATTGTTTTGAATAATACGAGTCGTTACATCCTACCCTCCTTAAAATAATTCCGTCCTCAGAATTTCTCGAACTTTCTAAAACAAATAACTTTTGTTATGAAGAAGCTCAAGCAAATAAACGATAATAATGATCTAATAAATTAGGTTGTAAATAACATGAAATATAATGTGATATCATAGCATCAAAAAAACAAGAGATGTTGTTTATGAATACTTACTATTGACATCACCATAGCTTCCGTAACTAGTCTCGTAACTAGTAGGATTATCCGACTCGGTAAATAGGTATGGGTAGCGTTCTCATATCTCATCTTCTCGCTCCCAAGTAGATTCTCCAGGTGAGTCGTGACGCCACATTACCTAGATAAGGTTGATCACTCTATTCTTGAGGGTCTTCTGACGTCGATCCAGGATTTTGACTGGTTGTTGTTCATAAGAGAGATCCGGACGAACATCAATCTCGGAGTAATCCATAACGTGACTAAGATCACTTACGTAGCGTCGAAGCTGTGAGACATGAAAGACTTCATGTACTCCTTCCAATGCAGGTGGCAAGGCAAGGCGATAGGCCACCTCGCCTACTCGCTCCAAGATATCAAATGGACCAATGTATCGAGGACTGAGCTTCCCTCTCCATCCAAAACAAATCATCACATGATTCGGAGAGATCTTCAAGAACACATGGTCGCTCGGCTGGAACTTCAAATGTCGACGCTGTGCATCTGCCCAATGCTTGTTTCGATCTTGAGCCAACTGTAGCTTCTCTCTGATGGTCAGGACTACTTCTACTGCTTCAACAATCAAGTCTGGACTAATGAGCTCTCGATCACTAACGTCATCCCAACTCAAAGGAGAACGACACTTCCTGCCATATAGCGCTGCAAAGGGCGCCATACCAATGCTGGCCTGATAGCTGTTGTTGTAGGCAAATTCCACAAGATGTAGATGGTCATCCCAAGATCCCTTGAAGTCCAGCATACATGCACACAACATGTCCTCCGGGATCTGAATGGTACATTCTAATTGGCCATCTGTCTAAGGATGATAAGCCGTACTGAAGCTTAAGTGGGTCCCCAGACACTCCTGTAAGCTCTTCCAAAAGTGAGACGTGAATCGAGTGTCTCTGTCTGAAATAATACTAACAGGGACACCATGCAACTTTACTATCTCCTCCATGTACTTCTTGGTAAGCACCTCAGTCGACTGGCCCACTCTGAAAGGAATGACGTGTGCTAACTTGGTCAATCGATCAACAATCACCCAGACAACATCGTTATGCTTCATACTCTTGGGCAGTCCCGTCAGAAAATCCATCGTAATGTGTTGCCACTTCCACTCTGGAATGGGCAAAGGCTGTAACAAACCGACATACCTGTGATGTTCAGCCTTCACCTGTTGGCACACTATACACTTTGCCACACTTCGTGCGACACTTCTCTTCATACCATGCCACCAGTAGAATAGTCGCAAGTCTTCATACATCTTCGTACCTTCTGGATGAATGGAATATGGAGAACTGTGAGCTTCCTCCAATAGAGCTTTTCTGACGTCTCCAGATGGTACACAGATGCGGTTGCCGAATCTCAAAGATCCGTCCTCATGGATCTTGAATTCAGGCCTCTGACCTGCTATCACCATGTCTCTGATCCTTTGTAGCTTCTCATCTCCTGCTTGGGCAGCTTTGATCTTGTCCACCAAATCCGACTGGATCTAAAGGTTGAGCAACAAAGATGTTTCTCCAGACAATATAACATCCATCTCCATGGCTCGTATCTCATGTCGCAACTTCCACTGTGATGTGAGAGTCATCACTGCAGGGAGACGACTCAATGCATCTGGTACGACATTGACCTTTCCAGGATGGTACTGAAGGTCAATATCATAATCCACCATCAGTTCGATCCATCGTCGTTGACGCATGTTGAGCTCCTTCTGGGTGAACAGGTACTTGAGACTTTTGTGATTGGAAAATATCTTCACATGCTCGCCCAGCAAGAAGTGTCTCTAAATTTTAAGGACAAAAATAACTGCCGCCAACTCAAGGTCATGAGTGGGGTAGTTCTTCCCATGGGTCTTCAGTTGTCTGGATGCATAGGTAACAACTCAGCCATGCTGATGCAGCACACACCTAAGTCCTTTTCCAGAAGCGTCACAAAACACTTCGAAACCTCCGGTCCTGTCTGGAATGACCAAAATCGGGGCCGAAGTCAATCTTTTCTGCAACTCCTGGAATGCATCTTCACAAGCCTTTGACAAAACGAATGCTACATCCTTTCTCGTCAATCGTGTCATAGCTCCCGTGATCTTCGAAAAGTCTTGGATGAACCGTCTGTAGTAACCGGCCAGTCTCAAGAAACTTCGAATCTCCGTCACAGTCTTAGGGACAGGCCAGTCTCGAACAGCAGCTACCTTCTCGGGATCGACAGATATTCCTTCTCCTGACACAATGTGGCCCAGAAAAGCCACCTTGTCGAGCCAGAACTCACACTTACTGTACTTGGCATACAGTTGGTGTTGTCAGCATCTCCAAGACCTTCCTCAGGTGTTCTCTGTGCTCCTGAGCGTTCTTCGAGTAGATGAGGATATCGTCGATGTAGACAACTACGAACTTGTCTAGATGGTTGTACAGAACCTGGTTCATGAGACTCATGAATACAGCAGGTGCATTAGTTACACCAAATGGCATCACCAAGAATTCGTAGTGTCCATATCTGGTATGGAATGCGGTCTTGTGGACATCCTCCTTCTTCACATTTAATTGATGATATCCAGTCTTCAAGTCCAATTTCGAATACACCCTCGATCCTCCAAGTTGGTCGAAAAGGTCATCGATGCGGGGCAGAGGATACTTGTTCTTCACAGTCAACTTATTCAGCTCGCGGTAGTCGACGCACATGCACTGGGATCCGTCCTTCTTCTTCACGAGCAGCACCGGGGCACCCCATGCGGATATACTGGGTCGTATCCATCCCTTCTATATGAGGTCATCCAGCTGAGCTCGAATCTCTTCAAGCTCAGGTGGTGCCATGCGATAGGGTCCCTTGGATATCGGTTGTGCACCTGGTACAAGATCAATGGTAAATTCGAAGCCGTGATCTGGAGGCAAACCTGAGAGTTCGTCCGAAAATACGTCCAAGAATTCTCTCACTACTTCAGGTTTCTCTTGCTCGACGTCCATTGCAGTCGCATCTGCCTCTGAAAGTTTGGCCTGGAACTTCACTGGCCCTTCCGATCGGCTTCCGCTATGGAATTTGAACTTAGGATGGTCGGGTATTTCGAATTCTACCCTCCTTTGACGATAGTCAATGGTGGCGTGAAATGTCCCTACCCAATCCATTCCAAGGACATCATCGAAATTTGGCATCTCTATTACCATGAAGTCAATGAAAAGGTCTCGTCCGCAGATCACTACAGAGCAGTGAAGGCATCCGCTAGTTATTGGTAGGGAACCGCCAGCGGTTTCAACCTTCCAACGAGAAGTCAAAGGTTCAACAGGGATGGCATGTGTTCTGACGAATCGACTCGCCAAGAAGCAATGTGTAGCTCCCGAGTCGAATAAAGTGAGGGCATGTTTACCAACTACTAAGATGATACCTACGGTTACGAGAATCTTGTCTAAGTTTACGACTTCTAGACAACAGAACTTAATGCTGAATATGGTATCTCATACATGTGATTACTTGGTCCGTAGATTCGGCCTCTTCTATGGTCATAGTATAAGCTCGACGCCTTGGAGGTGGCACTTGTGGTCGAGCTTGCTGGAATGCTTGCTGCTGAGGCGGAAGTGGTTGTCGTTGCAGAGCAGGTGGTGGTGGTCACTGTGGAGCATTCCTGGCAGGGGCCTTAGCTGGAGCAGGGTTGGGAGGTCGAGGCTTCCTCTCAGGACAATCCCTTGCACCATGGTCCTTCGACCCACACATCAGGCAAAGGTTCAGATATAATCGACATTTGGACCGGAAGTGTCCTGGCTTCCCACAATGATGACATGTCTGTCGTGGTGGTGGGGCCTGCCTCTTGAATTGCGTCTGCTGGGTAGGCCTATACATCTGATTGGACGGGGGTCGACGGTTGGATCCTGCAGCAGAAGTTGGAGGTGGTGGCGTTCTGGGAGGGGCAGCCATCTCACGCCTTCCTTCTCTTTCAATGAACTCATGTTCACGAGCTGCAGCCAGAACCTCAGTATATGTGCAGGTTGGCATCCGACCAAGTTTCGACGGATCTCTATATTTAGCCCTTACTTGAAGCCTTGAGCCCGGGGCAGAGGGGTGGCAACCATACTGGGAGCAAAATGGCTAAGCAATGTAAATTGGGTATCATACTGTTCCACTGTCATGAAACTTGCTTCAGTCCGACGAACTGAGCTTGCAGTTCCATCTGAGCTTCGGGTGAGAAGTACTGGGTGTTGCAGTGTTCAGTGAACATTGTAATGCCCTACCAGCTACTGCACAAGTACTAGAGGGGGGGTGAATAGTACTTTAAAATAATAAGGAGTATAATTCCAAAATTAAATTGCAAACAACTACCAAATCAATTTGCGGAAGCTTAAATTGAATGACAACACAAAATTAACAATGCTAACAAACGATGTTAATGGGTTCGGATCCACCCAAGTCTCCCCGACTTGTTCCCGGTGATCCTACGTCCCAACCACCCAGATCCCCTCCGGATACTTAGGTTAGAAACCCTAACCTAAGATTTCCACTATGAATATCTTGTGAAAAACCTTCACAAGATCAAATCATACATGCAATGGCAAAGTGAATCCCACAACCCGGGATCACAATCTTCTCTCACAACCGAGAGAACCAATTAGCAATATTAAAGAGTTTAAATGAAATAAACAATCTTACCACAAAATCCTATACCTTGAGTTTTTCTTACCCAAATGGTGAAATGAAGGATTTGAGGAAGATGAAGTCACCAAGACCTAGCACCAAGGAAATGACCAGCAATCGGTGCCTAGGAATGAGTTGGAGACTTGGATCAAGCAATAGCTTGAAGAGCTCACCAAGAACAAGCTTCTCTCTAGATCTAGAAATGAGAGAGAATGGGTTTCTTGTGAGGAAGAGAGCTTTAGATTTGAGGGAGAATAGCTATCTCTTTTGATCTCAATGAATCTCTGAATGGAAGCTCTTACCTAGATAGAAATGACCTAGGTTCGTATTTATAGGAACCCAAAAACACAAGTTAGGTCATTCACCAACGGATAGAAATCTGTGAGACTTAGTCGGTCAAAGAACAATCACTGACCGACTAGTTCATCAACTAGTCGGTCAGTCAAACAACGTGGACCGACTAAGTGTAGATCTGAGAAGAGATAGAATTTCAGACCTAGAAATCTAGTCGGTCCAAGAAGACTGTCTGACCGACTAGTTTCACAACTAGTTGGTCAGCCAATGAACGTAGATCGACTAAGAGCAAAAAGAATTAGTCTGAGTACAAAGTGACTTAGTCGGTCCAAGAACAAAAGTTGACCGACTAAATTGTCAACTAGTCGGTCACCAAACGTTCTTAGACCGACTAACGATAAACAGTAGCTTAGGAGAATTTTAGCATGAACAGTAAGTCACAACTAGTCGGTCAAAGAAGCATCACTGACCGACTAGTTCACAAACTAGTCGGTCGGTGAGTCAACGTAGACCGACTAACTGTAAACAGTAAAGTCCAAGAAATTAAGGAATCAAACTAGTCGGTCCAAGAACAGTTGTCGACCGACTAGATCACCATCTAGTCGGTCAGTACATGTTCTTGTACCAACTAACATGCACAATAAAGTCCGAATCGAAGCGCAATGCTCGGAGGAAGTTAGAATGAACTTGTGCAAGGATCCTAGAGCTACGAAATGAGCGTAATGAAGATATAGACGTAAGATATACTCAAGGCTTAACAATCTATCAATCGAAACTAAAAGACTATAAATAAAACCTTAAAGAATGGTCTTTGAGAGCTTCGATTGAATCTTCATAACTTCCAAAACGGCGCAAGAGCTTCAACGAAGCTTTAGGCATGAATACGAGCTTTGGGAAGTGTTGAGATGTCGCTTTGAATGTTCTCGTGAATTTGGCGACGATCTCCAAAACTGCGCTCACAAATTGTTAGTTCATGGATTATTTATGTTTGCTCATCATCAAAACCAAATCCGGGGAGTCCAATATTCAACATTCTCCCCCTTTTTGGTGATGACAAACCAACATAAATAATAATCAAAAATAATAATTCAAATGTAAAATACTTACTCCCCCTGCATTGATGACACGTTAATTCCAAAATGAATATATATGAATTGCATCAATCAGACGAGTAAGATATATAATGAGAATCGATTTTTGAAATATCAGATTTTGAAAATCCTTATATATATCTTAACTCCCCCTAAATCTAACATATCAAACTAGATTCTTGGAAATTGAGTTAAATTTTCATTTGCGCTATTTATTATCATTATCTCTCCCCCTTTGGCATTATCCCAAAAATGGGGGGCATACAACGACAACAACTAGGAAATGGAAAATCCAACATCGGGAGTCGTAGACAATGACGATGGACCAAGTTGACACCTAGGGAAAAATGTGGAAATCAAATCAAGGTGTGCCAAAATGTCCATTATCAAAAAAAATAATCAAAATCATCAAAAATACCAAATAATTATTCATTTCTTGAATAAAGAAACATACTCTTCAATATTCAATATTCTTGGTTAATTTTGTGCATGGAAAACAATTCTATATAATTATAGAAATATAATCTATTTAACCAAGTTTTTAATCGTCGAGCGACGAATTCACATTTCAAATGCATTCAACGAATATGAAAAAAATGCACGACGAATAAAAGACAAAGTGAATGACGATGAACATATATATATATAGACATCATGAGTATATCAAAAAGGTATCACATCGAATACATGTGGTACATCATATGAAGCGAGACACATCATCTATATAAACATAAAAAAATACATCATCATATCATAATATCCAACTCCGACATCCAGAAAGCGCAAAAATACATCAAAACATCTCTCAAACCCCATCCTAACCCAAAATACTCTCACTAAGATATATCATCCAAAGCGTAGTGGAGAGTCCTCGAAACAAGCGATCACGAGGAGGTGGCAGGATCCGCAGTCTCCGTGGGTCCAGTCGACGGAGTGGACTCAGGATCTGCAGGGAGGAGAGGCGTCTCAACAGATGGAATCGTCGGGGCATGAGTGGAGATCTCAGCAACAGGCTCAACAATGGGAATCTCAACAGCAGCATGGGTCTTGACAGAAGCAGCAGCAGCAGTGTCAACAGCAGCAGGAGATACATGAGCAGGCTCGGAAACAGGGTCAGCAGCAGGCTCAGAAGTCTGAAGTGCTGAAGCAGAAGGCTCTGGAACACCGGAAGTGGTGCCAACACCAGGAGCAGAAGTGGAAGTACCAGCAGCAGCAGCAGTGGCCTCATCGCCACGGGCTAAAGAAGTGACAAGCTCATCAAGCTCCTCATCGTCCATCTCCTCGTCCTCAGACACGGACGGAGGAAGATCAATGCCCATCTGACGAGCCATACGGCAAACTAACTCCTCGGTACGAGCCAAGCGAGACTCGTGCCGAAGAAGAATCCGTACGACATCATCCAAAGTAGCAGGACGAGAGGGGGCACCAGCAGCAGAGGGAGTCGCCTGAGAAGCAGAAGTGGTAGACCTCTGTACGTGACGAAGTGCCGCTAGAGATTTCTTCACGGCCGTCGCGTTCAGAGGCGTACCCAAGGGCCGCTCATCGTCAGGAGGGAGAGGGACTCGGAAATGACGAAATACGAGAGTCAACAGGCAAGGGTATGGAATGTGCGCAGACTTATTGGTCTTGCGTATACACTCGAAAGAATCCATCTTATCGAGTATTACGAGAGCCCAATTAATCTCGCACCCCAAGAAAAGAGCGTAGATCAATTTCAAGAACGGCTGGGATGGGAGTGAAGAGGATCCATACTTAGGGAGGAGACAAGACTTCAAGATCAGGTTAAGAACCCACGCATTCGGCTTGAAAGATTTCGATGGAACACCAATGAATGCGGAGGGGATAACCTGGAAGATATCTGC
Source organism: Scilla litardierei (assembly GCA_030789695.1). Taxonomy (NCBI): domain Eukaryota; kingdom Viridiplantae; phylum Streptophyta; class Magnoliopsida; order Asparagales; family Asparagaceae; genus Scilla; species Scilla litardierei. Next base: position 8,970,360 of record CM061132.1, read on the forward strand.
AAGAATAGACTGATCCAAGGAAGAAATGTCGTCTACGGAAATGTCCGAAGGAAGGAGACCACACGACGAGCAACCAAGAATCTCCCCCAAGATTTCTGCCGTGAGAACTATAGGAGTTCCCAAGACAGTCGTCTCAATGGAGTGGCTGGCATCGTACTGGCCTCGAACGCGATTGGCATAGAACAATTTCACGAGGCGAGGATACGGTTTGGGATTGGCCTTGGGGTCGTATCGGAGATAATCAAGAAGACCACTATAGGACAGGAGATCGGCTAAGCCAAGGAAATCAGAAAACTGGACGTAGTGCTCCAATAACATCGGGCAGTGTTCAATACGGTTTTAGGCCGCGAGACACAAAGGGTCATCGCGACACAACGATATGTCAACACCCCCGCTGGCATTGGGCCCTTTCCCTTTGGCTGGCGAGTCCTAAGACGGAGAGGAGGAGTGGGTTCCCTAGTGGTAGGCTCATCCTCAGGCACAAATTCAGTGTCGGAATCGGGAGGAGTAGCCGGAGAGTGGAGTGTGGGCTTTTTGGATTTAGATTTGCGGGGCTTGACGGTCGCAGTCCTAGGCTTCTTAGGAGGAGGCGAAGATGGAGAGGCTTGGGTTGACTTGGCACGACGCTTAGGCTTCGGGGGATTCCTAGGGTCGGAAGGCCCTACGGACATAGGAGAAGCCCCGGAAGAGGCGATAGGAATTCTCGTCTTTGCCATGGTCGAGGCACGACGAGAACAAGCAAGTAATCACGGAGGATCAACAACCCTAAGCACACAACCCTAACTCACAAGCCCTAAGATAAAAAAACTTAAATCCGAAACCCTAGAATACCTAGGAGGAGAAATCGAACCCTAGGGCAAGAAATCGACCTAGGAGAGGGAGTGAGATACCTAGGAGGTGGAGTCGACGGCGGCGGACGGCGGGGATGGCCGGAGATATGGCCGGAGACAACGGAATTTGAAGGGGCTCGATCGGGGTTTTGGGGTTAATCGGGCTGGAGAAGAGGAGAAGACCGACTAAAAAGTGTTTTAGTCGAATAGAAAGTGAGTATAAGTCGGTCTGGAATCAAAAAGACACAAATGCCCTAACACACTTAGTCGGTCATAGTTCAAGCACTGACCGACTAGATTACGATCTAGTCGGTCGGTCAATGAGCTTGAACCGACTAAGTCGAAACAGAGGCACAGATGAATTTCTAGGGCAAGAATTAGTCGGTCGCAGTATACTTACTGACCGACTAGTTTTCAATCTAGTCGGTCGGAAAGTGTACTATGACCGACTAACGAAAGAAAATGATAGGAGATGGATGAGAGCTTGATCTAGTCGGTCTGAGTTCACTTGCTGACCGACTAGATGAGCAACTAGTCGGTTGACAAATGAACTTAGACCGACTAGAAGAGTTCAAAATTTGATAATTGATTTTTCTTCACAACCCACTTGGATGAAACAACTTAAAACTCTCATTAGACATCTAAATTACCCCATAAAACGTCGAAATCTTAAATACGACATTGAAATACGAATTCGAGCAATAAATTCGAATATATCACATAAAATTCCCAAAAATTCAATTAATCTAGCATGAACAAAATATCGCGAAATCGAATAGCATGCAAGATAATTGAATGAAATATGAATCCTATATCTCGGATTCACCCATAATCCCCAATTCTCGACGCAACCGCACAAAGGAATCCTCCTTTAGGGGTTTCGTGAAAATATCGGCGATTTGCTTTTGGGTTTCAACGTACACTAATATGATGTCCTTTTTAGCAACATGATCATCTAAGAAATGGTGTCGGACATCTATGTGTTTTGATCGGGAATGATGCACCGGATTCTTTGAAAGACAAATAGCACTTTGGTTATCCACCATGATAGGGCTAGTATCACAATGAATACCAAAATCCTTCAATGTGTGTCTCATCCAAAGAACCTGGGCACAAGCGGCACCGGCGGCAATGTATTCCGCCTCGGTGGTTGAAAGTGATACCGAATTTTGCTTCTTGGAAAAACCAAGAGACAAGAGAATTTCCTAGAAAATGGCAAGTGCCACTAGTACTTTTCCTGTCGGATTTGCATCCCGCATAATCAGCGTCACTATATGAGACTAACTCATATATGCTAGATTTCGGATAAAGTAATCCAAAATCTAAAGTGTAACTTAGATAGCGAAAAATACGCTTTACCGCTACTAAGTGAGAATCCTTAGGTTGAGACTGATAACGAGCACATATACATACGGCAAACATAATATCGGGCCTACTTGCGGTAAGATAAAGTAAACTACCTATCATACCTCGATATAGACGAATGTCTACATCTTTTCCGCCTGTATCCTTATCAAGATGCGTTGTAGTGCTCATAGGAGTCTTTTTCCCGGAGGCATTCTCCATTCCAAATCGCTTTAGCAACTCCACCGTGTACTTTGTTTGGTGGATGAAGATTGCATCGTTCAATTGGCGAATTTGGAGACCTAAGAAATATTTGAGTTCGCCCATGTGGCTCATCTCAAATTGTTCCTTCATAACATTAGAAAACTCTTCGCAAAGAGCAAAGTTAGTAGCACCGAAAATGATATCATCAACATAAATTTGAACTAATAAAATATCATTATTCGCATGCTTAATAAAAAGTGTTGAATCGGCTTCACCCATTTTAAAATTCAAATCCAAAAGAAAATTCTTTAGGCGATCATACCAAGCTCGAGGAGCTTGTCTCAACCCATAAAGAGCTTTCTTTAGTTTAAAAACATGATTTGGAAAATTTTCATTTATGAAGCCCGGAGGTTGAGAAACGTAAACTTCCTCAACGACATCTCCGTTTAAAAATGCACTTTTAACATCCATTTGAAATAATTTAAAATTCTTATGGCATGCAAAAGACAATAATAATCTAATTGATTCTAATCTAGCTACCGGAGCGAAGGATTCTTCGAAATCAATACCTTCCTCTTGTCGATAGCCTTGAGCAACTAACCGAGCTTTGTTTCGGACGACGACTTGGTTTTCGTCGGTTTTGTTCTTGAAGATCCACTTTGTCCCTATGATGGTGTGGTTCTTCGATGGCAATGGAACAAGCACACATACCTCATTCCTCTCGAATTGAATGAGCTCCTCCTCCATGGCTAAGATCCAAGCGCTATCTTCGCATGCTTCATTAATATTCTTTGGCTCTATCGATGAGGCAAAGGCACAATTTGCGAAGTGGTGAACTTGCGATCTCGTCTTGACACTATCATAGATATTGCCAATGACTTGCTCATGGGGATGGTCACGGACCGAATGAAGCCGTTTGGGAATACCTTGATCACTAGGAACATTCTCAACAACTTCATTAGTTGGGTTAGTCTCAATAGAATCAATAGAATCATTAGACTTAGAATTATCAAACGAATCACATAAAACATCCAAAGAATCATTATCATTTGAAATTCTAGTTGGAACAAATCCTTCATTAAATGAGACATGAAGCGACTCCTCGATCGTTGAGGTTCGTTTGTTGAATATCCGGTAGGCTTTGCTACGCGTAGAATATCCAACAAAAATCCCCTCATCGGATCTTGGATCGAATTTGTCCAAACTACCATATGTGTTCTTAATAAAACATTTCGAACCAAAAACATGAAAAATGTTTAACTTGAGGCAACCTACCAAACAACAATTCATAACAAGTTTGTTTAGTGCCGGGCCTCAAAAGTATTCTATTAAACACATAGCAAGCGGTGTGTACCGCTTCCGCCCAAAATTGATGGCCAAGTTGGCTATCATCAAGTATAGTGCGAGCACACTCCACTAGCGTCCTATTCTTTCTCTCAACTACACCATTTTGAGGAGGTGCACGAGGGAAAGAGAAGGTGTGAGTAATACCAACTTCATCACAAAATGTCTCAAAAGACTCATCCTCAAATTCACCTCCATGATCACTACGAATAGTGACAATGGTGGTTCCTAAGAGATTTTGTACTTTCTTAACAAAAATTGTGAAGTTTTCAAAAGCTTCATTTTTATTACACAATGAAAATACCCAAGTAAATCTTGAATATTCATCTACGATGACAAGTCCATACCTTGCATTTCCTAAGGAAGCTACTCTAGTTGGCCCAAATAAGTCTAGATGTAATAGCTCTAGTGGCCGTTTAGTAGAGATGCTTTTCTTAGGTTTAAATGAAGATTTAGGAAGCTTGCCACGTTGACAACAATCACAAAAACTTTTCTTTTCAAAAACAAGCTTCGGAAAACCTTTAATAGAATTTAATTTCGAAAGCTTATAAAGTGTTCCAAAGTTCACATGTCCAAAGCGTCGATGCCATAAGTGTTGTTCACTTGTGTTGGCAACGAGACATTGTTCATATGACTTAGGAAGATCCAAAATATAAATGTCTTTATGACGAGTTCCGGAAAATAATAATTTATCATTATCTTTTCTTAAAATATGACACAATCCTTTCGCAAAACTAACTTTGTAACCTTTGTCACAAAGTTGGCTTATTGAAATAAGATTATGATTTAAACCACTAACAAGATAAACATCACTAATTAAGGGTTTAGAGGGGTTACCGACTTTACCAACACCTATGATGGTTCCGCTCTCGTTGCCTCCAAATACGACGCGGTTTCCATTCGCAATGGGAACCACTCCGGAGAGCAATCGAGCGTCACCCGTCATGTGTTTTGAACACCCGCTATCGAGTATCCAATTCCCTTTGGAGCTAAATTTAAATTTGTTGCTCCTCTTCTTTTTCTTTTCCTTGAGTACCTAAAGATAGAAACTTTCATATCATGGTACCCAAGGTCATTGGGTCCAAGGGATTAGACCTTTGGAAGCCAAGTCCAATTGGACTTAGACTTCCCCACATAATTCCTACTATGCACAACATCCGAAAAATAAGCATTCATATACTCTTGTTTTTCATCCATGCTTGTGTCCTTTGGGCTCCAAATAGTGAAAATTTTGGGAGCCATCATCCTATTGGGTGCATGCATGCGACGTTGATTTCTACGTGATGCATGTTGTGGATAGGCATACGGGACATGATGGAAAGGTGCACGACGAGAATTATTCATATGATGAGGTGGGTGTACATATGCATGTGTGGGAACACGTGCGTGAGGGTGTCTCACATGGTGTGCACGTGCCCGAGAATGTGTTGCATAAAAATCATCATACGTGTGAGACGGTGGAGTAGGACGTGTGTTCCTACGTGGCATGGTATTGGTGTACATGTAGGCATGCCCCTTCTTTGGAGGTCCACCCAAAGTGGGTTTCTTTCCGAAAGAGGGTGTGGACGAGGTGGAAGCACCATTGGTAGATGAACTACCAATAGAGTGTTTGCTCCCACTCGTTGAGGCTTCGTAAGTTGGCCTAACAAAAGTAGTGACCGACTTGGATGAATTTCCCATCATATACCCCAAGCCAATGTGGTGTTTGGCCGGAAGTAAGTCTTTTAGGATATTATCCAAGTGGCCCTTACCCTTGTTGAATTTGTTGATTTGGCCCAATGTGTCCTCATATTTCTCTTTGAGAGAACGTAAAGAAGTATCCAAAGTGGATATTTGCGATGTGAGCACATAAACACGAGATTTAAGATTCTCGTTCTCAATACTCAAAGTCGAGTTTTGAGAAGTTAAATCCGCTATCTCATGTTCTTCCGCATCCTCAATGCTAACATGTTCAAGTTTAGATTTGAGATTCACAATCTCATTTCTTAACTCTTCAACAACGGTGTCGTTGTTGGTGATGATATTCTTAGGCGATGTTTGAATGCTAGCTAGGTCATCTTTTACTTTAGTATATCTATTTACTAATTTAGTGTATTTTGACCAAAGTTGAGAGTTAGCATTCCTAAGATCGTCCATGGTTACCTCATCGCTTTCGACATCACTATCATCGGAAGAGGAGGATCCTTGATCGTGCTCCTCTCTTGCCATGAAACACATGTGCGCTTGCTCCACGTGCTCATCGTCCGACTCACCGCTTGAAGAATCATCGGAGTCGGTGAAGGTAGCTCCGACAAGTCCCTTCTTGTTTCCTTTCGTGTACTTCTTGGACTTGTCATACTTTGGCGCCTTCCACTTCTCCTTTTGCTTATTGAGGGGACACTCCGCTTTCATGTGTCCTGGCTTATTGCACTTGAAACACAAAGGAGAGGAAGAGGCGTTAGAAGAACCAAATTTACCTTTGGTCTTGAAGTTACCTTTTCGGAAGAAACGGTTGAACTTCTTGGCCATGAGTGCCATGGACTCCAAGTCCAACTCGTTTTCCGAGTCTTCATCATCGGTTGATGTGGATGTGGATGGAGAGGCTTTGAAGGCAATAGCCTTTTTCTTTGGCTCGTCTTGCTTTAGATAAGACTTCATCTTTTCTTGCAATTTGAGCTTGCTATCCTTGCGTACCTCGTACGACATTAAAGTACCCATTAGTTGAACTACGGTGTACTTATTCATGTCATTACCTTCCTCGATGGCGAAGGTGCGGTTCTCCCAAGAAGAAGGAAGTCCTTCGATAAGCTTTGAGCACTTCTCCTTTTGAGTGTAGGACTTGCCGAGGGCCTCTAACTCGTTTATTATGTCAACGAAGCGAGCGTAATATTCTTTCATCTTCTCGCCCTGTTGCATATGAAACATTTCGTAATCTTTGTTTACGACTACGAGTTTAGAGTCTCTTACCCGACTCGTCCCTTCATGTAGTATGAGGAGGGAGTTCCAAATTTGATATGCACTCTTACATGTGCATATCTTATTGAAGTCCTCGGGCTCCAATGCGCATTGCAAGGCGTTCATTGCCTTGGCATTGCTTACCTCCGCGGCGACCTCCGCGGTTGTCCATTTCTCAAAGTCTTCTTCTACGGGCTCGATGTACTCCTTCATTGTAGTCCTCCATAAAGATGCACTTCGGAGGAAGGTTTCCATCCGACATTTCCAGTACCCGTAGTTGGTACCGTTGAAGAATGGAGGCCTCGTAGAGGAATGTCCTTCCATCACCGAAGATGCTCCTTCACGGTTCCTGAAGGTGTCATAGTTGGAAGGTGGACGCACGGTCTTGTTGTCGTTGGCAGACATAGCTGAGAATCTGGCTTTGATACCAAATGTAATGCCCTACCAGCTACTGCACAAGTACTAGAGGGGGGGTGAATAGTACTTTAAAATAATAAGGAGTATAATTCCAAAATTAAATTGCAAACAACTACCAAATCAATTTGCGGAAGCTTAAATTGAATGACAACACAAAATTAACAATGCTAACAAACGATGTTAATGGGTTCGGATCCACCCAAGTCTCCCCGACTTGTTCCCGGTGATCCTACGTCCCAACCACCCGGATCCCCTCCGGATACTTAGGTTAGAAACCCTAACCTAAGATTTCCACTATGAATATCTTGTGAAAAACCTTCACAAGATCAAATCATACATGCAATGGCAAAGTGAATCCCACAACCCGGGATCACAATCTTCTCTCACAACCGAGAGAACCAATTAGCAATATTAAAGAGTTTAAATGAAATAAACAATCTTACCACAAAATCCTATACCTTGAGTTTTTCTTACCCAAATGGTGAAATGAAGGATTTGAGGAAGATGAAGTCACCAAGACCTAGCACCAAGGAAATGACCAGCAATCGGTGCCTAGGAATGAGTTGGAGACTTGGATCAAGCAATAGCTTGAAGAGCTCACCAAGAACAAGCTTCTCTCTAGATCTAGAAATGAGAGAGAATGGGTTTCTTGTGAGGAAGAGAGCTTTAGATTTGAGGGAGAATAGCTATCTCTTTTGATCTCAATGAATCTCTGAATGGAAGCTCTTACCTAGATAGAAATGACCTAGGTTCGTATTTATAGGAACCCAAAAACACAAGTTAGGTCATTCACCAACGGATAGAAATCTGTGAGACTTAGTCGGTCAAAGAACAATCACTGACCGACTAGTTCATCAACTAGTCGGTCAGTCAAACAACGTGCACCGACTAAGTGTAGATCTGAGAAGAGATAGAATTTCAGACCTAGAAATCTAGTCGGTCCAAGAAGACTGTCTGACCGACTAGTTTCACAACTAGTCGGTCAGCCAATGAACGTAGACCGACTAAGAGCAAAAAGAATTAGTCTGAGTACAAAGTGACTTAGTCGGTCCAAGAACAAAAGTTGACCGACTAAATTGTCAACTAGTCGGTCACCAAACGTTCTTAGACCGACTAACGATAAACAGTAGCTTAGGAGAATTTTAGCATGAACAGTAAGTCACAACTAGTCGGTCAAAGAAGCATCACTGACCGACTAGTTCACAAACTAGTCGGTCGGTGAGTCAACGTAGACCGACTAACTGTAAACAGTAAAGTCCAAGAAATTAAGGAATCAAACTAGTCGGTCCAAGAACATTTGCCGACCGACTAGATCACCATCTAGTCGGTCAGTACATGTTCTTGTACCAATTAACATGCACAATAAAGTCCGAATCGAAGCGCGATGCTCGGAGGAAGTTAGAATGAACTTGTGCAAGGATCCTAGAGCTACGAAATGAGCGTAATGAAGATATAGACGTAAGATATACTCAAGGCTTAACAATCTATCAATCGAAACTAAAAGACTATAAATAAAACCTTAAAGAATGATCTTTGAGAGCTTCGATTGAATCTTCATAACTTCCAAAACGGCGCAAGAGCTTCAACGAAGCTTTAGGCATGAATACGAGCTTTGGGAAGTGTTGAGATGTCGCTTTGAATGTTCTCGTGAATTTGGCGACGATCTCCAAAACTGCGCTCACAAATTGTTAGTTCATGGATTATTTATGTTTGCTCATCATCAAAACCAAATCCGGGGAGTCCAATATTCAACAAACATTGCCCAGTCGATTGGTCATTGTAGACGGGCTTCAGCGGAGTTCCACCAGATTTTGGCTCCATCAGTCAGTTGGGACTTGGCAGTGTCCACCCAAGCATGTTCTCCGATCTGAGCGGCTCTCAAATTATCTTTGGTGCTTTGCAGCCATTCTTCGGCCTTCAGAGGGCCATCTGTGCCATTCCAGGTCTTTGGGCGAAGTGACCGGAATTGTTGAATGCCTCCTCCGGGCTTCTGTTCTCCTCGGATAGCTTGAACCATCTCTCGTAATGCGAGATCCAAAATTTGATGCACTGCGGGAGGTGGTCCGTTGTTGGTCTGGTTGCTAGTTCCAGATAGGTTAGCTCCGTTGGGACTCTCAGAGGTGTTTCCGTCTATTATTTGAGTGTCACACCTGCATACATAAGGAGATGTCAGCTTAGTCGAGTATCATGTACGGTACATCCCGATTTTACTATATTGTTCATGAGATATTTTGCATGGACCTGCATGGGCCACCAAACTTGTAACGACACGCTCTCGGAGGCCCGTTACTTATTTGATATTTGCGCAGGTCCTGCAGTTTACCAGTGAAATCAATATAGCCACAATTCAGAGATGTACTAATACTCAAACCATTGTACATTATTACAGTCCAAATTAAAGTACAACAGCAAGCATCACTCTCTCTCACCAAATACATAAAGGAAATACAGAAAGGAAATGCGGAAAGGAAATACTTAGCATAGCACACTCACACCAACACAAACAGCTAAAACTCTGCAGTCTCCGGGTCGTATTCTGGCTCTGTAAACTCAGGGGCAATTTCTTCAACCTGGTTTTTCTCTGTCGGTGCCATAAATGGAACCGAAGGTAAGTCACAACAATTCTAAATATAGAAAACAAGCAGTGCACATGTATGATAAAAATTAACTAGGTACAAACAAACCAGAGTGAAAGTAAAGTACTGAGCAACTACTGTACACAGCTGAGTCGTAAAAGTAAACCGAACCGGAAAGGGGAACAACTGTACTGTGGCAAAGCAAGTGTAAAGCAAGCTAAGCAAGTAAAACATGCTACAGCAGTAGCTAAAGATACAACAAGTAAAGTACTGTGACTGCACAAGTATAGTAAGTATCGTGCATGGAACGTGTAAAGTAACGGTGACTGTATTAGCTAAAGAAAGGGTGATAATGATGAAGATCGATGGTGTTACATAATCATGATTCATGTCATTGCGGTCCAGCGGAACACGGCCAGGGAAGTGACTAAGCCAGGATCACTTACCCCCAGTCTAGCTAGGGTGATCCAACAAACTTAGCCAAGCACATTGACCAGATCATGGTCCATTGAAGGAAGCTTATCATTTTTATGTATGCCATCGACAAAGACTTTTACACTAAACTACGTAACTCAAGTCGGAGAGTACAAATATGTGACCATTGAGTTCATCTCTTGCCTGGGCGCGACCCAGACGAATGCCGAAACACAGGCACTGTACATGTAGTTTGCCGAAACTCAGGCAGCGGGACGGGATGCCGAAACACAGGCAGCGGGACGGAAAGATTGAACACTGGTCACTCCCGCACTCTATCAAACTATGAGTTACCCCAAAAACCCCAGTGAAGTGTCAAGTGTTCGATGTACAAGTTTTATACGGGATGTTCCACAAAAAGTTCCATGAGATGTTCCACCAGACATTCTACAAGATATTCCACAACATGTTTCACAAGATGTTATCAATTCCTTGTTCATGATGATAGTTAACCAGGACCACTGGTCTTAAAACCAGAAAGTAAAGCAAAGTGGATGCTAAGAAATTTGAGGATAAAGACCAGTACAACAAACATGTAATACAAAAATTGTTGGTTTAAGGATGGTAGCTTCGTTAGCACACAATTTACCCAAGTTGATGGTTGTGTGTTACAACCACCAAAGTTGAAAATTAGCAAAGTCATCTGTAGTTGATTACTTTTCCTATTAGATTAGAGTTCTAGTTCGGTTCAAGTCAATAGCCGTTCTAAGGCTATATGTGATGTCCTAAGTTCATACAAGGACACTAACAAATTTTTTAATTTTAGAATTCGTCGTGACTTACCAATTTTGAGGTTGTCGTAGCAAGCCAGAATTTGATCTAGGGATTCCTCTGAAGTTGGTGCACAAGAGTTTGTACCTGCAACACAAAAACAATGATTAGAAAACACGACATTTCTATCCAAATACTTTGATCGTTTTGATTTTCAAAACTGGCTGAAACGGTGTCAGAAAACGTTCTAAATTTTTATATAGGCTGAAAATGAAGAATATTATTTTACTGTAAGAGTAAAATATTTTCAGAAGTCATTGGTAATTTTTATAATTTTTAGAAGCTCAAAAATCACGTTAAAACCCCAATTTACTTAAGTAACGTAAACCTTCCGTAATTTATTCCGGAAGCAATACAAGTCAGAAATAATTGAATGAGCAGTTCAAACGACCGTCTCGAAGTTTACTATTTCACGTAATTTTATCACGTATCAGAGTACGCGAAAACAGAGGGCTACGGAATTTAAAATGAATTATACGTATTTAATTTTTTGGTTTAAAAAATGATTCTGGAAATAGTAAGCGTCTGACCGAGATGAGCTAGCGCTATTGGATCCAAAATAATGTTTCTGATTTTCTGGAGCTAGTCTCACATTTTTGTGGGCCATATATGTCAAGTTATGGATTTTATACCATAAAACCCTATTATTAATTAATTAAAAATACGAAAATACGAAATATCTTCGTATTTATGATCGTGCCACTGGGGGGTTTTACGCACCCACCGTTCGCTCGCGTCGACAGCAGGGAAGCTCGGTGTCGGGGGTTTCGCCGACGGTACGGCGGGGCGGCGAGCGTCTCGTCGGAGGGGGAAGAGGCATAGACGACGGTGGCGAGGGCGAGCGGCGGCAGCGGCGCTCGGGCTGTCGGGGGCCTATGCAGGCGGTGGCGGGACTCGGGGGTGCCGCTCCGGGAGGTGACGGCGTGCGGGGGCTTCGGGCGGCGCTGGAGGGCGGGCAGTGACGTCGCCGGACAGTGGGCAGCGGTCGAAGCCCCTGGGGCGAGAGCAAGAGTGAGGGAGTGATAGAGACAGGGTTACATGGTGATAGAGACATGGTTACAGGGTGAGAGCTGGAGAGCTAGCGGCTGAGCGAAATTTTTTTGAAAAGAAAACATTAGCTTAGGGATTAATCTGGGTTTAGGGGTATTTATAGGCTTAATATCCTACTATTAGTAATTAATAAGGGGGTTAGGGGTTGTTGACTAATCCTAGACATTTTAAATACGGTAGGTTAACCTTTTTTGACTAACTTTGAAAATTTTGACAAAGTGTCTAAACGTGTTAAGCATGTGGGTTAAAGTAATTAGTAATTAGGTTATATTAATTAGCTAGGGTAATTGGTGACAGTAAAATTTGTAACGAAATAACGATTTTGTCCCTACTAGTAAACGTGTCCGAAAAAATTACGAAAACATACCCATTAGATCATATCATCGCGAGGATCACGAATATGAGATCCAATTTGGTATTTGAGCTACGAAAATACGTGTTTTAGGCCAAAACGTTTAGGATGCGGGTTTGCGGGTTCTCTATCGATTTGACTTCAGAAAATTACGAAATTAATATGAGAAGCCCTAAATGATCATAGAGTGTTACTGTAGAAGTTTGAAAACGTTTTGATGGTGTTTGTATAGAAAATAAATTCATTAAGCCAAAACAGTAACAATTGAAAATGAATTTTTACCAGATTATTTAGAGGTATTTGATGGAATCCGAACTTACTAAAATACTTCATAACTAGTTTGATACTTCAAAATATTTTTATAAGAAATTTTTGAAATTGTAAAACTCCTGATCAACCATTACAAAATACGTTAAATACGTAATAATTGTTTTGAATAATACGAGTCGTTACACGTTGGAAAGAAGACTCCAAGCCCTACAACTTTGTAGCTTTCCATTTTTTTCTGAATATGGCAGAAATTAGGAGTAATCTGGTCCTCAAGTTAGTGTAGTTTCTGTTTAAAATTCCAGCACATGTATGTTTTGGTATAAAATCTGCATTAAATAGAATACTCATCCAAAGTGCATGAAAATGGATATGTGAACTCATGACACGTATATGTACAACTTCATTACATTGATATGTTCTATACAAATATCATGTAACCTAACACTATTGTTAAAACTAAGAATGCGGATTTCTTTGAGCACATATTTCCAATGAAATGGATAATGTTAGGTTGACTTCTGCACCTCATTCTTCACACCCTTCTGATGCACAATCACATGATAATGATGATGAGATAGAAGTAAGAAGGAGTAAAAGAGTTAGGAAGGAGACTAATTTAGGTGATGGTTTTTTCACTATTCGTATTGATAATGATTCTATTACATACCATGAGGCTATCACATCTCCTAATGCCACATTTTGGAAAGTAGCAATCAATAGTAGATTAGTATGTATTATGTCAAACCACGCCTGGAACTTGTTACTTTGCCCCAGATGCTAAAACTATTGGTTGCAAGTGGATATTTAAATGGATGTAAAAACCTGATGGATTTATTGTCAAGTTCAAATCTAGATTAGTTGCTAAAGGTTTCAGCCAAATGAAATACATTTTAATTCATTTGCTTCTGTCACCAATATAGCTTCTATTCGTGTCTTGGTTGCTTTAGCATCTATTCATAGTCTTGTTATCCACCAGATGGATGTAAAGACTGTCTTTCTTAATGGAGATTTGTAAGGAGAGATTTATATATATATATAACAACTTTCATTTATATACATAGTCCAGGTGCATCACTACATATACACCGCCACTCTCCACCTTACAAGACAACCAAGTCACAATACAAAGCTACAGCTCATACCAAGTGCTACATCTGAAACCCAACTCCAAGTCACCACCAATCAAGCTACCCCTGCTACCTGAAAAATGGAGAGGAGCACGTTAATGCGTGCCCCGATAGGAAACAACTTGGATTTGGAACACTATTTTAAGGTTATTAACCACATGGCAATGTAAGATAAATGAGACGTGTAAACTAAATAATGTGGCGGAAAGTAATCAGACGAGTAAGGGATCATACATGCGGTTTGATGTCAAGCTACTGCAAGAAAAAGGTTAGCATGAATAATAATACAAGTCTTCAAGCCAACATTATCTAATAAGATAAGTACAAGTGCCAGAGCTATAACACAGTGTCACAACCAAAGCAGGTAAAGGAAAGAGGAAAGTGCTACCAGCGTAATGGCCCAGTTGCCATGCACGGTAGGGTGTACATGTTTGTGCTCCAGGATGTGTGTATGCATATATACATGTGTGTGTATGTGTAATGTGAATAGTAAATATGTAGTGTGTATAGTAATTATCTATTAGTTGCATACATGTATGCCTATATGGATGGATGCATGCCTATATGAATGTGTTATCAATATACATATGGTTGCTTGAATGAGGATGTCCTGGATGTATGTGTAGTTGATAAAATGTATTATAGTGCTATGATAGTGCATTATTTATTAATGTTGGTTTATATGGTAATGTTTTGAGTGTTAGTGATGATATATTATTAATAGGGGTAGTATTATTATTCATAGTGAACATGACATTATTGTAATTAGTTGTGGTGTGTGTGTATAGTAGAGGGGAGTATGCAAGTAATGGCTATTTAGTAATTAAGTGGGATGGTGTGTGTAGAGTAATGGCTCTTTAGTAATTTGAAGAGGGTGTATGTGTGCATAGTAGCATGATGACATGTCCTACTTGGATCCTTAAGGGTTAAGGAAAAGGAAAGGAAAAGGAAAAAAGAAAAGAAAAGAAAAGTCTAGAAAAGAAAAGAAGATGAAAGAAAGAGGAGAAAACTCTAGAATCCATTCATTTCTCTTCCTCTTTCTTCCCTTTTTCCTTTATTTTTCATCATATTTCTTGTTATTTTCGGATTTCCCCTTTACTCTCACTTTTTGCCTCAATTTTTCATGGAAAAATATCCTCTCTTCCCTCCTTTAAAAGCCTAATCTATAGTGCTAGCAAGTAGAAGTTGATGGAAGCTTAAAAGAGGAGATTGTGCATGCAAATGGGAGCTTTTGTGATGGAGTTTGGAGAAGAAGTTTTCATGAGGCCAAAGCTTGGATTTTGATAAGAAAATAAAGCTAAATGAGGTAGGAATCCAATTTCCCTAGTATGCTATTTTGATTGTCATTTGTAGAAGTAAAAATCTCATCTTGGTTGATAAATTTCATCTGTTGATTAAAGCTGAAACTTGACTAAGTGCTGGGCTTAATTGGATATTAGGAATGCTTTGAAAATTTTATATGATATGCATCTCGTAGTTATGAGCAACTTTCATGTTCACAACTTTTTCCAATTCGAACAGGAATTTATGTTAAAAATTCATTATTTACAACATGTCTGCAAAGCTGTCAACCTGTACACAGTTTAGAAAAATGAAGCTTATTACCTGCACAAACACTGGAATTGCATGTTTTAGTCTCGTTGGAAAGCTAACAAGTTTTCCTCCAACTTCATCAGAGTGCTTATATTTCGAAATTCTGACGGCAATAGGCCCAAAATCAGCAACCAAGACAGACTCTGAAATCTGTCTGGAAAACAGATTTGGTAGACTTCACCAAATAATTCACTATAAATCACCTACTTATTATTTTTTCCTGAAAGTTTATCTGCGAATCCGGAACTATCATACCTACAACTTTCATTTACATTTCATTGTTATGTTCCATACAAAAATATGGAGTAAACTGCTATTCTATCTGACTGTTGTGCAATTTCCTATAAGCTGAAGTTGAGAAGTGTTGTTCTTACTCCTTATTTGTGGTAATTGCTCTTAATTATTAGTGTTCCATGATGATGGATGGTTGGCTGAAGCCATGCACTTTTATGTTCATGTTTCACTCAAAGTGTTTCATCATGTATGCTTCTCTTTTTGTTATATGTTGACTCCAAGTTGTGTATGTAATCTTTGATTAATGAAGCTATGGATGCTTATGTGATGGTGTAAGGTTGGCTTGGTTGAGGTATGGCCTTTTGTTGTGATATACGGAATTGGAAAAGGGAATGCACAAGGAGATGCATGTCCCAAGTGTATTGTGAAATGTGGAAAGGAAAGAATGGAAATGGTGGTTGCCATGTGATTCTTTTGTTACACGTTACTTTTTAATTGAAATACTAAGACATAATTAAGTCCTCTTAAATGAGGGTGACACGGGGATTGGGGGACACTATGTTGTGGGGAAAACATGAGAGGCTGGATTGGTGGTTGGTGGCCCTCCTGTTCTTGCCCGAGTGGCGGGGAGTGTCGGAAATGAGGAGAATTGGAGAAAATGTGAAGGGGAAATAAGGGGAAAACAGGGCTCCTTTAGTAAGAGCATGTCTCGGGGAGTTTGCCTGTTCCACCCCAACTGGGGGTGAGGTCCAGTCCCAAGAAGGTCTACCCACTACTTAAGGTCCAAATCACTATTAAATAACTTTCGTTACTTTTGTAGCATTTTAAATGTTGCTACTTGTACATTCTTTACTTGTAGCTTCCATGTTGTATACCCTTGTTATATGCATCACCTATTATAGTTCATGTCGCTTGCGTTTATTTTACTTATGTTGTTACACTCTTTAGTTGTTGTACTTTCGTATGTTATGCATTCAATGCTTTAAGTCATACATATGTTTCCTTTAGCTCATTCCATGCTTCAAATTTGCACCTTGCTAAGAATGCATGTAAAATAGTTGCATTTTCATAATATCATACTAGAGGGAGTTGGCATTCCTACTGGGTCACGCGTTGACGTGCCCCCGTTGACTTTTTTAGGTGTAGTTCTTGGAGATGGCAGATGGAGCTAAAGGTTGAGTTTGGAGTTCTGTAGTTGGGAGTTGGAGCTTAGATTGGGCGGTGAGGGGTAAGGAGAGAGCTATGTGTACTTTGGGTTTTCTTTTGGGGTGAGAGATGCTTGTACTATATGACTTGATGCAATGGGATGTTTGAGATGTATATGAAATTGCTCAGTGTTTGGCTTCAGTATTTCTCTCTGACTTTGTGTCGTTCTGTGTTTGTTGGTTGGCTGTTTGTTGAACACTACATGTACTATTCCCAGCAATGCGCAGTGGACCGACAGATACGTTTTAGTTCTCGTCATGTACCCTGCCTCCCTGCGTATCCCAGGGAGCGGGTCGTGACAACCGGGAGAAGAAGCAGCATACAAAACTTTTATTTAATAATTTAAGTAGTTGGAAATTTGGGTAAACTGTGTGATACCAGGACCTGGACCTCACCCCAAAGATTTGGGGTGGAAACTGCACACGACGCAGTGGACACGGGCACTGTACGCCAGGCCTCTGACCTTGCCCCGTCAGGGGACCTACCTCATGGGTCTCACCCCAAAGGTTTGGGGTAAGTATGGCACACGGTGCAGTGGACACATGCACTGTACATCGGGCATCTCTGCCTCCTCCCTAGACGATAGCAAGAGTGAGGCTCTCCACCATATACCTCTCCACACCCAAACCACATCATCACAAACGCCAATGCCCATCCACTCCCTGTAAAGGCGAGTGGGAATAATCATCACATATCACATCATCTCCTCCCCACCTTCATAGTCCAGGCCTCATATCCACAATTTACTCAAATTTCCCCCTAAACCCCAGTTTTAATAGCTCACCCCCTTATGGAGGGGATTAAGACATTTCCAAACATCAATTAAGTATTATAAGTTCCATTATAGGAATCATGATGGCATGGTACATGTTCAGTAACTTCCTTCATGGGTCATGCACCTAAGTTCCATGCCATCAGTCATCGTCTCATCACATAGCAACCTGGGTCATGCACTCTCGTGACATGTCCTCCATCATATCACATTGCACATTCACACATAATAATTTAGCCATTACATCCATGTCCCCAACATCATCAATTTATAACAGGGATCTTGATACGAGAGTATATAACCTCATTTATCAAGTTTCTCAACTTTTATTTCATTGAAACATTTTCATGAGCACGTGGTGAGCGTGACGTACATATCCATGAGCACATTAGCAAGTCAATTGGCAAGACATATCATTAGTCTACCTTTCATGTAAAAATAATAATCATGTACTATAGAGGGTAGATTAGCAACAATACACAATTCATAACACCACTTAACCATTTCAGCTTACAGGAAACGTACATGCAGTCATAAAGGATGGATGATATCACCCAAATATATGATTTATGGTGAATTGTTTGGTGAAGCCTTTCAAATCTACTTTTTAGACAGATTCTGAGGGCTGTAAAGATTGCTAATTTAGGACATGTTGCAGTCAGAATTTCGAAAAACATGCATTGCGATGAAGTTGTAGAAAAACTTGTTAACTTTACAACAAAATTCCATGGCGTATGCAGTGACTGAGATCAATTTTACTAAAATGTGTTTAGACTGAATGTCAATCAGATATGTTGTAAAGATAGAATTTTTACTCCTAATTACTGAATTGAACATATGTCAAATTGTATACGATTTGGGGGTAGAACTTCAAGATATACACAAATATAGTTTTTTCGAAAAGTAATTCAAGCCATAATGGCCAGAATTTAAGTAGAAACACACAACAGAATTTCAGGATTTTAGGGGTGGTTAGTTTGCTAAAAATTTCAAGAGATAATTAGTGAAATTAAAATATGGCACATAAATTGTGACCACCCCTAACAAATATTGAGTAAACATGATATAAAAACATAATAGAATGAAACCCTAAATAGAGTTCCAAATCCAAGTTGGATTCCTACCTCAAAAGCTTGATTTCCTTCTCTCCTTCTCTTTCTTTATTCTCTAACTTCTTCCCACTTGTAACCCATTTGAGATTCTTGATTTTTGGAGGGGTAATTAGGGTTTCGGATTGAAGAAGAAGGAGAATGGGAGGAGGGAGTGGCCGGCATAACTTGGGAGGGAGAGGAAAAGAGAAAGAGAGAAGAAAGGAGAAGATTCAAGAAAGAAAATAAAAGAATTTCTTAAAGAAAATTCTACACAACTCTTAGCTTATCACATAAGCCATGCATAAGTTAAAATGACTAAAATACCCTTCCAAAGTACCCCTCAACTTCTAGGTATTTACAACTTTGCCATTACTTTATGCACACACCTTTTTACTATACACACACTCTCTCTCAAATGACCATTTTGCCCCCTCACTTTTCTAAAAATTTACGGGGATGCCATTAACCCCTAACCCATTTCACACTAGCATGGCTTCCCTACACACACTCATGCCTGCCCACACATGCATACATGCACCACACACACGTCCAATACATACATGTTGTATTATACACACAACGTAATTCACACTTCTCCCACATTCACGTCTCGCATTATCTTTTCTTAGTCACATATTACGGCACAATCCCCATGCACTATGATATATACATCGACACACACAATTATTTCATGCCAACGTATGCATCGTAAGTAGAAACACCCCGTGTATACAGTAGAATACACGTATGGATCAAAACATGGCATGCCACTAAAGCCAACACATCCACAAGCTTCAAGAAAGGTTATAGGTAAAAGTGTATATTTTCATTGAAAGGGAAAACCCCTCTAGGGTTGAGGTGGTAAGTTGTAATCTCTTGAGAAGAGATAGTTTGTAAATTTCTCTTGGGAAGAGGTGTTGTAACTATTTGATAAGTAGTGGATTTAGCCAGGTGAGACTTGGGTGGCTAGATGTAGGATACGGGGCATGCGGACCAGTGTACATCTCTTGTTTGCGTTGTTCTTATCTTTGTGTTGGTTTTATCTCATATGCTCATTTTCACTTCATACTATTACTTGAGATAAATATTATTGATTAAGTTTAAATTGAATAACTTCTATTGTAAACTTAGGTAGGTTATCTAGAGGAATTTTATATACTAATCACCCGCTTTAATATCTATCTACAGTCCGTAGGATCCCAACATTTATTATAACTTATAAGTTGTAAGAATAAGTAAACTAGATCTTGGAAATAAAGTTTTTGAACATAAATTACCATAAAGCTTATGGAATTGCCATAGCATCCATGAGTTTAGTGGTGATTGGAATTTATCTATTATGTTAATAAGACTTAATCACTTGTCTACTTTTATTAGCATGCGTATAAGTAATTATTATGATAATCATGTTATCTAATTTTAAAAATTGGCTTTACTCTATACGAGATTAGCTTTAATACTCTACTCTATAGAAACTAAGATTAGAATTATTCTCTACTCTATTTGAGAGTGGCTTTATGGCTCTACTCTATAGAGATTAGCATTGGAATTGTGCTCTACTCTATATTAGATTGGCACAAATGCTCTACTCTATAGAGATTAGCCTTTGAACTTATGCTTTACGTTATACGAGATTGGTTTTTAATGAATCGTCATTATGCATACCGGATCATATATATCCTTTGGTATATGAAAATTTTGGTAGTAAATTTAATATTTTAATCAGAAACTTTTCATGCACTACATAAAGTTATGATTCTACTATTTGGATCAAGTAGACTACAAATACAAGTATTAGTAGTAAACATAAAGTTATAGTTCTACTATTTGGATCAAGTAGACTACAAATACAAGTAATAGTAGTAAACATGTTTTAGATAACTAGATGTAGATATTAAAGTTATCCGGTATTAATTATTACAAGACTTATGAAATAGCCACAACATCTATTAGTTAAGTGATACTTATATTTTTACTCATGTAACATCTTGTTACGCATCTAATGTTTCAATTAATTCTACATTTAACATACATCATACCCCGCAGGGAAGTTGTTATTTATGTAGATTAATTGGGTTGAGACAATTTTAGACTTTAGTAGGAGCAATCCCTTTACCCACATGTACAAAGATGTCTGTTGAGTATTGACTTCCCGGATTTGTTTTTGGATGATGAGCAAACATAAATGTATCGTACTAACTGTTTATGAGCGCAGTTACGGAGATCGTCGCCAAAATACCACGTACATCAAAAGCGACGTCTCAAGACTTCTCAATACGCGTGATCGTGTGCCTGAAGCTTCGTTGAAGCTCAAGGAGCAATACTGAAGTCAAGAAGAATGAAGATTGAAGCTTTGAAGACGGTTCGTCATGTATTTTTTATTGTCTTCTAGCTTCATAGATTAGAATGTTAAGCCTTGAGTAGGACTTACTTTATTATCTTCATTTCGCTCATTTCTTAGAGCTAGGATTATCATAGAAGCCATTAGAAACTTTCCCGAAGCCTATCGCTTCTTCCCTCGGCTTCTAGTGCATGTTAGTTAGTTCAAGTAGAAGAACCAACCGATTAGATGACGATCTAGTCGGTCGGCAATTCCTCTTGAACCGACTAGAATGCCTTGCTCATTTCAGCTCATTCCCTGTTGATCAATTAGTCGGGCAAAGAATAGTCACCGACCGACTAGATGACGATCTAGTCGGTTAGGAATCCTTCTTAGACCGACTAGTTATCATTGCCTGATTTCAGCCTGAGCTACTGTTTACAGTTAGTCGGTCAAAGCACAACGACCGATCGACTAGTTGAGAAACTAGTCGGTTGGAAGTTGCTCTTAAACCGACTAGCTGTCTTTGTTTCCAGCCTTGTGTTTTTCTATCTTAGTCGGTCAAAGAACACTCACCGACCGACTAGATGATGATCTAGTCGGTTGGCAAGTCTTCTTAGACCGACTAGTTCATATTACCTGGAACTTCATCTTTTGGCTGTCGAGCTGTTAGTCGGTTCATGTTGAATCACCGACCGACTAGTTGATGAACTAGTCGGTCAGTGATCCTTCTTTGACCGACTAGTCTGCTTCAGAATAGAGCTGTTCGAGCTTTAATTGAAACGTTTTTCTCTCTCTCTCTCCTCTATCCTATATATACTTGGAGGGATTCTTTCCTAGTATTCAAGGCTGCCATTTTAGAGGTTTAGAGATTTCAAAGAGAAGCTATTCAACTCCATTCTAAAGCTTTCTCTTCCTCATAAGAATCTCTCACTCAACTCTTTGAGCAATATTCCTCAAGAGAGATTCTCTCCATTGTGAGCCTTCCAAGCCAAGAGCTTGATCCAAAGTCACCATCCTCCATCCTAGCCTTCGATCGCTGATCTTATTGGTGGAGATTCGGTTTGGTGACATTCTCTCCTCAAAATCCATCTTTGCCCTAATTTGGTAAGTTATATTCAAGGCATAGGATTTTGTGGTAAGTGTTTCATATTTCATTTCAATTGATATTGCAATTGTGTCTCTCGGTTGTGAGAGAGGGTGTGATCTCGGTTTGTGGGAGTCACATGTCATTTGTATGATTTGGTCTTGTGAAGGTTTTTTTCACAAGAATTTCATAGTGCTGAATCTTGGGTTAGAGGTTTCTCACTCAAGTATCTGGAGGGGATCCGGATGGTTGGGACGTAGGATCACCGGGAACAAGTCGGGGAGACTTGTGTGGATCCGAACCCGTTACATGTTTTGTTTGCGTTTGTTAATTCTTATTGATTGTTGTTTATTCCGCATTATCGTTTGTTAATTGCACAATAGTTAGGAATAACTCTCTTGATTATTTTAAGTACTATTCACCCCCCTTAGTACGTGTGCAGTAGCTACCACAGGACACTTCAATTGGTATCGGAGCCAAGGTTAAAGCTACAAGGTCATAGCTATGACAAACAACGACTACAACGTCTTCAAGGATCGTCAAGGAGCTTCTTCAGTTTTGGAAGGGCTATCCTCAGTTAGGCCTCCTCACTTCAATGGTACCAACTATGGGTACTGGAAATGCCGGATGGAAACCTTCCTCCGGAGCGCTTCACTTTGGAGAGCCACGATGACGGAGTATGTCAAGCCCGCCGAACAAGATTTCGCGAAGTGGACTACCGCGGAGGTCGCCGCGGAGGTAAGCAATGCCAAGGCAATGAACGCCTTGCAATATGCGTTGGAGCCCGAAGACTTCAACAAGATATGCATATGTAAGAGTGCATATCAAGTATGGAACCAACTCCTCATCTTGCACGAAGGAACGAGTACGGTAAAAGATTCTAAACTCGTTGTCGCTAACAAAGAATTTGAGTTGTTTCACATGGAACATGGTGAAACTATGAAGGACTACTATGCTCGCTTCGTGGACATATCCAACAAGCTGGAAGCGCTTGGAAAGATCTACATCCAAAAGGAGAAAGTCGCGAAGATAATCGACGGACTTCCTTCTTGTTGGGAGAAACGTATCTTCGCCATCGAGGAAGGTAATAATATGAACAAATATACCGTTGTTCAACTAATGGGTACCTTGTTGCCTTACGAGGTACGCAAGGAAAGTAAGATCAAGATGAAGGAGAAGATGAAGGCATACTTGAAGCAAGACGAGCAAAAGAAAAAGGCTATTGCATACAAGGCCGCTCCATCTACCGATGATGAAGAATCGGAATAAGAGTTGGACATGGAAGCTTTGGCCGATTTGGCAAAGAAGTTCAACCGATTCTTCCGACAAGGTAAGTTGAAGAGTAAATCAAAATTTATTTCGACTAATGTTTCTACTCCCGTGTGTTATAAATGCAACAAGCCAGGACATATCAAGCCGGATTGTCCCCTAAGCAAACACAAGGAGAAGTGGAAGGCATCCAAGTACGACAAGTCGAGAAAGCACAAGAAAGGACTTGTTGGCACATTCACCGACTCCGAAGAGGAGTCCTCAAGTGGAGAGTCGGATGATGAACGCGTGGAGAAAGCACACACGTGCTTCATGGGAAAAGAGGATCGTGATCGAGAGACCTCCTCCGATGGAAGCGAGGATGAAGGCGATGAGGTAACTATAGATGAACTTAGATTAGCCAACGAACAAATTTGGAATAAGTTTTCTAATTTGGCTACTAGATTTATTAAGACTAAAAATGAGCTAGATAGTCTTAAAACCTTGCCTAAGCTTATCATCGTCAACAACGACACCGTTGTTGAAGGGTTGAGAAATGAGATTGTAAATCTCAAATCTCAACTTGAGCATGTTCATATCGAGGATTCGGATGAATATGTGATAGCGGATTTGACGTCTCAAAACTCAACTTTGAGTATTGAGAATAAAAATCTCAAGTCACGTGTTTGTGCACTCGCATCGCAAGTGTCCACTTTGGATGCTTCTTTGCATTCTCTCACCAAGAAGCATGAGTGCACATTAGGTCGAATTCATGAATTCAATAAAGGTAAGGGCCATTTGGACAATATCCTAAATGACTTACCTCCGGCCAATCATCACATTGGCTTGGGGTATAAGATGGGAGATTCATCCAAATCATCCGTCACCTTTGTTAGGCCATCTTCCGAAGCTTCTACTAGTGGGAGTAAACACTTCATGGGTAGTTCTTCTACCAATGGTGCTTCCGCTAGGTACACACACACCTATTTGGAAAGAAACCCACTTTGGGTGGACCTCCAAAGAAGGGTCATGCTTTCATGTATACCATGCCACGTAGGAACACACATCCTACTCCACATGTTAGCACATATGATGATTTTTATGCTCCGCATCCACGAGCACGTGCACCCCATATGAGACACACTCATGCACGTGTTCCTCTACATTCATATGCTCATCCTCATCGTCATATGAACAATTATCATCATGCATCTTATGCCTATCCACGACATGCATCACGTAGAAATCAACAACGCATGCATGCTCCCAATAGGAATGTGGCTCCCAAAATATTCACCATTTGGAGCCCAAAGAACACAAGCATGAAAGAAAAGCAAGCATATATGAATTCGTATTTTTCGAATGTCGTGAACAATGATGATTATGTTGGGAAGTCTAAGTCCAATTGGACTTGGCTTCCAAAATTCTAATCTCTTAGGACCCAATGTCCTTGGGTACCATGGAAGGATATTTTATCTTTAGGTACTCAAGGATAAGAGAAGGAGCAACAAATCTAAATTTAGCTCCAAGTCTTACATTTTTTAGGTTCAATCCATCATGGGATACCAACCCTACCAACTCCGTGATTTGCAAGGATTTTCACTCAAATGGAGTTGATGGTGCTTAAGCGATGCACCAATGTAGGGGGAGCGTAATGGTGTAAGTATATTCTTACACTTGATATACATTTGGTATCCATGTATGTTGTATAAATGCATTGTTAGAATATTACGATTGGTATCATTTTGTTTCAATTAGTATGCTAGAATTGCATATGCCATAAGTTCTATGATGTTCTATCTATTGTTGGCATAACTCTTTTGCATATTACTTTTGGTATCAATTTGCTATATTTTGATATTCACATTGGATTTTTGTCTCTGATGTTGATTTCATCGTTCGACGATTATCTTGATTAAATAGATTTGCTTTCATGAAAACATAGAATTGTTTTCCATGCACTATTTAACTAAGAATGTTGATTTTGGAGAGCATGTTCCAAAACTCAATAAGTGAAATTGATTTGAGTTTTGATGATTCTGGATTTCGATTTTCGCCTATGGCTTGATGATTTCGTTTTTCGATTTCACCTATGGCTTGATGATTTCGTTTTTCAATTTTCGCCTATGGCTTGATGATTTCGTCTTTCGATTTTCGCCTATGGCTTGAGGATTTCGTTTTTCTTTTTTCGACTTTGGTCTCATTGGCACGCTTTGTTTTCATTCGGTATTTTACATTTGGTAGTTTACTTTGGTGTCATTTGGACCGTCGTCGTATTCTTCGACTCCTGTGTTTTTTAGCCATTGTATTTGGCGTTGATCTCCTCCCGCTCTTTTTGCTAATGCCAAAGGGGGAGAGAATTAATAATGACAATGTGCTAATGGATAATTCAAAGCAATTTACCATGAATCTAATTTAATATGTTAGATTCAGGGGGAGTGAAGATATAAAAATGGATTTAGATCCTATATGTCAATAATTGGTTCAGATTTTATATTTCCCTCGTCTGCTTGATGCGTATGAATATTATTGAATACGGAACTAATGTGTCATCAATGTAGGGGGAGAAGTAAATTTCATTTGAATCATTATTAATGATTATTATTTATGTTGGTTTGTCATCACCAAAAAGGGGGAGAATGTTGACAATGTGCTAATGGATAATTCAAAACAATTTACCATGAATCTAATTTAATATGTTAGATTCAGGGGGAGTGAAGATATAAAAATGGATTTAGATCCTATATGTCAATAATTGGTTCGTATTTTATATTTCCCTCGTCTGCTTGATGCGTATGAATATTATTGAATACGGAACTAACATGTCATCAATGCAGGGGGAGTAAGTAAATTTCATTTGAATCATTATTAATGATTATTATTTATGTTGGTTTGTCATCACCAAAAAGGGGGAGAATGTTGAGTATTGACTCCCCGGATTTGGTTTTGGATGATAAGCAAACATAAATATCTCGTACTAACTGTTTGTGAGCGCAGTTACGGAGATCGTCGCCAAAATACCACGTACGTCAAAAGCGACGTCTCAAGACTTCTCAATACGCGTGATCGTGTGTCTGAAGCTTCGTTGAAGCTCAAGGAGCAATACTGAAGTCAAGAAGAATGAAGATTGATGCTTTGAAGACGGTTCGTCATGTATTTTTTATTGTCTTCTAGCTTCATAGATTAGAATGTTAAGCCTTGAGTAGGACTTACTTTATTATCTTCATTTCGCTCATTTCTTAGAGCTAGGATTATTATAGAAGCCATTAGAAACTTTCCCGAAGCCTATCGCTTCTTCCCTCGGCTTCTAGTGCATGTTAGTTGGTTCAAGTAGAAGAACCAACCGACTAGATGACAATCTAGTCGGTCGGCAATTCCTCTTGAACCGACTAGAATGCCTTGCTCATTTCAGCTCATTCCCTGTTGATCAATTAGTCGGTCAAAGAATAGTCACCGACCGACTAGATGATGATCTAGTCGGTTAGGAATCCTTCTTAGACTGACTAGTTATCATTGCCTGATTTCAGCCTGAGCTACTGTTTACAGTTAGTCGGTCAAAGCACAACGACCGACCGACTAGTTGAGAAACTAGTCGGTTGGAAGTTGCTCTTAAACCGACTAGCTGTCTTTGTTTTCAGCCTTGTGTTTTTCTCTCTTAGTCGGTCAAAGAACACTCACCGATCGACTAGATGATGATCTAGTCGGTTGGCAAGTCTTCTTAGACCGACTAGTTCATATTGCCTGGAACTTCATCTTTTGGCTGTCGAGCCGTTAGTCGGTTCATGTTGAATCACCGACCGACTAGTTGATGGATTAGTCCGTCAGTGATCCTTCTTTGACCGACTAGTCTGCTTCAGAATAGAGCCGTTCGAGCTTTAATTGAAACGTTTTTCTCTCTCTCTCTCCTCTATCCTATATATACTTGGAGGGGTTCTTTCCTAGTATTCAAGGCTGCCATTTTAGAGGTTTAGATATTTCAAAGATAAGCTATTCAACTCCATTCTAAAGCTTTCTCTTCCTCAGAAGAATCTCTCCCTCAACTCTTTGAGCAATATTCCTCAAGAGAGATTCTCTCCATTGTGAGCCTTCCAAGCCAAGAGCTTGATCCAAAGTCACCATCCTCCATCCTAGCCTTCGATCGCTGATCTTATTGGTGGAGATTCGGTTTGGTGACATTCTCTCCTCAAAATCCATCTTTGCCCTAATTTGGTAAGTTATACTCAAGGCATAGGATTTTGTGGTAAGTGTTTCATATTTCATTTCAATTGATATTGCAATTGTGTCTCTCGGTTGTGAGAGAGGGTGTGATCCTGGTTTGTAGGAGTCACATGTCATTTGTATGATTTGGTCTTGTGAAGGTTTTTTCACAAGAATTTCATAGTGCTGAATCTTGGGTTAGAGGTTTCTAACTCAAGTATCCGGAAGGGATCCGGGTGG
Organism: Scilla litardierei; assembly: GCA_030789695.1. Taxonomy (NCBI): domain Eukaryota; kingdom Viridiplantae; phylum Streptophyta; class Magnoliopsida; order Asparagales; family Asparagaceae; genus Scilla; species Scilla litardierei. Next base: position 8,998,041 of record CM061132.1, read on the forward strand.
TTGGGACGTAGGATCACCGGGAACAAGTCGGGGAGACTTGGGTGGATCCGAACCCGTTACATGTTTTGTTTGCGTTTGTTAATTCTTGTTGATTGTTGTTTATTCCGCATTGTCGTTTATTAATTGCACAATAGTTAGGAATAACTCACTTAATTATTTTAAGTACTATTCACCCCCCCTCTAGTACGTGTGCAGTAGCTACCACAGGACACTTCTTCCATTAATAGTAAATTAAATTGGTCTTAATTAAAGTTTAGCAATGAATTTATAGCACCTCTACCAATAAAAAGGTCAATTCATTACTAATAAAATACAGATTATTTGTTCTAGCTTAGTTATGTTTTATAAATTTTTCTTAATGATGGAAACATAAATTATAAATTGCTAGGGTTTAAAATATAAAATAGTAAACGTGTACCTATTCCTTTCCGGATAGCATTTTCTAACTACAATACAAGCAGTTATTGATTTAGAAGAATCGACATTAATTTCCATAAGATTGAAGTTAAAATTATGAGCATTGGTGATCTTTGAGCACATGAAGTTATATTCATGATGTTGACCGATTTACTAAAGTATTTACAGTCATTTTATTAAAAGGTCATATAAAGAATATACGCTAAATATTGATATGATAATTGTCATTTTAATGATTTTATACAACATGTCTATATATATTTAATTTTAACGTTGTTACTATTTTAGAAATGACTTATAAAGTGTACACATTATATCTAAGTCATGTGAAAATTATTTATGAAGCAAATAAAAGTTGGACTCGGAATAGTCAAGTATCCATTCATTAAGTTATTTGCATAAGGTTGCTTGCATAAATGTATTTGTATATGTTGATAATCAATCTCTATGGTGGGGCCATAGATCATATATATAAATTAAGATGGATACCAAGGGTCTTTTACAATCATGGTGGATACCAAAGGTCCTAATACCAAAGGTCACAAGGCCTATTCATAACACTTTCGCTTATCCATCCACATTGTAATCTCGACATATGAATACTTCAGGATTCATAGTGCTTAGAGTATCACAAGGGGTGGATACTTCTGGATCCTAATTTAGAGACTACAAGTCTCTTTAATTTCCACTGTTCTGTGGATATCACTAGGGGTGAATAAATCTGGATCCAGAGTTAATGTGGTTGCCTCGTTAAAATCTTTAGCTATATATGGAAAACCAATGGGAAAAACCATAGCTAAGGGAAAAGAGTACAACTCTACATTTAACTCACCCTGATCTGTAAAAGCTTCAAGCTTGCAGATCTCCAAGGCATCTATACATCAATCTCATTTACAACGTTCCGAGAAAAAAATACAAAATACAAGCATCACTCATCTATACAAATATCGCTCATATATGGCAGCTACTGAATCTAATGGAGCTCCTCTGAAGATGTGTGCTCTGTCTCGTCGCCTTTGATGTAGACTTCTCAAGGATAAGCTAGGGAAGTGGCATGATCTGCAGACTCGGTAGATAGCTCCACGTCTCTAGCCTCTAACCCAGTCGTCACTGTGTCTGCGAGTTACTTCAGGTCGTAGCTATGCATACTTTTGATTTGCTTCTTGGATGATGAGCTTCTCGAAATGGTGGGATGATGTTTGCCTTAGTCGCATGCTTTGCAGATTTCTAGGATGTGGCAGTCCTTCAAGGTAGTCATCGCGATGATTTATTACCTGCATCTGCAAATACATTTAACATGGAGGATGATCCTTTATAGTATTGACCCTTGGAGGTAGCGCAGAAGATGCGTAGCTCCGGTCTAGTGACGCGCTACATGCGTTGCACTGTATCTGGCTAAATAGATTTACTATCGACGCTGTATAGAGAAGTGTGCAGTTAGCCAGATAAAGAAGTGTATCAAAGACACTCAAGAAAGGCACTTCAGGACCTAGGATATCATTTTCCTCTTCCAGCGAACAGAAGGGGTCTTTATGTAAATCCATACAACCAATTGGTGTATTTAGTGGATTACAATTGTCCATGTATCTTCATCAACTTCGGGTGTATCAAGGTAAATGTCACATGATTTTCACCTTCCGGATGTTATTTCTTCTGCTAGATGATTTTGTCATCTGTTGGATAATATTTTCATCTTCTGGATGAGAGTTTCATCTTCTAGATGATGTGTTCATCTTCTGGATGGGAGTTTCATCTTCTGGATGATGTGTTCATCTTCTGGATGAGAATTTCATCTTCTGGATAAGTGTTAAGCCAAGATTTTTGCCTAGTTCTTTCATATCATAATTGATAGTTAGGCTAAACAGATATTTCGGTTTTCTCTTCAAGAGATCCGATGAGATTTGAGTCATTTGAAAATATAATCCCAAATCATTTTCTTTGACTTTTTAAAGATGCAAAGACAACTTTTGGTAGGAGTGTCATGGCCTGTTTAGCTCTATACGGAGACTGATACGGTAGCCCACTACACACGAGTAGAGAGAGTATAATGAGTTAATAAGAGGGATATGGCATGAATGTGACTCGTGGCAGTCATGTAAATTTGTGAAACATATAGGGGCATTTTGGTCATTTGACTACACGGGTGGAAGGGTGTGTGTGGAGTAAAAGTGGGTGTGTAAAGAGATGTCAAACTTGTAAATTTATAAAGAGTAGGTTTGTGTGTGAGTGGCTAGTGTGAAAAGGGATGGGTTTAGTGGCAAGCTCGTAAATTTTTAGGAGGGTTAGGGGCAAAACGGTCTTTTGGCCAAAAACTGCTGTGTGTACATCCTGGAGTTGTGTGTGCATAAAGTAATGGCAAACTTGTAAATACTTGGAAGTTGAAGGGTAATTTTTGAAAGGGTATTAGGGTAATTTTGCCATATGCATGCTTATCTTGAAGAGAAATCTAGAATTAGGATTTTTTTTATTTCAATTCTACATCCTTCCTTAACTTTCTTCTCTTCTCTTCTCTTCTCTTCTCTTTTCTTCATTCAACCTTATCCTACTTACCTATGGCCGAAATTTCCCCCTTCCCCTTGCCAATTTTTCAAGCTCCAAAACCCTAATTTTATTCCAAGAAATTGAAGGAACCCCTAGCTCACTTCAAGGAGACAGAAAGGAGAAAGAAGAGAAAGAGAAGAGAGAAAGGAGAAGGAGATTATTGAGGTAGGATTCTAACTAAGACTTGGGAATTTTTATTTAGGGATATGAGAATTTTAGCATGTTATTTAAGTTGTTTATGAACTTAATTTCATGTATCATGTTTGATTTAGTCCCAAAGATCCAATCTTTCCCATGTATTTCCTAGCAAATCACTCTCTGCTGAAAAACAGAATTCTGTAGGTGTGTTTACACATCAATTTTAATTTCTGTAGTCGGAATTAGATTCTGAAAAAAATATATCCATGTAGCTCATGAAGTTCTACCCCAATTTCATATAAAATTTGCTATATGTTGAATTCAATAAGTAGGAGAAAGAATTCATTATTTACAAGATATCTGAAAATCTGTCAAGCTGTACACAGTTCAGAAAAATGATTATAACTGCCTGCATACTCTATGGATTTTATTGATTTTGGTCTTGTTGGAAACTTAAGAAGTTTATCTAGATGTTCATCATAGTGCTCATATGTCGTAATTCTGGCTCCAAAAGGCTTAAAATTGGCTTTGAAGACAGGTCTAGAAATCTGTCTGCAGAACAGTTTTGACACACTTGACTAAATAATTCCCTATAAATCTAATACTTCATATTTCTGCCTAAACTTTTATGGGTGCACTCATGACTAGTATATCTCCAACTTTAATTCAGTAAGTTTTCTCAAATTCACATGATAAACTAATGAAATATGCTGACTTTTTTAGTTGCTCCTGCAATTTCAGTATGTTAGTATGTTCGAATGGAATTGGATTGTGTTGTAATGTTAATTTTCTATCTTGGTATACATGAATGATATTGTTTACTATAAGAAAGTTTGATTATATTATTTGCTACATTTAATGATGTGACATGTCTCATTTATATGGCGAACGCAATATGTTCGTTAAAATGCCCAAAAGAATTGAAAATTAGAGAAACTTGGAAAATGGCCATTAAAATTGTCGTGCCATGTATTACATTCGTAAATTTGTGTATGGCCAATGAATTTTATGACACATGACATATTAACAGGGTTGTCTCGATCTGCTCTAAGGCGGGTGAGCATCCTGGAATGGGGTTGGGGGAAGTTTGGGTATAACTTAACTATAAGGGGCTGGACTGAGAAGTTGGGAGATTGATATGTGATATGAGATATCTACACCCACTCGCCTTTACCGGGAGTGGAGGGGACATACGGAGGTTGTGTTACTATGTGGTGAGCCTCACTCTTGCCAGGGATGGGGGAGCTGAGAGGCCCGACGTACAGTGCTCGTGTCCACTGCGTCGTGTGTTATATTCACCCCTCATTTGGGGTGAGGTCCAGGCCCTTACCTTTAAGTGATACCCATGCTTCCAAATATATTACTAACATCAACTAACTAATGTACACATATGTGTTGTTATTGTTGCCTACTGGTGTGTTGTACTTTTACCTTGGTTGCATGTACTCTTATTGTCGTTATACTCATAATCCTAAATAATTTTTCCTGCCCTTGTTAGTTTCCTACTGGGCACGTTTGACGTACTCATTTTACTTTTCAGGTCTTGAGCAGAGGTCACCAGAGCTGAGTCTCCTATAGGAGATTCCTTAGATGTGGGTTGGGGTTTGGGTATATCACTCTTTTGGGATGTGTCTTGTAGTGTGAGTTGGGTAGAGTGGGGAATGAGTTGTCTTTTGTAGTTATGTTATATGTCGGTGGCTTGTAGCACTTCTCATGTATGTACTATAGACAGTTCACTTGTACTTGATGCTGGTGTGTGGTACGTTCCTTAGTTATGTGGTTTTGTGGATATGTACTCTTGTGATGTATCTGTGATGTATGATCCCAGCAAGTTATGTGGATGAGTATGATGCTGAGTTTTCTTTGCTGAGCAAGTTTGCCCCGGAGCTTGTTTCGACCGATGCAGCCGCGAGCTCTTCCAACTGGTCCGCAGCGACCATCTCTTCCGGCACCAGCCGGGTCAGGCACACCAGCCCCTAGAGGACCTTCCTTGCCTCCTCAGTGGCAGGCTTTTAAGAAGACAAACTCTGCTCCAAAATCCCAGGCCTTTACGATGACGTCGGTAAAGGCAGAAAACTCAGGCCAGGTTATCACTGGTATAGTTCTAACCCTCTCTTTACTTTATAATATATCACATGTTGCTCAGTTATGATAGGTGTTGGTTTGATTTCTTGTTGGCTTCTAGGTATGGTTAAAGTAGCATCTTTTCCTGCCTTAGCACTTTTTGATTCTGGGGCTTCACACTGTTTTCTGTCCCGAGAATTTGTGGACAAAAATTCGATACCGGTAGACTCCTTCACTGTTAGTTGGAATATTCACACAGGGAATGGTGTGATCAGGAGTACTTCAGGGCTCCGTAGTTGTCCAGTGGAAATTTGTGGTCGAGAGTTATATGCTGACTTCCTCGTGATTGAGATGCCCACCTATGAAGCGGTGTTTGGGATGGATTGGTTGGCGATGTTTTGTGCCACTATTGATTGCAAATTAAGGAGGGTAGTCTTCCAGATTCCTGATCATCCAGAATTTTAATTCAGGAGTGGTAGTTGCACATTAGAACCTGTAAGATTCAAAGCAACCCCAGTAGAAGTAGAAGTGTTGGCAATGGCCATGGAGGCGGAGCTAGTCTTACCCAGGGTTGTGCGAGACCTTCCTGATGTCTTCCCCGATGACATTTATGGACTTCCACCTGATCGATCATTGGAATTCACCATTGATTTGATACCAGGCACGCAACCCATTGCGAAGGCCCCTTATCGTATGGCACCACCTGAGCTGGCTGAGCTTCGTAACCAGTTAAAGGACTTGTCAGAGCGAGGGCTGATACAGCCAAGCGTGTCATCCTGGGGAGCACCAGTACTTTTGGTAAATAAGAAAGATGGATCCCGAAGGATGTGTATTGATTACAGGAGTTGAACAAAGTGACAATAAAGGATAAGTATCCACTTCCTCGCATCGATGATCTCTTTGATCAGCTTGGAGGATCTCGAGTGTACTCAAAGTTAGACTTACGGAGCGGTTATCACCAGATTAAGGTTCGAGGGTCCGATGTACCAAAGACAGCTTTTCGAACCCGTTATGGACATTATGAGTTCCTGGTGATGCCCTTTGGTTTGACTAATGCTCCAGCTACCTTCATGAGATTAATGAATCAGGTATTCTTTGACTATTTGGACAAGTTCGTGGTAGTCTTCATTGATGATATCCTGATATATTCCAAAGATGAGGAAGAGCATGCAGAGCATTTGAGGATTGTTTTGGAGACTTTGAGGCAGCATCAGTTATATGCTAAATACAGTAAGTGCCAATTCTGGCTATCTAAAGTGGCTTTTCTGGGGCACATAGTTTCAGGAGAAGGCATATCAGTTGATCCAGAAAAGGTGGCTGCAGTGGAGAAATGGCATGTCCCCAGGACGGTTTCGGAGATTAGGAGTTTCTTGGGATTGGCTGGCTATTACAGGAAGTTCATCAAAGATTTCTCTAAGATCGCGGCACCACTTACTCACCTGACTAAGAAGGATGTTGCTTATGTGTGGTCTGAGGAGTGTCAGCATGCATTCGAAGAGTTGAAGAGAAGGTTGACTATTGCGCCAGTTCTGACGATTCCAGACCGTTCTGGAGGATTTGAGATTTTCTGTGATGCCTCTGGCAAAGGGCTTGGGTGTGTCCTACATCAGCATGGACGTGTGGTAGCTTATGCTTCTAGACTTCTAAAGGTGCATGAGCTAAATTACCCTACATATGACTTGAAGCTGGCAGCCGTGATTTTTGCCCTAAAGCTGTGGAGACATTATTTGTTAGGGGAGCATGTCAAGGTGTACACCGACCACAAGAGTTTGAAGTATGTGTTCACCCAGAAGGAGCTCAATATGAGACAACGTCGGTGGCTCGAGTTGATGGCAGAATATGACATCGATCTCCAGTATCACCCTGGGAAGGTAAACATGGTCCCTGATGCACTCAGTAAATATCCTGCTGTGATGATATTGACCTCTCAGCCTCAGCTCCAGTGGGCACTGCGACAAATGGAGGTAGAGGTTGTTCTTCCAGGTGTTAAGCAACCATGTTGGGTTTGCAAGTCCAGTCTGATCTGGTGGACCGAATCAAGGTCGCACAATCAGGAGATGAAAAGTTAAAGAGGATACGAGAACAGGTAGAGGCCAGACTTCGAACCGATTTCCGCATTCACGAAGATGGCTCTCTTAGATTTGGGACTCGGCTATGTGTGCCGGCTGGTGCTATCCGACAGGAATTGCTTAAGGAGGCCCATAGCTCCCCTTATTCTATTCATCCAGGCGGGACAAAGATGTATCGTGACCCGCGACAACATTATTGGTGGCATGGGATGAAGTGTAGTATAGCCAGAAGTGTGGCCTCATGTTTGGTCTGTCAGCAGGTGAAGGCCGAACACCAAAGAGTTGCAGGTCTGTTGCAGCCTCTTCCCATTCCAGAATGGAAATGGCAACATGTGATGATGGACTTTGTGACTAGGCTACCCCGTACACCTAAGGGGAATGACGCAATTTGGGTAATCGTTGATCGCTTGACCAAATCTGCACATTTCATTCCCTTCCGGGTTGGACAGTCTACCGAGCATTTAGCACGAAGATACATGGAGGAGATCGTGAGGCTTCATGGAGTTCCTGTTTGTATAATCTCTGATCGGGACACTAGATTCACCTCACATTTTTGGAGAAGTTTGTAGTCTAGTTTGGGGACTCATCTCAAGTTTAGCACAGCATATCATCCTCAGACGGATGGGCAGTCTGAGCGAGTTATTCAGATTCTTGAGGACATGTTGAGAGCTTGCATGCTGGACTTTAAAGGATCCTGGGAAGATCACTTGCACTTGGTGGAATTTGCTTACAACAATAGTTATCAAGCAAGTATTGGAATGGCACCATTTGCTGCCTTGTATGGAAGGAAGTGCAGTTCGCCGCTAAACTGGGACGATGTTGGGGATCGTGAAATCTTAGGACCTGATTTGGTGGTGGAAGCGATCGATGTGGTACGGACAGTCAAGGAGAATCTTCGTATCGCTCAGGATCGCTATAAGCATTGGGCAGATACTAAGAGGCGTCCATTGGAGTTTCAGCCAGGTGATTATGTGTTCTTGAAGATCTCCCCGACACGTGGCACGATTCGGTTTGGTAGCGAGGAAAGTTGAGTCCAAGGTTCATTGGTCCATTCGAAATCTTGGCTCGTGTTGGTGAGGTTGCCTATCGCCTTGCCTTGCCACCCTCCCTTGAAGGCGTCCATAATGTGTTTCACGTATCTCAGCTTCGGAAATATGTGGGGGACCCTAGTCATATCGTCGACTTCTCAGAGATTGAAGTGCGCCCTGACTTGACTTATGAACAGCAACCAGTTGCCATTCTGGATCGGAGACAGAAGATACTGAAGAAGAAGGCCATAAATCTAGTAAGGATTATGTGGCAGCAAGAATCTCCTGGTGAGTCCACATAGGAGCGCGATGACGAGATGAGAGACAGATACCCCCACCTGTTTACGTAAGTTTCTTGACCCTGTATCAATATCTTGTTTGATAACTATGAGTGTAAAAATTTGTGGAGAATGGTGTAGGGTAATAAATAGATAGGTCCTGGGAATTAGAAGTATTTTCTTCCTAGACTAGAACCCTTGAACTTGGAAAGTTCGAGGACGAACTTTAGTTTAAGGAGGGTAGGATGTCATGGCCTGTTTAGCTCTATACGGAGACTGATACGGTAGCCCACTACACACGAGTAGAGAGAGTATAATGAGTTAATAAGAGGGATATGGCATGAATGTGACTCGTGGCAGTCATGTAAATTTGTGAAACATATAGGGGCATTTTGGTCATTTGACTACACGGGTGGAAGGGTGTGTGTGGAGTAAAAGTGGGTGTGTAAAGAGATGTCAAACTTGTAAATTTATAAAGAGTAGGTTTGTGTGTGAGTGGATAGTGTGAAAAGGGATGGGTTTAGTGACAAGCTCGTAAATTTTTAGGAGGGTTAGGGGCAAAACGGTCTTTTGGCCAAAAACTGCTGTGTGTACATCCTGGAGTTGTGTGTGCATAAAGTAATGGCAAACTTGTAAATACTTGGAAGTTGAAGGGTAATTTTTGAAAGGGTATTAGGGTAATTTTGCCATATGCATGCTTATCTTGAAGAGAAATCTAGAATTATGATTTTTTTTATTTCAATTCTACATCCTTCCTTAACTTTCTTCTCTTTTCTTCTCTTCTCCTCTTTTCTTCATTCAACCTTATCCTACTTACCTATGGCCGAAATTTCCCCCTTCCCCTTGCCAATTTTACAAGCTCCAAAACCCTAATTTTATTCCAAGAAATTGAAGAAACCCCTAGCTCACTTCAAGGAGACAGAAAGGAGAAAGAAGAGAAAGAGAAGAGAGAAAGGAGAAGGAGATTATTGAGGTAGGATTCTAACTAAGACTTGGGAATTTTTATTTAGGGATATGAGAATTTTAGCATGTTATTTAAGTTGTTTATGAACTTATTTCATGTATCATGTTTGATTTAGTCCCAAAGATCCAATCTTTCCCATGTATTTCCTAGCAAATCACTCTTTGCTGAAAAACAGAATTCTGTAGGTGTGTTTACACATCAATTTTAATTTCTGTAGTCGGAATTAGATTCTGAAAAAAATATATCCATGTAGCTCATGAAGTTCTACCCCAATTTCATATAAAATTTGCTATATGTTGAATTCAATAATTAGGAGAAAGAATTCATTATTTACAAGATATCTGAAAATCTGTCAAGCTGTACACAGTTCAGCAAAATGAGCATAACTGCCTGCATACTCTATGGATTTTATTGATTTTGGTCTTGTTGGAAACTTAAGAAGTTTATCTAGATGTTCATCATAGTGCTCATATGTCGTAATTCTGGCTCTAAAAGGCTTAAAATTGGCTTTGAAGACAGGTCTAGAAATCTGTCTGCAGAACAGTTTTGACACACTTGACTAAATAATTCCCTATAAATCTAATACTTCATATTTCTGCCGGAAATTTTATGGGTGCACTCATGACTAGTATATCTCCAACTTTAATTCAGTAAGTTTTCTCAAATTCACATGATAAACTGATGAAATATGCTGACTTTTCTAGTTGCTCCTGCAATTTCAGTATGTTAGTATGTTCGAATGGAATTGGATTGTGTTGTAATGTTAATTTTCTATCTTGGTATACATGAATGATATTGTTTACTATAAGAAAGTTTGATTATATTATTTGCTACATTTAATGATGTGACATGTCTCACTTATATGGCGAACGCAATATGTTCGTTAAAATGCCCAAAAGAATTGAAAATTAGAGAAACTTGGAAAATGGCCATTAAAATTGTCGTGCCAGGTATTACATTCGTAAATTTGTGTATGGCCAATGAATTTTATGACACATGACATATTAACAGGGTTGTCTCGATCTGCTCTAAGGCGGGTGATCATCCTGGAATGGGGTTGGGGGAAGTTTGGGTATAACTTAACTATAAGGGGCTAGACTGAGAAGTTGGGGGATTGATATGTGATATGAGATATCTACACCCACTCGCCTTTACCGGGAGTGGAGGGGACATACTGTAACGACCCACTCTCGGGGGCCCGTTACTTATTTGATATTTGCAGGTTCTGCAGTTTACCAGTGAATTCAGCATAGCCACAACTCAGAGATGCATCACAATACTCAAAACCAGCGTACAGACGTTATTACAGTCCAAATTAAAGTACAACAACCACCAGCACACTTTCTGAAAAGAAGTGCGGAAAAGTAAATACACAGTACAACCCACACACCAACAGTAAAGTAAATAAAACTCTGCAGCTTCAGGGTCAAGTGTAGGCTCCACAAACTCTGGGGCAATCTCCTCGATCAGATCTTCGTCTGCCGGTGCCATAAATGGAACCGAATGTAAGTCACAACAATTCTAGCAATAGAAAAAGAGGAGTGCACAAATATGGAGCAGGCTATGGTAAACAAGTGCTGAAAGTAAAGTAAGGATAAAGTAAGGACAGACAAGCAAGCAAGTGCGATAAGTACAGTACATCAAGTCAAGCATGCAAGGGTGACAAGTAAAGTAAAGGGGACGATAGCAATGACGCTAGCAATGACAATTACAATAGTGAGAGTACTTGTGCCTATTCTAGTTCGTGACTTATAACGGGAAGTACGATATGCAACCAAGAGTCCACCTGATATCCCGGGTTACAACAAATCGATACGGTACAATCGATCCAATCAAAACGGTACTTTTCAACAAAACGATACTGTTCAGTCAATACGGTACTATCCACTGGAGATCGGACTGGTCGCTCCCGCACTTCCACAATTATAAGTTACCCCAAAAACCCAGTGTGTGTGTACAGGTTACCATTCTTTGCAGTTTTACGAGTCATTTACTGTTCGCACATATCCAGTTACAATCTTTCTGTCAAGCATGTCAATCTGTTCAGGACAATAACTGTTCCGAGACTAGATGTTAAGTCCTAGGTTCATACGCGTTAACGATACTCTAAAGATCTTTGCTTGTTGAAAAGTCAAGGCAGAAACCTCAAGAGAGAATGTCAGTCCTGAGCAATGTGTGAAGTCCAATAACTAAGGTACCGATCCATGCTTTGAGCATGCGGTGTTTCCATTAAGTACACTATCTAGATTTCTAAAGTTAGAATTTACTGTGACTTACTATCTTCGAGATGATGGTAGTGAGCCGGGACTGGATCTAGTGCCGATGCACGAGATTCGATGCCTGCAAACACAAGAACAACTAGTTAGAGAATACACTATTTCTTATTTATTTAACTTGGTCGTTTTGATTTTTAAAACTGTTGAAACAGTATCGAAAAGCGTTCTAAATTTTTATATAGGCTATATAGGATAAAAATAGTTTTACTGCAGGAAGAAATATTTTTCTGAAGTCCATAGTAATTTTCATAATTTTTAGAAACTCAAAATAGTTTTAAAACCCAGATTATTTAAGTTACGCGTATCTTCCGTAATTTCTTACGGGAGCAATACAAGTCGGAATGACTTGAGTGAACAGTCAAAATGACCGTCTCGAAGTCTATTATCACATATAATTTTATCACCTTTTAGTGTACGTAAAATCAGCGAGCTACGAATTTTAGAAAGATTTATACCTATTTAATTTCTAAGTTTGAAAAATTTATTCTGGGAAAAGTAGGCGTTTGCTCGCAGTGAGACTAGCGCCATTGGATCCGAAATGTCGTTTCTGATTTTCTGGAGCTATCCGTACATTTTTCTGGGTCCTGTATAATTAGTTAAGGATTTAACACTATAAAACCCTATTTAATAATTAACTAAATTACGGAAAATACGAAAATACTTGATTATTACGATATTGCCATCGAGATATACTGTGCTTCGTTCTCTTTCTCACCATCGCATGCAGCGGGCGCTTCGACGTCGGAGGCAGCCGGTCGTCGGGGGAAGCGGCAGACGGCTTCGGGCGGTGGCGGAGGCTGATGCAGGCGGCATCGAGAGGCGAGGACGGCGGCGGAAGCTGGGGTGCTCCGTCGAGGTGGCGAAGCGACGTGGCGCTCCGAGGAGGGCGACGGCGGGAAGCCGTTGAGCGGGGTGCTGGAGCTCATGGCGAGCACGAGGGAGGGCTTCGGGGGGTCGAGACGACGACAAGGGGACTGCAACTCGTGGCGACGGCGAGCGGCAGTTGAGTGGCGACGGGGGGAGTGGCGGTGGTCGGGGTTGGTTTCACCGTCGCTTCGGGCGGAGGGTGCTCTGTATTGAAGCGAAAACAGAGGAGGGGAGCTCGGAGGCGGCAACGGCGTCGTGGGTGGTCGGAGGGGAGCTCGGGGTGACGCTGCTTCGGGGGGAGCTCCGGAGTATGGTAGCGGGGTGTGCTGTCAGCAGGCGGAGAGTGTGGCAGCAGTCGGGGTGGCTTCGGCGTCGTAAAGCGGAGCAGCGTACGTGGAGTGACGAGGCGAACGGCACTCGGGGAGGAAGCGACGGCGAAGCTGTCGCCGTGGGGATTGGCACGAGGGGTCGACTTGGAGGCTTCGCCGGTGATCGTGACGTCCTTCCATCGGAGAGTGGAGTGAGGGCTGACGTCGAGAGAGTGGGGTTAAGGGATGTTGGGTTGGGGGGTTTACGAATGGAAGAGGAGAGATACTGTGAGTTGGGTTGGTCTGTGTGGGAGAAGAGGAAGACAGCGGAGTGTGCATGGGTTTAAGAGCCTGGTGGGTTTTATAAATAAACTTAATTAATATAAAATTAGGATGTAATTAAATACTTAGTCAAAGATTTAATGATGTTAGGTCTAGCTTTAGACTAAGGTAGGAAATTAGGTTGGGGCATGAATCTCATGTTGGCATACGGGTAGGGGTTAGGTAGGGGTAAGTTAATTAAGGTTAAGGTAATTAATAATAAGTAAAAATCCCAATACGAAGGTAATTAGTAAAATACCAAAAAAACGAAATTACGATTTTGCCCCTACTAGTAAACGTATCCGAAAAATTACGAAAACATACCCACGGGATCGTATCGTCGCGAGGATGGCGAATACGAAGTCCGTTTCAGGGTTTGAGCTACGGAAATACTAGTTTTTGGCCAAAACGTTTAGAAAGCGGGTTTGCGGGTTCTCTACTGAAATGATATCCGAAAATTATGAAATTAATGTGGGAGGCCCTAAATGATCATAGGAGGCTACTGTAGAAGTTTGAAATCGATTTGAAGACGTTTGTATAGAAAATAAATTCGTCGAATCAAAACGGTAATTTTGGAAGATGAATTTTAACAGAAATGTTTTGGGTATTTGAGGAAATCTGAAATTGCTAAAATACAATACGATAAGTCTAGTACTCTAAAATATTTTTATAAGAATTTTTTTAAAGTCAGTTTTGTTAGAAAATTCTTGACTAACATTTATAATGTAAAATTTATTCTTAAAAATACGTATAAATACGTAAATTGAACTGTTGAAAATTACTGGTCGTTACATTCTACCCTCCTTAAAAATAATTCCGTCCTCGGAATTTAAAAATATTTTTGAAACAAATAATTGATGTTATGAAGAAGCTCAAGCAAATAAAAGATAGAAAAGATGGTAATCTTTGTAAATCAGGCTGTAAATAAAACGAAATATGATATGATATTATAGCATCAAGAAAACAAGAGATATTACTAATAAATATATACTATTAACATCACCATAGCTTCCGTAACTATTCCTGTGACCAGTATCATTACAATAGTTACACTGCCATCTCAAGTAGACCAAGATTAACATGAGATAATAATATCACATGAAAATGAGGGCTATTATGATGACAACATCTGTTCGAACTTGGAACCTGAGGTGATAAGCCAGTAGCAAGCTATTTAAACGGAAAACCATAAAGTTTATTCGTGCTACTGGTGACTAACGGGGTCTAGCCACAGATGTCGTCCATAATATAGCATGTATCGACTAATCCATGGGTACCAACACCATCAATTTCCATAATGCCCAACCACATGCTAACGTCCAAATCACCGCCCAAAGGTAAGTACAAGGCCAACATTCTAAGTCAGTACTCCCTGTTAGCATTCCTTCCGTCAATCTCCATACTATCCCACAATAAGGCAGGATCCAAGCTCTCATCCAGAGCCAAGCACAAGGCCTACATCCAACTTCAACACCTAAGGCCAATATCATGCCAATAAGCATCGCCATCACTCCTTCCGTAGACCAATGCTTGACATTCGCAACACCCAACATCACCCAACAAATGAACAACCAAAAACACGCTTTCCCGCACACCAAAAGAAGTAGACGCAAGAGGAAGCCTAAACGGGATCTCAACCGGGGTGAGACCCAGGGCAGAGAGCTCAAGAGAAGCCCAAGGATCACGGCTTCCCAAGATCTCAGCCAAGCGGCGGTAGCGAGGGTGGCGACGAGGGTTGTCGCCAAGGCCAAAAATCCCAAAACAGAACGTCGAAGGGCCATTGGTGGTTGCGGGTCCTCGGCGATGAGAGCTGCGGCTGGTTGACGATCCATGGCAGGGACTTCCGATGGAGTGGAGCAGAAGCTGGCGGGGCTTCGGGTGAGATGGCGAGCTCGCTTGGGGAAGAGGCCGGGAGGAGGAGGGGCGATGTCTGAGCGAAAAGGGAACCACGGGGTGGCTTGGGAAGGAAGGAGAAGAGGGGTTAAAAAGAGAAGGGGGCACCGAAAGTCGTCGGTGTTAGGCGGGAACGGGGATCGAGGTGGGGAAGCGGACAAAGGAAATAAATAGGGGGCGCCGAAAGTCATGGGTAGGTAGTATAGGGTAGGCGGAAACGGGGCTCGAGGCAAGGATGAGGACAAAGGCAATAATGAGGGGAGGTGGTAGGCGGGAAAGAATTCCAACACGTGGAAAAATCGGGTACAAGATGGGAGCAGGGTTAGAAAAGAAATACGAGTTTCAAAAACATAACAGCCTATACGTGCACGCTACGTTTGGCTCGTCTCAAAATCTCCAGCATCATCCTCGAGTACTTCTGAACGTCCTTCGATCTGCTTCTGCTGAGGAGCTCGAACTTCTGATGATCGAAAAATTCGAACGCTACCCTCCTTAGAATAAACGTGGCTAGGGTTCAAGCAAACTAGAAATAGAAAGATTCTAAGAATGTCAAATGAAAGGTCATCAGGCTTAAAAGGAGGTTGGTAGTGAATAAGATCGATGACGTCACATAATCATGATTCACGTCCTTGCGGTCCAGCGGACACGGCCAGGGAAGTGACTAAGCCAGGATCACTTATGCCCAGTCTAGCTAGGTTGATCCAACAGACTTTAGCCAAGCACATTGACCGATATCATGGTCCATTGAAGGAAGATCATCATTCATATGAGTGCCACCGACACAGAAGGATTTCTTCTCTTTTTTTTAATACAACTAATTAATCCTATCAAAATGTCTTTGATTGATTTTTTTTATTAAAACCAGATGGCCAACTCCATTGGGCTCTCCGAGATGTTCCCGTCCGTCTTCCGAGTGTCAAACCTGCATCCATAGAAATGTCAGCTTAGTTGAGTATCGTATACGATACATCCTGGTTTTGCTACACTGTTCACGAGGTATTTTGCACGGACCTGCGTGGGCCACCAAACCTGTAACGACCCGCTCTCGGGGGCCCGTTACTTATTTGATATTTGCAGGTTCCGCAGTTTACCAGTGAATTCAGCATAGCCACAACTCAGAGATGCATCACAATACTCAAAACCAGCGTACAGACGTTATTACAGTCCAAATTAAAGTACAACAACCACCAGCACACTTTCTGAAAAGAAGTGCGGAAAAGTAAATACACAGTACAACCCACACACCAACAGTAAAGTAAATAAAACTCTGCAGCTTCAGGGTCAAGTGTAGGCTCCACGAACTCTGGGGCAATCTCCTCGATCAGATCTTCGTCTGCCGGTGCCATAAATGGAACCGAAGGTAAGTCACAACAATTCTAGCAATAGAAAAAGAGGAGTGCACAAATATGGAGTAGGCTATGGTAAACAAGTGCTGAAAGTAAAGTAAGGATAAAGTAAGGACAGACAAGCAAGCAAGTGCGATAAGTACAGTACATCAAGTCAAGCATGCAAGGGTGACAAGTAAAGTAAAGGTGACCGAGCAAGTACAACTAGTAACGACGATAGCAATGACGCTAGCAATGACAATTGCAATAGTGAGAGTACTTGTGCCTATTCTAGTTCGTGACTTATAACGGGAAGTACGATATGCAACCAAGAGTCCACCTGATATCCCGGGTTACAACAAATCGATACGGTACAATCAATCGATACAATCAAAACGGTACTTTTCAACAAAACGATACTGTTCAGTCAATACGGTACTATCCACTGGAGATCGGACTGGTCGCTCCCGCACTTCCGCAATTATAAGTTACCCCAAAAACCCAGTGTGTGTGTGTGTACAGGTTACCATTCTTTGCAGTTTTACGAGTCATTTACTGTTCGCACATATCCAGTTACAATCTTTCTGTCAAGCATGTCAATCTGTTCAGGACAATAACTGTTCCGAGACTAGATGTTAAGTCCTAGGTTCATACGCGTTAACGATACTCTAAAGATCTTTGCTTGTTGAAAAGTCAAGGCAGAAACCTCAAGAGAGAATGTCAGTCCTGAGCAATGTGTGAAGTCCAATAACTAAGGTACCGATCCATGCTTTGAGCATGCGGTGTTTCCATTAAGTACACTATCTAGATTTCTAAAGTTAGAATTTACTGTGACTTACTATCTTCGAGATGATGGTAGTGAGCCGGGACTGGATCTAGTGCCGATGCACGAGATTCGATGCCTGCAAACACAAGAACAACTAGTTAGAGAATACACTATTTCTTATTTATTTAACTTGGTCGTTTTGATTTTTAAAACTGTTGAAACAGTATCGAAAAGCGTTCTAAATTTTTATGTAGGCTATATAGGATAAAAATAGTTTTACTGCAGGAAGAAATATTTTTCTGAAGTCCATAGTAATTTTTATAATTTTTAGAAACTCAAAATAGTTTTAAAAACCCAGATTATTTAAGTTACGCGTATCTTCCGTAATTTCTTACGGGAGCAATACAAGTCGGAATGACTTGAGTGAACAGTCAAAATGACCGTCTCGAAGTCTATTATCACATATAATTTTATCACCTTTTAGTGTACGTAAAATCAGCGAATTACGATTTTTAGAAAGATTTATACCTATTTAATCTTTAAGTTCGAAAAATCATTCCGGAAAAAGTAGGCGTCTGATCGCAGTGAGACTAGCGCCATTGGATCCGAAATGTCGTTTCTGATTTTCTGGAGCTATCCACACATTTTTCTGGGTCCTGTATAATTAGTTAAGGATTTAACACTATAAAACCCTATTTAATAATTAACTAAATTACGGAAAATACGAAAATACTTGATTATTACGATATTGCCATCGAGATATACTGTGCTTCGTTCTCTTTCTCACCATCGCATGCGGCGGGCTCTTCGACGTCGGAGGCAGCCGGTCGTCGGGGGAATCGGCAGACGGCTTCGGGCGGTGGCGGAGGCTGATGCAGGCGGCATCGAGAGGCGAGGAGGGCGGCGGAAGCTGGGGTGCTCCGTCGAGGTGGCGAAGCGACGTGGCGCTCCGAGGAGGGCGACAGCGGGAAGCCGCTAAGCGGGGTGCTTGAGCTCACGGCGAGCACGAGGGAGGGCTTCGGGGGGTCGAGACGACGGCAAGGGGACTGCAACTCGTGGCGACGGCGAGCGGCAGTTGAGTGGTGACGGGGGGGGTGGCGGTGGTCGGGATTGGTTTCACCGTCGCTTCGGGCGGAGGGTGCTCTGTATTGAAGCGAAAACAGAGGAGGGGAGCTCGGAGGTGGCAACGGCGTCGTGGGTGGTCGGAGGGGAGCTCGGGGTGACGCTGCTTCGGGGGGAGCTCCGGAGTATGGTGGCGGGGTGTGCTGTCAGCAGGCGGAGAGTGTGGCAGCAGTCGGGGTGGCTTCGGCGTCGTAAAGCGGAGCAGCGTACGTGGAGTGACGAGGCGAACGGCACTCGGGGAGGAAGCGACGGCGAAGCTGTCGCCGTGGGGATTGGCACGAGGGGTCGACTTGGAGGTTTCGCCGGTGATCGTGACGTCCTTCCATCGGAGAGTGGAGTGAGGGCTGACGTCGAGAGAGTGGGGTTAAGGGATGTTGGGTTGGGGGGGTTTACGAATGGAAGAGGAGAGATACTGTGAGTTGGTTGGTCTGTGTGGGAGAAGAGGAAGACAGCGGAGTGTGCATGGGTTTAAGAGCCTGGTGGGTTTTATAAATAAACTTAATTAATATAAAATTAGGATGTAATTAAATACTTAGTCAAAGATTTAATGATGTTAGGTCTAGCTTTAGACTAAGGTAGGAAATTAGGTTGGGGCATGAATCTCATGTTGGCATACGGGTAGGGGTTAGGTAGGGGTAAGTTAATTAAGGTTAAGGTAATTAATAATAAGTAAAAATCCCAATACGAAGGTAATTAGTAAAATACCAAAAAAACGAAATTACGATTTTGCCCCTACTAGTAAACGTATCCGAAAAATTACGAAAACATACCCACGGGATCGTATCGTCGCGAGGATGGCGAATACGAAGTCTGTTTCAGGATTTGGGCTACGGAGATACGTGTTTTAGGCCAAAACGTTTAGGAAGCGGGTTTGCGGGTTCTCTACTGAAATGATATCCGAAAATTATGAAATTAATGTGGGAGGCCCTAAATGATCATAGGAGGCTACTGTAGAAGTTTGAAATCGATTTGAAGACGTTTGTATAGAAAGTAAATTCGTCGAATCAAAACGGTAATTTTGGAAGATGAATTTTAACAGAAATGTTTTGGGTATTTGAGGAAATCTGAAATTGCTAAAATACATTACGATAAGTCTAGTACTCTAAAATATTTTTATAAGAATTTTTAAAGTCAGTTTTGTTAGAAAATTCTTGACTAACATTTATATTGTAAAATTTATTCTTAAAAATACGTATAAATACGTAAATTGAACTGTTGAAAATTACTGGTCGTTACATATACGGAGGTTGTGTTACTATGTGGAGAGCCTCACTCCTGCCAGGGATGGGGGAGCTGAGAGGCCCGACGTACAGTGCTCGTGTCCACTGCATCGTGTGCTATATTCATCCCTCATTTGGGGTGAGGTCCAGGCCCTTACCTTTAAGTGATACTCATGCTTCCAAATATATTACTAACATCAACTAACTAATGTACACATATGTGTTGTTATTGTTGCCTACTGGTGTGTTGTACTTTTACCTTGGTTGCATGTACTCTTATTGTCGTTATACTCATAATCCTAAATAATTTTTCCTGCCCTTGTTAGTTTCCTACTGGGCACGTTTGACGTGCTCATTTTACTTTTCAGGTCTTGAGCAGAGGTCACGAGAGCTGAGTCTCCTACAGGAGATTCCTTAGATGTGGGTTGGGGTTTGGGTATATCACTCTTTTGGGATGTGTCTTGTAGTGTGAGTTGGGTAGAGTGGGGAATGAGTTGTCTTTTGTAGTTATGTTATATGTCGGTGGCTTGTAGCACTTCTCATGTATGTACTATAGACAGTTCACTTGTACTTGATGCTGGTGTGTGGTACGTTCCTTAGTTATGTGGTTTTATGGATATGTACTCTTGTGATGTATCTGTGATGTATGATCCCAGCATACGCAGTGGCCTGCTTATTATGTGTTTACCTTACACGCTTGGTGTATACCGCGGCTTGTCAGGCTCCATCCTCTCTTTTCCCCGCTATGAGACGTCGTATAGGTATAGGTGAGAATGGGGCGTGACAAGGAGTCCTTATATTGATATGGAACTTCATTGGTTGAAGTTTATATATTTCATAGACGTCTCAAAGTCTATTCAGACAAGTAAGAAAATTAGGAATAAATCCATAAGGGTATGCTGTCACAACATCCATATCAGCAAAAACCCAATAATTTCCTTTGCCAATCACAAGATTTTCGCAAACATAACCTGTGAACCTGATGCATCAGTTTTATTTGTAAGTGAGTCAAGCTCATCTTATTTGATTACCTCCTGGTTTTAGCGACATGAACCTCTAAGATATAGCATATTGCCTAAGGCATATGATTTTATTTATTTATATTTGTGTTTATTCAATACTCATTATATATGCCTACATGTTTGATATCTTTTGATATCGGGACTTCTGTTCCAAACACTTCACGTTTCATAAGCGAGTCCAGCTTAGCTTATTATTGCCTTGTTCTATTTTTTGGCCAATCTCTATGTTTGCTTCAGGTAACGGAGTGTGGAACGATATTTATAATAATCACATTTAGTGGCAAAATGAAATATGAATAAGTTGTCGACAAGTGTGTTTTTTTATCCAAACTATGCCCTCAAGAATGAGCTACAACATAGGCATAGGACTACTGTTTCACCTGCATAGTCATATAGACACTATTAATATGTCTCATCATTATCATGGCATTCATTGTCATATTTACATGTTTTCATATGATATTGTTTCTAATGTCGTGTTTAGCTAACGTGATATTACTCATGTTGCTTATTTAGCTTACAAGAGATTACTCCTACTGTTGTGACCAACTTACATGATATTACTACTATTACTATGTTTTCCGTACATATGCTTATTTTATACGGATCTCACATGTGCTTCTGATAGAATTAGGGGGACCAACTCAAACAACTGCTTTTGTTACCATAGGGAACATAGATTTTGAGGACCAGGAACTCATGGATAATGGTGCTGAGTTTTCGTAAAGAAGTCTTATGTTTATTTTTGCATTGCGATGATGTATGAGATATTTTGTAATGCGGATGGCCTAAGTGAAATATTTCAGTTTCCTGTACTGGACCTATTATTATGTATAAAATTTTCTGCTTTTGAGTATATATGTATTGGTATGCTATGTTTGTGTGTATCGTTCTTTGGTGACGTATAGGACCTGTCTATTATTACGCTTAGTGTACATTGAACTCAAATAAAAGAGACGGTATTTTATTTAGGATTGATATGCATTGCGGCTCGTATCGCCCTGGTAACTAGGGCATGATAAACGTGGACCTTCTTCATTCAACAAAGTCTTCACCTTGGAAGCAAGTATGAAAGAGCAAAAGATCTCTCATTAAGTCAAAGACCTTGAATGGAACTAATGCCCATCAGTCTCTTCAAAAGCTCTACACACACATTTGCAGCAGCCCACATGCAGTGATATCAGAATCTATGCACCCATATCAAACAGCTTATATTCTCTCTGAGCCCGGGGCTCTCACCCCTCTAATGGTAAGCACTAAAGCAGAGGCAAGACATGAAGGTAGAGAAAAAAAGAACCTTGCTGTAATCTCCAACAATGGCTTTTGTTGCCCCCTAAGCCCTACATTATGACCCCCCTCATGCCCTCCCTACATTGTTACACAACTCCAACACTTGATCTCATGTGCAAGTTGACTTTGGTTGACAAAAGTTTACAGACTTGGAACCTAATCTGGCATTTTGGTGAACATCTTTGTGTGTTTGTTTGTGGTTTGTAAAAAATCTTCTAGATATTCGTGTTCCTAGTTATCTTGAAGCTTTATTCCTATATTTTGATAAGACCAGAGATCTTGTGCTTTGTTGCTTCATATCATGGGCTTAAAAGGGCAGCCATTTTATCCTTGATAATGCCTAATTAAGCTCCCATGTCATCAAGGCTTTCGTAAGTTGCTGATTTGTCAGTAGGTTATGTTGTTGTTATAATAATCACAAATTTGGAGGAACAATACCATCATCAAAAGTTAAAATTAACTTCATGCATGTGTATTGTCTTTGTCAGGTCATAACTTCATCATCCGACCTATCTTTTGGGTTATCTTTGAGTTGTCAAAAAACTAATGAAGAGAGGTTTTCAATGGTATATTAGCTGCACATACCTACCTTGTTCCCGTAAGAGGGGCATCCCTCCAATGAAGAAGGCCGTGATACCCTAAGTGATGACCTTCAACTTCCTACACGTGTCATTGATGCAGCCGGAATTAACTTCAAAACTCACATAGTTATGATACAAATCACACGGACATAAATCCCTGCTAATAGTGCCAATAGCTGGATGCATTCGTAAATTAACTATAGAGATTATCGCAAGTGCTCGGTGTCAGGCTTTGAAGTATAGAAAGATGTCGAACCTACATGGAGGTGATGTTAATTAACTTGGGTATCTTCCAAATCTCAGAACAATGTCACCAGGCGTATTCAAATTGGTTGTCACAGAATATCTCTTATCAAGGTTATCAACAATATAAAAAGACTAGGACATTAGGACTCACCACTAGGATCGTCGGATGTCGATGATATGTTAGGGTTCTTACGTTGGATTGGCTTTATTAGGGAGAGATTGTCGTATCTAAAATGTAGAACTCATGGCCAACTATCGTCGTGCCACTCGTCTAACGTATCCGTGCTTAGCCCCACCATCGTGGATGGCTTCACACGCGATCCGTGCATAATAATCGACAACTACTCTCGATCTCCACTCGCACCACTATCATGGATAGAGCTTCAATCTGTGAATTTGTGTCTCTCATTGATGCTACTATCGTAGTCATCAATTAGTAATATAAGATGCCGGTAGATCCAGTCAAAGTGCGTGCCATTATCGTGGTCATGAACCCTAATTGGATTCACTAACATACAAATTACGTTCATAGGATATCCGTCCAAAGTGTATGTCACTATCATGGTCACGAACTCTATTTGGAATCTGCAACAACCCGCTTTCGGGGCCCGTTACTGTTTGAAACATGCACAAGTCCTGCTTGGCACCAATGAAGTCAATACGGTACGATACAATCAAAACGGTACTATTCAACAAAACGATACGGTTCAATCAAAACGGTACTATTCACTGCAGATCAGACTGGTCGCTCCTGCACTTTCACAATTATAAGTTACCCCAAAAATCCAGTATGTGTGTGTGTGTGTGTGCAGGTTACCGTACTTACCATTTATGAGTCAATTACTATTCTGACTTTTCCAATTTCATCTTTCGGTTAAGCATGTCACAGAGTCCAATTCAATTTACGGTACGGTGCAATTACGATACTATGCAACTTATCGAGTTTAGCTAACTGTTCAAGTGAAACACCTTGCTAATAAAACAGACTAATTTTGGCATGCATCAATATTGTTTTTAAACCCCATAGCTAGGGTACGATGAGTTACCAACTTGTCGTGAAAGGCGCGTTTCAATCAGTGGTAGCGATACCTGGGTTCACATGGTACAAATGAGTCAGTTACACAATCTAATTATATAAAATTAACTTATCTTAATTCTAAACTTAATATTATAACTTAACTTAAAAACTTATTTTAAAACCTTAACTTAAATAATAAAACATAACTTAACTTAAATAACTTATTACTTTACTAACTTTATAAAGGGATACTAACTTAATTACTTAACATAACTTTATATTAAATGAATAACCGTTTTAATACTTACCCTATCTCCCCATCTCTGTCTTTTGTTCTCCCCTTCTTTCTTTCTTTTTTCCCTTTCTTTGGTTGCAGGGGACACACGGCTGTAAGGGGGCTCGGTGTGGCGCTGCGGGTGACGCGAGGGGCGGGGGCGGGGGCACAGGGCCGGGGGCGGCCGGCCTGGGGCGGCGCGAGGCGGGGGTCGGCGTCCTAGGGCGCTCCGGCGACCTGGAGGGCTCGGGCGGCTTACGGGGGCTCGGCTGTGGGCTGATGGCGAGGGTGAGGGGGCCGGCCAAGGGAGGAGGAGGAGGAAGAAGAAGAAGGGAAGAAGATTGTGATGGGATTTTGAAGGTCCCTTAGAGCTAATTTTAAAATAATTCGTCCTAAGTCGGACGAACAAAATAAAATAAACAGCGGAAAATAAATTTATTAAACCATTTAATAAATATAGCCCTAAGGAAAAATTCCCTAAGCCAGGAAATCTACTGACTCGAGTTGGGTCTGACCAACTCGAGAAAGTTCTAACTACTAATTTAAACTAAGTGCATATAAAATTGACTCACCCGGAATCTTGCCCTGGAGCAGGCAAGATGTTCCGCACCGTCTTGAGCTCCATCATCTGAGCCGCCTCCCGAACCGCGTTGCGTCGCTCCTTGCCGTGAACTGGAACAGATCCCGAAGCACACCTTGCCTCCAAGCCCATCACTAGCCGTAGAAAGTTTCACTTGAGTAAACCCGCTTCGTAGACTCCCGAATCAGATTCGGACCTCCCCGTTGCCTTGCTAGGACTCGGTAGGAGAACATGAAAATTTATAGAGGGAGAGAATAAATTTAAGTCTCGATTAATTTTGCTCAAATATTCAGGAGCTCCTTAATCAGTGACTTGGTGCAAAAACCAAAGGAGGGAGTGCCCACCTATTTATATAAGAGGCCGGCTCCACTTCTTTCATCATGAGCAATGTGAGACAAAAATTAGGAAGAGGTTTTAGGATTCAATTTAATTGAGTTAGAAAGGCTTTCACAAAGTCTAATATTTAATCAATTAATCCTCACTCACCATCGAGCTTCAGAGATGATACAAGTTATCATTTCGAAAAGCTAGTGATGGTGAACGCGTAGGAACAAATGGCGACGAAAACCGAGTTCGTTTGACCCCTCAAACAATTGCTCAAAGTTGAGCAAAAACCCATGTTTCGTAGCCGTCAAGGGTTTCAATTAAACCCTAATGAAACGACTTAAATTACGGCGGCCCGCTAAGCTTAGCGGGCGCGCCCGCCTTAGGCAAAACTGGGCGCGCCCGTTAGGGCGCACCTGTGCGGGCGCACAGCCCGCTGTTTCCAGCGGGCTGCGCCCGCTGCGCCCAGCGGGCTGAGCCCGTTGAGAGCAGCGGGCCGCGCCCGTTTAACCCAAGTGGGTTTATCCCACTTCCCTTTGCCCTTTTCTTTCGTTTCTGAGCTCATACGAGCTCCGATTCCTGCACGGTTTGATCCTATGGATTCCTTACGAAATCACCTCCATTCCCGAATGCTCCAAATTTACAACCAACTTATGAATTTCTTATTCTCATCACATCTCATGATTTCCTCTATACAATCTATCTTGTTACTACGACGAGAATGTTACTCGGTGTGAGACCCTACAGCCTGACCCTTACTACAGGTCGAGACTCGAAGTCTCAAGACGACAGTGACCACTAGCAGTAGGTGTCGTCCCTGTTTCAGGATCATCGATTACGTGATTGGCTCGTTGGCAAGATGCCGACGAGATCACTCTGACTGTGACTGTGATAATTTCCGCAGTTTTAGTCCCTTCGTCATTACTATGTCACTTGACTAGCCTAGGGTATGGTACACTATCAACCCTATTAGCTAGCAATGGTTAGTATACATCGGTCTCTGGTACATACATGTTGTACACGTTACAACATACCTTGGCCAAGGTTTTACCGAGAGCCGTACTAACCTGTGACACTAACTTCCCATTAACGGAAGAGACGAATCCTCTGTTGATCACTGCTTAGGTCATATGCTTCGAGTGTCACCCAGCCTAAGATCTTTCAGCAGGCCTAGCCTCGAAGCTAGATCTTTAGACCTAAGTGACATTGTTCACACATAGCCTCGTACAATGATCTCAAGTCCTAAGGACCAACTTACCTATTATCACTTAGAGTTATTAATGATAGTATAGTTAATGTTGAACCATTTAATAACTCTATGTTTGGGTCGTTCAGTGGACTCATTCTCTAGTGAGCACCTGCGTCCTGTCTCCGACTTCGCCAAGTCGTTTGGTTATGAGACCAACCAGACTAAGACGCAATGGTCTGTCCAATATGCCGATATCCCTAATCTCGACACATCTATGACCACGAACGCTTTTAAGATCCAAGCTACTATCGGTCAGACATTTCTCATAATCGTAATCTACATTGTGAAACATGTGTGACCTAACATTGAATCCAAGGAAATAATCCAAGTAATAAATAACTCAGACAATACTATTTACCAGAAAGAATACTTTCATTTATTGAACAAGATGTTTATTAAGATAAATAGCCACGAGGGCATACATTTCTCTACATCTCCCACTTGCACTCAGGCCTATTTATTTTGGTATCTCATACCATATTTACATGCTAGTTTCTCTAAACGATCACGTGCCAGCACCTTCGTGAATGGATCTGCTATGTTGTCTTCTGAAGAGACTCTAAGGAGTTCTATATCATTCCTCTGCTCTATCTCCCGTATCAGGTGATACTTGCGAAGAATATGTCTGGATCTCTTGTGGAATCTAGGTTCTTGAACCAGGCTGATGGCGGCATTGTTGTCGCAATACAATGGTATTAGACTTTCAACGGCAGGAACCATCCCGAGCTGGTTAATGAACTTCTTCATCCAGACTGCTTCCTTTGCTGCATCGTTGGCAGCTATGTATTCGGCTTCCATCATGGAGTCTGCAACAGTGACTTGTTTGGAACTTCTCCAACTGACTGCTCCTCCGTTGAGAGTGAAAACATATCCTGAGATCGATTTGCTATCATCCATATCACTTTGAAAGCTGGAATCTGTGAACCCTTCAACTTTCAGGTGTTCACTTCCATAAACCAAGATCAAGTCTTTAGTCCTTCTCAAGTACTTAAGAATTGTCTTGACTGATTTCCAGTGTTCTTCTCCCGGGTTAGACTGATATCGACTTACTATACCCAGTGCATAAGCGACATCGGGTCTGGTACAAATCATGGAATACATGATAGATCCCACAGTAGAAGCATATGAGATCTTGGTCATCTGTGCCCTTTCCAAGTCAGTTTGTGGAGGCATCTTCTTGGTGAGGGTTATTCCATGATTGGCTGGTAATGAACCACATTTACTGTTTTCCATGTTAAAACGTTTCAACACAGTTTCAATGTACCTTGTTTGGGAGAGTCCTAGCATCCGTCTAGATCTATCTCTATGGATCTTCACACCCAGTATGTAGGATGCTTCTCCCAAGTCTTTCATGGAGAAATTTGTTGATATCCATCTTTTAACAGACTTCAACATCTCTATGTCGTTGCCTATTATCAGAATGTCATCCACGTATAGAACGAGGATGACTAAAGAATTGTTATTACGGGTTCTTTTGTAGATGCATGGATCATCCTCGTTTCTGACAAAACCAAACTCTTTGACTGTTTTGTCGAAGCGGATGTTCCAACTTCTTGAAGCTTGCTTAAGCCCATAAATGGACCTATGCAGCTTACACGCTTTTCCTTCGCTCCCACTGACTTCGAAGCCTTCTGGCTGAGTCATGTAAATCTGCTCTTCTAAATCACCATTTAGGAAAGCAGTCTTCACATCCATTTGCCAGATTTCGTAGTCATAGTAGGCAGCAATAGCGAGTACTATCCGAATAGACTTGTGCATGGGTACCGGTGAAAAGGTTTCGTCATAATCTATTCCTAGAATTTGACGATATCCTTTTGCAACTAGTCTAGCCTTGTACGTTTCTACTTTTCCATCCGCACCAATCTTCTTCTTGAAGATCCATTTGCAGCCTATGGGAACATTTCCCTTGGGCACGTTTTCTAAGGTCCATACCTTATTCACGTGCATGGAATCTATTTCGGATTTCATTGCATCTAGCCATTTGTTAGAGTCTATACTCTTTATGGCTTCCTGGAAGTTAATAGGGTCATCATTTACAATGATGTTATCCTCAATTCCCCCGTCTACGAGAAAACCGTAGTATCTTTCGGGGACTCGAGGAACTCTATTAGACTTCCTGCTGACTGGTTTGGAGATGTCAGGTTCTGACTCTCCCACTGGTTCCGATGCTTGTTCCTGTGTAAGTACTTCCTCCGGGCATTCATCCAGATTAATTACCTCGCCAGTGGATTCCTTCACAAGGAATTCCTTTTCTAGAAAAGTGGCATGTCTAGAGACAACAATCTTTTGTTGTTCTAGATAGTAAAAGACATAACCTAATGAATGTCTCTGGTACCTTATGAATTTACACAGTATAGATCTGTCTTCCAGTTTGTCTGGATTTTGTCTTTTGACATATGCAGGACAACCCCATACCTTCAAGTGATTAAGGTTGGGTTTCTTCCCAGTCCATATCTGATACGGTGTCAAATGCACAGATCTTGACGGAACTTTATTTAGAATGTATATAGCAGTTTCCAGGGCATAGCCCCAGAAGGAAGTTGTTAACTCAGCTTCACTTAACATAGACCGCACCATGTCTAACAAGGTCCGGTTTCTCCTTTCTGATACACCGTTATGTTGAGGTGTGTAAGGAGGAGTGACCTGAGAGAGAATCACATTCTCTTTTAAGTAAGTAAGGAATTCATGGCCTAAGTATTCTCCTCCTCGATCTGATCAAAGAATCTTAATACTTTTCCCAGTCCGGTTTTCGACTTCGGCACGGTACTCTTTGAATCGCTCAAAAGTTTCGGACTTATGTTTCATCAAGAACACATGTCCAAACCTTGAGTGATCGTCAGTAAACGTGACGAAATATGAAAATCCACCTTTGGCTAATATAGACATGGGTCCACATACATCGGAATGTACTAGACCCAAGAGTTCGATAACTCTCTCCCCTTGACTCGCAAACGGAGTTTTGGCCATCTTACCTTTGAGGCAAGACTCGCAAGTGTCGAATGACTCATAATTCGAGAGGCCCAAGAGCCCCTCTTTATGTAACTTGCTGAGTCTCTTCTCTCTAATATGGCCTAATCTACAATGCCAAAGATGGGTTTCATTAAAACTAGATTCCTTACGTTTTCTTGCATTAACGTTTAATACAACCTCATTGCTCAAAGTGTATATTCCATTACTGAGTGTCCAAAAACCTAGCAACTTTCCATCAAGGGCAATGTTCATGACATTTCCACTGATAGTAAAATTATAACCATCTTTAGCCAAAGCGGAGACAGATATAATATTGCATAGGAAATTTGGGATATAATAACATTGCTTCAAAAGCAAGTTAGCTCCACCAGCTAATGTGTGTTTAAGATCTCCTACGGCTACAACATCAACTTTTGCTGCGTTTTGGACTTGGAGAATTATCTCATTTCTTTCAAGTTTTCTAATGATTCTCATTCCTTGTAACTGGTTACAGATGTGAGAACCTGCTCCAGTGTCTAACACCCATGCATTAGAGTTAACTGAAAGAACTACACTTTGCATTGTAGAAGTTAAGGCATAAACATGCCCTTGCTTCATTTGTTCCCTTTCTGCTATAGATTTCTTAGACCAGTCATTATTAATATTATAACCAGTTAATAAGTTCTTATCTCGGATATAATTTATCTTACTCGTCATGCTGCAAAGATTAGAACTTCTAATTAGCATGTGTTCAAAATATTTTAAAATATAATTAGAATGGTTTTTATCCAATTATACTCTCTCATTAATATACAGATCGTTTAAGCCAAAACATTATAAATGGGAGCAGGAATCCAACAACCTTGAGTCGCCCGACCTTGAGTGTAGCTCAACAAGTCGTTCGACTCGGTTGTAGGTAGACGAACTCTTAGTCAATCATATCGAATATGACTCCCTATTCGATTTTTACCCATAGTCATTAGTGATCATGAGTGTGCTCATCCAGATCACGATGGCTAGCCTAGTCGGACCCTTGTTTTCGTGTCTAGCCTGACTTGCCCCGCCGCTCGGTGTATGCACGACACGTCGGTTTGGGTCAGGACTTAGACTACATTCTTGATTAGACTTGTGTCGATGCTCGGAGGGCGAGACAACGGTTTCAGTCAGGTCAAGAAGTAAATCAAGAAATCGGTTTCTATAAGATTGACATGGCACGGCTTGAGTGTATCTCAACAACCGAGACATGTTTCTTACAGTTGCCAACTCCTAAAACAAGGAGGGCTACGATTTATCTTGAACAAGATTATTATCGTATTGACTTAGGTATAGTCGATGGACTTACACAGTCATGAATCGACACCTTGCGGTCCAGCGGACGCGACCAGGGAATTACTAAGCCAGGACCACTTGTTACCCAGACTAGCTAGGTTGGTCCAGCAAACTTAGCCAAGCACATTGACCGACATCATGATCCATTGAAGGTGTTTTCATCAATTCTATGTTTGTCCAAACAACTAAATGGCTTTTAATTAAAACTAGTTAATCCTTGTCAACTAGTGGAACCCTAAAATTCAAAATTTTTGGGTATGTTAGACGATTTTTATTAAGTCCTTATCAACTATAAGGATTTGAAAAAAAAATATGCGCTGCTACCCTAATCGTCCAATAGGTATACTTAAACAATTTAAGTCATAGCAGAGTATCAAAAGTTTATCACATAAAATTTGAGGAAGAGTTTTAATGGCTATCCTAATAGTCCATGAGGCAATTTTAAACAATTTAAAATTTGCATGGTGTCAAAAAATTATCTTATAAAGTTTGAAATTAATATTAATGGCTAACCTAGCAAGTCCTTTCTTGTGTCATCAAAATAAAACAAGAATAGCCATTAATCCTAATTATCACATAATTAAAACATGCAGTTTAAAAGTAGTAAAAGAACAGAGTAGATCTGGCTCTGATACCACGGATGGGATTTTGAAGGTCCCTTAGAGCTAATTTTAAAATAATTCGTCCTAAGTCGGACGAACAAAATAAAATAAACAGCGGAAAATAAATTTATTAAACCATTTAATAAATATAGCCCTAAGGAAAAATTCCCTAAGCCAGGAAATCTACTGACTTGAGTTGGGTCTGACCAACTCGAGAAAGTTCTAACTACTAATTTAAACTAAGTGCATATAAAATTGACTCACCCGGAATCTTGCCCTGGAGCAGGCAAGATGTTCCGCACCGTCTTGAGCTCCATCATCTGAGCCGCCTCCCGAACCGCGTTGCGTCGCTCCTTGTCGTGAACTGGAACAGATCCCGAAGCACACCTTGCCTCCAAGCCCATCACTAGCCGTAGAAAGTTTCACTTGAGTAAACCCGCTTCGTAGACTCCCGAATCAGATTCGGACCTCCCCGTTGCCTTTCTAGGACTCGGTAGGAGAACATGAAAATTTATAGAGGGAGAGAATAAATTTAAGTCTCGATTAAGTTTGCTCAAATATTCAGGAGCTCCTTAATCCGTGACTTGGTGCAAAAACCAAAGGAGGGAGTGCCCACCTATTTATATAGGAGGCCGGCTCCACTTCTTTCATCATGAGCAATATGGGACAAAAATTAAGAAGAGGTTTTAGGATTCAATTTAATTGAGTTAGAAAGGCTTTCACAAAGTCTAATATTTAATCAATTAATCCTCACTCACCATCGAGCTTCAGAGATGATACAAGTTATCATTTCGAAAAGCTAGTGATGGTGAACGCGTAGGAACAAACGACGACGAAAACCGAGTTCGTTTGACCCCCTCAAACAATTGCTCAAAGTTGAGAAAAAACCCATGTTTCGTAGCCGTCAAGGGTTTCAATTAAACCCTAATGAAACGACTTAAATTGCGGCGGCCCGCTAAGCTTAGCGGGCGCGCCCGCCTTAGGCAAAACTGGGCGCGCCCGTTAGGGCGCACATGTGTGGGCGCACAGCCCGCTGTTTCCAGCGGGCGGGCCCGCTGCACCCAGCGGGCGGGCCCGCTGTTTCCAGCGGGCGGGCCCGCTGCACCCAGCGGGCGGGCCCGCTGGGTCAGCGGGCCGCGCCCGCTTAACCCAAGTGGGTTTATCCCACTTCCCTTTGCCCTTTTCTTTCGTTTCTGAGCTCATACGAGCTCCGATTCCTGCACGGTTTGATCCTCTGGATTCCTTACGAAATCACCTCCATTCCAGAATGCTCCAAATTTACAACCAACTTATGAATTTCTTATTCTCATTACATCTCATGATTTCCTCTATACAATCTATTTTGTTACTACGACGAGAATGTTACTCGGTGTGAGACCCTACAGCCTGACCCTTACTACAGGTCGAGACTCGAAGTCTCAAGACGACAGTGACCACTAGCAGTAGGTGTCGTCCCTGTTTCAGGATCATCGATTACGTGATTGGCTCGTTGGCAAGATGCCGACGGGATCACTCTAACTGTGACTGTGATAATTTCCGCAGTTTTAGTCCCTTCGTCATTACTATGTCACTTGACTAGCCTAGGGTATGGT
Source organism: Scilla litardierei (assembly GCA_030789695.1). Classification (NCBI taxonomy): domain Eukaryota; kingdom Viridiplantae; phylum Streptophyta; class Magnoliopsida; order Asparagales; family Asparagaceae; genus Scilla; species Scilla litardierei. Next base: position 9,030,694 of record CM061132.1, read on the forward strand.
ACACTATCAACCCTATTAGCTAGCAATGGTTAGTATACGTCGGTCTCTGGTACATACATGTTGTACACGTTACAACATACCTTGGCCAAGGTTTTACCGAGAGCCGTACTAACCTGTGACACTAACTTCCCATTAACGGAAGAGACGAATCCTCTGTTGATCACTGCTTAGGTCATATGCTTCGAGTGTCACCCAGCCTAAGATCTTTCAACAGGCCTAGCCTCGAAGCTAGATCTTTAGACCTAAGTGACACTGTTCACACATAGCCTCGTACAATGATCTCAAGTCCTAAGAACCAACTTACCTATTATCACTTAGAGTTATTAATGATAGTATAGTTAATGTTGAACCATTTAATAACTCTATGTTTGGGTCGTTCAGTGGACTCATTCTCTAGTGAGCACCTGCGTCATGTCTCCGACTTCGCCAAGTCGTTTGGTTATGAGACCAACCAGACTAAGACGCAATGGTCTGTCCAATGTGCCGATATCCCTAATCTCGACACATCTATGACCACGAACGCTTTTAAGATCCAAGCTACTATCGGTCAGACATTTCTCATAATCGTAATCTACATTGTGAAACATGTGTGACCTAACATTGAATCCAAGGAAATAATCCAAGTAATAAATAACTCAGACAATACTATTTACCAGAAAGAATACTTTCATTTATTGAACAAGATGTTTATTAAGATAAATAACCACGATGGCATACATTTCTCTACAGATTGTGGGGTTTGGATTTTGATTTTTGTGTTTTCAAATCTGAAATTGGTTTTGTCTGAAATTGATTTGGATTTGGAGGATCTGAAATTGGGTTTCAGATCTGAATTAATTTGTTCTCCTCTCTCTGATTTTGTTTTTGAAATTGGTTTGTAATGGAGAGGAATTTCTGAAATTGATTTTGAATTGGGTTGAAAGGGTTGTATGATGATGTTGTTGTTGTGTTGGTGATGGGTTGTGGGTGAAGATGATGAAGTTGAAGGGTTGTGGTGTCTGATCGTCGTTGTATGGAGGAGGGGGTGGCTGATGAACGTTGCAGGGGAGTTGATGGGTGATTCTTGAAGTAGGAAGAGGCAGGGAGACAGTCAAACGGATAGGTTGATAGATAAGCTTAATTAGTTTTTATTAAATACGGGGAAGAACGTTTTGCCATGGAAATTTTATCGTGGAAAAGATGTGTTAGACGAAAATCAAACTTAGCATTAATGAAGGGAGGTTAGGGAAATGCATCTGGCTGAGATGTGAAAAACGTGGGAGGAAATAACTAATTAATTGACTAATTAATTAACCAAAGTAATTAATGGTAGATTAAAAATTATTAGTAATTAGTAAAATAAATTAGTTAAAGTAATTAGTAAATTAAATTAACTATAGTAACTATTTAAACTACGGTGAAAAATTCAGACGCGCTCGCGTCGATACGTAGAAAAGAAAAATACTCGTATAAAATATTCGGACAACTGAAAAAAGTACAATCACACACGTACCTAAAATTACCAGCCGTTACATCCTACCCTCATTAGAACAATTCCGTCCTCGAAATTCTCTACAGGGCATGGAAAAGGTAGGGGTAACGTTCTCACATCTCGTCCTCTTGCTCCCAGGTGGATTCACCAGGTGAGTCACGACGCCACATCACCCTGACTAAATCAACGGTCATGTTCCTGAAGACCTTCTGACGTCGATCTAGGATCTCTACTGGTTGCTGCTCGTATGTCAAGTCTGGACGAACTGCGATCTCCGAGTAGTCCACGACATGACTAGGGTTGCTCACATAGCGACGCAGCTGCGAGATGTGGAGCACATTGTGCACTCCCTCTAAGGCAGGGGACAATGCAAGCTTGTAGGCCACTTCTCCTACTCGCTCAAAATATTGAAGGGTCCAATGAATCGTGGACTAAGATTTCCTCTCCATCCAAAACGAATCATCCCTTGGTTGGGCGAGATCTTCAGAAAAACATGATCTCCGGGCTGAAACTCTAGATGTCGACATTTCGCATCCGCCCAATGCTTGTACCTATCTTGGGCCAGCTGCAGCTTCTCTCTGATGGTTTGAACCACATCCACGGCTTCTGTGATTAGCTCAGGACCAACCAACTCTCGATGTCCTACATCATCCCAGCTCAAGGGGGATTGGCACTTCCTCCCATACAGTGCCGCAAATGGTGACATGACAATGCTAGACTGGTAGCTGTTGTTGTATGCAAACTCCACCAAATGGAGATGGTCTTCCCATGATCATTTGAAGTCCAGCATACATGCCTGCATCATGTCTTCAAGTATCTGAATAGTACGCTCTGACTGACCATCTGTCTGCTGATGGTAAGCCGTACTAAAACTCAAGTGAGTCCCCAAGCTCTCCTGAAGGCTCCTTCAGAAATGAGATGTGAATCTGGGTCTCTGTCTGAGACAATGATGATAGGAACTCCATGTAGCTTCACAATCTCCTCCATGTACTTCTTGGCCAACACTTCTGTAGACTGGCCTACTCTGAAAGGAATGAAGTGCGCGGTCTTGGTCAATCGGTCTACGATCACCCAGATACCGTCATTCTGCTTCGTACTCTTGGGTAGTCCAGTCACGAAGTCCATCGTGATGTGTTGCCACTTCCACTCCGGAATGGGCAATGGCTGTAATAAGCCGGTAGTCCTCTGATGTTCAGCCTTCACCTGTTGGCACACAAGACACTTCGCTACGCTCCGTGCGATGCTTCTCTTCAAGCCATGCCTCCAGTAATGATGTCGCAGATCCTGATACATCTTGGTACCTCCAGGATGTATGGAGTATGGAGAACTGTGAGCTTCCTCCAATAGCTCCTCTCTGATGGCGCCAGACGGTACACAGATCCTGTCTTCAAACCTCAAGGATCCATCTGCATGAATCTTAAACTCTGGCCTCTGGCCTGCTATCACCTCATCTTTGATCTTCCGCAGCTTCTCATCATCCATCTGAGCATTCTTAATTCTCTTTACCAATGTCGACTGGATATGCATGCCCATCAAAGATGCAGTCATCCCTGATAGAATCACTTCTATACCCATGTCCCAGATCTCTTGCTGCAATCTCCACTGAGTCGTAAGGGTCATCACCGCTGGTAGACGACTCAATGCATCAGATACGACATTGACTTTTCCAGGATGGTACTGAAGGTCAATGTCATAGTCTGCCATGAGCTCTATCCATCGCCTCTGCCGCATGTTGAGCTCCTTCTGAGTGAAGAGATACTTCAGACTCTTATGATCCGATAACACCTTCACATGCTCTCCCAATAGGAAATGCCTCCAAATTTTCAATGCAAAAATCACTGCCACCAACTCAAGATCATGAGTGAGGTAGTTCTTCTCATGGATCTTCAACTGTCTGGATGCATATGCTACGACTAGACCGTGCTGATGTAACATGGATCCAAGTCCTTATGCATCACAGAAGACTTTGAATCCTCATGATCGGTCTGGAATGATCAAAACAGGTGTAGTCGTCAATCTCTTCTTCAGCTCCTGGAAAGCATCCTCACATGCTTTCGACCAAACAAATACCACATCCTTTCTTGTCAACCGCGTCAAGGCTCCTGCGATCTTCGAGAAGTCTTTGATAAACCTCCGATAGTAGCCAGCTAGTCCTAGGAAACTTCGAATCTCGGTCACCGTTCGGGGAACTGTCCAGTTTTGAACAGCTGCTACTTTTTCAGGATCAACAGTAATCCCTTTTTTGGACACTATGTGGCCTAGAAACGCCACCTTGTTCAGCCAGAACTCACACTTGCTAAGTTTGGCATAAAGCTGGTGTCTCATCAGGGTCTCGAGAATCTTCCTGAGATGCTCTGCATGCTCTACTGCATTCTTCGAGTAGATGAGAATGTCGTCGAAGTAGACTACTACGAACTTGTCCAAGTATTCATACAATACTTGGTTCATGAGACTCATTGTAATGGTCTGTTTTCATCAAGATAAATATTTACCTATTTAAACTATTTTCAAAATTTTTATAACTATTTTATAATGGTTTGTTAGGAGTTTTACGAATTCAAAAATTTCTTATAAAAATATTTTGAAGTATCAAACTAGTTATGAAGTATTTTAGTAAGTTCAGGTTCCATTAAATATCTCTAAATACTCTGGTAAAAATTCATTTTCAATTATTACCGTTTTGGCTTAATGAATTTATTTTCTATACAAACACCATCAAAACATTTTCAAACTTCTACGGTAACATTCTATGATCATTTAGGGCTACCCACATTAATTTCGTAATTTTCTGAAGTCAAATCAGTAGAGAACCCGCAAACCCGCTTCCTAAACGTTTTGGCCTAATACATGTATCTCCGTATCTCAAATCCTAAAACGGACTTCGTATTCGCGATCCTCGTGATGATACGATCCCGTGGGTATGTTTTCGTAATTTTTCGGACACGTTTACTAGTATGGCCAAAATCGTAATTTTGTATTTTTGACATTATCTACTAATTACGTTTAACCTTTTTACTTAATTACTAATTACCCTATTAACTATTAAATTACACTAACTACCTACCCTAACCATGTCTAAAACGTGGAGGGAACACGTTTAGACATTTTACAAAATTTTCTCCCATTAGTCAAAAGTTTATACCTAACCTATTAATTAGGTTTGACTAACTAGGTTTATTGATTATTAATTACCTATTTAATTCCCACAGCTTCTCAAATTAACCCACACTCAACTATCTCTCTCCTACGGCGTTCTAACTCGTTCTCTCCCTCTCAGCTCGGAGGCCAACCCAATCCCACACGAAGGCCCAAGCTCACCCTTAACCCCGCACTCTTCAGCCCCACACTCCCTTGGATATCTCATCGAGCGCCACTCATCACCGACTCTCGACACCCACGGCGAAGCCATGCACGAACCCATCTTCATTCTGAAACCCACGTTCCGAGTGCCTCTTCCCCACGCCTCCCGTCGCTGCTCCCGAGCCCGCACGAACGTCGCCCCGAGTTCGCCACCTCCCAGAGCACCGAAGCCCGCCTCCGAAGACATTGCCGCCGTCAGTGCCATCGCCCGCTGCCCCTGATGCCACCGTGAAGCCCACACCATCCTACGTACGCCCCCCAACCCCGTTCGGAGCTCCCCACGCCGCTGCCATCTCCGACGTCCCTCGACTCCGACAGCCCTCCACGGAGCTCCTCCGAGCGTCGACGTTCCGACGCAACAAGCCTTCGGCCACCGCCCCACGAGCACAGCGCCGCCCCTCCCCTGTTTTCGTTGCCACCCACACTTCCACAGCAAAAGCTCCACCACCACCGTGAAGCTCCCCGCAGCGCCGTCCTCCGCTGCTGCTACCCGACGTAGCCATCACCGCCTGAGCTCCGACGTGCCCGTGGCTCCGAGCGCCACCATGAGCACCTTCCTCCGATGACCTCGCCACGAAGCACTCGCCGTCGCCAACCTCGCCCAAACCGTGTCCGCCGTGAGCCACTCCCCCCCCCGCTTCTCCTCCGCCGTGCCTCCCTTCCTCCAGTCGTCATCGTGCTCGGGCGCTGCAAGTCGCCGCCGCCGTCGCAAAGCCCCCCCCACCGTTCCTCTGTCGACGAGAAGCGAAGGAGCGAAGGTTAATTACAATGGCATTTTCGTAATTTCGAAGTTAAATTCGTATTTTAATAATTATTAAATGGTGTTTAATGGATTTAAATCCATAACTTGAAATATAAGCCCTAGAAAAATACAAGTCCAGCTCCAGAAAATTAGAAATAACATTCTGGACCCAATGGTGTTGGTTTCATCTCGATTAGATGTGTAGTTTTCCCAGAATTAATTTTTAACCCTAAAATATAAATATGTTATTTTCGTTCAAAAATAAGTAACTTGCTATTTTCACGTAGACCAATATGTGATAAAAATATATGTTAAAGTACTCTTCGAGACGGTCATTTTGACACTCACTTGCGACATTCCGATGTAAATGGCAACCAGAATAAATTGTTGAATAAATACGTTACTAATTTTAAAAAATAGATTTTTAAATTGATTTTGAGCTTTTAAAAATTATAAAAATTAACAGAAGCGTCTGAAAAAAATATTTCCTCCTGCAGTAAAATTATTTTCATCATATCTAGCCTATAGAAAAATTTAGAACGTTTTCCGACACCGTTTTAGTCAGTTTTGAAAATCAGAACGATCAGATTATTTAGATAGGAACGTTGTGTGTTTTGATCAATGTTTTTTTTGTTGCAGGTACAAACTATTGTGCACCTGCTTCAGAGGAAGACCTAGATCAATTTCCGGCTAGCTACGACAGCCTCGAAATCAGTAAGTCACGACTAATTCTAAAATTAGAAAATTAGTTAGTGTCCTCGTATGTACCTAGGACTTCACTATAACCTCAGAACTGCTATTTGACTTGAACCGAACTAGAAACCTAATCTAATAGGAAGTAATCAACTACAGATTACTTTGCCAACTTTCAACTTTGGTGGTTGAAGCACACAACCATCAACTTGGGTAAATTGTGTGCTAAACAATACTTCTACATGCTCGAAGCATGGAATCGGTATCCACGTTGTTGGACTTGTCTTTATCCTCAGTTCGCTTTGGCACAGTCTGCTTTGGAATGAGTTACTACTCCCTGGTTTTCAATAAAAAGTCAACCAGTTGTCTTGGTTTGACTAGTAACATGTGGAACAGCTTGTGGAATATCTTGTGGAACATCTCGTGGAACATCATGAAAAGAACATGTACATAGAACACTTGACACATCACTGGGGTTTTGGGGTAACTCATAGTTTGAGAGAGTGCGGGAGTGACTGGAGTTCAATCTTCCCGTCCTGCTGCCTGTGTTTCGGCATACCGTCCCGCTGCCTGAGTTTCGGCAAAATACACGTACCATGCCTTTGTTTTGGCATTCGTCTGGGTCGCGTCCAGGCAAGAGATGAACTCAATGGTCACATATTGTACTCTCCGACTTGAGTCACGTAGTGTAGTTACTTTTGCACATTCACTTTTAGTTTACGCACTACAATCACTTTTACTTTACACGTTCCAATGACGTTACTTACTACACTTGTACAGTCACCAGTACCTTACCTGTCAAACTTTTAGCTACAGCAGTAGTACATTTCACTTGCCTAGCCTGCTTTACACTTGCACTACCACCGTACAGTTGTTCTCTCCTTTCAGTACTGTTTACTTTTACTACTCAGCTGTGTACAGTTGTTGCTCAGTACTTTACTTTTCATTCTGGTCTGCTCGTACGTAGTTACTTTTGTCATACTTGTGCACTGCTTCTTTTCTATATTTAGAATTGTTATGACTTACCTATGGTTCCATCTCCGTGGCACCGCAGACGACGTACATATGGAGGTAGATGCTCTTGAGCTAATAGCGCCAGAATTCAACCATGAGATCGCAGCCTCCAGAGTTATTTTCACTATGTACTTTTCTTCTTTCATGTATATTTGTTGGAACATCTTGTACAGTATGGATTGTAATAATTGGACACTATTTGAGTATTTTTGTACATATCTGCATCGTGGCTATTTTGGTTTCACTGGTAACCTGCAGGACCTGCGCAAATATCAAATAAGTAACGGGCCCCCGGGAGCGGGTCGTTACACTCAGAAATACCGCGGGTGCATTGGTTACACCAAACGGCATTACTAAGTACTCATAATGTCCGTATCTGGTCCTGAATGCAGTCTTGGGAACATCTTCGTCTTTCACCTTCACTTGATGGTACCATGTCCTCAGATCCAGCTTCGAATAGACACTTGATCCACCGAGCTGGTCAAAAAGATCGTCGATGCACAGTAGATGGTACTTGTTCTTCACGGTTACTTTGTTCAGCTCGCGGTAGTCAACACACATACGAAGGGACCCATCTTTCTTCTTCACCAGTAGTATAGGAGATCCCCAGAGAGATACACTGGGTCGTATCCATCTATTCTTCAGAAGCTCATCTAGTTGGGTCTGTAATTCTTCTAGCTCAGATGGTACTAGACGATATGGTCCCTTAGATATTCGTTGAGCTCCTGATATTAGTTCAATGGCAAATTTGAGAGTGCGATCCGGAGGCAAACCTGTAAGGTCGTCTGGAAACACATCCAAGAACTCTCGAACTACTTATGGTATCTCAGTCTCAGCTTCCATAGCGGCTGCTACTGCTTCGGCCGATCTGGCTCTGTACTCCACTGGGCATACCGACCTGCTTCCACTAATGAAGTCAAACTTTGGATGTTCAGGAATCTCGAAGACTACCCTCCTTCGACTACAATCAATGGTGGCATGGAAAGTCCCCAACCAATCCATCCCGAATACATCATCAAAGTTCGGAATATCTATCATCATGAAGTCAGCAAATAACGCTCGCCCACAAATAACCACTGGGCATTGTGGATACCCACGGGTCGTCTTTATCACTCTGCCACCTGTGTTGACGTTCCAACCGGATGCTAAAGGTTTGACAGGAATAGTGTGGGTGCGAACAAATCGACTCGTCAGAAAGCAGTGTGATGCTCCCGAGTCGAACAAGGAGAGGGCGGGGTTTCCAGCTATTAGTATGACACCTAGGTTACAGACACTAATCTAAGCAACCAATGCTAATGAAAGAAATGAATTACGAACTATGCAAGAAATATACATGTGATCACTTCACCGGTAGCCTCAGCCTCTTCGACGGTCATGGTGTAAGCCTGGCGTTTCGGTGGTGGCTGCTGCCTTGCTTGCTGAAACTGCCTCTGCTGTGGAGGTAGAGGTGGACGCTGTGGAGCGTTCCTAGTCTAAATAGCACGAGGAGCTGGGGCTGGAGTTGTAGCACATGGCTTAGAATGTGGACAATCCCTCGCCATGTGTCCTGACTCCCCACAAACCAGACAAAGGCCTAAAAGAATTCGACACTCAGACCTGATGTGTCCAGGCTTCCCACAAAAGTGGCAGACCGGGAGGGCCTGCTGCTGTTGTCTTGGCCTCTTAAACTGAACCTGCTGAATAGGACGATGCATCTGAGGCCGTCTGATTGGCCCAGCTTGGGTCGGTGGGGGCCTCGCAGGTGCTGTCAGCCTTCGATCTTCCTTCGCTTCCTCTTCGACCATCTCATGGTTACGAGCAATGGCCAGTACTTCAGCATGTGTGGTCGGACTAGCACTGACCATCATCCTCCGAATCTCAATGTTGAGCCCCTGCTGGAACTGCTGGGCTCGAGTCAATGGATCTGCAACCATCTCCAGTGCAAACCTGCTGAGCCTGGAGAACTCAGCATCATACTGATCCACGGTCATCGAACCCTGCTTCAGGTTGATGAACTTCTTCCTCATTAGGATCTTTGCATGTGGGGGAAAGTATTGAGCGTTGAATGTTTTGGTGAAGACATCCGACGAAATCGGTAATCCCAAGCGGTCTTCTACCGCCTGCCACCAGTCTCGAGCACCATCAGTTAGTTGCCGTTTGGCGGTAGCCACCCATGCTTCTGCTCGAATCTGAGATGCTCTCAGATCACCAGTGATGCTCTCGAGCCATTCTTCCGCTTGGAGATGATTCTCGGTCCCGGCGAAAGTCTTCGGGTTCATCCCTCGAAAGTGATAAGCACTTGGGTTATCTTTCTGCTATCTACGCAAGGCCTGCCCCAAAGCCTGTCCAAGCTGCTGATGAAGGGCATACATGCCCCGCATGCAATCTTCTGCAGTTAATGGTACCGTCGAAAATGCTGTTGCATTTGGACCGGTGTTGGCTCCATTGCCAGCATCATTCTGGTTGGGACCCTCATTTGGGTGATCGATCCCGGACCCAAACACACTGTCCTCGCTTTCTGAAGTGTTCCTTTCCATTGCCTACCTGCGGTTCATAAGGTTTGATCAGTTCCTCTGAGTATTTTATACGACATACTCTGAACTTCCTGTACTATTCATGTGGTATTTAGCGCGGACCTGCATGGGTCACCAAACCTGCAACGACCCGTTCTCGGGGCCCGTTATTGTTTGGAACATGCGCAAGTCCTGCTAGGCACCAATGAAGTCAATACAGGCTCTGTTGCAGAAATACGCCAAAATACTCATACATGGAAGTGGTATAAACCTTATTACAAACCAGCAGCGTACATGAAAGGAAATGCAACTCAAAGTACAAATACACACCAAGCAAGCCACTCTGATACATTAAATAATAAAAACACACTCACACTCACACTTAGTAACCAGCGTCCTCCTGGTCAAACTCTATAGCAAACTCAGCGTCTGCAGTCCCTGTTGCAACTTCTTCAACCTGTGCTGTATCTGGTGACACCACCACAAAAAGAAGGGTCGCCAGGATCAGACGTAACTCAAAGTAACTCTAGCATGATATTTAAAACAATAAACGAGCATGGCAAAACTAGCATGTCAATCTAAAGAGACAAGAAGTAAAGTGCGTACAATAGGGCAGAAAAGTGACATAACAGATTTACAACTATTTCAATTCTGTCAGCAATAAACAATATTTAAAAAATGACCAGTTATGAGGTTTTTAGTGTGCCGTACAATAGGACAGAAAAGTAACATAACATATTTACAACTATTTCAATTCTGTCAGCAATAAACAATATTTAAAAAAATGACCAGTTACGAGGTTTTTAGTGTGCCTGATCCTTTGCGACTTATAAAGGGAAGTACGATATGCAACCAAGAGTCCACCTGATATCTCGGGTTACAACAATATGGTACGGTACAATCAAAACGGTACTATTCAACAAAACGATACGGTTTAATCAAAACGGTACTATTAACTGCAGATCGGACTGGTCGCTCCCGCACTTCCACAATTATAAGTTACCCCAAAAACCCTGTGTGTGTGTGTGTGTGTGTGTGTGTGTGTGCAGGTTGTCGTACTTACCATTTATGAGTCAATTGCTATTCTCACTTTTCCAATTTCATCTTTCGGTTAAGCATGTTACATAGTCCAATTCAATTTACGGTACGGTGCAATTACGATACTATGCAACTTATCGAGTTTAGCTAACTGTTCAAGTGAAACACTTTGCTAATAAAACAGACTAATTTTGGCATGCATCAATGTTGTTTTTAAACCCCATAGCTAGGGTACGATGAGTTACCGATTCGCCTTGTCGTGAAAGGCGCGTTTCAATCAGTGGTAGCGATACCTGGGTTCACATGGTACAAATGAGTCAGTTGCACAATCTAAATATATAAAATTAACTTATCTTAATTCTAAACTTAATATTATAACTTAACTTAAAAACTTATTTTAAAACCTTAACTTAAATAATAAAACATAACATAACTTAAATAACTTATTACTTTACTAACTTTATAAAGGGATACTAACTTAATTACTTAACATAACTTTATATTAAATGAATAACTGTTTTAATACTTACCCTATCTCCCCCTCTCTGTCTTTCGTTCTCCCATTCTTTCTTTCTTTTTTTCCTTTCTTTGGTTGCAGGGGACACACGACGACAAGGGGGCTCGGGGCGGCGCTGCAGGCAACGCGAGGGGCAGGGGCGGCGGTGCAGGGCCGGGGGCGGTCGGCCTGGGGCGGCGCGAGGCGGGGGTCAGCGGCCTAGGGCGCTCCGGCGGCCTGGAGGGCTCGGGCGGCTTACGGGGGCTCGGCTGTGGGCTGATGGCGAGGGTGAGGGGGCCGGCCAAGGGAGGATGAGGGAGAAGAAGACGGGAAGAAGATTGAGGGGTTTGGATTTGGATTTTTGTGTTTTCAAATCTGAAATTGGTTTTGTCTGAAATTGATTTGGATTTGGAGGATCTGAAATTGGGTTTCAGATCTGAATTAATTTGTTCTCCTCTCTCTGATTTTGTTTTTGAAATTGGTTTGTAATGGAGAGGAATTTCTGAAATTGATTTTGAATTGGGTTGAAATGGTTGTATAATGATGATGTTGTTGTGTTGGTGATGGTTTGTGGGTGAAGATGATGAAGTTGAAGGGTTGTGGTGGCTGATCGTCGTTGTATGGAGGAGGGGGTGGCTGATGAACGTTGCAAGGGAGTTGATGGGTGATCCTTGAAGTAGGAAGAGGCAGGGAGACAGTCAAACGGGTAGGTTGATAGATAAGCTTAATTAGTCAACAGATTAGGTTTTTATTAAATACAGGGAAGAACGTTTTGCCATGGAAATTTGATCGTGGAAAAGACGTGTTAGACGAAAATCAAACTTAGCATTAATGAAGGGAGGTTAGGGAAATGCATATGGCTGAGATGTGAAAAACGTGGGAGGAAATAACTAATTAATTGACTAATTAATTAACCAAAGTAATTATTGGTAGATTAAAAATTATTGGTAACTAGTAAAATAAAGTAGTTAAAGTAATTAGTAAATTAAATTAACTATAGTAACTGTTACGAGGTGGAACTCGCGTACAATGAATTTGTATTAATGGGAACCAAGGGCACGGTGGTTATGTGGAGAAGGGGGTTTAGGTAGGCTATTTGACAAGCGATTAGTGGGGTGAAGAAGTCGATCACGACGCCAGTGACGGTCGCGGGGCTGAATCTCGCCGGATACGGCTGGACAAGGTCGAACGGCAGGGGGTGACGCCGACTGGTGTTGATAGGCGAGCTCTCCTGCAACACGAACAACTCATCAGAAGGGCTGGGTTGGGGGTTCAACCCTTAGCCCCTCCGATGCCTAAGTCAGTGATAGGGCTTAAAATGGGGGGCTGGTCACGCCGGTCGGACTAACGGTGTGTCGACCGCGCATGGCGAGCTATAGGTGGGAGCACAAAGATATGGAAGACATTTGCACTCGTGTGTGAATAGCTGAATGAGAGAGAATTCTGCAGCACCCTCCTCTCCGTAAGAGGAGAAGGGGTATTTATACCTGACGGGTGATGACTAGGCGTGCTGAGCTGGCTCGGGTGTCGGCGGAGGCTTCGGACAAGGACGCCGGGAACAGGAGTCTCTGACCTGCCTTTGTCAGGCGGCGCAACGGCCCAGGGGTGCTTTTGTCGGGATGTCAGAGCCGAAAGTGAAAGCGTTATCTGTCAGGTGGCTCTTCCGTCAGGGGGTGCTTTGTCGGATGGTCGGGTGACGTATGTGTCTGGTGTCCTTATCCTTAGGTTGTTTGTCGTTAGCGTCGGACTAAGAGTCGGCCGGCTGCGGTGGTCCGCCTCGGCCGGCTGCGGGGGTCCGCCCCGGCCGGTTCGGGGAGCGCTGCAAGGCGCGCCTGTCTCCATGATGCCCCGGATTTTCGGGGCGGCGGCCCTTTTGTGTAAAGGTGAGTTAATGGGGTATGTTAACGGATCCGGGCGGGAGTCGGGCTCCTACGATCTTTAGGTCGTAACAATTGCCCCCGGCATTCGAGTGCGAGGCGGAAGCCCGGTTCGTCTCGGATGGCGTAACATTATCCTTTAACCGGACTCGGGCTTGGGTCCAAGCTCAGGGTTGGATACGCTGTTTCCGCGGGGTATTGCCCGCTGTTGCGGGATCGCGAGGTCTCATCCCGCGTGGGAACCAAGTGGGGCGTTGCCTCATAACGGCGCGCCGCTTTATGTGGCGGCTGGGTCGGATTTTGGGGGAGCCCGACTTTTTGAGAAGGTTGTGGTTTTTGCTGAGATGTGTTTACCGGACATGTTTGTGATTTTCGCGGGACTTCCACCGCACTGTGCCCGGTGGACCTCCCAGCTGTTGTGCTCTTGGGCTCAGGGAAGGCGTCCATAAGGAGGAATATTATTCATCAACCTTTACCGGAGATTTAGATGATATTTACAGTGATAGCACAGGTGTGACACAGCCTATGGTCGGGATGGGCGGTGGTTTATACTCGTCGCCCGCTATATCGAGGTGGGTAGATCCCTGTTGCCGGGCGGTCTTCCCTTTTACTGACCGCCTAGTTCCTTCTGCTTCGTTGTCCGGGGAGGGGCCGACGCGCCGTGAACCACCATTTGGTTTAATCAGGGATGAAGTCCCGTGGTGGTTCCCCCTTCGGGGGGCTGACCCTCGTTTGTCGGGTGGAGCTTCTTCCTTTTCCTTTCCTCGCTTCCTCGCGATCTGCCTTGCCGCCGCCGCGCTGGAGAGTTCCTCGCTAGGAATCCTGCGCACCGAGGGGGAACCCCAGGGAGGTTGAGGACGAGGTGGCGGTGGCGGCGCCTAGGGGGACGGCGTTAATTGGGGTGTTGCGGCACGCGGGCGGCCGTCTGAACCTGCCTTTTGATACAGTAACAAGCAGGAGGCAAGCTGGCGGGCGGGGCCTTCCGCGTGTAAGGGGAATATCCGGACGGAGGTGGCGGGGCCGTGGCGCCCATCGTCGGGGGAAGTGAAGTTCGTCGGTGGCTATCGGCTTTTTTCGTAGCTCGGTGGGGCGTTTAGGGCCGCTTTATGCCCGGAGTGAGGGGAGAGGAATCCTGTCTTTCTTCCTCCTTTACCCTGACCTCTGGAGGGGGGGTATTTATAGCGAGGTGTTGCGGACGGGTTTCTCTTAGGTAACGCCGTGGATTAGCGTCGCTCATGGGCTCTGCGGAATCACGCGCTTCGGGAATCACTTTTTCATGGCGGTATCCGGCACTCTGGCCCCTTGGGGGGCGTGTTGCTGTTGATGGCGTGTTGAACCAGCGTCCTTTCGTTATGTTGAGTCGCATCGGGGCGCTGTTGTGACGGGACAAGGCCGCTGTCATTTCAGGACAGGGCGTATATTTCGGGGTTTCTGTCTTGCGACCAGTCCGATCCGGGTCACGTGTCTTGGCTTCTTGCGGGAGCTACGCAATTTACCCATTATCCCATTATGCCCCAAACATCCCCGTGTCCTGTCTGGGGGAGGGGGATGTTGTCTTCCCGTGTTGCATTTGGGGCGGCCTCGAACGGGTTCGGGATGGGACGCACTGGTCTATCCTGATTTGGTGTCTGGCCGAATCGGTTACGCGAGGCGAGCCCCAGTGCACCCCTTTCGCCATGGGGAAAGTTGTTGGTGGGTTTCAGGGAGCAGGGGGAGCGGGACTGTGCGTCCCAGATTTCGTAGGTGTCCTAGGTCAGTTAGGCGGGGCGGCGTGTTGCTCGCCCGGTGCTTGGCGTGGGGGGATAGACACATGCTATGATATTTAAAGAACAATGTTTTCGTTTAAATTTATGAGTGCTGGGCCACAGCTTGTACATTAGTTTTTAGTTCGTCGCCCGTTGTAGGGTCAGAACCGAGTCGGGGAGGGGCTTTAGAGCTGTCCTTGCCCGGTCGCACGGGCCTAATGACCGCCGGGTCCTGGGGCTTCCGCGGGCCGTGTGGGCAAGTTGTCTTGAGCCGATCTTGGCGCGGAGGCGAGGGGCCGCCGTCTGGGCTGAAGTGTTGCGAGGTCTCTTTGGCTCGGGATAGGTGGGGGGTACCTTGCCGACCGGGCCGCCTTCCCTCCGCTGCCTTGTCTTTTTTCGCGGACAGGGGTTTCCTCGGTCCGGTATAGGCGCTGAGAAGGGAAGCCGGCTTGCCCCGCCTTGCCCCCTGGGGAGGTTCTTGAGCATCGGGCCGTTCCCCGCTGCCCCACGCCCCGCTGTTTCGGTTTGAGGGTGGGGTCCCGAGCCCGATGGCGCCTCGGCGAGCTGACATGCCAGGATTCACCGTTTGGGCTTGTCGGGGATGCAGCCTTGCCGAGGTCCTCGGATGGAGGTCGAGGGCGAGGAGGTACTGGCCGGCCGGCGCTGGGGGCTCTCGCCTGCCCAGATTACTTTGAACGGATGCCATTCTTTCTCCGCCTCGTCCCCGTTTATGGGACGGAGGCGTGAAAGGTGGATTTCCCGTGTGTAAGCGGAATATCCGGATAGCGATCCGTTTGTAAGCGGAATATCCAGTTAGTGGTGCTGGGGATCTAGGCTCCGCCGTTCTGGGCGGCGGGAACCATTGATGGCCGGTGACCTCTCTTTTGTTAGGGCGGTGTATCTCAGCCCTTTTCCCGGAGGGTGGGGGGATCAAGTGGCGGTTTTTCATGTCTGTTGATTTTTTCTCTTCGGGGGGGGGGGGGGGGGGGGGGGGATGGCCTCTTTATAGGTAGATCTTGTTGACGGATTCTCCCTTATTTATTGCGCTGAGCTGGCATTATTAATGGGCTCCTCGAATTCGCGCCTGTGGGAAACCGCATTGGCCAGGTGGCTCTTGCGTGTCCTCTTTTGGAGCGCATCATTAATGGTGGCGTGTTTCGCGAGCGTCCTTTCGTTTCGCCGAGTCCCATCGGGGCCGTCGACTCGGGAACTGATGTCATTTTGTCCCGGTTCGCGTGCTCCTGTTTTCTTTTGTTTTTCCGAGTCAGGGGTACGTGGCCCCCCTCGGGTTGGCCCTGCCCCGGGGGTCTGGAGGGGGGGAGCGGGCGCGTAGCCCGGCCCATGCCCTTCTCTGGTTTGGGTGGCTAGGGTTGGCCCTGCCCCAGAGGTCTGGAGGGGGGGAGCGGGCGCGTAGCCCGGACCGTGCCCTTCTCTGGTTTGGGTGGCTAGGGTTGGCCCTGCCCCAGAGGTCTGGAGGGGGGAAGCGGGCGTGTAGCCCGGCCCGTGCCCTTCTCTGGTTTGGGTGGCTAGGGTTGGCCCTGCCCCAGAGGTCTGGAGGGGGGGAGCGGGCGCGTAGCCCGGCCCGTGCCCACCTCTGGTTTGGGTGGCTAGGGTTGGCCCTGCCCCAGAGGTCTTGAGGGGGGGAGCGGGCGCGTAGCCCGGCCCGTGCCCTGCTCTGGTTTGGGTGGCTAGGGTTGGCCCTGCCCCAGAGGTCTGGAGGGGGGGAGCGGGCGCGTAGCCCGGCCCGTGCCCTTCTCTGGTTTGGGTGGCTAGGGTTGGCCCTGCCCCAGAGGTCTGGAGGGGGGGGAGCGGGCGCGTAGCCCGGCCCGTGCCCACCTCTGGTTTGGGTGGCTAGGGTTGGCCCTGCCCCAGAGGTCTTGAGGGGGGGAGCGGGCGCGTAGCCCGACCCGTGCCCTACTCTGGTTTGGGTGGCTAGGGTTGGCCCTGCCCCAGAGGTCTGGAGGGGGGGAGCGGGCGCGTAGCCCGGCCCGTGCCCTTCTCTGGTTTGGGTGGCTAGGGTTGGCCCTGCCCCAGAGGTCTGGAGGGGGGGAGCGGGCGCGTAGCCCGGCCCGTGCCCTTCTCTGGTTTGGGTGGCTAGGGTTGGCCCTTCCCCAGAGGTCTGGAGGGGGGGAGCGGGCGCGTAGCCCGGCCCGTGCCCTTCTCTGGTTTGGGTGGCTAGGGTTGGCCCTGCCCCAGAGGTCTGGAGGGGGGGAGCGGGCGCGTAGCCCGGCCCGTGCCCTTCTCTGGTTTGGGTGGCTAGGGTTGGCCCTGCCCCAGAGGTCTGGAGGGGGGGAGCGGGCGCGTAGCCCGGCCCGTGCCCTTCTCTGGTTTGGGTGGCTAGGGTTGGCCCTGCCCCAGAGGTCTGGAGGGGGGGAGCGGGCGCGTAGCCCGGCCCGTGCCCACCTCTGGTTTGGGTGGCTAGGGTTGGCCCTGCCCCAGAGGTCTTGAGGGGGGGAGCGGGCGCGTAGCCCGGCCCGTGCCCTGATCTGGTTTGGGTGGCTAGGGTTGGCCCTGCCCCAGAGGTCTGGAGGGGGGAGCGGGCGCGTAGCCCGGCCCGTGCCCTTCTCTGGTTTGGGTGGCTAGGGTTGGCCCTGCCCCAGAGGTCTGGAGGGGGGGAGCGGGCGCGTAGCCCGGCCCGTGCCCTTCTCTGGTTTGGGTGGCTAGGGTTGGCCCTGCCCCAGAGGTCTGGAGGGGGGGAGCGGGCGCGTAGCTCGGCCCGTGCCCTTCTCTGGTTTGGGTGGCTAGGGTTGGCCCTGCCCCAGAGGTCTGGAGGGGGGGAGCGGGCGCGTAGCCCGGCCCGTGCCCTTCTCTGGTTTGGGTGGCTAGGGTTGGCCCTGCCCCAGAGGTCTGGAGGGGGGGAGCGGGCGCGTAGCCCGGCCCGTGCCCACCTCTGGTTTGGGTGGCTAGGGTTGGCCCTGCCCCAGAGGTCTTGAGGGGGGGAGCGGGCGCGTAGCCCGGCCCGTGCCCTGATCTGGTTTGGGTGGCTAGGGTTGGCCCTGCCCCAGAGGTCTGGAGGGGGGGAGCGGGCGCGTAGCCCGGCCCGTGCCCTTCTCTGGTTTGGGTGGCTAGGGTTGGCCCTGCCCCAGAGGTCTGGAGGGGGGAGCGGGCGCGTAGCCCGGCCCGTGCCCTTCTCTGGTTTGGGTGGCTAGGGTTGGCCCTGCCCCAGAGGTCTGGAGGGGGGGAGCGGGCGCGTAGCCCGGCCCGTGCCCTTCTCTGGTTTGGGTGGCTAGGGTTGGCCCTGCCCCAGAGGTCTGGAGGGGGGGAGCGGGCGCGTAGCCCGGCCCGTGCCCTTCTCTGGTTTGGGTGGCTAGGGTTGGCCCTGCCCCAGAGGTCTGGAGGGGGGGAGCGGGCGCGTAGCCCGGCCCGTGCCCTGCTCTGGTTTGGGTGGCTAGGGTTGGCCCTGCCCCAGAGGTTCGGAGTTTTAGCGAACTGCAAAATTTGTGTAGGAACAACCAGGTTGGGAAAAACGTGTAGATGTGTATATTGCGCGAAAAAAGAGAAACTCACAACTATTGGTAGAATTTCAGCAGATGTTTCGCGTTCCAAGGGTGGGCCAGCTCGCTCCCTTCGGGGGTGGCAAGGATGTAGGTGGCCGGTCCGACAATGTCAATGACCGTATAGGGCCCCTCCCATTTGGCGGCCAGCTTTCCCCGCTGCGCAGTCTCGGGGCGGAAGGTGGCGTCGCGGAGGACCAAATCGCCGATCCTGAAAGTCCGCGGTTTCACCCGGGAGTCGTAGTATCGGGCCATCCTCTGGCTGTGTTTGACGAGGCTGGTTAGGGCCTTGTCCTGGACCTCGTCTATCAGCTCAAGGCTGAGGCCGAGCCCTTCTCCGTTGATTTCTTCGTCGAAGAGTTTTAGCCGGAGCGTCTCTTCCCCGATTTCCACAGGTACAACCGCCTCCGATCCGTACGCTAGCATGAAGGGACTTTCTCCGGTCGAGGCCTTGTGGGTGGTGCGATAGGACCATATGATCCCTGGTAGCTCATCGACCCATGCTCCCAGGGCGGCGTCCACCTTCTTCTTCATCGGGTTCAAGATACATTTATTCGCGGCCTCCGCCATTCCGTTGCACTGTGGGTGGGCGACTGATGTGAATTGGAGTTTAATCCCCCAGCCCGAGCAGAAGTCGCGGAAGCCCTCGCAGTCGAACTGCTTTCCGTTATCCATGACTATGGAACGGGGAATCCCGAAGCGGCATATGACGGATTGCCAGATGAAGCCCTTCATGTTCGTCCACGTGATCCGCGCCAGCGGCTCTGCTTCGACCCATTTTGTGAAATAGTCCACGGCGACGACTAGATACTTCCTTCCCCCGGAGGCCTTTGGGAAGGGCCCCAGGATGTCGAGTCCCCACTTGGCGAAGGGGACCGGGCTCAAGATGGGCATCAGGTTGGCCGGAGGTGCAGTCGTCCGTCGGCAGAATTTCTGGCACGCCTCGCACCTTTTGACGTATAGTACCCATCCCGGATCATCGTCGGCCAGTAGTACCCTTGGCGCATTATCTTGTGGGCGATGGTGCGCCCGCCGTGGTGGTTTCCGCAGAAGCCTTCGTGCACCTCGCGGATGACCTGCTCGGCCTGTTCCGGTCCCAAGCATTTCAGGTAGGGCAGGACGTCGAAATTGGCGCGGCGGCGGCGGTACAGCACTCCGTCGAGGAGCACGAACGTCAGAGCCCATCTCTCCACCTGCTTAGCCAGCAACCGCTCCCCGGGTAGTTCACCTGTCTCTAAATACTTCACAATGGGGATCATCCAGGACGTCATCGTGCCCGTGCACATCAGTTCCCCTTCATTGATGGAGGGTGCCGACAGGCTTTCGACGTAGATTGCCTTCCCGATCTTGGCCGCCGAGGAGGAAGCCAGCTTAGACAGGGCATCTGCCCGGAGGTTGTTGGAGCGAGGCAGGTGTTGCACGTCCGCTTTCTTGAACTTGCGGAGTTCGATCTGGATGCGATTCAGGTACCGCTTCATGGTTTCCTCTCGGGCCTCGAAGCCCCCCAGGATCTGTTGGATGACGAGACGGGAGTCACTCAGGAGCAACACGTTCGTCGCCCCGACCGCCCTGGCGAGCTTTAACCCGTTGACCGCGGCTTCATACTCCGCGACATTGTTGGTGGCCGGGAAGTCGAAGCGTAGGGCGTATTCCAACGAACATCCGTCTGGAGTCTGAATGACGATTCCCTCTCCTGTTCCGGAGCCCGTCGCGGAGCCGTCGACGTGGATGGTCCATAATTCGCCTGCCGTCGTCGGGGAGGGCGCTGAGGGTTCGCCCGCCTCGATCCTCTGGGGGGACGTGGGCGCCGACGGTTGCTCTATCTGGTCTCCCAGCGGGATTTCCGTGGTGCATTCCACCACGAAGTCGGCCAGCGCCTGACCCTTGATCGCCGTCCGGGCTTTGTACGTTATGTCGAACTCGCTGAGCTCGACGCTCCAGTTGAGCATCCTCCCTGACCGTTCCAGTCTTTTCAGGTTCTTTTCGAGGGGCATGCTGGTGTGGACGGTTATGGGGTGGGCCTGGAAATAGGGTCGGAGCTTTCGAGCGGTGGTGATTAGGCAGTAGGCGGCTTTTTCGATGGGGCTGTAACGAGTCTCCGCATCCCGGAGGATCCGACTGGCATAGTAAACAGGGCGTTGCACCCCTCCTTCCTCCTTGATTAGGACGGAGCTAACAGCCTCCTCGGTGGTCGCCAGGTACAACCCCAGGGGTTCACCTTCCTCCGGTCGTGCGAGGAGCGGTGGGCCTTGTAGGTATGCTTTCAGCTCCGCGAACGCCTGCGTGTTGTCGTCCCATAGGAATAGGAATCGTCCCAGAGCAGCAATCCGGCCGTTCAGTCGCTGCAAGTCCCGGATCGTTCGGGGCTCCGTCATACCGGTGAGGGCCGTCACCTTGTCGGGGTTCGCCTCGATCCCCCGCTTCGTTATCATGAAGCCCAGGAATTTTCCCGATTGCACGCCAAAGATGCATTTCGCGGGGTTTAGTCTCAGGTTGTATCGGCGGACCCTCTGGAAGGTCTCCTGCAAGTCGTCGAGGTGGTCGAGGGCCCTTCCACTCTTTACCAGCATGTCGTCGATGTAGACCTCCAAATTTCGCCCTACCTGAGGGTCGAAAATCCGGTCAACCATCCGTTGATAAGTCGCCCCGGCGTTCTTCAGCCCAAAGGGCATCTTGGTGTAACAGAAGGTGCCTTTATCGGTGACGAAGAACGTCTTCTCCTCATCCTCCTCCGCCATCAGTATTTGGTTGTACCTTGAGAAGGCGTCCATAAAGCTCAACAACTCATAACCGGACGCCTGGTCCACCAAGTGGTCGATCCTGGGCAGAGGGAAGCTGTCCTTCGGGCAAGCCTTGTTGAGGTCAGTGAAGTCAACGCACATGCGCCACTTCCCGCTGGGCTTCTTCACTAGAACGACGTTGGCGAGCCAGTCGGGGTAGTCCACCGACCGAACAAACTTGGCTTCGAGGAGCCGCTCTACTTCTTCCTCGGCTGCCCTCTTCTTTTCGCCCCCCGCACTCCTCTTCTTCTGTCGAACAGGCCGGGCCTCTGTGTCCGCATTCAACCTGTGGGAGATTACCGCCGGGTCCACCCCGGGCATGTCGGCTGGTGACCATGCGAATATGTCCGCTTTCTCCCGGAGCAGGGTGACGAGGGCCGCCCTCAAGGCGGAGGGGAGTTTCGTCCCGATGGAGACGGCTCTCCCCTCGTCCGAGGTTATTGGGACCTCCTCTACTTCCTCGGCCAGGGTCGGCCGCTGGTCGCAGAAGTCCTCCCTTTCGGCGGGGATGTAAAGGTGGGTTAATGGGGTATGTTAACGGATCCGGGCGGGAGTCAGGCTCCTACGATCTTTAGGTCGTAACAGTAACTATTTAAACTACGGTGAAAAATTCAGACGCGCTCGCGTCGATACGTAGAAAAGAAAAATACTCGGATAAAATATTCGGACAACTGAAGAAAAATACAATCGCACACGTACCTAAAAATACCAGCCGTTACAGAATCTCCTACAAACTTGGCTAGATCAACCAAATCACATCCTATTTATACCAAAACAACATAAAATCCTAACTTTACATCTAAATCCTAAAATCCTAGGGCTAATCCATTAGCCTTAGAAAAGACTACTCACGGATCATAGAATTGACAATAGAAGATTCAATAAAGGCTAGAGAGATCAACATCGCAATTAAAGACAATAAATAAAGCATATAAGAGAGAGAATCGTTACTCAAACGTCGTAGATCAATAAGCAAGCGCAGAGAATTAAGGGCACAAGATTCCAAGCAAAAGTGACTAATAAAAATATAAGTTTTGTCTTCTACAAAATAGCGACGGCTAAGAGCTCTCTTTTTTAAAACTAAAACTTAAAAAAGGTAGTCTCTCTAATGGAGATTTAAAATCCTCCTTAAATACAAAGGGTATGGATCCCTAAAAAATAGAAAATCCGAGCCCTTGGGCCCACTAACTAATCTGGTCGCGGCGACCTACTCAATCGAGTAGCGGCGACGCTCGGTCGAGCTGACATGCGGCTCCGCTTTGCTGCTTCATTGGCTCTAGACTGATCCGAGCTACTCGGTCGAGTAGCCCATCCACTCGTACGTGCTACAGTAAGCCTAAACTCTCCTCAAAAGACTGCTATGTTTGGTGTCAACTCGGGTCGAGTGGATGGCCTGCTTGGTCGAGTACGCTTAGTTGCTTGGTCGAGCTATAGTGCTTGGAGAATGGCTCAGAATAATCGCTCTGTTTGGATGCAGCTCGGTCGACCTGACTGTCTGCTCGGTCGAGTGGGGCGTGTCCGTTCTTGCTGTGATTTCTTCGTGTCAGCTTGGTCGAGTGCTGATCATACTCGACCGAGTAGACTGGGAAACAGACTCTAATTTTCCTTAGAGCTCTCAACTCTCGCTCTCTTCTCCTCCTCTCCTCCAATCTTCTTCCTGACCTTGCTGAACACCTATGGAACATGGCCAATGATGCTTCTGACGTCTCGGATATGTCCGTGTCATATAATAGCTCCGATTCGCTCCAAAGTTGCTGAAAATCCACAAATCTATACGAAACTCGAATATAGCGTTAGAAGTGCGATAATATATGAAAATATGAATTTTGGATGGAATATGATATGAAATGATATAGTAAATGTATGGAAAGTATGGACACATTAGTCATCTTTGTTAGGTCGTATTGTTGAGATCTTGTGATGGCAATGAGAAACATTAGAGGGTGTGAATAGTGTTAACGAAATAAAATACTTCTCTAGAAATTTCTCCCTAAGATCAAAATTAGTGTTACATAATTTTGTCTTAATCAACCAATATAACTTGCAAAAATATAAATTAGCAGCAGAATATGAAATGTAAGTAAGAAACAAGATATAATAGCACAA
Organism: Scilla litardierei; assembly: GCA_030789695.1. Taxonomy (NCBI): domain Eukaryota; kingdom Viridiplantae; phylum Streptophyta; class Magnoliopsida; order Asparagales; family Asparagaceae; genus Scilla; species Scilla litardierei. The sequence goes on from CM061132.1 coordinate 9,054,002, forward strand.
TTGCAAACACACCAATTTTATCATGGTTCACCATTTTAAGGCTATGTCCAGTCCTCAAATCTCTGTTAGGCTTAAATCCAATATTTAAATAAATAGTAACAACACCTCACCTATAATGAGAAATTTTCCCTTGCCTCCGTACAAGAGAGCTTTCACAAACACCTTGCATTCAACAAGGATATTCACTCACCAAACCAAGTTAGAATACTTACAATGCTTTTGAAATTGTTGCAAATACCTATAGCCTTGCTTAAAGCTTGTGGGTTTGTGATGGCTATAGTGTTGATCTCCTATTAGATGAGAGAATATGGCTTTGGGAGATCTAGAAATATTTGGCGAAAGGATTTTAGAAGCATTCGAAATTTAGGCTAAAGAAAACTTTGAGGGCTTTTTGAAAGAGCTTAAAAATGCTTTGTGTAACGGCCACCTTTCGGTCGTACGTTCTTGTTATCCTAGGTGTATTTTACGTTTGTATTATCCGTAGCTCAGACTCGAGACCTGACCCCGTATTCTCGATCCTCTCGGAGGCGCGATCGCTCCAATATTTTCTTTGCAATTTTTAGATACCCAGTGGCGGAGTTGTAAATCTGATTATTAGTATTCGTAGTAGTATTATTATTATTTAAACTATTCTTAATAGAAACATGCCAACAAATGAATCTACTATAGATTTAGGTCTATATCATGAAAAGTGTTAGTGAATATACCTGACTGGTACGTGAGGGATAGGCTATATTGATTTGAGTCTTTAACTCAAGTTAGGGCATGTTCTTTTGTAGGAAAGTATAATTGGGAAAGTTTAGAATTTGGGAATCTGATGAGATAGAAATTTGTGTGTAGTGTGTTCTTTTGTTGGAAAGTGGGGTTGGATTGTGGAGTTGGAAAGTTGAGGTGGGGTCCACTTCGTGTAGTGTGTTCTTTTGGCTGAAGAAAGTTGGAGGTGGAAAGTGGGGTAGGGTCCACTCAACTAAACTAAATAATTAAAACTTAATTAATTAAATAATATATTACCTAATTAACCCTTAAAATAATTAACTGATGTGCGAAAATACTAATCAAAGGCATTTATAGTGTGGGGCCATGTCATTTCACGCCTCAAGCAAACCAAAAGCAAAAAAAAAAGAAAGAGACCGGCTGATTGGTTGGAGGAGTGATGAGGGGCCCACATAACATGGGAATCCTTTGTAATCCGAGAGTTTAGCTCGGATTGTTGCAGGCACAGAGGAATCACAAATTTGAGTGCCACGTCTGCGTTTTATCTCCAAATTTCGAGTGCCAAAAGAACAGACTGTAAGCAAATCAAGCCGGATTCCATCCCCCTGACATGAACAGTAAAAAACGAGATTCCCTTCTCAGGAATCGGGCAAAAGAACAGGCCCTTAGCGCTCGTCAAGCAAGGAATAAACAAGCTGTAACATCACACAAGTAATTTTAGAAATTAAAAAAGCTCATAATCTTCATGTTGTTTCTTGTTTTAAGAACGATAAATGAGAGAAGTAGCCATGAGCATTTTCATAACTTTACCCTTGGCTTATTAAATACATAATTTAAAACTTGATGGACGCTTATTGTGTCGTCATTAAGTTGGGCTGCCTTTGGGCTTTCACAGATCCAGTAGGTATTATTAAGCTATACTAACAGTAGTTTTCCTTCTAGGAATTCGATTGAACTTTAGATGAATTGGACAAATAACCAACTTGCTTAAGGTTAATTTTAACGGCCGGTTTTGGATGGCCCAGCCCATTGTGTGTGTTGTGTACAGCCCGCCCCAAGGCTAAGTTGGAAAAATAGGGTGATAAAACCCTAGACCTCACGAGTCACGCGCCGCTTCATCTGATCGCAGTCTCTCCCCCTACCGCTCTCGCTCTCTATCTCTCTCATAGTCTTCGTCCTCAGACCGGTGATCTCCGATCTCCGATCTCTCTCACTGTCTCACACACACAGATTGCGGACGCGGATGCGCGCAGTGCTCCAGCTCCACAGTTCAGCAAGGGTTTTGATCTGAACACCCGCTCGATTCCGGCGCCGTCAAATCGATTCAGGTAACAATCTCCTTTTCTACTTCTACATTCGTGATGTTTTCTTTTTGGAAGATTGAATCAATTTCATAGGTTGTGATGGAAATCTGCGTGTGTCTTCTTTAATTAGAGATCTGTGGCCTCAGTTTGATCAATGTGGTTTTATTGGAAAACAGAAGAACTGTTGTGAAATTTTGGGTGTTAGATTGTTTCGGCTTGTTTCTTGACCTGCAAAATATCATCTTTTGTTTTATTAATTTGATTATATGATTAAATTGATGAGTATAGGATTCTTTGATGAGATTTTAGATTTCCATTTGTTGTGTGATTATGATTCTCTGAATCGATTGCTAACCATTGTTAACCTGTTACGAACCTGTTACGAAGACCAAAAAGTAAATATTTGGCTTATGAGTTTTGTTGGTACTATAATTTTTTTTTTGTTGTGTGTAAAAATATAGCAGTAATTTCTGATACTATTATTATGTCACAGAAAAGGAGCTGATATCAAATTTGGGTTATAAAATTGTTAGAATTCAATGTTATGGTACTGCGGGCTAAAAGAAACCCTGTAAGCGAGATTGCAAAGCCGATCTCTGATCCTTTTATCCTTCACACCAAGTTTGATAGTTTCGAATTACCGTAATGATTGCAACTTTTAGAGAAAGATTACATTAAAAGTTATCTTTGTAATTGATTTGGGATCAAGCACTTTTGTAATGTTGGGCATTAAGAATTTATCGTTGTGCACACAACGGAATTTTTTCTAAATTTATTTCTTTTTCTTTGATTTTTAACTAATAGGTAATAGTGACTTTCATATTTTATTTTGTAGTAAAACAGATATGTCTTCATATCTTCATCTACACCTGAAGTTTCTTCATCAATGTTAAATGCACCTACACCTACGACACATAATGTAGTGTATGATCAATCTTCACCATGTGATACTCAGAATTTTGATACTCAGAATTTAGTTGGTGATGTTAATGTAAATGCACAGTCAACAACAAGTACAAATAGTGAGTGCGACTCAGCTGAAAATGATGCTCAGTTTGCACCGAGGAAAAGGCAAAAAACATCTTCTATTTGGCAAGAGTTTAAAGAGATTGATCTTGTTGATGGTGTTAAGAAAGCTGAGATCCATTGTAAGTCCAAGCTTTCCATACTTAAAAGCAAGAGTCCCACCCACCTCTCAAGACACTTAAAAGGATGTGTGAGGCGAAGTTTATTTCTAAAGCAGCAGAAAAGGATTACATTACAAACAATAGATAACGAAACTGATTTGCAAGTTGTGGCTCCTGCATATACAAATGGCAAGTTTGACATGGGAAAAATGAGATAGTCAATTGCACATTGAATTTTGATGCATCAGCATGCTTTTACAATTGTAGAGGAGGAAGGGTTCAATATGATGCAAAAGCGTGGAATGCCCGAGTGGGAAAAAAATTTCACGGAATACATTTAAAAAAGATTGTGTGCAAGTGTATGAAATAGAGAAGAAAAAGCTGAAGTTGCAACTGAACTTGATTAGTAAAATTAGTGTAATTTTTCAGATTTTAGACTATATTAGTAGCATTTTTTAAATTTTATGAAATTTGTCATTGTGTTACATTTTTATTTGAATTTTATGAAATTTATTACTGTTTTAGATTTTTATTTTATATGAATTTTATGAAATTTGTCCATATTTGCCATTAATCGAGCCGAGCCGAGTCGAGCTCGATCATTTCGAGCTTTATATCGAGCCGAGTTCGAGTTTAGATAATTGAAGCTCGACCGAGTTCAAGTCGAGTATCGAGCTCGAGTTTTTTATGTCGAGTCGAGCTCGAGTATGGCAATACTCGAGCTCGGCTCGACTCGGTTACATCCCTAATTACCGCCCCTCCCATACAAGGAAATTCCTAGTATGGGGGATGCCAACCCAGTCTGCAATCCGAGGTTGCCTAGGATGCCACGTAACCCTTAAATTCATCACTTCATAACTCGATCATTTGCTATTGCTATCTGCTTTTGATTATTCTAGTTTTGTTTAAAAGATAGGAAAAAGAGATTTTAATGGTATATGAAAGTTGTCCAAATTCAAGGCGTGTTAGCTAAGGTAACTCTAAAAGTCCAATGTTGTGGCATAGCCTGGACTTGCAGGATGTCGTGTTCTTTGTCTTTGTTGCACATTAACTTCTTTCAAGATCCGTTCTATATAATTTTAACATCTATAAGAAATTACGAAGAGTCCTTTGAGTACTTTCTGAATATATATAATTTGCAACCTTGGGATGAATATACATTGTGATACCCTTCTATGAAAGCACATGGTTGATCCACCCTTGGTTCACTCTCTACCGGTTATGTTTGTTTTGTCAATGAAGTTAGTGTACTCATTGGAAAGCTTCGGGAGTTTTCTTTACAATGACATATGACATTTATAATGGATAAAGATGTACTAGTTGTCATAACCTTATAAGTTCAGGATTGAAGTCATGACAAACAAACTGTTGTGTCCTTAGTCTTTGTCGAGTTACAACTACTTCATCTAAGCTTCTTTTTATTTAATCCTAGACTTTTTGAAAAGGAGAAAAATCTTTTCAATAGTATATCATATGCCTCTTATGTAACTCCTTGAAATGGCTCAGATAGTGATGTTTATCTATGATGATGTTGTTTCCTAGAGTGATTCGATCATTCACTTAGAGAGGTCAAGGCATTCTTGGTTTTTGTTCTTTCATGAGCTTTGGGCCTTGGCCATATCCTTGTATATTTATCTTGGGAGCTGTTTGTCCTTTTACTTGGAAAGAATGGATGTTCTTGTTTAAGTCTCAAGAGCGCTTACTCCTTCAGCTTTAGAAGAACATGTTGTCTTTAGCCTTGAAGTTGATCGTGATAGTTCATCTACTTAGGAAGACATGACGTTACCTATGTAAAGAACTTAACTTGAGAGTTAATCTATCCATTTAGGAGACATGACATCACCAACGTCAGCATTGAGCATGTCGATTTGTCTTTGGAATGACGGTGTGTCACTAGTTCTGTAGTTGGGCATAACATTTGATCTTTTGATTTTTAAAAAAACGTAATGCCACTAGCCTAGGAGTTAAGCTCAATGGTTAGTCATACTATTTGGGAGGATAGAGCATCGCCAGTGTAAGGAACTTAATCTGACGGTTAGTCCATCCACTTAGGAGGACAATGTGTTGCCAACCTAAGGAAGTTAACTTGATCATTAGTTTATTTGCTTGGATGGACAGGGCATTGCTAATTGCTTGCAATAGATAGGATATTATGTACCCTTGAAATCTGCTTGGTGGGTATAACACAACTCCTCTTGGCGGTCGCACTAGTATTCAGTAAGGTTTAGCCTTTATTTGTAGGAAACAATGATAAACAATTTTTTAAGGAAAAATAAATAGTAAATCCTGGCTGGAAGTGTCTGTTGAGCAGGATATTATTCTTGGTTTTATAATGGCCTGCATTTGATTGAGGCCTTTTTATTTTGGTGCTACCTTACCCATAGTTAGCAATGATTTAATTCGGACCTTATTTTCTGATTTCTCACTACTTGAGAAAATCGTACACCATTTTTGTGTGGGGTTTCTCATTGTGCTTTTGGTGTTGACTTGATATCCAAAGAGTTCATGACTAAATGCATCTCTAGCTTTACTCTTTTTGGTTAAAAGGATATAACACTTGGCAGTTTTTGATCTCTTTGGGCTCTACCTTTCCTGTTATGATGGAAACTTCACCACTCTGTAGTAGGATGCTACAGTTGCTTTGAGTGCTATCGACGATGAGTGCGCAAAGGTGCGTTATATGCTAAAGCCATCTTAACAACTAAGAATCGACCATTATCTTTGACATGCGATCCTTTTCATCTCCCATTATGACTGACTGTGATTCTCCCTTCAACTTCTGTACGAATGCTAATAAATCCAGTGCACATCTGTCTGTTTTTTGTTAGTACCCATATTCTTGAGGGCGCCATAAAATAATATGCCCATCGAGCTTTCTACGTCAACAAAGATCGTATATACTTTGGAACTCGAGACCTCAACTTGTATCACTATCGAGTCATCACACTCTACTTATAACACTCTACTTAGTCCTTTTAAATCTTTCTGAAAAAAGATGATAACATGATCTATTGTGGATGATGAAGAAACCCGGTTCATGTTCCCTGCATAGGATTTATCATAAGACATCCCTTCATCCAAAGATCACATGGATTCAGTATGTTCCTTTTATTATCTCTTCACTCTTATTTTTCTCTTGCTCCCTTGGTTTGTTCAAGAACTGTTTCAGGTGGCCTTTCGGGATCAAGCCATTAATGTCTTGCATCTGTTGACAATGGTTGGTGCTATGACCGCGGTCTTTATGATAGTTACAATATCAAAATTTGTCTCTCTTCTCTGGGTCAGATTTCATTTGTATTGGGTGGATATTTCAAGTACATATCTCTTATGATCTGCATGAGTAGTTAGAAACGAGAGGCATTTAATTGTATGAACTCCACAAATGCCTTAGTGGAGGTGTTATTTACATCGTCTTATCGTCTCTGATGAAACGCCTCGTCTTTTCTCTTTCTTTTTGATCCTCCCTTAGTTTTACATCTTTGATGGAACTTTTCAGACATATAGTCTCCTCAGCATTCATGTAAGTTTTTGCATTAGCCAGACGTTACTCTTAGTATTGGGCATCTTTGTTACAACATTTTGTTTGAACGTTATGTTCCTTGTTTTGTCGCTCATGGCGATATTAATGCTGTCCAAGCTGACTTCACTCATCTCCAGCTTTATGCTTTTGAATCTCTTCAAGTATTTAGGTATTTACATAGAGAATCCTTACTGTTGTTCACTTAACTGGTGAATAGAGACCTTCCTTCTACCGATTGTCATGAATTGCTGATTGAAGAAACTTGCCAGCCACTTGAAACTGGATATCATACTAGACCATATATTAAACCAATCTTAAGCAATCCTACGGAGGGTAACTAAGAAGGTTTGATCTGGGATGGCATCTCGGATATCATGCAATTATATAATTTTATGATAACATGTAACATGATGCCAAAGGTCTCATGTCCTGTCAAACTTCTCTAACCTAGACAGTGTGAAATCATGTGACAAAGGCATTTGGAAAATCTCTAAGTGAATGTGGAGCTTTAAGTTCATTCTTTGGGTTCACCATCTTCCTTTTCTTTCCCTTCTTGGGCCCTCCAGTTTCTTTTTTATTAGTAGGAGCTCCTTTTCATATTCATTTTCAACGACAGTGATGACTTCATACACCGAAGCTGTTTGGCTGTAGTTATAGCGAGTGTTCCCGACTCCGTCTTTGATTCTTCATTTATCATGTCCTCTATCATTACGGGAGAACTGACTTTGTTCTGCCATGCTATTCTCTTGGTTTCTCCCTGTCGGGTGCATGTTATCTACCTATTCTATCCAAATTCTACCACTGTTACTATAGTGACCATATTGATTGCTATGCAGTTAAGTCGGAAAGTTGGCAACGAGTCGGCCAAGTATCGACTCATGACTTGTCGAACGAGTCGGCGACTAGTTGACGACTAGTCGCACCCAGATGTCAACATATTTTATTTCATGTAACAGATGTTGCTTCTTTTTTAGGTTTGTACTGGGCATATAATTTTCCAGCTTAGATAAATTCTTTGAAAATTCACAATTTTTTAATCTTTTTCCTGCATATTATTGCAGATATTGTCATATTAGAGTTCAATCAGTATACACCTGGTTTGCGATGGAGGCGAACAACCATCAGTCGAAAGGATCATAGGGAAGCATGCAATGAGACAGTTGAATTCATAGCAGAATCAGGAAACTATACACCAAGAATGAGATCTCTACATGGAAACGGATGTGGTCAGTCGTAGTTTTAGAGTGAACAGTTTCTAGGGTTCATTACTGATGGTCATCTGCTGAAAATCTCTTGGTGGAAAGAGTTTCAAGGCCTTCTTGGCTTCCTCTTGGAATTCAACTCGATCCACTGTGAATGTTTTGATTACCACGAAGTTATAACGGGAGACAAACAATTTTCCATCTTGTATTTTGATTGTAGAAGTATGCTGAAAAAGTCGGACCAAGTCGGACCAAATCGGTCAAAAAGTCGGACCAAGTCGACGCCTAGTCGGTGTCCAACTCACATCCCGATTTTTGAAAAATTTCAAGTCGGTCATCCACCGACGCTCGACTAGTCGGCAACTAGTCGGCGATTAGTCGGCGCTTCGATAGCATAGATTGATTGTGATATTCTTGATAAGATTAGTGGAGAGATTGGCGAGGAGTCTGTTGATAAGACTAGTGGAGAGAGATTAATGAAGTAGTCAATGAAATTGCGGAAGAGGTTGCTGAGGGACTTACGGACAAGGTTGTTGAGGGGTTAAAGAAGTAAGCTGATTAGTGAATCATAGAGGTGATTGCTAAAGAAATTACGAAGGCGATTGTTGAGGGAATTGAAGTGGCGATTGCTAGAGGGTAGAAACATTTTGGGTGAACTGAGTAAGCTCTTTCATTTGGGGCACATGTGCATTCATTTCTTGAAATTGTGCTTGTAACATGAATTGTGATTTAGGTGTTTCAGAGACGATGTGGGTTTGTTGAAATCTTGGCGAGGGGGTTGATTGTTGACTGGCTGTGGCATCCTAACGGCGGTGTTTATTTGGTTCTCTGCATTGTTAGGGATGTCTTAGTCTTTGAAAAGTAAGATGTTGTGAATTCTTAGCTTGCAGGATGTTATGGTTGTCGTTCAAATTTTCCACAACCGGTGCCAATTTTAATGGATGTACCTGATGAGTATCTGAAAGGTGGGTTGTATGATTGGATATTTGTGTCAATGGATAGTAATTAATTGGAAGCACTCGCTCAAAGGCCTGCATAATAAAGCAGACACGAGTTTCAGCTGAGCCAAACCAATGGTAGGGATCCATCAATTTGACTCCTGACCCTTAAGTTAGCAGTCGTTAAACATAGCATAAACAAGTTATAACATTTAGCAAGCAATTTTAGGATTTAGAAAGCTCATAATCTCCCCCTTGTTTCTTATTTTGAGAAGCATATTTAAGAGAAGTGGTTATGGGTATTTTCATAACTTCATCATTGGCTTATTGAACACTTCATTTAAAACTTGATGGGCATTTGTTGGCCATAATCAAGCTAGGCCTCATTTGGGCTGTACATGTATTATATGCCTTGTTAGGAAAGGTTATAATCTTTATCGTAAGATTAAAAGTAAAGATCACAAAAATAAAATTTTACTTTTAGCATGCTAATAATCAATCATCAAGGGTATATGGCTTTAATATCATATGTAGATCTTAGTATACTTGCATACAATAATACGTCTTATTATAAAATCCATGCATTACACTACTTAGTGGGCATATTATGTATTCTGGATATGTTTTGATATCGGTTGTTGTATCACCAAGATAATATCCTTATTTATAGCCTAACAAAGGATGCAGTCACAAGCTCATAGCTTTCTCGCAAGTCCATGACGTATCGCCCTCATGTACGGAATAATAATAACTAGATAGAGATCTAAAGCAAGGGTCTAGTAGTGGCTTTCTCCTGGAGATTTTCTAAAGAAGAAGGTTTAGCCTCCATTATATAGCTTAAGGTCCTTGAACCTAAACTCTTTGAATTTCTCTCAATGTTAGATCAAGATCGCATGGCCCTTGAGGACGCATTGGGTTTTCCCATTGGGAAAGCCCAGACTAATCTTTTGTTAGTCAGAATATATTGGCTAGGGTTTTATCCAACATAGGGATTGACGTCTAACCCTAATACAAGCTGGATTTGATTTTGGTCTCAAAATTGGTTTAGGATCGTATCCGAACCCAAATTCCAATAGCTCAAAATGTGGATGAAATCTTGTAATAACCAAAAAATAAAATGGAAAAAATAGATGAAGAATGAAAGAGAAGAAAGAAAACACGCCAAGTGTTGCCTCCACACACCTTGTCAGACTCCTACTTTGCACCCGTGTCAACTACAGCCGTGTAAGGACGAGAAATGAAATAGAATGAAAGGGGATGTTAAGGGACCATAACCACGTTTTATAGTTGAAGTGGGTTGGGTTAGACCTCCTTCAAATTAAGTTTGACACACTTAACAAAAATAACAAATAATAATGATGATGATAATCACAACGAGGACATAACATAATGATAACATTAATATAATATAATATTATCTTTGAACAAAGATCATACTTAATGTTGTAGGTGCCTAGTTGTTTTAAGACATGAAAGATTTAGGAATTTTGATGGAAAATTTGGAAAAGATTTATGAACTGATAAATTAGGGTTTCTTGGCTTCTCACCAAAGAGTTGGACCTTTCACAGACTTTAATGGTTTCTTCAAATGTTAATTCATTCATTAATTTCAAAGAAACAAATCTAAAGGACTTTATAGGCTTACAATCAAAATCCTCTCTCTTCCCAATCAGTATGGCTTAAAGTTCTAAAATAATAAAAACTCTTAAAAGTAAAAAAACTCCTAATAACTAAAAAACTCAAATAAATTAAAAATTAAAAATTAAAAATTAGAAATTAGAAATTAAAGAAAGGACTATAGCTGGTTAAGATCCATGTCATTCTCCCCGACTTGAAAACTTCATTACCTGGTGAATGACGACAAGAGTAACACAGATGTGTAGAAATCTATAGTCTCTTGTAGTTAGAGAAGATTTGTTCACGAACTTTGATGTGTAACATGATGCAGATTGGCAAACAAACATCTTCTGATATATTTTTAAATGACAAAAAAAGAAAAGCATATAGAATTTGTTTATTGGTATAGTGTGAAGGATTTGTGATAACAAACTCAATATGCTTAATCAGCTTCTGTGATGCTTTTATCAGTAATTCTGGTGCATGTTCAACAAATGACTACAGATAAGGCCCTGGTTCAGATTGCTGTGCTGGATCAGGCTCAGGTTCAAATTACTGTGGTGGATCAAGCTCTAGTTTCGACTTTGGCTCGGGCTCAGGCCCTTGCCTTGACTCCAATATTGGCTCAGGCTCCAGTTCGGGCATTGGCTCAAACTTTGTCTCAATCTCTTGTTTAAGCTCATGTTCAAGCTCACATTTTGCCTCATGTATCGGATCAATTTCTATCGGGGGTTCTAACTTGAGTTTACTCTTTTGTTCCATCTCCCATTTGAACTTTCAAAGAGTTATGTTGCTATCACGTATCTCTTCATCTGACAACATCTCTACTTTTGGACTTGAAAATTGCTGTGATGTCTGGGGAATTACTTGATGCTGGGAAAGATACATATATCTAATAGTGATTCTGGATATTGAACATCGACGATGATAAATTAAAAGTTGCCAATACCAGGATAGAGCGTCTCCTTTGAACATGTGATATGCATTTGTATATTTCATTTCTTCAGAAAAATCAAAATCGGAGAAGAAATATTCTAGATGATATTCCCAATCATCATATCCATATTTATCATCAAAGCCATAAAAATTTAGGACCCGATCATAACTTGTTGAAGGAGAATATCTTTTTGTAGTAATCATAGTATTATCCCATAATTTAGAGCAGATCTTCTTGTATGGAAGGTACCTATGCTTACTTGGCTGAGTTAGTTACCCACTGGCGTGAAAGACACTGGGATCCAGAATAGTCAAATTAGTAGGAATGTGAAAAAAATCCAGAAAATCACTCAAAAATTGCACCGCTCGACCGAGCCCTTAACTCAATTAATGTGGCTCGGTTGAGTTGGCTTGGGTCGACGTGCCAGCTCAGTCTACTCGAGCTGACTCTATCGGCTCAGGTTCAGCTCGGGGTGACCCGATGAACAGTGTTTATGCGGCAAACAACTAGGCTCGGCGTGTCGTCGAGGTCGGCTCGACCGAGAAGACACTATACTATGTCGGTGCCGATCGGCCGACGTCAATTTTCCGATGAAATGACAACGAATCATCGTCGATCTTCTAGTTGGGGCTTCGCCTTGAGGAGTGGAAGCTTTTTAGGGGGGTCGACGACCCCGGTCGTCGCTAGAGGCGGCACAAGCAAGTGTCGAAACTTCTCGTGACGGTGGATCTAGGGTTTTCTTTCAATGGCGGCTGTGCTGATGGGTATCTGTGGTGTCATCAAGGGCTGGGAAACCTTGTGGATGTGGTGATGGATGTCGTTGGTGAATGTTAGGGCGTTGGCATGGAATTTTTGATTGTGGCGGTTAGAGTTTTATTGGTGGTGTGTTTTTTGAGGTTTTGGTCGACACCGTGAGTGCCGTCAAATGATGATTGAGACGACGATGGGGAGGAGAGCTTTGGGGACGACGATGACGGCTGTTTTGGGTGGCAACGACTAAGGTAGTGTTTTGGATGATTTTGTATTTTTTTAAGATATAAAATCGGGAAGAGAAAATGGGATCTTTCAGCTCTGATACCAAACTTGATGTAGGACTCGAAAGATTTAGGGATTTTGATCGAAAATTTAGGAAAGATTTGAGGAAGAGCTCACCAAGGGTTCCAAGACTTCTCACCAAGGAGGTGGACCTTTCACATGTTTTGAAGATTTTTCTAAATTTTAATTAATTCATCGATTTCACAGAAACAAAATTTAAAGGCCTTTTATAGGCTTAAAATCCAAATCCTCTCTTTTCTCAATCAATATTGGATTAAAACTCTAAAATAATAAAAACTCTCAAAAATAAATAAAAGACTAGTAATAACTAAAAGACTCAAACACAAATAAATTAAAAATTAAAAATTAACAAAAAGGACTGTAGCGTGTTCGAATCCCTATTATATGGTTATCTAACGAGTAAGTTGTTTAAGCTTAGACTGAAATTAGTGGGTATATGATTGGTAGAATCTTTCGCTTTTATGTATGCACACCAAAAATTACAAGAGCATTAGCTGAGCTGAATTAGGAGAGGGGCACGTTGAATTGATTCCTTCATCGCTCAAATTTGGTTTTGATGAGGACATGTAAAAATAGAAATCAAGAGATAGGTTTAGAAAGTTTAGGATAAGATACCTCCTTTCTTTTTGATTGAGTATATGTAAAGGGTTTGGCTAAAGTTATTTTGATAAGTTTTATCAATGTCATATTAATTACCTAATAAATCATGCGAGCCTTGATGTGCATTATTGGGTCAGGCCGCATTGAGCTTGTTGGCGCTTCTTAGGTCAACACTAGTTCTACCTAACAATCTGAGTCGACTTTGAATGAATCAGATTCTGTCATCACCGTATCTTATTGGTTTTAGTTGGAATCTTAACGATGAAGAATTATAAGTCAAATTAGTTCTCATTAGAGTAAGAGTGTGGAGCCCTTGGTCTTCATGACTTAAGAAGCCAAAATAAGTGGCATCATCGTCAGACGCTTAGAAGGGTGGAAGATCATGACACGGGAAAGTCGAAGAGTTTAAGTTTGGACACCAGGTAAAGTCGAGGATCTTTACCAATGCTCGGGTCACCCGTATGGTGACCTGTTGAGGTCCAACAATACCTTTTATATTTTTCTAAAAATATCAAACCCCATTTATTTTAGACTTGTCGGAAAACAACCATCTGCATACTATTAATTTAAGGGCCTAATGAAAAATGATATGATGATGATGATGATAAATTGTAAAATAATAAGATCATCAATATAATAACAATAACAATAAAAGGATTAATTACAATGAAAACAATAAAAATATTAATGATATAATAATATGATTTGAACAAAGATCGTATTTTCGTATCTTTTATATTTTTTCTACAACATCACCCCCTATTTTGAAATTTAGACATGTCATAACCCAAAAGTTCGCTATACTAACGAGTCAATAGCCCAATGCCGAACAATAATGACATTGATGATGATGATGATTCTATTGTAATCAAAGGATTATTAATTAAATGGTCATAATTTGATAAAAAATTCATATTCAGAATAGAAAACCCTAATCAAATAAGTATTTCATCAATAGATTATAATATTAGTTAATTAATCAATTTAGAGATTTTTTAGAGAAATAATTTGAAAAGATTTTAAATACTTGACTTTCAATTTGATAAGTTTTCTAATCAATACGAATTAGTATATAATTAGTAAGTTCCATTCAAATATTCTTAGTTACAATTTGATACTTGTGTAATAGATTTTTGAATATATTAGTCTTTCCTAATTAAATAAGACCTCTTAATTATAACTATGAAGTTTATTTTGAATGCATTTTTTCATTAATCATCCAAAATTAGTTGATTAATCATAATTAATTAAGATTTTGTAATTAAATTCTGATTTGAGATACTCTTTTTAATAAGAACAAGCAAAAAAGAAGAAAAAATGGAAGCCTTAATAAAAATAAAAAAAAAGAAAGAATAAGAAACACATTATAAGCTCACTTCAAAAAAAAGGAAAAAAAAAACAAATGAAAAGAAAGACTTAAAATAAGGGAAATAAAAAACGTGTTTAACTAAAACGGGTTTTGAATAGTTGACCTTTAATCAAGGGGTCAACTGATACGGGTCTAATTTAGAAGTAGTTCTGACCCGACCTACCTCTAATAAAAGATGTTAAACCCTAACCATATCCCATTTCTCTCTCTCTCTCTCTCTCTCTCTCTCTCTCTCTCTCTCTCTCATTCTCTCTCGTTTCTGTCAAGGCAGCGATGGCGACGGCGGCAGATGCAAGTGCCGGATAATGGGAAGAGCCACCTCCGCGACATGGGCAACCATCACTAAGCTCTCTCTCTTTCTATTCCTATCTTTTTTACCTTTTTTGTTTTTCCTTGTTTTCTTTAAGCCGATCCCAATTTTTTGGGATGAAGGCTAAGATGATGATGAGATGATGAAGACATTTTCTTTTTATTCTTTCATTCAGTGAGCTCTTTTTTGCGTATTTTGTGTTAGTATTGTTAAAAGATGTATTAGCAGTTTTTGTGACATACACTGCGGCTTTAAAAGTTTGGAACGGAACGTTAGATATTTAATGTAATAATCAAAACTGTGATCTTATTATTCAATTGAAGTAGTTTGCTGACTGCTTTTTGAACAAGTATCAAACCATGACTTACCATAGTGCGATTAAAAAACGATACTTTTGTCCATTAGAAAATCGTTGATTATTCTTCAGGTTACTGAATCTCTTAAAAATTTATCTAATTAGTGCATTTTAAACATAAATTTATCCAAATTATCATTTAAGTTATAGTCATTTGGGGACTCATGTGCTTGAATGTTTTATTAGATATGCAATGAATGTATTAGTCATTGTGGCATGCACATTGCTTGTCCGAAACCTGCTGGATGCAACACTTCCCGTTGCAGTTTTGTACTCAAACTGAGGGTTTGTTGTTTTAGTATGGACGTGTCAGAGATTCTTAATATTTGTCAATTTGAATCTTGTAAGTAATGGTTGAAGACTCATGAATACTATTCGTTGTCAGGAAATTCCTCAGAAGCGTAATAAATATTCTAATTTTATTTGTGGAATTGAACAAATTTGCATTACATGAACAGTGCTCATGTTTGTTTCGCTTTCAATTTGTTTTATGCCGTAGCGTTTGCTTCCTTTCGTTCTATTAGGAATGCCTATCTAGCATATATCATCTTTAGGCCTAGTTTGGCCACGGAGTTTGTGAAATTGGGGTTTCATTAACCCCAGTTTAAGTTAAAAAGAAACCAACGTTTGTATTTATACAAATCTCAGTTCCTGAAACTGGGGTTTCATTTTAGTTTAATGTTTGGTAACAAAGTTTATTCTTCTATGCATCTCACGGTATTGTGAAAATCAAGTTTGATTAGATTTATCAAACCCTAGTTTGGTGGAGTTTGGTGGCCTCCAAACCCCAGTTTATAGAACTTCATTTTGGCATCCAAATGAGGTCCAATTTTATAAACTGTGGTCCCGGACTCCATCTAATCACAGTTTGGTAAACTAAAATGTGTTCGTAAACCAGGCATCAACCGTGTTACCAAATGATGCCAAAGAAATGATTATGTAAATGAAGTAATCTACATTCGACTACCCAGTGTTTTGAACTTGAACTTCTGGATGAACTCTAAGTCTCTAACACAGTTTATATACATATCCCTGAAGTTAATGATTCAGCCGTACTAAGTTTACATTTGCAAACTTGTTGACTTGCTTTTGGCCAAACGATCCCTTTCCTGCTTATATTTCTTTTCTTGCTATTTTGTATTTAATATTTATCATTGTGTGACGTCTGTGTCTCTTATAAGCTGCACTATCCACAGTTGAGAATTTCTTATTTGCTCTTTTATCTTTCATCAAGCCAACTTTCTTTATGTTTTATTCACCATCAGTGAAATTGTTTGATTAAAAAACTTGTTAACCTACATTTTTTCCTTCCACAGTTGAAACCTTTATCTTTGTTCTGATCAGTTCAATGTTCACAAAATTTTGTAACAGATTCAATTATTCTTAGTTCTATATTAGAAAGATGGTGCAATACAACTTCAAGAAGATTACTGTGGTCCCTTCATGCAAGAACTTCATTGACATCGTCCTCTCTCGTACCCAAAGGCAAACTCCCACTGTTGTCCACAAGGGATATGCCATCAACCGCATCCGCCAATTTTACATGAGGAAGGTGAGGTTCACACAAGAAAACTTCAGTGAGAAGCTTTCAGCCATTATTGACGAGTTCCCTCGCATAGAGGGAATCCACCCTTTTTATGGCGCACTCCTCAATAATCTTTATGACAAGGACCATTATAAGCTTGCTCTAGGCCAAATCAACACAGCAAAGAATTTAATTTCAAAGATTTCAAAAGACTATGTCAAGCTGCTCAAGTATGGTGACTCTCTATATCGCTGCAAGTGCTTGAAAGTTGCTGCACTTGGCCGGATGGCCACTGTGATAAAGCGCATTGGCCCTAGCTTGGCTTATTTAGAGCAGATACGGCAACACATGGCAAGACTCCCTTCGATTGACCCCAATGAGCGCACTGTCTTGATCTGTGGATATCCAAATGTGGGCAAGAGCTCCTTTATCAACAAGATCACCCGGGCTGATGTGGACGTGCAGCCATATGCTTTTACCACCAAGTCTCTATTTATTGGGCACACCGATTACAAGTACCTTCGCTACCAAGTGATCGACACTCCAGGAATACTAGATGGTCCAATTGAGGAGCGGACCAGCATAGAAATGTGCAGTATTATAGCCTTGGCTAATTTAAGGGCTGCAGTGCTCTTCTTCCTGGACATTTCTGGCTCTTGTGGTTACACCATTGCACAGCAGGCCGCACTCTTTAACAACATCAAAACGCTATTCATGAACAAGCCGTTAATCATTGTTTGCAACAAGATTGATATACAACCTCTAGATACACTTCCTGAGGATGATTTGAAGCTCGTTATGGAGATAAAGGCTGAGGCAGAAAAGACTTCAGTGGCACAGGGTATAGAACCAAACGATGTTGGGGTTTTGCTCCCTATGAGTACTTTGACAGATGATGGAGTGATTGCCGTGAAGAATGCTGCCTGTGAGAGACTTTTGAACCAGAGGGTGGAGATAAAGATGAACTCGAAGAGGATGAGCAGCTGTTTAAACCGGTTTCATGTTGCTGAACCAAAACCTCGGGACAACAAGGAGAGGCCACCATGCATTCCTCAGGCAGTTATCGAAGCTCGTGCCGAGAAATTTGTGGATAAGGATAAGAAAAAGCTTGAAAAAGATTTGGAGGAGGAGAATGGTGGAGCTGGTGTTTACTCTGCTAGTCTGAGGAAGCACTACATATTAACTAATGATGAATGGAAGGAGGACATAATGCCTGAGATTTTAGATGGGCACAATGTGTATGATTTTGTTGATGCTGATATTTTACTCAGATTGGAGGAGTTGGAACGTGAAGAGGGGCTTCGGATGGAAGCAGAAGCAGGAGAAGCCGACTTTGAGATTGATGGGTTGGAATTGGCCCCCGACCAGAAAGAGGCTTTGGCTGCAATCAGAAAGAAGAAGAGCTTGTTGATTCAGGAACACAGAATAAAGAAGAGTACAGCTGAGAGCAGACCCATTGTACCAAGGAAATTTGACAAGGATAGGAAATTCACATCTGAGCGGATGGGGAGACAGCTTTCTGCTATTGGGTTGGATCCATCTGCTGCCATTGATCGTGTTCGGGGCAGATCCCTTTCTAGGAGAGGTAGCAAGAGAGACCGTTCATTAGCTAAAGATGGTGAAGGTCGTGAGGCTATGGATGTCGATGGTGGTGACGAGTCCAACAAGAAGATGCGACTTAGGTCCAGGTCCATGTCGATGTCAAGGTCCAGATCGCGTTCACGACCACCAGGTGAAGTCGTGCCTGGTGAAGGATTCAAGGATTCGGCTCAAAAGCTTAGAGCACTTAAGATTGCAAAGAAATCTGTGAAGCTTAGGAACAAAGATGCGCGCCGGGGTGAGGCAGATAGAGTCATTCCTAACTTGAAGCCTAAACATCTGTTTTCAGGGAAGCGATCTATTGGAAAAACTGACAGGCGTTGATGTATGCAAAAATTAATCATCTTCCATTTTTAGGTCAGGTTCATATATTTGCAAGAAATTATCGCATAATTTCTGCTCAGCTGATATGCTGCTTTTGCAGGAACGTGTGTTCATCAAATCATGGATGCATTCGCTACTTTGGATCTCAAAGACTGGTCAATTTGCTCAAGGGCAATTTTGCGGAGTTTGTTTAGATTTTCTATTTTATGTTCTTTTATGATGAGTGATGTAACTTATGTTAAGAGTTCTGTCCTGAACTATTCTGACGTTGATGTTGGTGATATTGGACCTTAGTTATATCTGAGTAAATGACTATTGCTCATTTATTCGTTCTGTGTGATTCATTTGGTTGGTGTCTTAGCTTTGCCTGGTGATTAATTTCTTAAATTTGTGCTTACATTACAGTTCGTCCTGCTTGTTTAATTTACATCGGATGCTTTCTGCTCTCTTTTAACTTGACCAATCTATGGTTCTTATTTACGAATAATACA
This sequence comes from Scilla litardierei, assembly GCA_030789695.1. Lineage (NCBI taxonomy): Eukaryota > Viridiplantae > Streptophyta > Magnoliopsida > Asparagales > Asparagaceae > Scilla > Scilla litardierei. Next base: position 9,072,990 of record CM061132.1, read on the forward strand.
TAATAATTTGTTCAGAAATATGCATCCATTGTTGAAGGTGAATGACGACATGCTGTGATTTGCCTGTGCATCGTATATGGCCAGTTTATGTAGCCAATTTTTTTTCCTTGCTGTGTGTTTGAAGGTTAAGAGTCGCATCTCATGGTATATGTTGATGTTTTTTGTATCTTTTTTATGTATGCACATGCGACAGTGTGCGAGAATCTTGCACTTCAAATGATCTGTGAAGTCCTTGGTCGACTAGGGTTTCGTTTAGGCTAACATGAATCCAATGTTACGATTATGTTGATAAATTTGAGCTCCTGTGCTGGTTGAGAAGGGGAAGGCACCTACCGCATTCTTTTATTCCTGTATCAGTTAGCTGAATCAAGACGCGACTGCCTGTAGTTCTTAAACAAATACTGGAACAAAGTTGCTGCATGCTGCATGTTTTAGTGTTGCTACTTGGCTTGTATGCAAACAATCCTTGAAACCTCCACTTAGGTTATAATCAATTCCTCTCCTAACATCCCACTTCCTCTTAAATAAGAGAAAGGCAATGCAAAGATATAATAGCATCCACAGTGCGTTTGCTCTTTATTCTCCACCACAGTACTTTTGGCTGTGTTTGGTTGCATGTCTCTGTCTTCAAGGATGATTGAGAGCACTAGCAGTCCACAAAGCTGTTATGTCCCTTCTTTATCTTGTGTTGATGAAGATTTAAGTACAATTTGTTCACAATGATGTCCCATTTTCTTTGCTATTGCTCTTGTTATTCAATGCTATGTGAGCACACATAACCCTAGTTGGAGAATTGTTTGCTAGGAGACACTCATACTTATTTACATTCATACTTATTTAAAATCTTCATTGTTACGATCCTAATTTGTTAGAAAAGCATAGCGCAATAGATTAAAATAGTGAGTTAAATCTCAAGTTCAGCACCGCATCAAGTTTATCAAAATCCTTCTAAAAATTAATCTTGTAAATACTTGTACTCAATCAACTGAACATAATCAGTAGTTGAAGTCTTGCTTATATTTCTACCGAATGTTTGATTTTACTTATGAATCATTTGGCAGCTTGATATGCTCATTGCAACCTAGCCATTATGACATTATGAAGCAAATAGTGATTAGACATGGGCTATCGACTTGAGCGAACCAGTATGTATTGCACAATATGTACGAGTTATACATTAATCACTGCGAAAATATAGACAAATTCTTTACCATTATATATAAAAAAGGTTCTATGATCATTTTTTCTAAGAGAAACAAACAAGCAATCCACTGACACTATTGACTCTGTACTTGGTTGCCAGAGAGATAGTGCTCAACCTCTCCTTTTTATGTTCTAAATTTAAATTTGTAGGGCCTAAATGGATGTGCAGTGCCACATATAAAGAATGACTCAACGCTCATATTCCATAATTCCTACTGAAACACACACCCATATTCTCTATGATCTTCAAGGATAGGCTTGCCAACAAAGAAGCTAAACTGCATTGTTCTCATGGCACCTAAGAAAGGCAACCTTATCTTAACTATGATCCTGGCATTATTGCTCTCAGCTTCACTTGCAGGTTTGTGTGCTTCTTTATCCTTGAGAGTTTTATGCTGAGTCAAGCATTTTCTTTCAGAAGAATTGTATTAGGTTTAAACGGTTGCTGTCATTATCGTATTTATCTTTTCTGAAACTTTTTTGAGCTCATTTAGTGTAGTATTATGTAATATATGTTGTGGTTTCAATATTTGAAGAAGCAAAGGTTCCATATTATTGGTTGATTATGATTGCCCAGAGATGATTCACACGCTAGCATTTCATGTAGCGTTGAAAATAGTTAACCTAGCCGATCTTTTTTTTTCCTTTGAGATAATATCCGGGTATGCATCCCATCTTATATTAACCCCCACCCCACCCACCAACAACCCCCCCCCCCCCCCAAAAAAAAAAAAAAAAAAAAAAAAGAAAGAAAGAAAGAAAGAAAGAAAGAAAAGAAAAAAGGAAAAAAAAAAACCACACGCGCGTGCGCACACACACAAAAGGGGAGAAAGAAAGAAACATACCTGAGATGTGTAAAAAAAGAGAAGAAGACAAGCCAGAAGTAAACTAGACAATCTTAAGTTGTTTAATTCCAAGGGTTTATAAGAGAGATATTGTTGGAGTTTTTTGGTATTGTACCGTTGTCAAATATGTACATATCTGCGTAACAGTTGGGACCTGGTATCAATCAAACTAATAGACAATAATATAAGAAATTATGGGTATTCATTGAACTATTTAGATGATTAGCTCATATTTTTTACAGTGTCAGGAATCCGATGAACTCGAACTCTCTCTTTTACATGCAATCTACAATGTGAATGTGTCTGTCTTTTTTAACTTTTCTTTTTTCTTTCTCAGGTAAATGTCACAGTTTTATGAGTCCCCCAAAACAAAATCGGTCTCCATGTCATTCTTATGGCGACTTATGTCATCATAAATTTCTGCAAAAAAAGTTCAAAAATAAATGTGTGTTCCTGACTTCCGTAATAAATATAACATTTGTCATACAAACTGTGTCATGAGTTTATACCTGATGGCCTCCATATGTTGTCAGATTGAAAGAAGTAACAAATCTTTCACACATGTTAAATTTTGCTTGCAGGCGGGCAGCGGAAGTTTATGAACACAGCCAACGTGCAGGCGGAACAAGTTGCAGAGGTACCAAATATAAACTATCTATTATACATTTGATTTGCATAGTTTGTACAGCGGCATGTCAAAATTCATATAATCAAGAAGCACATTGCATAATTTAGAGGAATCATACACTTACATTTGATCTTGCATGTAATACAAACAATCGATAAATAGTTTGTGCATGTCCAATTAGTCCCTCACTTTTTTTACTAAGAAAGATCCTTTCATTGCACGACAGGAAAGACATGCCATGCTCTCTGACCATGAAGAGGCATTCATTGTTCATTCCAGGATCCTCGCGGTTAAGACTAATGACTATGGAAGATACAATCCCTCTCCTACATTTGCAAAACCACGATTCAAGCTAATACCAAACTGATCATATCGCGCTCGTGCCACATCCGCATCAGGTCCCTCAATCGCCGGTTTCATGTCAGAGAGTGTCACGCCCAACTTGGGAGCTTACATATATGCACTTAAGTGTGGGTAGTGTTAGTAGCTTGTTATGAGATAGTTGTTCCCTGTCACAAATGGGATGGTGATATGTTAATTGTGTAATTGATCATATATGAGAGACGAACAATATGAATATATACGAATATATATAGGATTCTACCAGTACGTATCTTTCTAATACCTAAAACTGTCAGCCTGAGCTCAAATTTATCATAGTCACAAATGGGATGGTGATATGTTAATTGTGTAATTGATCACATATGAGAGACGAACAATATGAATATATACGAATATATATAGGATTCTACCAATACGTATCTTTCTAATACCTAAAACTGTCAGCCTGAGCTCAAATTTATCACAGTCATATTTTCTAATACCTAAAACTGTCAGCCTACTGGCTCGCCTATAGCGGCTGGAATGTGTAGTTCAGATAACCAACGAGTTCAATGCGATCATTTGACAACTTGATATTGCTATAGAACCAATAATATGAACATGGGTACCTTAGCTCTATGACAATGAAGCCATTAGCAATTGGATGTTGCTTACTCATTGGTAATCTGAAAGGAATATTATTTCCTCAAACTTTCCTCAAAGAGATAACTTGCACTGGGACATTTTCAAATGGTATCTTTGGAAAAGGAAGAAGAAAACCGGCATCAAGTTAATTGTTTTTAGAAATGAAGCAATCGGGTAAGTTGGCAGAGAGATAGTGCTCAACTTCAGCTTCTGTTGATAATTTTAAAACATTGAAGCTTTCATAGATATCCAGTGTTAATATAAAGAATTCCTCCACACACTCATCATCCATTTTCTCCTCTCACTCTCCTTTTTCTATATATGATCTTCGAGGAGAGCAAGGAAGACAACAGAGGTCCTTTTTTTCTGCCTTATGGCGACCACGAAAGCCATTTTCGTCTTGATTGTGATCTTCACATCACTGCTTTCGGCTGTGTCTGCAGGTTTGCTAGATTACACTTCACTCTACTATTTGCTGAATATTTCTTATAACAGTTTCAGTTGTTGGCAGTTTTTATATATATAAAAATTCCCATGTCAAAAAGCCAATACCTGAAAAATTGTTCAAACATGAGTGCTCATATACAACAGACAATGCCATAGAAGTTACATTGATGTATGCAGATTGAGACATTGGTATATGTAACATGAGTGCATGTGTTTGTGAAGTATCACAAAGTTGGAATATAACATGATAAGTGTCTGTGTATTGAATTTCTTTTCGCAGGAGGGCATAGAAAGATTATGGACGAATCTGGCACAAAAGATGGAGAAATCTTTAAGGTATTGGTATATAACAATAATATCATGGCTTGAAGGAATCATGTACTTGTACAAATGCACAGTTTTTTGCTTCTTGGGTTAATAATTGCTTGTAAAGGCATTAACATAATGATTCTTGGCAGGATCAATCACAGGAGGAAATCTATGGCAATGCAGGAGAGGGGCTTGTCGATCATCCGAGAATGCTTGCAGTGAAAACAAATGACTATGGGGGATATGATCCTGCTCCGTCGGTTTCGAAGCCGAGATTCAAGCCCATACCAAATTGATCATGTCTCAGTTGTGCCGCAATGTAATAAATTGCTCAGTCTTCGTATCATGTTACATATAGCTATGGGGGAGAGAGACTTTAGAAGCTCACGTGTATGGAAACTTATGTATGCTTAGTGGATTCTTGTAAAATATTTGATTCCCTTCATTTGGAGACTGAGACATCTATACTACATAAAAGAGGGAATTACAACCATGCCATTGTCCATCTTTTTGTGCCGGCGTCCGCGTGTGCGCCCATAGATCTGGAACATTCTACGCAATTTGGCTTTTTTGAAGCATATGCTGCCTCAAGTTGTTGCTCCCAGTGTGTGATTCTTTAAAATTTTGCATGCTTGTGCCTAAAGATTATTGTTTTTGTGTGTGGAATAAATGAACATAAATTAGGTATGGGCGAATTTATACTTGTTTCCTCCGAGTGGATCAATTTGAGTTTGGATATTGTTATTCTTGGAACTTAAAATCATATCCAATAGAATAATGTTTAATGTAACTAATAATTATACGAAGTATATTCATATACTGATTCGATCACTCACAAAACAAACCGGCCTATTAGCTCAGTTGGTTAGAGCGTCGTGCTAATAACGCGAAGGTCGCAGGTTCGAGACCTGCATGGGCCATTTAGGCATTTTTTTCACAATTAAAATTATTTTTATAAGTATTCGTGCTAAATATTTATTCTAAATATTTATTCATTATGCCTGTGTTTTTCCCCCCTTTTTGCCTTAATTGTTGCGTATTACCTCTGATATTTCATTATCATAGATGCGCTCTAATATGCAGCACAAATATACCAAAGAACACAAACAGAATAAAAAAGACGGTAAAAAACACTAACACTGTATTTTTGCTGCCAAATACGATAAAAATATTAATACTAGTAGTGGTAGGTATAACAATGACTGATGATAATAAATAAATATCAATATTTTTCATACAATTTTCAGAGATCACTTGCCATGGCTTCTATAAATTACATTCTCATCTATAGGTAAGGACTGATGACCCTTCACAGAGAGAGAAGAATTCATGTAGCCGAGCGAAAAATATATGTGAAATAAAAGGATTTGTTGTTGTTTTCATCCTAAAATAGTGATTATCTGCATCCTCGAGCTTCATAATATCTCTTTTAGAAATCCTTGATTCGCTCTGCTCTTTTATTAACCTTAACCGAAGAAAACCCGGATCCAAACTCCACGTGGTGCAGGACTTCTGTTATCTGATTGAGGAAAGCTTTTGTTCAGAGCTCTTCATTTTCTGACTGCAGATAGAGCCTTTGGTCTCTTATGTAGTCGATAACCTCGTCAGGAATGAGATATTTCACTGAGAGCCCTTTCTTTATGCACTCCCTAAAAGGAGAGCAAAATCATCATTGGCTTTCGATTTGGGGGGGGGGGGGGGGGGGGGGGGGGGGGGGGGGGGGGGGGATGGACAAAGGAATTAGATGTTCTACCTCACCCTCGTCGAACTGATTTCGTTGGGGACTATCTCGTCTACCGGGATGATGTTCTTCTGAAACAATAGATGAAAATAAATCATTTTTAGAATGCAAGCCTGGTATCATATTCTACAGATCAAAACCAACGAGCTACATTGTTCAGCAGCAGCCTGCACTGAGCATGGGTGAAATGTTGTTGAAAATGCACAAAAGCCGATATGAACCTTATTTTCGCATAATATCTCATCGTTGGATATGATCTTCTCAATGTCCTTCCCTTCTCTGCGAATACAAACAACACCAAAGTCTCTACATATGCTTCGGACCTGAAAGACAAATTAACATGTTAAATATCACAGAATGGTCTTAAAACATATTTAGACTGAACAGAATTTACTGCATATTGGCAACATTAGCTTGAAAGATATGCATAGATTTCGTGGATTGACGATTTAGCTGAACCTGAACCACACTTGCATAACCATTTGGTCTTGGCTCCAACTGGATTCTATACATCAGAAGGATTATGCTTAAGCCTATGTTTCACGTGTAGGTTATAGCAAGTAGTATTAGGCAGTCTGTTCTTTACAATTAATTGATTCTTTATTTTCCTCAACCATATTTACCTGTATATGCTACTACAGCAAACTACGATACATATTTAATATACTTACTTCCAAAATTAAGAAGGTTCTAGTGATTAATTATTTTATTGATTAGTTCGCATGTTGCTTTGTAGATAAGGACACACGTAAATTTGAAGAATCCCAAAAGAAAATTTTTCAAGATCAACAGTTGGTCTAACATAATTGGCTGGTACTTGGAAAACCAACCAAACCCGAGGGTGGATGCAGAATTTTTTTTTTCATGTGGAGGCATAATAATATACTACAATTTTTCTGGGCTATCTTTGAAGTTTTATATGGTCTAGTTTTAGAGTAAAATCATATTTATGTCACCAACAGTGTCTTTACAATCTTTAAATTTTCCATACACGTTATAAATTATTTGCTGTCAAACTAGAATATTTTTTGAGTCGAAAAAAATACAAATTAAATTTCACCTAAAATTGTAATTCAAACTTTTTAGTTTGGGATTTGATGTATTTGTAAGTAAAAAATAACAATAAAATGCATAAACTAAGAATTGAACCCGAAACAGAAGTTCAATAAAGGATGCTAAAGCTTTACGATTTGAGCTGAAGTTCAATGATGAAATGCTTCGTTAGTATTTTATTGAATCCGAGTGTGGGCACCTGCCAACGCCCTGCTGCACTATGTAGTTCCGCCACCAGCCGAAACTTCACAAATAAACTCTCCTTTTTAAATGTGCTCCCACCCCCACCCCCACCCCAAAAAAAATAAACAAATTAAAAAATAAATAAAATTCTCCACTTTTGTGGTAATAGCAAATGTATAGGAGTGTAGTTTTAATGCAAAGAAATGTCAGTCCACTCCCAAAAAGTAAACCCCAGTTACAGCCATCACCTTGTTCAACGTCATATATAATTGACGCAAAGATCCATCTTGAAGAATCCGATCATCTAGATATTGCTGTTTATCATTCTCGTAAGTGGAAGAATCTGCAAACTCATCCGTCTTTAACTGCACATGGTCAGCCTATTCCCAACTTGGCCACACATAGGTTTCTTTAAGAATCAGAAGCACAAAATAGCCATGCTCATTTTTATCCTCTAATGGACTTTCTTCTCTGCATAGGCCCACTTGAAGATTAGCCTTGTGTTCATTTTCATTTTCACTGTCTTTCAATCAAGCCATGTGAAGGGTTATAAATAACAAATTTTGATAGTTTTAGAAGTATATTTATCAAGAAGGTACACTACAGAAGAGTTTCTTGCAGTTTCCCATTATTTAATCACAAAACCTAGAATTATGCACCTTTGGGCCGTTTGGCCATTCGTACTATTGTAGCTAATTTGATGATGGAATTTTTATTATTTATTTATTTATTTATTTATTTTTGGCCAGTTGCAAGTTTTGCAGCATCAAACGTTTCAATGACTCTCATTCGGTGCATACCGGATTAGGAGAGAAAAAGAAAAAATAAATGTTAGTATGTGAAGTAATTTCCTTTTTTTTTTAATTTTTTGTGGGGTGTGGAGGAGGTGGTGGTTTTTTTGTTTTTGTTTTTTTTGTTTTTGTTTTTGTTTTTTTTTTTTTTTTGGGGGGGGGGGAAGTGAAGAAATATCGTTCTCCTAAAATGTCACGAAAAAAACTCATCCATATGGAGCTCACCACAATAAAGTCAAATAATGGCACCCACATGCATATCAATGCTGGTGATGGCGCACTATGCCATCTTATTTAGGAAATAAGATTGACAGTTTATTATTCTCTCCTTTAATTAGATTAATAAAATGAATTATTTCATTTCATGTGACATTTAGATAATATTAGTGTTCAGTTTACTGTGTCCATGTGATCCGTTATGCACTCTCTTACACCTTACGATAACAAGACAACATAGTCGGATGCGTCGTTAAAACGTTTCTAGACATAGTACCATACAAATAGATATTGTATAGTCCAGATAGATAGACTGATAGCATTCTTGATTTAATGATCAAACGAGTTGGGTGCTCATAGAGAATGAGTGATTGAACATGCTTACTCTATATTCATATGAGTAGTTCATTCCAAATAAAACTTCTAGCATAACAACTTTTTTAACTTGACTTCATATTTGTCTAGTGTACACAAAGTCGATTTTGAATCACTAATGTTAACTCTTCGTTGGGATTTTAGAGTAGATATTACGTAATCACTAATGTTAACTCTTCGTTGGGATTTTAGAGTAGATGTTATGTACGATGGTCTGAGGACATGTAACTTCTGGTAGAGGAGTTAATATCTTCTGGTAGATCAATTAGATGATTAAGTTATACATATGACTATGCATAGATGATAATTAGAAAATGAGTCTTCTTACCTGCATCGAGGCTCTCTTAATCGGTTATTAATAGATATGATCACTTCTTAGAACATTGACACCTACCTTACTCTTAAAGAATTAATCTAAGACATAACCGTGGAGAAGTTGGCTCGATTCGACGCAGGAAAAGCAGTCGTATTGCAGACGAATTACCTTGTGCAGAGATAACTCAACTATGCTCGAATTTGACCTATCTGACTCTGCACAAGTCAGATACGAGGATGCTGGGCATTTGGCTTCTACAGCGCAGTTGGTCGTTCGGTCGTCACTTCGAGTCTGAGGGTCAAACGCTCAGCGTTGGATCGTTGGGTCGTAACACGGTTAGAGTCTGTGTTTGGTCGAACGGTTGTATAGCGGTTCATGGCTCGTACGCGTGGCTCGGCACTTCGGTCGTTCAACACAAAAGGAAGGTCGTTCGGTCGAAGGGAGCCCATTGGTATGCGGCCCATTAGGAAGCGACAGAGTGCCCACTAGTGTGCGGTGCATTGATTGCGTAGGAGCGGCGATTGGATTGGATGCCATAATTATCGGGATCCGTATCTGATATGAACCAACTAGATCTGAAATTTATTAGTATAAAACTGAAAATAAAAGGGATAGATTTATTACAATTATATGGGTGATCGTCCTCTCAAGATGTCAATTAAAGAGGACGTCCACACTCTCCCGAAGAACGAGGAACTCTCCTCTCTTTATCAATTTTATTCTCAAATTCAACATAACATTCTCCTAGCCGGCCCCAGCTTTAAATAGAGAAGTTAAAGAAAATTGTAGATTTTCCAAAATGCCCCTAAAATCCGAAAATTTTCAAAACGCCCTTAATGGGCTCAAAAACGTAAAAAGTCCAGATCTAACATTACTCCGCCCTCGAAAATCCACCTTGTGCTCATGGTGGTGCCTGAAGTCCGCGACGGCCCTTCTCCAAGTGCACGCAAGCCTCCTCCCGGGCCAAAAGTGTACGATTGGTCTCCACCGCCTTCAACGACGTACAGAAGAAAGTCATGGTCATCGCCAGTCAGGTCTAAAGGTCATACATACTCAAAACTAAAATGCTGGCACTCAGAAGGACTTCGAACTGAAAACCAATGGCCTTGGGGCCCACGTCGCCCTCCCGAAAGCTCAAATGTTTGCTATTTTGGGACCAGAAAGTCGAAAACTCTATGTCCGACGCATCGGAGGGCCAGTCGTCGCTGCTGAAGGGGAGGTAGCCCCCATGGGGACCCTGGAGGGGCGACAGTCCCCCAGGGGCCCCAGCAGGTCTGGCGCCCCTGTAGTTGGGGCGGCAACCCCCTGGGGGCCCCAGGATGGGCTGGCGCCCCTTCTAGAGGGGCGGCAGCCCCTTAGGGTGCCCCTGCAGTTGGGACGACAGCCCCCCTGGGGGCCCCAGGAGGGGCTGGCGCCCCTTCTGGAGGGCCGGCAGCCCACGTGGGGCGTCTAAAGGGGGTTGGCGTCCCTGTTTCGTCGTTCTAGGGTTCCAACGTTCGTTGATTTCCGTCATCGGCTCCTCGAAGTACTCGATGGCGGCGGAAAGGAGCACCTCGTCGTATGAATGCAAATCTGCGTCAAAGCCGTCGCTTTTTTCATCCTCCTCGTCCAAAGTTGACGCCTTTAGCCCAAAATTTGGGCTTTCGCTCAGATCTGAAATTTCTGCCACCTCCAGATCTGAAATCTCTGTCGCTTTCAGATCTGAAATTTTCGGGGCCTTTAGATCTGAAATCTTGTCTGTATTCTTGAAAAGATTGTTTCAACTGTAGGCATAATTGCACGACGATCTCTAACCTTTCCTGCCTGGATCTCCTCCAATCCGACATGGATCGTTGCCCTGAAACCAAAATGATAGGAACCAACTAGATCTGAAATTTATTAGTATAAAAGTAAAAAATAAAAGGGATAGATTGATCACAATTATAGGGGTGATCGCCCTCTCAAGACGCCAATTAAAGAGAACGTTCGCACTCTCCGGAAGAGCGAGAAACTCTCACCTCTCTTTATCAGTTTTATTCTCAAATTCAACATACCATTCGCTTAGCCGGCCCTAGCTTTAAATAGAGAAAAGTAACAGAAAATTACAGATTTTCCAAAATGCTCCTAAAATCCGAAAATTCTCAAAACGTCCCTCATGGGCCCAAAACACATAAAAAGTCCAGATCTAACAGTATCCTTGGAATTCCTAGCCAATGATGACACCTATTATAATCTAAGCTTATATATAGGGGGTTTTAGGTTAGGGTTTGGAAGGAACCCTATTGTATCCTTTGAGAGAGCCACCGTTTGTTAGAGTCAACTTTGAAAGATTGTATTGTGAGCTTTTGGAAAGATCTTGTGTGGTTCTTCTTCGTTGGACAAAGAGAAGATTTGTATTGTTCTCTCCTTTCGTAATAAAACTCATCGGTGTTCCCACTGTCCGGTCTACGGCCTAAAAGCAATTCTCTCTATGCTCTGTTTGTTTTCTGACCATCTTTGTTCCGGGGTTCTTCGGCGATACTGTATATTCAGCTGTGTTAGGTGTGTTCAACTGGGTTGGCCGCACAACAATAATGACAGGAGGAGAAATTTGCATAACAATTTAACTCGAATTCAACATACATTATTATCAATGTCGATTAAGGAGTCTTGATATGCTATTAGGTGTCACTCACGATTTGTATTTGAATTGGTCATTTTATAAACTCACACACTACCTATAATGATGAGGACCTGACAAGTCGCACTTCATATAGGCGTATGACGTGTTCTTATGCAGGGGCAGAATATGCAAATTTGGAGTTTCAGGGACGTTTTTTGTAATTTGCATGTCTATGGACCTTTAAGTACTAGGGGTATTTTGTAATTTCATTGAAAAGCTGATTATTATATATGGGCTTAGGGGAATTAGAAATGCATGCTGAATTTTGTGTGAAAACTTCTTAAAGGTTGAGAGATTCCCTCTTTTAGTGGAGAGGGCAGCTTCCTCTCGAATAAAAGTTTGGGAGAGCGGTCCACCTCTCGAACGTGGCCACTATCTTTGTTACTTACTATTTATTTCCAATAAAAATCAAAATTTTCCTCTTCAAACCCAAGTGGATCCTATCAGCGTACTCTAACTTAATTGCCATAGATATTAAGCAATTACGAAATTACCAAAATACACAGTCATATGACTTTAGTTCCAATGAATACAATCTAGAAGTCACAGATCAGCTTTTAGTCCAACTTTGTGTTGACTCCTTTGTCTCTAGTTAGGACTAAATATGATTTGATCTAATGATTAGTCAAATTAATGATTTTACATGGTTGTTATATTAATTGTGTAATTTGTATATGAATATGATGTATACCTAATAACTATCCATATAAATATAACCTTTGAAATATTAAAATCCTAAACCAACATAGAGATTTTGGTAAGTCTCCTCCTCAGGCAAAAGTTTCTCCACTCTTTTCTTGAAAATAGTAAAGGCAGGGGGAAACAAAAAGGTAGTTCGGGGATCAAGTGTGAGTTGTCTAGGAGTAGACTTGTAAAGGTGCTCTCTTGAATGCTACAAAAGGGATCTTCTTATGATCGACATGTCAAGATGTAATCTTGAAACCATCTTTTTGTAGATTTTGTTGAAGCTCGCTTTAGGATTAATTACTACGCAAATTAGAACCCAAAAGGTTTGCTAAGATCACAATTTTAATTATTTTGATGGGTGATGTTTTTGCTGATGGGATAATGTCAAACCTTCAATCTCTTGGGTATGCAAGTGTGTAGATCAACAATGTATCGGCAAATATTTCTGTAATATTGTTGTTTCTTTCTCTTTCGTGAGTGGCATAAGAATTTCATCCAAAATGAGAGTAAGAGAGATTGGTCTCATCAATCGTGCATATTAAGATTGCTTAAAATCAGAAGTGTTTTTTCATGGTTGTTTGTTATCAATTTGCACATACAGTCGTCCTCATCCTTCTGGGGAAGAGAAGGTTGATGCGATTAGGGCTTTTTGTGGACTAAAAATAGGATTTTTAGGATTAGAAACCGTAAAAAAGAGGATTTTTATCACTAATTGCAGATCTGGAAATATAGGAATAATTCAATATAATTGACTAAAAGCTAATTAACCACTAAGAATTGCAAGGGAAAATAGCTACGAATAAATCTATGGCTTAAGGATGAAAAGTACTCACAATCACAATAGTTCGATAATTCCCTAGGGCCGGTGGCCCCTTAATTAAGGGGGAGGTGATTAGTGAATTGTTGACTTACAAAGCGACCCCCCATCTCTCTTGAAATTACAAATTTGCCACCGGGTCCGTGGACCCGTGCCTCCTATAGTAAACCCGCAAGCCAGAGCCGGCCGCACCATCTTCCGCAAGAGGCCCCCGCGCCACATCATTACTCCCCCTCAAAATGCTACCTTGTTCTCAAGGTGTAAATCTGGAAACTGGTCTCGAATCACATCGCGGGTCTCCCAAGTGGCGTCATAATCCGGCAGTCCTCGCCATCTGATTAGCACTTCATGCTTTTCTTCTGTATTCTGTCGTACAGCTTTAGCTCCTGTGGTCCCAGTAACAACCACATATCATCTGTCAAAATAGGGGAAAGAGTAGGCGAGAGTGTGTGGTCCTCAATAGCCCGTCGTAGCTGCAACACATGAAACACTGAATGGATGATGGATGTAGTAGGCAACTGCAGGCGATATGCCACCTTCCCAATTTGCACGGTAACCTCAAATGGCCCATAGTAGCGGGCCGCCAACTTCTGTTTGCTCCTATGTGCCAACGTCTTCGGTCTGTAAGGCCGCATCTTGAGGTAGACCCGATCCCCCACTGCAAACTGCACATCTCTTCAGTGCTCATCATCCTTAGTCTTCATAATCTGCTGGGCACACAGTAAATGTCTCTTCAGCTCTTCCAAATGGATGTCCCGCTCCTCTAAGCACTCCTCAACCTGATATACTGGAGTCATACCCTGACTGTAATGGATCAGTTGGGGAGGGTTCTGCCCATAAAGAATGCAAAAATGGATGCTCTATGTTGCCGAGTGCTACGAAGTATTGTACCAATATTCCGCCCATGTCAACCACATGGCCCACTACTTCGGTGCGTCTAAAGCAAAACACCTCAAAAAGGTCTCTCACTCCTATTCACCACCTTGGTCTGGCCATCTATCTGCAGGTGATAGCCGTGCTCCTCTTAAGCTTTGTCCCATGTACCTTAAACAACTCCTTCCAAAAACTGCTCATGAAAACCGTATTCCAATCTGACACTATCGAAGCTGGGAACACATGTGGGCGGACCACCTCTCTCATAAAAGCTGTAGCCACAGTGACTGCTGTATAAGGGTGCCGCAAAGGAATGAAGTGCGCATATTTGCTAAGGCGATCTACCACCACCAGTATAACGGTTAACCCCTCTGAACGTGTTAGCCCCTCAATAAAGTCCATACTAATGTCCTCCTAGACTCTCTCGGACAGAGCTATGGGCTGTAGTAGTCCTGCGGGAGCCATAGCTAAATATTTGTGACGTTGACGAACATCACACTCTGCTACCATCCTAACAATGTCCCGCTTCATTCTCGGCTAGTACAATTCCTTCGCCATCCTCCTGTAGATCTGTTGTACCCCCCGAGTGCCCTCCTACTAAACTGCAATAGAACTCTTGAAATATCAAGGGAATGTGAGTAGACTCTCTGGGTACCACTAGCCTTCCCTGATATAGCAACAACCTATGTCCACTCAACGTGTACCCGGGGTGATGTGCTGAGCCTTGTTGTAATGCCTCCCGTACCCGTCCCAACCGCTCATCAGCCTCAATCTCTCTCCTCAAAGGCTCCCAATCTAATAGGATGTGTACTGATATGGCCGCCACCTCTCCTAACTCCTCTATACGAGACAGAGCATCTGCTGCCTTGTTCCCCAATCCTGGCATGTAATGTATCTCAAAGGTGTAGTGAACCATCTTGGAGAGCCACTTCTGATGTTTCTTAATGATCATGCACTGCTCAAATAAGTACTTTAGACTCCTCTGGTCGGTCCTCACGATAAATCTCTGCCCAATCAAATACGACCGTCACTTCTGAATGAAGAGAACAATCGACATCAACTCCCCCTCGTACACTGATTTCAGTCTGGCTCATGCTGACAAAGTCTGACTAAAATAGGCTACTGGCCGCTGGTCATACATCAGCACAGCCCCCGATCTATATCCTAAAGCATCTGTATCAATCACGAAGGGCGTGCTGAAGTCTGGTAACACTAACACTGGCACAGTCGTCATCACCTGCTTCAGGGCCTCAAATGCCCTGGTAGCCTCCACACCCCGTTGAAAACTGTCCTTCTTAAGTTGCTCCGTCAATGGCCAAGCTATCGTGCTATATCCCTGGACAAATTTTATGTAGTATCCTGAAAGGCCCAAATCCGTAGGCCTCGAAGTGTCGTGGGTCACGGCCAGTCTAACGTCGCTGCAATTTTTCCTCGGTCTGTCGCCACCCCCTCAGCTGAAACAACGTGCCCAAGTACTCCACCTGCGGTTGTCCAACGAGGCATTTCTTTTTATTGGCAAATAACTGATGCTCATGTAGCTCGTGTAAAACTGCCTGAATGCCCACACATGCTCCTCCAAGCTGCGACTGCAAATGAGTATGTCGTCAAAGAATACCAGGACAAATCTCCGCAAATAAGGCCGAAACACCTTGTTCATCAAGGCCTGGAACGTCGTTGGAACATTTGTCAAGCCAAACGGCATGACAAGAAACTCATAGTGCCCCTCATGAGTCCTAAAAGCAATCTTGGACACGTCAGCCGCCCTCATCCGGATCTGATGGTATCCTGACTTCAAATCAATCTTTGAAAATATCGTCGCCCCATGGAGCTCATCAAGAAGCTCATCGATCATTGGAATAGGAAACTTGTCGTGCACAGTTTACTTATTCAGAGCTTGATAGTTAACGCAGAATCTCCAACTGACATCCTTTTTCTTCACAAGCAGAACTGGGCTAAAAATGGACTCACACTCAGCTAAAGCACCACTGCTTGCAACATGTCACCCAACAATCTCTCGATCTATCCCTTCTGTGCCTGGGGTATCTATATGGCCGCACACTGAAAAGAGACACCCCCTCATGCAAGACTATGGTGTGCTCATGATCACTGGGTGGTGAGAGCCCATGCGGAGTCTGAAATACCTCCTCATACTGGCTCAGTAGCTGCTCTAGCACCGATGCCATCGCTTGTTCCTGGTCCTCAATCCTCTCCTCGAATGTCACCCCCTGCAGCTCTACCAGATATACTCCTCCTGTCGTGTGAATAGCATGTGCCATGGACTTGTAGGACACCAAGGATCTACATAAGCTGGGGGCCCTGTAGAACAACTGTTTTTCCCCTGTCCTGATACTCCAATCTGAGTAGCTTCCAGTTGGTTTTGGTCTCGGTCTCGCCCAATGTCTGCAACCACTCCATCCCCAGAATGACGTCTGTACTTCCCAACTCCAGAGGAAGGAAATCTGTGATGATCTGTATCCTCCCCTGAATCGTCACAATAACGCCTCGACAGACACCGCTGCTATGTGCCACCTGACTTGTGCCCAACACTACTCCTTATCTTCCCGTGTCACTCAGGTGTAGTCTCTGCTCATCCACTAGTCCGCTGGAGATAAAGTTGTGGGTAGTCCCACTGTCCATCAACACAATCACGTCAAGATCGCCACCTTTCCCACCAATTTCATGGAGTGGTTCGATGTGAACCCCACAACGGAATTGAGGGAAACCTCCCCCAGGTCCAAGTGATAGTGCTCCTGCTCCTCCTCATCCTCACCAGCCTCAAGCACCACCACATCGTCCTCCTTCTCATCGTTCACTATTAAGATCGGAAGAGTGATCCCCACACCGATGCCCGGGAGTGAATTTCTCATCACAGTTGAAGCACAGTCCCTTAGCACGCTTGTTCCGAATCTCCGCCTCTGTCATCCTCCGTATCTGACCTCCTGGTCGTGGCTCCACCCTCTTCTCATTGCTAGTTGTAGTAGCTGATGTAGCTCCCGGGGTAGTGGTCGCTCTCTGTCCTCCTGCTTGTGCCTGCCCTCAAAAAGAGGTACCTCCCAATGCTCCACGGGCTCTCCTCTCCGTATCTTGGTGCTCCTCCACCATTCTCGCTGAAGTCATCATCTCTCACAGATCCCCAAGCCTCAGTTGTCCCGGTCCCGATTAATGGTGGGTTTTAATCCCTCAATAAAGCACTCCTCTCAGGATTCTTCTGATACCTCACGCACTCTGCTACATAGCATTTTAAGCTTTCTTCTCTCAAAGTCTCATCCTGCCGCAACGCATATAATCGTTCATAAGTTCCACCAGCATGCACCTCCCCAAAACGCTCCAGTAAAAGGGTTGTGAACTCCTCCCACGTATCAAACGGCCTCTGCTGCTATGTCCAACAGAACCATCCAAGTGCCTCTCCCTCCAAGCAGACCCCTACGGCCCTGAGCCAATCCACCTCCTGCACCATGTCAAGCTCAAAATGCATCTCCATACGATATAACCAACCATCGAGATACTCCCCCTCAAAAACCGGCATATTCAGCTTCCTCACCCCCTCTCTCGTGTGGAGGGTCACGGCGTCTAGGATGAAATAGGTGTGATCCGTCTGGTACATACCATGCGGCCGGATTCCGAGCTCCTCCATCCACACCATCCCATTGCATGTCGCCCCAAGCTACTCCACCGCCCCGATCACCTCCATGATATATTCTGTAGTTCCCCTCGAGTGCTCGGTGTGCCATAAAGCCGTCTCCAATTTCCCGACACTCCGTCGAAAGGTGGAGGAAGAGTACACAACCCTCCAAAATGTTGTTGATATGCTCCCGGGTGCTGAAATCCTTCAACGGAACCAATATGGGGCTGAAAAGGAGGTGTCTGTGTCGGTCGGGCCCCAAATTGAGCCCGCGAAGCCTCTGGATGGGGTAGCAGATCCTGTCGGCCCCCGTTAGGACGGCATGCCCTTAGAACTATCGGGCGGGGCCTGTCGGCCCCCCTTAGGCTCGGCGAAGTCTCATGTAGAGGCAGCAGGACTTGCCGGCCCCAGAAATGGGCCGGCGGGGCCCCCGAGTGCAGGCGAGGCCTGTCGGCCCCCATGCGGGTTCAGCGGGCCTCCGGGCTGCTGTGGGAGGGTCGGCCGGCCCCCATTGGGCCGGCACACCTCCCGGAGGTGGCAGGGACGTCGGACGGCGCTGACGGTGGTTATTGAAGCCTCAGATCTAATTTTCCTCCTTCGCAACGTTCTCTTTGTCTTCCACAAAGAATATACCGGCGTCGTCAAGTAGTCCTTCGACAACAATGTCTTCTTTTCTCTTTTCCTTTCACCAAAGGTGGCTCATCTTTGCTACGATCTAGCCTTTCGTCCATCGCCGCAAACAAGGCATGCCTCGTTGCCGCCGCAGTTTGTTGTATGGCCTCCATCATTTGCTCGAACCGTCAATCCACAAGGCTTACGTGTTCACCCGCGCTTTTCTTGATCTCTTGGATCTTCTCGTCAAATTTGCTCTCGAACTTCTCTAATTTCTCTTCCAACAAATCAATCCGGTCCTTGGATCTTGTCGTCGTCATGGATCTACTCGCGCTCTGATACCAAATTGATGTGTTTAGGCCTTTTTGTGGACTAAAGATATGATTTTTAGGGATTAGGAACAGTAAAAAGAGGATTTTTATCACTAATTGTAGATCTGGAAATATAGAAATAATTCTAAATAATTGAATAAAAGCTAATTAACCACTAAGAATTGCAAGGAAAAATAGCTACAAATAAATCTAGGGGTTAAGGATGAAAAGTACTCACAATCACAATAGTTTGATAATTCCCTAGGGCCGGTTGGCCCCTTGCTTAAGGTGGTGTGACTAGCGAATTGTTGACTTACGAAGTGACCCCCTCTACGACTTGAAAATACAAGTTTGCCATTGGGTCCGTGGACCCGCGCCTCCTCCTATAGTAAACTCGCAAGCCAGAGCCAGCCGCACCATCTTCCGCAAGAGGCCCCCGCGCCGCATCAAAGATGCTATGACAAGGTAGAACATGTACAAACGCCAAAAACATGGCTACAGTGTCACATGACAAGGAAAGTAAAGATACCGTAAAACTTACACCTGCTCTAAGTGGTATAAATGACAAAAATATGATAGCAGATGAAACTGTTCCTGAAGGGTTATTTCTCTGTCTAATAGAAATTGTCACCCCACCCCACCCCACCCCACCCCCTCTGAAGAGAAGGGAACCCCCTCTTTTCAAAAACTCATATGCACAAAACTACTCGACAGAAAGGACATACAGACACAAATTCAGTACCACACGAAAAGATAAACAGAGAAAAAAAACTTTGGATGAGAACTTTCCTTCTAAAAGTCAAATGGTATGAAAGTTGACAGAAGTTACCTGATCTCGAATCCAAAATCCAGGAATGCTGAATGATTCGAGCAGATCAGAACCACATAAAAGCATGACTTTAAGCGATTCTACAAGATCAAAGTTGACTCAATGAGCATTCACAACTCGAGCAATGAGTATTCACAACTCGAGCCTGAGTACATAAAGATATAATGTAGAGAGATAAACAAGATAATGCATAAAATGACGTCATATTTCCAGTATGCATTCAATGACTATTTATTCTTCTAGGAATCGACTACCATAAAAGAGTAACTAATAGTTGTAAATATTTATTCCAATACACAACCAAAACATTATAATGGATTTTTATAATTAGAGTTAGCTGCAACCAATGTTTTAAAAAGCATTTTTTAGGCCCGCCTTGAGGCACGTTTTAAGCCCAAAAAGTGTCGAAGGGTAGGGATAAGGTGTGGAGGACGCTAAAGCATATGCTTCAGTTATTGAGGTTTATGTGAGGTGCACACTTCAAACATCGGATCTTGCAACGGAGCTGAGTATGATCCTTCCTTGCTTTAAAAAGGTTAAAATGGAAAAAAAAATTAATTCAAAAGTAGTAATAAGGTGAACATCGAAAACTTGTTCATTGTATATGTACCTAATCACATCCTCCATTGTAGTTTGAGGGCTTCTAAGAACTATAACAGTCATTCCATGACATCTTTAGGCTAGCTAAAATTTAAATTTGAAAAAATTGAAATAAAATGCAAAAGCAATAAAGATGTGCATACTGCATGTTGGATTCAAATCAGATAGCTAACGGGATATCAATCTGAAAACTCCAAGAAGATATAACATGCACCTAAAGTTTTCTAGGTTCTTTTACAATATGACTTCCTGGTCAATGGGAATAAATCTAATTTTCTAACCATCCGATTTTTTAAAATAGCATACGAATTATATTCACAAGGACTGCCAATTATGATCAAGAATTTCTCTAGCACCCACTTCCTAAATAGATCATCAACCTTTCTGGAAGGTGCATAATTCATAAATCTTCTCAAATCTAAGCGAAAATTTCACTTCTGATCAGTATCTTGTGTGTTAGAACCTTGTATACATGTATGTTAGGTCTATTCAGTGTAAGATGCATAAGACTCACACTCAATGTTGTGTCCTACTCTGTAATTGTATAAGCCCCATACTCAACATTTATCAACTTTGCAGAGCAAATTTGGTCAATGACATCAATATACCAGCATAAGGCCTTGACATATGCATTTAATCAAGCAACACTTTGGATTGCCTTTAGATCAGATCCTCGTCAGTTATGCAGCTGACTGCACTATGTTGAAGAGCCCCTCATTGGCAATTGATCGGTGTTAACTGACATATTTGCTAGAGATATGGCCATTTTCCTCCAAACTCAGAATAAAAGTCCACCCCCTCTGTTCGTGCGTGCATGCTTGTGTGATTTAGTGATGAATGTTGGGGCTGGGTGAAATAAGACAGCTAAACATCCAACGATCTATATGCTCATGATTAGCTGACTAGGTAAACACAACCTTGACCGTGTGTTGTACCACATAATTAACATTGAATTCACAAGGAGATAGATCTAATATATCTCCATCACTGTAATGGGCTACTTGCTTCACAAAGGCAATTGGGTGGGAATCAAAGTTCCTTGATAACGCAAAATTGATCTACTATTACATTCTTCTAGATCAAACTATGTTGACTGTGCTACTGTGTTTCGTTTATTTCCAGCCAATTTTAGAATGGTTGTAAACCCATCACTATTATGGGATACTTGTTTAGAATGGTTGTAAATTCCACTACTCTAAAGCAGTTTATACAACTTGTTTGAGCTGCCCCATGTCTTCCTATGTGTCATTTGAAACTAAAAGACCCTTAGAATCCATGATCTGGGTCACACAATCCAAACTACATACACCTTACGATTTAGAAAGTCAAATAAACATTCCAGGTCTTCAACGGCAATGAAAACTTTGAAGCTTGGAACTCTTTGATGGTGATGTATGCCCATTCAATTCCCCATTCTGCGTCCCCACTCAATTCCCCATTAATTAGTGAAGATTAGGATGAAAAGACAAACCTAAAGAAAATGGCAAAGAGACGAAAGAGCCAACAATGTTCTTGAAAAAAGAAAGCCGCAGAGAGCTGGAAGTTAGGGTAGGATGGGGGAAAGTGTTTCCAGTTACTTGGACCTTTGTCGGAAAAGGAAAGAGATGGAGATAAGTCTTTGTTTTGGGAAGATAAAAGACCTGTGTCAGTTAATGGCGCTGATCTAAATGGTAAATGGAACATTGAACAGAAAGTAGTTAACAAAGCATTTCAGTATAGTGTCGCGAATCATGTATCAAACATACAATTGTATTGCATATAGTTATATATGTGATCCTAAAAACTGTCATGTATGCCAGATAAACATCCAACACCACCTAACAACTCCAAAGAAGCCTACTGGTTACCTATTCCAGGGAAAATCAAGTTCCAATTAACATTAGCCGTTTTCTCCTCCACCTAGCCTGTAGATGGTGTAACACACACCTGTGTTTTATGTATATGACCATGTCATGTCAAAACTTCAGAAAGTTGCAGTTACAACAGAAAATGCAAGAGCATAACAAAACATTGCCTGATTCTTACGCAAACAAATTGCAATGTTTCTAATACAAAGAGCTTGGTCAAATGCAGATGATCTAATTTTCTTTTGCTTTTGTATGAAATGAAAAGTATGTCTAGAAGAACTAAATATATAGTATTTAAACGGTCTAGGAAAGTTGGGCATGTCTTATGTAACAAGTGTTTCTTTACCTCTGGCACATAGTCCACTTGTAGACAAAGAATTGTGGACTCTATACAAAACAGTGAGTGTTCGCTGGAAGCCACTTTGCCTTGCCTACAAAGAACTTTAAAGAAAAGACCACCGTTACTAAGATTCAACTGATCATCCAAGTCATAGCAGCCAATAAATAACAGTATAGCATCAAATCAGCAGAAATTTCAAACCAATTCACTGAAAATGAAAAAGAATTTTGCCTAGAAGTGTTATATAATGACTCAAAACTATTGTAACAAAAAGTAGCAAGTCATTAATATAGTTTTATTTTAGATAAAATGAAAAATTAAAACAGTCAGCAAAGATGAAACTTGTATCAGTTATCAACATTTACTACGCTGTCTTTTACGCCTCGTGACATTAGTTATATTTATCATGCCATCAATTTAGCATTACTTTTTTATTAGGATTTACTATTTTATCATTTATATTGAAATTTGGTCAACAGAAACTTATCGGTTGCACATTTCCCATATTTTAAGCTATAACAAATAACAAAAAGAAAAATCTTTCAGTAGCAAGATCATCATATGTGATTTATAATGGACATCAACAAAGCAAGCTCGCTTCATCTTAAAAATTGCAACTGTTTAGTAGGAAAACTGATCTGGGAACTGAGAAAACAGTCTCACTCAAGCATAGCATGAAAAGTTTAGCATTGCAGAATTTGCTAATCCCAGTATAATATGAGACCTGCCATCTGATCACATCCTGAAAAATATCCATCACGAGACTGTTTTAAAAGATAAAGAGAATTACCTCCCATGGATTGACCATAATAAAGGAAGAGCTTTTGCAAGCCAGATTACACATTTGGAGTCTATGTGTGGATGATAGAAGGCCCTGAAAGAAAGAAGATATGCTACTTTGTTTTAGAATTGCAACAAAAAAGAATATATTAGAAGAATATATAAAAATTCAAAATAATCTGGCGAAGTATCAACATCAACAGAACTCCTCAAGAAAACATTGAAAAATAGTTGCCGGCAAGAACTTTGATCGGCTGGACGTGTTAGTTGCAAAAAGTGTAGGAATAATCATCTTTACCATAGTCAACTCTTTTCCCATTGTGCCAGGGTTTACAGCGTCAACTCGTTTCCCATCATGACAGTGCTCACAAACATCGATTGATAATAAATGGACCTAATTGGATGGCTGCTGTCAACTTTATGTCACACTCTAGGTTGGTGCCGAAGTCTAGGCAAGGGCAATATATGTGCTTTCCATAAATCCTAGAACCCCATATAACAGAAAAAACTAACCTACCAGCGGTACACTTAAAGTTTTCTACTTTGTGCTTAGGGTTTAGTGCTTCCAGTGTTTTTAATGAAACGTGAGAGACTGAGAGTGAAGACAGATGATTTTTGATGGTTTTGAGTTTTTGATATGGGTTTAGGGTTTAAGTTTTTGATGAGAGATGGAGGGTGAAGTAGATGAAGTAGACGAAGAGGTGGATGGTGAAGTGGATGAAGAATACAAAGGAAATGGATCTGGTGTTTTGACTTTTGGTTTTGACGAGAGTTGGAGACGAAGAACATGAAGGAGCTGCAGGTGATGACGATGACACAGAAATGATGATGAATGTATAAAACATGTGCCCACTTTAGCTCACATAATACAGGAGTTTGGTTTAACATTATTAGAATATGACCACAAATTAATAGAAGTCAATAGGATTTGGAGTAATTTAAAATTCTTTTAACTATAACCATAAACAGAAGCAAGGGATTTTACTTTTACGCGTCACTTAATCATCTCATGTGAGGTGATGTGATCCACTAAGCTCAAGAAAGTGACAGATGTGATATAAAATTATAAATATATAATGTTTTTCATGTTTATTGACAACCATAACGAGTTAAAGTGTCTGCATGTGATTACTGATAACCTTAGAAAAGGGCAGTAAGGTGAATCTTACCACTGTGTATAAATATGAAAAGAAATCAAGAAGCAATGAAATGGCATCCTTTGCGTGATTTGATTTTTTCCCCCAAATCAGCCAGTGTACAACGTATGAGTTCAATAAAAGATTAAATAGCAATAGCAATATTGAATCTAAAATGCACAGAAGTGACATTAAATCGCAGAAGTGACATTAAATCAATATGCTCTTGAGGTCGAAAAAATGGATCCATTATAAAGAGACGCATCTAAGCGAAGTACATCCGTTTGACAACAAGCATGATGCATTTCTATTAAAGATGGTGTATGAATCCCTCTTCATTCTGTCACTTCAATTGACATGTCGCTGACCAGTTGAAGCCATCCAAGTTCTAATACATTTTTGAAAATTTATAGTATCTAGATAATTGCATTTTAGGGGGGTTGGTCATGCATCTACCAATGGGACATAATTGTCTACCTGATAAGATCACCGCACCATGTTGCTGTGCACACTTTACAGTGGCATATATGTCACTGAACATTCAGTTTCACAACAGCACAATGGTCTTCATAGGAAGCTCACCCCATCAGTCATCATCCACCTGCAGCCTCGACTCTGTATCACACCAGCACCAATTAGAGGTGGAAGATGACAGCAAACTTAGAGAAGTTTGTTGGGTATGTAATAAGGTGATGGAGAAGGCGGTGGATGTGGACCAAGATGGTGAAGGAAATGGCAAAGTGGAAGCCTAGCCAAGTTCCAGCACGTTGGAAAGGCATTCCTAAAGACTTAACGATGTAGGTAAGGCCTCTATTGGTATCCAGTTTGTAATGAATGACCAACTTCCAGCAGCTTTCCGCACTTCTTTCTTGGTTCTCCACTAACATCCTATCAATTTACCATCTGACCTCCTCCTGTTAGAACTAGCTAAGGTTTCAAATATCCAAGACTCAACTCACAAAAAACATTTGCATCAGAACATATAAACATTCTATGGTAAGGAGTTAGTTTTGATAATTAATTATAATGTAATAACTTAGAAGGAACTTACCTTTTTCTTATAGGCATCATTCACAGGTGACATGTAGCCTCCAATCACGAAATAGCCCTCTGCTCGCAATGCATCTTTTGCCAGCTCTAAAGAGTTGAACAAAAACAACCAATCATATAAATACTTTATTTGTTTAGTATTATAAATTACATGTACAAGCATAAACTTCAATTGATTACTGTAATAAATTATGAGATTCCAATTGTGATTTTCCCTCCCTCATATTTCACACCCATGCACACGCACACATGCACTTTTGCGATATATTTGTACTTCAATAGCAATATTACCAGATGATTTGGATCAAAATTCTAACGGCAATGAGTCAAAACTAAATTAACACAATGAGAATACTTGTGAATTCTGTTCTAAAGTATATTTCGAAACGCAACTGAAGCAAGTATACATCAAAATGAAAATGAAAAACAGAAAAGAAGATACTTTGAAATAAGGTCCCGCTGTACCTACTTTTAGACAATACAATTACTAGTTTATGACATTTAAACCACATGTATATTTAGAATATAACTTATTTTTCAAAGAAAACAAGATAACAGTCAAAGTCAATATTATTAGAACAGTTTTGAACCACATTGCTGTTATCATATAAAAATGTATAGAGATATGATCTAACAGAAGGACAAATATGACGGGTACTCTCAGAAGGCCGCTATTGTCTCAGCTTTGAATTTTGACACATCATGACCATATTGAGCTCGGACTTGGACACTAGCAACCCCTATCTAAAAGCAAGCTCCATAGCTCTACATGCAACTGTCTTGTCATAGGCAAGATCAACCCATATGTAAAAGCCAGCCACTTCCACTTGTCTACAATATGCTTCTTAATAATTTCCTAAAATATCAAACAGAAACTAAGTTGTCCAATTTGTTTCATGAAATCTGCATACGTTTCAAAATGCTTGAAAAGATTTAATCAATACCATTTATGCGCTATTAGCAGCTAAGCCTTCTGCCTCCCAGTTAAAGTTAATAATGTTATATTTTAGAAAATTGTTGACTATAATATCACTTAGGTATTGGTGACTAGATATTTCTCCCAGGTTATGTTTCATTTAAAATAAGCAAAAAAAGTAGTCTAGTGTTGTGAAAGTATACGTCAATAAATCTGCTTTCTGAAGACACACTGAAAATGGAGTGTTTACCTGATAGGCAGAATAGGAAACCTAAGAACTAGAAAGCAAAAATGCTAAGTATGTAGGAACTATACGTGTGAAATTTGGCGAAGAAATTTCTTGATGATGGTATGATGCCAATCCCTTAGAAGGCATAAATTGGAGGGGGGGGGGGGGGGGGGGGGGGAGGATTGATAATGGAGTTTGTCATCTTTCGCTGAGAGGAAATGGTAGCAAGAACTGGAATTTGAATGATGAAGCCTGTACAATGGCATATCAAGGTAGCAGTCTAAAATAACTTTGGCTGCCAGAATCATATTTTCAACGCAGATCTGTGCTAGGCCATCGGCAGAAATACAGAAGAAGATCCTCATGTGAGTCATGGGTAAAACAGAAGGGATTTACATAAAATCTGATTTAGGATGACATTATAATTCTCAAGGAGGTGACAAAGGATTACAGAAAAGCAGTGACATATATACATCGTACATACACATACATACACATACATATAAAGAATACGGGCATCAGCTAGCCAATGATGAAATTCATCCTTGGCTCGGTCAAAAAATCCACTCTCCATTCTGTTTTCCGACAATCAAAACCGTTCATTTTGATCATCATATTTTAAAACCCTACAAAACCAAATATCTAGTAAAACCAATGGGTTTTGCTCGAACAATGAATGTAATGATAAACACTCACATGTTCAAAAGTACAACACAGAATAACTTACAACCCATGTCTCTGAATAAAAATAAAAAAACATTAACGATAGAACCCACTGGACCAACATAAATTATTCTTACACAATTTACATCATTAAATAATAGGAAAAAGGAAGAAAAATACAACGATGGATAATCTACTAAGCTTTCATCTGGAACTGCTCTGTAAGGTCTTCGGTAGCAGATCTGCATCTTCAATGGCCTCCTCAAAGTATTCATTCTCTAGATCCGATAGATATTTTAAAACATGAAATTATCTACCAACAAGCGCTCGCTTGGTCGCTTGTCATGGATAGATTATAATTAATAGTTCATATATGTATTTCAATTTAACAGTAAAATTATTCTAAGAAATAATTAAATAACATGATAATTAATAAACAAGCAGGACAATCACTAAATAAGCAGAACAATATATAGGCAGGTAATGACTAACCATGACAATCAATGACGAAAATGATATCACTAAGTTATATCATTGACTGTTCAGTGTTCATATTCTAGTATTAAACTGAGGGTAAAGTATGCACTATACAAGCTTACACTGCCTTAGGATCGCTCACTCGGGTCAAATACTATTTGGTACAATTGAATACAATAAGGTATGATCAAATACAGTAATAAATAACTCCAGCTGCTCCGGCATCATCTATAACAATGAGTTTTCCAACCCCACATGATGTGTATCTATCTTATGAATCAGTTTGGTATCAAGCACGCTACTGGTTTCATTAAAATACATGTGTGTACAATCAAGTGTGACAAATCTTGCCCAATCCATTCAATCAATCAATTCTGTTTATGTTTTCATTACAATAAACATGTCATACCAATTCGTTCGTTCATCATTCCAGTTCAATATGGTTCAATATCGATATTCACTTTGTAAAGGTTAACAAGCATGTAAACAATTAAATTCAATTAATATGAAAAGTAACTAAATAATGATATAAAGCATTTAATTACATTAATTAATTAACCATCCCCTTGACAATAGGTCAAGTCAGTATGAACGTTATGGTAACTATTTAACTAATTATTTAATCAACCTAATTATCACTAAATCATGCTACAGGTGCTTATTATGCATGAGAATTACTACTATAAAATTATAGTTAGATACAGTAACATTTACCATATAACATAGCTACAATATCATTCTAGTCGCATGAGGTTTTGGCCACAGTACGCAAAAGATTAACCAAAGAATAAGGTTTCAATTTTCTCATCATTTAGGGTCTATCTCAATTCATGGTAAATATAAAAACGACACGACATTAACTAATTATTTAATCAACCTAATTATCACTAAATCATGGTACATGTGCTTATTATGCATGAGAATTACTACTATAAAATTATAGTTAGCAACAGTAACATTTACCATATAACATAGCTACAATATCATTCTAGTTCTAGTCGCGTGAGGTTTTGGTCACAGTGTGTAAAAGATTAACCAAAGAACAAGGTTTCAATTTTCTCATCATTTAGGGTCTATCTCAATTCATGGTAAATATAAAAACTACACAACATCAAGGATCAATTCTTAACCGAGGTTCCAACGGTAACAGTGCCAAATCAATTTTCAATTCAAGATCATGCCTTTAACATATTTCAATTCATCAAATTTCATTTAAGATCAACCAATAAGTTCAGCTACACAATTTGTGAAAGTTGGCTCGATTTGAGGCGTTAAAGGAGTTGAAGATGTGCAGACAAGTAGTCATGCAAGGCTAGCTCGTATGTGCCTTGGGTTCTGTGTATCTGACTCGGCATGGCCATGTAGGGGGGACTCAAGGCTGAGCTAACTCCTACAAGTCTAAGTCCTCAATTCAAAGGATCGGCAGCTCAGAAGCTCAGCAACTCAACAGTCTGGCTTTCGATAATTCGGAAGTTCGACAACTCTGGAGCTCGGGCTCCAGCATGGAGCTCGACAGCTCTGAGCTACTTGACTACAGAATGCCGAATCCTATTCGAGTTAAAGTTTGTTCTTCCAATAAAATTCTATTTGAGATCGGATTGCTCTCTAAATAGAATTCTATTGCCGACTCCTACTCGAGTTAAAGTTTTTCTTTCAATAGAATTCTATTTGAGATTGGATTGCTCTCTAAATAGAATTCTATTGAAACCAGGGTTCCTTTCCCAGTAGAGATCGATTTGAGCCCATCCCCTAGAGGCAATAAAAGGGGCGTTTGGGGGAGAGTATTTTTTGGAGAAGTTGATCGAACATAGAGAGATTTGAGCCACCATTGTTGAAAGCCAATTTTGTGAGATTTCATTAAGAGTTTTTATGGAGATTTTGAGTACTTCTTCTTCGTTACAAAGACAGAAGAGTTGTATTTGTTTTTCCATTGACCACAAGCTATTGAGTGTTTCCTTGGCCAGTCGACGACCTAAAAATACAATCTTTATTGTGCTCTTTTTGATTTGCTCGTCCCCTCACCACCGGATCATCTGGCGATCCGAAGCTTCATCGAATCTGCGCACAACAAATTCGTATCGGAGCTTTCATTGCGGAGATCTACATAGGTGGCGAAGTTAAGCAACATGGGAAGATAACACTTCGAACCCGACCTCCAAGGAACAACCTCCAACAGCTTAGTCAATCGTGTCGAACATGAAATTTGAGATAGAGAAGTTTGATGAAAAGATCAACTTCGAGATCTGGAGATGTGAGGTCTTAGATGTCTTGAATCAGCTCAGTCAAGACATAGCATTGGATGAGAAGCCGACGACCATGACAGATACAAAGTGAAAGACTCTGAACCGAAATGCATGTGATACGATCCGAATGTATTTAACAAAGGAGAAGAAGTATCCTTTAATGGAGGAGACCAACGCTAAGGTGTTTTGGGAAGAGCTCGAAAATAAATAATTGAAGAACATCCAGAATCGTTTGCACTTGAAGAAGTTATTTGGTTTGAAGCTCGAAGATGGAATATCTATTGAAAAACACCATGATTATTACAATAAACTCTTAACCGGCCTAAGAAACATTGATATTAAGGTCGACAATGAAAACAAAGCGATGATTCTCCTCAACTCTCTACCCAAAGAGTACGCGCATATTGTTTTCGTGCTTATCTACGGCAAGAATTCAATCACTTCTGAAGATGTGTTTAATGCTCTTACAAGTGTGGAACTCCGAATGAATGACAAACTTGACACAAGAAGTCGATGTGACACTGCTCGTACTGTGATAAGAGGTCGGAGCAATGAGAGGGATGAAGGACACAGGATATTTTCGATACAAGTCTAGAGACAAGAGCAGATAACCTTCTCGAAAGGACTTAGCAAAGGACCAATGTGTCTTCTATCGAGAGAGGATATTGTGTCAGAGATTGTCCAAAGGCGAAAAAGAAGCATGCTGCTGCAACAAACGTCATCAAGGACGTTGAGGTAAATGAATGGGTATTGGTCGATGTTTCGGATGGCATAACGTCAGAAAGTTGGGTGCTTGATTCTGTATGCTTCTTTCATGTGACGCCACACAGAGAGTACTTTACGATCTTTTATGAAGAAGGTCAAAGTACGGTTCTACTTGAGATGACCGAGCTTGCGTGACAATAGGCACTGGCACAGTTCGGATCAAGATGGGCGATGGAGTCGCTTGGAATAGCGATGAGGTATGTTACATCTCTGAACTAAAGCGAAACATCATATCGCTTGGTTCACTTGAAGCCAAGTGGTGTAAAGTGACCATGGAGAACAGAGCTATGAGGGTGACCCGATGAGCTATGATATTAATGAAAGTAAAGCGTAAACACAACCTCTACTATTTGGATGACTCGGTTGTGACTGGCACGGCAGCACTCTCCCGTGAGATCGACAAAGATGATTCTTTACTCTAGCACATGCGCCTAGGGCACATTGGAGAGAAAGCTTTGTAAAAGCTTATTAAGACATATCGCTAGAAGAAGCCAAGACCAGGAAGATTGAGTTCTGCGAGCATTATGTCTTCGGCAAAAAGATACAAGCATCTTTTGAGACCGTCATCCATAATACGAAGGTAGTACTTGATGACATCCACACCGATGTGTGGGGGGCCAACGAGGACGACCTTATTAGGAAGTAAACACAATTTTGTATCTTTCATTGATGATTTCTCGCGCATAGTTTAGGTGTTTCCTCTTGAGGTCTAAAGACGAGATCTTGACTAAGTTCAAAGAATGAAAGACACTGCTTGAAAAACAGATCGACAAGAAAGTCAAGAGACTCTGAGTGACAACGATAGAGAGTATTGGTCGGGCCCCTTCAAAGAGTACTGCAGAACTAAGGGGATTCAGAGACACTTCATTGTTAATGGTATGCCGCATCAAAATGGAGTACTCGAGAGGATGAATTGGACCTTGCTGGCGAAGGTCTAATGTATGTTATCTACAGCTGACATATCGAAGCAGTTCTAGGCAAAGGCCCTAGCGTACGGACCTATCTGATCATTCGGCTACCTTCTACTGCTTTGGGTGGACGACCTCTTTTGGAGGTCTGATCAAGAAAGCCAGTTTTCCACTATAATTCTATGCATATATGTGGATGTCTAACTAACTATGTCGTGAAGGAGGACAAGCTCGACGCCAAAGCCAAGAAAGCCATCTTCTTGGGCTTTAGTGATAATTGTCAAAGGATGTGTCCGAGACAAAGAAAGGTGATCTTGAGCAGCGATGTGACATTTGATGAGTCAACATTACTGAAGAACATGGACCGCCGATGGAGCCTAAAGAGGCACAAGTAGAGCATATTCATATGGAGGCATCGAGTGTTCGTGATAGCTCGGCTATTGACTCTAGCCAAAGTTTACCAGCTACTGTAGTTGAAACACTCCAGACAGAATGTGATAATGGTGGTTCAGGTTCAGATGGTGGACATACATCTTCTCCACAGATACACGACAGATGGATTCCATTATTGTCTCGAGACCTAGGCATGAGATACGACGATCTGCGAGCTATACAGAGATGGTCTCATTTGCTTTCCCTGCTGTTAGCCTTGATATACTCATGTCATATAGAGATGTAGATCATTTTGAAGACCCAGAGAGGTGGAGGAAAGTAATGGACGAGGAGATAGAATCATTGTGGAAAAATGATACATGTGAATTGGTGGAACTTCTTAGTGGAAAGAAAGCAATTGGGTGTAAGTGGATCTACATCAAGAAGAATGGGGCCGTAGATGGAGATGTTCACTTGTAGGCCAGACTTGTTGCGAAAGGATATGCACAGAGAGAAGGCATTGACTACAACGATGTCTTCTCTCCAGTAGTCAAACATTGTTTTATTCGGATCCTATTGGCACTGCACAGCTCGGCCTTCAATTGGTATAACTAGATGTCAAAACCACATTCTTACATAGGAAGTTAGAAGAAGAAATCTACATGACTCAACCCAATAGCTACGAGAGAAACAACAGAGTTGCATGTAGGGTAAAGAAGTCTCTTTATGGGTTGAAACAATCGTCTAGACAGTGATATAAGCATTTTGAACGCTTCATAACTGAGGATCAAGGGTATTTACAGAGTCCCTATGATCATTGCATGTTCTTTCGAAGACTAGATAATGAGTCATTCATATATCTTTTACTTTATGTTGATGGCATGCTCATAGCGTCTTCAAATAAAGAAGAAGAGATTCAAAGATTGAAGAAATAGCTGAGTTGTGTGTTTGAGATAAAGGACCTAGGCGAAGCACGAAGAATTCTTGGCATGTAGATCTACCAAGATCGAAGTAGCAGTATAGTTCATCTTTCACAAAATCACTACTTGAAGACCATTATTTAGTGGTTTGGTTGTGAAAGCATGAAATCTATAACTACTCTGCTTGCACCTCACTTCAAACTTTGTACCAAGCATTGCCCGAATAACGATAAAGAGAAGAAGTTCATGGAGAGTATACCGTATGCTAATGCGGTAGATGCCTTGATGTATGCCATGATATATACACGACCCGACCTATCAAATGTTATAAGTATGGTGAGCCGATACATGCACAATCCGGGAAAAATACATTGGCAAGCAATACATTGGATACTACGATATATCAATGGCATTATTGATGTGGAATTGACATATAACCGATGTGATGATGGTCCGTGAGTTGTAGGATATGTCGATTCAGACTTTGCAGATGGAAGGAGATCTATGACGGGCTATGTCTTCACACTGTCAGGAGCTCCGATCTGTTGGCGGAGTATACTTCAATCTACAGTGACATTATCTACTACGGAGGTAGAGTGTATGGCATTGGATGCTTATCAGTAAAAGAGATAATATGGCCCATGGGCTTGATGGATGACCTAAGGTTATAGCAAGAGAGGTATGACCTGCATTGTGATAGCCAAAAGTACAGTGCACTTAGCTCGGAACCAAGTCTTTCATGCACGCACCAAGCATATCGATGTGAAATATCACTTTGTCTATGACAATGTAGGCAAAGAAGACGACATCAACTTATTGAAGATCGGAACGAAAGACAACCCAACGAACATGCTAATGAAGGTATGAAGGTGGTATCTGGATTCAAGTTCAAGCATTACTTGGACTTGCTCAACATTGTTATGGTGGCCCAATGGGAGCATTGAGGCTGGCAGGAGTCAGGTGAGTCCTAGTGGGGGCATTGAGGCTCGCAGGAGCCAGGCGAGCCCCAGTGCAGGCATTAAGGATCGGAGGAGCTAGGCGAACTCTTCGAAACAAGTTGAAGGGAACACTAGATAAGTCTTGTCGAGGTAAAGCATTGAGGGTTGATAGTGTGACATAGGCCCAAATCTCGTTTAGGTGGAGATTTGTAAAAGTTGGCTCGATTTGAAGCGCTAAGGGAGTTGGAGATGTGCATGCAAGTAGTCATGCAGGGCTAGCTCGCATATGCCTTGTGTTCTGTGTATCTGACTCTGCATGGCTAGGCATAGACACTCAATTCCGAGCTAACTCCTACAGGCCTAAGTCCTCATTTCAGAGCTCGACAGCTTGAAAGCTAAGAACTCAACAGCTCGACTTTCAATAGCTCAGAAGCTCGGCAATTTGGAAGCTCGGCACCTCGATAGCTCGGGCTCCTACAGGGAGCTTGACAGCTCGGAGGCACCGACTACAATATGCAAAATCTTATTCGAGTTAGAGTTGCTCGTCCCATAGAATTCTCTTTGAGATTTTGGATTGCTCTCTAAATAGAATTCTGTTGAAACCATAGTTCCTCTCGCAGTAGAATTTGGTTTGAGCACATGCCCAATGGGCTATAAAAGGGGCGCTTCGGTGAGGGTTTTTTTAGAGAGATTGATCGAACATTGAGAGTTGTGGAGACGCCATTGTTGAGAGCCAATTTTGTGAGATTGTATTGATAGTTTTTAGGTAGATCTTGATTGCTTCCTCGTTACGGAGACAAAAGAGTTGTATTTGTTCTTCCATTGAATACAAGCTATTGAGTGTTCCCTTCACCAGTCAATGGCCTAAAAATACAATCTCTGTTGTGCTCTTGTTAATTTTCTCATCCCCTCACCAACAGATCACCCGACGATCCAAAGCTTCATCGTTTCTGCACACAACGGAATTAAAATCTACTTCTAAACAATTCAATAAATCAAATTAACACCCAAAACTGCAGCTGAACCACTCAACATTAAATCCATAATTCCCCAAAAAATTATCCTTTAATCGCACTACATAATCAATTAATCAAAGAATAAGAAACCCCCAATCAATTAGAACGTATTTAACTAAAGTTTTAAATAGGAAAACATACCTTCGGATGCTCTATTTTAGGAAATAGATGATGGCGGTGAGATCAGGCATGAGCTGCAATGGCTTGGTGTCCTTGGCAAAGGCTCAGGTGGTCGGTTCCGGCGGCATCCAAAAGAGGGAAAGGGCGACTGCATTCGTCAATTACGGGGGATAGAGAGAGCGGGAACAGAACAGACCTATGAGAGAGAGAAATCAGAGAAGAAGAAGGGTGTCGGCATAAAGAGGGTGGATACATTTCTACAAAGGAGAGTAAGAGACTATGATAGACTGAAAGATTAAGTGAGATATTGTAAATGGGGGAGAAAGAGAATTAGATTTATACGAAGGAATTAGTTTTTAGGTTTGGGTTAATAGATCTTTGTGTAAGAATATGAAGGTTTGAGGGGTTTGATTTGAGAGTAGGGATAGTGGAGCTGGCTTTACAGGGAATAGGGTAGTTGGCTGATATTACAGGGAAGTGTGAGCGGTTGGATCAGGTTTGAGTGGGTTATGGTCAGTTTTAGGAGGTGAAATATTAGGTTTAATGTGTAATGGGTTAAGGGGTTACTGGTTAATTAGATTAGATAGAAATAAAATCAAGAAAACTGGAATAAATCGCAGAAAATTATAAAATATTATTTAGAGTAATTTTGATTAAAAAATTTATTCAAAAAACACTGTAATTGGGCTAGTACCATTACACTAGCACAATAAACTCGAATTTACCCTAATTCGGTAAGACGAATGACGTTTGGTTAGCACACCGTAATTGGATTACTTTCGATGAGCTGCTATAAAAAGGCTTGAAACTCCTTTGTAATGTAATCTTCTATTATCTTAACTATTTTGGGTTCTACTCTTGTGAATATTTTGTTTGAAACTAAATCTGATCAGCAGCAGTTATGCTTTGATTTTGGTGTCTTTGGAGAATGCGGGTCAGTTTTCTTTTTTATTGATAGCACCAGACAGTTGGAAAGCAAGATAACAATAAATTTGTCTCCAATAAGAATGTTCATGCTTTATATTGATCGGATTAATTTTTGTGGTTTTGGTTAGGAGATTTGCCTAATAAACCATGGAGGAAGTTTGCTCAGGGAAGAGGCAACAATGAAGCAGGGAAGAGGCAACAATGAAGTAGCAGGGAGTGTGGCTTTTGCTCAAGCTCTGGGTGATACTGCTAATGAGTCAGATTAGACAGCTAAGAATTAAGCGGCAAGCTCTGCTCAAGTAGTTGCTCTCAATGTTTTACCACTCCATGCCAGGACTGAAGAAGGGATTGAACTAGTTATCTTAGAATAATACCAAAGTAAGTATGGGAGTTTATTTGTTGTCTGAGATCTAATATTGGTTTATGATAGGTTGGTTTTCATGCGTTTGTTAAAAACTTAAAAGGACATGATATGTTGTTTTGGGCAGTTTTTTTTGGTCCTTTATTCTTGTATAGCTGGAGGGTAGAATGAATGGCAGAATGTAAGATCAGTTGTTGAGATATATAAAATCAGACTGTATCATTTTGTATACCCATCTTTTATCTCCAAAAAGTAATATATGTAGTGTTACATTGCATACGTAAATCCTAAACAAAACAAACAAAACAACATGACCGATGTAACTCAATGATGCGGCTGAGATTTGGAGGGAAATTGCTATGCACACAACAAGTTGGCAGAGAATTACTTTGCACACTATAGTCCTGTTATAAGAGGCCAGCCGGCCCTAGTTCTTGATGAGGCGAAAAAATTGTGAAAGAAAGTTATTTCTTACTTTATTATCCCTTAGATTAAATGTATTAGGATTTTTCATTCCCTTAGATTAATTGTTTCTTTCATTCCTAGTCGTTATTTAGCGAATAGACTATTTGTACTAGCCACCTTTTATTTTCAGATCTGAATTTCCAGATCTAGATCTAGAAACGCATCAATTGGTATCAGAGCACTAGATCCAGGGCGAGCATCCGATCTATGAAACGGATCAGAGAGGAAATAAAGGAGAATCAAGTGAAAATTGAAACAAAATTGGCGGCGATAGCGAAGGCAATATCGGCGTTGTCCATGAACTTCAACTCAAAGATGGATCAAAGCAAGAAGACGTCACCCTTGTCGACAAGGAAAGATCTTCAAGTTGCATATACAGATCTGAAATTTTCAGATCCAGATCTGGAATTTTCACTACCAAATCCGAAGCTTTCAAGGCCAGATCTACCAAATCCAGATCTTGAACTTTCAGATCCAGATCTGAAACTTTCAGATCCAGATCTGAAGGCGGCGACTGTCGACGATGCAGATCTGAAATCTTCATATCCAGATCTGTAATCTTCAGATTCAGATCTGGAATTTAATGAAGAGGTTCCGGAAGATATG
Source organism: Scilla litardierei (assembly GCA_030789695.1). Classification (NCBI taxonomy): domain Eukaryota; kingdom Viridiplantae; phylum Streptophyta; class Magnoliopsida; order Asparagales; family Asparagaceae; genus Scilla; species Scilla litardierei. Next base: position 9,110,134 of record CM061132.1, read on the forward strand.
ATTTTTAACGAATAGGCTCCGGAAGATGTCGAAGACGAAGGCCAGCACCCCGAACAACGAATCGTCGCGGATACAGAAGATTGGGGAGCATTTTCGGCGACCTCCCCGCCACGGGGAGGTGCGTCGGCCATCGGAGGGGGGCGGCCACCCCGACGGCAGCTTTTTGGGGGGTCGGCGAACCCCCAGGATGGGCGGGACCTGTCGTCCGCCCCTCCAGGGGCTTCGACCAGCCAGTGCGTCCCCTTCCGAGGGACGCCCGAACTGTAGGTGAGCCCGTCGCACTTCCGGGGGCCCGACAGCACCCTCCGACCTTGTCAGCACTGCCTAGGGCACAATATGGGGCCCGAACAGCTCTTACGCCATACTTTCAGCTACAGGTGGGGCCCGGAGGAGGATTCCAGCAGTACAACGACGACGACGATCCCCAGAGTATTTGTGGGGGCCTGACGACGCCTTGTGGATCCCACCTTGGCCCCACGATAGTTTTCCGGACGTTGTTGAAAGCGGTGGGGACAAATCCCATCCGTTTGACCCGGAGGAGGTTGCAATCGACGCAGCGGAAGCGTGGTGGACCCACGGACTTCAAGCACCATCTTGAGGACAAGGTGATTTTTCAGGGGCGGAGTAGTGATGCGGCTGAGATATGGAGGGAAATTACTATGCACACAACAAGTTGGCAGAGAATTACTTTGCACACTACAGTCGTGGTTATAAGAGGTCAGCCGGCCCTAGTTGAGGTGAAAAAATTGTGAAAGAAAGTTATTTCTTAGTTTATTATCCCTTAGATTAAATGTATTAGGATTTCTCATTCCCTTAGAGTAATTATTTCTTTCATTCCTAGTCGTTATTTAGCGAATAGACTATTTGTAGTAGCCACCTTTTATTTTCAGATTTGAATTTCCAGATCTAGATCTTGAAACGCGTCACTCAAGTTTCTGTATGATTACCTTGGATGTAGCTAAAGGACGTCCTGCAATATGTAACTGGTGGTTCTCATTCGACGTCCTTACAAAGAGTGAGAATTCAGGAACGGGATGCTAGTAGACTGTATAACTCATCATGAACCCAGTTTCAAGAGGGATATTGCTTGCCCAGTCAATTCCTCTAATTTGTAATGCTAGATACTCTAATCATATGATAATCCTAGTTGATGAGCAAACTTAACTAGATGCAGAACGGAAGCGTTATGGATTGGTGGGAAATTGGGGAAAATATGTAGAGAAGAAAATATGATATTCGGGCATCACACCCAGGCGATTTACTTACCCACTCTAGCAATTCATGCAAAGAGATTCAATAACCACATGATGATCTTAGTCTAAACTTTCAATTTTTCATTTATCTAAACGTTTGATTACAATGCCGTATTTATAGACAAAACAAATATTAATTTTGTGTGCACTCAAGCTTCTAAATAGACTCAAATACAGACTCTTAAATAGACTCAAACTTTTAAATAAATAAAAATAGCAGATATTTCTTTATATGAGGAAACTCAAAAAAGACTCAATTTCATTAAACATGAAACTAACTAAAAAGACTCAAATTTCTCTTTAAAAAGAAATAAGAAAGACTCAAATAACTAAATCTAAAAAGACTCAAAACTAATAAAACCAAATTGACTCGAACACTAAGCTTCTAATTTGAATCTAAGTTGGATTCTCATCGATTACCCTAAAGTTTGGACTAAAGGCTTTGTTATTGTTATTCATGTTGCATATATGCTAAGATTAAGCAATGAAACCATGTCTGTAAAACATAATTCACTTTGGACCTTGGGCGGTTTAATATATGGGGGGAACAGGTTTTAGATGAAGAACCACGCAAAGACACAACAAGACGAACAGATTGTAGAAAAACCATGGTGGCCAAGCGACTTCTTTTATAATGGATAACACCGAAATTTAGAAATATGAGGTAATGAATTTTTCAAAAATGGTTATGAATTTGCTTGCAAATTTTCAATGTTATCACATGCAAATAGTGGTTATGAGTTTTCATAAAAACTTTAAAGACTCTGAATTATAGTAGAAAAAAAGTATCATTTGGAAATTGGAATATGTAGAAAGAGATGTAGGAGAAGATTAATAGGCTACCAGAGTTTCTTCAAAAGTAACTGGTGGCCTGCCAAGTTGCCATGTATCATGTATATAATCAACACATGCTGATGATCACGAACAAGAAAAAGACTAGCAGGTTAAGCAGTAAAACTTACCAAAGATGCGTAAGTGCATGTAAGTTGGAGGGTTGAAGCTTCCTGGTGATAGCAAAACAACAAATCTCCAGTTCCTAGATATTGCAACAAAATACAGAAAAGGTAAGCATTAAGAGAAAGATATGTTATGTGCATGCAAGCCACTTAAATTTATCGCTAGCCACAAGCACAGCAATTGCCAGAACATGAGGCCAGCTACATACAAAACAAAAAACCAGAATTCATCAACAACGTTTATACATTCTCGATCCCCCCGCTACAACATTCCCCTGCAATTCAAAAATCAATTGAATGTGAATTACTAACTCTTTTGTTTTAAGTATCATCATTGCCCGTTGGTAAGCTTCATATGATATCATTTTTTTTGTTGATAACTAAGTGCGTTTTATAACCCAATTTTAGCATCATTGCAGCCACAACTGATTCAATCATATCCACACCAACTGATCCACCTCAACCTTAACCCAAACATGTACCATCGTTGACTTGTTCCTCTTTCGGACTAATTGCTACAGCTCAACACCAGTCTTGTGCTTCAATTGCTTCAACCTCACACTCACTGTTTTTTGAAACATATGATTCATCTAGCATGTCTGGCCACCAATATCCGCGTTTCAGTCTTCGTTCCCAAAAATGTCATCTATCATCTCTAGCATCAAACCCCCCAACAAAAGATGTTGCATCTGAAGCAAGTCATAGTGAACGATCAACAACCTTATTTTCATGCCTTTCTCTGAAGAACCCATAGAGCTGCAATGTTGTATTTCCTATATTCTGGACCGCCTTTTCATCATATGTGTACAGTTGCCGCAACAGATGCTATACTTCTTCCTATTAAAAAGAACTTCAATGGCATTCAAAACGCTCATATAGCAGAGGAAAAATCGACTTGCCAACAAAATATTTCTTCATTTCTGACTTGTTTAAGCCAGTTGGATTAGAAAAGGTGATAAGTATCAGACATAATATCATACTATTTGTGAGAGGAGGACGTCCACCCCAATCATCATGAAATATTCTACAAAAGGATGATTCATGTCTGAATAGAATCCCTGCTGGCTGGTAAGCATATATGCCAAATTATTAGCTCGAATCTGATTGTTTATTCAAATAAGCTTTCCTCCCTCGCTCCCTTCTGGTTCTGTTAGAATACTTAGAAACTATGAAGCCTTTGGCATATATCAAAGAACCGACACTCCCAATATTTGAGACCATTACAGTTTTTAAAAAATGTTTAAACTGACAATTTTACAAGGATTCGCATGTCAGTAGGTCATGTCCAACATTCTTCTTATGGATCCAAACAAGTATGACACATCTGGTATGGTAAAGGTTGTCAATTCATTCATTTAAGGTTGTCATATTAAATGGTAAACTTCATCACTCTTGCAACCTTTTTCCCGAAACATGGCAATAACATCAGATGTTATTAGATTGTAAAATAACAGTATTGCAGAAATGCTCTGAAAATGTCACATATAACTGTGATAATTATGAAATTGATATGCCTATCATTGGCCAAGAATTTGACACCAACTTTGCGAGTTGATTCAGGTTAACAGTCAATTATGAGAATTCCAATTTGATTGAGAGAGTGATTGAAAACCAGAGCCATAAAGTGAAACGATGGACTCTTAAGCAAAGCAAAGCATAAGCCTTAAGAATTTCATTTTTAAAAAAATAATGAAAATCATACTGTGTGTGTATAATATAACATAAAAATAATTTAATTTTTAAAGATGGTCCAATATATATGTAATTTATCTAATTTAAATGAGGAAAGGAAGTAAAAAGCTGGAGAAAGAGCAAGGATTATCAAAAAAAATAGATCTTAGTTTTGTGATTAATATTTATAGTGATTAGAAAAAGTAGGACATAAGAGATGCCTTACTATGGAGACTACAAGATAGACAAGTGATGAAAGTGAGGTTGTGAATATAAGCGCTAGATGATTAGTGTACACTACAAAGAACAAAAATATGTGTTATTTATCTAATTTAAATGAGAAAAGGAAATAGGAAGGCGGAGAAAAGTAATGATTACCAAAAAAATAGAACTTGGTTTTGTGATTAATATTTATAGTGATGAGAAAAATTGGACGTAAGAGATGTCTTACTATGGAGACTACAAAATAGACTAGGCAATGAAAGTGAGGTTGCCAATATAAGTGTTAATATGTTAGTGTAAACATTAATGAACAAAGCATGAAAGGGTAAACTTAATACTAAGTAGTGTGACCTTCATGGTTTAGAGCTTTACTGCATTGGTTATGTAGCAACTGGCCAGTATAATGCTTTGAAGCGCATCGAGGCGAGATTCACATCGAATTTATGAAATACTGGATGGCGTTTTGCACTCCATAAAGCAACACCATTGGCATGATAAAGGAAAGAATATCAAAAATCATAAAGAGTTGCAATGGATGGGACACTCCTATCGTAACCAGACAAGTAACAATTTTGGGGCGATAATCTTTGCTTAAGATATAAGTCAGTCATGAAAGGAAACATCCATATCTACAATCAGATTGACCTCATGTATCCGGGTTGAAGATTAATTTCATGTTTTTCTTTTAAATTGAGACGACAACGATAATGCAGTAATCTTTTTGAGATACGTTGCCATGTTAATGATTCCGTACTTTGTGTGATTCCTAGTAGTTTTTGTAATGTTCCCTTTAAATCAGTCTCTGATGTAACACAACTTAAATGTAGTCCTAAATTCCATACTCTTCATACTTTAGATGTGCATATTTGTCATAGAAAACTGCTCAGTTAATAAAACTGAAGAGCGGAAAATGCAAAATCACAACTAACCTGAAAGTTTAACCGGGGACATCACCATATTACATGACAGAAAGAGGAAGATACAAATACTTATGATTCCAACCCACACCAGTCTTTCAGGCTTCCACTCATCCCACCTCAATTGGCATCAATCTACAGATCGGACAAGCATTTCATGGTAATAATGAGTTTCTGGTTGCTTCTTCGACTACCCCCTATATAAGCTTTTCATTTGAGCAAATGTGCCCGCAGAATCAAAATCTGATTTGTCGTTACATAGAACTCTTCCGCCTAACTTCCGCACTCATTAACCACTGGATAAATTCATAGGCCAAAATTCCATGTGCCTATGTTAATGTCTGTTGGATGAACTACAGCTCTCATCCACTGGGTTGAATTATATCATGGCTTCTTTCTTTTTCTCCTAAAATTAAAAATTATCATGCTTTATAGTACTGATAACTTTCCGGTTGCTGTTTCTAGTTCCCAGTAGGTAAGCAGTATTCATTCAAAAGTCGCAATCAATTTCACAAATTAGCATGAGATGCCGCATCCAATCGACTCACCAGCTATGCTACTTTGAGCTTATGGTGTCCTAATTTCCTTAATTTCCTCTAGATTGTGAGATATATCCTAAGCCTGCTCTCAAAAGAGATATGGGTTTCGTTGGGGTCTGCTAAACAATTTCAATATTTTCAAAAAATTGGTCAGGTTTATAGAGGACCAGATGAAACTGAATCAACGTAGATAAACAATGACCACGATCAAAATTCTCACCTGTTGAGAGCATTAGAGGAGCCAACTTCCTCGATTGAAGGAACGGAGAGCTTCTCCAAGGGCATAGGAACATCCACATCCATGATTACAGAATTATTTTGAGATCAACTGAAAACAAAACCCCAAGAAAAAGATAGTTATTCGAGTTCTAGGTCAAATTTTTGACAGATCGGAACTTTATACCGTGGCGGTGGGGATTGAAGACAACAACGACCAGATGAAAAGACGGACCAAGATGCTGATGAATTAAGTAGATAAAAACAAAAAAAATTTGCTTATTGGGAAATATTTGATGTTTTATAGCTCCCGGCGAGGATCGAACTCGCGACCTTTCGCTTACGAAGCGAACGCACTACCACTATGCTACGGAAGCAGACGTGCTTAAAATACTCTTCACCCATATAAGGATTTTGTTCGCTTCAACATATGTTCATAAAACAAAGTCGGATTATCCAAGCTCGGATCCGTATCCATATCCTTTTGGACTTATATCAAAATTCCTATTCGATCCAATTCGAATTCGGGTTTTCAGGAAACAAATACAAATATCTGGCTCGTTTGGTTTGTATGCACATTATCTATACTCATACATCCATTATTTATAGAAACTATGGTTATTTATTCGTGTCCGATCTGATACAGCACTAGGACGGCCCAATGACCACTCAGTTATTTGTTTGGGCGGGTTGGCCCAAAAGCCCAGTAGAACCCACAGCGTCGGCTCAGCATTCCGGTGGCCCTCACGTGCAGCTGATCATCTCCCCATTTAAGACGACATCTCGACTGACCGGGGGGCTTCTTCATTTAACGCATCGACTCATAATGAAGACATGCAATGATCGACCGTTCAGCTCGGCATCAATGCCAACAGCTCAGGCCAAAAGCAATAAAGCACCTTAAAAGCTTAGACGTTACCCTCTAACGTTCCCCAAATGCGATCGCCTATAAATAGTCTCTTGGACAATGAGAGACGGGAGGAATCCTTAGACAATCTCCTAACAACCATGTACATCTGCACTGGTTTCTGCTCCACCTAACTCTACATTTCCACCGTAGCTCAAAGCGATAACCAGCGGTTGGTCTTCTAACAGATCGGCCATAGTTACACCGAGCCTCCTTGAGTCATTATCTGACTTAAGCATCGGAGGGGGTTAGGTCGGACCCAGATCCGAATCTCCCTAATGAGCTTCTCGTGTGACAAGACGCTGAAGATAGCCTAAAGACAGTTCGGACTTGGCTCCAACAGCTCGGTCAATGGTCCATTCACCTGGGGTAAGCTCGCCCGATGCCCAGTCATCCTACACCATCGTCATCCTATGCCGGCTACTGCAACCGAACCGTTGCCTGGCAACATCAGTAGTAAGAAAACACCTGTAAACAGTTGGCGTCGTCTGTGGGACCGAGTGGGCAGCCACATCTTCAACCACACCGACGATAACTCGACACACCAATCAAGTGCCTGAAAGGTAAATCACTGTATGGATGTCAGATGGTCTGCCACACATCATGTATCCAACTTCTTCCTCTCATGGAATGCCCGAGCCATTATTGGTGACTTTAGAGCAGTTCCAAGTGTTCTCATGGGAGATAAGCATCAATATTCAGGCACTGGCAGCCATGATAAAATGATTGAAATGCTCACATAAATCATCAGTCGAAGATGTAGTTTCCCCTTTCCACCAAATGATCAAATCCAAGACTCCCAAGGGTCAAGAGAGTGAAGGTAAACCAAGCTCATTCAAGGCCGTGCTACCTCCTTTCTACTAAGGCACAAGGAACTGTGCAGTCCTATTTGGTGGACTTTCTTGACCACGGGGTGGACTTTGCATATCAGCGACATGCTCCAGTTAAGGAGTTCGAACTAGTCCCAATTTCGGACAAGGAATGAAGGACTGTATCCATCGGGACGACACTTGATCTCGACCTAAAGGAGAAGCTGATGGGCTTTCTGAAAGCCAATTTAGATGTCTTTGCTTGCTCATCAGATGACATGAAACCCGTGGGTTATCACCCACGAGTTGCACGTCAAACGACCTTCAAGCATGTCAAGCAGCAGAAGATGAATATTGGAGGTGAAAGGATGAGGGCAGACATTGCAGAAGTATATCGACTGTTGGAGGCCGGCTTCATCAGAGAAGTTCAATATCTGGGTCTGGCCAACGTTGTAATGATGAAGAAGGTGAATGGCAAATGGCGAATGTGCATGTATTTTATCAATCTCAATAAAGCCTGCCCCAATGATAGTTTCCCCTTGCCTCAGATTGACCACCCCATGGACAACGCCTCGGTGTACGAGCTGCTAAGCTTCATGTATGTATTCTCTAACTCCAACCAGATCCAGATGGATCCTGAAGATGAAGAAAAGACCTCGTTCATCATCAACCGATGCATTTTCTATTACAGAAAGATGCTCTTCGGGTTGAAGATTGCTAGGGTGACCTATCAATGGATGGTGAACAAGGTCGTCATCTCTTAAATTGGGAGAAATCTAGAGGTGTATGTTGACGACATGCTCGTCAAATCTAAGAGCTTGGCAGATCATATCGACGACCTCTCAGAGACCTTCAAGGAAATCAACCGTAGACTGAATCCTGCGAAGTATATTTTCGTTGTCCAATCTAGGAAGTTCATTGGCTTCATGATCAGAACCCTTGGCATTGAAGTTAATCCTAACAAGATTGCGGGACTGATTGACATGAAGAAGCCCGCAACCATCAAAGAGATCTAGAGGGTGAATGGGTGGATCGTCGCCCTTGGCACTTTCTGTCAAAATATGCATAGAGGTCCCTTCCATTTTTCATAGTTCTAATAAAGGCCCTGGCCTAACCTGTGGGCTAGAGGAAGATCATAGAAGGGGACGAATAATGCATGAAGGCTTTCACCGAGCTAAAAGAATACATTCGAACTCCACCATTCTTGAAGAAGCCCGATGAAGGAGAGCCGCTGAGCATTTAGCGGCCACCAAAGAAATAGTTAGCTCGGCCCTGGTCAAAGAAGATTCAGGAGTACATCGGCTGATCTACTGCATAAGCAGTAGCCTCCAAGGAGCAGAGCTCTGATACAGCGAGATAAATAAGTTGGCATATGCCATCGTCCTAGCTGCAAGAAGGATCCAACCCTACTTTCGGGCCCATACCATCTTGCTCTTGACCGACACGCGGCTCGATTAAATCATGAAGAGACTAGACATGAACGATGATGAACTGAGGGGCTGAGTGAATTTGACATCTGCTACAAACCGAGGATGGCCATCAAAGGCAAGCTCTGGCAGACTTCATTGGTGAGTGCACGTCGGATGATCCATCTTCAGCTAAGGAAGCAACTGTTAGCTCGGTATCTGCTCTTCCCCCAATTTCTCCTAATGCGAACAATGTGCACTCGCCTCTTCAGAGAAAGACGAGGTCTGGATCGTTCATGTAGATGGGTCAGTGACTAAGTCAGGTGGTGGAGTAGGTGTAGTCATTCAAGACCCCGATGGAAACATCGTAGATTATGCTCTTCGACTCAACTTTTCAACGACTAACAATGTGGCGAAGTATGAGGCTGCCATTAATGGCCTAATGTTGTCTCGTGCTCTGGGAGTGCACACAGTTCTGTTGCTCAACGACTCAAGACTGATCATCAATCAGTTGCTGGTGGTATGAAGCAAGGGAAGAGATATTGAAGCGCTATCTAAATACTGCCAAAGCCGAACTCATCACCCAAAGAGTTGGGACAGTGTGTTTATGTCGAGAGTCTCTTGAACCACAGTACATGTGAAGACTAACTGATGGGCACTGACAGGGAGCCGACTTGGATGTACCCCATCATCAGATACCTTGGCTTGGTTGAGGTGCCGAATGACCGAGCAAAAGCATGAAGTTAGAGAGGATGGCCCTCAGGTAAATGCGCCATGACTGTGCACTTTACCAAAGGCGTTGTGCGAAGTTCGATGCTCTGCCCTGTCTCAAGTACATGTGGCTACAAGATGCTGATTATGTCATCAGAGAGATCCATGAAGGCCTATGTGAAAATCACTATGGAGGAAGGACGATCGCTCTGAAGGCCTTAAGACATAGCTATTATTGGCACATTATGGTCGAGGATGCAGCTGAATATGTGCGAAAATGACCGAAGTGTCAAATATTCGCAAAGAATAGCTCGGCTCTAGCAGCCGACCTAGTTCCAATTATCAGCCCTGTCTTTTGCCAAATGGGAGCTCGACATATTTGGCCTCTTCACCTCTGTGAGCGGACAAAGGATGTTCTTGAACGTAGATGTGGACTACTTCACAAAGTGGATAGAGGCTAAGCCTTTGGTCAGCATCACTTGGAGGAACGTCAAAAGCTTCGTTTGAAAATCAATTATCTGCCAGTTCGGCATCACTAAATTCATAATCACCGACAACGGACCAAAGTTTGATTGTGCGGGCTTCAAGAAGTTTTGTTCAGAAGGGAAGATCAAGCCGCATTTCACCTTTGTAGTTCGTCAGCAGACCAACGGATTAGCGGAGGCCGCTAACAAGTGCATCTTGGAGCCACTGCACAAGAAGGTCGGAGATGCTCATGGTACATTGCAAGAAGAGCTCCCAGGAATACTCCAGTCATATATGATGACCTACAAGGACGCCACGAGAGAGACGCCCTTCATGCTTGCCTTCAAAGCAGAGGCGGTAGTCCCAGTACTTGTCGGCAAGGAATCACTCCGGCTCAAGCACTTCGACGAGGAAAAGAATATAGAAGGCGGGGGAGTGGCAGTTGGGGAATTTCCCCCAAAAACATACAAAATTAAACCATAACTAACATTAGGGGCATTGTTTGCACTGATTAGATCGAGAAAAACAATTCCAGGTTCACTGAATCTTTGATGTAATAAGGTTTTAGAATATGAAGGCAAAAATGAATGGTGTCGAATATCTAAAAAATTATTGGAGTAGACTTTTAGGGCATGTTCTTTTGGTGGGAAGGGGGTATTGGGAAAGTTGAGGGATGGAGGAATCTAGGAGAGAGAAAAAGTTGGTTTTGTGTTCTTTTGATAGGAGAGGTAGTTGGGAAAGTGGATAAGGAAGTGGAAGGTGGGTCCCAACCAACTTTCTTGTGTTCTTTTGGGTTGGAAAAGTTGATGAGGGAAAGTGAGAAAGTAGAGTATGGTAGGGAGGGGGTGAGTATAGGTTAAGTTCACCCCCCTATGAAGCAAAAAATACTGATTCATCCGGGATGCAACCCAAATTGACCAGAATCAGATACGAAATTAGTGTGCAGCAAGAGGAGAGAGAGGACAACCACAAAGATTTCTGAAAAGCCCATTTTTATTTTGCAAAACATTGACATCCTCAAAAAAAACACACTGCATCTGCTTTAAAAATGAATACATGAACCAATAAAAACACAAAGCATATACTGACAATACTGTTCTCGACCACAATAAACAAAAAGCGAAACATACAATGTTGAGTTACAAACTGCGCATAGCGTATCATACATGCCACTCAGTCGAGCTTTAAATACATCAAAACTAACCCTAAAACCATTAGAACTACCAGATAAGACAACAAAAACGTTATTCTCCCAAGTACGCCTACTATCTGATCCAACCTACCATCTATCTCTAACAAGGACCTTTCAGACAAAGGAACTGCAGAAATATCTCCTCGTGCCCCTGCCCCTCTACCTGTCGCAGCATTGACTGGCTGTGGGTCCTTCCAGACGAAGAAATCACATTTTTTGCCGCGAGCAGGACAACCCCAAAATCGCCTGCCGGGGTTGGCAGGGGTCCTAGATGTCATCAATGGCGAACTCAGGCCACAGTGGCACACCTTGGAACTGTCCATAAATTCATCAGCATCATGTGGAGCCTGATGGCAGGAGCGAAATGATGTGCTTGATCCTGCACTCATCTTTATCTAGGAAAGCAAAGAGATACACACAATTAATAAGTATAATGTAATTAGTAGTCATAAGGAAAAATGTAAAGAGAAGTATGTGATGAGAGCATACCTAGGATCGATTATATAGGATGACGGTGTAATTGGTGCCGACAGCATGCACAATGGGCATTGTAAAAGAAATAGCCAAAATAATAAAAGCGAAAGTAAAATCCAAACACATTGAAGCCAAAATGGGATCACCAACACATTGAACCCAAAATAATACATTTTAAATGTTATTGCAATTCAACCTGACCAGAAGCATTTCAGACTTAAAGTGTGCAGCTAGGATACTGGGATCACAAACACAATGAAGGAAAAAAATACATGTTCACTGTTCAGACTTAAAGTGTGCAGCTAGAATAATGTGATCAACAACACAAAGAAGCAAAAAAATTCCAGTTTCAGACTTCAGCACGCAGCTTTGATACTGTGAGCAACATCAGCATGGAGCAAAAAAACATTTTCAAAGTGATTCCAATTCATACTGCCCACAAGCTTCAACTTAGCATTTCAGACTTCTGTGTCAGCTTGGATAATGTGATCAACAACACATTGAAGCAAAAAAAATACATTTTCAATATGTTATCACTTACAACTGCCCCTACCCATTTCAGCCATCAGTGTGAAGCTAGGATACTAAGAGCAACATCAGCATGCAGCAAAAAAAACCATTTTCAATGTGAGTTCAATTCCTTATGCCCACAAGCTTCCCCTAATCATTTCAGACTTCAGTGTCAACAAGGATACTGTGATCAACACCACATTGAAGCAAAAAAAATACAAAAATGAAGTGTGCAGCTAGGAATATGTGATCAACAACACAATGAAGCCAAAAAAAATATTTTCGGTGTGTTTGCCCTTCAAACTTTCCCTAAGCCTTTCATCATTCACTGTGCAAGTATGATAGTGTGAGCAACAACAACATGAAGCAAAAAAATACAGTTTCAATATGTGAGCAACTCAACCATCCCCAAAGCATTTCAGATTTCATTGTCAGATAGGCTATAGAGATCACCAACACAGTGAAGGAAAAAAATACATTTTCAGTGTAATTCCACTTCATTCTTAAGCATAACACTTCAAACTGCAGTGTGCAGCTAGGAATATGTGATCAACAACACAATGAAGCCAAAAAAAATTCATTTTAATCATGATTCAACTTCATTCTCATGTATAACACTTCAAACTGCAGTGTGCAGCTAGGAATATGTGATCAACAACACAATGAAGCCAAAAAAACCATTTTCAGTGTGTTTGCCCTTCAGACTTCCCCTAAGCCTTTCATCCTTCACTGTGCAAGTATGATACTGTGAGCAACAACAACATGAAGCAAAAAAACTGCATGAACACTATGTGAGCAACTCAAACATCCCCAAAGCATATCAGATTTCAGTGTCAGCTAGGCTATAGAGATCACCAACACAGTGAAGCAAAAAAAATTCATTTTCATCATGATTCCACTTCATTCTCATGTATAACACATCAAACTGCACTGTGCAGCTAGGAATATGTGATCAACAACACAATGAAGCCAAAAAAACATTTTCAGTGTGTTTGCCCTTCAGACTTCCCCTAAGCCTTTCATCCTTCACTGTGCAAGTATGATACTGTGAGCAACAACAACATGAAGCAAAAAACAACACAGTTTCAAATCTGTGAGAAACTCAACCATCCCCAAAGAATTTAAGATTTCTGTGTCAGCTAGGCTATAGAGATCACCAACACAGTGAAGCAAAAAAAAATTCATTTTCATCATGATTCCACTTCATTCTCATGTATAACACTTCAAACTGCAGTGTGCAGCTAGGAATATGTGATCAACAACACAATGAAGCCAAAAAAAACAGTTTCTATGTGTTTGCCCTACAGACTTCTCATAAGCCTTTCATCCTTCACTGTGCAAGTATGATACTGTGAGAAATCACAACATGAAGCAAAAACAATACAGTTTCAAATCTGTGAGCAACTCAACCATCCCCAAAGAATTTAAGATTTCAGTGTCAGCTAGGCTATAGAGATCACCAACACAGTGAAGCAAAAAAAATTCATTTTCATCATGATTCCACTTCATTCTCATGTATAACACTTCAAACTGCAGTGTGCAGCTAGGAATATGTGATCAACAACACAATGAAGCCAAAAAAACATTTTCTATGTGTTTGCCCTACAGACTTCCCCTAAGCCTTTCATCCTTCACTGTGCAAGTATGATACTGTCAGCAACATCAACATGAAGCAAAAAAAAATACAGTTTCAATATGTGAGCAACTCAAACATCCCCAAATCATTTCAGATTTCAGTGTCAGCTAGGCTCTAGAGACCCATCACCAACACAGTGAAGCCAAAAAAATTCATTTTCATCATGATTCCACTTCATTCTCATGTATAACACATCAAACTGCAGTGTGCAGCTAGGAATATGTGATCAACAACACAATGAAGCCAAAAAAAACATTTTCTATGTGTTTGCCCTACAGACTTCCCCTAAGCCTTTCATCCTTCACTATGCAAGTATGATACTGTGAGCAACAACAACATGAAGCAAAAAAATACAGTTTCAATATGTGAGCAACTCAAACATCCCCAAATCATTTCAGATTTCAGTGTCAGCTAGGCTCTAGAGATCACCAACACAGTGAAGCCAAAAAAAATTCATTTTCATCATGATTCCACTTCATTCTCATTTATAACACATCAAACTGCAATGTGCAGCTAGGAATATGTAATCAACAACACAATGAAGCCAAAAAAAACATTTTCTATATGTGTGCAATTCAAACTTCCCATAAGCATTGCAGCCTTCACTGTCAGCATGGATATTGTGATCACCAACAAAAAGAAGCCATAAGCACTTCATACTTCCCAGCATACTGCCAAAAAAAAATACATACTCATTGTCACCTGCTCTTCATACTTCCCATAACCCCTTCAAGCTGAAATTGTCCTTACTAGCCTACCCCACACATTATATTACATGTTACTAAATTGTTCATGCCCCCTCCTTCCATCAACATAATATGACATACAACATCATGACTCTGCCCCTCGCACATACCGACCATTCATCACACATCCAGAACATACATAATTAGAGTGTATCAAGACATATTACAAAAACCACCAACCTTTTCTTCAATGACCTCTACTCACTTACTACCCAATTGAATCGGTAGCATCATCATCATCATTACCTTCCCCGCGTGCCGTCGCAAGCTCCTCGATGATCATCTTTATCTTCATATCTCGAGCTATCCTAGGCATACCTAGAAACTTCCTTCCGGCATGCTCGCGATCGGCCAAATGTTCATACACCTTAGACAACATATCGAGCGGATACTCTTGATGGGAAAAACTGTTTCGCTCAATTCCTTATGCCAATGGCCGAGAGAACGACCTATCGCATCGGCGACATTGTCAACAGAATTTACCATCTTAAGCATTATGGATGGCACGTCCGATATGCGTTGTTTGCGGGATTTCTTTTTCCCGACTGATGGGGGGCTAGCATGGGGAGTATGACCTGTAGGTGTAGCCGGGGGGATTGTAGGAGATACCTCGTTATCTATTGATGCATCTTCCGAAGGCTCATTTGCATGATGCTCGCCTTTGCCATCCGAGGTTTGGGCTCCAAATGGTTCGTACACAACTCTCCTATAATTCCCCATAGCCTCGTCATCTCCTACGATCATTTGGAGATTAGCAAACCACGGGAGGGGCTTATTCACATAGTCTTTGCCTACACGAATACGGCATATGATTATACGTCTTGCATTTAAAATTTTAAGTAGAGGATGACGGCAACTATAAAACGGTGAAGGACATACCGCTGCAAATGTTTCATAAACTTCCGGCTCCATTATCACCATTTGCTCCTCATCACACCACCCGGCGCCACTAATTGCGATGCAAGCTTTCACATCTTTGAGGCGAGTCCGTAGGACTTTGAGGTGATTCTTCACATTGGCGCCGGTGTAGTTCCTGTTAAATTGCACATTTATGTGGGCCGCAGCGGCGTTGAAGGCGCAAGCTTTGAACGACTTATCGGATTTATGCCCTTCCTTTATTTGTTCCGCAAGGAGAGGGATAAGGACCATATCCTCCTCCCACGTCCAATATTTGTTCGTAGGCCCTTTGGGTTGTGCTTGCTTCTTCGCCTTTTTGCTTAGGCTTGACACCGAAGCATCCTCCGATTCATCCCGACGACTCGACTTCATAGAAGAGTCACTCCCCATCCTCGGGTCATTCCCTCCCCCCGAAGAATTCCCTCCCCATCTCCCACAGTCTCCCATTCCACCCCCTTGGAAGCTACCCACCCCTAGCGCCATCATCCCCCCATGTATCATTTGCATATCCCCCGGCGGATTGTGCCTTTGCATATGTCCACCTTCACCCATTCCCACTCCGTGGAAGCTCCCCACACCTTGCACCATCATCCCTCCATGTAGCATTTGCATATAACCGGGAGAGGCGGGCATTTGCATTGGCATTGGTATATAGCCCGGTTGATACGACATATTAGGCACAACACCTTGGAAGCCTTGCATAGGATATTGATAGTCTCCCATCCTATACGCCGTAGGCCGCAATGGAGTATTCTCATTTTGCCTTTCATCTTCCCCCCTTTGGCTCATACTTTCACTCCAATGGCCGTGGTCCGATGAACCTTCCATGCCTACAACAAAAAGGAGTTAATAGAGCAAAATCTTACATAAAACACACATGCTTCATTCAAGTAATAAAAGTTTGTTGCACCACATGCATCATTCATGTCCTACGGCTCATATATAAAACATACATATCAAAGTATTCAAGCACACACATGCATGAAAACTAACACACATCTCACATGCCATATTCAATTGTGTTCCCGTGATTGTTAATGGTACAATAGTCCACCCACATATCCCAAGCTATTTGATCCCTCCGAAGTTTCCATTGGTCCCGTTGTTGGGTTTGGTCACGTCTGTTCACCTGTTGTGACAGATCCATAATCGACTCATCTTGATCATCGATACCGTCACCCTCCTTCTCAAGCACATCCACATCCTCAAGTAGATGTGGGTCATGTGGATCTGCTGCTTGGATATAATTATGCAAAACCGTGCACGCCAACACGGTATCGACCTGAATTGGGAAGGGATAATGCTGATTGACCGACAATATCTTAAACTTGTTCTTAAGGATGCCAAAAGTCGACTCGATCTTTGTTCTTAACGAAGAATGCCGCAGATTGAATAGCTCTTTGCGATTGCGAGGAACTCAATCAGTATGGTCCTTCAGATGGTATCTAACGCCCCTGTATGGAGATATGAACCCAGGCATGGTAGTATACCCAGCATCGCACAGGTAATATTTCCCTGCAATCAGTATCGTACACCCACCTTATAATCACACGACTTCATAAATATGTGTAAATTTCATGGAGATTATAGTACGCCTATTACCTTCATATACTCGAAGACCGTTGGGAGGGGGTAATGACAACACATCTTTAAGGACAGTAAAATCATTTGCTGATCCTTCCCACCCTGCCATGACGTAAGTGAATCGTTTATTTGGTGTTGCAGCCGCCAGCACATTTTGTGTCACCCCCTTACGGCCTCTAAATCGGGGGACGAGATTGGCGGGGAGCATGGCATCGATATGGGTCCCATCAATCAGACCAATGCAATCCTACATCACAGTCAACCAACAAAAATGTTTAACTCATCTTCGATCAATAGATAATGCTGCCATATATGCAAGAAACATCACGTACCTTGAAATATGGAAACCACCTTGGATTATTCAGAATCTCAGGCGGAGTCTCATTTGGAGCTTGCTTCATGTACGTATCCCGCAAGGCACACACTGCTTGCAGTACTTGGTTAAAGTAACGACTAACAGTGGATCCGGATCGTATAAAATCAACTTGCATCACTCTGTTCTTTGACTTGTGACCGACGATATGTAGAAACATTGCCAACTGCTCCTCAATGGACACATTGACCGTGTCTTTGAGAATATTCCCAGTTCTCATTAAACTTGCCAGGTTCATGAATGCAGGGGTCCGCATTCTTAAGTAGTGTAAACAACTCGTCTCACTCCCATGGAGGATTCTACGCATGTGGGATTTCCTATGCAAATCACGCATAACAGAAGGCTCTCTAGGTATACGTGTAGACACAGCATCATCGTAGAGTAAAAGAAATTGTATGACAGTAAAAACTACAGTAGCCGCAGGCGCGCAACATATTTGATGCCCCGACATTTCTTCATTTTCATCCATCTATATCATACATTAATCAACCATAAATTCATGCATATGTTGCCACACCCCTAAGATAATATACATGTTCATTCATAAAAAAAATTCATAAGGAGTTTTCATGGCCCTCAGACTATGTATATTTTTCAAATTCCCTCATGACGGCCTGGCAGTTGCTCCTTCACATTATACCCATATAATCAAATAACCCATTTGGACTCCAATGTATTCAAGTACAACATGCATGATTCAAATAATCAACCACCATAAAACCTGAGTACGCAAATTTTCCCCTAAATCCCTTTGAATATACATCCAGGTGAAAACTGTTTTAGGTAATGAAGGTGCCATCAAGCCAGCCGTTCATTGATATTAATAATATCTCAAATAATCATTCGTCCCGCATTCATTTTGTGTCAACATTGGGCTCGCATAAAACAAATCGTTTCTTATTTCTAGAAAAATCAAAGCTCCTTTAAGACCGGGAAAAACGTTTCACTTCATTTCATACACCATGTTGCAACTACCATCAATGCCACGCCAAGCCATGCATGATTCCGCTACCTTTATTTACTGTTGCTAGGATCATGTAGCAATTATTCACACGGGGCTCAATAAATAGTAGGGCTCAGCTTGCTTGGTCTGCATAGTGCATATGCAACATGAATGTAAAAATGCAAAAAAAATACATTTTCAATGTGTTTGCAATTCAAACTGCCCCGAAGCATTTCAGACATAAAGTGTGCAGCTAGGATACTGGGATCACCAACACAATGCAGGAAAAAATACAGTTTCAATGGGTTTGTACTTCAAACTGCCCATAATCATTTTCAGCCATCAGTGTGCAAGTAGGATAATGTGATCAACAACACAATGAAGCAAAAAAAATTACATTTTCAATTTGTTTGCAATTCAACCTGCCCCGAAGCATTTCAGACATCATTGTGCAGCTAGGATAACTTTAGGAAATAAAACAATTAAGAAAAATCCGTACATTTTCATTGTGGATTTTTCATGGCCCTCAGACTATGTATGTTCATCATTTTCACGGCCTTGCAGTTGCTCCTTCACATTATACCCAAACCAACTTCCGATATCATTTAAATGTAATGAAGGTGCCTTCAAGCCAGCCGGAATTAGTATTAATAATATCTCAATTAATCATCCGTCCCGCATTGATTTTGTGTCATCATTGGGCTCGCATATAACAACTTTTTACTTCAAATAATACACCATGTTGCAACATCCAGCAATGCCATCCCAAGCCCTGCATGATTCCGCTACAATTATTTCCTTTTGATTCATCTTGGAGCAATTATTCACCTGGGTCTGAATGAATAGTAGGGCTCAGCTTGCTTGGTGTGCATAGGGCTGATGCAATATGGATGTATGAAAGCAAACACATTGAAAATGTATTTTTTTTGCTTCATTGTGATGTTGATCACTGTATCCTAGCTGCACACTGATGTCTGAAATGCTTATGGGCAGTTTGAAGTTGCAAACCCATTGAATGAGTATATTTTTGACATCATCTATAACCAAATCATCATATCATTATAGATCAGCATAGAGATACTGATTTTCATGCGTAAAATCCCAACGTTAAACCCACATTCATCATATACTCATATAGCTCAGCTTAGATCATCATCGCCAGCCACCAAATCCCATCCAACCATCATATATCTCAGCAAATAGGTAAAGTTTTTAGTGTTGCAGAATTTATACCTCGCTAATAGAACGGAGAGAGGATCGCGGAGCAAGAAGAAAGATGCCTCAATCTTTTCCAAACAAACCCCCAAAGTCCAAGCCCTAGATCTTCAGTCGGCAGCCATGAAGGTGGCAACCCCGAGCTGTAACGATGGCGAACAACACTAGAAGGTCATCAATGGCACCCCCGAGTAGATCAAACACCTAGATCTCATTCGGCAGCCATGGATGACCTCAGATCAACCCGACAGAGGGAGGAGACAAACCATTTTTAGGGTTTGAGCGAAGCTTTCAGAGGTGTGGAGAAGGAGGAGGTGAGCACATGCGCAAGTGGCCCCACCTTCGGAGAATCCCCCCCAAGAAACCCCGAAATCGAGTTGCTCCGCCAGAGCGACTGTCGTCGCAGCGAGAAATCAAAACCCTCAGATTCCCATTTTCGCCAGACGAACACACGAGAAGAAACTGAGTGAAAACGAATCGAAAAAGCAACGCACAGTGCACGGGGGCCCACCAACTGAGTGGAATCCCACTCACTTCACATGAAAAGAACAGGCCCTTAACAGCATATATGAGTGAATTCCTTGTGGGCCCATATTTCTCAAAGCGATTAGATCAACAAGACACAGTGGGCTTACTATATATTTGACGATTGGAGTTTTAGAATATGAATATTAAAAATGAATGATGTCGGTCCTCAAAGAAATAGGGGAGAGGCGTCTCTTTAACGAGTGCATACTAGGAAAATTCCTCCTTGGACATCCAACGCCTCTAAAATTAAAAACCATTCAAAAGAGCTATGTGATCGGAAGATTTTACCCTTTTTTCTTTGGGGTTAAGCTTCTGGAAAGAAATGCCCCTTTTGTACCTGAAATGCAACTCATTGTTCCCCAGATTTGATCACCTAATAAGATAACATATGTACTATGTCATCTTTCTTGCAGTGGAATTTGATCTTAGTGGGAGCTATATTTCTATGTATGGCTGGTTCTGATACAAGGTGTGCTCTCATGTCCGCGTCGATATTTCGCGAACAATTTAGGAACCAAGTGTCTTTTTGCGATTTATGTTTGGTGGCGGTCCTTCATGTAAATAAAACTTGCGTAGCATTTGTGATATTGACTGTGATTTCAGATTGGAAGCACTGGACTCCTGATGTCAATGACATCAAAAATTGAAGTTACTAGCCAATACCGTAAGTATATTAGTTGTATCAAATTAGCAGGTTCACATCCGAAACAGTATAGTCTGTATGGATGGTTATCATCCAAACCTTGGTAAACCGTCATGTTTTGAACATTTGAAATTGTATCTTGATCACCATCTCCTAATAACTATCTCTCGAAATTATTACACAATTTAGAGATATTTAACACACTCACGAGGATACTGGGTGTCACTTGAGAATCTGGAAGTTTTGTTTGTACCTGCAGCACCAGTGATTGTCGATACTTATAGAATATGAATGTTTTGATGTAGCTTCCCTCACATCTTTTGTAAAAGAAAATATGTTACATCAGCATGTACGAAAGAGATCTCTTATATGACATATGATATCCATAAATCCCTTGTATAATTTGGTAAATGCATGATGAATATCACAGTCCTTTGGTTAGTCCAAATGGAAGAAGACCTTAATTACACAAGGCATCTTACATGTCTGTATCAGCAGCAAAAGAGCTTCATCTGAGACAGAGAGAGAGAGAGAGTGTGTTATAATTCTTGAGAATGGGGTTTGAATCTTTTACTAACCCCATCTGTGATTGTACATGACCTAGATAAAGCTTTTGTAATGGTTCCACAAGCTTCCAAATGGCAATATGCATCACAAGTATAAATCATTAAATTGTGCTCTAAAGATATCATTTTCAAGTACAATGAATAAACGAGCATAAATTTACAATACTAAAAGAAAATGTTGGAAATCTCTATTTTTCAGTCATGTGAGATATCGCGAGGAATGTGTGAAACCCCACAGCTGCAAACGAATCGAAGAGAAACTTGTCAGTATCATAACTAAATGAGCGAAGCAAACAAAAAGACCAGACGTTTTAGAGCCATCTAAACACACTCAAATATACACCAGCATTGTCAATGCTTGTTAGAAACATGCATAATTGGTTCGTGAACTGATTTTCGTGTCAGGTTAAGCACTGCCATGTAGGAAACAGAGGAATGTTAAACAAGTACACAGTGATGACTCGAATTTCTTGAAATAATATCTAGTCTGAAACCATGATCACATGATTCAGATAGAAAAACTGTGAGGAGTATGTTATTTTTACGTTGCTTTTACCTAAATGTGTGCCTTCTTGCCAATGTCTATTAGCATATTGTTGGCTAGTCTTCTCGACAATCTTACTCCAGCAATACTCATTGGAACATGTTTATGTGCCCAACAGTCTAATCCCATTACTCGACGGTATCGTTTCAAAGAACATATCAATAAATAATAAAATGTGAAATCATGATAAAAGAGCATGCCTGGTAGCCGTGTTTTTTTAATCTGAATCAGTATATAGAAAGGACAGAAATTTACACCACTTAGCTACCATGAGTGTGTGCTCTTGGAATGACTGTATAAATTATGAGATTCCAAGAGCCGAAATGTATAGGAAATCAAAAACCACCAAAATGGCATGGACAAGTAAATGAACATTGAAATGCTAATATTTTGACAGTTTATTTTGAATAACAGGAAGGAAAAATCAGTAAGGAAGCCAACATATAAGCATAGAAATATCGCATCCTTGTTTGCTAAGAAGGATTGGGATCTCTATAGAAATTTTTCCTTGGAACTTCTTCAGCTTACTGAATCAGACAAAAAAAGAGTTTTGTACTTATGAGAGCTGATGTTGTGAGCAACTCAAATACCAACAAAATCCAATTTGGGTTAAATCCAAAGCCCATTTTGTTAAGGAGACCCAAACTGACGCATTTGTAAATAGAAGCTGTTGGGTCAGAGTCCGGTTTTTTGTTCTATATTTTGTACTGTCCATTCTTGAACAAATTGTTCAATGAGCCAAGAAGTATAGAGATGAAGGGGTATCAAGTGGCATATGAAAAAGCTTTCTTAAGAGACGGCTTAAAGACCCACTACTCTCCAAGATTTTTCAGACAAGTGGCACCATTCATGTTGAACTTCATTCCTGAAAAGCATATATGTACATGGAATATATGGTGTTTCACGTTATTTGGCAATGTATTATGGGAGTTAAAAAATACCTATTATTGGAAAAAATCACAAGATTTTTAATCACTCAATATAAGTGTAATAATATGAAAATAAAAAGTTTCTTTGTGTCCCTATGGTTAGATCATGAAGATCAACATGAAAGGTGCCCATTGTCCAAAGAAGAGGAGCTGGGACTGCTTTTCGGCCACAAACAAAAGGAAATCTTAACGTCATTTTGCTGCCTAATACTCATTAATCTTAAAATATATTACTAATAACATCTAAAAACAAAAAGTGAAAATAAACCAACCTGTTAATAAAACTTCATCATTTGAAAAAAAAATAGAAATGAATCATGAAATAGAAGCAATAACAGAAAATAAACATTAAAGCCGTTTGTGGGTGATGCAAAAAATAAAAGGATTGTTTGTACACATCTAAAAGTTACCTCAACGTTATTCAATTCAAACTCTGGGTTATGAGCCAAGCATAAGTTCCCAAAGGTTTCACATGGCCCACTGGTCCCGTGCAACCTTTCCCAAAAAGAAACATGTTAGTAAAAGAGTTAGAGAATGTACGAGATTAATAGTTTTAACTTAAGTTTTCAGAAAAATGCAATGGCTAATCCATTTTAACTTCAAAGGGAAGTAGAAAATATTCAAAATCTGAAGTTCAAAATATTTGGCTACAAGTACTTACAGGTCCTCCTCCAGGCATAATGCAAAGCTACCGCCCCCTCCAAAAGCCAATAGATCATTCACACACATGTAGTAATACCTATTTGCACCTATGCAGTACCCACTATTAGTTTGTTCTATAAAGACAATGGTAAACCAGCATTAGATCAGTTGAGGATGATAAAATTTATGAGAAGTAAAGGGAAAAAAGGCATACTGTACACTTGTAAGGAAAATAATCAAAACTAGCTAAAATAGATGTCAATAAAAATATGGTGTACATGCATGCCAAATTAGGAACAAATTGCATCTCTAACAAATATTTATAATTTATTTATTTACAACATATATAATAAAGAAACACTTAATAGTTAATACTGCTAGCTAAACTCCCCACCCCCGCCCTGCACCCCTCTCATGCAACTTACCCCAATGAACTCTCATTGCTTGACATTTGTTAAGTCCCGGATATGCATGGGAGACAGGATTATCATACTCAATCTTGTAGGACAGTTGTCTAAATCAAAATCACATTTTTAAAAAACCACCCAGTCACAGTTGCTGATATTCATGTCAGATAATTGGAAAATGCAATCATTAACTATTGAAGCCTTCATCCTTGGACTAACTGCATGCTGACATCCAATTTAGGTGATCAAATTGTTTTAAGAGTTTAATGGGAATCAAGTGGCCAAGGAGGAATTTCCTCCTTGGTCCACCGGCCAAGCCCCCCTGCCCGCGTCCAAAAAAAAAATATTTTTTTTCAAATTTTTTTATCCATGTGCTCTACACCTCATAGAAGATCACCACACCAAAAATCAAGTGAATCCAACGCTTTTTGCGCATCGATCCACCCGTTGCAAAAAGTTCTATATGTTATGTAACTGACACCGGTTGCAAAATCAATGGTTACATACCATATAGAACTTTTTGCAACGGGTGGATCGATGGGCAAAAAGCGTTGGATTCACTTGATTTTTGGTGTGGTGATCATCCTTGAGGTGTAGAGCATATTGGAAAAAAATTCATAATAAATATGTTGGGGGTGGCCGTGGGTGGACCGAGGAGGAAATTCCTCCTTGGCCACTTGATTCCCATTAAACTTTAGTTTTAATTAGTGAGACAATATTTGGACCCACTTCAGAACCAAGGATATCTTAGAGACTTAGACTCACAAACATCTGCCTGAACCAACAAAAGTTAGATAAGCATTCTCTCATTATATGTACGGTTTTCTCGTTGTTTCTATTGATTATTTCACTAACAGTATGACGAAGACAGTATGAAGACAGCTGATAAAGTTTGGGATAGTGTCGATGATTAAATTACATTCTGTGTTACGAATTTATGCTACTGATGAAACTAAATATTAACTCACAGGAGCACCCACCATTTTCATAGTGAAACTTTAAAAACTGCACTGCATGAAATGCGTCTTAAGGGTATTCTTATTTGAAATGTGTCCAAGAAAGACGCACACAAGATACAAGTTGGATGCATGTCAATCATGTAAACACATGGAGTTGGCTGGTGTTTTTAAAAGTGGCCAAAGCAGAGCCTGCTGAGGGGGAGGCCGTCTAAATCCAGCCTGGGCAGAAGTTGTTGGATGACCTCATAAGATTTTTTAACTACTTAATCTAAGCAAGTTAGACATAAACTTGGGGCCCGAACAAAAACAGTAGCCACCATCTCAGCCTTGTCTCTCTTCTCGTGGTCAAATCAAGTGCGACTGAAGTTGAGGCTGCTCAACAAACTCATGTTAACGTCGACAAACTGGTCGGTGACAACATTGGTCTACTAAGGTAATAATTTTCTTTTCTGCGATTATTTCAACCTCTATAGATAAGTTCTTATGCTTCTGAATCTCCTCGTTCTTCTTTTGCTACCGCTTCTGCTGCTTTCAACTATTTTTGCTTTAGCTGCTTTCAAATCTTTATTCTCTCCATTTTGGTAATCTTTTTGAAATTGCTTGTAATTGTTACGATTTTATACAATTTTCAAAAAAAATGTATTCAAAAGAAAAACAAATCACATGATTGTCTCCTAGGTGGTTAGGTACCAAGCATGGCGCTAGGAATCGTAATTCAAGACATTGGATTCAGGACGTTGGAATTGGATCCTAAAGAATGATAAATAGGCGGAACATATCATGATATATCTCTTTATCAATTAAGTGTACAGTGAACCAGATGGAACCAATGTATTGATAACCGATGTTTGAAATGTCGACAATTACTATTAGCCTAATAGGTATTACTCTTGTCTGGTGTTTTAAAAAGCACTAGGTGGATGTCCACCTTGGCTGTTAGCTTGGGTCTCATGCGTCCTAATTAGGTACCTTAGCCAAAAAAATCTTACTTGTAGCTCCAACTGCCCCTTCTGCTGGTGCCATTGTCGACTGCATCCTAGTGATAAGAGAGGCGGAGGGGTTACGGCACAAGCCAGTGGATTAGGTTTTGTCGCCTAACCCACATTACCTCTCTTTCTATATTCCTCTCTTCAACCACAAGGTGACGACCGATGGTGAAACCAAGCTGAGTCAGTGCGGTGAAACCAAGCTGAGTCAGTGCACTACAACGACAAGAGGGGCGTCTAAAGGTGCCATGAGGGGCATGCGATAACCCAAGTAAATTTTTTCTTTACTATCATTTTTTATTTCCTAAACCCTTGCCTTGGTAGCAACTAAGTGACACCTAGGTGGTAAGCATCAAGGGTAGCATCCAATGATGCATAGCGCCTTCTTTGACATTGCTTGTATCATGTTGAACTTCAAACATGCCGATACAACCCTTCAAAAATTAGTTAATACCATCAATACAAACTAATAACATAATATAAAAGAAAATTCTATGTTTGAATTATCAAAATTTTGGAATTATATTTTATGTCATATAATGGTAACAGGGTCTCATTTAACAATCAAAATCAAGGTTTTAAAAATTCACTTGTATCAATGCACATCATCAATTTCATCTCAGATTTGTAAGAAGGATAAAACAAAAACCTCTTTTTAGCACCAATGAAACTCTTCAAATTTCACGAGACAAATGGTACACGTGTTTCGACAATGAAACACTGAAATGTTAATGAAATGGGTTGGAAAAAGAAGACAACATCCTAAATAATGAAGATGGTATATAGATAGGCAAACACTTACAGAAGATGTCGCCTGATACTTTTGATACAACCAATATCAAAACTATAAATTTCCACTAGTATTGAGACACAAATCAAGATTTTAAACCTTACAAACAACTTAATAAGTTGGTCGTTTGGTGGTATATCCAGCTCTGGTTGGGTTTTAAATCAAGACTTGAGAACTCGGTTTCCATTTCAGTTTCGATTTTGGTTCCTTAATTCTTAGTTTCAACAAGTTTCAATAGTTTCGTTGATAATATTTTTAAGTTTTGGTTCCATTTTTACCTATATTTATGTATATACTTGTTTGTATATATATTTGTAAATTTGTAATAGTTGGATCAATTAGGATCTTGTGTAAAAGGAAAAATAAAAAATAGTTGACTGAAAAACGACTCTTAAATTTACAAAGCCAATGGACCAGAAGCTAATGTGTCCAAATGAATCGAATTTGACTATCCAAAACCCAACTCATTTAACTTAAATGACTCAAGTCAATGAGTATATGTTTTGGTTTTACATGCCAAACCTTTCAATCCATCTAACTCAACTACTGTCAACAGAGTCGGTTTGGGTTTAAAGATCCAAAACCACATGCAAATCGGATAAAACCTAACCCAACCCTAATAACACACTTTCGTATTTTTTTATCCTCCCAATTGAAGTGGGAAGAGCACTGATCAGATATGTTGCCAACGCATCGAGCCTCCGACAATGTAGCAAAGCCTCTGACGTCACATGTAAGTTTCTTTTAACCCTATCACTTGCTTTTTTTGCAAGTTCCTTTCAAAGGGTTTGTTGATTTTTGATTTTTTTTTAAAATTAGTTTTAATGAATTTCTCAAATGATTTTACTCGGATCATTGCCGATTTGTTATTTTTATGATAAAATTTGATTTGTTTCTACTTTTTCCAGGTTTGTCAGGCAAACCTAAGTTTTGAAGCTTGTTTTGCACCGTATCCTCGAGATGAAACGACCGAAACTGTTTGGTTTCAACTGAAACCCCTCTATCATTGTTTAAAACATATTGATAACATTTTAAATCCCTTGATCTATTCCTTTTCCTATTCGATCCCAAAAAGATCCGTCTCCTATCTTTTAGTATTTCTCATTCTCATATCTGCCTCTCCTCCCATCGAATTCAAAGGACTTTTTGCATCTCATTTGGGTTGATACTGCTATGTAATTTTGATATAGTGCTTATTTTTCATTGTTTACATGATCGGGATAGGGTTTATATGAAAATAATTGTCACTGTTCATTGATTTATTGTATCCATTGGTTTCTGATTTCATCACGTTGACTATCCTCTTCTTAAAATCCTGACATTTTTATTTTTTAATCGTCTCTTTTAATTTCCACTTCACTGTTTCATCACTTTATGAAGAAATGCATCTTTATTTGGATTATTGGATTTGTTTCTCCATTGATTGAAGAATAAAAGAAACAACACCATATTTCTATGTTGAATGGTTTGCACGTATCTATTTTGATTAAGATTCTATGACATTTTATGTTTGACAATCACATGCTCAATGTGATGACGGCTATGCTATCGAGGCGTCGACTAGTCGCCGACTAGTCACCGACTAGTCGAGAGTCGGTGGATGACCGACTTGATATTTTTCAAAAGTCGGGAGGTGAGTCGGATACCGACTAGGCGTCGACTTGGTCCGACTTTTTGACCGATTTGATCCGACTTATGGTCCGACTTGGTCCGACTTTGGCCGACTTTTTCAGCATACTTCTACAATCAAAATACAAGAGGGCAAATTGTGTGTCTCCCGTTCTAACTTCGTGGTAGTCAAAACATTCACAGTGAATCGAGTTGAATTTCAAGATGAAGCCAAGAAGGCCTTAAAACTCTCCCCACCACGAGATTTTCAGCAGATGACCATTAATAATGAACTCTAGAAAATGTTCACTCTAAAACTACGACTGGCCACATCCGTTTCCATGTAGAGATCTCATTCTTGGCGTATAGTTTCTTGATTCTGCCATGAATTCAACCATCTCATTGCCTGCTTCCTTATGATCCTTTCGACTGATGGTTGTTCACCTCCATCGCGAACCAGATGTATAATGATTGAACTCTAATATGACAGTATCTGCAATAATATGCAGGAAAAAGATTTAAAAAATTGTGAATTTTCAAAGAATTTATCTAAGCTGGAAAACTATATGCCTAGTACAAACCTAAAAAAAAGAAGTAACATCTGTTACATGAAATAAATTATGTTAACATCTGGGTGCGACTAGTCGTTGACTAGTCGCCGACTCGTTCGACTAGTCATGAGTCGGTACTTGGCCGACTCGTTGCCGACTCACCGACTTAACTGCATAGGATGACGGTCAGAGAAGATGACTCCAATAGCACCAACGAGGATGTGACCTGTCCACCTTCGAATAATGTAATTAAAGCTGCTAGACTTGTAGGATCAAGAGGGATATTTGATACAGAAATGTTGGTTTTACAGTGAATGATATAGTCGATCATAAGTTTCAATTGTTGAAGCTTGCAACTAAAATGTCTGGAGGATACAATAACCAAGTTGCAGAGATGAAGAGGATGGTCAAGAAGTGGAGGTGTGCAATGCCATGAGATATCGATCTAAATCCTCTTCCAGTTGTCTGTGAGTATTTTTTGATACGGAATAACCTAGAAGTTCCAAGGCCAAAATGGGAAATGAAGTTTACACCGAAAACATTCAGATCAAATATTGCATGTATGTTCTCTTGGGGGTCAAGAGTAGTGGTATAGTTCAGTTAGAAATTTGCATGATATATCTTCGCAGTTTTCAATAAACAGCAAACAATACCATTAATAGCTTTATGAACATTGTTCTCGGATGATAATTTTATAGGGTTACACATGCATCTCTGTTTAATGGGAAGCTCGTTGATGCATTCTTTGCATGATAGAGGGTCATTGCAGCCAAAGTCATGGTGGGTTATCCTCAGATCTTCTACATCTAACTTCCAATCACAAGCTTCAATTATTCTTAAACAACATGCTCACCTCTTGTTACAAGAGGAATTAGAGTACCTACTCATCCATTCATATATAAGCAACAAAGTGCCACCAAGAGCTTGGTTTTTGTCAATATAGACCTTCACCACAATATAGACAAGGCCCTCTGCATACAAATTGTGAAATGTTGGATTGATGCATTAGATGATCAACGAATTGCAAAGGTTTCAAGGCTCTCCCTTGATGAAAGCAAGGTGGAGACTATAGCCTTCACTAATGCCAATAATCATGACATGTGGAGCTGGGTTGACTTGACAATAACCGTGTTTGAAAAGTTGGTGAATTTAAGCACATAGAACAGTGTGGATGAGTCTATTATTGTTTTTTTATCAAACTTGAGTGTAACAACATAGGTAGCGGTAATCCGTCTGGAGGCTTAAGGAAACTAGTCTACCTTTTAATTGGAAATGAATAATACTATTAAGATGAACCTTGAAGCTAGTATATTAGCTTTGTTATTAATCATGGTGTGTCCACTGTGTTTGTGTGTAATTTTATTTTGTTTTTTGTATACAATATCTCTGCGTCTTCTTTTTAATGTAATGTATCTGTAAATTGTCTTGTTGTGTATCCACGCTTGTTTAGGCAGCATGGTTGAGTGACAATCTAAATCATGTAATTCACGTGTCGATATTTTAAAAAAAACAAAAGTAAGATTTGGAGATATACTTCTATATAATGAGACAACCAGTCAAATCAAATG
The DNA here is from genome assembly GCA_030789695.1 of Scilla litardierei. Lineage (NCBI taxonomy): Eukaryota > Viridiplantae > Streptophyta > Magnoliopsida > Asparagales > Asparagaceae > Scilla > Scilla litardierei. The sequence goes on from CM061132.1 coordinate 9,140,497, forward strand.
ATAAATCAAGATCATAAGATAGTAAATTAGTGGCAATAAACTGGAGGCTGAGTAAACCGACTTCTTTGCAAGACAAATGATCACACGGTCAATAATTTCCTCCAACATGTTAGAAGGTAATTTCTCTCCTTATAGGCAACGTTGGAGTTATTGATCTTATTATTTACACAAAAGTAAAAGGAAAAAAAGAGAAGGAAGTAAACGAGATTGCAAAAGTAAATAGAAACTTCCATCAAAAAAAGTTTTGTGTCACCCAACCTTTGAGTACTATGATGCATATTAAATCATATGGGAAGCGTACCCATGTACCATAGATCAGCAACTCAAGCTTTTCCCTACAAGTATGAAAGCCTCCAATGTATCTTAATCAATTTTTGAACAGAAAAATGGCGCAAAAATTTGAGTTTGATAGCTACAAAAAAATAAGTCATGTGGAGTGACCTAGAACATACATATAAGAAACTAAGGAAGGATACAAGGTTATAAAAAGAAACAGAAAAGAATGCATAGATAATGGGGAAGAGATACACGGGAAAACAAAAAAACAGGTCAGGGGCAGAGGACAACTTATACTTAGGAGGGAAAATAAAATAAAACAAAGGAAAAGCAAAGAAAAGAATAGATATGAAAAAAAATCACACAAGTGTAACTAAGAGAAAGTGGGGGACCCAATGAAGAAACAAGGAGAAATATAAGAAGAAATACGAGGATAGAAAAATGAGAGAGAAGCAGAAAGGAAAGCACAGTATGGAAGAGAAGAGATATGGAAAAACAAGAAGAGATATAAACAGCAAGCACTTGCATCCTGCAGTTTAGGGGCTTTCTGCCGTGATTTGCCGCAAAGAGGATGTAGAGCATAGGGCTCCAAAGAAAATGGGGAGAAAATTTAGGAAGCTGGAGATCAGATGAAGGTTTAAAAATCTTGCATATCTCGAGAATGTCAGCATAATGGCTAACCATCAGACGCGTTGCATGGCCACAAATAATATGAAATTTGTGGTCTTCCATGAGCATTGCCATGAGTTTCTTAAAAGTTCAGAATTCTCTTGGAGCATTGAGGGCTTCTACCTTTGTTCTCAAATACAAAACAAAATTTCAAATTTCCTACTGATTATGCATTTGTCTGTGTATGCACATGCATGTGCATGATCACTACCCATATGTCCAGTGCTTGTACTAATGCCAACTTATCTGATAATTGTGACTACCGAACGCCAACGACATCGTAGTGTTAAAAGTAGATAAATATTGTTGACAGTATCAGGCAAAGCCTGCTATCTTAAACTACGACAAAATATTAAATTGGGAAATCCATACCAGTTGCTCTGAAAAGCCTTGGCTCCCCATAGAGTGTAGTGAATACAAATGTTTGGCTTGTCCCCTGTCCACAAAAAGGAAAAAAAGAGCTTAGACTCATGGTTTTTATTCCTAAAATTTAAAAAACAACAGAAGCAAACCTTGGAGTTATAGCAAAAGGAAATAATAAATCATCATGTGACAAAATTGCATGCACCTACTTGATACTTTCTTCTGGGTGTAACCTTTAGAGGACCATCCAGCAAACCGCCAAAGATAGCACCTTGCACGTCTCCAGCAATCTAGCAAGCCAAAACAAATAGATTTAACATATGGAAAATTACATAAAAACTTATTAAAGATAATACTGACATCATTATCAACTGCAGAAACTTTTTCAGAATTTTGAAAGAGTAAACGCCAAGATGTTGTGTGTTTATGAAAAACATACTAATAAACACGGGCTAGAAAGTTCAGCACTCTTCCGAAAAAGTGTTTGAAGAGATATCCCATGTTTCAAAGTACTGTCCTTCATTTGACGAGAGTAAAAATAAATCAGAGAAATGGCATGCATAGTGATGATACATCAATAATCTATATAATAACATGTTACCTATATAACAACACCCATTTGCACCCTTTGACAATATTAGGGAGGGACGACCAAAAGAACTCAAACAAGTCCGCAGAGATAAAGGTAGATTTCTCTGTAAGAGAAGATAGAAAGTCTCCAGAATCATCTGAGTTAGTTACTTCTTCAACTCCATGATAACTGTTGAAATTCCTTTGGGGCACATGATCCAAACTTTCCTTAGATATATCATCGGCACTATCACTCTCTGTATCAGTTCTGCTGTCTGTACTGAAATCCAGAGGCTTATCTCTCAAAGAGAAAGTATTTATTTTCCATGTTCTGGGAAGGGAACGACATGGCAAAGCTTTTGTGGGTCTCTTTGCGTCATCATTGCTTGAATATGTTGCGGGGAAAAAAGATAGGAAAAAAGAAGAAAAAATTGATCTCTTGGTAGGAAAAAGCTCCTCCATAGACACCGAAACAGCCTGTGCATGTCAAATTTTGCTATATTAAAGAATTTGGATTTATTAATGTGGAGTGAACTATATCATATACAAATGTAGGAGTATAATAAGGATCATGAGCATCTGTGCTTCATTCTATAAATATGGAGTTCAACCTTTGCATGTGCAAGTGTAACATTATAAGCAAACAAATATGATCGAGTAATAAAATGAAAAAGAAAACAAATGCATTATTTATGATGCACTGAACCAATAATCATAGACCTCATAGACCGATGAACTCCTACGCATAAAAAATGAACTAATATCCACAGATGTTTCAACAAGGGGGCATATGTTACTGTATATGGGAGTCTAAACAGCTAGTTCCTTAGCCATGTCTCCAAACATGCAAGTAAAAAAATGGAAAAAAAAAATTTGACTAATATTTTAGGTGAACTGTGGAATGTCTAAACTTTAAAGAAATTGTCTCACCGACATGAAGTTGTAAAGGCCTGTTCTTTTAAAAGCCCAAGCCCATACCCATTTTAATAAAAAAACCCCTCACACCCTCCCCCCACTCTCATTTTTCACGCACCCGAGCCTGTTTCTTTTCTATCTCTCGTTCGTTTCGTTCGCTCGACAGCAGCGACGAGCTCAAAGCTCGCGGCGGTGGTTAGGGTTTTCGAAACCAACCTCATCCGATGATGCATGTGACCCCCCTCTCGCGAGATTCTCGTGACGATTGCAGATCTCGTTGCTCGCGCGATAAGATCTCTTCTCCTTCCTTCTCTCTCTCCTATTTATATGAATGGATTTTCTTAGGGTTTTGTGATACGAAAATCATCTTCTCTTCCAAAAGTTTTCGTTTTTTGCATCTGGGCTTTCAATTGTTGCTTTCGGGGGCTTCGTTACTTGCTCCCTGGTTTCAGATCTGCTCTTGGGGCTTTCGGTTTTACTCTGTTGGCTTCGGATCTTTTATTATCCTATTGCAACCTTCGATTTCAGGTAGATTCGATCCCTATGAACGTTTAATTATTTTATTTTTTGAAATGGAAGTGACGATTCATGTAGAAATTGAGAGGATTTCTCCTTCGATGAATACTTATGGCACCAACCCTAGTCTCGCGGTGCCTTAGCCGCTGTTTCGCTATTTTCATTTAGACCCTTGTGATGATTTCTTGTTGTGGTCAGCCACCGAGGAGAAGGCACGTCAAGGAATTGTTTTTTTCTACCGCATGTCAATCTGTTCCGTTTTTAGTTTGTTTTCCTCCCTGACTGCATGTTGCATGCTTGGGTTGCTTGGATAAAACGTTCGGTTGTCTTGATTGTTTGGTTAATGAGTCCCGGATACAGATATTCTTTTTAGGCCTTCTGTTTGCTGAATTTTGGAACCTGTACGTATATACTCCTGGGCCTTAGCTTGCTGAATTTTGAACAATCTTTGCATGTTAAAAACTGAAGCTACCTGTATGCTGAAATTGAGACTATTTGCATGCTTGATTTAAGTCTGTCTGCCTGCGGTTTAGGTGCCCAGTTAATGTTTGATCTTATATCTTGTTTGCTTGGGATTGGGTCTAGTTTGCTTAATGTTGCGGGCTTTGTTTCGTCCATATAAATTTCAGTTCTATTTCCTTATAAGTTTCAGTTCAGTTTTTCTTAAAAGGTCAGTTATGTTGTTGCATAAATTCAGTTTTCATGTATCCCTTCAAAATTTTCAGCTCTGTTCTCTTTTAAATCTTAGGTTCAGTTCTTTACATATTCAGTTATGTTTTTCCTTTATAAACGCAATCCTGTTTCTTTATAAATTCAGTCATGTTACAGTTCTGCTTTCTTTTACTAAATTCAGTTCCGTTGTTTTAAACATCAGGTCCAGTTCCTTTATAAGAAAAAAATATCTAGTTCAGTTTTCTTAGATTTCAATTCTGTTTTCTTTTGCTTATAAGTTCAGCCCTTTAGCCCTTTAGCTCTTCAGCTCTGTTCTCTTATAAGTTATTTTAATAGTGGGAAACATGTACTCTCTTTACTATAATGATTTTGGCCTAAATTGGTAACCTTTTAAGCAAATCTTGGTCCGAGCAACCCCTCTAGGCAGGTAGACCACAACCCCTTTATGGTGCCAAAAACATGAATCTGATCCATTTATAATTTTTATTACTTTTATCGCACTCGTTTATTTTTCTTTCGTCTTTTCTTTATTTATAAGTCGTGTGCTTTAAATATGTTTTTTCGAGGTTGTTAATTTTAAATGCTAAAGTTAAGATTCTGCTTAAGATATCGGACCTGTGAAAGGTTGAAAGTCTAGTTTGTTGACATATACTAAATTAGATAACTAGAAGTTATGCAATGAGATTATTACAAAGATATTGGTACGCATGTTTAATCTTGCACAAGACTAGACAATCCTGCACATAGATTTGCATAACTATGTAATTATCAGAGAACAACTACATGAATAATATACTTGACACCCTAGAATTAGAACAACTACACTTGACATCACGGGTATGTGATAACTTATAATTGAGGGGGTGCAGGAGCGATTGAAGCCATGCTTATGGCCCCTATCTGGAAGGATTTCCTTTTATGGATCCTGAGTTCTCGATACAGTTTGACCATATACTCGGCCCGGGATAGCACCTCGCGGTCCAAGGTGGACTTCATGCTGCACATCGTGCCTTCCTCTTATAAGTCACAACACAACAACAATTCTTATGGTTAGTTGCTTAATTCTTATTGTTATTTAAATCATGCCAGGTCATTTCCTTTACGGTTCTGTTTGTATCTTTTACTTCCTGCAAAAATAAATCAATTAAATGTCTAATACGGTTTGCAATCTACTTTATTAATGGTGGTTCAATTACATCAGGTGATACTCAACTTGAAGCTCCACATTACAAGGAGTCCGATTTTCCTGTTGAGGACGCTGACTTTTGAGTTTCCGTGTTATCAGGATAGTTTATCTCTTTTAGTCATTTTTTCTTTCAGCATTATTTTAATTGCGTTGTAGTTTCGTTGTTGCCTAGACAATGTAATTCCTTTCCAGGTTGAAAAAATGAGTATTTCTTTATCATTGTCTTGAATATTTCCTGTTTAAACTATTTTGACTCCACTGGTACCTGCAAGACCTGCAAAATTATCGTGAGTGTAACAGCACCCGTTTTTGGGGCGTTACAAGTGGTGGCCCATGCAGGTTCGCGCAACCACCTCGTGAGCAATATAGGATAAACAGGAAATATTTATAAAATACTCAAATTATTAAACTAACAACCATCCTTGAATTACAGAATGTCGAAGGTGTATAACCGACGTACACGTACCACCGCTGGAACAACTCCTGATACTGTCAACGCGGAGATGGAGATGAATTTGAATGGGAATGGGAACATGTGGCATATCCCCAACAATGAAGATCCCGCCAACAATATCAATCCTGAAACTAGCCTCAATAGAAAGGTGCTAGCAATGATGACAGTGCTGATACTGAACAACCTCCGATGGTGCACCAGATATCTGATCGAGCACTGCGAGAAATGGTTCAAGCCATATGACAGGAAGCCATGCGGCAGGAACCTGTGCGGTAGGAACCAATGCGAGAAGGGGGAGTACAATAGTTTCGGTCACTACGTCCACCGATCTTCACTGGACAGGAGGATCCTCTAGCTACAGAGGAATGGCTGCGGTCCATTACTCATATGCTGAAGGCGGTATGAGCTCCTGCGGATTCCTGGATAGATATGGCAAGGCTGTAGTTGACCAAGGATGCCATGTTATGGTGGGATTCTGTGGAGGACAGTTTACCACAGCCGATCTCTTGGGCTACATTTAAGGAGGCATTCAATGCCTAATTCTTTTCACCTGAGGCGCAGATGGAGCTCGAGAAACGGTTTATGGAATTGAAGCAAGGTTCCATGACTGTGGAAGAATACGATGATGAGTTCTCTAAGCTCAGCATGTGCGTATTTTTAACCCATAACTGTTAATTATTCCAGATACATTATTTTTTTTGCTAAACGATTTGTAAATTCCATGTTTGCTAAGGACGTGGTGTCCACTCCTCTGGCCCGAGCCAAGAGATTCCAAAAGGGCCTGGACATCGACATCCGTGATAAGCTGGTTGGGTTCAAACTGAAGACACATGCTGACGTGCTCTCCACTGCTCGAGAGTACGAGTATGTACACGGAAGCGAGCACGAGAGCATCAGGTGGCTGCCCCACGACAACGACCTCCATCCTCGACAGCTTTGTAATGCCCTGCTAAGCTACTGCACAAGTACTAGAGGGGGGTGAATAGTACTTTAAAATAATTAAGAGGATAATTCCTAATTATCTTGCAATCTCTACCAATAATGCGGAAATGCGGAAATGTACATATAAGACGACAAAGACAAACAATCGCAAACAAGCAATTTAACGGGTTCGGATCCACCCAAGTCTCCCCGACTTGTTCCCGGTGATCCTACGTCCCAAACACCTGGATCCCCTCCAAATACTTGAGTTAGAAACCATAACTCAAGATTTCCACTATGAAATACTTGTGAAAAACCTTCACAAGTCAAATCATACACAAATGAAAATTGTGACTCCCACAACCCGGGATCACAAACAAACTCTCACAACCGAGAGTTAAACACTTACAATATCGAAAGTAAATGAAATAGAAATGCTTGCCGACAAAATCTTATGCCTTGAGTAAACATACGAATTAGGGCAAAGATGATTTTGGGGAAGATGAAGAGGCACCAAACCCTAGCTCCAAGATGTAGATCAGCGATGGAGAACAATGAGGTTGTTGGTGACCTAGAATCAAGCACTTGGCTTGGAAGGCTCACAATCAATGAATCTCTCTTTTGAAATAAGAGTGAGGGAGAGATTCTAGATTGGAAATGAATGAGCTTTGAATGAGATTGAATGCTTTCTCTTTGATCTCTAAACTTCTCTTAATATCAGCCTTGAGTGCAAAGAATGCAGCACACCAAGTATTTATATGTTAGAGGAAAGAGAGAGAGAGAAACGTTCAATTAAAGCTCCAACGGCTCTATTCTGAACCAAACTAGTCGGTCAAAGAACAACCACTGACCGACTAGTTCATCAACTAGTCGGTCGGTCAATCAGCATGAACCGACTAAGAGGTGAACAGTGAATAGGTCGAAGTTCAGACTAACAGAACTAGTCGGTCAAAGAACACTTGCCAACCGACTAGTTTCACAACTAGTCGGTCGGTGAGTGAACTTATACCGACTAAGAGATAAAACAAATAGTCTGAGTACAAGTTGATTTAGTCGGTCCAAGAACAAATGTTGACTGACTAGTTCATCAACTAGTCGGTCGCCAAATGTACATAGACCGACTAACGATAAACAGTAGCTCAGGCTCAAAATGGAAGTTCAACTAGTCGGTCCAAGAAGGATTCTTAACCGACTAGTTTCACAACTAGTCGGCTCGGTGAACCTTCTTGACCGACTAACTGTAAACAGTAACTGAGCTAGAAATGAAGGAGGCAAACTAGTCGGTCCAAGAAGCATTGCCGACCGACTAGATCATCATCTAGTCGGTTGGTTCTTCTTCTTGAACCAACTAACATGCACAAGAAGTCGCGAATCGAAGCGCGAAGCTTCGGGAAAGTTCGTATGGACTTCTACTAAGATCCTATATCTAAGATATGAGCGTTATGAAGATTAAAACGTAAGACCTACTCAAGGCTTAACATTCTACAAAAACGAAGCTAGAAGACAATAAATAAACTTGACGAACCATCTTCAAAAGCTTCGATCGAATCTTCATGACTTCTAAAATGGTCCAAAAGCTTCAACGAAGCTTTAGGCATACGATCACGTGCTTTGAGAAGTCTTGAGACGTCGCTTTGGATGTTCATATGAATTTGGCGACGACCACCTCCATCTTCGACAGCTTCTGCAGGGCATCACAGACAGCCACTTGCTCCAACTAGACAGCTTCACAAGCCTATGCATCAGACACAGTTTAAGAGGCCTGTACACCCCAGCCACCACAACAGCCCCAGCATCTCAGGCGACCCACTCCTATCTGCCACTACTGCAACAAACCGGGTCACATCAAGCCAGAATGTCAACTTTATCTAAATTTGTGCCTGGTTTGTGGTGCCAAGGATCATGCTGCGAGAGATTGTCCGCGTAGGGGACATAGACCAACTACCCCAGCTCAGACTACTGCACCAGTTTCCGCTCATGCTCCAGCTACAACTCCAGCCGGGGGCAATTAGCATAGAGCTCCATTTCCACCCCAGCAAAAGGTGTACCAGCAGGCGAGGACTCAGGCTCCACCAGCTAAGCGCCAGGTTTTCACTATGACTACAGAGGAGGCATATGCCACTGGCCAAGTTATCACTGGTATGTAGTTTACAGTTTACTGCTTATTTATTTATTTAACTATGTTTTCATACAAAAGTATATGTATGCTTAGACTTAGTATCAGTGATTGTAGGTATTATAATAGTTGCCAGTAGACCCGTCCTCGTCCTTTTCGACTCGGGAGCTTCACATTGCTTTATGTCCAAGCGTTTTGTCGATCAGCACACCATTCCTGTTTCACCCCTCGATTCTTATTGGGACGTTAACACGGGAAGTGGGGTACTGTCAACAACTAGTGCATGTCCTTCATGTCTTGTGGATATATGTGGACACAAACTGCCAGCAGATTTCATCGTCATCGTCATGTCAAGTTTCGACGTCGTCCTCGGGATGGATTGGTTGGCGGTACATTATGCCACGATTGATTGTCGCAAAGGAAGAGTGGTGTTTGATATGCCAAACCAACCCAGATTTGAATTTGTCAGAACAGACAGACCAGCAAGGTTCAGAGCTAAACTAACAACATCAACTGCCACGGAGATTGAGATAAAGAAGCCAGAGGTAGTTCGAGAATTCCTGGATGTATTTTCGGATGCACTTACTGGGTTACCTCCAGACCACGTAGTTGAGTTTGCGATTGAGCTAGTGCCTGGTGCCCAGCCTTATTCTAACCAGTCTTACCGTATGTCACCATCCGAGTTGTACGAAGTACGGATGCAGTTGGATGATCTCTTAAAGAAATGGTGGATACATCCCAGTGTGTCTTCTTGGGGCGCTCCAATATTATTGGTGAAGAAGAAAGATGGATCCAAACGAATGTGCGTCGATTACAGGGAATTAAACAAGCTTACGGTGAAGAACAAGTATCACATTCCCAGTATCGGCGACTTATTTAATCAGCTTGGAGGAGCATATGTCTTTTCTAAATTGGACTTGAAGACCGGATATCATCAGTTGAGGGTCCAGAAAGAAGACGTGCATAAGACATGACACTATGAGTTTCTGGTGATGCCGTTTGGTGTGACTAATGCACCGGCGATATTCATGAATCTCATGCACAAAGTATTATACGAGTATCTGGCCAAGTTCGTAGTGGTGTATATGGACGATATATTGGTATACTCGAAGAATGCACATGAGCACGCCGGACAATTGAGAACGGTCCTAGAGACTTTGAGGCGGAGCAAGCTATATGCCATATACAGTAAGTGCGAGTTCTGGTTGGATAAGGTGGTATTTCTAGGCCACGTGATTTCGGGAGAAGGAATCTCTGTGAACCCAGAAAAGGTTGCAGCAGTTCCGAATTGACCGGTCCCTAAGACAGTATCAGAGATTCGAAGCTTCTTGGGACTAGCTGGTTACTACATGAGATTTATCAAGGATTTTTCGAGGGTCGCAGAGCCTACGACACAGTTGACGAGGAAGGACGTGATGTATGTTTGGTTGAGGGCGTGTAACGATGCCTTTCAAGAATTGAAGAATCGGTTGACGACAACGCCGATATTGGTCATTCCAGATTGGGAGATTTTGAAGTGTTTTGCGATGCGTCTGGCAAGGGTCTTGGGTGTGTGCTCCATCACCATGGATGCATTGTCGTGTATGCATCAAGGCAATTGAAGAATCACGAGAAGAATTACCCCACTCATGATCTTAAGTTGGCGGCAGTAATATTTGCTTTGAAGATCTAGAGACATTTTCTACTTGGTAAGTGCGTGAAGGTATATACGGATCATAAGAGCTTAACATACATCTTCACGCAGAAGGATCTGAACCAGCAACAACGGAGATGGATCGAGCTCATGACGGATTACAACATTGACCTTCAGTATCACACTGTGAAGGTTAACATGGTACCTGACACTTTGAGCCGGCTTCCGGGAGTGATGACGCTTACGACGCAGTGGAGGCTACAACAGGAGATCCGCGAAATGGAGATAGACGTGGTGTTACCTGGACTGACCACGTCATTTATGAACATGGAGATACAGTCGACGCTGGTAGACAAAATCAAGGTTGCTCAGACAGGAGATACAAAGCTTCAGCGGATCATGAACATGGCATTGGCAGGACAGAGACCAAAATTTCAGATACATGCAGATGGGTTTTTGAAATATGGCAGCAGGATATGTGTACCATCAGGAGATGTCAGGGATGAATTATTAAAGGAAGCACACAATTTCCCGTACTCCATCCACCCAAGAGGCACCAAGATGTACCAAGATCTACGACGAAATTATTGGTGGCATGGAATGAAGAGAAGCGTAGCGCGAAATGTGGCCAGATGCATGGTATGTTAGCAGGTAAAGGCTGAGCATCATCGTGTTGTCGGTCTGTTACAGCCCATGCCCATCCCTGAGTGGAAGTGGCAGCACATCACGATGGACTTCATGACGGGACTTCCAAAGAGCAAGAAGCAACATGACGCCGTCTGGATGATCGTTGATCGATTGACCAAGTCGGCCCATTTTATTCCTTTCAGGGTGGGACAGTCTACAGAAACTCTTGCCAAGAGATACATGGATGAAATTGTGAAGCTACATGGGGTTCCGGTGACTATCGTTTCAGATAAGGACACCCAGTTTACTTCGTACTTCTGGAAGAGTCTACAGGAGAAGTTGGGTACGCAGCTGAAGTTCAGTACAGCTTACCATCCGTAGACGGACGGACAATTAGAGCGTACTATACAGATTTTGAAGGACATGATGCGGGTATGCATGTTGGATTTCAAGGGATCATGGGAAGACCATCTACATCTCGTGGAGTTCGCTTAAAATAATAGTCATCAGACGAGTATTGGAATGTCTCCTTTTGCTGCTTTGTATGGAAGGAAGTGTCGTTCTCCCTTGAGCTGGGATGATGTTAGAGACAGAGAACTGGTTGGGCCCGAGATGATTGTAGAGGTAGTAGATATTGTACGGACTATCAGAGAGAGGCTACAGGTGGCACAAGACCGTTATAAGCACTGGACAGATGCAAAGAGGCGACATTTGGAATTTCAGCCGGGAGATCATGTCTTTATAAAGATTTCACCTAATAGAGGCATGATCTGTTTTGGTCGCAGAGGAAAACTTAGCCCACGGTATATTGGGACTTTCAACATACTCGAGCGTGTGGACGAGGTGTCATACAAACTTGCACTGCCTCCATCTCTGGAGGGTGTGCATAATGTGTTTCACATATCTCAGCTACAAAAGTATGTGGAAGACTTAACCCACGTGGTTGATCATTCAGAGATCACAGTAAGGCCAGATTTAAGTTATGAACAGCAGCCAATGGAGATAATTAATCGTCGACAGAGGGCTCTCAAGAACAAGACTATGGATTTGGTTAAAGTGATGTAGCATCGTGACTCGCCAGGAGAGACTATCTGAGAGCGAGATGAAGAGATGAAGAAGCGGTATCCGTACCTTATAACCGTTTAGTGTTTTTTCTTTGAATTCCGAGGACGGAATTTCTTTGAAGGTGTATAAGGTGTAAAGGCCCGTTCTTTTAAAAGCCCAAGCCCATACCCATTTTAATAAAAACCCCTCCCACCCTCTCTCTCCCCCTCTCTCATTTTTCACGCACCCGAGCCCGTTTCTTTTCTATCTCTCGTTCGTTTCATTCGACAGCAACGACGAGCTCGAAGCTCGCGACGACGGTTAAGGTTTTCGAAACCAACCTCATCCGATGACGCGCGTGCCCCCCTCTCGCGAGATTCTCGTGATGATTGCAGATCATGTTCCTCGTGCGATAAGATCTCTTTTCCTTCCTTCTCTCTCTCCTATTTATATGAAGGGATTTTCTTAGGGTTTTGTGATGCGAAAATTATCTTCTCTTCCAAAAATTTTCGTTTTTGCATCTGGGCTTTCAATTGTTGCTTTTGGGGTCTTCGTTACTTGCTCCTTGGTTTCGGATCTGCTTTTGGGGCTTTCGGTTTTACTCTGTTGGCTTCGGATCTCTTATTATACTATTGCAACCTTCGATTCAGGTAGATTCGATCCATATGAACATTTAATTATTTTATTTTTTGAAATGGAAGTGATGATTCGTGTAGAAATTGAGAGGATTTCTCCTCCGATGAATACTTATGGCACCAACCCTAGTCTCGCGGTGCCTTAGCCGTTGTTTCGCTATTTTCGTCTAGACCCTTGTGATGATTTCTTGTTGTGGTCAGCCGCCGAGGAGAAGGCACGGCTAGGAATTGTTTTTCTTTTCTACCACATATCAATCTGTTCTGTTTTTAGTTTGTTTTCCTCCCTGCCTGCATGTTGCATGATTGGGTTGCTTGGATAAAACGTGCGGTTGTCTTGATTGTTTGGTTAATGAGTCCCGGATACAGATATTCTTTTTATGCCTTCTGTTTGCTGAATTTTGGAACCTGTACGTATATACTCCTGGGCCTTAGCTTGCTGAATTTTGAACAATCTTTGCATGTTGAAAACTAAAGCTACCTGTATGCTAAAATTGAGACTATTTGCATGCTTGATTTAGGTCTGTCTGCCTGCGGTTTAGGTGCCCAGTTAATGTTTGATCTTATATCTTGTTTGCTTGGGATTGGGTCTAGTTTGCTTGATGTTGCGGGCTTTGTTTCGTCCATATAAATTTCAGTTCTATTTCCTTATAAGTTTCAGTTCAGTTTTTCTTAAAAGGTCAATTTTGTTGTTGCATAAATTCAATTTTTCCATGTGTCCCTTCAAAATTTTCAGCTCTGTTCTCTTTTAAATCTTAGGTTCGGTTCTTTACATATTCAGTTATGTTTTTCCTTTATAAACGCAATCCTGTTTCTTTATTAAATTCAGTCATGTTACAGTTCTGTTTTCTTTTACTAAATTCAGTTCTGTTCTTTTAAACAACAAGTCCAGTTCATTTATAAGAAAAAAATATCCAGTTCAGTTTTCTTAGATTTCAATTCTGTTTTCTTTTGCTTATAAGTTCCTTCAACTCCTCTTCAGCTCTGTTCTCTTATAAGTTATTTTAATAGTTGGAAACTTGTACTGTCTTTATTATAATGATTTTGGCCTAAATTGGTATCCTTTTAAGCAAATCTTGGTCCGAGCAACCCCTCTAGGCAGGTAGACCACAGCCCCTTTACGGTGCCAAAAACATGAATCTGATCCATTTATAATTTTTATTACTTTTATCGCACTCGTCTATTTTTCTTTCGTCTTTTCTTTATTTATAAGTCATGTGCTTTAAATATGTTTTTTCGAGGTTGTTAATTTAAAATGCTAAAGTTAAGATTCTGCTTAAGAGACCGGACCTGTGAAAGATTGAAAGTCTAGTTTGTTGACATATACTAAATTAGATAACTAGAAATTATGCAATGAGATTATTATAAAGATATTGGTACGCCTGTTTTATCTTGCACAAGACTAGACAATCTTGCACATAGATTTGCATAACTGTCTAATTATCAAATTTATAGAACAACTACATGAACAATATACTTGACACCCTAGAATTAGAATAACTACACTTAACATCACGGGTATGGGGTAACTTATAATTGAGAGGGTGCAGGAGCGATTGAAGCCATGCTTATGGCCCCTATCTGGGAGGATTTCCTTTTATGGATCCTGAGTTCTCGGTACAGTTTGACCTTATACTCGACCCGGGGTAGCGCCCCGCGGTCCAAGGTGAACTTCATGTTGCACATCGTGCCTTCCTCTTATAAGTCACAACACAACAACAATTCTTTTGGTTAGTTGCTTAATTCTTATTGTTATTTAAATCATGCCAGGTCAGTAGCTTTTTCCTTTACAGTTCTGTTTGTATCTTTTAACTTCCTGCAAAAATAAATCAATTAAATGTTTAATACGGTTTGCAATCGACTTTATTAATGGTGGTTCAATTCCATCAGGTGATACTCAGCTTGAAGAGGAGGCTCCGCAGTATGAGGAGTCCGATTTTCCTGTTGAGGACGCTGACTTTTGAGTTTCCGTGTTATCAGGAGAGTTTATCTCTCTTTTAGTCGTTTTTTCTTTCAACGTTATTTTAATTGAGTTGTAGTTTCGTTGTTGCCCAGACAATATAATTCCTTTCAAGGTTGAATAAAATGAGTATTTCTTTATCCTTGTCTTGAATATTTCCCGTTTAAACTATTTTGACTTCACTGGTGCCTGCAAGACCTGCAAAATTATCGTGAGTGTAACATCACCCGTTTTTAGGGCTTTACAGAAGTTGTACAGATTGAAATCTCAAAACCAAATGCCCCACTCCGACCATCCAATGTCTCCCAATAAATGTCAACTCAAATGCCAAGTTTAAAAAAGGAAAAAAATCCCTCTTACATTATTTCAATGGAATTGTATTTACACTTGTGTTACCAAAATGAGGCAATGCAGGAAGCAAAACACCTAAATCCAATGGAATTTTCAGATTTGTAAAAGCAAGGCCTTGAAGTCCTGCAAACTAAACAACCACCTCCATGAGAAACAAACTAAAAAGTCCTGTATGAAAATGATATCCGTAAATAATTTGTTTATTCATGATAAGTGTATTAGTTTATCTACTTTAATTTGTGCTAACATCTGAAGATCCTCTTAAATCATTTTCCACTCCAAAATATCAAGACGACTGCCAATAAAGCTCACATTCCGTTCTTCTGGCTACTGTACTGAAGGAACGCAGTGGATCTTAGGGCATGGATCTAGAAGAAGAAGATGGCTCTGCCTTAACGTTGGATAGATCGAAAAAAGGTAAAAACTTTGTTGTACAAAGATGCGTACGAGAGGACGACTTTCTTCTCTATTGGAGCGGTGTTTTGGGAAGAAGAAAACAGCGCTCGGACTGAGGGATGCTCTGATACCAATGAAGGAACGTAGAGAAGAAAAAGAATGTGTTTATGGGATTCCGGAGATTGGCTGATATTGTTGTTGTGATGCCAGAAGAGTAGAACTCTTCTCTATTTATAGGAGCCACCACCATCCCTACATCCTATAATTGCTCCCATAATGTCGCGCAATAAAACACGCAATAAAACCCCGTAATAATTCACATAATAAATCTCGCAACATTATTACGGCAATTATTACGTATCAGATTTATTACGTATTCATTACATATCTGATTGATTTATTATGTATTTCAACTATCTTGTTGGGCTGGGTCGGGTACTAGGCCATTTCAGGCCAACACATCTACATCTCCCACTTGGCCTTAAATGGACAAGTGTATTCTAGTTATACTCACTATCCGGGAGATATAACACATGATGTAATTTCACATACTCCTACTATTCGTGAGATATGCATATTTTATCACCGAGTATTCACCGAGTACAATCATTATTCATGATTGTCTACTTTCATTATTCATGAAAGTTTGTTTGACTTAGATATTTCTAAGTCCCATCAAATCAACATGTTTGATGAATGTACCTGCTGGAATACCCTTCGTCAAGGGATCAGCAACCATATCACTTGTTGGAATATAAGTCCCATTGACTTCTTTCCTTTCCACCATATCATGTATGTAATGATATTGTATCTCAATATGCCTTTCTTTGGAATTGTTTGCACCACTGTGGATCAAGATGATGGCTGCTTGATTATCACAGTACATCTCAATTGGTCCATCCACCAAATTGAGATCTAAGTCCAATAGGAACCGTCTAATCCAGACCGCATGAGTAGTCGCCATACTACAAGCTATATACTCAGCTTCTTGTGTGTATCTCGCTACACAACCCTGTTTCTTGCTACCCCAAGAAACAACTGCATCACCAAACATGAACACATGTACTGCAGTTGACTTCCTGTCATCTTTGTCCCCTCCGAAATCTGCATCGGAGTAACAAGAACCTCAAGCAAATCTGCTTGATAAACTAACTTGTGGTGCACCGTACCCTTTATATATTTCATAATCCTCTTAACAGCTTACTAATGAGCTGGACCAGGATTACTTTGATATCTACTAACCAGACTAACTGTGTACGCCAAGTCTGGTCTAGTACACAGCATTGCATACATCAAACTTCCAATAGCCTGAGCATATGGACCATCTAGCCGTTTTTCCCTCATCAGGACATTGTTCTTTGCTTAACGGCTTCCCCATAACCAATGGTGTAGGGGCCGGATTGGAATTGTACATTCCAAATGTCCTCAATATTGTATGCAAATACTTTTCTTGGTTTAAACTTAACATTCTAGACTTCCGATCTCTAAGGATTTGTATTCCAAGAACATAGGATGCATCACCCATGTCCTTCATCTCAAATTCACTACAAAGTGCTGATTTAATTTTCTTCTGCACTTCAATGTCATTTCCAACGAGCAAAATATCATCCACCTACAAAGATAATATCGCAAAACTGCTCCCACTTTTCAAGACATACACGCAATTATCCAATTTGTTTGTAACGAAACCAAGTCGGATAATTGTATTGTGAAATTTGAGATACCATTGTCTAGATGATTGTTTTAAACCATGCAAAGATTTCTTCAACTTATAAACTTTGTCTTCTTGTCCCTCAACCTGAAATCCCTTAGGTTGATCCATATATATAACTTCCTTCAACTCTCCATTGAGGAATGCAGTCTTGACATCCATTTGGTAGAGTTCCAAATCGAGATGCGCAACAATCGCTAAGATTATCCGTATGGATGCAAACTTAGCCACGGAAGAATAAGTCTCATGATAATCAATCCCTGTTATCTGAGTAAATCACTTTGCAACTAACCGGGCCTTGAATATATCAATAGACCCATCAACCCGATATTTCTTCTTCAACACCCACTTGCATCCTATGGACTTCCTCTCTTCTGGTAAGTCGCATAGCTCCCATACATTGTTTCTCTCAATTGAGTCAAGCTCCCTTTTCATGGCCTCAAGCCATTGATCTGACTCAGTTGATTTCATTGCATCTGTATAATTTAAGGGATCAGCTTGCTCATCTATATCAATATCCACAGAGAAACAAGCTGGTTCACATGAATATAGGTGATAATCATCCATCTATTGTAACGACCCGCTCCCGGGGGCCCGTTACTTATTTGATATTTGCGCAGGTCCTGCAGGTTACCAGTGAAAACAAAATAGCCACGATGCAGAGATGTACAAAAATACTCAAATAGTGTTCAATTATTACAATCCACACTGTACAAGATGTCCCAACAATATGAAAGAATAAAGTACACAACACTGAAAATAACTCTGTAAGCTGCAGTTAAACTTTGGCGCTATTAGCTCAGGAGCATCTATCTTCATCTGTACGTCGTCTGCGGTGCCACGGAGATGGAACCGTAGGTAAGTCACAACAATTCTAAATATAGAAAAGAAGCAGTGCACAAGTATGACAAAACTAACTACGTACAAAGAGATCAGAGTGAAAAGTAAAGTACTGAGTAACAACTGTACACAACTGAAAAGTAAAGGCAACTGAACTGAAAGGAGAGAACCACTGTACTGTGTAAAACAGGCTAGGCAAGTGAAACATACTACTGCTGTAGCTAAAAGTATGACAGGTAAAGTACTGTGATTGTACAAGTGTAGTAAGTAACGTGCATGGAACGCGTAAAGTAAAGGTGACTGAAGTGCGTAAAGTAAAAGTGAATGTGCAAAGTAACTACGCTACGTGACTCAAGTCGGAGAGTATGATATGCAACCATAAAGTTCATCTATTGCCAGGGACCGTTTTGTCGACGCAGGCAGACCTTGTAATTTTGCCGACGCAGGCAGACCTTGTAGTTTTGCCGACGCAGGCAGACCTTGTAGTTTTGCCGACGCAGGCAGACCTTGTAATTTTGCCGACGCAGGCAGACCTCGTAATTTTGCCGACGCAGGCAGACCTCGTAATTTTGCCGACGCAGGCAGACCTCGTAATTTTGCAGTAAGTAGATGAACCCCCGGTCATAGCTCCCACACTCTCTCAAACTATGAGTTACCCCAAACCCCAGTGATGTGTCAAGTGTTCTATGTACATTTCCTTTTCATGATGTTCCACGAGATGTTCGACACGATATTCCACAAAATACAAGATGTTCCACATGTTGCTAGTCAAACCAAGTCAACTGGTTGACTTTCTTATTGAAAACCAGTAAGCCAGACATTCTTTTCAAAGCAAGCTAGCCAAGCGAAGTGAGGATAACGACAAGTCCAACATTCGGGGTGTCTAGTATTGTTTCAAGATGTTATCAATTTCTTGTTCACGATGATAGTTAATCAGGACCCCTGGTTTTAAAATCAGAAAGTAAAGTAGAGCAGATGCTAAAAAAATTTGAGGATAAAAACAAGTCCAACAAACATGGAATACAAAATTTGTTGGTTTAAGGGTGGTAGTTTTGTTAGCACACAATTTACCCAAGTTGATGGTTGTGTTTAACAACCACCAAAGTTGAAAGTTGGCAAAGTAATCTATAGTTGATTACTTTCCTATTAGATTAGGTTTCTAGTTCGGTTCAAGTCAAGTAGGCGTTCGGAGGCTATAGTGGTGTCCTAAGTACATACGAGGGCACTTATCTAATTTTCTAATTTTAGAATTAGTCGTGACTTACCAGTTTCGAGTCTGTCGTAGCTAGCCGGAATTTGATCTAGTGCTTCCTCTGAAGTAGGTGCACAATATTTTGTACCTGCAACACAAAAACATTGATTAAAACACACAACGTTCCTATCTAAATAATCTGATCGTTCTGATTTTTCAAAACTGGCTAAAACGTTGTCAAAAACTGTTCTAAATTTTTCTATAGCCTAGATATGATGAAAATAATTTTTCTGCGAGAGGAAATATTTTTCTAAACCTTGTAGGAATTGTTATAATTTTTAAAAGCTCAAAACCAATTTTAAACCTAATTTTAATTAAGTAACGTAATTATTCAACAATTTATTCCGGATGCAATTTGCATCGGAAAGTTGCGAATGAACTGTCAAAATGGCCGTCTCGAAGAGTACTTTAACATATATTTTTATCACATATAATTGTATGTGAAAATAACAAGTTACAGATTTTTAATCGGAAATAACGTATTTAACTTTTAGGGTTAAAAATTAATATTGGAAAAACTAATCACTGGGGGGTTTTACGTAGCGAAGCTTCGGCGGTAGGGGGTTTACTGCTGTCTGTGGGCAGCGGCGATGCCGTCGTGGCAGAGCTCCGGTGTGGGTCTTGGGCTTCGATGGCGAGGCGTGCAGACGAAGCGACAGTGGGCTTGGGGCGACGGAGACGGTGACACGCGCCTCGGGGCGGGGAGCTCTCTGCTGCGAGCGGCGAGCGACGGTGTCAGTGGCAGCGTGCAGGAGAAGGGCGGAGCTTGAGTCGTCGGAACATGGACGGTGCGTGGGCAGCTGCTGCTCTGCTATTTCCGGCGAGGACGGCAGTGTCGGGGCTCGGGCTCTTAGGGCGATGAACGGGTTGGGTTTGCACGTCGGAGAGCAAAGAGAGAGAGAGAGAGTATGGGCTTGACGTTAAGGGAAGAGAGAGAAGGCTGAGCGAGAAGAGTGATAGAGAGAGAGGGCGTGCGTTGGCCTTGGGTGCATGGAGAGTGCCTCAGAACGAAGGGATTAGGGTAGGGTTAAATAGGATTACAAAATTATTAATCAAACCCCTATTGGTCAATGGTATTAACTAGGGGTATTAATCAGGGTTGTTGGGTGTTTTGACAATCGGGTTAGGGGAATGAATCTGTCATGGAAATGAAATAAACGTGTAATCACGTTTAAAGTTTGAGATGTGTTAATTAGTAATAAGTAAAAAAAACTCCATTAGTGAAAGTAATTAGTATAATACAAAATCGAAATTACGATTTTGCCCCTACTAGTAAACGTGTCCGAAAAATTACGAAAACATACTCACGAGATCGTATCGTCGCGAGGATGGCGAATACGAAGTCCGTTTCAGGGTTTGGGATACGGGGATACTAGTTTTTGGCCAAAATGTTTAGAAAGCGGGTATGCGGGGTTCTCTATTGAAATGATATCAGAAAATTACGAAATTAATGTGGGGAGCCATAAATGATCATAGGATGCTGCTACAGAAGTTTGAAAACGTTTTGAAGACGTTTGTATAGAAAATAAATTCGTCGAATCAAAACGGTAATTTTGGAAGATGAATTTTAACAGAAATGTTACGGGGATTTGAGGAAATCTGAAATTGCTGAAATACTTTATAATAAGTGTAGTGTTTCAAAATATTTTTATAAGAATTTTTTGAAATCCGTTTAAAACTCCTGATCAACTATTATAAAATAGTATACAATTTGAAAATACGTGAATATTTATATTGAAAAAATCCGGACCGTTACATTCTACCCTCCTTAAAATAATTCCGTCCTCGGAATAAAAAAATAATCTTTTGTTTTAAAAATCTCTTTTGAAAATAATTGATGTTATGAAGAAGCTCAAGCAAATAAATGATAGAAGAGATAGTAATATAGTAAATTAGGTTGTAAATATAATGCGATATCACAGCATCAAGAAAACAAGAGATGTTTCTAATAAGTATTAACATCATCATAGTTTCCGTAACTATTCCTGAGACCAGTATCATTACAATAGTTACCCTGCCTTCTCAAGTAGCCCAACATGAGATAATAATATCATATGAAAATGAGGGCTATTATGATGACAACATCTGTTCGAACTTGGAACCTGAGGTGATAAGCCAGTAGCAAGTTATTTAAACCACACCAAAAAGAAGAACATAACGCCTAAAATTTTCAACTAATGTTAATGATGATTACTGGGTCTGGATGTTAATCATGTAAATCATCGTCATAGCATACATAAACGTAAGGGCTAAACCTAGTGCATCCGCACTGTTACAACTTAACCAGCCGAACACAAAGGACTTCATCTGCCACGCTACCAAATTACAAGCCAATATCCAGATCAACACTAACAGGCAAATATAAGGCCAATTCTCGCGGGTCAAGATCATTGCTTCCACTTTTTCCAGCAATCTCCATAACATCCAACAAGAAGTCAACATCCTAGCCGTCTCCCAAGTCCGAGCACAGGACCGACATCCAACTTCAACGCCTAAGCCCAAAAGTATGCCAATACCCAATCCCAAGGATACTCCTTCCCAACACCATTGGTCGATATCTACGGTAAACACCATCAGCCCTAAGCAGTTCAACGACCAAAAACTCATGAACCTACAAGCACTAAGGAGCACTCCTAAGAAGCACTCGAAGCTGGGCAGCTCAAGGGGGAAGAACCAGAAAAAGGAGCTCCCAATGATACCAAGGGCGGCGGGTTCCCAATATCCCGACCACACGGCAATAGCGAGGGCGACGGTGAGGACTGTCGCTAAGACTGTGGGTCCATGGCGACTGGCGGATTTTTGGGTGAAGCCGAAGGAGTTGTAGGTGAGATGGGTCGAGTTCGCTTGGGGAAAAGGCCGGGAGGAGGAGTGGGAGTCGATATAGCGGAGGGAAACCACGGGGTGGCTTGGTGAGGAAGGAGATGGTGGTCTTTAAAGAGGGTAGGCGGTTAGGCACACGTCGAATTTGGCTGTCTCAAAATCTACAGCCTGAACGTCCTTTGATATGCTTCAGTTGAGGAATCCGAACTTCTGATGATCGAAAACTCGAACACTACCCTCCTTAAAATAGACGTAGCTAGAGTTCAAGCAAACTAGAAATAGAAAGATTCTAAGAATGTCAAATGAAAGGTCATCAGGCTTAAAGGGAGGTTGATAGTGAATAAGATGGATGACGTCACATAATCATGATTCACGTCCTTGCGGTCCAGCGGACACGGCCAGGGAAGTGACTAAGCCAGGATCACTTATGCCCAGTCTAGCTAGGTTGATCCAACAGACTTTAGCCAAGCACATTGACCGGTATCATGGTCCATTGAAGGAAGATTATCATTTATATGCGTGACATCATCAACTGAAGGAAAGGTGATGAAGTGGGTAGATAGTTCAACCAATGAAAATAACTATAACGGTTAGCAAAAGTGGTTACTAGGGAGGTATATCCAAAGAATGGAACATGAATTTCTAGACAAGGTGAAGAGTTCAAAGAAAGTGATGAAGATCAAGGAAGATCAAGGGAGGCCTAATGAAGATGGTAATAAGGACGCTTCACCCGTACATCCAATACAGGTGAACACTCGAGACAACCAGTACTCGAGAGTTCAATTTGAGTACTTTATATTGTACACCCTGATCTTGCTATATTGTTCACGAGGTAGTTAGCGCGGACCTGCGTGGGCCACCAAACTTGTAACGACCCGCTCCCGGGGGCCCGTTACTTATTTGATATTTGCGCAGGTCATGCAGGTTACCAGTGAAAACAAAATAACCACGATGCAGAGATGTACAAAAATACTCAAATAGTGTCCAATTATTACAATCCACACTGTACAAGATGTCCCAACAATATGAAAGAATAAAGTACACAACACTGAAAATAACTCTGTAAGCAGCAGTTGAACTTTGGCGCTATTAGCTCAGGAGCATCTATCTTCATCTGTACGTCGTCTGCGGTGCCACGGAGATGGAACCGTAGGTAAGTCACAACAATTCTAAATATAGAAAAGAAGCAGTGCACAAGTATGACAAAACTAACTACGTACAAAGAGATCAGAGTGAAAAGTAAAGTACTGAGTAACAACTGTACACAACTGAAAAGTAAAGGCAACTGAACTGAAAGGAGAGAACCAATATACTGTGTAAAACAGGCTAGGCAAGTGAAACATACTACTGCTGTAGCTAAAAGTATGACAGGTAAAGTACTGTGACTGTACAAGTGTAGTAAGTAACGTGCATGGAACGCGTAAAGTAAAGGTGACTGAAGTGCGTAAAGTAAAAGTGACTGTGCAAAGTAACTACGCTACGTGACTCAAGTCAGAGAGTATGATATGCAACCATAAAGTTCATCTATTGCCAGGGACCGTTTTGCCGACGCAGGCAGACCTTGTAGTTTTACCGACGCATGCAGACCTTGTAGTTTTGCCGACGCAGGCAGACCTCGTAGTTTTGCCGACGCAGGCAGACCTCGTAATTTTGCCGACGCAGGCAGACCTCGTAATTTTGCCGACGCGGGCATGTAAGTAGATGAACCCCCGGTCATAGCTCCCACACTCTCTCAAACTATGAGTTACCCCAAACCCCAGTGATGTGTCAAGTGTTCTATGTACATTTCCTTTTCATGATGTTCCACGAGATGTTCCACACGATATTCCACAAAATACAAGCTGTTCCACATGTTGCTAGTCAAACCAAGTCAACTGGTTGACTTTCTTATTGAAAACCAGTAAGCCAGACATTCTTTTCAAAGCAAGCTAGCCAAGCGAAGTGAGGATAACGACAAGTCCAACATTCGGGGTGTCTAGTATTGTTTCAAGATGTTATCAATTTCTTGTTCACGATGATAGTTAATCAGGACCCCTGGTTTTAAAATCAGAAAGTAAAGTAGAGCAGATGCTAAAAAAATTTGAGGATAAAAACAAGTCCAACAAACATGGAATACAAAATTTGTTGGTTTAAGGGTGGTAGTTTTGTTAGCACACAATTTACCCAAGTTGATGGTTGTGTTTAACAACCACCAAAGTTGAAAGTTGGCAAAGTAATCTATAATTGATTACTTTCCTATTAGATTAGGTTTCTAGTTCGGTTCAAGTCAAGTAGGCGTTCGGAGGCTATAGTGGTGTCCTAAGTACATACGAGGGCACTTATCTAATTTTCTAATTTTAGAATTAGTCGTGACTTACCAGTTTCGAGTCTGTCGTAGCTAGCCGGAATTTGATCTAGTGCTTCCTCTGAAGTAGGTGCACAATATTTTGTACCTGCAACACAAAAACATTGATTAAAACACACAACGTTCCTATCTAAATAATCTGATCGTTCTGATTTTTCAAAACTGGCTAAAACGTTGTCAAAAACTGTTCTAAATTTTTCTATAGCCTAGATATGATGAAAATAATTTTTCTGCGAGAGGAAATATTTTTCTAAACCTTGTAGGAATTGTTATAATTTTTAAAAGCTCAAAACCAATTTTAAACCTAATTTTAATTAAGTAACGTAATTATTCAACAATTTATTCCGGATGCAATTTGCATCGGAAAGTTGCGAATGAACTGTCAAAATGGCCGTCTCGAAGAGTACTTTAACATATATTTTTATCACATATAATTGTACGTGAAAATAACAAGTTGCGGATTTTTAATCGGAAATAACGTATTTAACTTTTAGGGTTAAAAATTAATATTGGAAAAACTAATCGTCAGATTGAGATGAAACTAGTGCCATTGGGTCCAGAATGTCATTACTGATTTTCTAGGCATAGTCTTATATTTTTCCGGGCCCTATATTTCAATTTATGGATTTAACACCATAAAATCCAATTATTAATTCATTAATAATACGAAAATACGAAATATTTTCGTATTTACGATCGTGCCACTGGGGGGTTTTACGTACGCACCGTTCGCTAGCAGCGAAGCTTCGGCGGTGGAGGGGGTTTACTGCGGTGGAGCTGTGGGCAGCGGCGATCGCCGTCGTGGCAGAGCTCCGGTGTGGGTCTTGGGCTTCGATGGCGAGGCGTGCAGACGAAGCGACAGTGGGCTTGGGGTGACGGAGACGGTGACACATCGGTGAGGGTGGCAGCGCCTCGGGGCGGGGAGAAGCTCTCAGCTGCGAGCGAGGGCGGACGAGCGAGCGACGGTGTCAGCGGGCAGTCGAAACTCCGGGCGGGGGTGGCAGCGTGCAGGAGGCCGCTGGGAGGGCGGAGCTTGAGTCGTCGGAACATGGACGGTGAGGCGTGGGCAGCAGCTGCTGCTGCTGTTTCCGACGAGAGGAGCGAGGGAGCGGCGGCAGTGTCGGGGCGAGCGGGAGGCGCAGCTGATGGGTTCGCCGTCGACGGCGAGTTCGGAGGCGGCGAGCTTGGCGAAGGCGGAGGCCTCGGGCTCTCAGGGCGAAGCTGAGGGGCTCGTCGGAGCTGTGGGTGCCGTCGGGCTTCATTCGGAGGTCGCCGGCGTAGCTCGGGGGTTTGTGGATGGTGAGCGGGTTGGGTTTGCACGTCGGAGAGCAAAGAGAGAGAGAGAGAGTATGGGCTTGACGTTAAGGGAAGAGAGAGAAGGCTGAGCGAGAAGAGTGATAGAGAGAGAGGGCGTGCGTTGGCCTTGGGTGCATGGAGAGTGCCTCAGAACGAAGGGATTAGGGTAGGGTTAAATAGGATTACAAAATTATTAATCAAACCCCTATTGGTCAATGGTATTAACTAGGGGTATTAATTAGGGTTGTTGGGTGTTTTGACAATCGGGTTAGGGGAATAAATCTGTCATGGAAATGAAATAAACGTGTAATCACGTTTAAAGTTTGAGATGTGTTAATTAGTAATAAGTAAAAAAAACTCCATTAGTGAAAGTAATTAGTATAATACAAAATCGAAATTACGATTTTGCCCCTACTAGTAAACGTGTCCGAAAAATTACGAAAACATACTCACGAGATCGTATCATCGCGAGGATGGCGAATACGAAGTCCGTTTCAGGGTTTGGGCTACGGTGATACTAGTTTTTGGCCAAAATGTTTAGAAAGCGGGTATGCGGGGTTCTCTATTGAAATGATATCAGAAAATTACGAAATTAATGTGGGGAGCCCTAAATGATCATAGAATGCTGCTACAGAAGTTTGAAAACGTTTTGAAGACGTTTGTATAGAAAATAAATTCGTCGAATCAAAACGGTAATTTTGGAAGATGAATTTTAACAGAAATGTTACAGGGATTTGAGGAAATCTGAAATTGCTGAAATACTTTATAATAAGTCTAGTGTTTCAAAATATTTTTATAAGAATTTTTTGAAATCCGTTTAAAACTCCTGATCAACTATTATAAAATCATCTATGCATGCAGGTGTTGTTCTGGGTCTTTTGTTGCCACTAAGGGTTGCAAGTTGGACAGGTTCAGCTGGTTGATTTGCCATAGGTATATTCTCATTTGCAGGTTCATCTTCCATAGTTGGATGATGTACATCATCCACTATATCCAAGTCATCATTCAAAACATCATCTAAGTCCAGTAAGGGTGGCACATTTTCTTGGACTTGTTCCTTTTCCTCTGGATTCTCTAGAAAAATAGCATCTCTACTTTCAATGACTCCCTTATTTTCATGGAAGAACCTGTATCCTTTAGATTTTTTAGAATATCTTATGAATACACATCTTACAGTTTTGAGATCCAGCTTATCTCTAACCTGATATGGAATGAGAACATGTGCCACGCAACCCCATTTTCTCAAATGACTTAAATTGGGTTTGCGTCCATTCCATATCTCATACGGTGTTGTCTCGACTAATTTTGTGGGAATTCTATTCTGAACATAATTTGCAGTCAATATGGCTTCTCCCTAAAAATCCTTGGAGAGACCAGAATGTGATAACATACATCTTACTGCATTCATTAATGTTCTATTCTTCCTTTCATCCACACCATTCTGTTGTGGCGTATAAGGCATAGTTGTATGCTTCTTTATACCGTATAGAATACAGTAATCCTCAAATTCCTTTGAGTTGAATTCTACACCTCTATCAGTCCTTAACACATTTATATTCCTTCCAAGTTTTCTTTCTACTTCCGCCTTGTATCTTTTAAAACTTTCAAAAGCTTCAAACTTTCTGTTGAAAAGATACACGCAAGTATACTTGGAATAATTATCTATAAAGGTTATGAAATATTCATTATTCCCTCGTGTCTTTATGCTCAAGGGCCCACAAATGTCAGAATAAACTAATTCCAACAATTCACTAGCCCTTTGACCTTCCGAGAATGATTTCTTGGCCATCTTCCCAGTTAAACAATATTCACAGGGTAATGTCCTTACACTTGTCAGCTCTGACAATAAATCCATTTTGATTAACTGGTCTATCTTATAGTTACCAGGATGACCTAATCTCATATGTCAAAGATCATAATCAGATAAACGACACAAAGAATAATTCAAATCATAATCTTTATTACCAATATCAGATTTTACAACAGAAAGACAGAATAAATCATGATCGGGCACAAACTTGCCCATAGCAAACACCTTCTTGTCTTTCCCAATTGAGACCCTATTGTTGTAAAATCTAACTTCATGACCCTTCTTCAGCAAAACCGAAACAGAGACCAGATTACATCTTATGTCAAGTGCATAAAACACATCTTTGAGGATCATGATGATGTCCCCAAGCTCCAATATGTATGAACCAATTCCTTCTACATCCAGATAGGTATTGTTCCTCATGTATATCCTTTGGTCTCCTTTCTTCAGTTCCTGGAAGTCGACAATTCCTTCTTTCGTCTTTGCTATATGGCGGGTTGCACCAGAATCAATCCACCAGCATTGAGCGTCTGTTGTTGCAGCGTTACATTCAGTGACGCCAATGAATTTCCGCTTTCCGGATCCTCCTTGTTCTGGGCGTTTAGAATTGCCCGTATTCCTTGCCTGCGGACAGTTGGCCCTGAAGTGACCTATTTCATGCAGATGTAGCAAGATCCGGAGGTCCTTTCTTACCGCGAGCTAATTGCTGGCCGGATCCTTTGAAGGAGGGCTTCACAGGTCCAAAACGTTGGTTCCCTTGTGCATTCCGGTATTGAGCAGCATTCACCTCTTCCTCCTGCACAAGGTTGACGTCTGAGCCCTCCCTCTTAGCCAGAAGGTCTTGTTCCATTGCTAGCTGAGCTGGCAAGTCAGTTACACGCTTAATGGTTCCATTTAGTCTAAGCGTAGTGGCAGCCATGTCAAGCGACATCGGCAGACTATTGAGAATAGTTGCCACATGAAGCTTCTCAGGAATTTCAGTTCCTGCGGTAGCTAGGTCCTTAGACATGACAATCATTTTATTCACGTGTTTGGTGACATTGTCACCTTCCTGCATACGACATGAATTATACCTATGCAGCAGGAGTTGCATGTTCACGTCAGATGTGCTATCATACTTCTCCTTAATAAACTGCCATGTGTCCTTGGTAGTACTACAGTTTTCGAACACTTTTATTAGGCTATCGTCCATGAACATGAGACTTCTAGCCATCTTGTCATTTATTGTCCATTGGTCTAGCTCTCTCTTCTGAGCATCTGTGGGATTTTCAGGGAGAGAAGGAGCAGTGAACTCAATGACACTATCTAGATTGTCATGTATAAGTCCGTATTTGATTTTCCGGTGCCACATGTCATAGTTGGAACCATTCAAGTGTTCTATCTTAGCCAGTTCAGACGCAATCAATTTGCTTGCCATTTGTTCGTTATTGACTGATAAAATAAGTTGGTTCAGGTGATGCCAAAAATATGCAGATACAGATACATATTAACAAAATTTATATCTAATAACCTACCCTAATAACCAAATTTCAATATTTGAATCCGAGTAACAAATTTTATTAGGTTATATGTGCAGAAAATAAACTACAATAATTTGGTGATAAATAATTCTCTAACCTTTTTTAATTAATGTGTGAACCAAAATTGTTAGGTTTAAGTTATGAGGGAACGCGAACAGGTAAATCTATAAATTGCAGAATTTAAATAATAAATGACAAGGAACCTGATTAGAATTCGCACGACTTAACGGGAGACCTTTTTGACTGCAGCGAATGTGATGTGGGTGCCGCCTGCGTTGATTTACACGCCTTGATGTGAAGCTCAATGCTGAAGAATGCTGAAGAATTTCCTTTTGCAACGACTTAATACGGCACACTCAAAGTCTACAGCTATGATTTCCTTTTGCAACAATTTTGATCACAGGGAAACACAAAATGGTGAAGAATCTTGGGGATTAAAAATGCTCTGTAAAAATGGGGCCCGCTGATTGAATTAGTTCAAGGATGTACGTGAAATTACATCATGTGTTATATCTCACGGATAGTGAGAGTATAACTAGAATGCACTTGGCCATTTAAGGCCAAGTGGGAGATGTATATGTGTTGGCCTGAAATGGCCTAGTACCCGGCCCGGCCCAACAAGATAGTTGAAATACGTAATAAATCAGATATATAATGAATACGTAATAAATCTGATATGTAATAATTGCTATAATAATGTTGAGAGATTTATTACGTGAATTATTATGGGATTTATTACGGGGTTTTTTGCGTGTTTTATTGCGCGACATTATGGGAGAAGTTATGGGATGGAGGGATGGTGGGGGCTCCTATAAATAGAGAAGAGTTCTACTCTCCTGGCATCACAACAACAATATCAGCCAATCTCCGGAATCCCATAAACATATCCGTTTTCTTCTCTGCGTTCCTTCATTGGTATCAGAGCATCCCTCAGTCCGAGCGTTGTTTTCTTCTTCCCAAAACACCGCTCCAACAGAGAAGAAATCCGTCCTCTCGTACGCATCCTCGTACAACAAAGTTTTTACCTTTTTTCAATCTGTCCAACGTTAAGGCAGAGCCTTCTTCTTCTTCTCGATCCATGCCCTAAGATCCACCGCTTTCACTTAAATTCTTCGTTTCCTCATTTTCGCTCTCCATTCCTGAGCACCCCTGATCCCGCATCCAGGTGTCCGGAGGCGAAACAGATCCGGATCAGGCGTCATTTTTCTGTGGCCCCACCCCAAACGCGAAGCACGACAGACTTGGCGGCCTCCACCTGCTTGTTTCCACAACGAATAATTATTATTTTTTTCTTGCCAATCAAAGAATTCATTATTTTTTTTGAACTAATCAAATAGACTTTGTTGCAGGGAATTCATTTATTTTGGATTACGTAGTCTTCCTCCTCAAGACTATCACTATCAAAATTTTTTTAATATTTTCCTTGGAAGGCTCGGGAGATAGAGGATCTCATTTACTTCTCCATTTATATTTCTTTAATTCCCATTCCCCAACCTGATTTGAAAGCCTGTCAGTTACCGTTCATGTACTCTATATCAAACTAACAGATTTTTTTTTGAACAAATCTAATAATTCCAGCACATCAATTGATCCAGAGACTGGCGTGTTATAACATTTGTCTCTCATCAGATTCCACACTTCTCCACTTTCTCATTTTATACTTTCCTACAAAAGAACAGGCCCTTATTCACTAAGAACACAAATGCATATTGGATGTTGATCAGAATGACAAGGATATCAAAATCCAAAACGAAAATACCGATCCCCGTTCTAAGGATGAAATCTTTTCTCTAATTTAAAGATATCGATTTATAACATAACGATATAGAAATGGATCTACAGAACAACAATCAGATCGATCCAAGTCAGGAAAAAGAATGCAGCATCAAATTGCACACGGATCAGATCAACAACCAACCGATCGCCCGCATTCAGAATAATAATAATAATAGTAATAAAAATTGTTACCTCCGAAGGATCAGATCGAGCACTAGATGGAGAATGCTGAGAGGGAGAAGACGGCGAGTCGGCGAGCAGACGAGAGAGCTTGTCTGCCACCTTCTCCTTCCATGAGAGCATCGTCTCCAAATTTCCAAAAATAATGAATCAAATATCTGAACGGATCTGGACAGAAGAAGAAGAGCTAACCCTAGAATATCACAAAAAACGCCATCGATAGAGATGAAATGAAACGAGCTGGTATAGTTTGAAACGCAATGCGAGAGATTTCATTAAATCGTCTCCGATATCGGGGGAAAATGTGGTGCTTTCTTCTAATGTGCGGTGGGAACGGGGGCTTGCAATGAGTTCTTGAAATACAAAAACATTTTAAAAAAGAAAGTGTGAGGGAATTGATTTGCGCACCCACCATTTTACTCTGCGCACGTACCAATTATTTACAAATTTGTGATTAACACTGAGCACGTGCCACTTGTTTACAAGTTCGCCACTGAAATTACTTACGTCGTATTTCCTGGGCCAAATTTCTAAAAATGACTTTGAATGTCCGCAGTGAGTAAAACGACCGCTCCAATGACGAACTGTGGCGATCGGCGACGTTGGCCCCTCATCCGACCTCTCCAATCCCACCCCCTCCCTCCGACATCCCTATCCCCCTCTCCCTCTTCCACCGCCACCTCTAACGCCCCCTTCTCGGACCTCCCCAGCCCCTAGCCTCTTCCGATCTCCCCAGCCCCTAGCCTTTTCCGACCTCCACATCCCTTATCCATCTTCCAGTTGAAGGGCAAACGGCGGCGGTCGGCGACGGTGCACCCTCCTCCGACCTTCCTCGCCACACCTCCACCTCCTCCGACCTCCCCAACCAACATCTCCATCTTCCTAACTGCCCATTCCAAACCCTAGTAAATCATCATCGGAGTCCTCGTCGTCGATTGCGGGGGGCGGTGGCGACGGAGGGGTGGGTGGGGGTAGATAATGGTAAATGAGTAATAAGTGGTATGTGCGCATAATGTAATTGAATGGAAAACTTGTAAATAAGTTGTATGTGCGCGATAGTAAAACAATGGGTGCGCAAAGCAATTCCCAACGCGTGAATGTGTGCGAGTCGTGTGAAATTCTATGCACATTCTAATTGCTTTAACACAGGAATTGATTTGTGCACCCACCGTTTTACTCTACTCACATATCGCTTATTTTCAAGTTTGCCATTACTCCCACGCACATACCACTTAGTTACAAGTTTGCCACTGAAATTACTCCCCGTGCACTCCTATTGCCAAAATTTCGAAAATACCCCATGGGTGTGTGCAGTGAGTAAAACGACCTCTCGAATGGCGAACGGTGGCAAGCGGCGACGCCACCCCTCCTCCGATCTCCCCAGCCACACATCCCCCTCCTCAAACCTTCCCATCCACCCTCTCCATCTTCCCTCGCCCCTCCGTTGCCCCCCTTCTCCGACCTCCCCAGCTCACTCTCCCCCTCAGCCGACCTCCCCATACACATATCCATCTTCCCCAGCCCCCTCCCTCTCCTCCTCCTCCTGCTCCATCCACAGCCTCGCCCCCCCTCTTCCTACCTCCCCAACCACACTCTCCATCTTCCACTGGAAGGCGAACGGTAATGGGTGGCGATGCCGCCCCCGCCTTCGACCTCCCCAGCCCCAACTCAACCGCCTCCGACCTCCCTAGCCCCCATCTCCATCGTCCCTCGCCCCCACCGCCGCCCCATCATCTGACATCTCCAGTCCCTCCCCCTCTTTCGACCTCCACAACCCCACTCTTCCTTTTCCCCACTACCCTTTCCAAACCCTAGTAAATCATCGTCAGAGTTCTCGTTGTTGCCGTCGGGAGGAGGGGGCAGACAAAGGTAAAATATGAATAAGTGGTATGTGCAAATAATGTAAACTTGTAGATAAGTGGTATGAGTGCGGTGGAAAAACGGTGGGTGTGCAAATCAATTCATTTAAACATAGACCACTTTAAACACCCATTATTATTTAAAGTTTTAGTTTTTTTTAATTTTACACACACACTCCTATTTCCAACTTAACACTATCATATTTATCATCCTGCTTCCCCCACCACCGCCTCCGTCGTCAGCCTTCGCCTCCCATCACCTGTCTTCATCGGCATCATCCTCCCATGTTTGCATTTATTTATGGTTTTTTGTTCAAATGGCTGAAGATGTTAAAGTACCCCTCAAACATTGTCCTCATTCACATCGTCCTCTTAATCCAATCCATCACCGTTGCGGCACCCCAACCCATTGCTGCCTCCTCATCCTACAAACAGCTGTTGTTGTTGCCCTCGCCTCCTCCCCACAAACACGTCTGTCGTCATCATTCTCCTCCATTCACAAACACTCATTCATGTAGTGCATCCGACATAGAAACCAACAATAGAAAAACGTGAAATATTCGTCGCCTCATCCTCCCACAAACCCTATTCTCTTCGTACTCGTACTCCTCACAAGGCAGTGCAAGTGCAGTGCGCTTGGAAAAAGATGCGGTCAGAATGGGAATTTTACACAAGGCATGTAAGATTGGGTAAGTGTAATGGGCTTGTGAAAATCAGCGTATAAACAGAAGCTACAGTACCAAGTTAGCTTATTGCATATTGTATTGCATATTCGTAACTTTTATAAATATTAAGGGTAACTACAGAAGACTTTGGCATACAATGAGAGTTGTTAATTACACTTCAGCTTGGACTAAACACACTTCACTGACACCACAAATAAATAAGTACATATTTGCATTATTTTTAATACATATTCTACTCTTTCGTCATCACTAAATTGTTTCTCATCTCATTCTCCTCATCCATGGCTTCACCTCCGATCCGCATCCCCCACCACTGCCTCCTCCACCTCCCTGTGTCCTCGCTGCCATAGCTGTCATTCCTCATCAACATCCCCATCCTCCTTCATCGCCTCCTCATCATCCTCATCCCCCACTTGTTGTAGATTGGGGTCTTAAACATGGGCAACTAAATTGGAGCTCGGGGTCTATATGCCTAAGCACATATATGATTTCTCGGGGGTTGAAAACCAACACAACAATCTGTTGACCATTTAGTTGTGGTGGTCGGGCATATATACCCGAGCAACATATTTGATGTTTAGTGATATAAGGCCGAGCGTCACAAATAACGCTCAGCCAGGCGAGCATGTCTATTTTTAGGATTTTAATTGAGTTTTATATTTTTTGGATTTTATTTATTTTTTGAAATCTGTTGGAGTTTTACTCGACTCTTCAGAAAAGAACTTGCAGGGGGATGATGCAGGGTGATGAGGAAGAAAAAGAAGTGTGCGAGATCGAGGGTGTGGAAGATAGCGATGAATTGGTGGATGATAAGGAGAGGCGGTGACAAATGAGGAGGTGGATGGGGAGGAGATGTGGAGAAGAGGAGATGGATGAGTAGAAGGACGGTGAGTTGGAGGCTGAAAGGATAAAACATGCTGATTTGATAGTGTAGTGTGCTTAGAAGTGAGAAGTGAGGAGAGAAAAGCGAGGTGTGTTTAGGAAAAAAAACATGAAGTGCAAATAGAATCACCGGTATATAAATTCACTCCCCCAAGATTTCCCTAGGGTTTTTGCCGTGCGTTCTCTCTTTCGACTGCCGCTGAACTCCGGAGGGACGACCGAAGAAGAACACCGATCCAAAAAATGGTAAATTAAAAAAATCAAATTTTTGAGACACTAACCATAAGAACATAGGATATTTAGATCTGAATTTTTATATTTCGGTAACTCTCGCAGGGTAAAGGAACAGGGAGCTTCGGAAAGAGGAGGAACAAGACCCACACACTCTGCGTACGCTGCGGCCGCCGGAGCTTTCACCTCCAGAAGAGCCGCTGTGGATCATGCGGTTTCCCCGCCGCCCGCACCCGCAAGTGTATGTTCTTACTCGACTCCGATTGATTGCTTGATTTATCTGTAGTATTATGAGATTTTTCGTGGAATCTGCTTTATAGTTAAGATTCCATAGATCTGAGAAGAGACATGTAATTTTGATCCTCTCATTTAAATTTGTTTTCTTTTGTGAACATTGTTTTCAAAGTGGCCCCTGGGCAGGGCAAGCACAAAACGCCCTGAGGCAGCCGAATTAAGCACAAAACGCCCTGAGGCAGCCGAATTAAGCGGAAATTTTTCCGGTCGTTCGCCCAGAGATGGGCTGTTTGCCTAGAGAGTGGGACAATTGCCCGGACATTGGATCACATTTTTTGGTATGGGCTTTAAAAGCACCGGCTTAGCAAATAATACACTTGGCATTTGATTGTGCTCGGTTCATTTTTAAACCCCCATGGCCCATTTGCTTGACTTGCACACTGTAAATCTAACCCCAAAGTTCCGTTTTCTAACGGATGGCTACTAGAGAGTAGAGAGTGGTAAAAAGAAGAGAAAAACCTAACCCTAAGAAGTTGTGGCTGTGCCGCTGCGTCGATCGATTTGACTCGACGTTTCCCTGTATCTGGCGTCGAACCTACTAGAATTTCGTTGTAACCTTCGTATTCTTCTTCGGTGTCGCAACCGACGACCGTTGACTGTCCCAAACTGATCAACTGAATGACATCTCTTCCTCTCTTCTTTCTCGTTTCTGGTCACCGCCGACTGATCATTCGGCGATCTCCTTCAATCTTCAACTCTGATCCCCCTTTAGTCGACGAGCTTGATTTAAATTTGAGGTGATTAAATTTAATTGAGTTTAAAATTTCAATTTTAAATATTTTATTTTGAAGTTTAATTAATATCTTGTTACTTTAATCTTGTTACTGTCCTAATAGTTCAATTTTAAAAATTGTGAGAATTATTACTGTCACACTATGTCAAATTGTGAGAATTGTTACTGTGATTCTGTGAATGACTTTGCATTTGTTGTGAATCATGATTTACGAGTTTATGGATAATTTTGCAACAACTCAAGCGATGCAAACTACTTTAAATTCTAAGTGAAAAAAAGGTAGAAAGGAAAGATGTTCGCAAATTGATAGTTCACTTCTTTTTTCAAGTTACATTGCTTTTAATGTTATAAATGATCATTATTTCCAACCAATGTATGAAGGAATTGCGAAGTATGGTCATGGTTTTGCTTCCCCAAGTATGCATGATTTGAGGACTTGGATTTTAAAAGATTAGGTACACATATCAATAATATGATGAAAGAACATAAAAAGGCATGTAAAGAATATAGTTCTATTAAGTCTATTAAGTCTGATAGTTGGACTGATGAGAATGTTAATCGTTCTAATTAATGGTCCAGCTGGGACATCATTTCTAAAGTCCGTTGATGATACTGATTCTATAAAAATGGGGAAGTTATTTTCAATTATCTTGACAAAGTAGTAGAAGAAATCAGAGTGGGTCAAATTTTTTGAATGCTGGAAAAAGGTTATGGAAAAGAGAAAACACTTGTATTGGACTCATTGTGCTGCACATTGTATTGATCTTATATTGGAGGATATATGAAATTTAAAAGTTTATAAAACTACACTTGATAGAGCTAAACAAGGGGTTAAATTCATTTTTGGGCATACTTGGGCGTTGAGTTTGATGAGAACTTTTAACAAAGATCATGAACTTCTAAGACCTACAATGACACGGGTTGCTATTGCATATCTTACTCTTCAAAGTGTTTATGGTCAAAACAAGCACTTCAATTTATGAACGGGTTGGAATACTTCTTGGGATAAACATGTTGAAGGTATGATATCTAAAGCTACAGTTCTATATGATCCAAAGCTTTGGGGTCAACTTTCTTTTTGTTTACGAAGTGTACTTTCACGGGTGAGTATTTTAATAGAAGTTGATTCAGAAGTAAAACTAGCTATGAGCTTTATGTATCATTTAATGAAATTTGCCAAGGAAGATATTATCAAGAATTTTAGGATGAACAAACAAAAGTATGGTCATATTTTGAACAAAATTGATGCAAGATGGAAATCACAACTTCATCAACCATTGCATGCTACAGGGTATTAATTGAATCATCAACTATGCTTTCAAGATGATTTCTCACTTTCTGATAAAGTAAGGCAATGCATGGATCGGATGCTTGATTATGATGATCGTCTCAACGGTGATATCCAACTTGATAATTATGTTTTCATAGAGGAGATTTTGGTAGTCGAATTGCAATTGGTTCAAGAAGATTCAGAGCACCAGGTTGGTATCATTAATTCCATAAGAGAATTTTCATAAGAGAATATACTTTAACATTATATAGAATAATGTTTAATGATTACTTTTCTTATTTTTCTGCTGATTGGTGGTTACGTTTTGGTAGCAAAGACTGCAAAGTTAATGGAGTTTGTCATTCGCGTGCTTAGTTTAACTTGTAGCTCCTCGTGATGCGAAAGGAACTAGAGTATTTTTCAAATTGTAATTTTCATCATTCCTATATTTATTATTTTTACAGTTTTCTCTAGTTTTATTAAACATTAAATCTCAATTTTATTTTTTTCTTGTCTAGATTTACACAAAAAAGAGAACCAGGCTTGAGGCTTGAGCATAAGAAATTTAATGCTTTGGTGTATGTTATGTACAATACTCGTTTAAAGGAGAGGAGTTTTAAAAATACAAGCAAATTGATCTAATTTTGGTTGATTAAATTGATTCTGATGATGAGTGGATCACTAAAAAAGATCTTGTATTTCTAGAAGAAGTCGATTGGCTTGATGATGATATATTTAATGTTGATGCTGCCAAAATTGTGCCAATTAAGGACATTTATGCAAAAATATCTTTCATAGACATGAATTCAAATGTGGCATCTCAGTTACCGTCACAAAGTAGGAAAGGAAATCGGGATGGAAGTTCAAAACATTATCAAGTGTTTAATTTTCAATGTTTATGTTTGTTTTGTGCATTTTTGAAAATTATTGCATCAAGTTGTATATATGATAATTATATATATATGATATGAGTGTATTTGTACAATTTTTTGTTTAGGTAAGAGCAAATGCAACAGACTAGATATTTTTGTTTCAAGTTTATACGATACTGTAACTGAAGAAGATGAAGAGTTGACAATGATTTCAGACACAACCACAGGAACAACAATGCTTAGTATTAGGTATTGGAGACGAAGAAGATGATATGGATGATATTGAATTTGATGAGTGACATTTCTTTTTTTGGTATGTTGATTTTATGACATTTTTATGTTTTACTTTGGATTTGATGTTAGTTTGGTAACTGATCTACTTGTGAAATGAATTTTTTAAGACGATGAGTTTGGTTGTTATGTTATGAGCTTTTGCCTTCTCTTCTTAGACATTGATAATTGGTTATTATATTTGTTTGTTTTATTTTTTTTCTAAATTTAGATATATCTATTCTATAAAACATGAAGATTTTGAATCTTATCCTAATAGGACAAAACTTTGTCCTACGTGGCAATGACAATTTTGGGGGGACTTAATTTTTTGGGGAAAACTTAATTTGGGGGAAAACTTGAAATTTTGGGGGAAAACTTGAAATTTGGGGAAACTTGAAATTTGTGTAGGGGGCACGGGCACGGGCACGGACACGGGCACTCAGCCATTAAATAAACCGTGCCCTATGGGCACTGGCAATGACTAGTATATATATATATTATACATATGAGGAATATGGAGGTGTGCTGACAGCACATGAAAGGTTTTCCTGTGATGTCAGCTCTTTGAGGCCCAAAAAAGTATTTTTTTTTTGATTTTTTTTGCAATATGTTGTACAACTTGTTGGCTACATCTCCCACCAATTTTCAAGTCAATACACCACCGTTTTAGCCTCCATCCATGCATTTCAAAAAGATTGCGCCGATAGTTTCAAAATTTGAGCTATCTTTTTGAAATGCATGGATGAAGGCTCAAATGGTGTTGTATTGACTTGAAAATTGGTGGGGAGGTAGCCAACAAGTTGTAAAACACATTGCAAAAAAATTCAAAAAAAAAAACTTTTTATGGCCCCAAATCGCTGACATCACAGGAACATTTCCTGCGCTGTCAGCAAACATCCATATTTCTCTACATATACATATATATATATAAAATATTTAAAATACAAATTTGTGGGGCTTACGCTCTATGTCTCGGGGCTTTCGCCCTGCCTGGGCGGACATGGAATAAGCTGCCCAATGCATTCGCCTTTTAAAACACCGATTATGACCAAGTATCATGGTCTAAGAAGAAAAAGCATAAGTTAATAACATAACAAACACACTTATCAACATCTTAAACAAATTTATTTTACAATTACAACAGTCAAATCCAAAGTATAACATGAAAAAACAAATGTCATAAAATCAACATACCTAAAAAAGAAATGTCACACATCAAATTCAATATCATCCATATCATCATCATCATCTCCTCCAATACTAGGCATATCTCCTCCAATACTAAGCATTGTTGTTCGTGTGGTTGGGTTTGAAATCTCTATCATCCCTTCATCTTCTTTAGTTACAGTATTGTTCAAACTTGAAACAAAAATATCTAGTCCTTTGCTTTGCTCTTACCTAAATAAAAAAATTGTATAAATACACTCATATCATATATACAATTTGATGCCATATATTTCAAAAATGTACAAAACAAGCATAAACATTGAAAATTAAACACTTGATGATTTTGAACTTCCATCCTGATTTCTTTTTCTACTTTGTAACGATAACTGAGATATCACATTTGAATTCATGTCAATCGAAGATGTTTTTGCATAAATGTCCTTAAATGGCATAGTTTTGACAGCATCGACATTAAATATATCAACTTCATCAAGCCAATCAACTTCTTTTTGAAATACAAGATCTTTTTCAGTGATCCACCCATCATTAGAATTTATTTTAGCTCAAGCATGGCTCTCTCTTTTGTGTGAATCTAGACAATGAAAAAAATAAAATTGAGATTTAATGTTTAAAAAAACAAGAGAAAAC
The DNA here is from genome assembly GCA_030789695.1 of Scilla litardierei. Classification (NCBI taxonomy): domain Eukaryota; kingdom Viridiplantae; phylum Streptophyta; class Magnoliopsida; order Asparagales; family Asparagaceae; genus Scilla; species Scilla litardierei. The sequence goes on from CM061132.1 coordinate 9,180,262, forward strand.
TGTAAAAAGATAATAAATATAGGAAGGACGAAAATTACCATTTGAAAAGTTTGAAAAGTACTCCGGTTTCTTTCGCAGCCCGATGAGCTGCAAGTTAAACTAGGCACACAAATGTTAAACTTCATTAACTCTGGAGTATTGCTACTAAAACACAACCACCAATCAGCTGAAAATAAGAGGTAATCACTAACCATTTTATTCTATACAATGTTAAAAAGTACATTCTCTTATGGAAGTAATGATACCAACCTGGTGCTGTTAATCTTCGTTAGTCAGTTGCAATTGACTACCAAAATCTCCTCTAGAAAAAACATAATTGTCAAGTTGGATAGTAGCTTTGAGACATCATCATAATCAAGCATATGATCCATGCGTATATTCAAACATTGTCTTACTTGATCAGAAGGTGAGAAATCATCTTGAAAACGCAGTTGATGATTCAATTAATATCCTGTAACATGTAATGATTGATGAAGTTATGATGTCATCTTGCATAGTAGGACCATATTGGCAGATTTCATTAAATGATACATAAAGCCCATAGCTGGTTTTACTTCTAAATCAACTTCTCTTAAAACACTCACCAGTGGAATACACTTTTTATTCAATAAGAAAGTTGACCCCAAAATTGTGGATCATATTGAATCATAACTCTAGCATTCATACCTTCAAAATGTTTATCCCAAGAAGTATTCCAAACCTTTGGACTGAATATAAATTGAAGTGCTTGTTTTTGACCATAAACACTTAAAAGAGTAAGATATGCAATAGCGAACCGTGTCACTGTAGACATTAGAAGTTCATGATTTTTGGTAAAAGTTTTCTTCAAACTCAACATCCAAATATACACATAAATGAATTTAACCACCTGTTTAGCTCTAGCAAGTATAGTTTTATGAACTTTCAAATTTCTTATATCCTCCAAAATAAGATTAGTACAATGTGTAGCACAAAGAAGTCCAACACAAGTGTTTTCGCTTTTCCATTAATCTTTTTATAGCATTCACAAAATTTGACCCATTATCCAGGAGAACTTACACAATATTTTCCGTTTCGATTTCTTTTACTACTTTGTCAAGATAATTGTATATAAGTTCTCCATTTTTTATAGAATCAGAAGTATCAACGGACTTTAAAAACCATGTCCTAGCTGGACTATTAATCAAAGAGTTTATCAAGCAAGCATCTGCTTTTCCTACCAGTCCAACTATCAGACATAATAGAACAACCATATCCTTTCCATGCCTTTTAATGTTTTTCCATCATATTGTTGATATGTTGTACCTCATCTTTTAAAATCCAAGTCCTCAAATCATGCATATACTTGGGGGAACAAAACTAGGTCCATACTTCGCAATTTCTTCCGACATTGTTTGGAAATAAGGGTCATTTACAACATTAAAAGCAAGGCCATTAGATAAAAGAATCGACCTATCAATTTGCAAACACCTTTCCTTTCTTCCTTTCCACCTAGAATTTAAAGTAGTTTGCCTCGCTTGAGTTGCAAAATTCTCCATAGACGATTAACAACAAATGCAAGGCCACTCACAGAATCACATCAACAATTCTCACAATTTGACACCATGTGACAGTAATAATTCTGACAAATTTTAAAATTGAACTTCAAAATCAAATTATTATGGCAGTAACAAGATTTAAAGTAACAAGATATTAATTAAAATTTGAAATAAAATATTTAAAATTGAAAATTTAAACTCAGTTACATTTAATCACGTCAAATTTGACTCAAACTCGTCGATTGAAGGGGATAGCCGGTTGTTCAATCGGTCAGTGGCGGCCAGAAACGAGAAAGAAGATAGAAATAGATGTCCATATGTTGATCGGTTTGGGGCAGTCAATGGTTGTCGGTTGCGACACCGAAGAAGAAGACGAAGGGAGCAGCGGAATTCTGGGAGGTTCGACGCCAAATGCAGGGGAACGTCGAGTCGAATCGATCGACGCAATGGCGCATCCACAACTTCTTATGGTTAGGGGTTTTCTCTTCTTTTCTCCCTCATACTCTCTTGCAGCCATTGGTTAGGAAACAGAACTTTAGGGTTATATTTTTCTCTCTTTTTTGCTTAAAGCACCACATAAGTCTCTTTTTTCCTTAAAGCAACACGTGAGTCACGTGAATGGGCCATGTTGGTTTAAAAATGAATCTTGCACAATCAAATGCAAGCTCCAAGTGTATTATTTACTGGGCGGGTCCCTGTCCAAAAAACACGATCCAATGTTTGGGTGTTTGCCTCACATCTCTGGGCGAACGCCGGGAAAAGTTACGCTTAATTTGGTTGCCTCGGGGCGTTTTGGGTACGCCCTGCCTCGGGACGTGCCCCAATAACGCCTTTGAAATCACTGGTTATAATATTTTTTTGTTTTATTTTTTCTAGATTTACATATATACATATATACATACATATATTTATATTTAATAATTTAAAATAAAATTTGAGGGCTTACGTCCCATTCCTTGGGGCTTTTGACCCGCCTGTGCAGACATGAAACGTCATGTCCAATGCCTTTGTCTTTTAAAAACACTGTTTGTGAATGCATTGTTGCTTTAATTTATTACACATTAATAATGAAATTACGTTTTTTTCTTTTTATTTGACTTTTAGTTGTTGAAAACACTTCTTTGTAGGATTTCAATGGGTTCGAAATGGACAAATTTTTGAAGAAAAAGCCAAAAATTAAAAATAATTTTAAAAGTCGACCAACGTAAAAAAATATTTACCAAAATTGCCCATTTTTACTACGTTACGGTTGTTGTTTTCACACTGATGTGGCGAATGTTCGAGTCAGCCTGGGTTAGGAATGCGACCAAATGGGGGAAATTTTTTTGTCAACCGGGGTTGTGAACCCTGGCCAAATACAAACAGTTGAGCTTGTATTTGGCCGGGGTTCACAACCCCGGCCAAACTCCTCCAGCAACCACTCTTCTTTTCTCTGGGCAAGTGCTGTAGTGTGGTTTTGGTTTGAGAGAATTAAAAAACAAAGAAAATTAACCCAACCGCTCCATCCCTCACTCTGGTGTTTTGTTGTGATTTGCAAGGGACGGACAAAGGTGCTGTAGTGGGGTTTTGTTTTGTGGGAATTAAAAAACAAAGAAAATTAACCCAACCTCTCCCCCCCTGTCATTCTCTCTAAGGGGCTTTGTTTTGATTTGGATGGGATGGACAAAACACTATGCTTGGGGAATTAGGCCGGAGTTCACAACCCTGTCCTATTAAAGTTTTAACTCTCAAACTTATTAGGCCGGGGTTGTGCCGGGGTTCACAACCCCGTCTGGTTAATTTTTTTTTTCTTTCATATGCATGGAATTTAGCCGGGATTCCCAACACCGGTCAAATCGAACTTTCGCCACATTAGTGCAGGAACACCCTGTGACATGGCAAAAGGTGGTTGATTTTGGCAAATATTTTTAAGTTGGTCGATTTTCGTAATTATTTTTAATTTTTGGGTTTCTTCAAAAATTTGTCCTTTCAAAATTTGGTACGTAACATTTAACTCAACAAGTAAAGTTGAGCTCATCAAGGCATCCTAGTAAGCCTAACAGTTTTATTTGGTTTGAATCTTGCAGTTAAATTTGGCTTATCATTATGTGATTAAACGATGATGATCAGAATCTGGCGCAGTATGACAGTTGAAATAGAATAAATGATCAGGAATTGCAGCTTTTTTTGCCGCAATGGTGAAATTTAGCATTAATATATAGAGAGCAACTGCATTATGAGACCTTAATGAACATGTAGATAATATCTAAACCATAGGCATCATCTGAAGCCTAGGTAATTTTGAATCACATTCTATGTATTCGTGCTAGAATTACATGATAGACATTTTGGCAACAGTAACCAATGCATCCTTCCCTAAGTGTGGCGATCACTTCTTTTGCCGTGTGCATTGTCATCAGGTGCGATTTAAGTATATTTGGACAAAATCTTTATCATATCAACCCGTGCTATGATTATAATTTGATCAGTTTATGCTCTAACCTGGAACCAGTGCTGTAAAAAATGGCCTAGGCTACGGCTTAACTGCAAGATGATTCAGTGTGATGTTCACCTTGTTGATCTAGATGGTGCCCCCCTTGGACATTGACTATGCATAGACCATTCATTTCAGTGCCACACTATCTTTTAACCTTAAGATCTTATATTTTATTCTTGTAGCACTGACGTTTCATTCCTGATGCTGTGTCATGTTTGACGCATGTTGGACACAATTGTCGGATACATGAATCAAATATGATACTTTTATTTTGAGAATACTTTATAGAATTTGTCAGTGTCAACGTGTTGTGTCGTCTCCATGTCAGAATTTCAGTGCCTTGCAATGTTGGTTTTAATAGTAATTACAGCAGTATGTTTTTATCTTCATTTCATTGGATTTTGTGTTCATGCTGGACTCCACATCTGATATTACAGTGCTGGGTTAATGATAGTTTTATATCATGCTCACTAGTGTACAATATGCATGTGTATATTTAGATTCTTATTAGTACTTCAAAAGTTCGGACTTTTTCATTGTACTTGGATGCTTCTTTGTGTTCAAAATATGATTGTTCGATTTCAACAAATAATGTATGGTGCTTTCTGATAGTCTAAGTGTCTTAGTTGGTGGTAAACATTACAGAATCTGCTGGTATACCTTCATGCTCAAGCGGCAGGTCTTTTGTTTAGGACTGTCTTTTACATTCTTGATTCTTAGCTGACCTGTTATTTAATCTTTTCTCTCTTTGGTCATCTTTCTCTTTATTTGACTTTATCTTTATCGTTTTCCCTCCTTTTTTCCTATTCTGTCTCTTTATTCTTCTTGTTCTTCCCACTTGTCTACTCTTTATGCCTACATGCTAAGTTACTGTCAGAATAGATCTACTGCTCATAGGGTGACATGTAGATTGCTTGTTCCCCCCAGTTAAGGAGTGACACCATCCGACCTACATAAGTAATACCCGCCGTCTCATATTGCTAGGTCCTTCTTACTTAGGTATGCATTATCCTTCTTAAGTGGATAGTCGTCCGGTCAAGGAAGGGACAAGATGGAGCACCTAACAACACATCTTCATAGACCAAAAACTACGAGTGGCATTTGCGAGGCGGATTTTTATTTTGCAGAATATAACTTTCCTTTTTCCACTGTTATCTGATAGGAACCAAAAGGAAAGCTGCGATTTTATTAGAATAAACTGAAATAAATGGATAAGTGATTACAATTGTATTGGTAATCGCCCTTCCAAGACGCCGATTGATAAGGGATGTCTGCACCTTTCCGAGGAACTAAGAGAATTCTCTCTATTATGAAAATAATCAAACAACACATAAACTAGGGCCGGCTAGCACACCTCCCTCTAATATAATTTCAGAAAATAGCGAATTACCAAAATACCCATACACTAATAAAATAACTTAAAACACTCAAAATGGGCCCCCTATTGGGCCGACCGGATCTAACATTGCTTTGCCCCCGAAAATCCACATTGTACTCAAGGTAGTGCATGAGCTTTCTGCCGGCCCTACTCCAAGTGGGAGTCGTCTTCCACTCTGACCTCTTCATCCTCCACGTCATCCCCGGATATCAGCACTTGTTGCTTGCACACTCCACAGTGGTGCCCTGAGGTGAACCGCTCATCGTATCTGAAACATAACCCTTTCTGTCTATTCTCCCTCATCTCGACGTCAGTCATCCTTTTGAACTGACTCCTTGCTGGCGGTGCGCTGATCTTCTCCCCAGTCTTCTCAATACTCACCTGATCCGCCCCTGTAGCTGCCTTCTGTTCTTCTGTCGCGGTCGAAACACTGCGGAAAACCGGTCCACTCCAACCATCTCTCGCCTTTCTCCCCTCCAACTGGCAATCCTCCGCCATTTGAGTATATTCTATGGCCTCCATCAGGCTCTGAGGCTTTTGCATGCGGACAACTGCTCGAATAGTGGCCTTCAACCCCCTTCATGAAGGTGTTCTCCATCATCTCGTCAGACACCTCATGCACCTGTCCTGATAGGGCCTCAAACCTCTCCAGATAGTCCCTCACGATGCCATCCTGTCTGAATATTAGCAGCTGCTCCCTTACATTTTCCAGATGGGGATCTTCGAACCTCTCTACCATCTGGTCCCTGATATCCTCCCACGGGCGAAAAGGATGCCTCACATCCTTTCATTGGAACCAAACGAGGGCCTTTCCATCCAGACAAATCACCGCTGCCTCCAGCTTCTGCTCTTCTGTCATACGAGAGACCCTAAAAATCTCTCTGTCCTGTAGATCCACGACACTGGGTCCTCTCACTCGAAGACAAGCATCTTCAGCTTCCAAATCCTGTCCATATTGAATGTCCCCTGGTCTCCTCGTCCCCTGTCGTGTCTAGGTTGGTGGTAATGCTGCCACCTCTCATGGTGCTGCTTATAGATCCCACGGGGGCCTCCATCCTGGAAAACGTGACACTATCGTGGGCCTCCTCGACCCCCATATCCTCCCCCGTCGACGACTCTAAATCTGCCATCGTGCTCCTCCTGGAAGTCCCTCTAGCCTCCATCGAGCTCTCCAGGGCGCCCCTCATAGTTTTGGGAGGAGGTCTCCCTCTGTCATCACCATACCGAGGGTCAGGAGGGTTCCGAAACCCCCCATCATCATCACCATATTCCTGAAACACCCACGGGTCAAAACTATCATCGTAACCATGCGTCGGGTCCTTTGAATATGGCTGAAAATCTTCGATGTACTCCCCTCCCCCATGCGAAGCTTCAAAACCTTCGCGGGAGGGCTCTCCATGCTCGGTGAGGCCCCGGCGGCCCTCCGGGCCCTATCGATGGTCGCCGGGGGCCCAGCGGCCCTGTTGCTGACCGACAGGACCTGCAGGGTCCTAGGGCCCAGTGGGAAGGCCCCACGGGGCTGTCGGGCCCCTGGGGGGGTCGCGGCTTCTTGGGAGGAAGCCGCCGGCCCTCATGCGTGTTGCCGCAGCAGCCGGGATGCGCGGATGGGCCTTCGACCTCCTGGCGAGCTTTCTCCAACTCTGTATCACTGTCCTCTGGGTCCGTGTACCTCCAATCCTCTGAATCCTTCATCGTGTGCTTCCCCCTGTCTATCTTGCTTAGCCATCAACCGTTCAACGGAAGCCGTCAACCTTGCCATTGATTCATCGTGTCCCGCTAGAGTTTGCTTCACACCTTCTATCTCGCCATTGAATTTCTCCTCTAACGCCTCAAACTTGTCCTCGGATCTCGTCGATGCCTCCATGGATCGTAGATGCTCTGACACCAAAATAATATGAACCAAAAGGAAATCTGCGATTTTATTAGAATAAACTGAAAATAAATGGACAAGTGATTAGAATTGTAGGGGTAATCGCCCTTACAAGACGCAGATTGATGAGTGACGTCCGCACCTTCCCGAGGAACTAAGAGAATTCTCGCTCTATTATGAAAATAATCAAATAACGCATGAACTAGGGCCGGCTAGCACCACTTCCTCTAATACATTTCAGAAAATAGCCAAATACCAAAATACCCCTACACTAATAAAATAACATAGAACACTCAAAATCCCCCCCCCCCCAAAAAAAAAATAAAAATAAAAATAAAATAAATAAATAAATTGGGCCGACCGGATCTAACGTTATCTTCACTTGCAGTTTTATATGTACCATCAGCTACAAATATGTCATTCGAGTTTGTTCTCCCTAAAACGTGTCCACCCAGTAAAACACACAAAAAGAAATCATTTTTTAGAACAGTAGTTGTTTTTATCTAACAATGCATGATGATTATATTTATTTGTTTGCTGTTTTTTTAATTTTTGTCCATTATCCATTGAAGTTAGAATTGCGGGATTGATGCTGTTCAACTCATTATGAAACTAGCAGGGATAAGATAGTGATTTAGATGAAAGAAATCCCTCTTGATTTTTCGTTGTTTGTTTGTTTATCAATTTAAGACATAATATTTACGTTTGCTCATGGATTTAATGTAGAAAAGGTGGCACCTGATCTAATAGATCAGGTGCTAAGACACAAGCTTGTACTTGGTGTACTTCCCACCTTTTTGTGTCTTGGCACCTGATCTATTAGAGGTACCTGATATACATGAATATCTTTGCTCATATACAAACATAGTTATCATGGTTTGTTTTTCATGTAAGCCCTTTTGTTTTATATCATAGTTTATATTGGAGACATGTTATCAAAGCTTATATTGGAGACGGTTAAATGTAATCAAAATATGATCCAAACATAGTTTATATTGGAGACATGTAATCAAAGCTTATATTGGAGACTGTTAAATGTAATCAAAATATGATCCAAACGTCCAGTTGTTGCTTAAATGTTGGTTGACAAGATACCAAAGCTGAATTAGAGAGTAAGCTTTTGACTTAATATATAGCAGAATTGAAGAAGTATGTGACTCTGTTAAACGATTGTTCTTAAGGCCTTTTATTTCATTGTTTCCCTGTCTTCTTAATCATGTGTTAATTATTCTCTCTCTTTTGGTTGAACACCATTGAAATATTTTACGATGGTTGTCCATTTGTGCAACAACCTTTGGTATCGGGCCACGTGAAATGTTTCATGCTTTTTGACTCTTGGAGTTTTAGCCTTCCTAATAATTCTTTGGCTGTCAAGTGATCGCTGTATTCAGTATCCCTTACCAAGGCCAGTTGGGTATTTGGGTGATGTGCCATTGTAGATTCATTAACTCCATTGGATGTGCAACTATGCCATCTTACATAGTATTCTACTTGAATGCGGTTGTTTTGATTAAAAAAAATTCCTTTATCTCTATCATATTATGTTGAACAGATAATTGGAGTGTGAAAGCCATTAGGAGGAAGACAACTGGCACGGGAAGGATGAGGTATCTGCGTCACGTGCCTCGGAGGTTCAAGAGCAATTTCAGAGAAGGTATGTGATACTGTTCTGTACAACATCCTATGTTTAGTGTTTGGTACATGTAGTATACATCAAATCTACCGTTGTGAAGCGCCTGCATTAATTTGTTGTATGCTAACTTTAGCAGAAACAACTCAGTTGAGCTTTCAGTTTTTGCCTAAAGCCGTTGGATAATGCCCTGAAGTTGAGGGGTTTAACCGGCCTTCTACTTTTCGGATTCACTTCTGATTTTTCCTCTTATGATGTAGGTACTCAAGCTACTCCGAAGCAAAGGGCTGCAGTCGCTGCCACATTTTAATCTAGATTGGCATGCAACATAACTTGTCTCCTATGTGTTTCATCTAGATTTTGTTTGGTTGAGCTATGACTTATCATCCATTTGTTGTTAGTTTCTAGTCACAATGTTTCACTTCATGTATTCTGATACCAAAGTTTTGCTATCTGGAGGCCCTCATCAGGAAAAGTTGTGCATTGCTGCCTGTGGCTTTACATTACAATCTAGTTCCTGCTTCCATAGTTGATTGTTTGGTGTGTGAAATATTTGTGCTCGTATCGGTAATTGGTAAAGAGGTACAGGGCGAAAGGCCATGGACGAGAGAATTGTATCTCAAAAAAAAAACTGGAGGATTACTCGAGTAATATTGCTTCTTGCCAGTTTTGTACGATCTGGCATTTGAGTCCTGAATGCATGATGTGATGAGCTCTGAGGCGGATGTTGAATCCTACTTATCTCCCACATATCTTGTTATTGTTATTTAATACAGAACATATTTTTGGACTGGCCTACAAGTTTACATCATGCTATAGTTGCAAGTCTCTTACCATGATATATCAGATTCCTGTTAATAGGATTATGTGGTTTTATTTTTTCAATTTTTTTTCTGTTGTTTTTTGTTTTGTTATGTTTTTTCTCTCTCTCTTTTTTTTTTTTTTTTTTTTTGGGGGGGGGGGGGGGGGGGGGGGGGGGGGGGGGGGGGGGTCCACCGTACTGCTGGGTATAATAATAATTAAATACAAAATACACTTCCCCAAATTTAATGCAGAAAGGAAAAGAAAGAAAGAAAATTTATTCCGATTCTTTGTTTTTAACTTCTCACCCTTGATCATCCTTATCTTCTTGTTACTTTCAACAAATTCAACTTATTCAAAAACTTAAATTACTCCAGGGTGGAAACCGTGATTTGCTTGTAAAGAAGTAGAAGAGAGAGAGTGTTATTTGTATTACTTGATGTTGATTGATAGTTCACTTATATATATAATGCACAACTCATTATTTTGGCACATGAGCCTAAGAGACAATACACTACATCCAAGAGACATCACGGTAAACTAAAAGAGCACACAGTAACCCAAGAGTCACAATAGTATACTAATTAATATCTTAACACTCCATCTCAAACTCAAGGTGGGTCAAGCAACGAGAGTTTGAATAAGAAATACTGAAGTTAAGCCTGTGTTTGTGCCTGGGTAAAAATATCAGTCACCTGATTTTTTGAGGAAAGATATAGAAGGGAAATCCTAAGGGAAATCCTTTGAGCATCATGTTCTTGACGAACTAAGTGACAGTCAACTTTGATATACGTTGTACGTTCATGAAACACTGGATTTGTAGCAATATATATGACACTTTTGTTGTCACAATATAGCAAAGTATGAAGAGGTACAATTACACCCATATCAAGTAATAGAGTACACAACAATTTTAGTTCTGCTACAGTTTCTGCAATGGCACGATACTCAGCCTCGGTATTAGATCTGGACACAGTGGCTTGTCGTTTGCTACGCCGAAAAATAAGAGAAGAACAAAGGAATATGCAATAACTAGTAGTTGAACGACGAGTATTAGGATCATTAGCACATCCTACATATAAGGATCCATATAGTGAGAGAGAAGACTGCGAGGAGAATAACAGAGGTTGTTGTTGAGTACTCTTAACATAGCATAACAAGCGACGGAGAGCATTGAAATGTGTTAGTTGTCGCATTGACAAATCGACTTAATACATGTACGGCATGAGCAATATCCGGCCGGGTGATGGTGAGGTAAACAAGAGCACCAACAAGCTCTCGGTAACGTGTTGGATTTGGAAGAAGTTGCCCATCATCTCGTCGTAACTTTAAATTTAGCTCCATAGGAGTAGAGACAGGAGACAATGTGGAAACCTATGAGTCTGCAAGAGTGGCTCGTGCAAGAATGTCGGAGATATACATCTGTTGAGAAAGAAGATATCCTTTGGAAGAGTATGCAACCTCAATGCCCAAGAAATATCTAAGATAACTAAGATCTTTCATCTAAAACTGTTGCTGTAGAGTCTTTTTGAGTGAATCAATGGCAGCAATATCATTCCCCGAAATGATCATGTCATCTACATAAAGAAGTAAAATGACACAACAATGCGATGTCTTCCAATGAAACATAGCATAATTAGCCAGACTCTCTTGAAAACTGGCTGTGATGAGAGATTGACGAAATATTCTCAAAATAAGCACGTGGTGCTTGTTTAAGACCGTATATAGCCCTACAAAGACGGAATAAATGACCAGAAGGAACCTGAACTCCATGAGGATGTTGCATATATACCACTTCAACTAAATCGCCATGTAGAAAGACATTCTTTACATCCATTTGATAAAGAGGCCACTGCCGTATTACAACAACAATAATAAGTGTGCGGATGGAATTCATTTTGGCAACATGAGTAAATGTTTCTTCATAATCGATACCATACTCTTGAGAAAATCCTCGAGCTACAAGACGAGCTTTGTAGCACTTAATTGATCATCTGACTTGATTTTGATCTTATAGATCCACTTGCAACTGATTGGACAAACATTGGTAGTCAATGGTACTACATCCAGGGAGTTAGTTGGTTAGATAGAAATCCTCTAGTTCTTCTTGCATTGCTTGTTGCCACTCAGGATATTTGACTGTCTCGAAGTATGATTTAGGTTCATGAAAAGAATGAATAGTAGAAAGAAATGCTGTAAATTGTGGAGAGTAAAAATTTGTTGCAGGACAAGCATTGCGAGCTGGCATATGGTAGCTTCTTAGTGGGGTTCTACGAGGAGGTGGTGGATCAACCAATGTCATCGATGATGCAGGTGTGGAAGAATTTGCTAGAGTTTCTTGTGAATCAACCATTGGTGTACTAGTAAGATCATGTGATGAATGTGTATTGGTAATATTTCCTGTTTAGACCGAGGGAGAAATGTTGATAGGAGGAGGATACACTGTGATTGACATATTTTGTTTTGATTTCGAAGGCATATAATGAAGAAATGACAAATCTATGTCAGACTATTGTGCATAGTAAGAAACATTCTCAAAGAAGGTGACATAATGTGCTATACGAAGTCTTCGGCCAATTGGATCATAACATCGATAGCATGTACGTGAAGAACTATACCATAAGAAAAATGCACTTTATAGTTCGGGGTGAAAGTTTATTACGTTCGTGTGATGGAAGTAAAGGAAATCACACACACCCGAAAGTACTAATCAAGTTGTAATCAAAGGCTTTGTTGTATAAACGTGAGTAAGGACGGTCATTATGTGTAGCTGAAGAAGGGGTGACATTAATGAGCAGATTAGTTGTTAGCAAGGCTTCAACCCAAAATTTCTTTGGAACATATGCAGAGAAAAGTAAGGCTCTAGTCGTGTTCATAATACGTCTGTGCTTTTGTTCAGCTACTCCATTTTGTTCATGTGTGTGTGGGCATGATTATTGAGCTAGAATACCATGTGATTTCAAAATAGATTGCATGTCATGAGAATTATGTTCTCGTGCATTATCAGATCGAAATATCTTGATGCGTTTATTGAATTCTGTGTGAATTATATTTGTGAAGTCAATGTCTATTTGAATGATTTCAGATCTAGTATGCATAAGATAGACCTAAGTGAATAGTCGTCAATAAAACACACGTAATATTGATAACCACCCATAGAAGGCAAAGGTGATGGGCCCCAACTATCTGAATGTATGAGATTAAATGGTGCAGAAGAAGTATGAAAACTGGATGCAAACGATAAAGCAGATTGTTTTGCTAATTGATATGTAGTGCATGGTGAAAAATATGTAAATTTAAAGGATCTTAGCACGCCAGATTTAGATGATGTATAAGACGAGAACCAGAAATATGACCTAATCGACGATGCCATAGATCTGAAGTGGAGAGCCAAAAACATGTACGAAGGTAAATGACGATAATGCAGCTGATAGATACCATACACTCTACACCCTACACCAATCTTCTTACAGGTTTGATCCTGCACGGTACAAGAAGTAGTGATGAATGTAATTGTACAACTAACATCAACTAATTGGCTAATAGAGATTAGTTTCATGGTTAATTATGGAATATGTAAGACAGAGGAGAGGGCTAGCCTACCAGATGGATCAGAAATAGGACTAATATCATCGACTTGGTTGACAGGAAGACGAGTACCATTGGCCGTATGAATATATAATGAAGGTGAAGCAGATGAACAATTTGAAAAGACAGAATTATCAAAATTCATGTGATGTGAGGCACCTGACTCAAGTATCCATGGAGTAGAGATGCAAGGATTTGTAGATATGACTATGTAGTCAGAACCGGTTGGTCCCACATTAAAACTAATTTTCTGTGTGGCAGTTAATAAACAACCAAAGTTAGCAATAGAGGAAGACATCTCAATGATATAGAGAGATCAGGGTTGTGGATCTGATGAAGCACAGAAGGTGGTGTTTGAAAACTGGTGATTGGAGTTAGATGCTGATCAACCCACTACTGAAGTCGGACTGATCTCGGGTCAGGATAACAGGCAGAAGTCGGACTGATCTTTAGCCGACCTTGTTGTAAAAAAAATCGTAGGAAGTTTAAGAAGAGGAGGAAACCCTTCTTAGAGTTCGATTCGGTCGCCTCCGTCAAAGTCCGATCGGAATCTGAGGGGGACCGGTGATCGACAGGCTATAGTGACTGAGAACCCTGATCGAACTGATGAACAGATTGAGTCTGCTTCAGTTTTGTCTCTGGCTTTGAAGAGGAGTATAGGAGTCGTTCTGGGGTTAGGGCTTTTGATGGTGAAGACGGTGACTTTGGTTGTGCTGGTAGTCTGAAGGAAGTGGGTGGTAGCTAGAATCATGGTTTTGACTTTTGGGCTTTTGTTTCTTGTGGAGTGTGGATTGCTGAGGCCGAGATCGAGTGAGAGGAATGCGATTGAACTGTTTGATTTTAGAGACATGTGATTGGTTTCTCCGATCAGAGAAGTTGAAGATCATCGGAATTCTGAGGGCTTGAATTTGAGGGGCTGTATTTTTCTTGAAAGGAGGGATTTTGAGATATCCGAGGCTTTGCCGCAACGACTAGGAGCCCGGTAGAGAGGAATACGCGATTGGAGAACATGTGATGGAGGATTTGGAATTTGGCCAGGAAGAAGAATCAGATTGAGGGTGAAGAGGCTTAGCGCATGTCAAAACGCCGACTTGAACGAGAAAAATCTAGGCGAGATGCAGCCAGGGGCGGAACTACATTCAATTTGCCCTGGGCAGCTGCCCAGGGCAAAACACTAAAATAAAATTATTTAGTACACCCATAACATCAGTTCCAAATATCCCAGCGGTTTGGGCGTCGCTCCATCAACTGAGCTTGTAGGGTTCGAGTCCCAGTGGACCCAGAAATGGGGATTCTCGGCCTAATTTAGATCACTTAATTTTTTCTATAAATACCAATAAAACCTTTTGTTAAAAATCCCAAAATACCCTCATCTTCCTTAGCAAGTTAAAGCTTATAAGACGGAGGGAGGCTGGCCGCTGGCACTCGGTGAACAAGGACGAGGGAAAAAAAGAGTTCTCTTTCTTCGTTGTTTAATCCTGGATGGAATGCTCTCTTTCTTAGATTTTGAGATTCATATTCTCTCACAGTTCTGAGTATTTATAGATTCTTCACAGTTCCTTTTAAAGGGTGCATTTCACGGACCTAGAGTATTTAGAGATTCTTGGATTGTAATAATTCTAACAAGAGGATTTATATATCATTTACTCAGTATTCTTGGATTTTAAGAATTCTAACACGAGGATTTATAGATCATTTACTCAGTACAAACAAAATCATCTTATTCTCTCAAAATCCAACCGTTTTAGAGATACTTGGATTTTAAGAGGAATTAAAGATCCTTAACTGAGAACTGTGAAGAATTCTAACAAGAGATACTTGGATCATTCACTCAGTTCAAACAATATTTTACATTTTACTTCTTGTGTACATTAGATACATAATTTGTATTTTAAAGTGCTTTGTATTTCGTTTCATATACTGTTTCTTTGTGCTCTTTCTTTTATTTTGATTTTGATTCATATGCTACTGCATCACATAGGGACGAGACTGTGTAAGCTTGCCTAGGTAGCTCAGGGAAACCAAAAAACCCTTTGCTATTGTAAAATCACCATCTCTCTCTGTAACTCCCTTTTCTCTCTAACCCCGACTCTCATTTATCTCTAAATTAATGTAAAAAAAATTCTATATCAATTATTATTTCCCGATGATTGTGTGCATATATGTATTAATGTTAAAATTTTAATTATTACTTTGTTTATCAAATGTTATTTTCGTAGGCATGCATGTCTATATATATGATACTATTTTGTCATCTTAAATAGACATTTTATATGTTATATATCATATTTTACATTTATGTATAATACTATTTTGTAGATATTATTAATAAATAATTAAAGCATATTAACGTTTCATTTTTTTTTGTATTTTAAAAAAAAAATTCTTTACATCATTTTATTTTCGCCCAGTGCAAAAAAAATTCCTGGTTACGCCACTGGATGCAACTGCTGATATGTCAGAAGACCTTTCCGAAGGCGAGAGAGGCGATGTTGTTGTGATTGATAACATGGATCGAGATTTGTTCAAGCCGCGATCAAATGAAAGGATTAATTTTGCAAACCGATATGAGAGGCTCTGATACCATGTCAACAACCAGAAGAGGGAATATGATTTTTGTATTACTTGATGTTGATTGATACAATTGTGTTCCTTCATATATATATACTAGTCATAACCCGTGCCCGCGGACACGGTTCATTTTAGATTTTCACTCGCGAAATGTTTGTTCCCAAAAAATTATTTCCACAGCCAAAATTTAAACGAACAACAAATTAGCGTAAAAATATTTAGTGGCACGAGTACCTTCGGCACAGAACAACAATTTCGGCGTAGGACAACAATTTCGGCGCGAAACAACCAATTAGCGTAAAAAAAATTTAGCGGGGCGCCTTCGGCGCGGGCGCTGGCAAAAAATTTAACCCGGGCCAAAAGAGAAACGCTCGAAAATGAATGGAGAAAGTGCAAAGTGTGGGTGTGTGTAGGGTATTATGGTAAAAAGTGAAATGAGAAGGGGTTTTTAGCAAAAAGGGGAAAGTGGCTGTATTCTGTTCAAATGTAGTGATTGTGGATGTTTTTTTTGAATTAAATCTTGACCCCTGAATGTAAAGGACATGTATGCATCCTAATCGTTGTTGGTGACTGAGACTTGTCCCAGTAAGCACTAGGATTCAAAAAAAGTGGTGTTTTAATTTATATACTAGTCATAACCTGTGCCCGCGGGCACGGTTCATTTAAGATTTCCCCAGCGAAATCTTTGTGCACCAAAAAATTATTTCTACAGCCAAAATTTAACAGAACAATAAATTAGCGTAAAATTATTTAGCGGCACGGGCACCTTCGGCGCGGAACAACAAATTTGGCGCCGGTGTTTTCGACGCAGAATAACAAATTCGGCGCGGAACAACAAATTTGGCGCACGCACCTTCGGCGCGGAACGACAAATTAGCGTAAAAAATTTAGCAAGCTAATTTGTTGTTCCGCTAAATTACGCTAAATTCTTTATTTTGTTTAATTTAATGGATCATGCTTCTTCACAATCTTTCCCAATGCACTTCTAACTTCAAAGTTTAGGTTACCAAGGCACCTTCCCCCCAAAATTTAATCTCCATAATCTTTCCCACGGCACTTCTAATTTCAAAGTTTTGGTTCGCAAGACACTTTCCCCATCAAAATTTAAGTTTTTCCACTAAAATTTTCACAAAATCCAACATCAAACCATTGATTTACCAAGATCAAATCTCAGCCACTCTTTATCTTGTCTTAGTCAGCCCTAGAATTCAAAAAACGTTATCAAATGTATAATAGACTAGTCATAACCCGTTCCCGCGGGCACGGTTCATTTAATATTTCACCCGCGAAATTTTTGGTCCCCGAAAAATAATTTTCACAGCCAAAATTTAACAGAACAATAAATTAGCGTAAAAATATTTAGCGGCACAAGCACTTTCGGCGCGGTCGTCTTCGGCGAGGAATAACATATTCGACGTCGAACAATAAATTTGGTGCACGCACCTTTGGCGCGGGCGCCTTTGGCTCGGAACAACAAACCTCAGGGGTTTTTACGCTAATTTGTTGTTCCTCTAAATTGTTTTACGCTAAATTTTTTATTTTGTTTAATTTAATGGATCATGCTTCTCCACAATATTTCCCAATGCACTTTTAATTTCAAAGTTTATGTTTCCAATGCACTTTTCCCTCCAAATTTAATCTCCACAATCTTTCCCAATGCACTTCTAATTTCAAAGTTTAGGTTCCCAAGGCACTTCCCCCCCAAATTGAATCTCCATAATCTTTCGCAAGACACTTTTTATTTCAAAGTTTTGATTCACAAGACACTTTTCCAAACAAAATTTAAGTTTTTCCACTAAATTTTTCACAAAATTCAATCTCAACCATTGATTTACCAAGATCAAATCTCACCCACTCTTTATCTTGTCCTAGTCAGCCCTATATTTTAAAAAACGTTGTGAAATGTATAATAGACTAGTCATAACCCGTGCCCGCGGGCACGGTTCATTTAAGATTTTCCCTTGCGAAATCTTTGTTCTCCGAATTTTTTTTCAAAGCCAAAATTTAAAAGAAAAACAAATTAGCTTACAATATTTAGCGGCACAGGCGCCTTCGGCGTGGGTGCCTTCGGTGCGGAACAACAAATTCAGTGCATGCGCCTTCGACACAGAACATCAAATTCAACGTGAGTGCCTTCGGCATAGAACAACAAATTCGACGTAAAACAACAATTTCGACGCAGGTGCCTTAGGCGCGGAACAACAAATCAGCATTAAAAAATGGCGCGGGGTCCTTCGGCGCGGAACAACAAATTCAGCCTATGCGCCTTCGACACAGAACACCAAATTCGACGTGGGTGCCTTCGGCGCAGAACAACAAATCAGTGTTAAAAAATTCCGCGCGGGCGCCATGTGCCGCCATATACATATAAGCCGTGCCCGTGGGACACTGTTCATTTAAAAATCTTGGACCCACTAATTTTAAACAAACATCAATAATTATTAGTTTCTCCTGAAATATCAGCAGATGGGATCGAAATTTTTCAGGGATTTGCAACGCGGATCAATGAGTTGGCAGCATCTCCCGCGTTAATTCTCCCACAGCTCGCGTTCATTACCAAGATGAGATTGTGTGTGCACAACATTTTTTCATTACTAATATTAAAAGGCTATTCCTAATTTCAATGTTTTTGTATATTCCCAACAAATTTCTCTTCAACCCAAAAATTTCCCTCCGAAACTTGATGTGACATTGCCACATAGGACAAATTCAAAATCTGCCCTCAATTGTAATATAGATAATACACAGCTCATTATTTTGACACATGAGCCTAAGAGACAGTATACTACACGGCCAAGAGACATCACGTTAAACTATGGGACCACACATGAACCCAAAAGTCACAATATTATACTAATTAAAATATTAACATTGATGTTGATCATCCCTGCAAGAAACTGCTCAATAGTCATGCTTAATTACAAATATGATAAACCGGCATCACGTGGAGTGAAAATTTGATGACCTCTACAATAACCCAAACAATAACCTCCCAATAGAGAGACGACACGTGGCACTTAATTTGGTTTTTTCTATTTCCTTCGTCAAAACTGGTTAGGGGCGGAAATGTAAATTCACAACATTATATAACACAGTTAAATAATATATCCTATTTGATTTGGTCAAAATATAACATTGGCGTCAAAAAATAACATCGGCGTCTTCTTCAAAAAATAACACAGTATTAAGCACCAAGTTTTATAATGTATGGAGTTGAGAATTTATGAAACAAAAATTGCAGGCCTGCATCAGCAGTAAGTGGACAATCAGCAGCAAGAGGAGTTTATTTTGCACAAATCATGGAAAACATGGAAAACAAGTAATATATGCGATGTCCTGAATCTCCTGATGTAAGCTGGACGCTAATGCATTTATGGAACCAAGATACTAATCAACCTTTCTGATGGCTTCACTCGCAGGCCTCGTGCCTCGTGCCATTGTCTTCAACCTTTAGATCGTGCCAAAACGCAATCGATTCCATAGAATACAATCTATGAGCATGCTTCCAACTTTTATCTAATTTGGCTCATTATTTGGCAGGAAACAAATATTCTATCGGCCATCAATGACAGAATAGAATGAGAATGGCTAATTGAAGTTTCGGCAGAATTTCATGGAGTCAAGCGAGTAACACTATTTATCAATATTTAGATATCATCTTGGGACACTGGGTTCTTCGTCGCCGGAGGAGAGATGCGGCGGCGTTTTTGGCGTCGAGCGCGGGCTAGAAGAAAAAAGACGACGGCGGCGGCGGCCACTCCGAGTGTGGAGGAGAGAGGCGGCGGTTCGTCGCTGGAGGTGAGAGGCGGCAGCGGTTTTCGGTGTCGAGCGCTGGCTGGGAGAAATAAGACGGCGGCGGCGGCCACTCTGAGCGTGGAGGAGAGAGGCGGCGGTGGTTCGTCGCCGGAGAAGAGAGGCGGCGGCGGTTCGTTGGCGGAGGAGAGATGAGTGCAGAGGATTTCGGCGTCGTTTGGAGGAAAAAGAATACACAGTTAAAGAATAAGTGATTATTAGTAGGTTATTTAATTTGTTGAATTTACCTTTCTGTCCTTAACCCAGTTTTGAAAAAGGAAAAAGAAAAAACTAAAATTAATTTATTTTGTGACACTTGTCACGTGTTTATTGGAAGGTTATAGAAGGGGTTATACTAAGGGTCATCAAATTATTTCTCCATCACGTGAGTCCTTAAAATATTAACTTAATGCATAGATGCGTTGTTCTTTTAATTTATTCTCAAACACAAATATAGAGAGGCAAATCACGTCAAAGACACTTATAAGATGTCACATACAGGACTACAAAGCTTTCAGTCACCATCAGATACCAACCAATCTTCAGAGCTGAGCCCTCTTCTTCACCCTCACCATCAGCCCATTCTTCATGTGCAGAATTATTGACAGCTTGGGCTCAACAACGTGGCCTTCAGCCAACTCCACGTCGAAGTTGAGTATCATGGCGGCAGCCACAGCCTTCATCTGAGTGAAGGCCATCTCCTTCCCCAAGCAGGTCCTCGGACCGCAGTTGAACGACAGGAACTTGTAGGACGGCTCGTGCCTCAGCCCCCCTCGCTCCGATATCCACCTCTCCGGCCTGAACTCCATGCAGTCCTTCCCCCAAACCCCCTCCATCCTCCCCATCGAGTACGTCGAGAACAAGATCTTCTGATTGGCCCGGGCCCTCACGCCGCTCGGCAGCGTCTCGGCTTGGATCGGCCTTTTGTGCTCGAACGGAACCGAAGGGTACAGCCTCAACGACTCCAACATGGCCGCGTGCAAGTACACCAACTTGGCTACCTCCTCGTCCGGACGCTGCGTCATCTCGTCGAGGATCTTCGACTTCACGCGTGGGTTGTTGGCCAAGAGCCAGAAGAGCCACGACAGCGCCACCCCCGTTGTGTCCCTCCCTCCCACCATGAAATTCACCGCCGTGTCCCTGAGAAACCTGTCGTCGTCTCCCTCCCTCGCGTCCTCGATGTATGACGTCAGCAAGTCGTCGCCGAAAATTCCCTCTTCTTTCCTTTTCCGCATGTTTTCGGCCACGAAGTGGTCCATCACCCGCCTCGCCTCGATCAGTTTCCTCTCCTTGCCGATCTTTAGCCATCGCATCGCCTTCCAGCAGGAAGGCGGCACGATGTGCCGGAGGAAAACGGCCTCCATGGCGTCGTCCATCGCGCGCGCGAACGGGATCGTCGGGAATCCCTCCGACAGGCAGCCCGGATCGACCCCGAACACCAAGTTGCAGGTCGTGTCGAAAGTTAGCCTCAGAAAAACGTCCTGCAGGTCGAACGCGTCCCCTTTCCGAGCCAGCTCGCTCAGCAGAGGAACCAGCCCCTTCTCCACCTTCTCTCGGCTGCACCTGCCGATGAATGCTCGAAACTTCTTGCTGTGCATCACGCCGATGGATCTCTTCCTCTGGCTCTTCCACGGCTCGTGGTCGACGGTGATGATGCCGTTGCCGAAGATGTCAAACATCTCCGTGAACTCGTCGCCCTTTGGGTAATTGGCGAAGTTGACGTTGAACACGTGGTTGACGTTGGCAGGGTCGCACGTGAGCAAGAAGCCCATGCCCAGCAGCCACGGGTCGCGGAACTCGAACGTGCATCCGGCCTCCCGCAGGACGTCGGTCACGTATTCGTGCAGGCGGTCGATGTTTGCGACGATGGCCGGAAGCATCCCGACGACCGGCCAGTTGACCGGAATTAAGGATTTCTTGGTTGATTGGCAGGAGAGGAAAACACAAAAGAAGCAAGCAATTGCGAAGATAATTTCAGGGTAGGAGAGCAAGAGGCCTACTAGGGCTGAAGCCATTGCTTCGAATTCTCTGATGACGATAAGAGCTTATCTGCTTCTGTTTCTGTTTCGTTGCATGTATATATAACGAAGGAATGCTACTCGCACCCTCCATTTTACTCACGCACAACCACTTTATTTACACGTTTGCCATTCTTTTATTCGTCAGGTACAACCACCTATTCCTCTTTTTCCCCCCTCTGGGATGGTTTGAAGTGTGCGAAGGGAGTGATCATATAGACATGATTCGTCTTCATTGGTATGAAAAATTAGTATTATATGGATTCAATCGACCCATAGTTAATCTCCGATCAGGGCAAGAGATGAACTTGTTATAAAAAGTCTCATCCAAAAGTTAATTATGGGATATTCGCATATACATGACTCAAGGTTCTAAGGTGTAATGTGGTTTGACTCCGTATCTGTTTACGTGTGTTTTCTCACCGCTGAATTGTTGACCGGAGGGTGTGAGGTCAACACGGTCAAGGGAGACACACGGGACCTCTGAGATGTCGTAGCTGTCAAGTGAGAGGGAGATGACCCTTGGGGTCGATCGATGGCACGTTCACTTGAGTAGAAAGGCACGGATACGTTCTCTGGTGCGCCGAGGGGTAGCCTCGACCGGATGACAACCTCCGGGATCGGTTGAAGGCGGAGTCGCTTGGTGAGAGACGCTCGGATTCTCGCGTCGGCGGGATGACAACCTCCAGGATTGGATGTGCATAAAGACCCCTTCCAGCAGCTGGAAGAGGGGAAATACTAGGCCATGAAGTGCCTTATCTAAGTGCTATCGGCGCACTCCTTTACCTGGATAATTACACTCGTCCTGACATAGCATTTGCAGTCAACCTACTAGCCAGATATAGTGCTGCACCTACACAGCGGCACTAGGCCGGAGTTAAGTATCTTCTGTGCTACCTCCAAGGGTCCATGGATTTAGGTCTATTCTACAGGAAAGAGGCAACAACAGGTTTAGTTGGTTATGCTGATGCAGGCTACCGGTTCGATCCTCATACAGAGGAGTCTCGGACCGGATGCATGTTTACCTATGGCGGCACTGCCATATTATGGAGATCTGTGAAGCAGACCATGGCGACCGTCTCATCCACTCACTCGGAACTTCTAGCGATCCATGAAGCAAGTAAAGAGAGCTTCTGGCTACGTTCCGTGATCCAGCACATTCTCACCTCCACCGGCCTGCTGACCGGCGTTCTTGCACCTACAACACTCCATGAAGACAATGCAGCATGTATAGCCCAGCTACATGACAACTACATCAAGGGCGACAAGACGAAGCATATCTCTCCCAAGTTCTTCTGGACGCATGACCTTCAGAAGCAAAACAGATTGAGGTACAGAAGATCCAATCATGCAACAACTTGGCAGATTTGCTTACCAAACCCATGCATACTAATATCTTTGAGAAACTTGTATATGAGATTGGGATTAGAAGAGTAAGAAAATGTAAACTCGGTCAGGATGAGAGGACTATGAATGTATAGATACATATGAGACTGATGTATAGATTCATAGGAAATCTGCAAGGCTGAAGCTTGGTCAGATGAGGGGGAGTCAGCTGCAGAGTTGTACTCTTTTCCCTTGGATATTGGGGTTTTCCCACAGGGTTTTCCATTGTCAAGGTTTTGACGAGGCAACCTCGTTGACTCTGAATCCTAAGTATCCCCTCATAGACACATCCCTAAAACTGGGGAAGTTGTGGAGAAACTGTTCATTATTTAACAAGATAGTCATTCTAACTCGGATCCTGAAGAATCAATCTCTTATTCAATACTGGTTGGATAAGGGGAAGTGTTATGAATAGGCCCATGAAACCCATTGGGTATCCGGCCCATAGGGGTGCTGATAGTACATGCACCCATACTCATAGGGGTGCTGATAGCATTTCTCTATATATAATACACATCTCATTATTTTGGCACATGAGCCTAGGAGCCTAAGAGACAGTACACTACACGGCCAAGAGACATTACATTAAACTACGGGACCACACATGAACACAAGAGTCACAATATTATACTAATTAATATCCTAACATTGATGTTGATCATCACGGTAAGAAACTGCTCATTAGGCCTGCTTAATTACAAATATGGTAAACCCGGCATCATGTTCATTTTTTAAATATTAACTTAAAGCATATATGCGTTGTTCTTCTAATTTATACTCAAACACAAATATAGAGAGGCAGATCACATCAAAGACACTTATAAGATGTCACATACAAGCTCAACAAAGCTTTCAGTCACCATCAGGTACCAACCAATCTTCAGAGCTGAGTCCTCTTCTTCACCCTCACCATCAGCCCATTCTTCATGTGTAGAATTATTGAAAGCTTGGGCTCAACAACATGGCATTCAGCCAACTCCACGTCGAAGTTGAGTATCATGGCGTCGCCCATCGCGCGCGCGAACGGGATCGTCGGGAATCCCTCCGACAAGCAGCCCGGATCGACCCCAAACAACAAGTTGCAGGTCGTGTCGAAAGTTAGCCTCAGAAAAACGTCCTGCAGGTCGAACACGTCCCCTTTCCGAGCCAGCTCGCTCAGGAGATCAGGAACGAGCCCCTTCTCCACCTTCTCTCGGCTGCACCTTGCGATGAATGCTCGAAACTTCCGGCTGTGCATCACGCCGATGGCTCTCTTCCGCTGGCTCTTCCACGACTCGTGGTCGACGGTGATGATGCCGTTGCCGAAGATGTCCAGCATCTCCGAGAACTCGTCGCCCTTTGGGTAATTGGCGAAGTTGACGTTGAACACGTGGTTGACGTTGGCCGGGTCGCACGTGAGCAAGAAGCCCAGGCCCAGCAGCCACTTGCCTATAATATATCACGTTAGACCTGGATCTAGCATCAGAGCGATCCTAGGTTCTTAGATCATAGATTTCCTATCAATATTAATATATGTAGTTTGGTTAACATTATTGTCAACTTTCTCCATGTTTTATGATGTTCCTAAGTTTCTATCTACTATGACGTCTTTACTTTCTCTTAACCTGTTTCAGTCTATCTAATTTGGACAGAATAATTGTTATTGAGCTCGTCTGAGATTTCACCAAAAAAAAAAAAGGGTTTTTCTCATATTAGTCCCTTAAATTTTGTGTATTTTGATATTAGTCCATTAAATCTATGTAATTTGATTTTAGTCCCTTAAAGGGACTATTTAGGTTAAACATTAAACATTTAAGGGACTATTTAGGTTAACAAAAGGGACTATTTAGGTTAACAAAAGGGACTATTTAGGTTAACGTTAAACATTTAAGGGACTAAATTCAAATTACAAAGATTTAAGGGACTAATATCAAAATACACATAATTTAAGGGACTAATATGAGAAAACCCCAAAAAAAAAACGATGGTCCAAGTCTGGCATTACGTCTCCTTTTCATTTGGAGTTTGGTTATAACAAGGTAACCCCTGAAATTGAATAATGATAGCTTGTATTTGGGTGTTAGATCTCGAACCTAGAACCACCGAAATTTAGTTCTCATCAAAATCTTGGATTTGTGCCTGGCGGGTGCACGCAAATTGGGTCTCGTTTGCATCTTTTCACCATTTTAATTTTGTTTGGCCCTGATTATTATTTTTGTTTTGTTATGTAATATTACTAGCAAATGCGCGTGCCTGGAGGGCACGGCGAAGGTCGTCTTCCGGGTGTGAAACCGAGGGGACAGCCGGTTCACGTACGAAATGGCGACGGGGCAGTCGTTTCCCGAGCGCAAGAACGACGGGGACAATTGTCTCACAGACACAATGCATTGTCCACAAGGTGATCAATGCGGGGCAGCGGGTAGCTGTCCTTGGGGCAAGCTTTGTTGAGATCGCTGAATTCTACACACATCCGCCACTTCCCGCTGGACTTTTTAATCATCACGACTGTTAGGGTTGAATTTCTGCTGATATTTGTTGGCATTAGTGGCACTATAGATGGAGAGATCTGTTTGAGGAATCAGAAGTGTTTTTGAGCAGATTGAGTAGTAATGTTGAACATAATGTCGTTCAACAAAATGTTCAACATTCGGGAGCTGGAATTCATGTTCGTATACAGAAACACTGCTGTGGTTTCAGATCTGATTTGCTGCCTAAAATGACGTGGATTTCTGAATTGATTGTGGAATATCCGCTTGAGAGATTTCTGGAAAGCCCTTCCTAAATCTGTTGCTAAATTGAAGGGATGTTGGGTTGAAATAGAAAGAGAATATCTCGTAGATTTGTTGGTTGAGAAGATTATTTGCTGCCGATCTTTTTATTGTTGTTGCTGTTTCCAGAAGATTTGAAAGAATCATTTCCTATCTTGGTTCAGTTAATTGTGGGTGAGCTGGAGATATATTTGGAAGCTATTATCTCTTGTTGGTTCGGTTGAAAAGAATCATTTCCTATTGTTGATTCGGTTGGAAAGAATCTTGCTCGGTTGGAAAGAATCAGTATTGTTGCAATTGAAAATCTGTTGGAGATATAATTGGAAGTTGCTATCTCTCGGGATTTGTTATTGAATTTGTTAGAGAGATTTTCGCCCGCAATTATTGGTTGGAAGATCTTATTGAAGATATTGTGGAACCACTTGCCCAAAGTGATTCCTTAATTTGTGGACTGCCGATTCTGCACGTGATTTTTTGCGAGCGACCTTCCTTATCTACTCCGGTGATTGAGGGGGAGCGTGACTTGAACGGGTGTGCGGTTTTGCGGCGAGGGACGGTTTTTGCGAAAACTTGATCGAAGAACTCCGGGAGGAGGCCGACAGCTACGCACGTAAGATCAAGGGAGTTGATCTAGTCGGTGGTGCAAGGGGAGCTTGCGGGCAAGGGGAGCTTGCGGGCAAGGGGAGCTTGCCGAGAATACTCCATGGGTTGGTAGAGACCACCCATCACGGTTTGTATTGAGGGGGAGGTTGTTCATCCTAATAGAATCGCGATAATTAGTGATTGTACTCATTGATTATTTTAGTGGAGTATTCTGATTTCCTGGGCGTGGCCCCGCAGATGTAGGTGTGCGCACCGAACTGCATTACCAAGTTTCTTGTGTCACCTTGGTGTTGATGTGTGTTTAATCTTTGTGTTTTTCTATTATTCCTACGTACTGAACTCACAATTGGTATCAGAGCAGGTCACCCATGTTTCTTTGTTAACAAAGAAGGTGTGATCTTGGATTTCAGTACTTGAATCATGGCTACACGAGAAGGTGCCTCCGTTGTTCGTCCTCCACTGCTCACCGGTACAAACTACACTTACTGGAAGTCTAGAATGCGTATATTCATCAAGTCCATTGATGAGAAGGCCTGGATCGCTGTCGTTGAAGGATGGACACCGCCGATCGAAATTGACAAAGATGGCAAAGAACACCTCAAGCCGGCAAGAGACTGGAGTCGGATTGAAGAACATGCGGCCTTGTGCAATTCTAAAGCAACTAATGCTATTTTTTCGGCTGTAGATGAAGAGCAGTTCAAGCTAATCTCCACATGTGAGTATGCCAAAGAAGCATGGGATATTCTCCAGAATGTTCATGATGGAACAAGTACCGTAAAAGCTTCCAAACTCCAGATGCTAGCTTCTCAGTTTGAAAATCTAAAGATGTATGACAACGAGACTGTTGCCGAATTCAATGGGAGGTTGAGAGATATAGCTAATCAGGCCTTCCAACTTAGGAAGAAATATTCACAAAAGAAGTTAGTTGAGAAAACATTGAGATCTCTTCCAGACAAATTTTCGGCCAAAGTTGCAGCCATTGAGGAGGCCAGAAATACGTCCACCATGAGGCTGTATGAACTTATGGGGTCACTTCAGACCTATGAAATAAATCTGATGCAGAAGAACGTGGACAAAGTAATGGCCCTGGAAAAAGTAATGGCCCTGAAAGTTGAAGCTAGAGAAGTCTCTAAAGAAGATGATGTATCGGGTGTAGATGCGGATATTGCCGTGTTGACTAAAAACATCAGTAGAATGCTGAAGAAGATCAGTAGTAAAGGGAAAAAGAAAGGAAAAGGGATGCAGTGTAGAGTATGTAAAGGATTTGGGCATATACAGGCCGAATGTGCAAACACTCTGAAGAAGAAAAATGGGAAGTCCTCGACCAGTACCTGGAGTGAAGATGAGTCTGATAGGAGTGCTGAAGATGAGGAAATCGCCAGAAATTACATTGCCCTCGTAGCCTCTCAGAAGGAGCGACCTGATTACAACACTAACAGCCATGTTGAATCTGATGTTACAACATTACATACAACCTCAGCCAACAAATCAAACAGTATCAGATCCAGTGTTGCAACATCAGGTTCAACATCAGGTTCAACATCATCCGCAACTTCTACAACTGAATCTGAGTCTGAAATCGATAGCGATGAGGAAGTTAGTGACAATGATATCCGAAAAGCATACCAGATGATGTTTGAGAAGTGGGTGCAAATCTGCAATATCAACAAAGTCTTGAAGGTGGAGAATGAAAGACTGAAGAAAGAGAAGGAGGAGGTCAAAATTAAATGTCTGAAAGTTGAGGAAAATTGTAGAGAATTGGAAAGCAACTTCAGAAATGTTCTTCTCAGGGCAGAGAAAGCTGAATGCACATTGGATAAGTGGAATTCTGGGAAAGCAAAGCTGGATGACATCTTGAACATGGGTAAGATTTCAGGAGATCGCACCGGAGTGGGATACAATAGAGGAGCTTTCTATAATGTGTCTGCTGAAAGAAGAAGTCAAGTTACCAAAGAACTTGAAAGAATGGGCCAGCACAAGGAGCATG
This sequence comes from Scilla litardierei, assembly GCA_030789695.1. Classification (NCBI taxonomy): domain Eukaryota; kingdom Viridiplantae; phylum Streptophyta; class Magnoliopsida; order Asparagales; family Asparagaceae; genus Scilla; species Scilla litardierei. The sequence continues at coordinate 9,208,626 of CM061132.1, forward strand.
ATCAGAAGAAGCAGACTAGAGGCGTAAAAGGTGGTCGTCCTACATGTGCTTACTGCAAGTTCATAGGCCATACAGTGAGAAACTGCTTCAGTCGCATGCGACATTGGTCAGAAGGAAGAAATGTTAGATACCCTGATATGAAGATGAAGAAGCAATGGGTCAGAAAGTCTGAATTATACAGCAAGAACACTACAACTTCAGAGAAAGCATTTCATGTTGTGACTAATGTTGTAACATTAGATACAACACAGAACAATGTTGCAGCAGATGTTATGACACCAGACTCGACATCTCCCCTCGACAATCACTGTGAGCAACCTGCGCCAAAGTCTCATGAATCTTCCTCCAGAAATATCAGAGTACTATCTCGCTGCTCTACTCACTGCTCTTCCTCCGCCGGTGCCATTGGATCTTCACATGTACTCTCTGTCAACACCGCCGATGTTTTCAATTCTCCAACTACTTTTCGGCCCCTCAGAACTCGACTTCTACCCTGGACATCATTTCATTCGTCACCCTACTGTCAGATGTAAGGTATAGTGATCCCTCTCTTATTCCGCTGTGCCTGAGATTTTATTTGCTATTAAGAGAGACAGAGGAGCCTCTGGATGTGCCTCGGTTGAGTTTTTCTGAATTTTCGTTTGGAGTTGTTAGGCTAGCTAAAGGGGTGAGAATGTGGTGTCTTTTCTGAATAATTTGGCTGTATTTTTTGCGGTGATCAGTGCTCGGGTTGCTCTAATAAGGGGGAGAATGTGTTTTGGATTATTATGGCTCAAAGGGGGAGAATGTGTGGTTGACGCTTACTTTGGTTTGTGCCACATAATGCCAAATGGGGAGATTGTTAGGGTTGAATTTCTGCTGATATTTGTTGGCATTAGTGGCACTATAGATGGAGAGATCTGTTTGAGGAATCAGAAGTGTTTTTGAGCAGATTGAGTAGTAATGTTGAACATAATGTCGTTCAACAAAATGTTCAACATTCGGGAGCTGGAATTCATGTTCGTATACAGAAACACTGCTGTGGTTTCAGATTTGATTTGCTGCCTAAAATGACGTTGATTTCTGAATTGATTGTGGAATATCTGCTTGAGAGATTTCTGGAAAGCCCTTCCTAAATCTGTTGCTAAATTGAAGGGATGTTGGGTTGAAATAGAAAGAGAATATCTCGTAGATTTGTTGGTTGAGAAGATTATTTGCTGCCGATCTTTTTATTGTTGTTGCTGTTTCCAGAAGATTTGAAAGAATCATTTCCTATCTTGGTTCAGTTAATTGTGGGTGAGCTGGAGATATATTTGGAAGCTATTATCTCTTGTTGGTTCGGTTGGAAAGAATCATTTCCTATTGTTGATTCGGTTGGAAAGAATCTTGCTCGGTTGGAAAGAATCAGTATTGTTGCAATTGAAAATCTGTTGGAGATATAATTGGAAGTTGCTATCTCTCGGGATTTGTTATTGAATTTGTTAGAGAGATTTTCGCCCGCAATTATTGGTTGGAAGATCTTATTGAAGATATTGTGGAACCACTTGCCCAAAGTGATTCCTTAATTTGTGGACTGCCGATTCTGCACGTGATTTTTTGCGAGCGACCTTCCTTATCTACTCCGGTGATTGAGGGGGAGCGTGACTTGAACGGGTGTGCGGTTTTGCGGCGAGGGACGGTTTTTGCGAAAACTTGATCGAAGAACTCCGGGAGGAGGCCGACGGCTACGTACGTAAGATCAAGGGAGTTGATCTAGTCGGTGGTGCAAGGGGAGCTTGCGGGCAAGGGGAGCTTGCCGAGAATACTCCATGGGTTGGTAGAGACCACCCATCACGGTTTGTATTGAGGGGGAGGTTGTTCCTACTAATAGAATCGCGATAATTAGTGATTGTACTCATTGATTATTTTAGTGGAGTATTCTGATTTCCTGGGCGTGGCCCCGCAGATGTAGGTGTGCGCACCGAACTGCGTTACCAAGTTTCTTGTGTCACCTTGGTGTTGATGTGTGTTTAATCTTTGTGTTTTTCTATTATTCCTACGTACTGAACTCATAACGACGTTGGACAGCCAGTCCGGGCACCCGAGTTTCCGGATGAAGCCGACATCGCGGAGGCGTTCGACCTCCTCGGAGGCCGCCCTCCTCTTCTCACCTCACAGGTTCCGCTTCTTCTGCCTGACCGGCTTGAAGTTGTGGTCGGCGTTCAGCTGGTGCATGATCACCCGAGGATCCACGCCAGGCATGTCGTCAGGCGACCATGCGAAGACGTCAAGATTGGCCTCTAAGCACTCGACTAGCTCGCCTCTCATGCCAGGGGTCAGTTCGGACCCGATAGAGACGAATCTCCCCTCGACATTCGTGACAGGGATTAGCTCAGGCTCCTCCCTCGGAGTAGGCCTCGGCCCGGACCTTAAGTCAAGCGAGGCCATCGGATTGTCGTGTTCCTCGGCGGGTTCACTGTCGGCCAGCTAGTAGTAGATCTTCGGCTTCCTTGCGTCACCCTCGACTTGTCCGATCCCCCCGGGGTCTCGAACCTGATCATTCGGTGGAGAGTCGAGACCACCACTCCGATAGCGTTAAGGAGCGGCCGTCCGATGATCCCGTTGTAGGCTGACCCGATTCTCAGCGCCACGAACTCCATTGTCATGGTCACTGAGTCGGGCGGCTGCCCGAGCGTGACCGGGAGGCGGATAACCCTGATGATGGGGGTTGAATGGCCGGTGAAGCCCACAACGGGTCCCGAACTCAGCTTCAGGTCGACGTCCCGCAGCCCCATTTTCTCCAGAGTCGACATGACAAGGATATCGCACGAGCTGCCAGTGTCCACGAGCAGTCGCCTCACCATGGATGCGTCGATGACAGCGGTAACCACAAGTGCTTCGTCTGACCGCGATTCCTCCCTCGCCCCCGCCGTCGGACAGGTGGGGGTGGGGAAGCGTCTCTGGTCCCCACATCGAAGTCCCCCGCGTGGCCAGACCGGGGATAGTCAGAACCCCGGGGCCGTGGCATGCGCCGGGCGGTCTTGGTTCCTCCCCGCCGATCGTGGTTCGGCCCGGCTGCCGATGTTGGGGGCGCATCCCTCTTTTGGTGCGAATGGCGAAGTCGCGTCATGGCTCGTGTGGTTGTTTTTCGTGGGTGTTAGCTCGTTCCCGCAGACGGCGCCAGATGTTTACGGGTGTTTTCTCACCACTGACTCGTTGACCGGTAACTAAGCAGTCAACGTGGTCAAGTGACCGGTTGAGATCCCTCGGACACGCCGTGCTCACGTGAACTCAGCGTGGGATGGCGATGGAGACGAAGATGAGCGAGAGCCTTGGGCAGAGCGTCGGTCCTCGGTCGGTGCGGTGCGGATGGAAAGCCTCAGCTCTGTGGAATTCGCTCGGCCTCGGTGGGACGAGTGTCGAGGGGTAGCCTCAGTGCCTTGGCTATTGCTTGATCTCCGGTAGGTGGCAGTGCACGCTTGTAGCGGGTGGGTTCGTCTTGCGATGAGGAGTAGCCTCGGCGCCTCGTTCGGTTCCTTCCCGGACAGACGAGAAAACTCGTCAGGGGGGCCGGACCTTGGTTCCGACCAAGTCACCTCCAATGCCTTAGTCAGATCAAGGTCTGATAAGTGTCCGACGGGGTAGGTACGACTCGAGAGGAGATCGATACGCTGACCCTCAATCCGAACAAAGGAAGGAAAATAATGGCCAAAACAAGGTCGTTGACGGTGTACCTCCGCTTTTGATACCTGGGGTTCGATCCTTTCTCTTGGTCGTCCTCCTTGCACCTTTATGGAGCTTGGCCCACGTTTGCCCCCGAGCCATGTCTCCCCACCGGCCCCCCTACTCAAGCCCCCGTCATCCGCCCCTGTGATGGCGCCAGCGTGCGTCATGGGGGAGTCGATTACGGGATTTCTTTATGGGCATTAAGGCTCCGCGCCTTAGGGGGAGTGGTTCCCCAGCAATCGTGGGCTGGTCGTGCCTTTGTCGGGTGGGGGGTGATTCGAGATTGAGACTTCTTGTGGGCCTCGTGGAATGGGCCATGCCATCCTTGTGGGCCTCCTGCCCTTGATTCGGTCTCGGGCCTTTGGCTCTGGGGCCCGTCCAAATAGGCGTACCAGTTTTAAAAAAGCGTCGGGAAAAGTCCAGCATTTGCCTGCAATTTTCGGAAAGCACCGAAAAAAGCCCAACATTTACCAACATTCTTATAAACGATGGTAAAAGTCTAGCATTTGCTAGCGTTCTTATAAACGCCGGCAAATGTCGAAATACCAATAAACATTTGCCAACGTTTCTTTAAAACGTTGGCAAAAGCCATTTTTACTAGTGTGGACATGACAAGACGAAAGCTTTCAAAGTATTTGACCCAATAGAAAAGAAGGTGGTTGTGAGCCGAGATGTTCAGGTAAATGAAGAAAGTGCATGGGATTGGAACAACCAAAAGGAGGTGACGCAAAAGGAAGAAAATGGAGAACCATCAAACGCTGCACCGATAATGACACTATCAATTACTCAAATATCCGATGAAGAAGAAGAGTCAAGACAACCGAAGATGCGAAGTTTGCAAGCGATATACGAGTCGACAAGCGAAGTACACCTGGTATGTCTTTTGGCAGATGCTGAAAATATTATTTTTGAAGATGAAGTGAGAGATAAGAAATGGCAAGCCGCAATGGATGAAGAGATAAAGGCTATCGAAAGAAATGAAACTTGGGATTTGGTAGAGCTGCTGGAAGGACATCGACCCATAGGAGTAAAATGGTTATATAAGAAGAAGATGAATGCCCAAGGTGAGATAGAAAGGTATAAGGCACGACTAGTTGCGAAAGGCTATTGACAAAAGGCGGGGATCGACTATGACGAAGTTTTTTCCCCAGTTGCAAGGATAGAAACAATCAGACTTCTTATATCCCAAGCGGCACAATTTAAGTGGCCAATCTATCAAATGGACGCAAAGTTAGCATTTTTTAAATGGTGTGCTTGAAGAGGAAGTATATGTGGAGCAACCACCCGGATACATGAAGGCCGGAAAGGAGGGTAAAGTGTTGAAGCTAAGAAAGGCGTTATATGGGCTGAAGCAAGCACCTCGAGCATGGAACACCCGGATCGACACCTGCTTCAAGAAGAATGGGTTCATACAATGTCCCTACGAGCATGCACTATACGTAAAGAAAAAAGAAGATATGTTTTTGTTTGTAGCTCTTTATGTTGATGATCTTATATTCATGGGGAACAATGAGGAAATGATAAAAGTTTTTAAAGAGGCTATGACTCGGGAGTTCGAAATGGAAGATTTGGGGTTGATGAAATACTTCCTTGGTCTTGAGGTTAGAGAAAGAAAATCTGGAATATTTATGTCACAAGAGGCATATGCAAAAGACATTTTGAAGAAGAATAAGATGGACGAGTGCAACTCAGTAACAACACCGATGGAACTCGGTACAAAGCTCTTTAAGTTTGAGGGAGGAGATCCTGTGGATGCAAGCAAATACCGGAGTTTGGTTCGAAGTCTACGGTATCTTACATGCACAGGGCCGGACATTGCATATAGTGTCGGCATAGTGAGTTGGTTCATGGAGGAGCCGAAATACTCTCATTTGAAGGCTATTAAGAGGATTCTTCGATATATCCGAGGAACGGAATCATTCGGGTTACTCTACTCAGAGACAAATGAAAACAAACAGGTGGGTTACTCCGATAGTGATTGGTGGGGAGATGTAGATGATCGGAAAAGCACATCTGGATATGTGTTTTATATGGGAGACACGGCTTTCACATGGCTCTCGAAGAAGTAGCCACTAGTGACATTTTCAACATGTGAGGCAGAGTATGTGGCAGCATCTTTGTGTGTATGCCACACAATATGGCTAAGAAATTTACTATATGAAATAAAAATCCTGCAACACGAGGCAACCCAGATATAGTTGACAACAAATCAGCAATTGAGTTGGCAAAGAATCCGATGCACCATGAGAGGAGTAAGCATATAGATGTTCGTTTTTATTTTATTCGGGAGCATGTGAAGGAAGGCAATGTGCGAATGAGTCACGTTGCATGTCGTGACCAAATGGCTGATATCTTTACAAAGCCGCTACCAACAGTGCTGTTTGAAAATTTTAAGATGATGCTTGGAATGAAGGATGGAAAATGTTTTAGTTTAAGGAAGGAATTTGTTACAGAATAAATATTAAATGAGAAGTTAAAGGGGCAAGTAGTGGTGCATGAATGTCCTATTAAAGTCTAGCTTTTAAAGGAGAAGGTTACAAGTCATAAGTTATGCAAGTTTTGTAACCAAGGGTCAGATTTAAGTGGTGATGTTTAGTATTCTGCTTTTATTACATTTAAGAGCTTGTTATATGTAAGAGTCTATATAAGGAAGTTGTATTCTGTTTTTAGAAAGTAAGAGAGAAGAAACATATATCTTTGTGATTTAATAGAGAGCAAATCATTTGAGTTATTGATAGTTTTCCACTTTTGAGAGCCGATATGAGAGGCTCTGATACCATGTCAAGAAGCAGAAGAGGGAATATGATTTTTGTATTGCTTGATGTTGATTGATACAATTGTGTTCCATCGTGTATATAGAGAATTGCTATCTGCACCCCTATGAGTAGGGGTGCACATAGCTTTTTGTGCCAAAATTAACCTTAAATAGAAAAAGAAATAAGTGTTATGAATCAACTACTGGGGGAGGAACCCCCAGCCCTTTATTTATAGGCATGGTAGGAGAGTAGATACATCGAATACATAGATATGGGCGTATCTCTAAGATACCCGCAATCCTAACCAACTCTGGTTATTTCCATTCACAACACTCCCCCTTATCCAGCCATATGTGTGGACTCCACTCAAGAGCGTAATAAGAGTCTCACATGGGGTGGATACTTCGGGATCCTGAGTTGGTGAGGGTTGCCTCGTTAAAACCTTTAGCTATGGAAAACCCAGTGGGAAAAACCATAGTTAAGGAAAAAAAGTGCAAACGCTCTTTAACTCCCCTTGATTTGTACAAGTGACTCTGCTCATGAATACTTCTGGATTCTGAGCGTCACTGAGAGGTGGATACTTCAGGATCCAGAGTTGATGTGATTTGCCTCGTTAAAACCTTTGGCTATGGAAAACCCAGTGGGAAAAACCATAGCTAAGGAAAAAGAGTACAAATTCTGTCAACTCCCCCTGATCTGTAAAAGCTCTTAGGTTTTCAGATCTCGTAGGCTTATCTCATCACTCCTATTTACAATATTCCGAAAATGTACACAGATTACAAATTTTGTCACCATCAAGCAGCTGCTGAATCCAGAAACTCTGGAGAGGTGTGCTAAGTTTCGTCGCCTCTGATGTGGTCTTCAGACTTATATGGTCAGCTCCACGGAACCAGCCTCTATCCCAGTCGTCACTGGGATGTGATGTACCACCAGGCGCCCTTAAATACACCATTGGTGTGATTCTGGAATGGTGAGGATCTCGGAATTATAGGATGATGTTGCCTTCATAAGTTGCTTTGCATATTTGCAGTAGATGGTCATCCCACTGTTGGTACCTGTTCTGTGATTTCACAGTATAGGGACCGGACCTGTAACCTGCATTTGCACAAATATTGGAGGATGCTACTATAATTTGTAAGTCCAAATCTTTCGACCCTTGGAGGAAGCGCAGAAGGCTTGACTCCGGTCTAATGGCCCTAGTGAGGTGCCAACTATCTCTGGCTAATGAGTTAACTGCAACTGCTATATTGGGACGTGTGCAGTTTAGCCAGGAGTGCATGATTGCACTTAGATAAGGGACTTTAGGACCAGTTATATCCTCCCCCTCTTCCAACGATCGGAAGGGTTCTTTTTTGTACATCCATTGAGTATACCACCGTAGGTGTACTTTGGATGACAATGGTCCTTTTAATTTCTCCAACGCACTTCTGGGCGTTTGTAACAGGATTCTATGAGCCATGACTTTATATTTGCCTAGGTCTTTTTATTTCATGTTTTAAAAGTCAGGCTTGTACATTTATTTCGGTTTTCTCTTCAGGAGATCCGATGAGATGTTAGTTGTCTACAACTAAGATCTCTAATCCTGTTCTTTGCACAGATGCAAAGACAACCTTCAGTAGGAATCATTGACTTGTCAAGTGATTCTCTTGGTTGTACATTTATTTATACTTATTGTTTTTCTTGAATAGACGTCCCGAAGTCTATTCAGGCATTTTAAGGAGATGTGGAAATTATCTTTACAAGATATCCACGAAGGTATGCCGTCACAACATCCAATAACATCATATCCAAAATTTTCCTTCGCCAAATCGTAAGGTATTCTCTTTTGATAACTTAGGGAGACTGATGCATCATTTATGAGACATGCTCATTTGAATTTGTTCGATCCCTAGTTTCAGCGAAATTTTTCTTGGGCTATAGGTTGTACCGTATAGCATACGATTTTGTATTTATTTTTATTATGTTTGCAATACTTTGTTTTATCCACAGGTTTGACACCTTTTAGTGTCTGGACTTCAGGTCCGAACATTTCACGTTTCATAAGTGAGTCCAGCTCATCTTTTATTGCCACGTTCCACGTTTGGCCAATCTCTACGTTTGCCTTCTAGCAACGGAGTGTGGAACGATAATTTATAAACATCATCGCCATTGCGATGTATATGGCAATATGATACGCGAATACATTGTCGACAATTTATGTTCTATCTGTCCAACACCTCCCCAGTACGTACAACATTTACTTAATTTCACTTTTTCCCGGCAATTCCTCTGCAGTGGATTCCGGGAAGGGTGATGGTGTGGACATGAGCTCATTGTCCTGTGGTAGTATTGTCTTAAGGTCTCCAGGAGTTTCTTGTCCTAGGAGCCTGGTGGTCTGCCTCTTTTCTGTTGAGGATCAGCCACTTCTGCTGCTGGTGGATTGCATCCATTCTCGGGGATGTCAATCCTAGCTGGAGTTTTTGCAGCAGAGATGTGTGATCTGACAATCTTCTGGTTGTCAATAAATGATTCCGGTAATTGGTAGACAATTTTCTGTATGTGGAGGATCTTCGGGATCTCATCTACACATTATATTGTTACCGGATCATAGTGGGTCAAACTTTTTGTATCCCACGTTATAATTTTCTTCGCGCCAGATTTTCTAGTATCTGGGCCTATTTTTGGGAAACTCGTCTCATCGAGATCACAGTCTTCAAGATATGCCTTAAATGCGTCCCCCGTTTGAGGTTCTAGGTATCTTATAAGTGAGGGTGAGTCAAACCCTGCATGGATACCTAGGCGACGTTGAGTACCGTTTTGGTCCTCTTTGGTGGTGCAATGGGGATTTAAGACTGCGTGACCGAAGATTCTCAGATGAGAAATGTTCGGTGGCATTTCATATGCAAATTGCATTGGAGACTCTGACCTCCAGAGGGTCTTATTTTCATTTACGATGCAGCATGCAAAGTTTGCATGTCCCCATGCATCCATAGGCAATCGGGATTTAATGGACGTTCAGTCCATTGGAGTCTACTTTTCAGTGACTCTGCCGACCCATTTTGGGTATGAACATGCGGCACTTGTATGTTCATTTTCAATTCCCGTTGATTGGCAGTACTCTTGAAAATACTGGGAGGTATATTTCCCAACATTAACCAGACTTATTTACAACATTTTATTGTCTGGGAAATGTGCCCGCAACAGTTTTATTTTTGTGCCAATAGCTTTGGAAAAGCTAAGTTGCGGGTCTGTAGTAGGCACACGTACAAATATTCTGAGGATGCATTTATCAGTACAGTGAAGTACTGAAATAGCCCACTAGGGGTAGTGGATTTTATCCACATCTATCTCCTTGTATTCTTTTTGAGGAAGCGTGGAGATTCTTTTTCAACTTATTGTGGAGATGGCCTTGCAATTAGTTTTCCCTTATAGTAAGGGATGCGAGGGATGTTTTCCCTTCTGAAGAATCTTCTGGTTCTTCAAGTCATACCCATAGGATAAGATGCAATGCATCATCACAAATCCAGGGTGGCCAAGTCCATCATGCCGGAGTAAAAACTCGGCTGATGTCGGGCACTTCAGGTGCTCCGTTTAAATTCTGCTTCCTTTCTCCGAATCTTCGTATGGTGGAGGCCTATAAGGCTCTCAAAACGTTCAAGTGTGGATTTTACTCCTTTTTCTTGAGACGTTGCATATGGTAATTTTTCATTTACATTTGCTGTTTCCAAGTGGGATCCGTTGAAACAGATGTCCTTGAAACTTAGAAAGTTTCTTTTTGGAATTCGGAGGGATTAGTGCATCCTTTATTTTTGTGTCGTTAGGGGGCAACCGTGTTGCATTCCCTGGATCTTCAATATAGCCCTGATATTGGGCTTTGTACTGAAAGAGATCGTACGTGTTTATTGTCTACTAATTATTTATGAGAGCAGTTTCATCTATTAAAAGATGAATCGTTAGGCACATGCATATTCAGATAAACATTTTCATTTATTGTCTACTAAACATTTTCATTCAGAACAAATTTTATAATTAAAATGCTCTCATAAATTATTCTCAAAACAAGTTGCTAAGATAAAAATAAAGGCTAATCAAGCAAGTCATCATTTTCGAAGTTGTCAGCTGAAAACTTGACTGGAGCATCAGAGGTCATCAGGTTTGTTTCAGCTTTATTTTACAAATCCTGGAGGTGCTGCGAAGTTCGACACATTTTGGACCAGTGGCTTTTCATGCCACAATTATGGCACTGGTCTTCCCATTCCCTCTTGGGTGGGGGTGAATCATTTTTGTCATTTCTGTGCCACGTGAACTTCCGCTTACTTTCATTTATTTCGCTGCTGCTGTACATGGCCCTTGGCATTTTTCTGTTGACCCCCCTTCTGTGGTCTTTCTTTTCTTTTATTATCTCTCTTCTTTTTGAAGGAAGAGGAATAGTGAGCTTCTGGTGGGGGGCAGTGCCGGGGAGCGTATATTGTGAGTGGAGAGAAGAAGCTCTCTGTTTTACTCGGCCATGAGTAAACATGACGGCAGCTCGGAATACTTGGTGAACTTGCGTTCACGGTATTGCTGCATGAGTATCGCATCTTTTTCATGGAAGGACGTATACGTCTTTTTCAGCATGCGATTTTCTGAGACTTTTTCACCACACAAATTCAGGCGTGCGGTGATGCTAAAAAGTGCTGAGTTGTACTCAGCAACGGACTTTAAGTCCTGCAGTCTCAGGTTCTCCCACTCGTATCGTGCCCTTGGGAGTATAACATCTTTCTGATGTTTATACCCGTCCTCAAGGGCAGTCCCTAGCTCAAATGGATCTTTGACCGTAAGGTATTCAGCCTTTAAGGTCTTGTCCACATGGCGGCGAATATAGGTGATGGCTTGCGCCTTCTCTATATCGCTAACATTTTCTTTTCCAGTCACAGCAGCGATGAGGTACTTTGCCCGCAGGTGAAACTTTACATCTAGCTGCAAGCTTAGATAGTTTCTTACTGATGCTTCCAGTACTTCGAAATTAACGCTTGCAATATTAGCCATTTATCTAGCAGAGCACAAACATGCATGAATTAATAATTAATTCAGAGAAAACATTTTCATGCGGAGGCAATATTTAACGAAAAACTAAATGTATGGATCGGCCAGTCCCACAAGAAAGAGTCCAAAAAAGTCCACAGTCCAAATTATACAAATTTGCAGCTTAATGAAAATGAAAATACAACTTTGGAAACCCCGTGGGTCCCATATGATATCTCCATCTTCAAGCGTGGCCTCCGTCTCCATGGAAGTTGGTCTTCTTTCTTTGACATTTACATAAATTCCTCACTACAATTTCTCTCAAAAATAAAAGAAAAGTGCAGGAAATAAACTGTGGGACTAAACGGCCGATCCAAAAACCACATTTAGCAATTCATGCAGAAATATTGTGCTCATTAACATTTTCATCAGACATTTTCATCACAGGCATCACAGGCATTTAATATTCGCAGAGATGGATAAATAACTTAAACACTTAATAATTATTGGACCACTGGGCAACGTCATACACCGTTAGGTTAGGTTACTAACGGCAGAGCGGTCGCAGGATCTTCCTAATTATTAAGTTTTAAATACAATGCACAACCACGCATATAATATCCAACAGAATATACCAGAGATGCAAAGCATGTAGATATGATTTTTGCGGAAAAAATCATTACAATGCAAAGGTTGTAATTTGAATGGGTTTAATCAATTAAATTGATTAAGAACCCAAAGTTAACATTTTCTTTGAATAAGGAAAAAGATTTTTCCTTTTGGAATCATCCCAAGTATCCCCCCTAAGAACCCCAAAAAGGAGCCCTAGTCAGTCAGGTAATCGCCCAATAATTTACCGTGATTTTTCACGAATTTAATTGCCCTTTGATGCCCCTTAAAAAAATGGGTTTTAGCCCAAAATTTGCCTTAAGGGTCATTTTTGCCCTTCCCCCACCCCTTTTCTCTCTTCTTTTTTTTCTTTTATGAGTATAGAATTCGGCCTGTGGGCCGAAGCCCGCAGGCCGGCCTGCGGGCTTCGGGCCGCAGGCCAAACACTTTTTTTTATTTTTTTATTTTTTAATGTGAATTTGGCCTGCGGGCCGAAGCCCGCAGGCCGGCCTGCGGCCTGCGGGCTTCGGGCCGCAGGCCGAGAGAATTTTTTTTTGTTTTTTGTTAAATAATGAATTTGGCCTGCGGGCTTCGGGCCGCAGGCCAAGAAAAACACTTTTTTTAAAAGGGCCGTAAGCAAGCCCAACTGGGCTTGGGGGGGCGGCGGTTTAGGGTTTAGCCGCCGCCGCCGCTGCCCCCTTTGTTCCGCCGACGGCGGGTAGGCCGCACGGAGGCGGCGACGGCAATCCCCCCTTCCGCTGCCAGCGGGGGGGGGGGGGGGGGTGGGGGGGGGGGCAGGGCGGGGCAGCCGCCCTTGATCGGGCGGCGGAAACAGGCCGCCCCCGCTTCAGGCGGGGGGGGCGACGGGGCGGGGCGACCGCCCTGTTCGGGCGGTGGAAGCAGGCCGCCCCCGCTACGGGCGGGGGGCGACAGGGCGGGACGACCGCCCTGTGTTCGGGCGGCGAAAGCGGGCCGCCCCCGCTTCAGGCGGGGGGGGGGGGGGGGGGGGACAGGGCTGGGCGACCGCCCTGTGTTCGGGCGGCAGGGCGGGCTGAGCCGCCCATCCGGGCGACGACGGCGGGTCCCCCCTCGCTTCAGGCGGGGGGGGGGGGGGGGGGGGGGGGGGGCGGCAAGCCGTCGCAAGGCACAATTAGGTTAGGCCCTAAAAATTGCAATTTTTGGGATGAACGATCCGTCGTTTTCAAGGCGACAAATGATCCATATAACGATCTTTTGAGATCTAGGGATAGAGCAATCATACGTATGATAAAAATTTCGTTTTTAGTGTGTTTACCTCTATATCCGTCCTCCGGATATAGCGACGGTTGCGCGAAGCCCTACGCGGATGACGACCCTTGATGGAGGAAGCCTTGCACCGCGCTCGTGGATCTCCCGTCTCGCCTTCGCCTTCACCTTCGCAACGAACGGAAAAAATTTGTGGAAAAAAAATTTTTTAGAGGCTCGTGCTGATAACGTGTTATGAATCAACTACTGGGGGAGGAACCCCCAGCCCTTTATTTATAGGCATGGTAGGAGAGTAGATACATCGAATACATAGATATGGGCGTATCTCTAAGATACCCGCAATCCTAACCAACTCTGGTTATTTCCATTCACAACAATAAGTGATTTGAAATAAGAATCGATAGTTTTCCACTTTTGAAAAACAAATAATACATGCACCCATACTCATAGGGGTGCTGATAGGATCTCTATATATAATACACATCTCATTATTTTGGCACATGAGCGTAGGAGCCTAAGAGACAGTACACTACACGGCCAAGAGACATCATGTTAAACTATGAGACCAGTACACATGAACCCAAGAGTCACAATATTATACTAATTAATATCTTAACGTTGATGTTGATCATCACTGTAAGAAACTGCTCATTAGGCCTGCTTAATTATAAGGGTTTTTCTCATATTAGTCCCTTAAATTATGTGTATTTTGATATTAGTCCCTTAAATCTTTGTAATTTGAATTTAGTCCCTTAAATGTTTAATATTAACCTAAATAGTCCCTTTTGTTAACCTAAATAGTCCCTTAAATGTTTAAAGTTTAACCTAAATAGTCCCTTTAAAGGACTAAATTCAAATTACAAAGATTTAAGGGACTAATATCAAAATACACATTATTTAAGGGACTAATATGAGAAAAACCCTAATTATAAATATGATAAACTGGCATCACATGAGTCCTTGAAAATATTAACTTAATGCATATGTGCGTTGTTCTTTTAATTTATACTTACACACAAATATAGAGAGGCAAATCACAAGACACTTATAAGATATCACTTACAGGACAACAGCTTTCCGTCACCATCAGATACCAACCAATCTTCAGACCTGAGCCCTCTTCTTCACCCTCACCATCAGCCCATTCTTCATGTGCAGAATTATTGAAAGCTTGGGCTCAACAACGTGGCCTTCAGCCAACTCCACGTCGAAGTTGAGTATCATGGCGGCAGCCACAGCCTTCATCTGAGTGAAGGCCATCTCCTTCCCCAAGCAAGTCCTCGGACCGCAGTTGAACGACAGGAACTTGTAGGACGGCTCGTGCCTCAGCCCCCCTCGCTCCGATATCCACCTCTCCGGCCTGAACTCCGAGCAGTCCTTCCCCCAAACCCCTTCCATCCTCCCCATCGAGTACGTCGAGAACAAGATCTTCTGATTGGCCCGGGCCCTCACGCCGCTCGGCAGCGTCTCGGCTTGGATCGGCCTTTTGTGCTCGAACGGAACCGATGGGTACAGCCTCAGCGACTCCAACATGGCCGCGTGCAAGTACACCAACTTGGCTACCTCCTCGTCCGGACGCTGCGTCATCTCGTCGAGGATCTTCGACTTCACGCGTGGGTTCTTGGCCAAGAGCCAGAAGAGCCACGACAGCGCCACCCCCGTGGTGTCCCTCCCTCCCAGCATGAGAGTCACCGTCGTGTCCCTGAGAAACCTGTCGTCGTCTCCCTCCCTCGCATCCTCGATGTATGACGTCAGCAAGTCGTCGCCCAAAATGCCCTCTTCTTTCCTTTTCCGCATGTTTTCGGCCACGAAGTGGTCCATCTCGCGCCTCGCCTCGATCAGTTTCCTCTCCTTGCCGATCTTTAGCCATCGCATCGCCTTCCAGCAGGAAGGCGGCACGATGTGCCGGAAGAAAACGGCCTCCATGGCGTCGTCCATCGCGCGCGCGAACGGGATCGTCGGGAATCCCTCCGACAAGCAGCCCGGATCGACCCCAAACAACAAGTTGCAGGTCGTGTCGAAAGTTAGCCTCAGAAAAACGTCCTGCAGGTCGAACACGTCCCCTTTCCGAGCCAGTTCGCTCAGCAGAGGAACCAGCCCCTTCTCCACCTTCTCTCGGCTGCACCTGCCGATGAATGCTCGAAACTTCTTGCTGTGCATCACGCCGATGGCTCTCTTCCTCTGGCTCTTCCACGACTCGTGGTCGACGGTGATGATGCCGTTGCCGAAGATGTCCAGCATCTCCGAGAACTCGTCGCCCTTTGGGTAATTGGCGAAGTTGACGTTGAACACGTGGTTGACGTTGGCCGGGTCGCACGTGAGCAAGAAGCCCAGACCCAGCAGCCAAGGGCCGCGGAACTCGAACGTGCAGCCGGCCTCCCGCAGGGCGTCGGTCACGTATTCGTGCAGGCGGTCGATGTTTGCGACGATGGCAGGAAGCATCCCGATGACCGGCCAGTTGAGCGGAATTAAGGATTTCTTGGTTGATTGGTAGTAGAAGAAAGCACACAAGAAGCAAGCAACTGCGAAGATAATTTCAGGGTAGGAGAGCAAGAGGCCTACTAGGGCTGAAGCCATATTGCTTCGAATTCTCTGATGACGATAAGAGCTTATCTGCTTCTGTTTCTGTTTCGTTGCAGGTATATATAACAAATGAATGCTACTCGCACCCGTCATTTTGCTCGCGCACAACCACTTTATTTACATGTTTGCCATTCAATTATTCGTTGGGTACACAACCACGTATTCCTCTTTTTCCCTCGCTGGGATGGTTTGAAGCGTGCGGAGAGAGTTGCCATCTAGACATGATTCGTTTTCATTGGTATGAAAGGTTAGTGTTACATGGAGTCAATGGACCCATAGTAAATCTCTGATTAGGGCAAGAGATGAACTTGTTATAAAAAGTCTCATCCAAAAGTTAATTATGGGATATTCGCATATATATGACTCGAGGTTCTAAGGTGTAATGCGGTTTGACAATATCCGTACCAAAGACACCTTTTCGACATAGTCTTGACGAAGAGACAAGACTGCACGATAGCGGTCACTACATGCCCACATTTGGTCGGAGAGATTCAAGCCTCATACTAACCAGATGATGACAATTCCGAAATGGGGGTCAGCACGTGGAACTAGCGCCTTACCGTACCTGTGACACGATGTGATCGTGTCACTGCTGAAGTAGGAATTAGACTTTTAGAATCTTACACAGATAATGGCTCAGCACGAAAAGCGAATGAATAAACTGTGTCACGGGATCGATCACAAGAGTTGTGATCATTAGAGAGAACATAAATGTGTCTCAAAGAGTTGCGAGTGCGTAAAATGAAATGGTCGTAAAGAGTTATGAACATCTCAACCAAATAAGATCTGGCAAAAATAATCCACTAATTAATCTACTAGAGGAAGAGTTACTATAATCTCAATCAAAGAAGAGGTAAAACTAATCCACTGATTAGACGACTAGAGGCTTGCCTCTAGTCGACTAGTCAAGTGATTAGTCAACCAGATGCTTATCATAGTCGACTAATCAACATTGCCAAGGTTTTGGGTTCCGCATGTGTTTCATGCCAAGGCTTGGATTCTTCTTCTTCATGGCTCTATAAATAGGAAGCTACCCTTGTTCTCTCAAGACACACACAAGAAACTCCAAGTGTTAGAGAAATCCCTAAGAAAGATATTAACGTTCTTGCTTCTAGAATCTCTCAGGGTGGACAAAGGCCAAAACTCTTTAGAGGTGGAACATCTCACACTAATCAAAATTTTCAATTCTAATTCTTTCTTGCTCTAGCAAAGCTTGGGAGAATGGTTCTAGTTCTTAGAGGGCTCTTGAATTCTAAAGGAGTTTATTATCAAGGTGAATCTTCTAAGACGCTGGTTGGTGAGCGCTGTTGGGTCATCGACGGAAAAGATTTGGATCTGCGAGTATCACGAAAGTATACTCGTGCGAATGTATGATTTTAGCTATATAGAGGCCTTCATCAATAAATGTTGTGCATTGCTCCTTGTAGCTTTACATTACTGTACGACCTTAAGGCCGTCCTAGATAATAAAGGCCAATATATATTTGAAGCACAAGCGAACAGCCCTCCGACCATCCCGAATGAAAACAGGTTCGAACAGAAGATCGCCCACACACTGAGAAGCTCGTCTCGCTTAGCGGCATGCTCACCAATAGAATCAAGAGAATGGTTCGTCAGATGATCAAGCAGGAAGCTCACCGTCCTAGCATGGAAGAAGCTCGCCACTCTCCAAACAAGGGGCACGGCCAGGGAGTCCGAAGACACCAAGCTCGGACGCCGAGCTTGGCTCTTCCTGAGGATGACCTAACACAAATATCTCTGACAGGATGACGTAGAGCTACATCTGCCCCATTAATGCCAGAGGTTAAGAACGAGAACTGATGGTCGCTCATCGCGTCTCCCATTAATGCATTAATGTCTCTGACACCACTTGACACCCATTAATGCGTAAATATATCTGTCATCCTCGTCGACCTATCACATCTATACTTGTGCTCTAGCTAAGCAGACTCGACAGATGATTGAATGACGAACAACCGACTCTCAACCCTTCAAATACCCCCTCCAGCCACAAAGGAGGGGGTTGGTCAGTTGAAATCTTAAACTCTTATTCATTAATACTCAAGGTCGGATATCCCCCATATATCGGTGCCTTCCTCATAAGCTCGCCACGCAACGCCGATCTATCTTTAGATCGTCCAGCATGTCTGACATTCTCCTTAAAATTCACCCACTGACTTATGCATCGGAGGTGCTACGAGTTGACAGCCAACCCAGATTTTCTGACGAGTTGTTTTTCTCGCAGGAAGCTCGCCTCAGCTACCAGCAGTCGGCGACCTTCGGCGGCCAACA
This sequence comes from Scilla litardierei, assembly GCA_030789695.1. Lineage (NCBI taxonomy): Eukaryota > Viridiplantae > Streptophyta > Magnoliopsida > Asparagales > Asparagaceae > Scilla > Scilla litardierei. The sequence continues at coordinate 9,226,777 of CM061132.1, forward strand.
GACGACCATGGATCCCTCGCCTACGAAGTGCATTCCTAGTCGATCTAGCCTCATCGACAAACCATTGCATGTAATCATTGTACCCGTGATTCTCTCATAATACAAATTATATTATTGGACGGACTTGACCTGCAACAATTACAATCTAGGTGCTTCTTCCATAGTTGATTGTTTGGTGTATGAAATATTTGTGCTCGTATCGGTAATTGTTAAAGATGTACATTAAGGTTGTGAATTTTTTTAGGTGCACAAGGGTGAAAGACCATGAACGAGAGAAAATTGATCCCCCCCCCAAAAAAAAATTCAAAAAAAACATCGATGTTGAGAAATGGTAAGAGAAGAGGAAATAATCTCTGATAAGGAGTAGCCATGGCATAAGCCATTGCTCTCTATATATTTATTGAAATAGGATTTAGGAGTCCAAGGGACTCTCCACTAACTTAGTGGGGAGTAATGATGAGATGATGAGGGGAGGGAGGCCAAAGGCCTCCTTCAACTCACAACACTCCCCCTCATCTCTCCATTACCTTGGGTTATGCATATGAATACTTCAGGATTCAGTATGCTAATGGGGTGGGTACTCCTGGATCCAGAGCCACTGTGGTTGCCTCGTTAAAACCTTAGCTGTGGAAAACCCAGTGGAAAAAACCAGCAGCTTAAGGGAAAAGAGTACAACTATCGAGGGACTCCCCCTGATCTGTACAAGCTTCAGGCTTGCAGATTTTCTATGTATCTATACAATCATCTCCTATTCGTTTATACATCCATCATGTTTTGAAAGCAAATACAATCATCACTCATTTATACAAGTTTCACTCATCTAGCGGCTATTGGAAAGCAGTTGCGCTCTGGAGTGGAATGCTCTTCGAAATTGATAGATGACTCCACTAAAGTATTCTTTGAATCAGTCTTCACTGTGTCTGTAAGATACTGCTGGACCTGGCTGAGCGTTTTTAATACTTGATTATTGGATGATGAGCTTCTTAGAAGATGTAGACTCTGGAGGATGATGTGTAGATCTTTAGGTGGTGGCCCGCCTTTTGTGTTTTAGTCATCACGATGATCTTTAAACCTGCATATGCGATATATATTCCTTGACCCTTGGAAGTTGCACAAAAGCAGCTTATCCTTGGTCTAATAGTGCTCTCCAGGACAACACTGTATCTGATTAACAACTTTACTGCAGACGTTCTATCAAAGACACGTGCAGTTGGCCATATAAAGAAGTGTAACACGTACACTAGATATAGGCTCTTCGGGACCTAGGATGTCCTCCCCCTCTTCCAGCGACTGGAAGGTGTCATAAATAAGCATATATTTTTAATAGGTTGCAAATAGACATCATTCTTCTTAAACTTCAGGTGTATGAAGAATATTAAAGGGTTCTACAATGAAGGTGTAAGCCGAGACAATATCTTGTTATACCTAGGTTTTTCATTTCCAAAGTATGCTTAAAGCTATCTGATATCTCAATGGTCTCTGCAGGAGATCCTATTAGCTTTAAGTCGACCACATGTACGGTGAATATCACAAATCCTGTCAACGATCTTTCGAAAAAGATACACGGGCAGAATATTGCTTAAGATCAACTAATGATCTTTGTAGCCTTTATGGAGAAGATGTTTCTACGTATCTCTTTCATCTCTGGGGGTAGAGTATACCCTTCTGAAAGTTTTATATAGATCTCTATATCTATATTCTGCCGTATATATATATGCAGTCACAACGTCCATGAGCTGCATTTATTGTCTTTTGCAGAGAAGTTTAGGCTTAGAAGGAAAATGATCGCATTTCCTTCATTTCAATTTCTTATGAAATCCAACTTATATTCCACAGGTTTTACACATTCAGGTGTATGGACTACTGGTCCCAAGACTTTGCTTTTCAAGAGTGAGTCCAGCTCTACTCTTATTGCCTCGTCCCACTTTGGCCAATCTATGCGTTTATGCTATAGAAAAGTGGGTTGACATTATCGTTGTATTCAGCGACGTGAACGACAATAGCAAAAGCAAAACCGTCGTCGACGACTGTGCTATTTCTATCCAGTACCTCTCCAGTACGTACGTAATATAATGATTTTTCTCCTGTTGTTTCCTCTGCAGGGGAAAATAGGAGGGGAGAGGTTACTGGTCTGAGCTCAGCATACTGTGGATGGATCATTTTAATATATCCGGGAGTCTTCCTCTTTCGAGAAAATTTATATTTTGAACCTGGCGGGCGTCCTCATTTCAAATGAGGTACAGCCAATTCTGCTGCCAGTGGATTGCATCCATATTTGGGAATGTCAATCCTAGCTGGCGTGTTGGCAGCAGGGACGTGTGAACGAACAATTTTCTGGTTGTCCGTAAATTTATCCGACAACTGATGTACTTTAGTCTGAATGTGAAGGATCTTCTGGATCTCATCTTCACACAGAAAAAGTATGCGGATCATAACGAGATTAGGACTATTATGTCCCATGATATGGTCTCAGAAGGTTCAGGCTTCTTCAGACTGCGTGCCTATTTCAATGAGACTTTGCTCATCAAATTCACAGTTATCAAGACTTGGTGGTAAACCATAAGCAGGCGGCATCAGCAATAAGATATGGCCACAATGAAGTACCGAAAATGGGCCACTTGCGGGGTGAATAGGCCCGCAAAGGTCACCATGTATTTTCTCAATAAAGCCAGGAGACTCTAATCCCACTTTCAGGAGGAAAGGTCTCTCTAAAAGTTTTCACTTAAGACAAAGGGGACAAGGAAAATCAATCTTTTGAAGAATCTTCAGGTTCTCCAATGGATTCATTTGATGATGCGTCCATCATCGCTGATCCAGGATGACCAAGTCCATTTTTCCAGAGTTAAAAACTCTGGTAATGAAAGGCACTTCTGGTGCTCAGTCAAGTTGGCTTTCTATAGGATGAATATCTGTAATGATCGGGGCCCGACGGGGGGTCCAATGAAATCGTAAGTAGATGGTCTTCTGGCCATGCTCTTAACGAGTTACATATTGATATTCAATATTTATTATCCACAGTTTTCAAGTTATGTTCGTTTAAACGAAATATCCTTGAAACTTGGAAAATTCCTATATGTTTAAGGGGAGAAATTTGCATCTTATAGTCTCGTTGTATGTGGGAGTAATATTAATGCTACACCAGTGCAACGAGGCACTGTCCACAATATTACATACTTCATCTATAAGCAAAACAAAATTTTATTTAAGTAAATGTATAATGACATTCAAAATAAAAGTTCGTAAAAAAGCAAACTAAAGATGAAGCTATATGTAATTTTAAATGCATAGACATAAAGTTAGGGCTCAATCGAGCAGGTCTTCATTCTCGAAGTCTTTTGCAGTGAAAGTCGTTGGCGGCTGAACAGCCGCCATGTTTGTTTCAGGCAGAGACTTCTGGCTCGCCTGATACAGTTCCTGGAGGTAGCAAGTAGTGCGGCAGTTTCTGGACCAATGTCCAGTCATGCCACATCTATGGCATTTATCCTCCCAGTTCTTCTGAGGAATTAACACTTGGTCAGTATTCTTACGTTTCCATGTGAAGTTTCTCATTTCTCTGTTGTTGTTGGTCTGGGCTGCTTCTCCTCGTGCTGGTTTCATTACAGCATTCCCTTTGTTCTTTCTAGCCTTCTTCTTGTTTTTCCACTTCTGAGGAGAAACACGGTGGGCTTCAGTGATAGTGGTAGTACCAGTCGGATGCAAATTATGAGTGGCAAGCAGTAAATCTCTATTATGCTCTGCTCTAAGGAGGCAAAAGATCAAATCAGAGAACTTCGTGAAGTTGCGTTCACGATACTGCTGCATGAGGATTGCATCTTTCTCGTGAAACGAGGTAAATGTCTTTTCCAACATGCGTTGCTCAGTCACTTCTTCACCACACAACTTTAGGCGTGAGGTGATATTATGAAGTGCAGAGTTATACTCAGTGATCGCTCCGGATATACACCCAAAGAACGGTTGTAGTTTTACCGCAAGTGCACGGTGTAGCAGCGAGCGGGTATCGAACACAGGGAGGACGAATGACTGTGTTTGCTCCGAATCAACCTGGCTATTTGAGAACAGAGAAAATTGCCTTGGGCGATCCTGTCACAATCGTCAGACAAATGTGCGAAATATCAAATCAAATAAAGAACGTCTAGGGAATGGGGAATTCCCGCTACTCACCGTACTTCATAAATGTGGTTCGTCGGTATCAAAATTGCTAGAATGAGAATTCGGATGAACTAGTTGCAACTGAATGTAGAACCAAGCTCACGCTCTCGCGCTGTTTCCGGTCTATAGCTATCCTAGGTTTGGGTCCAATCTCTTGCAAACCCTAGCCTAGGGAAGCTAGCATTAGGATCAACATCATCGTCCAATTGCGCACCGAGCCCAATCTCTTGCAAACTCGGTCCACAATCTAAATTAGGATAGTTCCTACCCGTCCAATCTCTTGCAAACGGGTATTGGCATGGAATTGCAATCGGAAATCCTGGTATCGGTCCAATCTCTTGCAAACCGATACTTCGAAAATCCGACTCCAACCCAATTCGGATTTCTAGGGCTTCCTAACAAATTGGGATCCAATCTCTTGCAAATCCCAATTGATATGAATTCCTAGCTATCCGTAGTAAATCGATCCCAATCTAATCCCTAATAGCAATTCTAGCTCAATTTCTACCAATTCATCACAAATAGGAAATAGGGCTTGTAGGGTTCATCCCCACGCCCCAAGACGTGGAGACTACTCACAAATCATAGCAATAGCACAAAAATAATCAATGAAATAAGCAATAGAATTCATCACAAATATTGAGATAAACAATAAAAATAGGATTTTTAGGGAAGAGAGATGCAAACCAATGGAGTTCTTCAATTTAATCCAACAAAAATCCAAGTTTTTCCTCTTCTCCAATCACAATAATAAAACTAAAAAGTAAGCTAAAAAGCTGCAAAAAATCTAAGAGATGGCTCTCAAAACTAGGGTAAAAACAGGGCTTAAATAGCCCCAAAAATCGTCCAAAAATCGTGACCAAAATACCCCTGCACAGCCTGTTTTCCGCAGTTTTCGCTACAGGCAGCGCATCGCACTCAGCCGAGTGACAAAAGTCGCTCGGCCGAGTGAAAACCCTGCAATTTTCCAGAAAGTCGGGGCTTTCAGGGGTCTTCAGTTCGGAGGCGGCTCGGCCGAGTGAGTTGTCGTCACTCGGCCGATGACTTCACTGCACTCGGGCGGACGGGATTCTCCACTCGGCCGAGTGGGTCTTCTGAAGTTCAGGCAGCCGAAAAACAGAAACTTCGATGTTTTGGAAGGGCTTCGTCTGGGCGCCACTCGGGCGGACGTGGTATCTTCACTCGGTCGAGTGGGTCTTCTGTGCTCGGCCGAGTGCACAGGTAACTCGTGTCTGAACTGGTCGGCCGAGCAGTGTCTCGCTGGTCGGCCGAGTGGCTCCTCCACTCGGCCGAGTGGGACACAAAGAATGCCCGATCTGCTTGTTTTGGCCTCCTCGTCGCTCCTGCGACGTCCATTCTTCTTCCGCTCCTCTCCAACAGCAAAATACCCCTCGGGGAGGTCGTTGGTGACCGTCTAGAGTAAGCGCATCTCGGGATCACTCCAAATCGCGCCAAATCACCTGAAATGCGACAAAAACAACAAATCGTGAAAAGCATCGCAATATCGTCGATATATCGTGAAAAACATGATTTGGGCGATCCAAATGGCATGCAAACATGCGGAAAAAAGGTGTAAAGTAAGGAGTGATCAAAATCCCCCAAGCTTGCCTCTTACTCGTCCTCGAGGAAGATAAGTAAAAGGCGAACCCGGTGGATTCTGAAAACGAAAACGGCGAAAAACGGAAAAATGAAAAAAAACGAAGAAGAATGAAAACGAAGTGAAAATAAAGAAGAGAGAAAGAAGCGAAGAGGTAGGATGCTAGATCATTTTCTCAGGACGTGGGTTTCACTTACTCTTATAGCATGCACCGAATGAAAAACTCATGTCAAAGGATTTTATTTTGATATCATAGTATAATAATGCAAATAGAGATAGAAAACCCACGAAAAACGATATAATCATGAAAAACGGAATAATTTTAAAATTAACGTCGTCTGAATCATTTAAAGCGGTATACAAATCACAGATCACACACTTTTCAATTGAACGCTTTCTATCTGGAGTATAAGGGTATCACACTATAGAGTAGAGAGAATAGAAAAGTATGGATTTCATGAAATGAACGCTAGGCTTAGATTTCTGGATTTCGTAAAACTAAAAATAATCTCACCGAGTATAGAATATTACTTAGCCTAGGTTGTCGTGCAATGTCAAGTAGTCACTCTCTCACACATCAATGGATCCCCTCCCCCAAGCTTATCTATAAGCGTGGTGGCATAAAAAACATTTACATCCCCATTTATATATAGCTCCAAAAGCAACGAAAAGAAAGAAGAAAGAAAGAAGGTGAGATGGGATCTTTTATTGAGGATTTTTTTTTTCTCTTTTTTTTTGTTTTTTTTGTTTTTTTCTTTGCAATAAGCAATATATACACAACGATCCCAACTCAGAGAGAGATAATGATGTACAAGAATGTTTTTCTCTCTCTTTTTTTCTTTTAGAATAAGAGATTTGGAGCTAGAAATTAGTAGCGGGGGAAAATGCCATAAAATAGAATCACAAAGGGGAGATTCACCAATGATTTTAAAAGTAGAGAAATGATGTTCAAGATTTGTGGAGAAAGAAATAAATATAACTCTCGGTTCACTCTATAAGACATGCACGACAACTTCAGCAGGGTAATCTAATCTACTCAGTTTCGATCACAAAAAAGCTAACTAATCCAGATATATCATAGCTAACATCATTCAATCGTCCTGAAGTGAAGTGTACAATTCATGCATATAGAAGTGATATAGGAAAAGAAAGTCAGTACTCCAGATATAAGCATTCAATGCGTGAATCTTGGTGTGTTTTCTGTGATAGCATACATATGAATATTCAGACTTAGCTAATAACAAAATTACATCCATTTTCATGCGGAAAAAGGTGTGGGTTACTATTCTAAATGCAAAGCAAGTCATAGCATCTGATATCTGAAATAAAACCTAAGACATGACAAATATAGCATGCATATAGAATAAGCTAAATCCAACGTCATCATCATCACAGAAAAGTCATCTCTAGCATGAGATGAAAAAGAAATAAAGATAAAGGGAAAATAGAAACTATGCAGTGCGGCACACAGGAAAATAGGAAAAACGTGATGCATGGCAAAATAAAAGAAAAATGATGAAAAATAAGTGCAAAAGCGAAAAAAAATGGTGTGAAAAACTAAAAATAAAGGTGGCAAATCGAAAAAGAACGTGAGAACTCACTCCCCCAAGCTAAATGGCACAGTGTCCTCAATGTGCAAAGTGTGGCACACCGAGAGACAAGCGATGGGAGGGGCAAGTGAGGATGCATGCATGGAAAAATGAAAAGAAAAAGGTAAAATAAAGAAATGAAAATATGATGCGGACATGATGCATGCACAGATAGGAGCGATACATAGATATAAGTGTCACCAAAAACTCTCCCTCTCTCCCAGAATAGATATAAAAAGATATGATCAAAAAGAGAATACCATAATAATAAGTGAGGGGAGGGGGGGGGGGGGGGGGTGGACAAAAAGTGCAACAGGACCCAGCAGAAACGGGCAGCACAACGGCAGGAATGGATCAAGGCATCAAGGGTGCCTAAGAAGGTGGTGCTGCGCCGTCTCCGTCCTGAGGCGGAGGTGGTGGTGGTGGTGGTGTAGGCTGCTGAGCTGGGGTGGGCGTGGAAGTGGAAGCAGGTCTAGTGTGTGTGGGAACCTGCTGGGTGGGTGGGGGTACGCGTGGGAGACGCTCCAAGACCTGTGTAAGGCAGTAGTGGATCTGGGGGATCAGCTCGAAGCATCCAGCCATCGCAGAGACGGTGGAGGACAGGGTCCTAAGGTCACCTCTAAGACCACTCACCGCCAACTCAAGAGCACGTATGCTCTGCAGTACAGTGTCGGGCGGGGGTGGTGCAGAGGGACGCACCGGTCTAGGCTGTGCAGGGCGAGGCTGGCGTACGCGAGTGGAGTATGTAACGGGCTCAGCAGGGAAGGGGACAAAAGGTGCCGCGCCTGCAAATGTGGGCCTGGCCTCAGTGTGAGGCCGGGGCACCGGCTGGTGGGAAGTGGAGGCAGCGGCAGCGAAAGAAGTGTGCAAAGGTGGCAACGAGACGGCCAGAGAGGTCAGTGGCACAGAAGTGTGGACAGACGCCACGACACTCTCGGAAAATACAGCGGGGGTGGAGACAGAGGTAACTACCGCTGAGGCGGAACTGTGTGGACCAAAAGGCGTAACCCCAGCGGAGATCATGCTAGCCATGGTCTCCACGACCGCGGCAAACGAGGGCTCTCCACTCTCGACAAAGGTCGGCGGGCGCTCGGGGAGTGCGGAGCAAAGAGGCTCCACGGACAGAGGGCCAGAGGTGGCAGTGGGAGTGGTGGGGACAGCCTCGGACGTGGTGACAGTGGTGGAAGTGGGCTCAGCAAAAGTACTCTCGACACCGACAGCGGTGTCAGGAGCAGCGGAAACATCTGGTATGGGCTGAGGGGCCACTGGGTCAACAGGGTCGGCGACAGGCTCGGCAGGGTGTGCAACAGGGTCTGCGGGGGCAGCCTGGGCAGCGTGGGCAGCGTGGGCCTGCTCGGCCTCCTCGGCCTCGAGCACGTAGGCGGCGGGGATGAGAACATCCATCGCCGGGAGCCAGTCGACGTGGGCTGGTGCAATCTGAGTCCGAGCAGGGCTCGGGAGAATCATGTAGTCGGCACCGTAAGGGCCGTGCAACCAGACCCAGTGACGCTCACTATGCGGACGAAGCATCTTCATCCGGGCCATAACGTCTATCGACAGAGAAGTGGGGCCCGGGACGCGTCGCAAGTCGTCAGGTAGGTCCTCGTCGGTCATCATGGTAAGCAGGGTGATCAGACCGCCGCAGCAGATCGGTGAGCGAGCGCCCACCGATACAATGATGCGGTCTAAAAACCAAGCCGCAATGTCGATCACGACGGCGGGGACAAGCTCGTGTCCATCCCTAGATAGAGCTCTGGGACGTGTCATCGCATAGAGCATGTAGAGCTCTGGCGTAGACATCGTGCCCGGCTCATATCTGGCCAAAAAGGTGGTCGCCATGAGGCGCTGGGCAATGCGTAGGCAGGGGTGGACAATGGCCGAGGCCTTGGCCCTACTAGGGTCAAAGGCGGCGTGGTGGCCTGTAATCCGGGCCCAGAAGGCACCGGCGTCGAATGAAGGTGGGGGGATATGGGTGGGGCCGTAACCGCGATCGGCTCCAGGGACGGCAGGCCACGAGAAGAATGCTCTCATCATATCGAGAGTGACCTGGCACTCTCGATCCATGAACCGGAATGAGCATCCCTCATCGGTCCGGGCGATCGAACTCAAAACCTCAAGTGTCGGGCGGGTAAAAGTATCCGCCGACACCTGCAGAAAATCTCGCCAGCCCACGTTGTCGTACAACATGAGTATCCCCTCTAGTACCCCCAGGCGTCCTAGGTCAGCGAGGTGTGCAAACCTGGAGGGTACGATCGAGCGTTGGGAGATACGCTCGAAGACGGCGCGGTGTGCGTCGTCTCGGAACGTAATCCCGAGCGGCCCGACCAGTGGAGCCGGTGGTGGTGGCAGTGGGTCGGCGGGGAGAGGCTGTGCGGGCTGTGGGTGCACTGCAGGCTGTGCGGGGTGTGCGGGGCCTGCAGGCTGTGCTGGGTGTGCGGGGTGTGTGGGGGACGGTGGAGGAGAGTCCTCCAACTCATGGGAGGGGCCGGCATCATCCGACCGCTTCCGCTTGGCGGAAGCTCTCTTCGACCGCGGCCGTGTCCGGGGCGGCATATCGGCCCCGAGCGCGCGCCGAAAAACGTGAAAAGTGTGGCGTGTGCAAAAAGAATGGAAAGAGTATACCCAAACACGCCGCGAGTGCTAAGCAGTGGAAGCGTGCGAAGTCTGCGCCTCCACGAAGTCCAAAACAGCCCGTAGAAGCTCCCCTGAGCTCCCCTAAGCTCCAAAAAGCAACCTGCGCATGAAAAAGCGATATCAGCGAGTAATAATCAAAATGTATGGAGCAATAGGGGTATAATGGATAGATATAGAAATTGATTTGGGTTAGGGGGGCGTTTAGCACATGGATCCTCAAGAAATACACGAAAAGAGGAGAAAACGGCGAAAACGGCGAAAACAGGGGTACCAGAGGTGATCGGACGGTCGGCCGCCGGCGGCGACTCGGGCGAGGCGTCGGCAGGTGCTCGGCCGGCGGTGGCGGGCCGAGCGGCGGCGGGGCGGCGCTGGTCGGGCGAGTGAGGGCGAGAGCGAGGGGGGTTCGGGCGAGGGGAGCTGGAGCGTCGGGGGGGGGGGGGGGGGGGGGGGGGGGGTTTGGGGTTTTTTTGCGTTTCGAAATTCGCGCCCCCCCCTCGGCCCTTTATATAAAAAAGTTACGACTCGGCCGAGTGACGTGGTCACTCGGCCGAGCGAGGCCAATGAAAATTTCCTCCCCGCTATCGCTTCGGCCGAGTGGCTTTGCCAGCCTTGGCCGAGTGGAGTAAGTCCATTCGGCCGAGTGACTCAAGCTACTCGGCATGACTCGCCCTAGGAGGGTATCCGTTTCACTCGGCCGAGTGAACATATATACTCGGCCGAGTAGCAGTTATATCGAAATCAAGAAAATAAACAGAGAGTTGGGTACAACAAACTTCCCTCGTTCGTGAGTGGCTCGGCCGGACGAACTTGTGTACTCGGCCGAGTGACTAGTATACTCGGCCGAGTGAGCCTTGTGTTTTGCTGTTTGTCTTCGTTTTGGCTCTAAACTCCGTCTTTCTTCCTCCAATCGATTTCATCTTCCTCCTAAGCGTCGAGCGCCTTCTTGGGGCGCTCCTCGTCGACTCGTTCATCCTCCTCATGATGGATCTACCTATCTCCTCTCCTGTCAAGAAAAATAGGACCCGTTATCACAAAATTTTTGGGCGAACGACTCAAAATACCAAAAATTTCTAAAACGAAAATAAAGAAAAAAGTAAAAATAAAGCAAAAACTGTCGGGTTGCCTCCCGACAAGCGCTCGTTTAAGGTCGTGAGCTCGACCCCCTATAATTTTCAATCAATGCGGGATGTTTGGTGCATATGAGATGCACCCATCAAACTTTCCGGGGAGCGCGCTTGGATTTGGATGTGGCGGCGGCGCGTTCTCCCTCGGTGGTCTCCTATCTCGAATAGTGTTGGGGGGAGGCTCCCCCAAGCTAGCATTTGCTCCGGTCAACGGCTTTGCCGGTGGTGCCGATTTCCGTGCCGGCGGAGCTTTCTTTGGAGACTTTAGTTTCGAGAGCTTGCAGAGCTCTCGAATCCTTGCGACATCAGCGTCGCCTTCATCTTCTTTAGCGGAGAAGTCGGGGGAATCATCTTTATTCACTTCATGGCCTAAATCCGGGCCTTCTTCAAATTCTTCATCAAAAAGAGCGCCAATTGAGTGAGGAATCGCCTCCTCTATCACCTCATCAAGGAGGTCCATGTAGTCAAGTTCCTCGTGATAAGGCATATGCTTCATAGCCTTAGGAATGTGGAGCTCCACCTCGATGTTTCTGACGTTTAAGGTTAAGGTACCTTCACGCACGTCGACGATGACTCCGGCGGTGGCGAGGAACGGGCGTCCAAGTATCAATGAGGTGTCTCCCTCCTCCTTAACGTCCATGATCACAAAGTCACATGGCAAGCATATTCCACCCGGGACTTGAAGCGGTATGTCTTCGGCGATCCCCACCGGCCTTGTTATCCGTCCATCGGCTAATTGAATGCGCATGTCGGTGGGTTTCAACTTTGTCCCAGTGTTTAGCTTTAAGAACATGGAGAGGGGCATGAGGCTCACACTAGCCCCAAGATCAACCAGCGCCTTTTGAAGAGGAACGCCGCCCAAGGTGCAAGGAATCCGAAAACTCCCCGGATCTTTGAATTTTGCCGGCTCCTTCTCTCTCTTAGTGAACCAAGAGCCCTCCTCGGCTAGCATGATCTTCTCCTTCCTTTTCCTCCCCGAAATCAAGTCCTTCAAAAATTTAGCATACGTGGGGATCTCGACGATGGCGTCAAGGAAGGGGATGTTAAGGCTAACTCCTCTTAGGTACTCGAGAAATTTCGCTAGCCTTTTCTCCATTTTCGCTCTAGCGAGCCTTTGGGGGAATGGGACCGGTGGCATGAAGCGCCTTTCCTCAATTAATTGCTCCGCCCTAGATTTCTCCTTGTCTTGTGGCTCCTTCTCCTTTTCAACTTCAACTATCGGCTCAATCGGCTCCAAGCTTTCCTCCACGGCCTCCTCGGTAGGAATCATAGCGGGGGTGGTGTCCTTCCCGCCTCTAGTAGTAACGGCGACTACGACGTTGATGTGGCCGGTGTTGCCCCGTGGGTTTTGCTCCGGTTGCGCCGGCAATCGTTGAGTGTTCCGATTGAGCAACGCTAATTGCTCCGATATTTGAGCCACTACGGTATTAAGAGAGTCTTGCCCCGCCTTCAAAGTGGCATTCACCTTATTTTGCTCGACCATGAACGCCTCCACTCTAGTTTTGAAATCGGACCGTTGTGGAGCTTGCGGAGGGTTTTGATTTTGATTCCTCCACCCTTGGTTGTAACCGGGCGGCCTATAAGGTGGAACTTGTTGCTTCGGTTGAAAGTTTTGTTGAGTAGGCCCCCTCGGTGGATAGTTTTGTTGTTGGGGTGGTGGTGGTCGAGCTTGTTGAGGTAGTGGTTGTGGCGGGTTCAAAGCTCCTTCATTGTTGGCATAGGAGAATCCGGGATGATTTCTTGCGGCCAGATTGGACCAATACCCTTGGTTCCCCGCAACATATTGTACTTGCTCCAAGGATCCTTCTCCTTGCTCTCCTCCCGAGTACATGGCTTGAGATTGGTCTTGCCAATCACACATTTGGTTGGTTGGAGCGGAGGTGGAAGGGTTTCCTTGGGGCTCCGTGATGAACTTCTCCAATCTCTCCACCACCTTGTGGAGAGAATCAAATTTGCTCGTGAGCTCCGCTACGGCTTTCGCCTCGTAGATGCTAGTTGGCTTTAAGGAGAACGTGGAGTGTCCTCGCTCATCGCCCCATTGTTGGTTATTTGAGGCCATCTTCTCAATTAGGGCCGTAGCTTCTTCGGGAGTCTTTGACAAGATTGCACCATTCGCCGCGGCATCAATAATTTGTTTGGTCCCCGGTTGGAGACCGTTGTAGAAGCTATGAACTAGCTCCCAATCTTCTATACTGTGGTGCGGGCATTGATGCTGCAAATCCTTAAAACGCTCCCAAGCTTCATAGAGCGTCTCCTGTGGTCCTTGCTTGAAGGACATGAGAGCGCTCCGGATCTTCACTGTCTTGGATGGTGGATAGAATTTGTCAATAAATGCACTCGCCAACTCGTCCCAAGTGGTGAAGACTCCGTCCGCCTGCGTCCTCAACCAATAGAGTGCCTTGTCCTTAAGCGTGAAGGGGAAGAGACGCAGTCTGATAGCATCGATGGAGACCCCCGGCATCTGGAATGTGGCGCACTTTGACAAGAATAATTGGACGTGGTAGTGGGGGTTCTCATGGGCGTTCCCATGAAATGGGTCTTGTTGCATCAAAACCACCAATCCAGTCTTTAGCTCGAAGTTCTTGTCAGCCGCCAACTGCGGCACGGCAATGGACGAGGTAGTAGAAGAGGTCTTAGGCCGAAGCCTATCGCGAATAGAAATTATCCTCGCCATCCTTGCTGCCAATTCTTCAGGATTTTCCGGGTTGGTCATATACCTCCCTTCCGGATCTTGTCTTCTTTCCGCTCTAAGTCTCCGCGCGGTACGTTCGATCTCGAGATCAAATAATAAAGCTTCAGGGTCCGCCGTAGATCTCGTGTACATGCATAGGGGAAACAGAGTTTCAAAGAAATGGTTAGCACCGTGGAAGGGTTAGGTAAGAAATAAGAAATAAGAAATAATGATAATAGTAATAAAAAAAAGAATAGCTAGGGTGAGAAAGAATCAAACGCAATCGCCTCCCCGGCAACGGCGCCAAAAACTTGATCGCTCCGGATATACACCCAAAGAACGGTTGTAGTTTTACCGCAAGTGCACGGTGTAGAAGCGAGCGTGTATCGAACACAGGGAGGACGAATGACTGTGCTTGCTCCGAATCAACCTGGCTATTTGAGAACAGAGAAAATTGCCTTGGGCGATCCTGTCACATTCGTCAGACAAATGTGCGAAATATCAAATCAAATAAAGAACGTCTAGGGAATGGGGAATTCCCGCTACTCACCGTACTTCATAAATGTGGTTCGTCGGTATCAAAATTGCTAGAATGAGAATTCGGATGAACTAGTTGCAACTGAATGTAGAACCAAGCTCACGCTCTCGCGCTGTTTCCGGTCTATAGCTATCCTAGGTTTGGGTCCAATCTCTTGCAAACCCTAGCCTAGGGAAGCTAGCATTAGGATCAACATCATCGTCCAATTGCGCACCGAGCCCAATCTCTTGCAAACTCGGTCCACAATCTAAATTAGGATAGTTCCTACCCGTCCAATCTCTTGCAAACGGGTATTGGCATGGAATTGCAATCGGAAATCCTGGTATCGGTCCAATCTCTTGCAAACCGATACTTCGAAAATCCGACTCCAACCCAATTCGGATTTCTAGGGCTTCCTAACAAATTGGGATCCAATCTCTTGCAAATCCCAATTGATATGAATTCCTAGCTATCCGTAGTAAATCGATCCCAATCTAATCCCTAATAGCAATTCTAGCTCAATTTCTACCAATTCATCACAAATAGGAAATAGGGCTTGTAGGGTTCATCCCCACGCCCCAAGACGTGGAGACTACTCACAAATCATAGCAATAGCACAAAAATAATCAATGAAATAAGCAATAGAATTCATCACAAATATTGAGATAAACAATAAAAATAGGATTTTTAGGGAAGAGAGATGCAAACCAATGGAGTTCTTCAATTTAATCCAACAAAAATCCAAGTTTTTCCTCTTCTCCAATCACAATAATACTAAAAAGTAATCTAAAAAGCTGCAAAAAATCTAAGAGATGGCTCTCAAAACTAGGGTAAAAACAGGGCTTAAATAGCCCCAAAAATCGTCCAAAAATCGTGACCAAAATACCCCTGCACAGCCTGTTTTCCGCAGTTTTCGCTACAGGCAGCGCATCGCACTCGGCCGAGTGACAAAAGTCGCTCGGCCGAGTGAAAACCCTGCAATTTTCCAGAAAGTCGGGGCTTTCAGGGGTCTTCAGTTCGGAGGCGGCTCGGTCGAGTGAGTTGTCGTCACTCGGCCGATGACTTCACTGCACTCGGGCGGACGGGATTCTCCACTCGGCCGAGTGAGTCTTCTGAAGTTCAGGCAGCCGAAAAACAGAAACTTCAATGTTTTGGAAGGGCTTCGTCTGGGCGCCACTCGGGCGGACGTGGTATCTTCACTCGGCCGAGTGGGTCTTCTGTGCTCGGCCGAGTGCACAGGTAACTCGTGTCTGAACTGGTCGGCCGAGCAGTGTCTCGCTGGTCGGCCGAGTGGCTCCTCCACTCGGCCGAGTGGGACACAAAGAATGCCCAATCTGCTTGTTTTGGCCTCCTCGTCGCTTCTGCGACGTCCATTCTTCTTCCGCTCCTCTCCAACAGCAAAATACCCCTCGGGGAGGTCGTTCGTGACCGTCTAGAGTAAGCGCATCTCGGGATCACTCCAAATCGCGCCAAATCACCTGAAATGCGACAAAAACAACAAATCGTGAAAAGCATCGCAATATCGTCGATATATCGTGAAAAACATGATTTGGGCGATCCAAATGGCATGCAAACATGCGGAAAAAAGGTGTAAAGTAAGGAGTGATCACTCAGCAACGGACTTATAGTCCTGAAGTCTGAGGTTTTCCCACTCATAACTGACACGTGGTAATATTACATCAATTTGATGTTTATACCGTACCTCCAGAGCTGTCCACAATTCAATTGGGTCCTCTACCGTAAGGTATTCGGCCTTTAAGGTCCGATCTATATGTCTCCTAATATAGATAATGGCTTTCGCCTTATCCACATCGGAGACAGTGGTAGGAGTGCTGCTAGATGTAGCAGAAGCATCGGCCGCTGCTGGGGCGGATGAAGGAGCCAAAATTGAGCCAAGGAGGGCCATCGAACGCAAGTAGAACTTCAGGTCCACTCGCCAACTAAGGTAATTCTTTCCTGCAGCATCAAGAACTTCGAAATCGACGCTTGCCAATTTTGCCATTTATCTATGCAATTTAAAATAAGCATGAATTAATTAAAATGTAAATTCATGCATAAAGAATAAAATTAGTAAAATGTGGGGATCTGCCAGATACCCAAAAACGTACAAAGTCCAAAGTCCGATTTACAGTTCTTAAAGAAAAGAAAAAATACAAGTTGGAAACCCAGAATGGGTCCCTATCAATGGCAAATTTCACCTCCGTCTTCATATGTTGGTACACCGGTCTTTGGCATTAATACATTTAATCCTCACTTACAAATTCTCTCAAAAGAAAATAAAAGTGCAAGGAATATTAAAGGTATCAAACTGGCCGATCCCAAAATCACATTTTAACTTATATAAACATCCACGCAGTTTTTAATATGCTACAGGCACGAAGAAACAACCACGCATATAACTCAGGCATATATAATATGGAAAAAGAGACTATAAAATATAATAATTTCTTGGACCACGGGGAGACGTCATACACCGTTAGGTTAGATGACTAACGGCAGAGCGGTCGTAGGATCCTTAAGATAATTACATTTTGAAAAATCCTAATAATCCATAAATAATTAACAATGCAAGAGTAATATTTAACAAAATTTTAGCAATTTTACAAACTGCGCGTCAGGCCCAAAATAAGAAATTAAAATAAAATTAATATTTTGATTGGGGCTGCATGCCCATAAGTAAAATATTAATCATTTTAATAAGCAGTTTTATTAACTTGGCTTCTGGCCCCAAAAGGAGAAAAATAGCTAAATTAATTTTTTATTGGTATTTGGGCTACATGCCCATTTGCAAAAATTTAATTAACATATTAATTTTGCAATTGGATTAACTGGGCTTTAGGCCCAATTTAGAAGTCAAAATTAAATATTAATCAGCTGGCCCATAAGAACGGCTTACCCTAGCAATTAGAAACCAAGGTATGCTAATTTACGCTGCGCTGTCCAGTACCCCTTGAATTACATCCTTTAACTCTTTCAAATTGACCTTACAGGTCGTGAGGATTAGGTCTGGTTTGGTAATATCACCATCAGGTTGGAATTCTATACGGTCATGCAAATCCCGTGGATCTGATCTCTGCCTCACGGCGTTCGAGGCGGCACGAGCCTGCCGTCGTCTGCCAACGTTCCCTTGGGGGGATGATGTCGGCCGCCCCCCTGCAGGGGGGCGGAGCTGTGAACCCCCAAAACCCTCGACTAGGGGGTTGCTGGCGGATCAAAGGGCCCCGACGAGGGAGGCGGTGATCATGGGGTTCGAATAGGGGAGGACCGCCCTTACTCCGGCCGATTCGATCACCGCCGCGATCATGGCGATCATGGTGATCATAGCATGGCGATTCGAGCTCACCGCCGCGGATCAGGCAGCTCCCCCCTTGAAAAGAGGAGGCACCCATCGACAAGGGGGCTGGCACAGAGGAAGCCCCCCTCCGACAGGGAGGGGGCGGCGATGCGAAAAGAAGGACCCCCAACTTGGGGGTGGCTCTCCGACGGCCAAGGCGGCTCTCCGACAGGGAGAGGGCGGATCGAGCAGCGCGGCCTGTGGGGGGGGGGGGTGGGGTGAAGCAGCGCCCCCCCTCATGGGGGGAGTCGAGGAAGAGCCCTCCCCCCGACAGGTAATATGTTATTTACAAATTTTCTACTATTCATCGTTATCATTCTCATCGTTATCAATGGGTGATAAAGTACTTTGAATGTCTCCCATAGATCTTATGGGTGCAAATGAAGCACTTAATGTGGTTTCTTTCAGCCTTCATCTTTCTTGCACAATATCTTGCCATCTATAGTGAAAGCTCATTCTAACTTTATTGTGAACACTGAAATGATTAGTAAATCACATGATATGGTAGAAAACACATGATATATGGATTGTTTGTTATAAAATATCAAAATCATCATTTTCTTAAATACAATCACTAATTTTATTGTGTGATAGTAGCTAGTTGTAATGAAGCAGCTGTCATTCTTTGTGTCTATTATTAAATTGTCTCAGAGCACGCGTGACAGAATTTTTTTGGTTGTTTGTTTATTTGTATACAATATTTACATAGGGCGTAAAATTCGTCCAATGTTTGTAAAATGTTCCCAAGCTTAGGCATTAACCGGATTAGCAAATTCTTCATACGTGTCTTATCTTCTAGAAGCTTCATCTGTTACTTTATTTTGGTGATTAGATTCTTGTATCTATTGTGTTGTGTAAAAATGAAGTAGCAACATCGTTTTTGTGTTTATTATAATAGCGTCTCAACAAAGTACCTGAGCTAAAACCTCTTGGGTGTGAGTACATATTATTTAACTAGCATAAACTTTATTTATTATTTTGTACATTTAGTTGTTGGGGAATTGTTAAGGTCAAAATTGATCGAGACAGTTGTCAAGCTGACGTAAACTCTTGGTGCTGAGTCGGAGCCACGTCAGCAAATGAAATGGGACCCTTGGTTAGAAGAACTAGGATCAGGTTATGGTAGTTAATGGTGCAGTGCTCGATCGACCATCGAGCAGTAGTTGCGTCGATCATTCGAGGCTAGGAAGCTCTATGATGACCTTCAGACGCTGGATGATGACCGTCGATCTGCACCACATGGACACGTTAGGGGGGGGGGTCGGATCTGGGTTCCGACCCAAATCCCCTCCGATGCTTAAGTTAGTGTGGAAACTTAAGGATGTGAGGGAGCTTGGTGTAGTTGAGATCGACCCACGGAGGTTTGTCTCAAGGCTTGCAGTGCAAGCTCGACTGTATAAGAAGTATCCGATGGGAAAGTAGAGTTCTATGTCTTAGACCTTGTACCCTGGAATTGGAACACGCCTCTCTATTTATAGGCGTTCAGGGTCCCTTAGGAGACGTTGAGATGATAACGACCACCCCTAATGGGGCCACGATCTTCTCCCTTTAATAGGAATAAATGTTGCACATGTCCCCATGATTTACGAGCCTACCTTTAATCACACGTTCGAGTGAGGTGTACTCGACGGTCGACTGACCATTGGGCTTTGACTGTGTCGATATCGGGCTTCTTTGGTGGGCCCTGCAGGCCTTAGTAATTTGTCGACCAAGTTATCTGGAATGCTGGCCCAATGATTCAATAATGGCCGTCGTCGCACGACCTTGAAGGGTCCATCCACTGAAGTCAGGCGACGTTACATCATATTAATGGGGCTCGAAAGTCAAGAACATAGCACTTAATTTCTAGGCGCCAAAACATCCGCCTCGTCAATTCAGATGATTTGTCGGTTCGAAATCTAAGACATTCTGAGCTCTTGGATCTTTGACACGTGTTCCATTATGCGGTTGTTGCCTCGCCCATATAGGATGGTTCCAGCAATAGAATGCGGAGGTACTGTCTTCATTCTCTCGATTTAGATTTTCTTTCTCTCGAAAGTAATGGCTTCATCCTCCATCTCTGCCACTGGAAGGAGCTTGGTCACATCCGTGCAGATGAATCGGGAAGGGGTCATGGAGCCGGCTTGTTGGCGAATGTGAGGTCCAACGTCAAGGCTGGTCAGATCGTCGAGCTTCAGAGGAGTTATATCCTTCTGGATTACCAAATTAAGCTGCCTGGGAGGGATGAGAGGGCTCATCGTCGTGGCAATCAAGAAGCGGGGGTTTACATCAAACCATTCGAACAAATCCTTCGATTTCCCATGCATCTCTTCATGCGGTACTTCCTTTGTACCTTAAACATTTTCCTTTGCTAGTTGATGCCGAATGACATTGGCATGCTGATAGGCTTCATAGTTTTGTGCATGACGAAGGGGATTGAACCATCCCTGAGTCTGTTCAATCATTTTTTCTCGATCCCTCCCATCAAGACCCCGGGGTGGTATATGGTAATGGCACATCATGGCAGAAAGCTGCTGGAAGATATTCCCATCTCCAATCCTAAGTGAAAAGACGAGTTTGTGTTTGTGGTTTTCTGAGGGGAGGCTAGCTTTTGCACCGGTTGGGGTGCCCCTGATTTTGGACTTACCAGAGATAAGCCGTTGACTATCGAGGAGAAGAAAGCTGCCGATATTCTGACGAGCCTGCCAGAGGATATGAGGTCGATCAAGTGGCTGTGGTTTGACGACATGCTGCGTCGGACCGTGTAGACGAAAGGTTGGTTTAATCGTGCATGCCAACTGTTCGACCTTTGTTCTTCGACCTAACTTATTTGTTGCTCTCGCAGGTATGGCTAGTCTGGATTTCAAGTGGATCCTGCATTGAGAGAAGCAGTTGAGGCTTCCATCCAAGAGGCGGAGGTGAGTATGTTGTCTCCGCAGATGTCGACCGTTGGGAAACTGATATCTCAACCGTTTGGGGTTCGACCCGTAGTTGTCAAGCGGGTTGCTCAGGAGGCCCGCCAACAAAAGAAGAAGAAAAGGCCTACCTCCAATTTGAAGTAGTTTTGCGCTGGAGGGGGCCAAGATGAGGCGACAACTCATCATCAATGACTCGGAGCCGTCTGGGTCAAATGCAGCTGCGGAGTAGGTCTTCTGGCCTGGGAGTGATAATCTTCACTAGGGAGACTCGGGGAGGAATCAGGTTCCATCAGAGCTTCTTGTGCATAAGGAATCCTGGCCTTGGGAGAGTCTGTTCCCTTCGGAAGGGCTGTCTGAAGACATCCCTGACGAGTATAGGCCGATTTTGCTGGAGGGACGATCTCCTCAGGCTCCATTCGACTGCTCTGAGGAGGAGCTCGTCCGGGCGAGATTTCCGTTGAGGCGTGGAGATTCAGATCTTCTTGATTACAGGACTGCCTCCCGCATCACTGAGAATGCGACCCTTCCATAAGACATGGCTGTCGTGGAGAGGGTCGATTATGAGTGGCTTGCGTCAATAGCTGTTCACACCAGCGTCCCGGTAATTATTGCTCCAGCATCTCTCGACACTAATATCGACACATATATTGACCATCGAGTGTTGTGTACAGGCTCTCGTGGCCACCGCGGTGTTGAATTTTCGTGCTCCGGAGGTGGCCAATCATGGGGTCACCCTGGATGCCATTAGGTCGGGCATTGAGAGATCTCAAGTTGAGTTGACTAGACTCAGCCTTCTCTGCAAGACGAGATTGGATCGCAATCAGAAACTCGCGCAAGAGTTAAGCGAGTCTTGCAGGAGGGAGGCTGAACAAATCGCCTTAAGAAAGCGATTATAGGATGCCCTGTGGGAAGAGAGGGTGGAAGCCGAAGACATAGCAGAGAGGGCGGTTTAGGAGTTCAAGGATTCATTTCCCAATTTCGACGAGCTATACAAGTAAAGATACAAGTGATGTCGTTTGGAGATGAAGAACCGATTCCCTGAACTCTCCGAAGAGATCGACAAGATCCCGGTGATTCTTTCGGACCTTGGTGACGATGAATCGAGCCAAATCTTGGAAGAATCTGCTCTTTTCGATGTTGCTGCAACCGTGGCTGATGATGATACAGGAGTGGAGGCTACAAGGGACCCAGAGTCCATTACCGTGTCGGATGGAGACCAAGGGCCTATTTAGCCGTTGTTGGGTCTCGACGTTCTTTTTGCGCCTGTTTTAGAAATTTTTAAATGTATAAGGGGTGATGTAGATGTGAACAAACAATTTTGTGGAGTGCCAGAAGAGTTGGCCTGCTTGTCCATGTTTGTCATTGCATCACTTTGTTTGCTATCGTGCATATCGTGTGGTGGTCGTAGCGCCTGAAGGCCCCTCGATGGATTAGGCGTTGCTTCAGGATGATTGAGGATAAACCATTGAACCATGTTTAGAAGTTGATCTCCATGCGACGTCGTGAGGGAGCGATTTCCTCGATCCAAGATTGATGGCACGAGAGTCGTTCGGTAACGAAGAGGTGGCCTGATGACATTTTAGAAGAGTTGGTCAGTGGCGAAGGGATGGCCTTTCGACTTACGATTAACGACCTTTCAGAAGAGTTGATCAGTAGCGAAGGGGAGGCCTCTTTTGACTTACAGCTGATGCTTGTTTATAAATGTCGTTTAGTGACGAAGGGGAGGCCCCTTCGACTTACGGCTGACTCTCGTTTAGGAGTGTCGTTCAGTGGTGAAGGGGAGGCCCCTTCGACTTATGGCTGACGCTCGTTTAGGAGAGTCATTCAGTGACGAAGGGGATGCCACTTCGACTTACGGCCGACGCTCGTTTTGGAGAGTTGTTCAGTGGAAAAGGGAAGGCCCCTTAGACTTACGGCTGATGCTTTCTTAGGAGAGTCGTTCAGTAGCGAAGGGGAGACCCCTTCAACTTACGACTGACGCCCATTTGGAAGAGTCGTTCAGTTGCGAAGGGGTGGCCCCTTCGATTTCTGGCTGACGCTCGTTTAGTAGAGTCGTTCAGTGGCGAATGGGAGGTCCATTTGACTTATGGCTGATGCCTGTTTGGAAGATTCGTTCAGTTGCGAATGGATGGCACCTTCGACTTACAACTGATGCTCGTTTAGGAAGAGTCGTTCAGTTGCGAAGGGGTAGCCCCTTCGACTTATGACTGATGCTCGCTTAAGAGAGTCGTTCAATGGCGAAGGGGAGTCCCCTTCGACTTACACTGATTCCCGTTTGGAAGAGTCATTCAGTTGCGAAGGGGTGGCCCTTTCGACTTATGGCTGACGCTCGTTTCGTAGAGTCATTCTGTGGCAAAGGGGAGGCCCTTTCGACTTATGTCTAACGTCTATTTAGAAGAGTCGTTCAGTTGCAAAGGGGTGGCCCCTTCGACTTATGGATGGTGCTCGTTTAGTAAGAGTCGTTCAGTTGCGAAGGGGTGGCCCCTTCGACTTATAACTGACGCTCATTTAGTAGAGTCGTTCAGTGGCAAAGGGAAGGCCTCTTCGACTAACGGCTGACGCCTCTTTGAAAGAGTCGTTCAATTGCGAAGGGGTGGCCTCTTCGACTTATGGCTAACGCTCATTTATTAAGAGTCGTTCAGTTGCGAAGGGGTGGCCACTTCAACTTATAGCTGATGCCCATTTGGAAGAGTCGTTCAGTTGCGAAGGGGTGGCCACTTCAACTTAAGGCTGACACTCGTTTAGTAGAGTCGTTCAGTGGAGAAGAGGAGGCCCCTTCGACTTACGGCTGACGCCCATTTGAATGAGTCGTTCAGTTGCGAAGGGGTGGCCCATTCGACTTATGGCCGATGCTCGTTTAGTAAGAGTCGTTCAGTTTTGAAGGGGTGTCCCCTTCGACTTATGACTGACATTCGTTTGGAAGATTCCTTCAGTTGCAAAGGGATGGCCCCTTCGACTTATGGCTGACGCTCGTTTAGTAGAGTCGTTCAGTGACGAAGGGGATGCCCCTTCGACTTACGCTGACGCCCGTTTGGAAGAGTCATTCACTTAAGAATGGGTGGCCCCTTCGACTTATAACTGGTGCTCGTTTTGGGTGTCCTTAGCATCAACATAAGTTCATTTCCCCCAAAACTTCCCGAGGATTGGATCCTTTTCAAAGGGAGTTTTGATGGGATAGCTTCTGTAAACTTTACGAAGGCTTTAAGGAAAACTTTATTTGATAAAAGAGACATGCTTTATTGAAAAAAGTGTGACAAAGAAAAACAAAAGACATACAGGTGTTTCCGAACTTCGTCGGAGCTGTTGCTGTCTAATACCTCTTTATTCGCCTCTAGCTTAGACAGTTTTCTAGTCGATCACCTTGGTCACATGTGACCCCGTCATCTTGCCCTTCTGCTTTGAGGATCTCTCCTTGCTAGGTAGATCATTAGCTGGGTTCTTGGGGTATCCTCACTTGACTAGGGCATCGACCTCTTTTTTGAGAGTCCAACAGTCGCTGGTATCGTGCCCATAGTCGTTGTGATATTTGCAGAATTTGAGGTCGTTCCTCTTCTCATATTTGCCTTTCTTAGCTGTCTCTTGGATCAACTCCTCTCATGGGGCGTAAATGAGGGATTCTGCCTTAGGAGTAATCAGCTTAGCGTAGGAAGGGCGCTCCTTGCTTCGGGAGCTCCTTTCCATATGCCTCTTGTCTCGTGACTCCTGGCGGGGGGTTCCCGTGGTTAGTTTCTCTCGCCTCGTATCTCCGCGATAGAAGGGGGTGCTCTTCGCATTAGCTCCGGCTAGTTCTTCCGCCTCATCGGAGGAAGTGAACCGATACGTTATGTTGAGCATCTCTGCGACGGTGTTGGGGGGAACTGGTAAAGTGCCCTCCTCAGATGCTTATTCCGAACCGCCTGGGTGAGCGCCGCTATGAAGGTCACGTCCGGTGTCTCCTCTACATCGAGCCTCTCGTCATTGAATCTCTGAATGAAGGCTCGAATCGACTCATTCTCATTCTGTTTGAGTGAGAAGAGGTGTGAGGACTTCTTTGTAGGACGTCGTCCCACGACGAATTGTTTGCAGAATATTTTTGTCAATTCATCGAACAAGCCGATGCAGCCATGGGGAAGCCATTCATATCAGCTTTCTGACCTCTTAAACATGGTAGCATGGAAGGATCTACAAAGGTACGGCTCGTCGGCCCTGTGGAGCAGCATGACATTCAGATACTTATGAATGCCTGACCATGGGTTGCCTCTGCCATCATAAGCTGGTAGAGCAGGGAGGTTGAACTTGGGGAGAGGAGGAGCATAGATGATACCCTCTTTCAAGGGGGTCCTTCAAATCGCGGATCGGACCAGTAGGGATCCTCCTTCTCCAGGTTGCATATAATTGGCTCCCGAGGATCGGTTTGGGATCTCCTCCTTCCTCACGAATCCACCTGCAGCGTTCAGAGGGTTATAACCTGGGGGAGCCCCGTACATTACCTGATCTAGGATGCTACGGGTTGCTGCCTGGAAATTGGAGGGGGTGGGTTCTCCCTGGAGAACAAAAGCTCGATTGTCGACCCCCGCTCCATTGTATTGGTGGGCCGGGGGGGTCGAATTGTGGATGTTAATTTCTAGTTGATCTGCCCTTGGGTCCCCCAGATCTCAGAGGAAAGGCAAGCTCTTGGTTGGCGTCAGGTTTGGAGGTGACAACGACTCATTTAAGGGCGATGGGCTCCCTATGTTTTGGCGTATTAAATTCGCCAATGTGCCTAGGCTCCTATCAACCTGCTCGGTGAACTGGGTGAATTCCTTCCATATCACCCAGACTCCTTCGGGGCCTCTGCTAGTCGTAGTGGTGTTGTTGTGGAGTTTGCGAAGTCCTCCACTAGGACAATGTTCACTTTTGGTTTCTCCTTCGGTCCTTCGATCGGTTCGACGTTGCTGGGTCCAGCTGTCATAGATTTTGGATTGCTTTGGGATGTCAAGCTGGTTAACGTTTCCCACAGACGACGTCAAACTGTTAAGTCTAAAATTGACCGAGACAGCTATCAAGATGACTTAGACTCTTAGCAATGAGTCGGAGCCACGTCAGCAAATGGAATGGGACCCTTGGTTGAAAGAACCAGGGTCGGGCGATGGTAGTTGATGATGGTGCGGTGCTCGATCGACCATCGAGCAGCAGTTGCATCGATCGTTCAAGTCTAGGAAGCTCAATGACGACCTTCGACGTTGGATGATAATCGTCGATCTGTACCACATGGACACATTAGGGGGGGTCAGATCTAGGTTCCGACCCAAATATCCTCCGATGCTTAAGTTAGTATGAAACTTAAGAAAGAGAGAGCTTGGTGCAGCTGAGATCGACCCACGGAGGTTTGTCTCAAGACTGACGATGCAAGCTCGAATGTATAAGAAGTATCAGTTGAGAAAGTAGAGTTCTATGTCTTAAATCTCGTACCCTGGAATTGGAACCGTCCCTCTATTTATAGGCATTCAGGGTCCCTTTGGAGGCGTTGGGATGATAACGACCACTCCTAATGGGGCCACGATCTCCTCCCTTTAATAGGAATAAATGTTGTGCACATCCCCATGATTTACGAGTCCGCCTTTAATCCTATGCACGTTCAAGTGAGGTGGACTCAACGATTGACTGATCATTGGGCTTTGACTGAGTCTATATCGAGCTTCTTTGGTGGGCCCTGCGGGCCTTAGTCATCCGTCGACCGAGTTATCTCGAATGCCAGCCCAATGATTCAACATGAATGTATATCTTCCTGACAATTATTGTACTTGTGAGATACATCTTGTTCAATATAATAGTATGCTTTTTGGTACATTTTATTTATGTGATTCCCTTTTACGCCGTTGAGTATGTTGTTGTATTTATATCGCATGGATAAAGTCCTTAGGCTTATGTGAGGATCATTAGGATCATGATGAGATCATGGTAATAAGTCCCAATGTGTCCACTTAAGCATATGTCCTAAATGTTCCTGGTAGCAGGAATATCGAGACGAGACATCGATATCCTGGATAGATCTGTGTGCATCGATCTATACCATTGGATGGTCTCATAGTCACTCGATGTGGGGGACATTATTAGACAATGCACATGTGTTTATTGGAGAACAAGTTCACAGAATGACTCACTGAGATGCTTCTCTATGGTAAAGTACTCTGAATGTCAACAGAATCTCTCACGTGACATTAGGTGCAACATAGTTTTTATGACCAGAGATGTGCTAAAGGACCTTGCATATGGAAATCTATACTTACGCTTTAACTGAATATCGACATTGTGCTTGTTACATATGTACTCGCTGTGTATAGTTCGAAGCATGTAAATGGAGTGTCCATCTAGATAGGATTCATCTCCTCCGATAACGGAGGTTAGTGTCGCAGGGGGTCAATGGATCCATAATAAATCATTAACCAGGGTAAGGGAAGAAATTTTTAAAGAGTTAAAAAGTGTCATCCAACCGTTAACTATGTGATCGAATATGACTCAAGGCTCTTAAGGTGTAGTGGGGTTTGATGGTATTTGTACCCTAGACACCTTAGCGACATAGTGACGAATGGACCGGACTGCACAGTCACTGTCACTGATATGCCTAGATTTGGTCAGAGAGATTCCAGTCTTGCACCAACTAGATAATAATGATTCTGAAACAGAGGTCGACACACGTAGCTAGCACCGCTACCGTACATGTGACACGATGTGATCATGTCATTGTTGTAATTGGAAATAGTCATTTAGAATCACACAGATGACGGCTCGTCACGAAAAGCGAAGGAATAAACTTTGTGTATATATGATATACAAGGATCCATCACAAGAGTTGTGATTAAAAAACGTGTCGCAAAGAGTTCGATCATAAGAGTCGTGATCTTCAGAGAGGACAAAAATGAGTCACAAAGAGTTGTGAGTGCATGTGAAGAAATGGTCGTAAAGAGTTACAAGCAATGGAGAAAAGGTAAAACTTATTCAGTGCTGTGTAGTCGGCTAGAGGCTTGTCTATAGTCGACTAATCAAGGGCAGGTTGTGTGAGTTGATTGTCAGTAGCCTAATCGATAGTGATGTATACCTAGTCGACTTGAAGCTGACATAACATAAGTGTGGATTCTAAAAGACATGTGTTTCATGCCAAGGGTTCTAGAAACCCATGTGTTTCATGCTAAAGGCTTTGGACCTGTGTTCATGCCAAGGCCGTGTCCTTCCTCATGCTTTTCATGCCATGTTTGGACTCTTCCTCATGCATGGGTCTATTAAAGGGGAGATGGTTCTCTCTTACAAGACACACTAAAATCCCTAGAAAGAAATCATAGTTCTTATAACTAGAATATCTAAGTATTAACAAATTCAAACCTCTTTAGAGGGAGAATATCTCACACTAATCAAAGTTTTTCCTTCTCACTCTTTCTCACTCTAGCAAAGCTTGGGAGGTCGGTTCGAGTTCCTGAAGGGCTCGTGAAGCATGAAGGCGTTGGTCATCAATGTGAATCTTTTAAGGTGATGGTTGTGAGCAAGTTTAGGTCTCCATTGGAAAAGTTTTGGATTCGAGAGGATCACTAAAGTTTACTTGCACAAAGGTATGGTTTTTATCTCAACATTAATTCCTAGATTATCAACTATATATTCCTGGGCTTGTTATGTATACTAGTTTAAGAAAATATTGATTTTCAGTTTTTCATTACTTAATCTAAATATAGTTTAGATTGATAGCATCAGTACTTTACAGTGGTATCAGAGCCACACTGCAATCGAGTTTTTATGCTATTTTAAAAACTAAGAAACAAATACGAATTGAATTTTAATTGTCAAAAAAGTTATGATTGCGTAAATCTTCTAAAGGCTGATTAGTCGACTATTGGGCAACCACCAGACGACTAATAGGTGAATTAGTTGACAAGTTGGAAAGGCTAGTCAACTAATACAACATCAGCAGATTTGCGTAACTTTGCTTTTTGCGGGCTAGTCGATTAGCATTTGACGTCCAATCGACTAACGGTACATGTAGTGATTTTATAATTTGGGGATTTAAGATTTTGGTTTCACGATTTGTCATGAGATAACAAATTTAAAAAATGTTTTTGCATGAAAATAAGATCTTTAATGTTTTTATTAGATAAAAAAATTGGATGGAATTATAAAATTCTTTTGCGATGTGATCATGAATGTGTTAGCGATAATATGATATTGGCTAAATAATTAAGAGGATCCCCATGATCGCTCTGTCGTTAGTAGTCTAAGCAAACAGTGAATGAAATTTTTCTATGGTCAAAGTAATTATTAAGTGACTTTGTATCAATATAATTCCTTGCACGCTCACTTGCAAAATAAAATATAATCGATTGCTGTGTTTTACTTGCAAGATATCACTTGCTTGCATAATTGTTTTGTAAATGTGTCATGTTTTGCATTAATTAATTGGATTAATTAGTCGTTATAAACCCAACTAAGTTGGACTTATAAAAGGAATGTAAATTTTATTGGTCTTGAAACTCAACTTTTTCACATAGGTATTTAACTAAGAAAGGCATGTTTGAATAGATTCTTAAATTAAGGAACATGGTATTGGTGATTCAAACCACAGAAAACCTCCCTCCCCTTACAGTGCCGACCTAGCCAATTGATTAGCACTGAATTTTCTTATCCAATCAAATTACATGACTTAAGTATTTCCAAATATTAAGTCCATTACGTTCAAAATCCTTTTAATGATTTTCAGTAGCCCTCCGTCGTTTCAAAAGTGTATAGTACTTAGGATCAGTGCTGTGGATGTTGGCAGTGGTCAATCCATTGGCATTTCAACCCATGGTGATGCACTTTTGCTACAATATAAGGGATTTGGGGGGAAAAAATACGGGCTTTGTTGGTGGCGGTCAATGGCATGTATATATCTTCTTACCAAATACGAAACATACAGGTTAGACTTGACTAATACATATGACTTGTTGGCGACAGTAAGATCCTAAGGGCTGAGATGGCAAAAACCATAATTGAGAATTGCAAGGTGTTGCAATTGACAAAGAGTTTGTCTATCTTCTATGGAGAAAGATAACTTGTTGGTGTTGGTCAAGATTATCAATCTCATGATAATTGGATCTCAATTTCCATAATAAAATTATGTCAGTAATGTTCGTCTATCTTTGGGTTGAAGATATTCGTAAAATTAGTAGGAGAAATAATTAGATAAAAACATGTCTAACTATTGACGAACATCTGCTTTCATTATCGTTACTCTTTAAATGTCATTTTTGCAGCATTATGTCTGGTTTAAAGTTTATCCTAGAAAAGGACAAACTCTTAGAACCTAACTATTATGATTGGTTGAGGAATGTAAGAATCACATTAACTTATGACAAGCTTGCACACTATCTAAATGCCATTGCCCTTAATGCCCCAACTATGAAGTCCAGTACTAAGGAGAAAGAATTCTTCAAAGTATGTACTCATGACTGTCACTGCCAAATGCCTCATGCTAGCCTTCATGAGGAATGAGTTGTAAAGAAGGAATGAGAACATGGATGTTCATGCCATACTTCTGCAAGTAAAAGAATTATATGGAGAGAAATTTCGAATCGTAAGATTTGACGCTTCGAAGAAATTGTTTCAATCAAATATGGTCGTTGTCACACCAGTCCAAGACCATATCCTCAAGATGATTGGTCATATTTAGAAATTTGCAGAAGTGGAGTTTGTCACGGATAATGAATTGTATATAGATATAACACATTCTCTCAGTTCATATTAAACTTCAATATGAACAAACCAAAAGCAACACTTACAACGTTCCTCAATATATTGAGGCAAGCAGAGTACTTCTTTTCTAAGGAGAAGACATCAGTTATGCTTGTTATACCTTCTTCCCATCCCAAAACTTCTGCCAAGGGAAAGAAGGGTTACTAGCCTAAGGGTGGCATTAAGAAGGTGAAGGGTAAGAGAGAGGCAGTCGTATCACTTCAGTGTTTTTATTATCATAAGAAGGGTCACTGGAAGAGAAATTGCAAAGACTACTTGGAATCTTTAAAGAAGAAGGGGCACGAGGATGCCTCATCTTCTGGTGTGTTTGTCATTCAAAACATACACTCTATTTCTCCTACTATTTGGGTATTAGATACCAGAGGTTGTTCTCACATCTGCAATTGTCTACAGGGGTTGAGAAAAAGTAGGAAGATGAGAGAAGGTGAAATGACCATACAAGTTGGAACTTGATTAAGAGTTGCAACTGTTGTCATTGTAGAATTCCACCTTGGACTGCCGCATAAGAAATTTCTAATATTGCATAATTGCTTTTATGTACCAAGTATGATATGTAACATTGTAACGATTTTCTTAGTAGATAAGAAATGTTACAATTTTGTATTGAAAGATAATGCTATGAACATTTTCAATAAAGACATGTCTCATGGTTTTGGTACATTGAGCAATGACATTTTTTTTTGAATATAAGCACCATATTGAATGTTCACACTATGAATAAAAGAAAGACTCCTAGTGAAAATAAATTCTAATTGTGATATTGTAGACTTGGCCATATTAGTGAGAAAAGATTTATGAAGTTGAATAAGAAAGGACTCTTGAGTTCTTTTGATTTTGAATCATTTGCAACTTGTACGTCTTGTCTCAAAGGTAAAATGGTCAAGACACCCTTTGTAGGACAAGTGGAAAGAGTTGGTGAACTCTTATGACTCATACATACTGATGTATGTGGTCTGAAGTCTACTTAAACAAGAGAGGGACTTTTCTACCTCATTAATTTTACAGATGACCTCTCAAGATATGAATGTGTGCTTGATGAAACATAAATCTGAGGCCTTTGAAAATTTCAACGAGTATAAGAATGAAGTAGAGAACCAGACAGGAAGAATTATTAATATTCTTTAATCAGATCGGGGAGGTGAATACTTGAGTCTGAAATTCCTTGCATATCTAAATGTCATGCCTTGTTTTGAACTATACATGTATTCTACCATATGCACGTAGTATTTCTACTTACAATACGTACGTAGGCATGAAATAATTGTGGGTATTGATGTATATATCATAGTGCATGGGGGTTGTGCCGTAATATGTGGCTAGGAAACGAGAATGCGGATGTGAATGCAGGAGAAGTGTGAATGACGTCATGTGTATAATATAACAAGTATGTATTGGACGCGTGTGTGCGGTTCATGAATGCATGCATGTGTGTGCATGGGTGTGTATATGGAGAGCCATGCTAGTGTGAAAGGGGTTAAGGGTTAATGGCATCCTCGTAAATTTTTAGAAGGTGAGGGGCAAAATGGTCATTTGGACTAAATGAGAGGTGTATGTATAGTAAATGTGTGTGTGCATAAAGTAATGGCAAACTTGTAAATACCTAGAAGTTGATGGGTATTTTTTGGGAGCATATTAACTTGTGCATGGCTTATGTGATAAGCTAGTAGTTTGTGTAGATTTTTCTTTAGGAGATGTTTTCTTTTCTTTCTTGAATCTTCTCTTATCCTCTCCCTCCCTTGCTTAGGCCGGCCACCTACCTCCTCTTTTCTCCTCCCCATTTTCTCCTCCCCATTTTCAGGTAGCAGATAATTGGAGAGCCTGGAAGACTTGTGAGCATGGAGCTAAGGGTGTGGGGTAATTCAGGGAGTTGAGTTGTACTCTGGGAGTCGTGGAGTTGATATTGTCTTGGAGGTGTAAATTGGGTTGAAATTTATTGATGCACATTTGTACCAGATGTTGTGTTGGCCCTTATATTAGAAATGTGAAATTGTGCATGTACTCTTTGTGTTGTTGTATTATTGGAATGTGATATCCTTGTTGTTATATATGAAACATTACAGGTACGTTCTCAACATGTGCGCAGTGGCCTGCCTCTGTCTTCTTCTTCTCTCTTGCATTCTCTTTCTTCATTACCTCTGTCATGCCATATTTTGCATTATACGAGTATTCTACTGAACACACGTGATATTTCTACCTACGATGCATACGAGGGCATGAAATAAGCGTAGATATCGATGTATGTGACATAGTGCAAGGGGAATTAGGCCGTAATACGTGGCTAAGGAACGAGAATGCGAATGTGAAAGCGGGAGAAGCGCAAATGGCATCGTGGAAGTAAACCGACAGAAGTGTGTTAGACGTGTGTGTAAAGCATGTATGCTCGCATGGATGTGCATGGATGTGTGTAGGAAGAGCCATGCAAGTGTGAAAAGGGGTTAGGGGTCAATGGAAACCCCCGTAATTTTTTACAAAGGTCAGGGGCAAAACGATCTTTTTGACTAAATTTGTTGTGCATACATAGTTAAGTGGTCGGTGCATAAAGTAATGACAAACGTGTAAATACCTAGAATAGGGAGGGGTATTTTGGTCATTTCCACATGGAATATTCCCTTGGAATATTCCATTCTTGCATGGGAAGGAAATGACAATTGGAAATATCTCCTTTCTACACTTTTCTTTTCATTTCTAATTCTTTCTTCTCCTTTCTTCTTTCCTATCTTCTTACCCTTCCCCCCCCACCATGGCCGGCCACCAAACCCAAACCCATGGCCGAAATTCTTCAAGAAATAAAGAAGAGGAGGAGGACGAAGAAGAAGATGAGGAGGAAGAGAAAGAGAAAAGAAGGAGGAGTGCTTCTTTGAGGTAGGAATCTATTGGAGTTGGAATTCCAATCAATTTAATTTTTGCTAATTTGTTTTTATAGCATGTTTTATCTAATATGTGATGAATATAGTTAATTTTTACATGCTATTGCTCAATTTCACAATTTCCCCTTTGAAATTCTTAGCAAAGTCATCTCCTTTTGAAATTCAGAAATCTTGATGTGTGATGTTTCCTTGATTGTAGTTACTGTAGCTCGAATTAGGGTTCGAAAAAAAATGAGATTGTAGATCTTGAAGTCCTACCCCAAAATCATATAAATTTTGATATATGTTCAATTCAAGAATCAGGAGAAATAAATCCATCTTTACAACATGTCTATTTGATTTTCAGTGTTGACACAGTTTAGCAAAATTGGCCTAGACACATTCGCACACAATGGAATTTTGTATTCTTGGTCTTGTTGGAAAGCTAACAAGGTTTTCTAAAAATTCATCAGACTGCTTATATATTGAATTTCTGGCTCTAACATGCCCAAAATTGGATTTCAATACAGACTCAGAAATCTGTCTAAAAAACAGATTTGACATACGTCACCAAATAATTCTCCATAAATCACCTACTTAATATTTTTGCATTAAATGTTATCTGTGTATCCATAACAGCGATATCTTCAACTTTCATTTATAAAGTTTTGTCAAATTCCTAAGAAAAAGAAATGAAATGTGTTGATCTTTATGGTTGTTCTTGCAATTTCAGCAAGCTAAATTCATTAAGTGCTATTCTTATTCATTAATTGTGGTTAATTGGCTATCATTATTCTTGATTAATATGGTTGTATGGTGAAATGAATATTTATGCCCCTGGGCACATGTAAATGTTATTGTGTTGCTTTGATATGAATGATGCCCGTCAGGTGTTCGATGAAATGCCTCAATGAAGGTAATATCCAATAAGCTGAGTAACGTGCATGTGTTAGTGTTGGCCTGGAGCCACATTGATAATTAGTGAAGTTAGAGGCTTGAATGGCATGGATATATATTGAACTTGTAAATGGGTGATGTGTTGTGATAGAGGGCATGTCACGTGAGTGCATGACCCTATGTTTAATGACGCATAGCTGAGGTGATATGCGCATACTTATGCCATCAAGACCCCTAATGTGTCACTTATGATGTTACCTTATAAAACCAAATAAATCTCAATCCTCTCTAATGAGGGTGAGTTAGCAAATCCCGGGTTTTAGGTGGGATTTGAGTAAATTGTGGATATGAGGCATGGACTGTGAAGTTGGGAGATGATTATGTGATGTGTGGAGTTTACACCCACTCGCCTTTACTGGGAGTGGAGGGGATTATTACACCCACTCGCCTTTACCGGGAGTGGAGGGGTAAAGAGGTGGAGAGCCTTACTCCTGCCAGGGACGGGGGAGCTGAGAGGCCCGGCGTACAGTGCCCGTGTCCACTGCGTCGTGTGCTAGTTCACCCAAAATTTGGGATGAAGTCCAGGTCCTGGTATCACACAGTTTACCCAAGTTCCAATTAATTTAATTATAAAATAATAAAAAAAGAATTTGGCATGTTACTCCTTCTGCTGGCAGCACTTCCCCTTCACTTGCCTGCTTCTTTGTGTCCCTGTGTCATACCTCAGGTACTTGCACTTGTCTTATCAGATAGTGTTTGCTTGAATACTTGTGTTGTTATTATTATCATTATTATTATTCGTGCTAACCGTTTTCTTGCAGTAACTCGACATTGGACTGCAGGTATGACTTCCTTGGTTTAACTATTTAATTCGCATTATATCACTTAGTTACATGCTCTATTCCTCCGGCTTGACTTGTGAATTGATAACCTTAAAACGGAGTTCCAAACCCAAGTTGGTTCCTACTGGGGCACGCATTGACGTGCTCCTCCCCATTTTTCAGGTAGCAGGGTCAGTTTGGTTGGAGAAGACTTGGAGTTGAGTTCAGGATAGCACTTGGTGTGAGCTGTCTTGTGGTATGATATAGTTGTCTTGGAAGGTGGAGAATGACGATGTATGTGTAGTGATGTGCTTGGTCTATGTACGTAAATGAAAGTTGTTGCATAAAATAGTTGTTGTTGTTCTATACTATTTATCAGGTGTAAATATTCTAATGAAGCTGCATTTGTACTATCCCAGCATGTGCGCAGTGGCCTGCTTATTCAGTTCTTCTTCCTCTCTCTTTTCCTCTCATCACCCTCACTCTTCAGGATACTTGGAATTTTTTTTAATGCCGGGTATTCTGGGGAACGGGGCGTGACAACCTCTGCCCCTTCAGGAATACTTGGGACAGTTTCGAAAATCCCGGGTATCTTGGAGAGCGGGGTGTGACACTAAAAGAGAATGCGATTTCTCTTAGGTTACTCTCCCTACACACCACAACATAATGGTGCGTCGGAGAGAATGAATATCACCCTATTAGATATGCTGCAATCCATGATGAGTAACACCGAGTTACCTCTTTCATTTTAGGGTTATGTCTTAGAAACAGCAGTATGCATATTGAATATAATTTCGTCTTAAGCTGTGTCAACCACTCCGTATGAGATATGGAAGGGTAGAAAACCAAATCGTAAGTTTATTAAGATCTAGAGTTGTACAACATACGTAAAAAGGCACAATCTAAATAAGCTAGAGGCAAGATCCATGATGTGTAAGTTTGTGAGATATCCAACAGATTCCCAAAGATATATATTTCTGTCATCCCAATGAACAAAAGATTATTACTTCTCGACATGCCTCCTTCTTGGAGAAGGAGTCTCTTGTTGAAGACATCACTGGCAAGGAGATAACTGGAAGAGGTTCCAAGGGTACAAACTTCAATGGATCGAGAGACAGAATCAGACACCAATATTATTCCTCCCGACCCTCCACTAATTAAGAGGTCTAATAGGAAATCCCAACCACCAGAGAGATACTATGGTTTTCTTGTTTATGGTTGAGTATTGCATTATAGTAGATGATGAGCACACTAGTTTCCAAGAAGCTATACGGAGTGGGGACTCTGCAAGATGGCTTAAAGAAATGAAATCCGAAATGAAATCCATGCACATCAACTACGTATAAACTTTGGAGGATGTTCCTGAAGGGGTAACCTATAGGGAACAAGTGGATCTTCAAGAGAAAGATCGGTGCCGATGGAAAGGTAGATACCTTTAAGGCAAGATTAGTGACAAGACGATATCACCAAAGGTTAAGGGTAGACTTTGACGAGACATTTTCGCTAGTAGCCATGCATCAATCCATTCGAATTATTCTTGCTATAATAGTTTACCATGACTACGAGATCTGGCAAATGAATGTGAAGACAGCTCTTTTAAATGGATATTTAGAAGAGTGTGTTTACATGACAGTCGGAAGGCTTCGAAGTCAGTGGGAGCAGCAAGAGGGCATGCAGACAGTGAACTATTAAGGATCGCATCCTGCACATATTCTACATTGTAGCTTGCAACTGATCAGCTTCCGCTTCTGGGTTACTTGAGATTGTCTAAATATATGTTTTTAGTATATGGTGGGAGTAGTAATCTTTCAGTGGAAGGATATACTGAATCAACTTTTCAACATGACATAAATGGCATCAGTTAGTGTCAGGATATGTCTTTATTCTCAATGGAGGGATAAAAAAGTTAGAGGAGTTCCAAACAGAACACTGTGATAGACTTTACGATAGAACCTGAGTGCATCACAGCTAATGATACAACAAAGGAGATGGTTCCAAACAGGACATTATATATGGTGCAACAAAGGAGGTGTTTTGGATGAAGAAGTCCGTTATCGAACTTGGTGTGGTTCCATCGATTTTTAATCCAATACCCTTGTATTGTGACAACAATGTGACACTTATTCTTGCTAAGAAACGACGGTCTCATAAGAAATCCAGACATATGCTAAGTAAATTTCACCTGATACATGATCATGGATGCCATGACATTGAGATACA
The DNA here is from genome assembly GCA_030789695.1 of Scilla litardierei. Classification (NCBI taxonomy): domain Eukaryota; kingdom Viridiplantae; phylum Streptophyta; class Magnoliopsida; order Asparagales; family Asparagaceae; genus Scilla; species Scilla litardierei. The sequence goes on from CM061132.1 coordinate 9,263,808, forward strand.
AAGTGTTAGCACAGAAGTTAATGTAGCAGATCCACTCAGGAAGTCACTTTCACAAAGTAGACTGGACTGTTTAGTGGATAAAATTGGTATGCGATAATGTAATAATTGACTGTAAGTGGAAGTGCAGATGTTGGGAAATGTACGCTCTTCAGATAATTATTGTAATTATGAGATACTTCTTGCTCAATATAATAGTATAATATTTGATACCTTTATTGTTAAATATTAAGACATCCCTAATGTAGTTTTGATGATGATTAAATGAATGATGAGTACTAATGACAATTATTAAGTGTGTACGAATTAATGATCACATCAAACATTGAGTTTAAAGCTATGAAAAAGAGAAAAGCCATCAAAGCCATGAAAGAAGAAATTCATCGTTGACCACATTCTACCCAAGCTCAAGACAACCAGGTTTGATCAGGATGAAGTGCGGAAGCTCATCCAAGGAAAGAATCAAAGGTATGGAGATGACGGACTCAAACTACATCAAGAAGCCAAAAGTGGGTAATATTAATGTAATATTTAGTTAACATCCTTAGATTATTTGTATTGCCTTAAGATTGAAACTACACACACATAGATATATTTAAAATAATGTTTTAAACTTCTAAAAATATTTTGAAAACTTTTTGAAAAGATTAGATCGAGTTTTAGTACTCTTTTTATAGATATCTTCACATGTATCTTAAAATGTGTCGACTACTCATGTTGAGTAGGAGTCGACTACTTTTCTTAGGAAAATATTGATTACGCTCTGTCCCTAAAAGGAGTTGACTACAGTAGGATTGGGAGTCGACTACAATTGTTTGGTGAGTCGAATATCACTTGTATAGGAGTTGACTACGTCTGCCCAATGGACTGAATAGACACAGCTTCGCAATTTACGGAGAGTTGTCAATTTTTCCGATGGAGGGACATTTTAGAAAACGATTTTCAACGAATTTTTGTCCCTATTTAAGCTGGAGTTGGTTGGGATTATTGCAACTCTCGACACACCGAGCCCCTTTCTTTAGTGCAGTGATAGTCACAGCGTTACTGCGCCTCTTGACATTCAGCCTCTCTGAATTGAAGCGCTTTAGGAAGCTTCTTAATGTCTCTCCCTCTTTCTACACCAAGGTGAATAAGTGGTCCAAAGCTCTGCTTTCTCCTTCTCCCTGCCATGAATTGGTGGCAAAAGACTTAGGCCAAGCTCTTGAACGGCCCAATTGACCGATTAGGAAGGCCATTGTACCACTCCTTCGCGGCCTTCTATAGAGTTGTTTGGAAACCCCAACAGAGAAGGGAGTCGTCGGCCCACTGTATCTCCATCACTCCTTTATAGTCTTGGACGTGTTCGCCCGAGCCATTATACTTGTCTAGGTTGGGCATCTTGAATCTGGACGGCAGCAGGGTCAACGTGATTATCTTCTTTAGGGGGGGTTTCTCCTCATCCAAGCTCGACGACGAGGAGTGATGTGGTCGTACATCACCTCGGTGCCTAGATCTCCTGAGCTGGCTGTTGGAAGCGTTAAAAGTTGTGATGTCATCAGAAAACTCTAGGTTATTTTACTAAAATCATTTAAAAATATTTTTGAAATATTTTTTTATGTGATCCTAAGTATGTGAAGCTTCAATATGAACCTTTACAATGAGTCTAAAGACACGAAAGAAAATACAACAAAATTACCCTAGTCCTTAGCTTTGATGTAGTCTTGAATCTTCATCTTCATGTCATTGACTCTTGAACTAGAGTTGCCTTGATTGAGCTTCCTTCACACTCCCATCTGACTAAGTGCTCTCCAATTTGAATATCTTCGTGGCGTTTTTGTGAGCTCCAGTAGTCTTGATGTGAATTATCCTTCATAACTTTGAACTCATTCTGTTTGTAATTAATCTTTTGTATCTACACACTCATAAACGTGATTAGCACCTTTCATTTGTTTAATCATCATCAAAATCACACTTAGGGTGTCTCAATATCCAACAAAATATGGTTTCTCGTCATTCGGGTCACCAAAGTGGTTAGTCATTGTGATTGTATGTATGTGAAGCATAGTGTAGTGATCATGAATGTCTTGGGTGTGATATAGGAGCATCGTTAGTGCTTGCTTAAAGATCGATGTGGAGCATGGTGTGTAATCACGAGTCCTCCTGATCAAGTTCTCCAGCTCATTAGAAAGTGATACCCATACATTCCTAACGAGATGACAGCACAACTCCTCCCTCCATTCTTAGAGGTTGCACAAATGCATGCATATCATCAATGTGCATGGGCGAATATCATGGGTGCCAGTGCCGTTGACTCTGATATAGACAGCCGAACGTGGAGTTTTCAGACATGTCTCTTCCGTCAGCATCCCAGCGACCGGCCAGTTGACCGGAATTAAGGATTTCATGGTTGATTGGTAGTTGAAGACAGCACAAAAGAAGCAAGCAATTGCGAAGATATTTTCAGGGTAGGAGACCAAGAGGCCTACTGGGGTTGAAGCCATCTTGCCTTGAATTATTTGATAATGATAAGAGCTTATCTGCTTCTGTTTCTGTCTCATTCCATGTATATATAACAACCCTTTTTTTACCGTTTCATTTGATTCACTTTGTGAAGAGTTTTGATTTTTTTTTATTAATAAGCAGTGGAAAATTTTTGACAAGGGCAAGCAAAATCAGTGGATGGCTGGATTATTTTCAGAAATATAAATAAATAAATTGGCTTTTGCAAGAATCAGAGCTCATTCAACAAGAGATGGAATAATGAGGGGAGTTCCTTTGAATGATTGGCCTTTTGAGGAGGTCGACACGGCACTAGATTGATGGTTTACGAGTACAACTTTGTTTAAAAACGACTATATACGTCTCCCCATTCGATGCAGGGAGGTGACAGTTTTCCAAACTTGTAAAGAAATTGAGAGAGAGAGAGAGAAGGATGTGACCCATAATTTAAATGTTTTTGCAATTTTTGGAACATTACACCGAATATTCGGTGCATGGAACAATTCTCCCTTTTTTTGGCTTAGACTATATACACCTCAAATTGAGGTGTAGGGCTGTGATATTTCCCATAATTGACAAAAAAATCCCTTGATAGGTCATTTCTCATTCTCTCTCATCCAATTTTTTGTCAATTATGACAAAAATCAGATCCATACACCTCAATATTAAGGTGTATATAGCAAAACTCTTTTTTTTGGGTTCATCGAAAAACACAAGTGGGATCGAACCCGCGACCCTAGCCTACGGGGGAGGGGAGATATATACCACTCGGTCAACGGGCCGGTGGTAGTACAGCTCCTTCGTATTGTCATTCCTGAACGTAGCAACTTCTCCCAGGAATACATATGAGTAAAAGACAAGGAGAAGAGAGCGAATGGGGGAGATAGAGTGGTACAAAGAATCCCTATTTGAATATAATTTTTATACAAGATGTTGATGCATGGATTCTCGCGGGACCCAGGCCAGGCCATCAGACGCTTGGATCAGACCGCGGAACAAGCAATCCCGTAATAGGTTGGGCTTGGACAGTGCAGTTTCACCGGGCCGTCCTCCTTCTCTGATACCTAAAATAGAGAAACAAGTGCATTAGAGGTCCCGAGGAACGTACCCCCTAAGTCAGAGGCGGACCCACCTTCTTCCCTCTGTTGCCTAAGTCAGGCGAGATTGTAGGAGGAAAGGAGGATATGTGCGTAAGATAGTACGTATGTGGCAGCGCATGGGTTGAGTGTGAGTGTGCCCATGGCCGTTGGGGTTTGAGAGATGTCTGCTAGGGTTTGTAGCGACCAAAGAGACATGGCATCTCCCAAAGGAAGGCGTTGTGTTAGGGTTTGTGGACCCAAGAAGAACATGGTGAGGCGTAAGATTTTCCCTACCCAATTAGGGTTTCTAGGGTCCCAGAGGACAAACCGGGTGGAGGAGAAGTCCTACTGCTTATATAGAGGTAATGAGATCTAGCCACGTGGGAGGCTGTAGATTCCAAGGTGTAGTCGACTCCTGCCGATCAGAGAAGTACGGTGGCTGACTTCTGTTAAGCAGTGATAAACGAAGCAAAAACCGAAATCTACACAAGCAAATACTGATATTTTTCCATCTGACGTGTCAGGTCAGGCCCCACTGCTAGTCGGCCCAAGAAAAAACCGATATCTACCCAAGAAAACATATTCTACTACAACTCTTATTTAATTGTAATGCTCACAACTAAATAACTAAAGTTCTCAGCTTAATAGAACTTTTGATCACATTCATCTCTAAAAAGAATCAGAATGATTTCGATCCAGATTCAAACTCATATGTGTTTGTATCATAATACTCAACATTACAGTTGTTCTAAAACACAAAATACATTAGATCCAATAACTAGATGCAAAACATAATCACAACACTCCACCTTAGCTTGTATCCAGTAAGCCACATCAAAACTAAAGTTATACCGTTGTTGCCGCATCCTGATTTACAGGTAAATATGTGCATACATTATGCTCCACATCTGAAAAATAACCCATACGTTCATCATATATAGTCTTCTAGCAAGCACTCAGGACCACTCTTATGTCATGCCTCGAACAATCATCGTCACTACACTATGCTCCACTTTGGTCAAAGTTGTGTAATCATGATCACTCCCTTGTCACGTTCTGGACTTGTGATTACTACACCATACTGCACACATGGATCATTAAACAAGCACTAACGATGCTCCTATATCACACCCTAGACATTCATAATCATTATACCATGCTTCACATACATACAACCAACGTGACTAACTCTGGCGATCCAGACCACGATGAACCATATATTGTTGGATATTGAGATCCCAGGTGTAATTTTGATGATGATCAAATTAATGAAGTGTAATCACGTTTAAGAGTGTGTAAAGTACAAAAGATTAATTACAAGTTAAGAATGAGTTCAAAGCTATGAATGATAATTCACATCAAGACTAGCGGAGCTCACACAACGCCATGAAGATATTCAAATTAGAGAGCACTTAGTAAAGATGGAAGTGTGGAGGAAGCCCAATCAAAGCAACTCAAGTTCAAGAGTCAAAGACATGAAGATTCAAGATTACATCAAAGCTAAGGACTTGGGGTAATTTTGATGTATTTTCTTTCGTGCCTTTATATTCATTGTAAAGCTTTAGATTGAAGCTTCACACAATTAGGATCATATAAAAATATTTCAAAACTATTTTAGAATGATTTTAATAGAAAAGCCTAGAGTTTTCATATTCGTATCAGAATATAAGAAAACTGATCGGCCAGTCAATGAACTGTTGTCGACCTATACGCACGGGTAGTGTGGCTCATTGTAGTAAGTCAACCAGTGTTGATCCACTGGTCGACCAGTGAGATATGAGTCGACCAGTGAGTGTATTTTTGATTTGCTTTTTGACTAGCCGTTGGAGAGGGTACTTTAGGTAGTCTGTTTTATGCAGATTTTCACACATATATAGAGAGTTTGTAGAAGTGTTTGATATGAATTAATTGAGCAAAATTTAAGTACTTTCAAGTGTTTTTAAAGCTCTCTTAAAGCCATTCAAAGTTTTCTTAAGGCCAAAATTTTAAGTTCTTACAAAGCTTTTAAGCAACATTGTTTTCTTGGCCTTACTAATTGTGATCCCCTCAAGCTTCGTCTTGATTTTCTTGAGATCACAATTAAACTTTTTTTAGCCACACATACACACTTTACTAGCTTCAATTTTGGTGGCTATATAAGAGTTGTAATATTCTCTATCAAAGTGTTTGTTGAAATCGACACAAGGATGTGATGGTAAGTGATTTGTATTGGTTGTAAGTTGTGAAAAGTCTCATTTGTTTGAGGTTGTCTTGTTTAAGCGGTTGGGTTGTTGGAAATTCTCACTTGGTGAGGTTGGTATTGTAAAAACTCTTAGAGTGTTGAGGCAATTGGGAAGTCCACTGTTGAGAGAGGCAATTAGTGAAGCTCCAAGCGAGACTTGAGACTGGATCCTGCAACTAGTGGGTGAATCAAGATATATCTTGTCTTTGTGATTGATCCATTATCTATATCTTTATCTATCTATTCGTGCATTGCGTTGTTTTAATTCCGATGTGCACTTACTCTTTCTTACAAGTTTAGAGTTTTGTTGATTAAGTCCCACGTGAGGTAACTCTCATTGGAGACTTAGATAGACTTAGATGGATTAAAGTTTTAATTAGCATGATTATTTTTTCGTACACTATTCACCCTCCGTTAGCATTTACTTGATATCTTTAGGATCCCCAACACATGATATCAAAACGTGAGTTGCTAAGATTGTGTCAACATCATCTATTATCGAGGGACTTTCCATTACTCGATCCCCTTTTTCAACAAGTCCAACTACAGTCTTTGGAAGACGAGGATAATGATACATCTCCAATTCATGAACTTTAACATTTTGACAATTGTGAAGAATGAGTACGTGATGCCAAATACCCTGAGATACCCTGACGGAGTCTTGGGAGTAGGATGTTAAAAAGAAGAGGAACCTTAACGCTAAAGCAATGAATGCGTTGTTTTGTGTGTTGGACAGGAATGAATACGACCACGTCTCGCATTGTACAACGGCGAACCAATTTGGCGTAGTTTAGATGTAACTCACGAGTGTACAAGTCTGGTAAAGGATTCTAAAATTAATATTTTGAATATTAAACATTTTAGAATAGAGGAAGGTGAGTCTATATCTGAGATGAATACTAGATTTGCGGAAATTATTAATGGTCCCGCAGGATAGGGAAAGAAAGTTTCCATGTATGAACATGTAACGAAGATCCTAAGTTCTCTAAGGCGGAGGAGTGGAAACCAAAGAATACGGCAATTAAGGAAGCACATGACCTCTCAAAGCTCAATATGGAGGATTTCATTCTGCATGCATGATACATTAAACAATAGATAGTGATCCATGTTTCATGCTCAGGAAATAATAATGGACCAACACTTTACAAGCAATTGGTTGGCCTCCGTTGAAATCTCTTTATCAACTCAAGTCTGAGATTGTGTAGATTTGGGAAACAGGAGGGGCTTGAAGTAGGACCTGCCCTAATGTTGCACATGATTGTCTTTATGTGAATCCTAGCAGCCTGCATGATTGCATCTGCATGGTCTAGCTGGTATATATGTTCAGATAATCATCGATCAGTTATTTGAAATATTTTAACATGATTTCTTCTCACTTTGATCAAAAATATTGCACTATGGTGAATGGTAGAAGGACATATTCAACCACTCACTGGGAATAAAAGTGTCAACTTCAAAATTTTATTCCTTCCTTAAAATTTCACAATATCGAAGGAAACCATTGTATGATTGTATGCGACGGCAAGGTTGGATGGTTTTAGTGTCAGCGTATTGTTGGATAACAGAGTTATGGATTGTGAGACAAACACATGAACCAAAAGCCAACTTGTGTATATAAAGTCTTGCAGCTAATTAGACATAGCCGTGCAGTATGTATACCCATACGTTGGTCCTACAGAGATGACAGCAGAATTCCTTCATCCATTCAAGTCATAGGGCCTTCCTTATCTGTTCAGACACCACGAGGTTGCACAACTCCATGCATGTCATCAATGTGCGTGCATGTACCGATCTCACCGGTGCCATTGACGCCGAGATGGACAGCCCAACCTGGATTTTTCAGCCATGTCTCTTCTGTCGGCATCCCGGCGACCGGCCGGTTGATCGGAATAACGGATTTCTTGGTTCATTTGTAGTAGAAGAAATCACAAAAGAAGCAAGCGAGCAATTGCGAATGTAATTTATAGTAGAAGGAACCACAAGTCTTCTTGCTTCAGTTCCAACTTGTAGGGTCATTTCACATTCTCTCAGCTTCTCACTATTTCACATTCAGATGCGAGAATCCGCTCCGGTGTCTAATACCCGAGTGGTAGGACAAACATAGAATATGTTTTGAATGACGTACACAACTGAAGACGAGGCATCCACACGCCCCTTCTCAAGTAGTCATTACAATTCCTCTTCTAATGGCCCTGCTTATGGCGATGATAGTATTCAACTGATGCAATCGTCTCTCTCTTACCGTTCACCTTCTTAACGCCGCCTTTAGGGTTAATATCCTTCTTCTTTTCCTTGGCAAAAGCTTTGGGGTGAGAAGAAGGAATAGTGCATAACGGGCGTTTTCTCCTTAGAAAAGGAGCCCTCAGCTTGTCTCAACATATTGAGTAGCTCTGAAAGTATCGGTTCTAATTTGTTCATATTGAAGTTCAATATGAACTGAGAGAAGGTGTTGTAAAGAAACTGAAGGATTATATCTTTATATAATTCATTGTCCATGACAAACCCCAATTCTTCCAATTCCTCAATATAACTAATCATTTTGAGGACATGGTCTTGGATAGATGTGTCAGCTGTCATCTTCGAATAAAACAATTTCTTCGAAGTCTCAAACTTAGAAATTCGAGATTGCTCTCCATATAACTATTTTACATGGAGAAATATGAGGTAGACATTCGTATTCTTGTGCTTCTTTTGTAACTTATTACTCATGGAAGCTAGTATGAGACATTTAGTAATGGCAGAGTCTTGAGTCCATACTTTAAAACTCTTTGTCCTCGGTATTGGACTCTCATTTGAGGCATTAATTAGGAGAGGTTGAATTATTATGTATGTTATCTTGTCATAATGCAATTCTTATATTTCTCAGCCAATTAATATAATTAGGTCCACTGAGTTTATTCTTTTCAAGGATAAGATTTAAGCCAGACATGATGATGCAAAAATGACATTTAAAGAGTTACAATAATGAAAATAGATATTCATAAATAATTGATTGATTTTTATCTAATTATTTCTCCAAGTAATTTTGTGAATATCTTCAACCGAAAAGATAGATGAAAATTATTGACATAATTTTATAGTAAAAATTAGGATCCAAATATCATGAGATTGATAACATTGACAGTCGTCATCAAGTTATCTTTTTCTATCGAAGGTAGACAAACTATTTGTCACTTACAACACTTGTAACACCCATTAAGGTTTTTGCATCTAATCCTTTGTGACCTTGATCAATGTCAACAAGTCATGAAGTTTCGTCAATTCTAACCCGTATGTTTCGCATTCAGTAGGATGAGAGATGTGTCCTTGACGAAAGTCAACAAGACTCATATTCTGAACCCCCCCCCCCCCCCCCCCCCCCCCCCCGAATCCATCTTATGGCATCAAAAGTTCATTACATAGTATTGAAATGACATAGCTTGATCACCTTCAATAACCATGACATCGTTCTGAAGTATGCTACACTTTTGATATGGCAAAAGGCTACGAATAATCCTTAAAAGGATTTTAAATGTAATAGATGTGATAGTTAGAAAGACTAAGTCATGTAATTTGATTGGATTTTAGTGCTAATTAATTGGTAAGGCTAGCACTAAAAGAAGATGAACGTTTTTCGTGGCTTAAATCACCAAAGACCATGCATGTTTCGTAATTTAAGAACCTCTTCCAACCTCTTCCAAACATACTTTTCTTAGACCCCAATATGAAAATTAAAATTCAAAAGCGAATAAAATTTATAATGTTATGAATGAGGGAGGCCTTTGGCCTCCCCTCCTTCATTACCCATTCATTAGGCCCCCATTACTTAGAGTAATGGGGACCCTTGGTCTCCTAGAGGCTTTTGGCCTCCCCACTATGAGATATATAAATAGAGCACCATGGCTCTTAGCCATGGTGACTTATTCTTAGCAATGAAATTCTCTCTCTCTCTCTCTCTCTTGAGTTCATTATCATACAACACGTTATCAGCTCGTTTGCTCTAAAATTCTTTGAGCTTTTCATCCCGTCTCCCCTCAAAAATCCATCCCCTACGCGCGAAGGAATCTATTGTTGTGGCGTACCTTTGCGGCTCTCCGTTGCGGCGATCCGTTTTGGCGTATTAGGAGCGTGGATTTCTCTTTCTACGGATTTTCTGTTTTTACGATCGTCCCTAGATTTTTTAATCTAGAGGTAATACTTTTTGATCCCGTAGAAAATTACAATATATTGATAAACATGATTTTACAAAGCTTATCTTAAAGTCTTGTATAAATCTGATTAATAAGAAAAATTTTAAAAAAAAAGAAATTTGTGGCCGGGAAATCTGAAGATGCAAATGCCTAAGATGTTATCTCTTGTCACCATTTTGAATGGCGTGGGGCCTAGCCAAATTCATCGAACCCCTCTAAATGGCATGCTAAATTCAAAGCTTTTGTCTTGTTGGACCTAAAATTCTAGCAATATGTGCCAGTTTGCATACAGTGCATTAACACTAGCAATTAAGCATGACCTTGCATAAGCATCTTACTTACGGTGTGCAAAATCAAGGCAGCAACGTCAAATTTGAAAAATAATAATAATAATAATTGAAGAAGGAGATAAAACTGACAATGAAAAATGCAATGAGCTATATGCTATTATATTTAATAAATCATACTATCTATATGTTTTATGGGCCTGCAATTCCATTCCGATTAATTATTATTTTGGTTTTCCAAATTGGGCCAGAAGCCCAGTTAATCCAATTGCAAATTTTATATGTCAATTAAAATTTTGCAACTGGGCCTGAAGCCCAAAGATTAATACTAAATTAATTTGGCTTATTGGGCTAGAAGCCAAGTTAATAAAATTGCTTATTAAAATGATTAATATTTTACTTATGGGCCTGCAGCTCCAATGAAAATATTAATTTATTTTAATTTCTTGTTATGGGCCTGACGCCCAATTTGTCATATTGCTAAAATTATGTTAAACATCACTCTTGCATTATTAATTATTTATGGAATATTAAGATTTTTCAAAATATAATTATCTTAAAGATCCTGAGACCGCTCTGCCGTTAGTCAACTAACCTAACGATGTATGACGTTTCCACGTGGTCTACGAGATAATCATATTTTCTAGTTTCCTTTACCATATGTTATGCTTGAGATATATGCGTGGTTGTTTATTTTTATGCCTGTAGCATATTTAGAACTGCGTGGATGTTTAAATAAGTAAAAATGTGTTTTTCGGGATCGGCCATTGTATACCTATTTACTTTCCTTGCACTTTTATTTTCTTTTGAGAGAATTTGTAAGTGAGGAAATTTGTATTTTAAAGCCAAAGCTCGATGCAACAGCACATAGAATTGATGAAAACTCCTTCAATGGATCATGATGTCGGTCAATGTGCTTGGCTAAGTTTGCTGGACCAACCTAGCTTGACTGGGTAACAAGTGGTCCTGGCTTAGTCAATTCCCTGGCCGCGTCCGCTGGACCGCAAGGAGTCGATTCATGACTGTGTAAGCCAAAGCTCGATGCAACAGCATATGAAGACGGAGATATAGGGACCCAGTTCAGTTTGGGTTTCCAAAGTTGCATTATTTTTTTTTTCTATTATGGACTTTAAACGAACTTTGGACTGTGTACTATTTTGTGTATCTGGCCGATCCCCGCATTTTTACTTGTTTTTTTCTTTATGCATGAATTTTTGAATTTTAATTAATTCATGCTCATTTTAAAATAAGTAGATAAATGGCAAAATTGGCAAGCGTCGATTTCGAGGTCCTCGATTCTGCAGGGACAAATTACCTGAGTTGGCGAGTGGACCTGAAGTTTCACTTGCGTTCAATGGCCCTCCTTGGGTCCATTTTGGCTCCTTCCTCGGCCCCAGCAGCGGCCGAAGCTTCTGCTACAGCTAGCAGCAGCCCCACAACCACTGTATCCGATGTAGATAAGGCGAAAGCCATAATCTACATTAGGAAGCATATAGATCGGACCTTAAAGGCCGAATACTTAACGGTTGAGGACCCGAAGGACCTGTGGACAGCACTGGAAGCACGGTATAAACATCAAATTGATGTTATATTACCCCGTGCCAGTTATGAGTGGGAAAACCTCTGACTTCAGGACTATAAGTCTGTCGCTGAGTATAATTCTGCACTTCATAACATCACCTCACGCCTGAAGTTGTGCGGTGAAGAAGTGACAGAACAGCGCATGTTGGAAAAAAACATTTACCTCGTTTCACGAGAAAGATGCAATCCTCATGCAGCAGTATCGTGAACGCAACTTCACGAGATTCTCCGATCTGATATCATGCCTACTTAGAGCAGAGCAGAATCGAGATTTACTGCTAGCAACTCATAACTTATGTCCAGCTGGCACTGCCCCTATCCCTGAAGCCCACCACGTTTCTCCCCAGAAGTGGAAAAACAAGAGGAAGACTAAAAATACTAAAGGGAAAGCGGTAATGAAGCAACCAAGAGGTGCAGCTCCCCAGACAAACAAAAACAATAAAGGGAATAGAAACTTCAGTTGGAAGCGAAAGGACACCAAGCACGTGTCACTTCCAAAGAAGACCTGGGAGGACAAATGCCATAGATGCGGCATGACTGGCCATTGGTCCAGAAACTGCCGCACTCCTCGCCACCTACAGGATCTATATCAGGCGAGCCAGAAGTCTCGACCTGAAACAAACTTGGCAGGTGTACAGCCGCCAACAGTCTTTACTGCTAAAGACTTCGAGAACGACGATCTGCTAGATTGAGCATCATCATTTATCTATGCATTTAGAATTCGATGTATCTTCATCTGTTATTTGCTTTAGTGCGGACTTTTATTTATGAATGTTGTCTACATTTTCCCTCAAATAAAATTTCTTTTTTTTGGCTTATATAGATGATGTCTGAGTGCCTAGTGGACAGTGCCTCGACGCACACAATCCTTCGCGATCATTGCTATTTTAATAGCTTAAACAAATATGACGGTCCTGTTATCACAATTTCAGGACTGTCCCAAATAATCGAAGGAACTGGTGAAGCAATTTTATTGCTCCCAAATAACACACGACTTCAAATTAATAATGCATTATTCTCTCCTATATCAAACAGAAATCTCGTAAGTTTCAAGGATTACCGTTTAAACAGATATCACTTAGAGATCAGGGATAAAAATAAGGTTGAATATCTAATTGTAACTCGTCAAAAAGATGACCGGAAGATCATCTGCGAGCGATTCAAGGGACTCCCGTCGGGTCTATACCAAACATACATTCAACCAGTAGAAGCCAATATGATTGAACACCAGACGTGCTAATCACTACCAGAATTCCAACTCTGGCACAATAGACTTGGTCACCCTGGAACAGCAATGATGCGCCGCATCATCACTGAATCCCGTGGACACAAATTGAAGAACCTGAAGATTCTTCAAAAGGGTGAATTTCCATGTCTCCCTTGTTTTAAGGGAAAACTAATAACGAGACCATCCCTCCTGAAAGTGGGATTAGAGTCTCCTGGCTTCCTTGAGAGAATTCATGGTGACATTTGCGGGCCTATTCACCCCGCAAGTGGCCCATTTCGGTACTTCATGGTACTGATTGATGCATCAACCAAATGGTCTTATGTGTGCCTCTTATCCACCCGCAACCTAGCTTTTCCAAAGCTATTGGCACAAATAATAAGGTTGCGTGCTCATTTCCCCGATAACCATATCAAGAAACTACGTCTTGATAATGCGGGAGAATTTACTTCACAAGTCTTCGATGACTATTGCCGGGCAACGGGTATTGAAGTTGAACATCCGGTAGCACATGTTCACACCCAAAACGGATTAGCTGAGGCTCTTATAAAGAGACTCCAATGGATTGCACGTCCATTGCTTATGCAATCCCAGTTGCCTGTGGATGCTTGGGGGCATGCTATTTTACATGCCACATCACTTATTAGGATAAGACCCTCTGGAGGTCACACTTTATCCCCGATGCAACTAGCATACGGTGCACCTCCGGATATCTCTCATTTGAGAGTGTTTGGTTGTGCGGTATATGTCCCAATAGCACCACCGCAGAGGACCAAAATGGGTCCTCAGCGTCGTCTAGGTATATATATTGGGTTTGATTCGCCCTCTATTATCAGATACCTTGAACCCCTGACGGGTGACGCATTCAAGGCACGTTTTGCAGACTGTGAATTTAATGAGAAATTTTTTCCAAAACTGGGCACACAGTCTAAGTAGCCAGAAGCTTCTGAGACCATTAGTTGGGACCAGAAGTCTTTGTCCCTATATGATCCGCGTACTAATCTGTGTGAAGATGAGATCCTGAAGATCCTTCACATCCAGAATACAGTACATCTTTTACCGGATAAATTCACGGACAACCAGAAGATTGTCCGTTCACACGTCCCTGCTGCCAATACGCCAGCTAGGATTGACATCCCCATAGATGGATGCAGCCCACCGGCAGCAGAATTGGTTGTACCTCAAATGAAAAGAGGACGCCCACCAGGTTCAAAAGATAAAGTTCCTCGAAAGAGGAAGACTCCTGGCGATACTAAGATTACCCCTCCACAGGATGCTGAGCTCAGACCAGCTACTTCTCCCCTCCTGATTTCCCCAGCAGAGGAAACAATAGGAGAAACATCATTAAATTTTGTACGTACTGGAGAAGTACTGGACAGAAATAGCATAGTCGTCGACGACGATTTTGCGTTCGATATTGCCGTTCACGTCACTGAATATGACGATGACGTCGAACCACGATCTCTAGCGGAATGTAAACGCAGAGATAATTGGCCAAAGTGGGACGAGGCAATAAGAGTAGAGCTGGACTCACTCTTGAAACGCAAAGTCTTTGGACCAGTAGTCCAAACACCAGTAGGTGTAAAACCTGTGGGATATAAGTGGGTTTTCATAAGAAAAAGAGATGAAAATAATGTGATCGTTCGCTATAAGGCACGCCTTGTAGCCCAGGGATTTTCCCAAAGACCGGGGATTGATTACGAAGATACGTATTCCCCGGTCATGGATTCGATCACCTTCCGATTTTTAATCAGCTTAACTTCTCTGGAAAGCCTAGAAATGCAGCTCATGGACGTTGTGACTGCATATCTATATGGCGATATAGATAAAAATATCTATATGAGACTTCCTGATGGGTTTAATCTACCCCCAGAGATGAAAGAGATACCTCGGGACGTATTCTTTGTAAGGCTACATAGATCATTATATGGTCTAAAACAATCGGGCAAGATGTGGGATAACAGACTAAGTGATTTTCTTGCACAGCAAGGATTCACGAATAACGAAGTCTGCCCGTGTATCTTTATCAAAAGAACGGGAACATGTCACGACCCGCTTCCCTAAAATGGAGGCGAGACGTGAAAAGGTCCGCACGGGAGTGGAGCAGTGAAGCCCCAAACCCGATAAGCGTCAATTTAGTATAAGCAGGTCCCTGTAATTGCAAACGAAACAACAACAACAGTAATAATATGAGACGGATATAAAATACCAATCCCACGGTTGTCCACAAAGTATTCAACATCACAGAAAAGCCTCCAGGCTAAAAGAAAGAGTCTAAGGGCCCAGAACAAGGCCAAACAAAAGCAACGACATAACAGAGTAAAGGTGCTACGCGCCAACAACAAAACAACGGTCTAACAAAAGTAAAACACCACGAAGACACTAGGACTGGTCCCCAGTGTCCACGTACTCCCCATCCAATACGGGCGCAAGCTCGGCGTCCGCAGACACCTCACCCTCAGCAAGCAACTCCGGCTCAAGGTCTAACATGCGTCACCCAAAAGAGAAAGGGGCACATGTCAGCAAGTCTAAAAAGACTTGGGCAAGGAAACTGAAAGTGACTAACAACCTAGCATTTAAATGTTAAACAATGGCATGGCAGTTGAATATGATGCAACAGTTTAAAAGAGTGACAAGCATGCACGATGTAGCAAAAGCTACCAATTCACTAATCACTTATCACTTATCACTTATCACTTAACACTTATCACTTATCACTTATCACTTAACACTTATCACTTAACACTTAGTGCATAGAGAGTCCACTTGCTGGCCAGCTCGTGGCTCAGTCCGTTTATCTCTATCACTATCAATCACTTAAACACTAGAGATTTCGCCTGCTGGCCGGAGTGGCGGATCAAGCCACTCGTGCTCAGGTGGCCGCTTATCTCTTACCCCACCCACATGTGTCGAGCGTTGTGGTTAGCAACTCATTATGCTCGCTTCTGGTCACGAGCCAGGAAAAGAAGTGTGTGTTTGGCATAGGGGTACACCTAGCCGGTATCCGAGCGTTGGGGTTAGCAACTACAGGGCTCGCTTCTGGAACACGAGCCAGGAAACATAGTATTGTAGCGTGTGCTACGCAGTCACGATAAATAATCACTATGCAATGCCATGAGCAGATAATTGCGTACCGTTAATGGAATTTAAACGTGACAGGCAAAATGCAATGACATGAACATATTCGCGTACCGTTAATTTAAAGTAAACGTGACATATGAGCATGATGGGGGTGACGGACCAAGCTTCGTTGTCAAGCTAGGTCAATGGCGTCTAAACGGCTATCCTTTCACCGTTTAGTCTCTTTCACGCTAAAGCATGGTAAATGGCCTAAGACATGGCCCAAATCAAGAGATGCAAGTTTCACTTGCCTATCACCGGGGATGACGGTTACGAAAGTTCGTTTCCGCGGATGCTAGCCTACGGGGAATCGCTGTTATGGGGAACAATCATCAAAACACAAGTATTTTATTAGGGTTTCATAAAAATTACAATAGGATATGAAAACAACGGTAGATCGATTTCTTACCGAGAGGAGGCGGAAGAAACACTCCGGGGAACCCTAGGATCAGATCTGGAAGCAAATGGAGAAGTTTGGGGAAACTAGGGTTTTGGGGGATTTGGGGATTTAGATGGATTTGGTGAGATTTTGGGGAAGATGAGAGGTAGAAAGAGTGGATGGATGGTTTGGATGATGGATTTAGGGCTTGGAATGAAGGATTGAAGCTTGGAGGAAGATGGGGGCTCAAGGGGGAAGATTTTAGGGTTTTGGGTCGTGTTGGGGAAGAAGAAAACGTTTGGGTTGAGTTTAAATAGGTTGGGCTGGCGGCTGCCCAGAAATTAGGGTTTTAACACTGGTTAGTCGGTCAAAGAACAACCACTGACCGACTAGTTCGGCAACTAGTCGGTCGGTCGACCAACGCAGACCGACTAAGTGTAAACAGTAACTCCTGAACGAAAATAGGATTTAGAGTTAGTCGGTCCATGAACAAGTACTGACTGACTAGTTTAGCATCTAGTCGGTCGATGAACGTTCTTAGACCGACTAAGAGTAAACAGTAACTGATACAAAAATAAGATGATGAGTTAGTCGGTTCAAGAAGCATTGCTGACCGACTAGTTTGCAACCTAGTCGGTCAACCAACGTTCTTAGACCGACTAACGATAAACAGTAACTCCTGAATAATTTAGAAAGCTAACTAGTCGGTCCAAGAAGGATTGCCGACCGACTGGATCATCATCTAGTCGGTCGGTACCCCTTCTTATACCGGCTAATGAGCACAAAAAGTTCCGATACGGAGCGCGGGGCCCCGGGATCGATTTCTAAGACTCCTAGGCTTGATCTAATAGTTAAATATGACCGTTATGAAGCCCGTCACGAGTGACATACTTCGAAATCGATGATCCTAAGGAAGACACGAGAAAATACGACGAATCGATCGAAAATGAAAGTTACGGAGACGAAAACCACACAAGAGGAGAAAATCCACCAAAACATATATTATATTATATTAAATCCAGATACATGAAAAGCAGTCGTTACATCCTCCCCAACTTAAGAAAAATTCCGTCCTCGGAATTTCCGAATATTCACGAGTCCGGAAACAAAAGTGGGAAACGCTCTCGCATCTCATCCTCATTCTCCCAAGTGGACTCTACCGGCGAACCGTGTCACCACATCACCCTCACAAGATTGACAACCTTGTTACGAAGCGATTTCTGACGCCTGTCCAGAATCTGCACTGGATGCTGGTCATACATCATATCGGGGCGAACGGTAATCTCCGAAAAATCCACCGCATGAGACGGATCGCTAATGTATCGACGAAGCTGCGACACATGGAAAACATTGTGAACTCCTTCCAAAGACGGCGGCAAGGCCAAGCGATAAGCTACCTCGCCAACCCTCTCCAAAACGTCAAACGTTCCAATGTATCGCGGGCTCAACTTCCCACGCTTCCCAAAACGAATCACACCACGATTCGGGGAAATCTTCAAGAACACATGGTCGCCCGGCTGAAACTCCAAAGGACGACGTTTAGCATCCGCCCAATGCTTATAACGGTCCTGAGCAATCCTCAACCTCTCCCGAATATTCCTGACGATATCCACGGCCTCCACGATCATCTCAGGTCCCAACAACTCCCGATCACCAACGTCATCCCAACTTAATGGCGATCGACATTTCCTCCCATAAAGAGCGGTGAAAGGCGCCATGCCAATACTCGCCTGGAAGCTGTTGTTGTAAGAGAACTCCACCAAA
Organism: Scilla litardierei; assembly: GCA_030789695.1. Lineage (NCBI taxonomy): Eukaryota > Viridiplantae > Streptophyta > Magnoliopsida > Asparagales > Asparagaceae > Scilla > Scilla litardierei. The sequence continues at coordinate 9,282,108 of CM061132.1, forward strand.
TGTAGATGGTCCTCCCACGAACCCTTGAAATCCAACATGCACGCCCTCAGCATGTCTTCCAAAATCTGAATTGTCCTCTCGGACTGGCCATCCGTCTGCGGATGGTACGCCGTGCTGAAACTCAGACGCGTACCCAAGCTCTTCTGCAAACTCTGCCAGAACTGAGATGTGAACCTCGTGTCTCTGTCAGACACGATACTCACGGGGACTCCATGAAGTCGCACGACCTCCTCCATATATCTCCTCGCTAGCGCCTCAGTGGACTGTCCCACTCGGAACAGAATAAAGTGCGCAGATTTGGTCAATCGATCTACGATCACCCAAATCGCGTCATTCTGCTTCGGACTCCGAGGTAGTCCAGTCACGAAATCCATAGTGATGTGTTGCCACTTCCACTCCGGAATCGGAAGCGGTTGTAGCAACCCGGCCGTACGCTGATGCTCCGCCTTCACTTGCTGGCAAACCAAGCACTTGGCTACACTTCGAGCCACGCTCCTCTTCATACCATGCCACCAATAATTCAGACGAAGATCCTGGTACATCTTGGTGCCACCAGGATGCACAGAATACGGCGAACTGTGTGCCTCCACCATCAACTCATCTCTGATATCCCCAGCAGGCACACACAACCTGGCTCCAAACCTCAGCGAGCCATCCTCATGAATCAAAAAGTCAGTCCGCAGACCGGCTTCCACCTGCTCCCGAATCTTTACCAGCTTCGAATCCTCAGCCTGGCCAGCCTTAATCCGATCCACGATCGTCGACTGTACCTGCATGTACATCAACGAAGAAGCCTCTCCAGGAAGAACAATCTCCACGCCAGACTCACAAAAATCCTGCTGCAATCTCCACTGCGAGGTCAAAATCATCACCGCTGGAAGCCTACTCAAAGCATCAGGAACCACATTCACCTTGCCAGGGTGATACTGCAGATCAATCTCGTAATCCGCCATAAGCTCCAACCATCGACGCTGTCGCATGTTGAGCTCCTTCTGAGTGAAAATATACTTCAAGCTTTTGTGATCGGTGAAAATCTTCACCTTTTCACTCAGCAGGAAGTGCCTCCAAATCTTAAGAGCAAACACAACGGCAGCCAACTCCAAATCATGCGTCGGATAATTCTTCTCATGAACCTTAAGCTGACGAGACGCATACGCCACAACATGCCCGTGCTGATGCAACACACAACCGAGACCCTTGCCAGAAGCATCGCAAAAGATCTCAAATCCACCGCTGCGATCAGGCACAACAAGAACAGGGGCAGTCGTCAACCTCTCCTTCAGAATACCAAAAGCACTCTCACAATCACCCGACCAAACATAAGCAACATCCTTCCGCGTCAACCTGGTCATCGGCTCAGCAATACGGGAAAAGTCCTTAATGAATCTCCGATAATAACCGGCAAGTCCAAGGAAAATCCGAATCTCAGATGCTGACGACGGAACATGCCACTCCCTGATGGCCCTAATCTTCTCGGGATCCACAGAAATACCATCTCCAGTCACCACATGCCCCAGAAAAGCAACCCGATCCAGCCAAAACTCGTACTTCGAAAACTTAGCATACAAACGATGCTTCCTCAAGATTTCCAATACCGTCCTCAAGTGCGATGCATGCTCTTCCTCCGACTTCGAATAGATCAGAATGTCGTCAATAAAGATAACGACAAACTTATCCAGAAATTCATAGAAAATCAGGTTCATCAGATTCATGAAAACTGCGGGCGCGTTAGTTACGCCGAAAGGCATAACCACGAACTCATAGTGTCCATACTTTGTCCTGAACACTGTCTTCAGAACATCATCCTTCTTCACCTTCAGCTGATGGTAACCACTTCTCAGATCCAATTTAGAAAACACCCTCGAACCTCCAAGCTGATCAAAAATATCATCGATGCGAGGCAACGGGTATTTATTCTTGATGGTCACCGCATTCAACTCTCGATAGTCCACGCACATGCGATGCGAACCATCCTTCTTCTTTACCAGCAACACCGGTGCTCCCCACGGAGACACACTAGGATTAATATAACCCTTCTGCAACAGCTCATCCAACTGCTTCCGCAACTCTTCCAATTCTGCAGGTGCCATACGATACGGCGCCTTCGAAATCGGCTGCGCACCTGGAACAAGATTGATAGAAAATTCCAAAGCTCGATCAGGCGGCAAACCAGACATCTCCTCGGGGAAGACGTCACCAAAATCATGCACCACAGCTGGCCACTCCAGCTCCATCTGCATAGCTACAGCCTCCACCGGCCTGGCCCAAAATCTGACAGGACCAAGCGAACTGCTACCACGACTGAACTCAAATATTGGATGTCCGGTAATCTCGAACACCACCTTCTTCCTCCTGCAGTCGATCGTAGCATAGAAGCTCGCAAGCCAATCCATCCCAAAGACAGCATCGTAGTTGGTGATGTTGTGGACAATAAAATCAGCATAAAGCTCATGTCCACAAACCACCACAGAGCAAGGACTGCATCCACGATGCACCGTGACTACCCCATTCCCTGTAACGATGTTCCAACTCTTGGAGAGAGGGGACGTCGACAAGGAATGCTTCTCCACGAAGCTCTGGGCCAAAATGCACATCGACGCACCTGAGTCAAAGAGGACTCGGGCAGGGAACGTGCAAACCAAAACCACACCTAACAAACAATCTAATCAATCAAATCTTACTCTAGCAACATTCATACACAAGCATCCAACATAATTTTAACAATCAACTAATTATGGAAGGAACAACTAGATTGGAAGTTACCTGCAATGACCTCATCCATGGCCAAAACCTCCTCCTCGGTCATCAGAAATGCCTGCCTCCTCGGCGGAGCGGCCTGCTGAAAAGCCTGCCTCTGCGGAACGAGGGGCATCCCACGACCAGCGGGCACCGGGGCTCTCTATTGCAACGGCGGTGCAGCAATAGGTGTCCTCCAAGGTTGCTTCAACCTCGGGCACTCCCTGATAGCATGGGCGGGATCTCCACAGATAATACATTGCCCCAAGAACTTCCTACACGATTCCTTGATATGGCCCTCCTTGCCACAGAAATGGTGGGTTCGGCCTGAATCCAGACCTAACCACAGCTCTCGCCTGTTCCAAAGGCCTCTTCCCAGCACCAACAATAGACCCCTTCCTCTGGTTCACGAGCAGCTCCTGCCTCTTGGCAGCTACCAAAACCTTCTGATAAGATTCCCGGTCAGAAGAAGTCACAAAGCTCTGGAGCTCCGAAGCAAGTCCCTGCAGGAACCTCTGAGCTCGCTCCTCAGCATCCTGCACCATCTTCGGCGCAAACCAACTAAGCCTCATGAACTCCTGGTGGTACATGCCCACCGACGAGTTCCCCTGCTTCAGATCGATAAAACGCTGCAGCATCTCTTCCCTGGCAGCCTTCGGGAAGAACTCACCATCGAATCTGGCCTTGAAGGTAGCCCAGAAGATCGGCTCCACCAACATCTTCTCTTCAGCATCCCACCAATTCCTGGCGTTATCCCTCAGCTGGCGCTTCGCCAAGTCAACCCAACTTACTTCGTTGACCTTGGACATCTTCAGATTGTCCTCGATATTCCTCATCCATTCATCAGCAGCTAGTGGACCTTCGGTCCCATCAAAATATGCAGGACCCAGCTCTCTGAACTGCTTCGCCCCAGGCTCAGGGCGAGGGGCTTCCACCACCCGAGCAGCTCGAGTCACCGGAGCATTCTGCACCTGCAGGAGCACACCCTGCTGAACTTGCATCATCTGCAACATCATCCGCATCATCTCTCCATTAGTGGGCTCCCGCTCAGGCTCCTCGTCATGAGGGGGCGCACCACTACCACCACCACGGGTGATTCGCCTTCCTGCCATCTAATGACGCAGAAAACGAAACAATTAGACTCATAGCTTAGGGCTCAGATGTCGAACTTATTTGTTGAACAATTCGTATTGTTATCGTTATTCCGATAATTGCAGTTACAGAAGGACCTGCATGGGCCACCACTAAAACCTGTCACGACCCGCTTCCCTAAAATGGAGGCGAGACGTGAAAAGGTCCGCACGGGAGTGGAGCGGTGAAGCCCCAAACCCGATAAGCGTCAATTTAGTATAAGCAGGTCCCTGTAATTGCAAACGAAACAACAAAAATAATAATAATATGAGACGGATATAAAATACCAATCCCACGGTTGTCCACAAAGTATTCAACATCACAGAAAAGCCTCCAGGCTAAAAGAAAGAGTCTAAGGGCCCAGAACAAGGCCAAACAAAAGCAACGACATAACAGAGTAAAGGTGCTATGCACCAACAACAAAACAACGGTCTAACAAAAGTAAAACACCACGAAGACACTAGGACTGGTCCCCAGTGTCCACGTACTCCCCGTCCAATACGGGCGCAAGCTCGGCGTCCGCAGACACCTCACCCTCAGCAAGCAACTCCGGCTCAAGGTCTAACATGCGTCACCCAAAAGAGAAAGGGGCACATGTCAGCAAGTCTAAAAAGACTTGGGCAAGGAAACTGAAAGTGACTAACAACCTAGCATTTAAATGTTAAACAATGGCATGGCAGTTGAATATGATGCAACAGTTTAAAAGAGTGACAAGCATGCACGATGTAGCAAAAGCTACCAATTCACTAATCACTTATCACTTATCACTTATCACTTAACACTTATCACTTATCACTTATCACTTAACACTTATCACTTAACACTTAGTGCATAGAGAGTCCACTTGCTGGCCAGCTCGTGGCTCGGTCCGTTTATCTCTATCACTATCAATCACTTAAACACTAGAGATTTCGCCTGCTGGCCGGAGTGGCGGATCAAGCCACTCGTGCTCAGGTGGCCGCTTATCTCTTACCCCACCCACATGTGTCGAGCGTTGTGGTTAGCAACTCATTATGCTCGCTTCTGGTCACGAGCCAGGAAAAGAAGTGTGTGTTTGGCATAGGGGTACACCTAGCCGGTATCCGAGCGTTGGGGTTAGCAACTACAGGGCTCGCTTCTGGAACACGAGCCAGGAAACATAGTATTGTAGCGTGTGCTACGCAATCACGATAAATAATCACTATGCAATGCCATGAGCAGATAATTGCGTACAGTTAATGGAATTTAAACGTGACAGGCAAAATGCAATGACATGAACATATTCGCGTACCGTTAATTTAAAGTAAACGTGACATATGAGCATGATGGGGGTGACGGACCAAGCTTCGTTGTCAAGCTAGGTCAATGGCGTCTAAACGGCTATCCTTTCAATGTTTAGTCTCTTTCACGCTAAAGCATGGTAAATGGCCTAAGACATGGCCCAAATCAAGAGATGCAAGTTTCACTTGCCTATCACCGGGGATGACGGTTACGAAAGTTCGTTTCCGCGGATGCTAGCCTACGGGGAATCGCTGTTATGGGGAACAATCATCAAAACACAAGTATTTTATTAGGGTTTCATAAAAATTACAATAGGATATGAAAACAACGGTAGATCGATTTCTTACCGAGAGGAGGCGGAAGAAACACTCCGGGGAACCCTAGGATCAGATCTGGAAGCAAATGGAGAAGTTTGGGGAAACTAGGGTTTTGGGGGATTTGGGGATTTTGATGGATTTGGTGAGATTTTGGGGAAGATGAGAGGTAGAAAGAGTGGATGGATGGTTTGGATGATGGATTTAGGGCTTGGAATGAAGGATTGAAGCTTGGAGGAAGATGGGGGCTCAAGGGGGAAGATTTTAGGGTTTTGGGTCGTGTTGGGGAAGAAGAAAACGTTTGGGTTGAGTTTAAATAGGTTAGGCTGGCGGCTGCCCAGAAATTAGGGTTTTAACACTGGTTAGTCGGTCAAAGAACAACCACTGACCGACTAGTTCGGCAACTAGTCGGTCGGTCGACCAACGCAGACCGACTAAGTGTAAACAGTAACTCCTGAACGAAAATAGGATTTAGAGTTAGTCGATCCATAAACAAGTACTGACCGACTAGTTTAGCATCTAGTCGGTCGATGAACGTTCTTAGACCGACTAAGAGTAAACAGTAACTGATAAAAAAATAAGATGATGAGTTAGTCGGTTCAAGAAGCATTGCTGACCGACTAGTTTGCAACCTAGTCGGTCAACCAACGTTCTTAGACCGACTAACGATAAACAGTAACTCCTGAATAATTTAGAAAGCTAACTAGTCGGTCCAAGAAGGATTGCCGACCGACTGGATCGTCATCTAGTCGGTCGGTACCCCTTCTTATACCGGGTAATGAGCACAAAAAGTTCTGATACGGAGCGCGGGGCCCCGGGATCGATTTCTAAGACTCCTAGGCTTGATCTAATAGTTAGATATGACCGTTATGAAGCCCGTCACGAGTGACATACTTCGAAATCGACGATCCTAAGGAAGACACGAGAAAATACGACGAATCGATCAAAAATGAAAGTTACGGAGACGAAAACCACACAAGAGGAGAAAATCCACCAAAACATATATTATATTATATTAAATCCAGATACATGAAAAGCAGTCGTTACAGAACAGGATTTGTCATCATAGTTGTATATGTAGATGACTTAAATCTCATAGGATCTCCTGCAGAGATCAAAGAGATATCTGAAAGCCTTAAACATACTTTTGAAATGAAAGACCTAGGCAAAACAAAGTATTGTCTTGGCTTACAGATAGAACACCTAAGAGGTGGAATCCTATTACACCAATCTAATTATACAAAGAAACTTCTACGCAAGTTTCATATGGATAAATGTCATCCTTTAGGTACTCCTATGGTCGTAAGATCACTAGATGTACATAAGGACCCCTTCCGGCCACTGGAAGAGGGGGAGGAGATACTGGGTCCTGAAGTACCCTACCTCAGTGCCATTGGAGCACTTCTATATTTGGCTAACTGTACGCGTCCCGATATAGCGTTTACAGTTAATCTACTAGCCAGACACAGTCCTGCGCCCACAAAGCGCCACTGGAACGGAGTAAAGCATCTTCTGCGATACCTTCAGGGTTCCATTGATCTTGGACTTTACTACCAGAGAGGTGCCTCCCCCAAATTGTTTGGTTATGCTGATGCAGGTTATCTCTCTGATCCGCACACGGAAAAATCTCAAACAGGTTTTGTATTTACCTACGGAGGTATTGCTATCTCTTGGAGATCGGTAAAACAAACCACTACTGCTACATCTTCCAACCATGCAGAGCTCATCGCGATCCATGAGGCGAGCAGAGAATGTTTTTGGCTACGCTCCGTCGTCCAACACATCCTCCAATCCACTGGCCTGAAGACCAGTGATCTGGAGCCTACTGCCCTATTCGAAGACAACGCCACATGCATTGCTCAGCTTCAGAAGGGCTACATCAAAGGCGACAGGACAAAACACATTTCTCCCAAGTTTTTCTGGACGCACGAGCAGAAGAACGACAAGCAGATTGAAGTTCGACAGATCCAGTCATGCAACAACTTAGCTGATCTTTTTACTAAGGCATTGCCTAAATGTACTTTTGTAAAGCTTGTAAAGAACATTGGTATGCGACAGGTGAAAGTCCTGCAAGCCTGAAGCTTGTACGGATCAGGGGGAGTAACATGTGAGTTGCACTCTTTTTCCTTAAGCTGTTGGGTTTTCCCACTGGGTTTTCCACAGCTAAGGTTTTAACGAGGCAAACACACTTACTCTGGATCCAGAAGTATCCACCCCTTGCCTCAGTAGCTGAGACCGAAGTGATGAATGTGTAAGGGGGAGTGTTATGAATGAGGGAGGCCAAACCTCCCCTCCTTCATTACCCATTCATTAGGCCCCCATTACTTAGAGTAATGGGGACCCTTGGTCTCCTAGAGGCTTTTGGCCTCCCAACTATGAGATATATAAATAGAGCACCATGGCTCTTAGCCATGGTGACTTATTCTTAGCAATGAAATTCTCTCTCTCTCTCTCTCTCTCTCTCTCTCTCTTGAGTTCATTATCATACAACATATAATTCTTTTGTAATTCCAACTTATTTGGATTTACATCTACTAATTAATCCGATTAATTAGGTTTAATGAAAAACATAGTTTATTCACAAAATAATTTTGCAAGCGAGCGATATTTTGCAAACAACAATACAACAAGCGATTTTAATTTTTGTAAGCAGCCCTGCAAGCAATTACACACACATACATACATATATATATGTATGTATGTATGTATGTATCTGTGTGTGTGTAATCGCTTAATAATTACTTGAACCACGAGATAATGTCGTACACCATTAGGTTAGATTACTAATAGCAGAGCGACCGCATGATCAATCCTCATAATTAATTAACCAAGAATCTTATTATTATTTACACATACGTGATTACATCACAAAAGAATTTTAAAATGATTTTAAAATTTTGTTCATAAAATGTTATCTCATAAAATTCAATGAAGATTTTTATTTTCATGGAAAAACTATTTTTTAAAACGTTGTTATCTCATAACAAATCATGAAAAAAAAATCAGAATTTTAAAAATCACAAATTTTCACAATTTTACGCAAATTGAAAAATCCTACTGTCAGTCAACTAGTGGTCTCATATTAGTTGACTAATTGCGGTGTTAGTCGACTAGATATCAAATACTAGTCGACTAATTTACTTGCAAACAATGAAGCTACGTAAATCTGCTGATGGTATATTAGTCAACTAGACTTTCCTGTTAGTAGACTAATTCACCTATGTAAGGTCCCTGGCTATGAGGAAAACACTAGAAGTGGGGTTGAATAGTGTTTATGTAATCTAAAAAGATAGTTACACCAAATTAAATTCATAACCAACAAATAATGCGGAATAAGAGTAAACCTCAAAATGAAACAATGCAAACGCAAGGATGTTTCAAGGGTTCGGATTACCCAAGTCACTTCCCGACTTGTTCCCGGTAATCCTACGTCCCTTCCACCCGGTAAACAACTGGATACTCAAGTTAGAATCCTAACTTGAGGTTTCCTTAAAACCCACTTGTAGCAACCCTACAAGTGAAATCAAAATACACTCGATGTCCTTGACTCCCACAACTTGGGAACAAGCAAACCACTCTCACAACCCGAGAGTAAATCAAATAACGAAAGTTATGAAATATGAAATTAAGCAACACTTACAATCACCTATACCTTGAAGTAGAACTTGAAGGAGAAGTGTGTTGTGTGTTGAAAGACTCTCTTGGAAGAGAGGAACGCCCTTTTTCTTGACTGCACCAAATGCCTAAAAGATTTTTCTTTGGTTCTAGGTTGGAGAGCAAGAGATTGAAGATAGGATTTCTAAGGCTTTTAGATTTTGAGAGATTTGATCTTTAACAAATGAAAGCTTGAATGTTTGAGCAAAAGATAATCAAATGAGTCAACCTCTCAATGGAACAATAGAGGCTTCTTTTATAGGTTTCTCAAACCCTTCAAGTTGAATCACCATAAACCCCTTTGAAATCTGTGAAGAAAAACTCAACAGATAGAATCTGCGTCCGCGACAGTCGACTGTTGAGCAACTCACAGTCGACTGCTGCACAGTGACAGAGAGCAGGTGAGAATTCATAACGGTAACTTACCACGTGGACAGTCGACTGATGAGCTGTAAACAGTCGACTGTTAAACTAACAGGCGACTGTAAATCCTACTACAGGCGACTGGCCGTAAGCTGGGTAAATTGAGGAAATTTGAGAAAGTCTGGTAATACAGGACAGGCGACTGATGAAGAGAAGACAGTCGACTGTAAAACCAAACATGCGACTGTAATTCCTTCTACAGACAACAGTCAAAACCCTGACATTTTCCAGAGAGTTGAGTCTTCATAGAGGCTCAAAGACAGACGACTGTTGAAGCATTGATAGTCGACTGTGCCATTGGATAGTCGACTGATAATCCAACAATATTCGACTGGCTTGATCAAACTAAGAAATAGAATTGGGCTGAGAATAGACAGGCGACTGATTAACAAAACACAGTCGACTGTCACTTAGACAGGCGCCTGTGCAATGTACAACAGTCGCCTGAATGAGTTAAAGCTAAGAAGCCCAAAACTAGACTGATAAAGTTTGTGCATAACATGCGACTGTAAAACCAAACACAGTCGACTGTTTTGAGACAGGCGATTGTAAATCGTTCAGCAGTCGACTGTTGAAATCATGACATGCACAATCTAGACAGAAATGAATTGGAGTCTAATAAAAGTTGATCTAATGATATCCTAAGACTGGGATGAAGATATGTATGCGCTCCAACAAAGCTCTACTTCTAAGCTACATATTAGAAGAGAAACAAGAAAATGACATTTGAAGAACTCTCTCTTCAATCCAACCCATGAGCTTGAAGTCTTCTAGGAGATTCAATCACCATCTATGATCATCCAATCCACTTCCTTTGCTTTCAATGATCTTTGAGTGTCATCCATTACAAATTGATCTTCATGATATGCTTAGGCAATGGATTAATTGCAAATAGGGGATTAGTCATAAGTATTTATGTTTGCTCATTATTAACACCAAGTAGGGAGAAGTCCAATACTCAGAGTATGGCTTGGTGTGTATTTGTATTCGGGTTGTATTTCCTTTTTTGTATGATGCTGGTTTGTAATAAGCTTGTATTGCATTTTCATGTATGAGTATTTGGCATATTTCTACAACGGAGCTTGTATTGACTTCATTTGTGCATGCCCAGCAGGACTTGTGCATGTACCGAACAGTAATGTGCACCGGGAGTGGGTCGTTACATTCGACCTTTTCGTCAAGACTATGTCGCAAAGGTGTCTAGAGTACAGATATTATCAAACCCCATTACACTTTAGAACCTTGAGTCTTATGTGATCCTATGGTAAACTTTTGGATGAGACTTTTTAACTTATAACAAGTTCATCCATTGCACTGACCAGAGATTTACTATGGGTCCATTAACTCCATGTAACACTAATCTCTCATACTGGTGGATACGAATCCCATCAAAATGACCACTCCCTTCGCACGCTTCAAACTATCACAGCGAGTAAAAGTCATGCCAATCATTCAAATGAACTGTCCCCAATTTTTCCATCTCTTGTTGAACGTTAAAAGTCATGCAGAGATATGATCCTTGCAAAAGCATATTAAATTTTTTTTTAAGAATCCAGCCCACCACCGATTTTCTTACCCTTGTAAAAAATTTCCACTACTTGTAAAAACAAGAGATTATTTGATGATCTCTACTATGACCTCTACTATAACATCTCAATAGGTATTTGACACGTAGCATAGAGAAAATTAATTTTGGATTTTTCTTTTACTTAACCAAAACATGGGTTATGGGCTCAGATGTAACTTCACAAAATTAATTAAATCTCAAATTAATTTTGTGAAGTTACATCCGAGCTCCTAACCCATGTTTTGGTTAAGTAAAAAGAAAAATCCATAATTAATTTTCTCTATGACATGTGTCAAATAACTATTGGGATGTTATAGTAGACGTCACAGTAGAGGTCATCAAATAATTTCTCTATAAAAGCATCAGAAATCATTACAAAGTGAATCCAATGAAACGGTTAACACGGTTGTTATATATACATGCAATGTAACAGAAACAGAAGCAGAAAAGTGAGGTCATCCTCAGAGAATCCGAAGCAATGGATTCAACCATAGTAGGCCTCTTGCTATCCTACCTTGAAATGATCTTCGCAATTGCTTGCTTCTTTTGTGCTCTCTTCTACTATCAATCAACCAAGAAATCTTTAATTCCGTTCAACTGGCCGGTCATCGGGATGCTTCCGGCCATCGTTGCAAACGTCGACCACCTGCACGAATACGTGACCGATGCCCTGCGACACATTTATGTTCTCTCCAATGATCACAACTCTTGTGATCGATCCCGGTACACAAAGTTTATTCCTTCGCTTTTCGTGCTGAGCCATCATCTGTGTAAGATTCTAAAAGTCTAAATATTCCTACTTCAGCAGTGACATGATCACATCGTGTCAAAGGTACGGTAAGGCGCTAGCTCCACGTGCTGACCCCTATTTTGGAATTGTCATTATCTGGTTAGTATGAGACTTGAATCTCTCCGACCAAATGTGGGCACGTAGTGACTGCTATCGTGCAGTCCGGTATCTTCGTCAAGACTATGTCGCAAAGATGTCTCTGATACGGATATTGTCAAACCATATTACACCTTAACCTTGAGTCAGATATATGCGAATATCCCATAATTAACTTTTGGACGAGACTTTTTATACCAAGTTCATCTCTTGCCCGCCTGGATGAGAGATTTACTATGGGTCCATTGAATTCATGTAATACTAACGTTTCCTACTAATGGAGACGAATCATGTCTAGATGATCACTTCCTTTGTACGCTTTAAACCAACCCAACGTGGGAAAAAGAGGAACAGGTGGTTGTGTACCAGATGAATAAATGAATGACAAACTTGTAAATAAAGTGGTTGTGCGCGTGTCAAACGGTGGGTGCGAGTAGCATTAATTCCTTTGTTATATCTATTATACATTTGACAGCGATTTTTGAATCCTAGGGCTGACTAGGACAAACTGGTTGATAAAAGACGGCCAAGATTTAATCTTGAGGAATCGATGGTTTGGATTAAACTTTGGGAAGAATGATAGCAACAGACTTTTAAATTCAGCCTTTTAAATCATTTTTGGGTAAGAGAGAGGGATATTAAAAGACTTTTGGGATAAGATACCAACAGATTTTTGGGGAAGGGAAAGATGCTTTTTTGGGGGAGAGCTTCCCAAAATTCTCTTGATCTTCCCCAAAAGAGCAGTAGAACCCATGCTCTGGGTTGTAACGCATCAGGTAATTTAAACCCTCTTTCAAAAACCAAACTATCATTTCTGGCCAGGTGTTTTGAGATAGTGGGTTGCAAGGCGTTTATCTTCCCAACGCCATCGTTTATTCTTCTTGGACAAATTCATATACCGTTGATGCTCTAAATAAGTCTTCTACTGTGCTTTAAAAAACTATGTATGCAGAGTTATTACAATGTGTATGGAGGTGGAGCGGCAACTGCCCAGTTTCTAGTATACGGAGGAGGAGCCAATGCCAACGCGGTGGCGGCCGGAGCAACGTCTGGTTTCTACCCGTGCTTTCAGTTTGCGGCGCAGGGGAGTGGCTATGGAGTGCCCTAACCTGATATGTATTTTGATGGCCAAGACGCTACTCCCCTTGGAGTCACATCATTTGCCGCAGCTCAGAACCATGGATGCCATATTAGCCCCCCAGCACAAGCCACAGGTCAGTTAACAGTGTGATGTGCCGATATCTATACAGCTTGATTTAACAGTGTGCTCTACCGTTCTTTAGGCATGACTATGGCTCTGCCAGTGCTGACGCTGCTGACTCCAACCTCTCACCATTACAGGCTGATCTCTAATCCTTTCACGGCTTCAGCGGCTCTCGAGCAACCCTTGGCTTAACGCTCTCTAATCCTTTCAAGCCATCAATTTAAACGCTCTTCCCTCTTTATCTTCCCAAAAAAGTCTTTTGATAATCTGCTTTGGGTTGTAAGGCGTTTTTGAAAGAGCAGCAGAACACATGCTTTGGGTAGTAACGCATCAGGTTGTAATTTACAGATACGTTTACTCTGCACTGATTTCTGGTCTCTGCTTCCAATTTTCAGGCATGGATCCTGATGGGAAGAACTCGGCGCCCTATCTCAAAAGATCGAGGACGACGTGTTGGGTGTTTTTAGCGATGATGGGGTGAGGATGAAGATGCAAGTGCTGGCCATGAAGGTCGGCATTGAAGGCTGCAGCGAGGCGGGGGAGGTTTTGGCTCAAGTCGTGAGGGTTCTCAAGGAGTTGGACGATCGTGCCAGGGGGATCTTTTGTTACCAGTAGGTAGCATTTGATCAGCTTCATTTGCTAATCAAACTGTTTTTTTTTTCTCCCTTCTTCTTTTGTGGTATCTTGGGTGATGTAAAATATTGAAGTAGAAATTAAGTTCGTTTATATCTTTCCACCACCTTCTTTTGTGGTACCTTGAGTGATTTCTTCTGTTTTTAATTTTTTTGCATAGTATTTTGGGCATTTGTGGTGTTGCCATCTACTGGTATTCAATGATTTTGGGCATCTGTGATTTTCCAATGTTATAAATTCACTCATGCAGTCATGCTATAAATTTTTGTACATATAAAAATCCCCTCTCATACTTTCTTAAATTAAACTAAATGCATACACACTCACAACCTTTAAAATGTTAAAATGTTTTTTAAAAACATTTAAAATATTTATTTTTTATGCGTGTGTGCAAGCTTCAACTAATATCTTTAACATTCTAAGATAAGTTTATAAAATGACACACTACTCATACGATACTTGGGAGTCTTGGTGTCTTCCTTTAAGTTTCGTCAATTTGTCTTGAAGTCTTTGGACTCCACAAATCCTTGAATAGGCTTCAAGTCTTCAATGTTGAGCTCCAATCCATAGGCTCTTCATACTTCAAGCTTTTAACTTCATGTCAACATCATATTTGAGCTTGAGTTGACCATTGCTGACTTAGTTATCTACATCCACAAATTATCTCACAAAAATATCATTAACAACTTTAATTATTTGCTTATCATCAAAACTAACCTTTGGTTGATGCAATAACCATCATTATCTACCTTTTTCATGATGGTAAATAATTTGATATATAAAAATGAAATTACAAAGATAACATACTTACTCCCCCTACAATGATGCATGGTGTTAACAAAATCTTTCAACTCTCCCTGCATCAAGCGGAACAACAAACCTCAGGGTATTTTTACGCCGGGAGAGTTGAAAGATGAGGCATGGCGTTAACAAAATATTTCGAACTCCCCCCTAAAATTTAGCCCGCGCCAAAGGCGCCCGCGCCTTCGCTAAATTTTTTTACGTTAATTTGTTATTCCGTGTCGAAAGCGCAGACGCCAAATTTGTTGTTCGACGCCGAATTTGTTGTTCCGCGCCGAAGGCGCGGGTGCCAAATTTGTTGTTCCACGTTGAATTTGTTGTTCCTCGCCGAAGGCGCCTACACCGAAATTGTTGTTCCGCGTCGAAGGTGCACGTGCCACTAAATATTTTTACGTTAATTTATTGTTCTGTTAAATTTTGGTTGTGGAAATAATTTTTTGGGAAACAAAGATTTCCCGGGAAATCTTAAATGAACCGTGCCCGAGTGCACGGGTTATGACTAGTATATATACATGCAACGAAACATAAACAGAAGCAGATAAGCTCTTATCGTCATCAGAGAATTCGAAGCAATATGGCTTCAGCCCTAGTAGGCCTCTTGCTCTCCTACCCAGAAATTATCTTCGCAATTGCTTGCTTCTTGTGTGCTTTCTTCTACTACCAATCAACGAAGAAATCCTTAATTCCGCTCAACTGGCCGGTTGTCGGGATGCTTCCGGCCATCGTCGCAAACATCGACCGCCTGCACGAATACGTGACCGACGCCCTTCGGGAGGCTGGCTGCACGTTCGAGTTCCGCGGCCCGTGGCTGCTGGGCCTGGGCTTCTTGCTCACGTGCGACCCTGCCAACGTCAACCACGTGTTCAACGTCAACTTCGCCAATTACCCAAAGGGCGACGAGTTCTCGGAGATGCTGGACATCTTCGGCAACGGCATCATCACCGTCGACCACGAGTCGTGGAAGAGCCAGCGGAAGAGAGCTATCGGCGTGATGCACAGCCAGAAGTTTCGAGCATTCATCGCAAGGTGCAGCCGAGAGAAGGTGGAGAAGGGGCTCGTTCCTCTCCTGAGCGAACTGGCTCGGAAAGGTGACGTGTTCGACCTGCAGGACGTTTTTCTGAGGCTAACTTTCGACACGACTTGCAACTTGTTGTTTGGGGTCGATCCGGGCTGCCTGTCGGAGGGATTCCCGACGATCCCGTTCGCGCGCGCGATGGACGACGCCATGGAGGCCGTTTTCTTCCGGCACATCGTGCCGCCTTCCTGCTGGAAGGCGATGCGATGGCTAAAGATCGGCAAGGAGAGGAAACTGATCGAGGCGAGGCGAGTGATGGACCACTTCGTGGCCGAAAACATGCGGAAAAGGAAAGAGGAGGGAATTTTCGGCGACGACTTGCTGACGTCATACATCGAGGACGCGAGGGAGGGTGACGACGACAGGTTTCTCAGGGACACGACGGTGACTCTCATGCTAGGAGGGAGGGACACCACGGGGGTGGCGCTATCGTGGCTCTTCTGGCTCTTGGCCAACAACCCACGCGTGAAGTCGAAGATCCTCGACGAGATGACGCAGCGTCCGGACGAAGAGGTAGCCAAGTTGGTGTACTTGCATGCGGCCATGTTGGAGTCGCTGAGGCTGTACCCTTCGGTTCCGTTCGAGCACAAAAGGCCGATTCAAGCCGAGACGCTGCCGAGCGGCGTGAGGGCCCGGGCCAATCAGAAGATCTTGTTCTCGACGTACTCCATGGGGAGGATGGAGGGGATTTGGGGGAAGGACTGCTCGGAGTTCAGGCCGGAGCGGTGGATATCGGAGCGAGGGGGGCTGAGGCACGAGCCGTCCTACAAGTTCCTGTCGTTCAACTGTGGCCCAAGGACTTGTTTGGGGAAGGAGATGGCCTTCACTCAGATGAAGGCTGTGGCTGCCGCCATGCTATGCAACTTCGACGTGGAGTTGGCTGAAGGCCATGTTGTTGAGCCCAAGCTCTCAATAATTCTACACATGAAGAATGGGCTGATGGTGAGGGTGAAGAAGAGGACTCAGTTATGAAGATTGGTTGGTATCTGACGGTGACTGAAAGCTTTGTTGGTCTGTATGTGACATCTTATAAGTGTCTTTTATGTGATTTGCCTCTCTATATATTTGTGTTTGAATATAAATTAAAAGAACAACGCATATATGCATGAAGTTAATATTTTTAAGGACTCACGAGATGGCTGTTGACCCTATTTGTAATTAGGCAGGCCTAATGAGCATTTTTTTTTACAGTGATGAACTGATCAATACCATATCGCCTGTTTCCAGCCTCGAGTAATTTGTGCTTTTGAAATAAGTTGAATTTGTTGAAGGTAATGAGAAGAGAAGGATATGATTAAGGGTGAGCAGTGGCGTAACGAGGAATTTTTTTCCCTGGGCGAAATTAAAAATGTTGTAAAGAATTATTTCTAAATATTAAAATAAAAAATTAAACGTTAACATGCTTTAATTATTTATTTTAGTAGCTACAAATATATTATATAACATATAAAATATTTATTTAAGATGAAAAAAAGTATCATACATATAGACATGCATCCCTATGAAAATAATATTTTAAACACAAAGTAATTAAAAATTAATTTGTTATACTAATACATATCCACACACAACATATTGAAATAGTAATTGATATAGATTTTTTACATTAATTTAGAGATGGAAGAGAGTTAGACTTAGAGAGAGAAGATGTAGAGAAGTGAGATGGAATGTGATAGAGAGATAGAGAGACGAGAAAGTCAGAGAGAGATGTTGATTATACATAATAAAAAATTTATTAGTTTCTTGCACTGGGCTGCTCAAGTCAAGTTTTACATAGTTCCGTCCTTGCGTAGTATAATACCATATGAATCAAAATCAAAATAAAAGAAAAAGAAGTATAGTAACACTATTAGGAATCCAAATAAAACTCGCACTTTGAAATACAAATTATGATAAGTAACAAATAAAAAACATGCAAAAAATAATATAACATTTAAAACATAATAATATGCAACAATTAATCAAAGACTTCATTTGAGACCTATCCCAAATATATGCAACACTTTTTAAAACAATGCATTATCCCCATGCTCATACAGAGCACACAAGGATAGATATTTTTTTGCCAATAAATAAAAAGAATTTTTGTAGTAAAAAGTTGAAGAAATAGTAAATGATATCGCTGAGAATCGAACACGGCACTCTAGTTTGGGACACGACGCTTCACCTGCTGCGCTATGAGGAGCTACTGGGATAGAGTAATAATAAAATTTATTTTACCGTGTTTCCCTGGGCAGCTGCCCAGGGCAACTTCAATATAGTTCCGCCCCTGAGGGTGAGAAAGTAAAAAAATGAAGGATCTGAAAATTTTTTGTCTTTCTTTTCCTTTCTTTCTGTATTAAATTTGGGGTTGTGTATTTGTTTTATTGGGGGGTTCAGCCTTCATACATATTCTTATTATTATTTATTTAATTATTATTTTATTTTATTTTAGCGGGTTTTGGCTCTTAAAATGTATTTGGAAAATTGTAAAAAAAATCAAAAATTCTCAAAAAATTGTAAATCCTATGTGTTGAATCATTGGGCCGGCATTCGAGACAACTTGATCGACAGATGATTAAGGCTCACCAGGCCCACCAAAAAAGCCCGATGTCGACTCAGTCAAAGCCCAAATGGCCAGTCGACCTTTGGGCCCGCCTCACTCGAACGTGGGATTAAAGACGGGCTCGAGAATTTCGGGAACGTGCGCAACATTTATTCCTATTGATGGGGGAGGATCGTGGCCCCATTATGGCTGATCGTTATCTTCCCAGCGTCTCCAAAAGGACCCTAAACATCTATAAATAGAGGAAATGGTCTCATCTCCAAGGTACGAGGTCTAAGTAGAACTCTATATTCTCAGCTTACCTTTCTTATATTCGAGCTTGCGCCGCCAGTCTCGAGACGAACCTCTGTTTGTCGATCTCAGCTGCACCAAGCTCCCTCTATTCCTTAAGTTTCATACTAACTTAAGTATCGGAGGGGATTTGAGTCGGAACCCAGATCCGACCCCCTTAACGAGTCCATGTGGTGCAAATCAATGGTAATCGTCCAGCGTCGAATGTCGACGTCGAGCTTCCCAGCCTCGAACGATCGACGCGACTACCGCTCGAAGGTCGATCGCAAGTCGCATCATCTCTAACTAGCATCACTCGACCCCAGTTCTACCAACCAAGGGTTTCACTCCAATTGCTGACGAGGCTCCGACTCAACATCTCGAGTCTATGTCAGCTTGACAATTGTCTTGGTCAATTTTGGCCTTAACGGTTTGGCGTCGTCTGTAGGAAACATTAACCAGCTTGATATCTCAAAGCAATTCAGAAGCTATGAAAGCTAGACCCAGCAACGTCGGACCGATTGAAGGTCCGAAGGAGAAGCCAGGGGCGAACAGCTTCCTAGTGGATGACGTTGCGGACTCCACAACGCCACCACCTCGACCAGCGGAGGCCTCAAAGGAGCCTGGGGTGACTCGAAAGGAGTTCACCCAGTTCACCGAGCAGATCGATAAGAGCTTAGGTTCATTGGCGACTTTAATATGCTAAAACATGGGGGAGCCCATCCCCGATAAATGAGCCATTGCCAAATCCGAACATGACGCCAACCAAGGGCTCAGCTTTCCTCCGAGAGCTAGGGACCAAGGGCAGATCAACTGGAGATTAACCTCCACAATTCGACCCCCGGCCCATCAGTACTACGGAGCGGGTGTCGATAATCGAGCTTTCGTTCTCCAGGGGAACCGACCCCTCCAATTACCGGGCGGAAACCCGCAACATCCTAGATCAGGTAATGTACGGGGCTCCCCCATGTTATAACCCACTAAACCCTGCAGGTGGATTTGTGAGGAGGGAAGAGACCCTAAACCTATCCTCAGGAGCCAACTTATCGCAACCTGGAGCAGGAGGATCCATATTGGTCTAAACTGAAATTCGGAAGACCCTCCTGAAAGAGAATATCCTCTTTGCTCATTTTCTTCCCAAATTCAAGCTCACTGCTCTACCATCTTATGATGGCAGAGGCGAACCATGCTCGCAGATTCGTAAATATTTGAATGTCATGCTACTTCACGGGGTCGACGGGCCATACCTTTGTAGAGCCTTCCATGCTACCCTGTTCAAGAGGGCAGAAAGCTGGTACGAAGGGATACCCTGCGGCTACATCAGATCGTTCGACTAACTGGCAGAAATATTCTGCAAGCAGTTCGTTGCTGTATGACGTCCCAAGAAGAGGTCGTCACAACTCTTCTCGCTCAAACAAAACGAAAACGAGTCAATCTGAGCCTTCGTCCAGAGATTCAACGACGAGAGGCTTGATGTAGAGGAGACACATGACATGACTGTCATAACGACGCTCACTCAGGTGATCCGGAACAAACACCCGAGGAGGGCCCTTCACCAGTTCCCCCTAACACCGTCACAGAGATGCTCAACATAACAGATCGGTTCACTTCGTTCGAGGAGGCGGAAGAACTAGTTGGAGATAACGCGAAGAGTACCCCCTCCCGCCACAGAGACACGAAGCGAGAGAAACCAAACTCGGGGACTCCCGCCAGGAGTCATGAGATAAGAGGCCCAGGGAGAGGAGCCCTCGAAGCAAGGAGCGTCCTACCTACGCTAAGCCAGTCACCCCTAAGGCAGGAGTCCTTGTCTATGTCCCCGAAAAGAGCTGATCCAAGAGGCTGTAAAGAAGGGCAAATACGAGAAGAGAGACTACCTCAAATTCTGCAAATATCACAACGACTATGGACACGACACAAGTGACTGTTAGACTCTCAAAAAAGAGATCGATGGCCTAGTCAAGCAAGGACACCCGAAAGGCCCGACCAATAATCCACCCAGCAAGGAAGGATCCCAAAAACAGAAGGGCAAGATGACATGATCGCATGTCACCAAGGTGGTCGACTAATGAGCCATCTTAGACTCGAGGTGAATAAAAGGGCAATGAACGGCAACAGCTCCGTCTCTATCGAAAAAACACATGTATGCCTTTTCGTTTTTTAAAGCATGTCTCTTTTACCAAATAAAGTTTCGTGAAACCCTGAGATTTGTGAAACTATGATACACCGTTGTGTTTTAATCCTCATTCATGCAAAACATTGCTTGTTCTTCTTTATTTGAACCAAATTGAAGTGTTGTTCATGGGTTTGTTCTCATTCATGGATTGGTATATTGAATTTGAGATTTTGTTGAAAAATTTATTTTCGCTATGAATAATTTTGAGTTTGATATGTGCTTTGATTGAGAATCCGAATTTATCGCTTGTTTTGCTAGGGACTAGCAAAAAGCTAGTTGGGGGTGTGATTAGGGTTCAATATTGTATATTTTACCCCTTATTAGATGGTATTTTATGCATAATTTGTGTTCATTTTGGCTCCGATACGCGCATTTTGATGATATCACTTAATATTGGAGCTTACCATTTTTATATGCTTAAAACATAATTTTTACAGCTTATTAGCATCTTCATCTTGGTCTCCTATTATTTTTCAGTTGAATTTTATGAAGTCCCGATCCCAATTCATATTCTTCCAGAATTTTTGGAGGTCGGAGCAATTTACTGTATTTTTTGGAAGACAGGGTGACGGTGATGAAAATTTCTGGGCTAGAAAGTCTGTTTTTCCCTCTTACGCAGAATTCTGCTATCATTTCAGTGTATATTCCGGCCTAGTGATATTTTTATTTTGTTGCACGCTTTGTTATGGTTCAATTGCCGCCTGGAACACGTCATTTTGAGGTCGGATGATTTTTCTAGAATTTTCGCAAGACAGTGTGACGGTGCTGAAAATTTCTGCAGATTTGCCACTCTTGTGAAGAATTCTGCTATTATTCCAGTGCATAATTTGGCCTAGTGATAATTTTCTGTTATAGTACACTTTGTTACGGTTCTATCGTCGCCTGGAACATGTCAATCTGAGGTTGGGTGATTTTTATAGAATTTTCGCAAGACAGTGTAACGGCGCTGAAAATTTCTGCAGATTTGGGCATTAGTTGCGGGTTTGGGCGCGGATCCGACCCGTTTGGGCTGTTTTCAGACCCGAAATTCTGAGTTATTTCTTGGGCTTTCCTCCCCTCTATTCCCCTCATTCAACTCTCCTTCTTCTTCATTCTTAGGGTTAGAGTCCACTGGAGAGGATCAAGAAAGCTTGGAGGAGCACAATCATTGGAGGGAAAGTTGTATTTTCTTAAGAGAAATCTTTGGTGATCTCTTCCCTTTATTTTGTGTATTTGATTTTGGTTATTGTAGTAATATTATATGATGGTTTTTAGAGATGAAAATGTCTCTTTTATTGCTATGAGTAGCTAGATCTCATTGTGTGTGGTTGTGTGGTGGTGTTGTTTGCTTGGGCTATGGAATTTCAATCTTGCATGTTTAAAAGTTAATGTGGTAGGATTTTTTGGGATATACTTTGAATTAGCGATCCTAATGGGTATCCCTAGAGTGGAGTTTGCCTAGTGGTACCATTCATATATGCTTGGTTGTTTATTATCTTGATTTTCCATACCATACTTTCATTGCACACCAAGTGTTTGTTAAAATACCATATCCACCGATTGTGCTTTCCTTAACCGGAAAGACAATTGAGTTATCCTCGGAATTGAATCCATATGCTTAGCAACCTCATTCCCACACACCACACAAGCTTCCTCGCCTAATTGCCTCTCCGGTTCTCGAACCATATGATGTTGATTTGGTAGATGGTCTCACCCACATTTTCACACACATTTCCACTGTTAGCTTAGTTGGTTGTAACATCGTCGTTATCTTTCCTTTATTAATTGAATTCGTGATTGCAAAACGACTTGTCCCCGTGATCCGACCCGGTCTCACCAGATATAAATTTATTACTTGACGTCCTCCTACAATTGGGAGTAGCGCTCAAGCATCACATACTTGAGATGCGTTCAAGCAATATTTTCCACTTATTGAGTCTTTTGGTTGTTTATTCTCATTTTCTTGAGAAAATTTTTTTACAACAAAAATGGCATCACCTTCAGATTTTTCAGACGTTGATTTGGAGGATATCCAACTTCCGCCATACTTTCATGGTTCGGAGTGGGAGAACCCTCATTTACATATAAAGAAATTTGAAGAATTGATGTATTCATGTCTTGGTGGGAACATTTGCGATGATTGTATATACTTTAGATTTTTTTCCCTCTTCTTTACAAGATGATGCTAGACTTTGGTTTGATCCATTGTCTCTCGACTCACATTTTACTTGGTTGTCATTTCAGGCTGAATTTCTCCGAGTATTTCTGACTACTTTTTTGGAGCAGGTACAGGGGCGACAGGCCATGGAGCAGTATATAGCGAGTTTTACCCAAGCTGATGGAGAGGCCTACCATCAGGCTTGGCAGAGGTTCACTGATTTGGTGCTTGCGTGCCCACACCAGAGCTTTCATGATGATCATCTCCTGCAGATCTTCTACACAGGCTTACTACCTTCTGGGCGGGATTTTGTGCAGATGAGCTGCGGTGGGGAGTTCTTTGATTATTCGATCGAGGATTCATGGTGTTACCTGAGGGACCTTGCAGAGTATGAGGACACGGTCCAGCAGGTCCAGGACCAGCCTGAGGAGCCAGCTGAGAGCTCATTCCAATGCGACCCTATGGAATACCAAGAGAAACCTGTGAAGAGGGTGCATTGGGGCCAAGTAGAGGAATTTGAGCATATATATTTGGATGAGCCGGAGGAGATGGATGATGGAGTGCGTGTCGACCACGTTGATGACACGATGCACTTTTATGTTGGTGGTGATGTTGTGGTGGATGCATGTGAAGGCACGAGTGATATGGATGATATTGGAGAGCCCGAGTTATGTTTCCCGCCTAATACATCCGCCCATTTTGAGGTGTACGAGTGCATGGGACGAACTGCTGAGAGAGTTTTCTTTGACGATGATGAGGATGATTTTGGCGAGGGAGTGAGTTTACAGATTATGACGAAGCCGAGCCAGACCTTCCCTCTACTTCAGTGCAACAGGTCATATACCCTTCACCTCAGGATACACAACAGACCATCATTCATGGAGATTTTCAGGATACACTTCATAGTCTGGGGAGGTCTGCGGAGCCTACACTTTCTGATAGCGAGGATGATTGTGAGATGGTTTACATGGAGCCTGAGCCATCGTCTCCTCCAGATACTCTTCTGCAGCTGCTTCCCTCTCCTCCTGAGGCAGCGTATCATGCCATACCTAACACCATGATTCAGGGAAGTTTCCACCATATGCCTTGCATTTCTGAATCCCAATTTGCACTTCCGCATATTTTTGATTCAGATTGTCGTCGTTTACATTTAAATTCTTTTTCTGACGACCCATTTTGGAATGCTTTTATTGCAGGGCATAAGGACAAGGCTTGGATTGATGCAGCTCATCTCCCACATGACACATATTATCCAAAGGAGACGCTGGGAGTTGCATTGCTGGAATCCAAGGAGACCGGTGGAGGCCTTGCTCCAAAGCAGCTGGCAGAGGAGCAAAAGGATATGATTGAGCAGTTGCCACCGTCGCTATACATTCGAGATCCGCCATTTGCTAAGGTGTATTCTTTCCTTTACGTAGTGTAAATAAATAAAAGTTAGTTAGTTTGCTTTTGCATGTTTGCTTTCGTATGTTTTTCTTTTCTTTTCTAGGATCTTTTGCTGAGATCTAATACTCTCTCAATATTGAGGACAATGTTTATTTTAAGTTGGGGGGAGAGTGTTAGAATCTTTAGGATTATTAGGATTTTGGTGTAAATTTTTTTTGATATACCTTCATCTTGCCCTCATCCCATGAATTTCATTGCATATTATATTTTGGCCTCCTTGTCCATACGCCGTTAGCTTTATGTAGTCCCTACATGCTTTCATGCCATGCAATTTTTTCGGATTATTATTTCGGTATCAACTTATGGATATTTGATTGGCGTGTTTTCATTTCTTTTCCAATTTGGATTCATATGCGAATATGCCATGTATGGAACTACATTATATGTCATGATACTCTCTTTGAAATAATTTTGGGAAAGTTTGGTGTCAGTGATTGCATGAGTTGGGATGAATGGTGTAGTTTTTGGTTGGATTGGATTTGGCCAATTGTGTATGTTTTGTTTTCCTCTTAAGGAGTGGGTGGATGAGTTAATAATTCATGTTGGAATGAGAAAAAGAGAGTTAGCATAAGCGAATGGTTTTTCTAATCAAATCGAGTAGCCGGTGCCCCACGAAACATTGGGGAGGACGTCAAAGATGAGATTTAGGGAATCATTCCATCCATTTGCATATATAGCGTCATCGCGTGTATGGGCGGTGTTTGCATTTCATAGCGTTATCGTGTGAATGCAAAACATAAACATCAAAAACAAAAAAAAGAAGGAAAAAGAAAAGAAAAAGAAAAAATGAATGAATAATGAAAGAATAAGCAACATGAGTGATGCAATCTCATCTCCCATCACTTAGAAGAATTTCTTTTGTTTTGGCCACTTCCTTGAAAATTTGAAACTTTGACATCGTGATATATCCCGATATATGTGATACGGTGCTTATGACCTTACTTTTCTTTGAATTGGATTGAGGAGAATGTCATTTGTTATTTACTTTCATACATTGGATATATTGGCTTTGAAATCATTTGGAAATATCATTTTGGGTATGCCATGAGGATAGCTTGAGTTTGGTGCATGTTTTTCCATTTTATCCGAATTTATCGCATATTTTGCTAGGGACTAGCAAAAATCTAGTTGGGGTGTGATTCGGAGTGAAAAATGTATATTTATACCCCCTAACTACCCCCATTTTGTGCTAAAGATTATACTTAATCGTGCTCTTTTGGGCATATTTTCGCTTTATGTCGTTTTTAGCGCTTAATCTCACTCTTTGCACAAAATACGGTTTTTATCGTCTTTATTGGCTTCTTATTATTTTTCATATGCTCCTGCCATTATTTTGATCATATCTCCATTTTTGGGAATTATTTGAGCATGTGAATAATTTATATGGAATTTTGGAAGTCAATATTGTGTTTTAAATAGTCATTATATTTATTTTATCATCATATGAACTAATTTCTCCTTCTCATATTTTTCAGGTACTCTTGGAAGTCTAAGAGATTTTCCAGAATTTTTAGGAATTTTCTGAGCGTCCTAGGTATTTTCTACAATTTTTGGAAGGAGAAATGGGGGTGTAAATCCCATAAAAAAGAAAATTGTCTTTGGGCGCCACGTGGCGCAATCAGATGGCGCCACGTGGCGCCTATGGTGCTGGCTGGAGATTTGCGGGGGCACGTGCTCAGCACGTGCCCCGCTTTAATTTTTGGCGGGCTCAGCGGCCCGCTCCTTTGGAGCGGGCCGCAACACATATTAATTTAAAAAAATAATAATTTTTTTAAAAAATAAAACAAACCCCAAGCGGGCCGGCCCAGCGATCGGCCCACTCAGCACCCAAGCGTGCGCTTTGAAAGCGGGCTGCGGGCATGCGCCCGCAGCGGCCCCAAAACCCGACCCGGTTGCCTTAGAAGGCTGCCTGTTGCGAAAATTGGGGGCTTCTCTTCGTTTAGCTCGGTTGCTTGCTATTTTTCTTGCTTTTTTTAGGGTTTAGAAAGCTTGGAAGGGGGAGGAGGCCATGGGAGCTTGAGGAAGCTTAGTGGAGCTTGGAGAAGCTTGGAGGAGGTGCCCAAATGAGAGGGGAGCCTCATTTCTTGAGAGATTGGTGATCCCTTCCCTCTTTTCTTGTGTAATTTTTGATATCTCTTTATTGTAATGAATTTGGACGAATTTGTGAATGAAAATTTCATCGTTTGTTTCATGATGATAGAGTAGTATTGAATGGTTTGGGTTGTGATTCATTGGGTTGGTTGTTAATTCTTGCCCAAATTTCCTCTTGCTCATTTTATATACTAATGTTGGATGTGTAATTAGGGCACAATTTTATTGGCTAAGACCCGAGAGGGCACAATTTGAGAAAATACCATGCTCATATTTGATTAGTGCTACGATGATACGTCCATCCCTATTGGAGACTATTGTAAGCTTGAATGTTAAATTTTCCGATTGGTCTTCCTTAGCCGGATGACCGATTGAGTTATATGCGTGTAATTAGAACTTGATTAACACCAATTTTAATGAACCCACAACCCATGCTCTCTCTCCTAGCTATCCTAACTCCACTTTTGGTTCTCTAACCCTACCCACCTAGGTTAGGATTTTAGATTTCACTACACGTTTTTCCCGCACTTTTCCACCGTTAGCGAGGTGGTTGTAACACGCTTTATCTTTCTTTATCGATCAAATTTTTTGAATATAGAACAACTTGACCATGTGATCCGACCCGGTACTCACCGGTTATTTTTATTGCATTGACACTCCTACGCTTGGGAGTGGAAGGAGTGCTCCGTGCGCGTTCTTCCGCAGTCAACCAGTGTCGCTCATCCAAATCATAATGACTAGCATAGTCAGACCCTTGTTTTTGTGTCTAGCCTAACTTACACCGGTCCTCGGTGTAATCACGACATGATGGTTTAGGTCAAGTCTAGACTACATCTCATGTATTGAGAAGTTGGTTTCCATAAAGTGTCTATGACATGGCTTGAGTGTATCTCAACCAGATCACAAAAAATATAGTTGCCAACATCTAAAACAAGGAGGGCTACGGCTAACCTTGAAAAAGATTATTAACGTATTAGACTTAGATATAGTCCAGGGTGTCATATAATCATGATTCTCGTCATTGCGGTCCAGCGGAACATGGCCAGGGAATTGACTAAGCCAAGATCACTTATCCTTTAGACTAGCTAGGGTGATCCAACAAACTTAGCCAAACACATTGACTGGATCATGGTCCATAGAATGAAACTTTATCACTTTTATATGCGTGCCATAGACTAAAAGGCTTTTATTAATAACTACTTAATCCTATCATTTAGTTGAATCCTTAAAATTCAAAATTTTAGGATTTGTTAATAACTTTTATTAAGTCCTTATCAACTATAAGTTTCATTTGTTCAACGTGCTATCCTAATCATTATTAGGATTTTAAAAAATTCAATAACAACACTTTAAAGTGTAATCTTTTAATGAAAATTATTATGATAACGATTAAAATAATAATCGTCGTTAAAGGACAACCATAATCAGGAATTAATCTCATATCACTACGACCTCTCATCTGGCTAAGGAGGGAGTGGTCGGATAATATGACATTTCATCGAACACATGGGGTGCGAAAAGTAATGAATGAAACATTTGAGAGTAATCAACAATGAGCACAATAAAGAGGGTCCTCTAGGATGAGCCTCTCTTTGGATTTTCCACTCGGGTTCCAATAAACAACCCTAACTCAAAGTTTCATCCACATAGAGACTTTAAAATCATACTAGAGATGAGATCTATAAGACATACATACATCATTCTACCAAAAACACACACACAAAGATTAGCCACTCATAATAAACAAAGATAACATCTTTGATTCGAAAAGTATCATCTAATAGTTCTTACAAGTAGCTAAGATCAAAGGGAAAAGGAAAATATAAACTTCAATACAAAGAAACCCCCTTTTGAGATGACTCCCAAGCTTTCCCTTTAAGCTCCTCCCTTAAACTTCCAACATCTCCATGATCTCCAATCTCTAGAAATATTTTTAGAGGAAAAAAATAGGAGAGAGCTGAAAACAGCCCCCAAAACCCCTAAAAACGCACTCCCAGCTATTCAGGTCTGTAAGAGGGGCATTCCGCATTCGGGTTGAAATTTTGCCCCAAAACCAACTCAAAACCGCACAAGCCTCTAAGAAAAGCATTGCAGGTCG
Source organism: Scilla litardierei (assembly GCA_030789695.1). NCBI lineage: Eukaryota > Viridiplantae > Streptophyta > Magnoliopsida > Asparagales > Asparagaceae > Scilla > Scilla litardierei. The sequence goes on from CM061132.1 coordinate 9,310,552, forward strand.
GGCGCTTGGCGCGCCCAACCCGCGAGCGCTGGGCGCGCCCGACCCGCAGGCGCTAAGCCCCTACATATGTGGGGCGAGGCACGCGCCTGCTGGCGCTGTGGTTCGGCCAAGCGGGCCGGCCCCCGAAGCGGGGTTTTTTATTTTTTTTTAAAAATCAGCGGTCCGCTCATTGAGCGGGCCGCGGGCCTCAATTTCCTTTTCCTTTTTTGTTTTTTAATTCCCAGAATTGCTTCCATTGCTTGAAAAATTCTCCAAAAATGGCCCCATGCTCTAATAAATTCTGGAAAAATTCCAGAAAATCCAAAAAATTCCCAGGACTAACTGAAAAATAAGAGAAGCTAAGATTAATCCATAAAAATTGCATTTTATGTATAAAATAAGAATATGCTTTAATAATCCACGATATCACGAAAACGCATGTATCAAAGCCAATATAAACATGATATACGTATAAAATGCCCAGAAATGGTGGGGGATATGCAATTTATACACCGAATCAGTTGCAGATGCAGGTTACAGGTCTGATCCTCACACCAAGAAATCACAAACTGGTTTTGTGTTCACCTACGGTGGTACAGACATCTCCTGGAAATCTGTGAAGCAAACCACTACAGCAATCTCTTCCAACCGTTCCGAGTTCATCGCAATCCATGAAGCAAGCAAAGAATGTGTATGGCTTCGTTCAATCATTCATCACATCTTAGTGACTACCGGCCTGAAAACTGGTTACCTTGAGCCAACCACGATATTTAAGGACAATGCAGCCTGCGTAACTCAACTACAGACTGGTTTCATCAAGGGCGACAAGACAAAACACATATCTCCTAGGTTCTGCTGGACGCACGACCTACAAGAGGAGAAGCAAGTCGAATTACAACAGATTCAGTCTTGTAATAATTTAGCTGATTTGTGTAATGCCCTGATAGCTAGTGCACAAGTACTAGAGGGGGGTGAATAGTACTTTAAAATAATCAAGAGAATTATTCCTAATTATCGTGCAAACTCAACCAACAATGCGGAATGAAAATATTGACAACAATAAACGACAATGCAAACAAACGATATAACGGGTTCGGATCCAACCAAGTCTCCCTGACTTGTTTCCGGTGATCCTACGTCCCAAACACCCGGATCCCCTCCGGCTACTTGAGTTAGAAACCACTAACCCAAGTTTTGCACTATGAAATTCTTGTAGAAAACCTCTACAAGATCAAATCATACACAAAACGAAATGTGACTCCCACAAACCGGGATCACACACTTCTCTCACAAACCGAGAGAAAAACTAGCAATATCAAAGTAAATGAAATATGAAATGCTTACCAAGAAAATCCTATGCCTTTGAGTAAAACTTACGATTTTAGGGCAAGGAAGATTTTGAAGGAGAAGAAGGCACCAAACCCTAGCTCCAAGAAGATGAACAGCGATTGAAGGCTAGGATGGAGTTGGTGACCTTGAATCAAGCTCCTAGCTTGAGTGGCTCACAATCAATGAGAATCTCTCTTGAGGAATAAGAGTGAGGGAGAGATTCTTTGTGAGAAATGAGTGAGCTTGGAAATGAGAATTAAATGCTCTTCTATCTGATCTCTAAAACTCAATAATGTCAGCCTTGAATGCTATGAAGAAGCAACTCAAGATTATATAGGATGGAGACGAGAGAGAGAGAGAGAGGGAAAATTCGTGCATTTAATGCTCCAACGGATCTATTTCTGAAGCAGTCTAATCGGTCTAAGAAGGATCACTGACCGTTTAGTTTCTCAACTAGTCGGTCGGTGATTCTTCTTGGACCGACTAAATGTTTCACAGCCAATAAAGTGAATTCAAGGAGTTAGAACTAGTCGGTCTAAGAAGACTTGCCAACCGACTAGTTTGACAACTAGTCGGTCGGTGAGTGTTCTTTGACCGACTAAGAGTTGAAAAACAATAGGCTGAGTTCAAAGAGAGCTAGCTGGTCTAAGAACAAATTCCAACCGACTAATTTCACAACTAGTTGGTCGACGGTTGTTCTTTGACCGACTAACTGTAAACAATAGCACATGCTAAAGAAATAAAGACATAACTAGTCGGTCTAAGAAGGATTCCTAACCGACTAGTTTGACAACTAGTCGGTCGGTGAACCTTCTTGGACCGACTAATTGGTCAACAGTGAAGAGGCTGAATTGAGCAAGAAGATCTAGTCGGTTCAAGAAGGATTCGTAACTGACTAGATGACAATCTAGTCGGTTGGTTCTTCTTCTTGAACCAACTAAGATGCACCAGAAGCCGCGGAATGAAGCGTGAAGGTTCGAAAAAGTTTGTATGGGCTTCTAAGATAATCCTAGCTCTAAGATATGAGCATTATGAAGATTATAATGTAAGACCTACTCAAGGCTTAACATTCTAGAAAAGAAGCTAGAAGACTATAAAATAAACTAGACGAACCGTCTTCAAAGCTTCAATCCGAATCTCTTGACTTCAATAATGCTCCTAGAGCTTCAACGAAGCTTCAAGCACACGATCACGCACTTTGAGAAGTCTTGAGACGTCGCTATTGATGTACGTAGAGTTTTGGCGACGATCTCCATAACTGCGCTCACAAAGAGTTAGTTCGCGATATTTATGTTTGCTCATCATCAAAACCAAATCCGAGGAATCAATACTCAACATTCTCCCCCTTTTTGGTGATGACAAACCAACATAAATAATAATCAATAATAATGATTCAAATGAAATTTACTTACTCCCCCTGCATTGATGACACGTTAATTCCAAATTAAATAATAATCAAACGCATCAAGCAGACAAGGAAAGAATAAAATGTTAATCCAATTATTGAAATATCGGATTTGAAATCCATTTTTTTATCTTAACTCCCCCTGAATCTAACATATCAAATTAGATTCACGGTAAATTGCTTTAAATTATCAATTAACACATCGTCATTATTAATTCTCTCACCCTTTGGCATTAGCAAAAAGAGCAGGAGGAGATCAACGACACAACAATGGCTAAAAATAAAAGCATGAGAGTCGAAGAATACGACCACGGTCCAAATGACACCAAAGTAAAATCACGAAGAAAAACAAAGCGTGCCAACGAGACCATAGTCGAAAATCGAAAAAAAATGAAATCATCAAAACTCAAATCAATTTCACATATTGAGTTATGGAACATACTCTCCAATATCAACATTCTTAGTGAATTTAGTGCATGGCAATTCTATGTTTTCATAGAAAGAATTCTATTTAATCGATTTAATCATCGAGCGGCGAAATCAACATCAGAGACAAAAATATAATGTGCACACGGAAATAAATGGCAACACGATGTATATATATATATATAAACATGATACATCAAGAAGTATACATCCGCCAACACAGATATAAACGATCATCAAATCGGTGCACAAAATACAACAATATCTCACAGCATACATCGAAGTATCACAAAACATGTATACATCACAATATATCATCAAAACATCCAAAAAAATACATCAAAAAGCATAACCACCCAACTATCCTACCCCACTATCTCACGAAAAAAAATATCATCTAAGTGCACATGGGAGAGTCCTCCAACACAAGCTCAGGAGGCGGAGGTAGGGTCAGCAGCAGCAGCAGGCTCTAAAGAAGGGGTGGTGGTCTTGGGAACGATAGGAGCGTCAACCGAAGGGAGAGTGGCAATAGGAGTGGTCTCGGGAGCACCAGCAGGAGTATCCACCGAAGGAATGGTGGCAGCAGGCGTGCTCTCGGGAGCACCAGTAGAAGTAGCAGCACCAGACGTACCCTCGGGGGCACGAGCAGGAGAACCAACAAGCTCCTCAAGATCAGCTTCATCCATTTCCCCCTCGTCAGAAACTGAAGGAGGAACCTCAATGCCCAAGTGAGAACAGATGCGAGCTAGCATCTCCTCATAACGAGAAACACGAGACTCCACACGACTCAGGGAAACTGAAAACTCAGCGAGTGAAGGAGTAGGATGAGGAGGGGCAGCAGCAGCTGAAGCAGAGGGGGTAGTCCTCCGAACGTGACGAAGCGCCGCAAGAGACTTCTTGACGGCAGTCGCGTTCAGGGGAGGACCCAAAGGACGCTGGTCATCAGGAGGGAGAGGGACGCCGAAGTGACGAAAAACGAGAGTCAATAGGCAAGGATATGGAATGTGAGCAGACTTGGTGGATTTCCTTATGCACTCAAAGGAATCCATCTTGTCAAGGATGATCCGAGCCTAATTGATCTCGCTACCGATGAAAAGAGCGCAGATAAGCTTGAGAAATGGCTGGGAGGGCAAGCTAGAGGAGACGTACTTCGGTAGGAGGCACGACTTCAAGATGAGATTAAGGACCCAAGCATTAGGCTTAAATGATTTGGAAGGGACGCCAATCATGGCGGGAGGGATGACATGGAACATCTCGGAAAGCATCGACTGGTCAAGATCGTGGATATTCTCCACGGAGATATTAGCAGGGAGTAGGCCAGAGGATGAGACACCAATCAACTCCCCTAAAATCTCTGTCGTGAGGACAATAGGTGTCCCCAAGACAGTGGTCTCAATGGAGTGGGTGTCATCATACTCACCCCGGACTCGATTGGCATAGAATAATTTGACGAGTCGGGGATACGGATGATGGTTCGCCTTGGGGTCATGGCGAAGATAGTCTAGTAGGCCGCTATATGAGAGAAGATCGGCGAGATATGGAAAGTCAGACAACTGAACGAAGTGCTCCAAAATCAATGGACAGTGCTCGATACGGTTGTAAGCCGCGAGACACAATGGGTCATCGCGACACAACGAGATATCGACACCACCCAAAGGCATGGGGGCCTTCCCCTTAGACGGACGAGACGAAGAACGAGGAGGAGGAGTAGGAGCCTTCTCAGTAGGCTCGGACTCAGGAATATACTCTTCGTCAGAGTCATCGGGAGGAGAGGGAGCACGGAAGGGGCCTGGAGTCAAAATCTTTTCTTTGGCCTTGGTTCAGGGCTTGGATTAAGATTGAGATTGGGATTGGGGTTTGGGCTTTGGCTTGGAAGTCCTCTTCTTCTTGAGGGGAGGCGAGGAAGAAGAGGGAGTGGATTTAGCTCGACGTTTGGATTGAGGAGGGTCGGTAGGAGGAGACTCGACGGTCATAGGAGATGGACTCGAGGGACGGATAGGAATACGTGTTCTCGCCATGATCGTGAGACGAGACAATGCAAACCAACGCACGAGATCAAACGAGAAATCGAACGAAAGATCGAAATGAACCCTAATACAAACCCTAAAAACGAACGGAATTGAAATCAATTGAAAAGGAGCTGAAAACTAACCCTAAAAGCTGAGAGAAAGTGATACCCTAGGTCGACTGGAGGTAGAGGAGAGATCGGCGACGGTGGACGGTGGCCAGAGACGGAGGAGCACGGCGGAGGGAGATGAAGGGTCGCGGGGTTAGGGGGTTTGAGAAGAGGGATTGTACCAATTAGAATGAATTTTAATCGGTGCGGGGAGATATAAGTTGACTCGGAATGCCAAAAGACATAGCTGCCCCTGCGCATTTAGTCGGTCTCAGTTCAAGTGCTGACCGACTAGAATGAAATCTAGTCGGTCGGCCAATGAGCTTGAACCGATTAAGTGCAAACAGTAACAACAGTCAAAAGATAGGGCATGAGTTAGTCGGTCTAAGTTCATTCACTGGCCGACTATAACTCAAACTAGTCGGTCGGCTATTGAACTTGGACCGACTAAAAGAGTCCAAAAATTTGAAATTCATAAATTTTGATTTCTCTCCTAAGCACATTTGGACGAAACAACGAAATACTCTCATACATCATTAATCTACCCCATAAAACATCGAAAATCTTAAATACAACGTGTATGAACATATATATCATAAATTCCGAAAATCCAACCATAAATCCAGAAAATCCCAACAATTCTAGCATGAGCATGTATAAAGAAAATTATTATCATGCAAGATTATTGAACATATGAAACCTAAATCTCGGATTCACCCATAATCCCCAATTCTCGACGCAACCGCACAAAGGAGTCTTCCTTGAGTGGTTTCGTGAAAATATCGGCGATTTGCTGCTGGGTTTCAACGTACACTAAAATGATGTCCTTTCTAGCAACATGATCATCTATGAAATGGTGACGGACATCTATGTGTTTAGAACGGGAATGGTGTACCGGATTCTTAGAGAGACATATTGCACTTTGGTTGTCCACCATGATAGGGCAAGTATCATAATTTATACCGAAGTCTTTAAGAGTGTGTCGCATCCAAAGAACCCGAGCACACGCAGCACCGGCGGCAATATATTCCGCCTCAGTGGTTGAAAGTGATACGAAATTCTGCTTCTTGGAAAACCAAGAGACAAGAGAATTTCCTATAAAATGGCAAGTGCCACTAGTACTTTTCCTGTCGGATTTGCATCCAGCATAATCTGCGTCACTATATGAGATTAACTCATATGTGCTAGACTTTGGATAAAGTAATCTGTAGTCGAGTGTGTAACTTAAATAACGGAAAATACGTTTTACCGCTACTAAGTGAGATTCCTTAGGTTGAGACTGATAACGAGCACATACACATAAAGCAAACATAATATCGGGCCGATTAGCAGTAAGATATAATAAACTACCTATCATACCTCGATATAGACGAATGTCTACATCTTTACCGCCCGTATCTTTATCAAGATGTGTAGTAGTGCTCATTGGAGTCTTCTTGCCTGAGGCATTCTCCATTCCAAATCGCTTTAGCAACTCCACCGTGTACTTGGTTTGGTGGATGAAGATTCCATCGTGTATTTGGCAAATTTAGAGACCTAAGAAATATTTGAGCTCACCCATGTGGCTCATCTCAAATTGGTCCTTCATGACATTAGAAAACTCTTCGCAAAGAGTGAAGTTAGTAGCACCGAAAATGATATCATCAACATAAATTTGAATTAAAATAATATCATGATTCGAATACTTAACAAAAATTGTAGAGTCAACTTCACCCATTTTAAAACCCAAATCCAAAAGAAAGTTCTTTAGGCGGTTATACCAAGCTCTTGGAGCTTGTCTCAAACCATAAAGTGCTTTCTTAAGTTTGAAAACGTGATTTGGAAATTTTTCATTTATAAAACCCGGAGGTTGACAAACATAAACTTTCTCAACAACATATCCGTTTAAAACGCACTTTTTACATCCATTTGAAAGAGTTTAAAATCTTTATGGCATGCAAAAGATGACTGTAACGACTGGTTTTCATGTACCTGGATTTATTATATTATATTATATGTTTTGATGGATTTTCTCCTCATATGTGGTTTTTGTCTCCGTAATTTTCATTTTCGATCGTTTCGTCGTGTTTTCTTAGCTTCTTTCTTAGAATCGTCGATTTCGGAGCAAGTCATTCGTGACGGGCTTCGTATCGGTCATATCTTATTGTTAGATCAAGCCTAGGAGTCTTAGGAATTGATCCCGGAGCTTCGCGCTCCATTTCGGAACTTTTGGTGCTCATTAGCCGGTGTAAGAAGGGGCACCGACCGACTAGATGACGATCCAGTCGGTCGGAAAACCTTCTTGAACCGACTAGTTGGCTTTGTAAATTTCTCAGGAGTTACTGTTTGTCGTTAGTCGGTCTAAGAACGTTGGTTGACCGACTAGGTTGCAAACTAGTCGGTCGGCAATGCTTCTTCAACCGACTAACTTTTAAACAAAAATGGTCATTGACAACTTCTAAAAAAGGTTGTAATAGGGGTCAGACAACTTTTTAACAAACGTTGTAATATGCGAAGTTGTAATAGGGTCGGCTCATTAGACCACTTTTTTTGCCTGTTGTAAGAAAACGTTGTAATAAATGTATATTACAACTTTTTTTAAACGTTGTGTAAACTTCTATTACAACTTTTATAAAAAGTTGTGTAAAGAGATATTACAACTTTTAATAAACGTTATGTAAACTTTTATTACAACGTTTATAAAAGGTTGTGTAACGCAATAATACAACTTTCTTTAAAAGTTGTGTAAACTTCTATTACAACGTTTATAAAAGGTTGTGTAAACTTCTATTACAACTGGTTTAAATAGTTGCTTAAAACTCTACTATAACTTTTATAAAACGTTGTCTAACATTTATTACAACTTTTATAAAACGTTGCGAAAAAGGTACAAAATTAAAAAAAATGAGGTTACAGTTGTTCCAAATCTTCCTGTAGTAGTTGTACACATCCTGATGAACACACACATAATAGCATAGACAAATACGTTTAACCCTTTATTCATAAACTAGAAAGTTGCACCTGAACATAACTTCCTCCAATACAAGGTAAACATTAACTTCCTCCATTTCACGGTGATACAATATCTGTTCTTAAAATTTGCCAAAAGTTCAACATAATCGAGAGTAGCACACCTACTAACATCAACGGAAAACTTCTACTGCTATGAAATCATTCCTCTTTCAGTTGTTGCATGGTGACGACCAAACGAGTGAGTGTATGGAGATTGGAAGACAAGCGAAAACCCTGGGAGGCCCGATCCCACAAAACGCTTCCTTAACTTCATCAAATCCTGTAAAATTTTAAATTAAATTAAATAAAGTTTTAAATTAAACACTTCTCTCTAATCACTACCACTAAACGCCACGTTACTCGTGTACTTAAGCATGTGAAATGTACATGTGACATAAGTCAATGACATCATCTGAAGACTATATATAAGGTATAAGCATGTAACAGTACATCATTTTGCACAATATATGTTCCATTAATTTAAAAATCTGCCAACTTATTTATAATGTGAAATGAACTGAATATTTGATGCATATGACCAATGTGCCATAATGTGATCATCCTAGCTAATGTTTAATTCTGTATACACCAATTTAATATTGTTTTCAGCTTTGTGTTTGGCATGATCACTAGATTTATATCTCATTACTTATCATTGGATACAGATTCTGGTGAATAGTCCTTAATTTTTGTATGCGTACCAAAGCTTTTGACTTAAATATTACATGATCCTTACACATCTAATACTCTGTTAGGCATGTTACTTACTGTATTGACACGTCACATCAGGATTTAGAAAAAAAAAGAGGAAATAAGAGATTGAGCAGGTTGTTGTTCATAAAATCTGAGGATTATGGAAATAAGTGCAACCATGCTTCATGGATTTGCATGTTGGATGATTAAGAAAGAAAATGTAGCCAAATGAGCATGTTGATACGGGTCAGCCAAATAAGATACATGATATGGTATGTCATGCACTTACACACAAAATTTAACCAAGGATTTATAACTCACTAAATTGTGATTGCTGAATTATATATGCATTTTCCATTTAGAATTTTTAGTCGCTTTGTGTATTTATGAGCAATAATAATAATAATAATAATAATAAAGAAAAAAGTCTCTAACAAGGCTTGAACTTTGGGCCTCTTCCACTCAATCCCAGAATCTTACCACTGGAGCTATATTTAAAATTGTTTACTTTTTTCATGGCATAATATATACAACTAAAACATAAAGTATGTACATACTTTAAGATTTAATATAGGCTTAAAAGGTTTTTACAAAATTCAGTGTTGGCAGCCACCCACTTTGCGCATTATGTACGTCCACCCCTTCTGTAATTTCATGGCAAAACGAGAAACTAAAAAAGAATTAGGTATTCATTACTCCAATGAATGTTGTTTGGTTGCATCTTCTAACTAATATAGATGTTATTTCTTCATATTACTGTTGTTTCAGTTTGCATGCTTCCTTACAAATCTATGAAATTCGTGGCTTATTTGATTATGCAAACAAGTGTAATGGTAAGAACCCATTGTTCGTTTAATATACTGCCACTTTTCTGTCTTGCAATCCTAATATAAGGAACATGAGGGACGAAACACATCAATTTCTTCGGTGCAAGAACACACAACATACTAATGAACATGGAAGCAAGGTGGTGGTTCCTCCAAGCTCCAGCCAAAGTTATATTCCATTAAAAGACGTGAAGCTAGGACTACATGCATGTTATCCTACTTTACCAACTTTAACATGAGAAAGTATATTACAGCAAGGAGAGGCAGATCTACCTGTTGGTACTCCAAATCAAATTGCAAAAACTCCTTATTGCAGCTTTCTACCATTGTTGCCATTAAAAGCGAGTACCTGTAATGAACCAAAGAGGATAATAAGATAACCAAAACGATCACAAATAGACAGTCATCAAACACCTTGGAAACCAACATTGGTTGAATTGGTTAAGTTAGTCACTCCTCAGAAACGTGCATGTATAATAAAGGGGAAAACAAGTGTAATGGTCACCAAACTCAACTTTCTTTAACCACGCCAGTATTACCTTGTGCAAAGGATTGCACAGAGCAGTTATTACCTGAGTACTGACAATATCTTCATAACCAATATTAATATATGACACAAGCACCTGCAAAGTTTAAAAAACAAAAGACATCTGCATTCAGAGAAAAGGATGCATAGTTCGAAGACTGAAAAACTGGAGTCTTTGCTCCATTAGAATGATGCTAAGAGAAATGTAACCTGGGAGTCGCAATAGGACCCCGGCCACTGTAAATGCCCAAAGACAAACTCTTTAGCACAAGAACAAAAAAGGGAATCCAATCATAGAAATCAGCAGTGCATATAGAGAATCAAATTCAATCACCTGTTGAACAAAGTAAAAGAAATCAAAATCTTGAGCAAAGGCCTGGATCGAGAGAAGGGAGACGGCTAAAAGAAGTGAGAGATGGACTGCTCGGGTTCTCATGTTGCTTTCAGGATGGAAGATGGAGTCTGTGGTTTTTGTGCACTGAATTATACACTCACATTTACCTGGAATATGCTGTTGCGCCTTTTTGGAAACAAATTAAAACGAGGATTCAGCATCAGGTAGCATACAAGAATGGCTGCAGCGAAAGCAGACCATCCGATGCTCCGAGCTGCCTCGCTAAGCGATATAGAGCCAAGGAATATATAGAGCCAATACCACAACAAAAAAGAGTATTGACATCATCATCGCCTCTTTTAAAAAAAATGAAAAAAGTTGACCTGCAGTTGAATTCTCTTGAGAAGGAGGAAGACGATGAAGACCCAAAGAACACATTGGAAGCTTGGTTTTCATTGAGGCATTCCATCGAACACCATATGTGCGAGGTTTCTCACTAACAATGGCTTGTTCACAAACCCATTGGCATCATAACCAACCTCTGATGCATTCAAATCCTGAAGCTTAATCTCAATATTAAAATTAATAAAGAGAAGAACTTACACTGAAAATAGTAATGACTCATCAGGCACTGGTAGAGGGAGCGAGGGGCTTCGTGAAGACCGTGTTCATACTCGTGGCCACGTTCTTGCTCGACAGGATCGGCCGCCGCCCGCTGCCGTTGAGCAGCACCGGCGAGATGGTGCTTTCGCTGGCCGGGCTGGGGTTCGGGTTCACGATGGTCGATCTCCACCCAGACGAGAAGATCACGTGGGCCATCGCTCTCTCCATAGCCTGCACGCCTGCTTGGGTGTACACATCGGAGATATTTCCCCTGAGGCTGTGGGCGCAGGGGGCGAGCCTCGGGGTCGCCCTGAACCGAGTGACGCGCGGCGTGCTGACGATGACCTTCATCTTGCTTTTTGGGTTAGGGTTTTTTGGGAGGATGAAGGAGGCGGGGGTTTCCTACGGTTAGGTTTGATGAGGATGCTTAGGAATGAAATTTATTGGAAAAATGGACAAGATGCTGAGACGATGAGAGTAGATCTCAACCGCTCATTTGAAATCTTGACCGTAAGATCTCTGTGGCCTTGTAAATTGGGGTAATCCTGGGGATTGCTAACAGACAGAAACTGGTGGATCTATGCCATTTGTAAAGGGACGAAATAACATGGTACATCAGATGAGTATAAATATTGATTTGGACTTCATTTTGGAATATAAATAATAAACGTTGATGACGACGACATGTGGCGGCATTCGACGTCCTTCAAAGAGGACGAGGTACCGGCCGGATGTCGTCCCGTTCATGTAGGCAAATCTCGACGGCGATACCTGTTGCCCTCCGATCTAGTCGAGCACCAGATTTTTTGGAGCCTTCTAGAAGGGTCCGCAGGCAGCGGCGGTGATGATCCGATGGTGGTCAGGTGCGAGGTGGTGCTCTTCGAGCACCTGCTGCGGATACTGGAGAATGCCGATCCGAAGCCGGAGTCGTTGGAGGAGATTGTGTAGAGAACTATATATATAACAGTCAAAAAAGTTAACATTTACAACTATTCGCGAAATTAACGTTGTAATAACCATTTTTACAACTATCTACAAAAACAGTTGTAATAAACATTTTTTACAACTTTCAGAGAAAAAAATTGTAGTGTCAAAATTAACATTTACAACTATTCGCGAAAAAGTTGTAATAACCATTTTTTACAACTATCAACGAAAAAAGTTGTAATAAACAGTTTTTACAACTTTCAGAAAAAAAAAGTTGCGGTATCAAAATTAACATTTACAACTATTCACAAAAAAAGTTGTAATAACCATTTTTTACAACTATCCACGAAAAAAAGTTGTAGTATCAAAATTAACATTTACAACTATTCATGTAAAAAAGTTGTAATAACCATTTTTTACAACTATCCAAGAAAAAAGTTGTAATAAATATTTTTTACAACTTTCAGAGATAAAAAGTTGTGGTAAACATTTATTACAACTATCAAATTAGAAACGTTGTCTCATAAAAGTTGTAAATGACTAGTTTTGTTGTAGTGTCATTAACTATTTTTGGTACTAGTTACTGTTCCTTCTTAGTCGGTCTAAGTTCATCTTTCGATCGACTAGTTGTCAAACTAGTCGGTTAAGTTATGTACTCAGACCGACTAATTCTTAGTTCTTCTGAACAGTCGAGTACTGTTTACTCTTAGTCGGTCTAAGAATGTTCATCGACCGACTAGATGCCAAACTAGTCGGTCAGTAGTTGTTCTTTGACCGACTAAATCAAGATCCTATTTCTTTACAGGAGTTATTGTTTGGACTTAGTCGGTCTGCGTTGGTCAACCGACCGACTAGTTCCCAAACTAGACGGTCAGTGGTTGTTCTCTGACCGACTAATCAGTGCCAAAACCCTAATTTCTGGGCAGCCGCCAGCCCTTCCTATTTAAACCCCTCCCAAACGTTTTCTTCTTCTTCCTCACGACCTAAAACCCTAGTTTCTCCCACATTGAGCCCCCTACTACCTCAAACCCTTATTCCTTCATCCCAAGCCCAAAATCCATCATCCAAACCCTCCCTTAACACATTCTACCTCTCATCTTCCTCAAAAATCTCATCAAACCCCCAAAATCCCCCAAAACCCTATTTCTCCAAACTTCTCCATTCATTTCCAGATCTGAACCCTAGGTTCCCCGGAGCGTTTCTTCCGTCGCTGTGGTTGCTCGGCATCCTTCTTCCGTTTCCTATACGGTAATAATCGATCTCTTGATGTTTTCATAACCCATTTGTGTTCTTATGAAACCCTAATAAAATGAATGTTGTTTTGATGATTGTTTCCCCATAACAGCGACTTCCCCGTAGATTAGCATCCGTGGGACGAACCCTCGTTGATCGTCATCCTCGGTGCTAGGCAAGTGAAACTTGTCACCTATGGTTTTAGGCCATGTTTTAGGCCATTTGCTTGTTGTAGGCGTAAAAGAGACTAGGCGACGAAATGATACTCGCCTAGGCGCAAATTTAGGAACTAGCTTGACAACGAAGCTAGATCCGACATTTATCATGTTGCACAATTACCATGTCATGTTTAATTTCCATTAACGGTACGCAAATTAATTGTCATGTCATTGCATTCTTTAAGTGTTTCCGTGATTGCGTAGCTTCGCTACAATGCTTGTGTTTCCTGGCTCGTGTTCCAGAAGCGGGCCATGTGTTGGTTGATAGCCAATGCCCGATCTACTTGTTTCCGGCTAGGTGCACCCCTACGCCAGATGCTTATGAATCGTGGACTAGAATGCGAGCTCCTGTGCGGGGCAACCCTGGCTCATTTACTGAGCTCGTGTGCGGGGACCCTGGCTCGTTTACATGTGGGTATTGGGGGTAAGAGTTAAGCGGCCAATCAACTGGGAGTCTGCCCGATCAGCAACTGCAGTGGTAAGGCGTAAACTCTGGGTTCTGGGGTAGTGTTAAGCGGCCAATCAGCGTGAATGCAAAACCATTCAGCTGTAAGGCGTAAACATCTACAAACAACTTGAAACGTGACTAGTGAAATGATTAAGATTGTTAGTAGCTTGGCTACTCTTGTCTTGTCCCGATAATTGTTCTCTTGTACTTATTGTTTCATCATGTCTTGCTTGTGCACTCATGTTATAACTGCCATGTCATGCATACTAAAACTGTTAGGTTGTTAGTTTGCCTTACTTCCAGTTTCCTTGCCCAAATCTTTTAGACTTGCTGACATGTGCCCCTTTACTCTTTTGGGTGACACATGTTAGATCCTGAGCCTGAGTACCTTGTCGAGGACGAGGTGTTTGTTGACGCCGAGCCCGAGCTTGTGTTTGACGGGGAGTACGTGGACACTGGGGACCAGTCCTAGTGTCTTCGTTGTGCTTTCCTCTTTTGTTTTAGACTTCTGTTTTGTTGTCGGTGCCTAGCACCTATACTTTGTTGCGTTGTTGCTTTTGTTGGCCTTGTTCTGGGCCTTTAGACTCTTTCTTTTAGCCTGGTGGCTTTTCTGGATGTTGAACTTAATTTTCTTGTTGGACAAATTATGAGATATGAGATTTTATTTCTGTCTCTCCTTGTGTTATTATTGTTGTTCCGTTTGTGGTTACAGGGACCTGCTTATGTTTTATTGACGCTTATCGGGTTTGGGGCTTCACAGCTCCACTCTCGTGCGGACCTTTTCACGTCTCACCTCCATTTTAGGGAAGCGGGGCGTGACAGGTTTTATTGGTGGCCCATGCAGGTCCTCTTCTGTAAATGCGATTATCGGAATAATGATAATAATATTTGAACGTCCAATAAACTAAGTTCGACGTCCGAGTCATAAGCTATGAGTCTAATCTGCTTCGTTTTCTGTGTCATTAGATGGCAGGAAGGCGATTCACCCGTGGTGGAGGTAGTGGCGCGTCCCCTCATGATGAGGAGCCTGAGCGGGAACCCACCAACGAGAGATGATGCGGATGATGCTTCAGATGATGCAAGTGCAGCAGGGCGTGCTCCTGCAAGTCCAGAATGCTCCACTAGCTCGAGCTGCCCGGGCACTTCCGGATGTCCCTCGCTCCGAGCCGGGAGCGAAGCAATTTCGGGAGCTGGGTCCCGCATATTTTGATGGGTCTGAGGGTCCTCTGGCTGCCGATGAGTGGATTCGAAACATTGAGGATAACTTGAAGATGGCCAAGATCACCCCGGCTGGATGGGTTGATTTGGCGAAGAGGCAACTCAAGGATAATGCTCGGAACTGGTGGGATGCGGAAGAGAAGATGTTGGTGGAGCCGATAGCTTGGACTACCTTTAAGTCCAGGTTTGATGAGGAGTTCTTTCCGAATGCTGCTAGGAAGGAGATGTTGCAGCGCTTTATTGACCTGAAGCAAGGGAGCTTGACGGTGGACCTGTACCACCAAGAGTTCACTAGGCTGAGTCGGTTCGCACCGAAGATGGTGCAGGATGCTGATGAGAGGGCTCAGAGGTTCCTGCATGGACTTGCTTTGGAGCTCTAGAGTTTTGTGTCTTCCTCTGATCTGGACTCTTATCAGAAGGTTCTGGTCATTGCGAGGAGGCAGGAGCTGAACCTAAGTCAGAGGAGAGGGAATGTTTCTGGTGCTGGGAAGAGGCCTATGGAGCAGGCCAGGGCGGTGGTTAGGCCTGGTTTCAAGCCTAATCAGCCAGCTCAGTTCAAGAGGCCAGGAGGGCCTGTTTTGAAGACTTGCCATTTCTGCGGTAAGCCTGGCCACATCAAGGATCAGTGTAGGAAGTTTCTGGGCCAGTGTTTGGTTTGTGGTGATGCTTCCCATGTCGCGAAGGATTGTCGACATGTGAATCATCTGCGGAGGGCACCTGTTGCAGCACAACCGTTGCAGCAGCGAGCGTCTGTTCCTGCTGGGCGTGGAGCAGCTCTTGTTCCACAGAGGCAGGCTTTTCAGCAGGCTATTCCGCCGAGGAGGCAGGCTTTTCTGATGACCGCTGTGGAGAGCGAGGCTGTGGATGAGGTTATCGCAGGTAATCCTCAATCTAGCTGTTACTTTCCTAGCCGGTTTTGATTGTTAGATTTGTGTTGTTTGCTTGAACATGATTGTTTGCTAGACTAGGGTTTGATTGTTAATTGCTTGTTAGGTGTGGTTTTGGTGTGCACATTTCCTGCACGAGTCCTCTTTGACTCTGGTGCATCGATGTGCATTATTTCTCGGAGCTTCGTGGAGAAGCATTCCTTGTCGACGTCCCCTCTTCCCAAGAGTTGGAATATCGTTACAGGGAATGGCGTGGTCTCGGTGCATCTTGGTTGCAATTCTTGCTCGTTGGTGGTCTGTGGACATGAGCTTTACGCTGATTTCATTGTCCACGACATCATCAACTATGATGCAGTTCTTGGGATGGACTGGCTTGCGAGCTTTTATGCTACGATCAACTGTCGGAGGAAGAAGGTGGTGTTCAAGATTCCCGGACATCCAGTATTTGAGTTCAGCCGTGGTAGCAGCTCGCTTGGTCCTGTCAGATTTCGGGCCGGACCGGTGGAGGTTGTGGCTATGCAGATGGAGTTGGAGAGGCCAGTTGTGGTGCGGGATTTTGATGACATCTTCCCTGAGGAGATGTCTGGATTGCCGCATGATCGAGCTTTGGAGTTTTCTATTGATCTTATTCCAGGTGCGCAGCCCATTTCGAAGGCGCCGTATCGTATGGCACCCGCTGAGTTGGAGGAATTGCGGAAGCAGTGGATGAGCTTTTGCAGAAGGGTTATATCAACCCTAGTGTGTCTCCGTGTGGAGCACCGGTGCTGCTGGTGAAGAAGAAGGATGGTTCGCGTCGCATGTGCGTGGACTATCGGGAGTTGAATGCGGTGACCATCAAGAATAAATACCCGTTGCCTCGCATCGATGATATTTTTGATCAGCTTGGAGGTTCAAGGGTGTTTTCTAAATTGGATTTGAGGAGTGGTTACCATCAGTTGAAGGTGAAGAAGGGAGATGTTCCAAAGACAGCGTTCAGGACGAAGTATGGACACTACGAGTTTGTGGTTATGCCTTTCGGTGTAACCAATGCACCCGCAGTTTTCATGAATCTGATGAACCTGATTTTCTACGACTTTTTGGATAAGTTTGTCGTTATCTTTATTGACGACATTCTGATCTATTCAAAGTCGGTGGAGGAGCATGCCTCGCACTTGAGGACGGTATTGGAGATTTTGAGGAAGCATCGGTTGTATGCTAAATTTTCGAAGTGCGAGTTTTGGCTGGATAGAGTTGCTTTTCTCGGGCATGTGGTAACTAGAGATGGTATTTCAGTGGATCCCGAGAAGATTAGGGCCATCAGAGAGTGGCCTGTTCCGTCGTCAGCGTCTGAGATTCGGAGTTTCCTTGGGCTTGCTGGTTACTATCGACGTTTCATCAAGGACTTTTCCTGTATTGCTGAGCCGATGACCAGGTTGACGCGGAAGGATATACCTTTTGTTTGGTCGGGTGATTGTGAGAGTGCTTTTGGTGTTCTGAGGGAGAGGTTGACGACTGCCCCTATTCTTGTTGTGCCTGATCGCAGCGGTGGATTTGAGATCTTTTGCGATGCTTCTGGCAAGGGTCTCGGTTGTGTGTTGCATCAGCACGGGCATGTTGTGGCGTATGCGTCTCGTCAGCTTAAGGTTCATGAGAAGAATTACCCGACGCATGATTTGTAGTTGGCTGCCGTTGTGTTTGCTCTTAAGATTTGGAGGCACTTCTTGCTGAGTGAGAAAGTGAAAATCTTCACCGATCACAAAAGTTTGAAGTATATTTTTACTCAGAAGGAGCTCAACATGCGACAGCGTCGATGGTTGGAGCTCATGGCGGATTATGATATTGATTTGCAGTTTCACCCTGGCAAGGTGAATGTGGTCCCTGATGCGCTGAGTAGGCTTCCAGCGGTGATGATTTTGACTTCGCAGTGGAGATTGCAGCAGGATTTTTGCGAGTCTGGTGTTGAGATTGTCCTTCATGGGAAGGCTTCTTCGTTGATGTGTATGCAGATACAGTCGACGATTGTGGATCGGATCAAGGCTAGCCAGGCTGGAGATCCGAGGCTGGTGAAGATTCGGGAGCAGGTGGAAGCCGGTCTGCGGACTGACTTTTTGATTCATGAGGATGGCTCGCTGAGGTTTGGAGCCAGGTTGTGTGTGCCAGTTGGAGATATTAGAGAGGAGTTGATGGTGGAGGCACACAGTTCGCCGTATTCTGTGCATCCTGGTGGCACCAAGATGTACCAGGATCTTCGTCTGAACTATTGGTGGCATGGTATGTAGAGGAGTGTGGCTCGGAGTGTAGCCAAGTGCTTGGTTTGCCAGCAAGTGAAGGCGGAACATCAGCGTATGGCCGGGTTGCTACAACCGCTCCCGATTCCGGAGTGGAAATGGCAACACATCACTATGGATTTCGTGACTGGACTACCTCGGAGTTCGAAGCAGAATGACGCGATTTGGGTGATCGTAGATCGATTGACCAAATCCGCGCACTTTATTCCATTCCGAGTGGGACAGTCCACTGAGGCGCTAGCGAGGAGATATATGGAGGTAAAATTCTTTTACTCTCCGCTTTTATTTCCTTTTCCTAGTTTGGATAGTGATGTGACGTGAATCGTGCAGGAGGTCGTGCGACTTCACGGAGTCCCCGTGAGTATCGTGTCAGACAGAGACACGATGTTCACATCTCAGTTTTGGCAGAGTTTGCAGAAGATTTTGGGTACGCGTCTGAGTTTCAGCACGGCGTACCATCCGCAGACGGATGGCCAGTCCGAGAGGACGATTCAGATCTTGGAAGACATGCTGAGGGCGTGTATGTTGGATTTCAAGGGTTCGTGGGAGGACCATCTACATCTGGTAGAGTTTTCTTACAACAACAGCTTCCAGGCGAGTATTGGCATGGCGCCTTTCGCCGCTCTTTATGGGAGGAAATGTCGATCGCCATTGAGTTGGGATGACATTGGTGATCGGGAGTTGTTGGGACCTGAGATGATCGTGGAGGCTGTGGATGTTGTCAGGAACATTCGGGAGAGGTTGAGGATTGCTCAGGACCGTTTTAAGCATTGGGCGGATGCTAAACGTCGTCCTTTGGAGTTTCAGCCGGGCGACCATGTGTTTCTGAGGATTTCCACGAATCGTGGTGTGATTCGTTTTGGGAAGCGAGGGAAGTTGAGCCCGCGATACATTGGACCGTTTGACATTCTGGAGAGGGTTGGCGAGGTAGCTTATCGCTTAGCCTTGCCGCCATCTTTGGAGGGAGTTCACAATGTTTTCCATGTGTCGCAGCTTCGTCGATACATTAGCGATCCATCTTATGATGTGGATTTCTCGGAGATTACCGTTCGCCCCGATATGACGTATGACCAGCAGCCAGTGCAGATTCTGGACAGGCGTTAGAAGTCACTTCGGAACAAGATTGTCAATCTTGTGAGGGTGATGTGGCGACACGGCTCGCCTGGAGAGTCTACTTGGGAGAATGAGGATGAGATGCGAGAGCATTTCCCACTTTTGTTCCCGGACACGTGAGTGTTGGGAAATTCCGAGGACGGAATTTTTCTTAAGTTGGGGAGGATGTAACGACTGGTTTTCATGTATCTGGATTTATTATATTATATTATATGTTTTGATGGATTTTCTCCTCATATGTGGTTTTCGTCTCCGTAATTTTCATTTTCGATCGTTTCGTCGTGTTTTCTTAGCTTCTTTCTTAGAATCGTCGATTTCGGAGCAAGTCATTCGTGACGGGCTTCGTATCAGTCATATCTTATTGTTAGATCAAGCCTAGGAGTCTTAGGAATCGATCCCGGAGCTTCGCACTCCATTTCGGAACTTTTGGTGCTCATTAGCCGGTGTAAGAAGGGGCACCGACCGACTCGATGACGATCCAGTCGGTCGGAAAACCTTCTTGAACCGACTAGTTGGCTTTGTAAATTTCTCAGGAGTTACTGTTTGTCGTTAGTCGGTCTAAGAACCTTGGTTGACCGACTAGGTTGCAAACTAGTCGGTCGGCAATGCTTCTTCAACCGACTAACTCATTAACTATTTTTGGTACTAGTTACTGTTCC
This sequence comes from Scilla litardierei, assembly GCA_030789695.1. Classification (NCBI taxonomy): domain Eukaryota; kingdom Viridiplantae; phylum Streptophyta; class Magnoliopsida; order Asparagales; family Asparagaceae; genus Scilla; species Scilla litardierei. Next base: position 9,330,751 of record CM061132.1, read on the forward strand.
TTCTTAGTCGGTCTAAGTTCATCTTTCGACCGACTAGTTGTCAAACTAGTCGGTTAAGTTATGTACTCAGACCGACTAATTCTTAGTTCTTCTGAACAGTCGAGTACTGTTTACTCTTAGTCGGTCTAAGAATGTTCATCGACCGACTAGATGCCAAACTAGTCGGTCAGTAGTTGTTCTTTGACCGTCTAAATCTAGATCCTATTTCTGTACAGGAGTTACTGTTTGGACTTAGTCGGTCTGCGTTGGTCAACCGACCGACTAGTTCCCAAATTAGTCGGTCATTGGTTGTTCTCTGACCGACTAATCAGTGCCAAAACCCTACTTTCTGGGCAGCCGTCAGCCCTTCCTATTTAAACCCCTCCCAAACGTTTTCTTCTTCTTCCTCACGACCTAAAACCCTAGTTTCTCCCCCATTGAGCCCCCTACTACCTCAAACCCTTATTCCTTCATCCCAAGCCCAAAATCCATCATCCAAACCCTCCCTTAACACATTCTACCTCTCATCTTCCTCAAAAATCTCATCAAACCCCCAAAATCCCCCAAAACCCTATTTCTCCAAACTTCTCCATCCATTTCCAGATCTGAACCCTAGGTTCCCCGGAGCGTTTCTTCCGTCGCTGTGGTTGCTCGGCATCCTTCTTCCGTTTCCTATACGGTAATAATCGATCTCTTGATGTTTTCATAACCCATTTGTGTTCTTATGAAACCCTAATAAAATGAATGTTGTTTTGATGATTGTTTCCCCATAACAGCGACTTCCCCGTAGATTAGCGTCCGTGGGACGAACCCTCGTTGATCGTCATCCTCGGTGCTAGGCAAGTGAAACTTGTCACCTAGGGTTTTAGGCCATGTTTTAGGCCATTTGCTTGTTGTAGGCGTAAAAGAGACTAGGCGACGAAATGATACTCGCCTAGGCGCAAATTTAGGAACTAGCTTGACAACGAAGCTAGATCTGACATTTATCATGTTGCACAATTACCATGTCATGTTTCATTTCCATTAACGGTACACAAATTAATTGTCATGTCATTACATTCTTTAAGTGTTTCCGTGATTGCGTAGCTTCGCTACAATGCTTGTGTTTCCTGGCTCGTGTTCCAGAAGCGGGTCATGTGTTGGTTGATAGCCAATGCCTGATCTACTTGTTTCCGGCTAGGTGCACCCCTACGCCAGATGCTTATGAATCGTGAACTAGAATGCGAGCTCCTGTGCGGGGCAACCCTGGCTCATTTACTGAGCTCGTGTGCGGGGACCCTGGCTCGTTTACATGTGGGTATTGGGGGTAAGAGTTAAGCGGCCAATCAACTGGGAGTCTGCCCGATCAGCAACTGCAGTGGTAAGGCGTAAACTCTGGGTTTTGGGGTAGTGTTAAGCGGCCAATCAGCGTGAATGCCAAACCATTCAGCTGTAAGGCGTAAACATCTACAAACAACTTGAAACGTGACTAGTGAAATGATTGAGATTGTTAGTAGCTTGGCTACTCTTGTCTTGTCCCGATAATTGTTCTCTTGTACTTATTGTTTCATCATGTCTTGCTTGTGCACTCATGTTATAACTACCATGTCATGCATACTAAAACTGCTAGGTTGTTAGTTTGCCTTACTTTCAGTTTCCTTGCCCAAGTCTTTTAGACTTGCTGACATGTGCCCCTTTACTCTTTTGGGTGACACATGTTTGATCCTGAGCCTGAGTACCTTGTCGAGGACGAGGTGTTTGCTGACGCCGAGCCCGAGCTTGTGTTTGACGGGGAGTACGTGGACACTGGGGACCAGTCCTAGTGTCTTCGTTGTGCTTTCCTCTTTTGTTTTAGACTTCTGTTTTGTTGTCGGTGCCTAGCACCTATACTTTGTTGCGTTGTTGCTTTTGTTGGCCTTGTTCTGGGCCTTTAGACTCTTTCTTTTAGCCTGGTGGCTTTTCTGGATGTTGAACTTAATTTTCATGTTGGACAAATTGTGAGATATGAGATTTTATTTCTGTCTCTCCTTGTGTTATTATTGCTGTTCCGTTTGTGGTTACAGAGACCTGCTTATGTTTTATTGACGCTTATCGGGTTTGGGGCTTCACAGCTCCACTCTCGTGCGGACCTTTTCACGTCTCACCTCCATTTTAGGGAAGCGGGGCGTGACAATAACAACAACCTAATAGATTCTAATCTAGCTACCGGAGCAAAGGATTCTTCGAAATCTATTCCTTCCTCTTGCCTGTAGCCTTAAGCTACTAACCGAGCTTTGTTCCGGACGACGTTTTGGTTCTCGTCGGTCTTGTTCTTGAAAATCCACTTCGTTCCTATAACGGTGTGGCTCTTCGAAGGCAATGGAACAAGCTCCCAAATCTCATTCCTCTCAAATTGAATAAGTTCTTCCTCCATGGCTAGGATCCAAGCACTATCTTCGCATGCTTCGTCAATATTCTTTGGCTCTATTGAGGAAGCAAAGACACAATGAGCGAAGTAGTTGACTTGAGATCTCGTCTTGACACTATCAAGTATGTTGCCAATGACTTGCTTATGGGGATGGTCACGAACTGTATGAAGCCGTTTGGGAATTCCTTGATCACTAGGAACATTCTCAAAAGATTCATCAGTAGGGTTAGTATCAATAGAATCAATAGAATTAGAATTACCAATAGAATCACATAAAACATCCATGGAGTCATCATCATTGTTAATTCTAGAAGGGACAAAATTTTCATTGAATGAAACATGAAGTGATTCATCGATCGTTGAGGTTCTTTTGTTGTATATCAGGTAGGCTTTGCTACGGGAGGAATATCCAACAAATATCCCCTCATCGGATCTTGGATCAAATTTGTCCAAACTTCCATATGTGTTTTTAATAAAACATTTTGCACCAAAAACTCGAAAATGTTTAACTTGAGGCAATCTACCAAACAATAATTCATAACAAGTTTGTTTGGTGCCGGGCCTCAAAAGTATCCTATTAAACACATAGCAAGCGGTATGTACCGCTTCCGCCCAAAATTGATGGCCAAGTTGGCTATCATCAAGCATAGTGCGAGCCCATTCCACTAGCGTCCTATTCTTTCTCTCAACAACACCATTTTGAGGAGGTGCGCGAGCGAAGGAAAAGGTGTGAGTAATACCAACTTTATCACAAAAGTTTGAGAAAGACTCATTCTCAAATTTCCCTCCATGATCACTACGAATAGTGACAATGGTGGTTCCAATGAGATTTTGTACTTTCTTAACAAATATTATGAAGTTTTCAAAAGCATCATTTTTATTACTTAATGAAAATACCCAAGTAAATCTAGAAAAGTCATCAACGATGACAAGTCCATATCGAGCATTCCCTAATGAAGCAACTCTAGTTGGCCCAAAAAGATCTAGATGTAAAAGCTCTAGAGGCCGTTTAGAGGAAATGCTTTTCTTAGGTTTAAATGACGATTTTGGAAGTTTGCCTCGTTGACACGAGTCACAAAAGCTTTTCTTTTGGAAAATAAGCTTAGAAAATCCTTTAATAGAATTTAACTTGGATAGCTTAAAAAGTGTTCCAAAGTTCACATGCCCAAAACGTCGATGCCATAAGTGTTGTTCACTTGTGTTGGCAATGAGACATTGTTCATGTGACTTGGTGATATCTAGGATATATATATCCTTATGGCGTGTACCAGAAAATAACAAACTATTATTATCATTACTAAAAATATGACACATTCCTTTCGCAAAGCTAACTTTGTAACATTTGTCACAAAGTTGGCTTATTAAAATAAGATTGTGATTTAAACCTTTAACAAGGTAAACATCACTTATTAGAGGTTTAGATGGGTTACCAACTTTACCAATACCAATGATGGTTCCGTTCTCGTTGCCTCCAAAGACGACTCGGTTCCCATTCGCAATGGGCACCACTCCGGAGAGCAATTGAGCTTCACCCGTTATGTGTTTTGAACACCCGCTATCGAGTATCCACCCATCCTTGGAGCTAAATTTGGATTTGTTGCTCCGTTTTTTCTCTTGAGTACCTAAAGATAGAAATATCATTCCATGGTACCCAAGGTCATTGGGTCCTAAAGATTAGACTTTTGGAAGCCAAGTCCAATTGGACTTAGACTTCCCAACATAATCATCATTGTGCACAACATTCATAAAATAAGAGGTCATGTTTGGCTTTTTTTTCATGCATGTTGGTGTTCTTCGGGCCCCAAATTGTGAATATTTTGGGAGCCCTATTCCTATTGGGAGCATGCATACGTTGTTGATTTCTACGTGATGCATGTGGCCTATGAGGAGGTGGCCTAGGAAATGCATGTCGTGGATAAGCATGTGGCACATGATGAAATGGTGGTGGCGACATATGATATGGTGCATGATGATAATTGTTCATATAATAATGATGTGGATGAACATATGCGTGTGGAGGAACACGCGCGTGAGTGTGTCTCACATGGTGTGCACGTGCCCGTGGATGTGGTGCATAGAAATCATCATACGTGTGAACATGTGGAGTAGGATGTGTGTTCCTACGTGGCATGGTATTGGTGTACATAAAAGCATGACCCTTCTTTGGAGGTCCACCCAAAGTGGGGTTCTTTCCAAATGAGGGTGTGTACGAAGTGGAAGTACCATTGGTAGATGAACTACCAATGGGGTGTTTGCTCCCACTCGTTGAGGCATCGGAAGTTGGCCTAACAAAGGTGGTAGACGATTTGGATGAATTTCTCATCTTATACCCCACGCCAATGCGATGATTGGCCGGAAGTAAGTCATTTAGGATATTATCCAAATGGTCCTTACCTTTATTGAATTTATTAATTCGGCCTAATGTGGACTCATACTTCTCGGAGAGAGAAAGTATTGAAGCGTCCAAAGTGGACACTTGAGTTGTGAGTACACAAACACGAGACTTGAGATTCTCATTCTCGATACTCAAAGTTGAGTTCCGAGAAATCAAATCCGCTATCTCATGTTCATCCGATTCCTCAATATGAACATGCTCAAGTTGAGATTTGAGATTTACAATCCCATTTCTCAAACTTTCAACAACGGTGTCGTTGATGATGATGATAGGCTTAGGCGAGGTTTGGATACTAGTTAGCTCATCTTTAATCTTAGTATATCTATTTACTAATTTAGAATACTTAGACCAAATTTGCTCGTTAGCTAATCTAAGATCATCCATAGTTACCTCATCGCCTTCATCCTCGCTATCATCGGAGGAGGACTCTTGATCATGTTCCTCTCTTGCCATGAAGCAAATGTGTGCTTGCTCCACTTGCTCATCATCCGACTCTCCACTTGAGGAGTCCTCTTCGGAGTCGGTGATTGTGCCGACAAGTCCTTTCTTGTACCATTTCTTGTACTTTCGAGACTTGTCGAACTTTGGCGCCTTCCATTTCTCCTTTTGTTTGTTTTGAGGACAATCCTCTTTGATGTGTCCTGGCTTGTTGCATTTAAAACACAAAGAAGCGGAGGTGTTATTAGAACTAAATTTTGATTTGTTCTTGAAATTACCTTTCCGGAAGAATCGGTTGAACTTCTTTGCCATGAGGGCAATGGATTTCAAGTCCAACTCGTCTTCCGATTCTTCATCATCGGTAGATGTAGATGGAGCGGCCTTGAACGCAATCGCCTTTTTCTTTGGCTCGTCTTACTTCAAGTACGACTTCATCTTGTCTTGCATCTTTATCTTACTGTCCTTGCGTACCTCATAGGACATCAAGGTATCCATTAGTTGAACGACAGTATATTTATTCATATCATTACCTTCCTCGATGGCGAAGGTATGCTTTTCCCAACAAGAAGGAAGTCCGTCAATGATCTTTGAGACTTTCTCCTTTTGGGTGTAGGTCTTTCCAAGAGCCTCCAATTCATTTGTAATGTCAACAAAGCGAGCATAGTACTCCTTCATCTTCTCACCCTGTTGCATATGAAATAATTCGAATTCTTTATTGACAACAGTGAGTTTGGAGTCTCTTACCCTACTCGTTCCTTCATGCAAGATGAGGAGTGAGTTCCAGATTTGATATGCACTCTTACATGTGCATATCTTGTTGAAGTCTTCGGGCTCCAATGCACATTGCAAGGCGTTCATTGCCTTGGCATTGGTTACCTCCGCGGCGACCTCCGCGGTAGTCCACTTCGCAAAGTCTTGTTCGACAGGCTCGACATACTCCGTCATCATAGCTCTCCATAGTGAAGTGCTCCAGAGGAACGTTTCCATCCGGCATTTTCAGTACCCATAATTGGCACCGTTGAAATAAGGAGAATTATTCCTAATTATCGTGCAAACTCAACCAACAATGCGGAATGAAAATATCGACAACAATAAACGACAATGTAAACAAACGATATAACGGGTTCGGATCCACCCAAGTCTCCCCGACTTGTTCCCGGTGATCCTACGTCCCAAAAACCCGGATCCCCTCCAGTTACTTGAGTTAGAAACCACTAACCCAAGTTTTGCACTATGAAATTCTTGTAGAAAACCTCTACAAGATCAAATCATACACAAAACGAAATGTGACTCCCACAAACCGGGATCACACACGTCTCTCACAAACAGAGAGAAAAACTAGCAATATCAAAGTAAATGAAATATGAAATGCTTACCAACAAAATCATATGCCTTTGAGTAAAACTTACGATTTTAGGGTAAGGAAGATTTTGAAGGAGAAGAAGGCACCAAACCCTAGCTCCAAGAAGATGAACAGTGATTGAAGGCTAGGATGGAGTTGGTGACCTTGAATCAAGCTCCTAGCTTGAGTGGCTCACAATCAATGAGAATCTCTCTTGAGGAATAAGAGTGAGGGAGAGATTCTTTGTGAGAAATGAGTGAGCTTGGAAATGAGAATTAAATGCTCTTCTCTTTGATCTCTAAAACTCAATAATGGCAGCCTTGAATGCTATGAAGAAGCAACTCAAGATTATATAGGATGGAGAGGGGGGGGGGGAATTCGTGCATTTAATGCTCCAACGGATCTATTTCTGAAGCAGTCTAATCGGTCTAAGAAGGATCGCTGACCGTTTAGTTTCTCAACTAGTCGGTCGGTGATTCTTCTTGGACCGACTAAATGTTTCACAGCCAATAAGTGAATTCAAGGAGTTAGAACTAGTCGGTCTAAGAAGACTTGCCAACCGACTAGTTTGACAACTAGTCGGTCGGTGAGTGTTCTTTGACCGACTAAGAGTTGAAAAACAATAGGCTGAATTCAAAGAGAGCTAGCCGGTCTAAGAACAAATTCCAACCGACTAGTTTCATAACTAGTTGGTCGACGGTTGTTCTTTGACCGACTAACTGTAAACAGTAGCACATGCTGAAGAAATGAAGACATAACTAGTCGGTCTAAGAAGGATTTCTAACCGACTAGTTTGACAACTAGTCGGTCGGTGAACCTTCTTGGACCGACTAATTGGTCAACAGTGAAGAGGCTGAATTGAGCAAGGAGATCTAGTCGGTTCAAGAAGGATTCGTAACCGACTAGATGACAATCTAGTCAGTTGGTTCTTCTTCTTGAACCAACTAAGATGCACCAGAAGCCGCGGAATGAAGCGTGAAGCTTCGGGAAAGTTTGTATGGGCTTCTAAGATAATCCTAGCTCTAAGATATGAGCGTTATGAAGATTATAATGTAAGACCTACTCAAGGCTTAACATTCTACGAAAAGAAGCTAGAAGACTATAAAATAAACTAGACGAACCGTCTTCAAAGCTTCAATCCTAATCTCTTGACTTCAATAATGCTCCTAGAGCTTCAACGAAGCTTCAGGCACACGATCACGCGCTTTGAGAAGTCTTGAGACGTCGCTTTTGATGTACGTAGAGGTTTGGCGACGATCTCCATAACGGCGCTCACAAAGAGTTAGTTCGCGATATTTATGTTTGTTCATCATCAAAACCAAATCCGGGGAATCAATACTCAACAATTTGTTCACTAAGGCTCTGCCTAGATGTACTTTTGTAAAGTTTGTAAAAGGGATCGGGATGAGACAGCTGAGAGACCTACAAGCCTGAAGCTTGTACGGATTAGGGGGAGTAACCTGTATGTTGTACTCTTTTTCCTTAAGACTGTTGGTTTTTCCCACTGGGGTTTTCACAGCTAAGGTTTATCGAGGCAAATACGTTTACTCTGGGATCCAGAAGTATCCACCCAATTAGCATCATAAATCCTGAAGCATTCATATGCTAAGTCCACGGTAATGGATGGATAAGTGGGAGTGTTATGAGTGTGAGAGACTTATGGTCTCGCCTTCCTCATTATCCACCATAACACCCCACTACCATGTAGTAGGGTAAACCCTTGAGCTACTAGATGTAACCTCTTATACTATCTATATTACATTTGAGGACTTTTTGAATTCTAGGGCTGACTAGGACAAGCTGATGTCATGCTGATGTATAAAGAGGTTGATAGAAGAATGTCTAGGATTTAATCTTGGTAAAAGAAGGGTTGAGATGAGTGTTTGGAAAAACCACCACTTTTTCCCTTTGGTTTTCAAACCCCACACAATCACTACATTTGCGCAGAATACCACACATTTTCCCTTTTTGCTTAAAACCCTTCTCATTTCACTTTTTACCCACACACCCATACTTATGCACTTCCCCCTTCATTTTCGTGCCACCCCACAATCACTATATTTGCGCAGAATACCAAACAGTTCCACCCCTTTTACTAAAAAAAACCCTCCTATTTCACTTTTTCCCCCCACTTTTATGGACCGGGTTAAAAAAACTCCTATTTCACTTTTGTTCATTTAGATTTTGGAGAGGAAAATAATTTTTGGGGAGAACAAAGATTTTGAGTGGATATCTTAAATGAACCGTGCCCGAGGGCACGCGTTATATACTGAAACTAGATTTTTGTTCGTTTAGATTTTTGAAGGAAAAATAATTTTTAGAGAGAATAAAGATTTTAATGTTGTAAACTTGGCGGCTATGGAGACCATAGCCCTATATTTATAGTGGTAGGGTTACATAATGGGTGGATACCCACTAACGGGTAGGCCCACCAAGAAGCCCGTTTATAACACTTCCCCTTATCCATCCATTGTTGTAAGCCATGGTGAACGCTCCAGGGTTCATGAAGCTTATTTGATCTTGGGGTTGGAGATACTTCTGGATCTCTAAGTTTAAGAGTGCTTGCCTCATTAAAACCTTTGCCAAGGAAAACCCAGTGGGAAAAATCAGTGGCTAAGGGAAAAGAGTACTCTGTAACTTCCCCTGATCGATGGATAACATCAGTGGTGGATACTTCTGGATCCTGAGTTAATGTGGCTGCCTCGTTAAAACCTTTGACTGTGGAAAACCCAGTGGGAAAAACCAACAGCCAAGGAAAAAGAGTACAGCACTGCGTTAACTCCCCCTGATAAGTACAAGCTTCAGGCTTGTACATCTCTCAGCTGTCTCATCCCAATTCCTAGTACAAGTTTTCTAAAGGTACTGCGAGGCAAAGCTTTAGTGAATAGGTCAGCCAGGTTGTTGCAGGACTGGATCTGCTGGATGTCGATCTGGTTGTCCACTTGCTGTTCATGCGTCCAGAAGAGCTTGGGGGAAATGTGCTTCGTCCTGTCACCTTTGATGCAGCCACCTCGTAGTTGAGCGATGCATGCAGCATTGTCTTCGTACATGGTGGTAGGCCCAAGATCTCCCGTCTTCAGGCCGGTGGTCTTGAGGATGTGGTTGATGACTGATCAAAGCCAGAAGCATTCTCTGCTAGCTTCGTGGATCGCGATGAGCTCGGAGTGGTTGGATGAGGTCGCTGTGGATGTCTGCTTCACGGATCTCCATGAGATGGCCGTCCCACCGTATGTGAATACGAAACCGGTCTGGGACTTTGCGGTATGTGGGTCGGACCTGTATCCCGCATCTGCGTAACCGACCAGGTCGGTGGATACACCTTTCTTGAAGTATAGTCCCATGTCTACAGACCCTTGGAGGTAGCGCAGAAGTTGTTTCACTCCATTCCAGTGGCGCTTTGAGGGCGCTGAACTGTATCTGGCTAGTAGATTTACTGCGAACGCTATATCGGGACGCGTGCAGTTTGCCAGGTATAGGAGTGCTCCAATTGCACTTAAGTAGGGTACTTCAAGACCCAGTGTTTCCTCCCCATCTTCTAGCGGTCGGAAGGGGTCTGTTTCAACGTCCAATGATCTGACGACCATTGGTGTGCTAAGCGGATGACATTTGTCCATAAGAAAGTTCTTCAGCACTTTCTTTGTATATGTCGATTGGTGCAACAGGATTCCTCCGCTTAAATGTTCAATTTGTAGTCCTAGGCAAAAACTTCGTTTTGCCGAGGTCTTTCATCTCAAAAGTCTGTGTGAGACTTTTGGATATCTCATCTATCTCTGCGGGAGATCCGATGATGTTCAAGTCGTCTACGTAGACGGCGATAATTACGAATCCTGTTCCCTTTGCTCGTATGAAGATGCAAGGGCAGACTTCATTTGTTGCGAATCCTTGTTGCACTAGGAATTCACTCAGTCTGTTGTACCACATTCTACCTGACTGTTTGAGACCATACAGTGATCTCTGGAGTTTGACGGAATAGACGTCCCGAGGTCTTTCTGTCATTTTTGTCGGTAGTTTATATCAGTCTGGGATTTTCATATAGATGTCCTTATCTATATTTCCGTATAGGTATGCAGTCACAACGTCCATGAGCTGCATATCCAGACCTTCCTTCGTGGATAGGCCGATAATGAAACGGAAAGTGATCGCGTCCATGACCGGGGAATAGGTATCGTCATAGTCTATTCCTGGTCGTTGGGAAAAACCTTGTGCAACAAGGCGCGCTTTATATCGCACGATCTCATTATTCTCGTTTCTTTTTCTCACGAATACCCATTTATATCCCACAGGTTTAACACCTTTTGGTGTTAGGACTACAGGTCCAAAAACTTTGCGCTTCGAGAGTGAGTTCAGCTCTACTCCTATTGCCTCGTTCCACTTTGGCCAATCCTCTCTGCGTTTACATTCTGCTAGAGAGCGTGGATCGGTCTCATCGTCGTATTCAGTGACGTGAGTGGCAATAATGAGCGCGAAGTTATCATCGATGATTGTGCTTTTTCTGTCCAGTACCTCCTCGGTACGTACATAGTTTAATGAAATTTCTCCTATATTTTCCTCTTCAGGGGTTGTTAGGAGTGGAGAGGTAGCTGGGCTGAGCTCAGCATCCTGTGGTGGTATCGTTATTGTTGCTCCAGGATTTTTCCTCTTTCGAGGATTCTTATCTTTGGAGCCTGGGGGTCGTCCTCTTTTGTTGAGGTACGACCGCTTCTGCTGCAGGTGGATTGCATCCATCTTTGGGTATGTCAATCCTAGCTGGCGTATTTGCAGCAGGGACGTGTGATCTGACAATCTTCTGGTTGTCAGTGAATTTATCCGGTAAAATGTGAACTGTGTTCTGAATTTGAAGGATCTTCAGGATCTCTTCTTCACATTGATTTGTGCGCGGATCAAAATGGGATAAGGTCTTTGTGTCCCATGTAATGGTCTTTGAAGCTTCTGGCTTCTGTGTGTTAATGCCTAGTTTTGGAAAAATGCTTTCATCAAACTCACAATCTGCTAGACGCGCTTTAAAGGCATCCCCTGTAAGGGGTTCGAGGTATCTAATGATCGATGGTGAGTCGAAACCAATATAGATACCAAGACGCCGTTGAGGACCCATCTTGGTTCTCTGCGGTGGTGCTATGGGGACATAGACAGCACATCCGAATATCCTCAAGTGAGAGATATCGGGCGGGTTCCCATATGCAAGTTGCATCGGAGAATAAGGTTGACTACCTGACGGCCGTAATCTTATCAGCGATGCAGCGTGCAGTATGGCATGTCCCCATGCACATACCGGCAACTGGCATTGCATTAACAATGGTCTAGCGATCCATTGTAGTCTCTTTATGAGAGATTCGGCTAACCCGTTCTGGGTGTGAACATGAGCTACAGGATGTTCAACTTCTATGCCGGTTGCTTGGCAGTAGTCTAGGAAGACTTGTAAGGTGAATTCCCCAGCATTGTCCAGACGCAATTTCTTGATCTAGTTGTCTGGGAAATGTGCCCGCAATTTTATAATTTGTGCAAGTAGCTTTGCAAAGGCTACGTTGCGGGTGGACAAGAGGCACACATACGACCATTTTGAAGATGCGTCGATTAGTACCATGTAGTACCGAAATGGTCCACTTGCGGGGTGAATAGGCCCGCAAATGTCACCATGTATTCTCTCTAGGAAGCTTGGAGACTCAGAGTCCACCTTCAGGGTGGATGGTCTCGTAATCAATTTCCCTTTGTAACAAGGGGACAAGGATTTGCACCCTTCCGAAGTAGCGTCAGGCTTTTCGGATTAATTTCACGGGATTGGGATATGATGCGACGCATCATATTCCTTCCAGGGTGTCCTAGTCTATCGTGCCAGAGTTTGAATTCTGGTTGGTTTTGGCACTTCTGGTGCTCCAATGTGTTTGCTTCCATTGCTCTGATCCATGTGTGGTAGAGACTCGACGGGAGTCCCTCAAAACGTTCGACGGTGTTTTTAGCACCGTTTTTATGAAACGTTACATCAAGGTATTCACTGTTTCCTTTGCTCACCGTTTCTAGGTGGTATCCGTTTAAGCGGATATCTTTAAAGCTTAACAGGTTTCTATGCGAGCTAGGGGAGAGAAGGGCATCTTTTATAAGTAGTTTTGTACTATTGGGGAGCATAAAATGTGCTTCCCCTGATCCTTCAATGATAATTGATGGACCGGAAATCGTATTTACGGTGCCATCGTATTTATTAATGCTTTGAAAAAAGCAGATGTCATGGAGGATCGTGTGCGTAGAGGCACTGTCCACTAGGCATTTAAAGTCCATCTATTTTAAAAGAAAAATGTCGCAGTATAAGGCAAAAACACAAAGGAATATACTACGAAAATTAAGTTGATGTCTGAAAAGTACTTAAATATGCCAGAGATAAGCAGATAAATTGTTTCTCAAAAGGAAAAACTACAATGCATATAAATTAGATAAATGTCCTCAGTCGAGCAGGTCATCGTTGGAGAAGTCCTCAGCGATGAACCTGATTGGTGCCAGGTTTTCTTGAACCGCCAGGTTTGTCTCAGCTTGCTTCTGGCTTGCTTTGTACAACTCCTGAAGGTGGCGTGGAGTACGACAATTTCTGGACCAGTGTCCAGTCATGCCACACCTGTGGCATTTATCTTCCCAGTCCTTTCTGGGGGCAGAGGTCTGGCCGTCGTCTTTTCTTTTCCACACATTTTTCTTCTTGCCCTCTTGGTTGTTTCTTGGAGGGGGTCCTCGAGCCTGCTTCTTCATGGTCTTACCCTTCTGGGGTTTGCCTTTGATGTTGCCCCTTTTCTTCTGGAAGGAGCTGTGGTGCGCTTCAGGCGCAGGAGCAGTGCCGGTAGGGCGTGAGTTGTGGGTGGCCAGAAGGAGGTCACGATTCTGCTCTGCCATCAGAAGGCATGAGAGAAGCTCAGAGTATTTTGTGAACTTTCGTTCACGATACTGTTGCATCAGTACGACATCCTTCTCATAGAAGGATGTATACGTCTTCTCTAACATGCGTTCCTCCGTCACCTTTTCACCACACATCTTCAGGCGTGAGGTGATGCTAAAGAGTGCCGAGTTGTACTCGGCAATAGACTTGAAGTCTTGGAGACGGAGGTTCTCCCATTCATATCGCGCTCGAGGTAGGATAACATCCCTTTGATGTTTATACCTGTCCTCGAGGGCGGTCCACAACTCATACGAGTCTTCCACCGTTAGGTACTCGGCCTTCAGGGTCCGATCGATATGGCGTCTGATATAGATAATTGCTTTCGCTTTATCTATATCAGAAACCTTATCGCCTAAGGCGATGGCGTGACTCAATCCCTGTGCTCGCAGATGGAATTTTATATCCAACTGCCAGCTTAAGTAATTCTTTCCTGAAGCATCCAAAACGTCGAAATCGACGCTCGCAATTTTGGCCATTTATCACTCTAGCATGTAAAAAGATAGCATTAATTAGATATTTTTACAGAAAAAATAAATAATCAAGCACATCAGACATAAATATTTGCTGCGTGGATCGGCTAATCACCATAAATAATTACAGTCCATTACAGTCCCAAAAAAGAAAGAAAGTACAACTCGGGAACCCCCGTGGGGCCCCTATTCTTCTGGAATAGTCCTTCATCTTCTTGAGGCGTCCGCCGGGCTTGTAATTTTACAAAATTATCCTCACTACATTTCTCTCTCAAAAAGAAAATAATACATGAAAATAAAAATGGTGATCACTAGCCGATCCAAAACCACAGCAAATATTAACCATTCGTCGCAGGCAGTTATAATGCAGCAGGCATCATCACAGGCAGTTTATACATCACAGGCAATTTATTTATTCATCACAGGCAGTTTATAATGGAAAATGAAATCTACCGTTTAAAAATTATTGGACCACTAGACAACGTCATGCACCGTTAGGTTAGTTGACTAACGGCAGAGCGGTCGCATGATCTTCTTAATTTTTAAACGTTTTTTTAAAGAAAATCATAAATCCAAATATAATTGCGATGAGTAAAAATCACATGCAATTTGGTCCAGATTATAACGAGAAAGAATCATAATTAAATCTGAAAATTTTTTGAAAATTCGAAAAAAAATTTTCTGGGTCAGAAACCCTAGTTAGGGTTTTGAGGTACGCACGCCGGGCCCGTACCCGCTACTGGCGGTCGGGCCCGTTTGCCGCAGCAGGCGGCGGGGAGGGGGGGGCCGCCGCTGCAGGCGGCAGGGATCGCCCCCGCCTGCCGCGGCGGGGGTTGCCCGCCGCTGCAGGCGGCGGGGAAACCCCTGCCTGCAGTGGCGGGGGGGGGGGGGGGGGTTCCGCCGCCGCAGCGACGGCGGGAAGGCCCCGCCGCTGCCGGCGACGGGGGGGGGGGGGGGGGGGCGTGGGTGAACCCTATTTAGGGTTTGGGTGATTCTTGGAGAAAAACAACGGGTAAAAATCCGATTTTTAGTGGAAAACCCAATTTTTTTTCTTCCAAAAATACGTTTTTATTGAAAAAGGGGTGATTTTTATCAATAAAAACGGTATATTTTTGATCGATTGATCCAAAAAAATTTAATCGCCACATATGCGCATATGCATGCAAATTTAGATCTAGGGAGAAAGTTACCTCTAGATCCTACCCGCCGGATCTAGCGACGTTCGGTGAAGGAAGCCCGTTCGCGTCGCGTCCGTCCGTCGCGTCCGTCCGTCGGCAGGGGTTCGGCTTAGCTTTGAGCGTGCTGATAACGTGTTGTAAACTTGGCGGCTATGGAGACCATAGCCCTATATTTATAGTGGTAGGGTTACATAATGAGTGGATACCCACTAACGGGTAGGCCCACCAAGAAGCCAGTTTATAACATTTAAAAAGATATCTTAGATAAACCGTGCCGAATGGTACGGTTTATAACCAGCGAAATAATAAAAGAATACAGTAGACTATTGCTAAGGTTGCTCTTTTCCCAACCAATTTTCATTTTGGGAATTGCTATTAGCACAGACCAAAATGCTGAGTTCACAGACCACTTAATTTTTCGAAAAATACCAAGACTACCCTTTAACACATCTTTTTAAAAAACCCCAAAAACCCCTTAACTGGTGATGTGTTGTCTTCCGGGAAAATCGAGTCTCCGGCGACTTAAATGGTGATGGGTCGTGATGACCGCCATCATCTCTGTCGGAAGCTGATAGAAATAGGCCTCGTGCCGCGCTCGCTTGTTCACATCCATGCACATCTCCTTCTCGTCCTCAATCGCATCCCTCAGCGGCTCGAACCAACCAAGAAACAATGACTTCATGTAAGGAAAGTTGGAGGCCAGCTTCTGCTCACACATCAGCCAAGAACTCCGTGTACTCTTTTGCTGCCTCCTCCAATGCTTCAGTCTCGATCTTCACTTGCCTGCGCCGTAGCCTTTGGTATTTCCCTCGGCCCATTCCACTTGCTTTCTTGGGATGAACATGCTCCAAGTTCTCGCCTTTCTTGCTCAGCTTTCAAATTGGGATTGCATCTCTTCTTCTTCACCGTCGGTGTTGCAAATTTCGTCAGTGGCCATGGCGAAGCCCTTGAAATTGGTGAGATAAACAGGAGGGCTTGCAATTTGGGGGCTGCTCCTGTTCATCGTCATCATCTCACTCATGGATATGTATATATGCTCTATTGTTGAAGAAGACGACGCCAGCTCTCTTCTGTTCAAACGAAGCACCAGGGAGGCCCCTTCTCTCAGTTGGGACCAATGAAGAAGACGAGGAAATGCAATTTTGATTGATCGCTAGGTATTTCCAGTCTAAAGGGTAATTTCGTCTTTACTGGCATGTAAACTCAGCACAAATGCAATTTGTGTATGTGCACCGCAGCAAAAAATTAAGTGGTATGTGAACTCAGCAATTAGGTATGTCCTAATAGCAATTCCCTTTCATTTTATCTCCCAGTTATTTGAGATCTTCTCACTTTCTTCCCCACGCTCCCACTGAAGACAAAAGAGGCAACAAAATTGTCTCTCGCTTCCCAAAATTGGCTTGGTCCGTCGCCGACCGCCGCCGCCCACTCGCATTCCCGATCGCCGCCGCAGGCACCCGCTGCTTCTCGGTGGCGGGATCCAAGTTCCTGTGCTCTGCGTCTCTCTTCTCTTCTCGGGCGCTTCTCTTCGCCGTTACCTCCGCCGCCATCTCCACCTCTGCCGTCGGTAATATTTGCGAGGAACCCCTTTCCCTTTCTAGTCGTTTTCATTTTTCGCGCTAAATGAACGGTAAAATATTGCACCTTTGTGGTTCATTTATTTATAATTTTAGGGACACTGTGAAAGAGAAGAACTCTCCCATGAACCCTAAACCCTGACCGAAGTGTTTCCGTCTTGTGCTAGGTCAATGGTACTAAAATTCTATTTTTGTTTATGATTATTGTTGCTGCATTCTGGGTCGTCGGGGTCGCTGCTTTATTGTATGGAACTTTTTAGATACTTTGTTATAGTATGGGGGCAAGGGGAGTTTTTTGGTGATGATTGAGAGGGAAGGGTAAAATTTCCGTTTTGATATGTTAGAAATCTGAAGAATGGTGTAAAATTACTGGAAATTTATGTGTGTACCCAAAGATGAAGCCATGACTGAACAAAGGGAAACTTTCCATGTCTGAATTTTTCTCTTTCAAGTTAATGAGGGTGAAGTTTAAACTATTGGACAATGAGACAGAAACAATAGGAATTAGAAATATGATGCACTCCAAGTTCCGTCTATTGGTGGATAGAAAAGTAACCCAGAAGAAGTGTTGCTTCAGAAATGCGATCTTTATTCAGATTATTCTGAGTTAAGAAATGCGATCTTTATTCAGATTATTCCGAGTTAAATAAGATAAAAATAAAGTTGAACTTTGTCTGGTAGAAACTGGCACTCAAAATTGTAACAGAAGATATCATTCTTTATTAAGTTACTACCATTTCTCTTCAATTTTCTTCCATGTGACCTGGTAGTCATCAGTTCAACATTGTTATTTACGTATTTGGGAATAACCTGTTGAAATTATGCTTCAAATTGTCAATCTGGGTTTGGCACGGTCGTGCCAAGCTTGCCGTTCAATTGGCACAGTCGTGCCATGTTGATGCCCAGCCATTGCACGGTTGTGCCCACTCCCTTATTGCAGACTTGGCAGAGACTTGTACAGTCTCCAGCGCAAGAAGTGGCACGATCGTGCCAGAGTCGGCACGACCGTGCCTATATGTAGAAAAGTCAAATTCTCATAATTCGACTTTTGATCTGATCCGTTGATCTGTTTTTGGATCAAATCAAACGACCACGACTCCACACGACTCCAGAGGCTATTTAAACCCTTAGTATGGTTTGTTGTGAAAAAGAGAAGTGAGAAGAAGTGCGTGTGCGTGTTGTCATCAAAGTTCTTCGCACGTCTTGGAGATTGAGTGCATGTTTTGGTGAGTGAATTTCATTGTAATCTTCTTCTTAGAATCTTTCTTTTCGGGTTGAGAGATCGTTTGAGAGAACTTGGCGTTTTCTTCTCGCGAGAAGAGTTTGAACTCCGGGTCGGGAGCTGTTTAATGCTTTCATGTGTTGAATGAGATTGGAGGAGTCGAATGTATTTTCTCTGATCTTATTAGTGGAAACCGTCATCGGGAAGTTATACGAGGTGTCGTTAACGGGCTGAACCAGGATAAACTATGTGTCGTTGTGCTTGATTTGTCACTTTCTTGTTTAGTGATTTTTATCTGTTTTGGTTTGATGGATATTTGCTACTATTGTTTCTTTATGTAAGATCATGTCGTAGTGATTTGTTGGGTCGTTATCCGTCGGTTTTTGCTGTTCCAGGGGAACCCAAACAAGTGGTATCAAAGCGTTCAGGTTATCGGAGAGTATATAATGGCAGAGACATTCAACAGTCGGGTACAAGATTGAAAATTTCATAGGAAAGAATAGGCTAAGTCTCGGTGCATGAGGGTGATGGCTATGCTTAAGCATGATGGACTATATAGGATAATTTTTGAAAAGACATTTATTCCAGATACTGTCACAGACTATCAGAGATCAAAGCTAGTGATGAAAGTCCACGACGCTATTCAGATGGACTTATCGAACAAAGTCTTTTGCAAGGTTGCGAAAGAGGAAACTGCGGAGTTGTTGTGGAAGAGACTCGAATCATTTTATCTGACGAAATCACTCACATGAAGGCTATATCTACTAAAGAAATTATTTGTGCGTAGGATGAAAGAGGGGACATCACTACATGATCACCTTGGTGAGCTAAATCAGTTGGTATTGGATCTGCAAGATGTAGAAGAGAATGTAAGTAATGAGTACCAGTCAATTGCATTGCTATGTTTCTTACCTGAGGAATATTTACACTTTGTCGAGACCATGATGCAAGGCAAAGACAAAATCTCTTTGGAGGAGGTTAATGCAGCTCTACGCACGCATGAGCCCAGGAAGAAGCCGTCGAGAGGTGATACAAGTGTTGGTGATCAGGATGTAGCTTTCTTTGGAGTTGTCAGGATGGGCGATCCAAGCCAAGATCCAAGATGGGAAGACCTAAGTGGAAGGGTCAAGGTGGTGACGACCAGGTATGCTATTACTGCAAGAAAATAGGACATTAGAAGAACACATGCACATTGTTGAAGGCTAAAGGTAAAAAGACTGCTCAGCCTATAACATCGTTTGGAGGTGCATACATGGATATTAATGATGGTGAGATGTTAGGCGTGTCTTCTTTGGAGGACAAACTGTCATCATGGATTCTTGACTCAGGGTGTGATTCACACATGACTTTGTTGCAGAGTAACTTTGTGACATACTCCTAGAGACGGTCCAAATGTACACATGGGGAACAGAGCTATGTATAGAGTAGTAGGGGATCGACATAGTGCGGTTCAAGATGCAGGATAAAGCCATTAGGACACTCACAGGTGTTAGGCATGTACGAGACTTACATCGAAATCTTATATCGCTAGGAGCGTTGACTGATGTGGGGTGTTGCGTGGTGCTCATGAGAGAGTGACTGCGGGTTTCTAAAAGATGTCGTTTTGTGAGAGCGGCAAAGAAGGTAAACGGCCCTTATAAACTTCGGGGTCAGATGATGATGAGTCAGAGGTCTAGCACACCAGAGAGCTCCAGTGGAAGAGCAGTTGTGACTCATAGTGATGTCGTGACAGGGAAGCAGGATCAGTTGCATGATGTAATAGATGTGATGTGCATCGAAGGATCTTCAGGTGACAGAGTTCAGTAGACATCCCATTGTGGCACAACTTCATGTGCAGCTTAGATTGTCTACATAAAAGCAGATGGCTTTAGAGTAGAGTTGCGGTCTTCTACGAGACTTGTTGAGCGAAAGGAGGAGTTGACATTATGGTAAATCGACCACAACATATTAGCGAGGACTCACAGTGATGGCGCGAGTGGTTTGGCTCACCTATCGCAAGAGGTAGTACATCCAAGGCATCATCTGGAGTACGTAGGACCAGCTGTTCAGAGATGAGAGCAAAGGATCTCACATAGATTGTGAGGGTGTTGTGGTGAAGAATTGTTGGAGGGTTAAATCAAAGGTAATGTGTTGAGGATGTCAAAGTTACATGAAGAAGGTGCTTTCAATTCATGTTTGGGGAAGACGATGACCGATGCTTCCTTGGATGGTAGAGACAGATCAACTCAGACGACTATTGTGGAAGGTGATCATGAATCGACTTCGGGCATTTCAGGAGATACTGGTGCGGTGTCAGTTCAATCGATGATGGAGCCTAAAGTCGCGAAGTCAATCTCAAAGATAGATCGCCACAAGTAGAGTGAGGAAGATGGTGCACTCTTTGAGCTTAAAAGGTGAGTGAGCTTGTAGAATCTCATGTAGCGTTGACGTGCCAAAGGGTGCGGTTCCCGATGACATGGTGGTTTCATGGTCAGGGTAGAGATGTTTTTGGTCTTTGGATAGAGCCGTTGTAGAGAGCCTAGAGAAGGCATTGTGTGATGGAGGAGTTTGAAGCAGAGTGTTGAAATTATGCTTCAAATCATCAAACTAGGTGCCCTGTTAGTTGACAGAAGGGTACCCAGCTAGTGCACGGTCGTGCCAACTCCCCAGTTTAATTGGCACGGTCATGCAGACTTGGCAGAGACTTATACAGTCTCCAGCACCGGAAGTGGCACGGTTGTGTCAGAATCGGCACGACCGTGCTGATACACAGAAAAGTTAAATCGCCCAGAATTCGACATTTGATCCGATCCATTGATCTGTTTTTGGATCAACGGTCACGACTCAACACGACTTCAGAGGTTATTTAAACCCTTCCTAGGGTTTGTTTTGAAGAAGAGAAAAGAGAAGAAGCGTGTGTGCGTGCTGTCATCAAAGTTCTTCTCCGCACTTCTTGGAGATTGAGTGCATGTTTTGGTGAGTGAATTTCATTGTAATCTTCTTGTTGTGAATTTTTTTTCGATTTGAGAGATTGTTTGAGAGAGCTTGATGTTTTCTTCTTGTGAGAAGAGTTTGAACTCCGGTTGGGGAGTTGTTTGTTGCTCTCGTGTGTTGAAGGAGATTGAAAGAGTCGAATGTATTTGCTCTGATCTTATTAGTTGAAATATGTTAGTGTTTCTATCATAGTACAACTAATTTATACGCAACAGAAAATAGAAACCTACCAAGATCCATGCGATTCTAATTAATTCGAATAGATTACTAACCTTTCTGACGATCTGAATCTGTCGGACTGTAGGTGCTGCGACGATCTGAATCTGTCGACGATCTGAATCTGTCGGACTATAGATGCTGTTCTGCGAACGACCACCCTCAATCGGTATCCACACGCGAACGTCACGAACAGGACTTGCGAGGGTGCTAGCTCCTTTGCCGCAACTAGGGTTTCTCTCGCTCTTTGTTTTTCTCAAAAAACGGAGGAGATAGAAAAACGTAAAAACTGAAAATCGTGATTCTATATCTTATATAGAATCCTACGTTAACCCCTTAACCACATTCAGTTACGCGACGCTATCTTAGGGATAATAATCCCACGTTAACACATTAACGTATTTCAGTTAAGCGATGATATCTTAGGGATAACATCTTAACGAGATACGATATCTGATGGTTAAGATATTTCACCTTATTATGATTAAACTCACGCAATAAGATATTATCCAGTGGAGTATACTTATATAGTTCAAACATTTAATTTCTCGCTTTCTAAGTAGACTGATAAAATCAAATGACATTCATTTGAGCATGGCCATGCATTTCTCAGTCCTACTTATCGAGGGGCCCATTAGATATCTCTCATAGGGGAGAGACAAATTCCATCTTGTTCATTCAATTTCCTCTGCATAATTCACATCATATTCGATCATAACCTTTATGATTATCTGATTAAAGATAACGTTTGATTATGTCAAAATATGATGTTCCTTATGTAGGAAACTGCGATAAGCTCAGGTCGAAGGATTCAGTGACATAACTATTATGAGATCATTTATGACACTAATCCATGTAATGATCTCATAGCGAGTCTATCCAGTACATGTTCTCCAACAAGTACCTATAAGTTTGATTTGTATCACCATACATATAATTATCTCATAATTATCTATCAAACTCATACTAGTCTTAATTCTTCATTAAACCATTACTGATGAATGACTAGGGATGCTTAAATAGCATAAACAACTATTCAAACATTATTATAAAGAAACATGCAAGCAATATAATAATAACAATAATAAGAGAAACATTTTATAAATGAAAATGACATAACATAAAGGTCCAAATATTTGGCCTAGGGCACAACCACTAACAATCTCCCACTAGCACTAGGCCTAATTATACAAGTATCTAATACCCATAGACCTGATATGTTTATCATGTTTGGCTTGTGAGAGAGCTTTGGTAAGTGGATCAGCAATGTTGTCATCTGTTGGTACTCTGCATATCTCGACGTCATTATTCTTAATAATTTCTCGAATGAGATGATAACGCCTGAGTATATGTTTGGATCTCTGATGAGATCTGGGCTCTTTTGCCTGTGCAATAGCACCATTGTTGTCACAATAGAGAACCACTGGATTTGCGATACTAGGAACTACTCCTAGTTCAGTAACGAACTTCCTTATCCATACTGCTTCCTTAGCTGCATCTGATGCTGCAATATACTCAGCTTCTGTTGTAGAATCTGCAATAGTGCTTTGCTTGGAACTTTTCCAACTTACAGCACCTCCGTTTAACATAAACACATATCCAGACTGCGATTTAAAGTCATCTTTATCAGATTGGAAGCTTGCATCTGTGTAACCATTTACAACTAGCTCATCTTCCAATCCTCCATACACCACGAATGCATCCTTAGTTCTTCTAAAGTACTTAAGGATATTCTTGACTGCTGTCCAGTGACTTTCACCGGGGTCTGACTGGTATCTGCTTGTCATGCTCAAAGCATACGACATGTCTGGTCGAGTACATATCATGGCATACATGATAGATCCTATAGCCGAAGCATAAGGAATCTTACTCATGCGATCTCGCTCATCAGATGTCATAGGACATTGAGTCTTGCTAAGGGAAATGCCATGAGACATTGGCAAGAATCCCCTTTTAGATTCTTGCATGCTGAACCTATTCAACACTTTGTCTATGTATGTACTTTGACTCAGACCAATTATCCTTTTAGATCTATCCCTATAGATCTTAATGCCAAGGATATAAGCAGCCTTGCCTAAATCTTTCATTGAGAAAGAACTCCCTAACCAAGTCTTGGTCGTTTGCAACATAGGGATGTCATTTCCAATGAGCAATATGTCATCAACATATAACACAAGAAATACTACTGCGCTCCCACTAACCTTCTTGTATACACAAGGTTCATCTTCATTTTGTATGAATCCAAACTCTTTGACTGTTTCATCAAAACGAAGATTCCAGCTCCGAGAAGCTTGCTTTAATCCATAAATGGATCTTTGAAGCTTGCAAACCTTTGTAGAATTCTTTGAATGAACAAAACCCTCAGGTTGTGTCATGTACACATCCTCAAGTAAGTTTCCGTTAAGAAACGCTGTTTTGACATCCATTTGCCATATCTCGTAATCATAGTACGCAGCAATGACAATTAGAATTCTTATTGATTTAAGCATTGCAACTGGCGAAAAGGTTTCATCATAGTCTATACCATGAGTTTGTTTGAAACCTTTTGCGACAAGTCTTGCTTTAAAGGTATGCACTTTGCCATCCATGTCAGTTTTCTTCTTAAAAACCCATTTGCACCCAATGGTTTTAACTCCTTCAGGTGGATCAATCAAGGTCCAAACTTGATTATCATACATGGATTGCATTTCAGATTTCATGGCTCCTAGCCATTTCTCAGATTCTGGACTTGACACAGCTTCTTGATAGGTAGTAGGCTCATCTTGATCTATGAGCAGTACTTCACGAGTGTCCGTTATGAGAAATCCATATTTCTCGGGCTTGTGTCGTGGCCTATCAGATCTGCGTGGTGCTTATGTAGCTCGTACAGGTTCTACAACTGTTTGTGGAACTTGTTGAACTTCCATCGTTGGTTCTATACCATCCCGTGGTTCTCGAAACTCTTCGAGGTGTACTTTGCTCCCACTGGTTCTTTTAGAAATAAATTCATTTTCTAGAAAGACACCATTTCGAGCAACAAACACTTTGTTCTCTGAGGGATTATAAAAGTAATATCCTTTAGTTTCTTTAGGATATCCCACAAAAAGGCATTTATCAGATTTTGGGGCTAACTTATCTGAAACTTGTCTTTTCACATAAGCCTCACATCCCCAAATTTTTGTAAAAGACAAACTAGGTGTTCTCCCAGTCCATATCTCATATGGTGTCTTGTCAACCGCTTTAGATGGAACTCGGTTCAAAGTGAACGCAGCTGTTTCTAAGGCATGGCCCCAGAAGGATAATGGAAGATCTGTTTGACTCATCATGGATCGAACCATATCTAATAAGGTTCGATTTCTCCTTTCAGATACACCATTCCACTGTGGTGTTCATGGTGGAGTTAATTGTGAAACAATTCCACAACCCTTGAGATGATCATCAAATTCTTGGCTCAAATATTCACCACCCCGATCAGATCGAAGTGCCTTAATAGTTTTGCCAAGTTGATTTTGTACTTCATTTTGAAAAGTTCTGAACATTTCAAATGATTCATGTTTATGTTTCATTAAATAGATATAACCATATCTACTGAAATCATCAGTGAATGTTATGAAGTACTGAAATCCTCCCCTAGCATGGATGCTTAATGGACCACATACATCAGTATGTATTAGGCCCAATAAATCATTGGCCCTTTCACTGTATCCAGTGAAAGGATTCTTTGTCATTTTGCCTAATAAGCAAGATTCGCAATTTTCAAATGATTCAAAATCAAATGACTCTAAAAGTCCATCTTGATGGAGCTTAGATATGCGTTTCTCGTTTATATGGCCAAGACGACAATGCCATAAATATGTGGGATTCATATTATTTGGTTTGGATTTCTTAGCAGTTATGTTATAAATTTCTCCACTGTTGGAGTTGTCTAGATTCAGGACATAAAGGCCATCATATGAATCAGCAATACAATAAAGCACGTCATCATAATAAATGGAGCATCTCTTATTCTTAATAAGAAAATAAAATTGTTCATTATCCAGACAAGAAACTGAAATAATATTCCTACTCAAAGTAGGAACATAGTAGCAATTATTCAACACTAATAAAAGCCCATTTGGCAAAGACAATTCATAGGATCCTACAGCTAAAGCAGCAACTCTTGCTCCATTTCCAACTCGTAGGTCCACTTCGCCCCTTTTCAGTTGTCTACTCCTTTTCAACCACTGCACATTTGTACAAATGTGAGATCCACATCCAGTATCTAATACCCAGGAAGTAGAAGTAGATAAGTTAATTTCAATAACATAAATACCTGAAGATGTAGTCTCACTACTCTTCTTCTTCTTCAGATCTTCCAAATAGAGTTTGCAATTCCGCTTCCAATGACCAGGTTCATTGCAATGGAAACAAACTCCCTCCTTTGGAACTTTTGCGGGCTTATCAGCAACTTTTGCTTTAGCCTTTCCTTTAGGCTTACCAGCAACTCTTGCTTTAGCCTTTCCCTTGTGTTTCATTCCTTTCCCTTTGTTCACCATAAGTACATGACTAGGTTTTTTCTTTATACTTAGCTCAGCCGTTTTAAGCATCGAATGCAGCTCAGCAAGAGATTTCTCCATGTCATTCATATTGTACTGCATGACAAACTGATCAAAACCATCAGTCAATGAATTAAGGATCAAATCCGTAGCCAGTTCTAAACTGAGGGGAAATCCAAGCCTTTCAAGATGATCAATGTAGCCTTTCATCTTCAAAACATGAGCGCTAACTGATGCACCTTCAGCCATTTTGCAAGCATGTAAAGCTTTGGTAGTCTCATACCTTTCCTGCCTTGCATGTTGTTGGAAAGTCTCCTTGAGATGAACACTCAGCTCATAAGCCTCCATGTGTTCCAGATCCTTCTGAAGTTCTGGGCACATAGTGGCTAACATGAGACAACCAACATCAACAGAATCATCAAGATGTTTCTTATACTTATCCTTTACAGCCTTTGAAGCATCAGTAGGTGGTTCTTCAGGGAGAGGATCATCCAGGACGTACAACTTCCTTTCATGCTTGAGAACAATGCTCATGTTTCTGAACCAGTCAAGGAAATTGGTGCCATTTTCTTTCAGCTTGTCATTCTCAAGGAGAGATCGCAGTGATAGTGCAGAAGTGTTATAAGATGCCATTGATCTACAAATATGCAAAATAAACATTAGTACCAATTTCATTTTAAAATGTTTCATAAAGCTCCCACAAAAATAATAACCCTCAATATTAATTACAACAATTGCAACACTTTAGTGGGCTAAGATCCATATTTCACCCAACTTTAAGTCAGCTTTGGCATGACACTTAAAATCAAGTTATTTAGGTAGGTAACACTTTACCAATTATATCTCATATAATTCTTAGATTCTTTATGGGATTTTGACATCATATGTCTCAGCATGTTATAATCCCATCTAATGCCCTTAGGCCCAAAACCATTTTGATAGCCTAATTAAGTCTAACCATTTTTAAATATATGGGTAGCACGATTACCCATCCTGTCTTACTATGATAACCCAATGCACTTCGCTTTGGCAGAACCCACATTTTGGTGATCATAGTCTTGACAGGTATTCAAATCATGGGTGACATACGACTTAAAATTATGGTGAGGGAATTTTAACAATTAAGTTATGATGTCTATTTATATTAATATATTATGCATCATTCCATACATGGCATCTCATACACATATATCATCATATATCGCATCACATACAAAACTGATAAACATAACATATATGAAAACATGTGATAGCATGTAAAACATCATCAAAACAAATCATGTTATCACATAGATGGCATCAAATTTTTATTCAAAATGATATGTCATAAATTCTGTTTAATAACTTCCACGACATATAATGCGCAACGAACACGGTGGTCCCGCTAGCTGGTTAGCGGGCGGGGTTAAGGGGCAGCGCCCCTTACGGGGTTCCGAAGGGGCAGCGCCCCTGGGCGGGGTCGAGGGGCAGCGCCCCTCGGCGTTTTGAATTATCAGTAATCTCATTAATGATTTTCTGCCTTTAAAAAACCTATTTAAATTTCTGAGTGATGAATCTGCTATCATATCAGCATCATTTAATCGTATTAAACAGTCATTGCTCAGACTCTGCTGATCAAATCAGTGTTATTTTAATCAAATTAAACAGTCCCATTAATCAGTGTTAGTTGATCATATTAATCATATTAAACAATGATCTGCGTAGATTTAATCATATTAAATAATGATTACAGTAAGTTTAATCACATTAAACATATTAAATAATGATCTGCGTGAGTTTAATCATATTAAACAGTGATTACCGTAGGTTTAATCATATTAAACAATGATCATAAATTAACATGTTAATCATATTAACAATAATCACGTTAATCATATTAACAACAGCGTAATCATAAAGCATGTTGATCAAATTAACAGTGATTAATTTCGTGGCCATCTATTATCATGTATATTATTAAACATCAATTATTTGTATCTCATACAGATAGATTAAACAGATTGTGTTTTCAATTAACATGTAATCGTATTTATGTATCAACATACATACAGGTTAAAATCATGCCAGCAAATATATAGACATCTCATACATATAAACATGGCATTATTCAAATCAATTGAATTCGCAAGTTGCTCTGATACCACTGTTAGTGTTTCTATCATAGTACAACTAATTTATACGCAGCGGAAAATAGAAACCTACCAAGATCCATGCGATTCTAATTAATTCGAATAGATTACTAACCTTTCTGACGATCTGAATCTGTCGGACTGTAGGTGCTGCGACGATCTGAATCTGTCGGACTATAGATGCTGTTCTGCGAACGACCACCCTCAATCGGTATCCACACGCGAACGTCACGAACAGGACTTGCGAGGGTGCTAGCTCCTTTACCGCAACTAGGGTTTCTCTCGCTCTTTGTTTTTCTCAAAAAACGGAGGAGATAGAAAAACGTAAAAACTGAAAATCGTGATTCTATATCTTATATAGAATCCTACGTTAACCCCTTAACCACATTCAGTTACGCGACGCTATCTTAGGGATAATAATCCCACGTTAACACATTAACGTATTTCAGTTAAGCGACGATATCTTAGGGATAATATCTTAACGAGATACGATATCTGATGGTTAAGATATTTCACCTTATTACGAATTTCAAATCATATTCGAAATCATGTTTAAACCCTATCCTATCCAATGCGTTCTTTGTGTGCGACCCAATAGGCTCATATTAAATTGGCAGTGGGCCTAATCTCATTAGAAGCCCACAAGTCATAATTGGTCTCTAGCAAGACATTTTGACTACCCAATTAATATGAATATCGTTAGTCCGATATTAACCTAACCAATAGAACATGTCATTATCCTTTTGTCACACGATATCTTATTTGAACATAAGTCACAGTTCATTACTGAACTAGGAGTAGTTCCTAGTATCGCAAATCCATTGGTTCTCTATTATGCTTTGATACCACTGTTAGTGTTTCTATCATAGTACAACTAATTTATACGCAGCGGAAAATAGAAACCTACCAAGATATGGGACTGTAGTAGGATCACCGACATAGGGATCCGAACCAGGATACGCCTTGTGTTTGTGTTTGCATTGGCGTTATTTCTATTTGTGGTTATTGGTGTTAAGAGTCATGTTTTTATTTCCGATGCATTGTGCGTTGAATTATTAGTAACTTTTTAATTATGCATATTTGTTTGCCAATACACTATGTACGCCTCGTTTATTGTAAGTTGTGTAGCCACATGTCCCAACACCACCATCTCCTCGACTTCCTCCACATCATCGCTATCATCATCATGAAACATAACATAAAGGTCCAAATATTTGGCCTAGGGCACAACCACTAACAAAATAGTCATCATGAAACTGGACATAGGAGCCGTTAGCGAGCTGAACCAGGGTAAATTCTGTGTCGTTCTGCGATTGATTTTTTACTTTCTTGTTTACTTACTTTTATCTGTTTTGGTTGGTTAGATATTTGCTAATATCGTCTCTCTCTCTCTAAGATCATGACATATCAATTAATTGGGTCGCTATCTGTCAGTTTCCACCGAACCAGGGGAACCCCAACATAACCATACAAGAAAAATACTCTTTTGGCTTTATATACATACACCATTATGAAATTTGTCTCGCTGTTGATCTAGGGAAATCCTTGCTTCGGTTTGGGGAAATGGTTTTAGTAAAGCAAGTCTTTCTGAATTTTTTGTTTTTTGGCATGATTTTTTATCTGGAGTTTTGATTCTGAGAGCATGCAACAGAATGAAGCACGTACGTGCCGCATGCTGACTTATCACTGATGACATGACTTTGAAGAGACTATTCAGTCAAATGCTTGGTTATTGCATACTGTTGCACAGCAGTGCACTATGCATGATACTAATCATAGATTTTTAACTACTGTGAATTCAGACGAACAGCCCCTTTAGCGACGTTCCTTGCACTCTGAACAAACTAAATGGCTACTGTGAAGCTACATTCATATATATGAATTTTTCTCTTGTACACTATCTTGTTTTCCATAATTTGACATGGCTACACATTATCTTATTTTCTAAAAGATTGCTTTATTACTTTGTACATATGATGTTTCCATCATCCATGCTTTTGTGTACATTTAGCATTTGAAATAGCATTTAATGACCACATCGGCGCCACGGGGTTCGGATGGAGTAATGTGTTGCGGCCGGGAATTGGAGTAGGGGCAATTGGGTAAAATAACAATGATGGGGTGTTTGTCTATTTAAAGGGGGTTGAGCCGGCCCTAGAGGGCAAGGAAAAAATGTTGAGAGTTATTTTATTTTATCCCTTAGATTAATTGTATTAGGATTTCGGCTTTTCCCCCTAGGTTAAGAATCGTCTTCTAGTTAATTAGTTAGCGAGTAGATTATTGTATTAGTGTTCCTTTTTAATTGTGAGATCTGAAATTCCAATAAAAACCCCATTTTTATCTTCAAATCCCTAGCAAATCGCATCAAATTGGTATCAGAGCGGTTGATCCATGGCGAACACGCGAGCAACGGAGCTGATCGAAGTCTTGGAAGGAAAAGTTGAGAGGATTGAAGCCCAAATCAGTAAGGGTTTCATCGATCTAAGGAAAGAAGATGCGGAGATGGCCGCGGAGATCCGGAAGGAGATGAAAGAAAATCAAGAGAAAACGGAGGCCAAGATGAAAGAAAATCAAGCAAAAACGGAGGCCAAGATGAAAGAAAATCAAGCAAAAACGGAGGCGAAACTATCGGAATTGACGGAGGCTATAGCGACGTTGACCGCTCATCTTGTGCCAAAGGCGGATCCAAGCAAAAAGGAGCCACCTTTGGCAAAGGACAAAGGGAAAAAGACAATTTTTTTTGAAGATGAACCGGATCTAGACGAAGACGGGGGTTTCGAACAAGGAGATCACGCGTGGAGGACTCCCCAAGATCACGCACCGCCGCGCCACGACGACAAGGGGGTTGGAGGAAGCACCCCAGCAGGCCGGCAGCCTGTGGGGTGGCCGCCGACCCCCCAGGGGCCTCTGGGGGGCCCGGCGAACCCCCAGAGGGGCGGCGGGGGGCCGCCAGGGCCCTGGGAGGGGCGGCCGCACCCGCCGGCCTCTCCTGCGGCCTCGGCGGGCCCAGGCGCTGCCGCCTGGGGCCCGCCGGCCCATTTTCAGGGCCGGCTGCCCCCGGCGGTAGCCGGGGGGCCTCGGCCGAACCCCAGGGTGGGTTCCGAGGCCCGCCGGACCCCTAGGGGGGCAGCCGACCCCCCAGGAGGCCCGACAGCCGATTTCGACGATTTTCCGGCCCCCGGGGGCCCCGCCCGAGGTCCGAGGAGCGCAGTTTGGGGGTTTTCAGCCTTTTGAGGGACCGGGCGGAGAATTTCAGCAGGGTGGAGGGCACCACCAGATCACAGGAGGCCCGTCGGCTCCGCCTCCACCCTTTGGGGGAGTTACGGGGGATTGGCGAGCGTACCAGGACCCCCGGGGGGCCACCAGGCGGAGTTTGGACACCCTCAGGGAGACTGGCAGGGGCATGGAGCAGCGGGAGGCTACAGTGATCGAGCTGAGGCGTATGTCCCAGACAGGCGACAAGGGTACCAGCACAGGGGAGGTTTCCAGCCACAGGAGAGAGGTGGATACACTGGCGAGAGGCGACTGAGGAAGCTGGAGGTGCCTGTTTTTGAGGGGGGAGACCCAGATGACTGGCTGTACCGGGTGGAGAGGTACTTGGAGGTGTCCGCTGTCCCAGGAGAGGAGTGGCTTCGGGCGATCGGGGTTTGCTTGGAGGGAGAGGCTTTGGGCTGGTTCCGCTGGACAGATCAGCAGCGGCCTTTTCAGACCTGGGCTGAGTTTACGACGCTCTTGACAGAGCGGTTTGGAGGAGGACAGGCTGGCGGCGTGTTCGAGAGACTGTACTCACTGAAGCAGGAGGGGAGCGTGGGTGATTACATCAAGAAGTTCGAGTCGCTCTGCCACCGAGTTCGGGGAGTCTCTGAGGAGTCTCTGGAGGGCTGTTTCATGAAGGGGCTGAAGCCCACGGTGCGGTCGGGGCTGAGACAGTTCGAGCCCGTTGGTTTGCGTGGGATGATGACACTGGCCAGGAAGGTTGAGGATCATCAGGAGACAGAGAGAAGAGCCCGGGGGACGTGGGGAGGCTCTACCTTTCGAGGTCCGGATCCTGGAGGGGGACAAAAGGGGGCCGCAGGAGGGACAACATCCACTGACAGTACAGTGGTCACCAAGGAGAAGGGAATGGATCTACGACCGGGGGGACACACACGAAGAATGACCGATGCAGAGATTCGTGACAAACGGACCAAGGGCCTGTGTTTCAAATGCGACGAGAAGTTTACTCCTGGGCACCGGTGCGGGAATCGTACTCTTCAGATCCTGATAGTGAATGACGAAGAAGAGGGAGAAGAGAGTGTGATCATGTTGGAAGCCGGCGTGGACGATGATTAGGAGCACCTGCACTTGGAGTAGCTGACCGTACCCTTCACGCACCACCTTGAGGACAAGGTGGTATTTCCGGGGCGGAGTAGTGTTGCGGCCGAGAATTGGGGTAGGGGCAATTGGGTAAAATAACAATGAGGGGGTGTTTGTCTATTTAAAGGGGGTTGAGCCGGCCCTAGAGGGCATGCGAAAATTGTTGAGAGTTATTTTATTTTATCCCTTAGATTAATTGTATTAGGATTTCGGCTTTTCCCCCTAGGTTAAGAATCGTCTTCTAGTTATTAGTTAGCGAGTAGATTATTGTATTAGTGTTCCTTTTTAATTGTGAGATATGAAATTCCAATAAAAATCCCATTTTTATCTTCAAATCCCTAGCAAATCGCATCATAATGACGTTATCATGGTTGCTCTGGTCTCAAGTATTGAACCTCCTAGCATTCTGTTGCGTTGATAGATTGCCACCACTATGCCATGTTCCTACAGAAACTCTGAGATAATTTGAAATGGAGAGTTAAACATGGATATCCTATCAGGATAATTTGAAATAGATAATTCAATGCATAAAAAAAATAAAAGTTGAAGGCTATAACCATAATTATTATGCCTCCTATTATTTGGACCGAGCTTTGTGAATCTTTCTTCATTAGTGGTTCCGGTCGAATGCTCATATTGGTAATAAGCCAAGATGGCTCAATTTTCTAGCAACTTTGGCCATGTTTTATTATCAAGTATTCTAAAGTATTATACTGATTTTACAACTTTAGAATGCCAAATTGCTAAACAGTAAACACAATGCAGTTTTTTAGTTTCCTTGCATATCTAAAAAAGCGCTTCACTAATAACAAAAATAACGTCATGGATGTGTTTTTATCTAGTATTTCTAATAAGCTTAGCAAACCACACAGTCAAAGATTGTTTTCCATAATGTTAATAACTCAGATAAATCATTAGTTGATGACATATTCTGTAATCAGCTGAATAGATATTGATGACTACTGGCCTGGGGAAATGGAAGCAAGCAACCAATATTCATGATTATTGCTGTATAGTCCAAATCACTATATATGCTGCTATGGTGTTTATTGGCATGTATCAGACTTTCCAAGTATATATCGGAAGGTGGTGGTTAACATTTGATCAAGGTCTAAGTGGGTGAAATGAGTGCAGCAAACCACTCACAGTAAGATAGTCATTAAGAGTTTGCCAAAACATCAAGCGGACCTGCACCCGTTGCATATGATACACTTATAATTAGCTAATTGAGCGATGGCCTTAACTAACAGGGCTCACTGGTGGTCTGGCCTCGAGGGTTGAACTAGTACAGAGGCTGTTTATGCTGGTGTAGCATCTATTATTGAATTTTGCTGTTGCATAATCTATTATTGAATTTTTCTGTTGCATCATCTATTATTGAATTTTGCTTCAGACGTTCGGTACCCTAGGGTAAAGGTGAAAGCGATGTTGGTTGATTTATATAATAGAAAGTTGTCAACCGTCGTTTTTTGGCAAGAAACTTTATAAGATGAATGTGATGTATGAGGGCAACTAATTGAGGGGAAGATAATTTAAAATAAAACTGAGGGTCCTCCCACCACGAAGGAGTGATGTTGCTTATGAAACGCAAAAAAGGAAGCACATGAGAGAAATGATTTTTTCCCCTTAATATGTTAAAGGAAATTTTAAAGAGTTCGCCATTGGCACCTGTTTCTTATATAAAAAAAGTGGGTATGTCGACTCTTTTTTGAGCCGTTTAAAGTTGGGCAAAAAGTTGAGTTGGTAGCAGCCGGTTGCCTGGCAACCGAAGATATCCCATTCTTGTGGGGTCCTCTGTGATAGCCACATTTGCTGTCATACAGGGAACCCTCAAGAAGGGGCATTTACTTTTTAAATTGAGTTTTTTTAATTAAAATAAGTTTTAAAATTTAATCCAAAATCTTTATAACAAAATTTGTGATATAAAAGATTAAATCTTTGTAACCAATTGAAAATCTGTGAAGCATGTGAAGATTTGAATGGATTGATGAAGTATGGCCAAATATCTTTCATGGTTCTATTGCCATGCTTGTTTATTAAGAAAACTTAATCAAAAGATGAGCTACCATGATGATTTGGTTCGAACTGTATTATCCATTGTCCATGTCTTACCCCAGGTCATCGATCTCACCTTGGCGTGTGTATATATATCTTTACTGTTAGTCTATTCTGAAGAATGAGTTTGCTCTTTGGGTTTGTCCAGGTAACATATTGACCTTGGTGCCCTTGAGCATAAATTGATTCTTTGAAACCTTTGTAGTCTGAAATCAATGCACAATTTATGCTATTTTGTCTCTATCTCCTCCTATGGAACCTAGGCTAATCTCAAACACGAATCATTGAAAGCTAGAGTTAGATGCTTTTTGTATGGCTCAAATAACTAATTCATTTTAATCTCTGAACAGAAATTTAATTTAAATATAAAGGATATGTTGCTAACTGTTTTGGAGTGTTTGCTCATTGCTGATTGGTAGTTTGGGGTCCGGGGGTCGCCGCTGTCACGTGAGACGCGTGTGGCCTCCGAGGTCGGTAAACCGAGCGTTCGTTTGGTTGAGAACGCATGTGCTTGAGCGTCGGTGTGCCGAAGGGTAGCTTCGGCGGAGCGATGGATTCCTCGAACGATCGGTCGAACGAGCTAGGAGTTGAGGACGTTCGGATCCGGTCGGTGGACCGTCGAAGGGTAGCCTCAATAGGTTGGTATCTTCTTGATCTGCACAGATGAGAGAGCTCGTCAAGGGGTTGAACCTTGGTTCCTACCAAGTCCACTTCGATGCCTAAGTCAGATGGTGACTGAGAAGTGCTCGGTGGAATCGAACTTGGTTCACGGAGAGACCAACTGCGGATTCCCGAGCCGAGCTATGGAGGAGAAATATCAAAGGTGGAAGACAAGGTGTTGAGAGGTAGAATAGCATATTTGTGAGTATCCAGGATTCGATCCCCTGACGTTTCGTCTCTCTCGTCCCTTATAGTAGTTTGCATGTCAATGCCTTTATGGCGCTCTGTCCTTTCGACCTTCCTGCCCGCCCGCATTGATGGTTTCTTCATGGGGCTTGAAGACGGTCATGATGGCGCATTGACTGGTGTTTAAGGCGAACACTGTCTGGGGATGTGTTTCCTCAATCGTGGAGGGTCAATGGTTTTCCCGTCGTTGGTTTTCGGCCGCTCCTATTCGATACGCTTGTGGGATCATAGGGTTTGCGTCCAAACCCCACCTGGGCCGTGGGCTCGGTCTGCTCCGTTCTGGGGTTGTATCAATTGCCCCCCCATCGCTCGGACGTTCGGCCATTGACGGTTTGGTCCGAAGGATGTGATTCGTATGGATTTGACAGGCGTGTCAATCGAGGCGTCTCATTAAATGAAGGCCATCATGGCTCTGTAAGCCAAGAATTCTCACGTCTTCTGGAAGGGGGATTTGGAGGGCCATCTTCAGGAAGATGTTGACGCGTGTCTTTCTTCGGACGGTCTGGATTTGGGGCTGCCCCCCGTATAAAAACCCAGGGTTTTGGTGTTCCTTCCGCGCTTCTCGATTTCGCTTTTGATTCTTCTTATTGTTGTTGAGTTCCTCTCTGCTTCTTCTTCGGCGTCCCCTTTCTTCAGTTCTCGCAAGTTAACTCCCCCTCCCTGCTTCTGTCTTTCGTCTTGTTTAATGGCGAGGGCATTGAGAATAGGGGTTTCACCCCCTGATGCTGATGACTTTGGCGCGATCGTCGGGGCGCTCTCGTCCCGTGAGAAGGGTACGGGTCTGTTATTCCAGGATCTGATCCAGCGGGAGAACCCTTTCGGAGCTGAGGGATCTGAGGTTCCATCCGCGATTCTCGAAGCGGCCTCCACCGTCTCGTATTCCACCACCGAGAGGATCAGGGCGGAATATCTCCCTCGTTCGTATAGGGTTCGGGCTCCATTTGGGCACGAGAGGATATGTTTCCCTGGGGCCCGTGAGATAGGGGTTTATGTCGAGCTGTTCCGGATAGGACTTCGCTTCCTTATTCGCCCCTTCATCATCCGGGTGCTGGAGTTTCTGCAAGTGTCTCTGTGTCAGTTGACCCCGTATTCGGTTCCGGTCTTGGTTGGCTTCGTCGTGGTCTGTCATCTGCACGGGTTGGAGCCGACCTTGCCGTTCTTCTTTCACTTCTTCAAGGTTAGGCCCATTGTCTCTGCGGCATGGCTACATATCGACGTCAGGAGTGAAAGAGAGTGTCTGTTGGGCCTGCCTCGCTGGGTCGACCACTGGGAGAGCAATTTTGTTGTCACTTTCCCTAGGGACGTTGCAATTCTGATTGGTTGGAGGAGCTTGGGCACCTACGAGTTGGTGCTGGAGTTATCAGAGGTCGACCGAGCCGCGGTTGCTCACCTATCGGCCTTACCTAGAGAAGAGAGATTGGTCTGGCCCTTGTTGGACGGTCTCCTCCTCAAAAGCGTCTTGTGGTCCCCTGGTAAAGACACTTTTTAGACTACGCCCTTCTACTTAGCTTACCCTAATTCTCATTTCTTTTGCAGGAATGGCGGTTTAGGAGTTCAACAACCCTTATGACATGCGCCAGCTCATCCGTCGGGACGATCGGGGCTCTCGGGAAAGCTCTTCTGGCCACGCACCGTGTCGTACGGAGGAGGAGCCGGCCCGTGCAGCCGAGCCACCGGTTGGGACGCCAAAGATGGTGGACGCTTCCTTGGCCGCAGGCTCTTCCCTTGTGGCGACGGGTCCGGTCGACGTTCCCTTAAGCTCAGCTCCGGTCTCGGCCACTGTCGGTTCTTCTCCCACTGCGGAGGGTCCGATCGGCGCTCCCTTGGGTCGGGTTGCGATCTCGGCTGTTGCGGGCCCTTCCCTCGTCGTAGCGAACCTGGTTGACGCTCTCTCTGACCCGACCCCCGTCGAGACGGCCTCGATTGGCCTTGGGCTGGACCCTGTCGCGCCGACTGAGAGTCAGGGGCCGAGGGGGAAGCGTTCTTGCTCGGGTTTTGAGAGGCCCGAGAAGAAAAAGGGGACGGTGCCTCCCTAGAGGCACGTCCTGTGTTGGTTGCTTCCCAGGGGAGCCCCCAGGCCTTGGGGGAGGCTTCTCATACCCTTCAGGCCAAGCATACTCCGGTCGGGGCAGGGCATGCGTTGTCTTTGTTCGGGTCCTGGCTCGAGGTTCCGTCTGGGGGTCGGTTTTTACCGACTTTGACGTAGCTATCCGGTTGGCGCAGCGATCTGCCCTGCCGAGGGATTGCTCTCTCCTTGAGAGAGTCCAGTCTAAAAGCCTGGTGGACTGCACTAGGGGTGGCAATTTTCGGCCCGGCATGATAGCCCGGCACGGGCCCGGCACGATAAGACCGTGCCTGGGCCAACAATTTTGGCCCGAAATCCTTATCGGACCGGGCCGGCCCGGCCCGGTTCATTTTCGGACCGGACCCGGGCCAAGCTTTTCAGCCCATGGGCGGCACGGCACGGCACGAAAAGCATTTGATCGCCTCACTTCAATTTGACAACACATTGATCTAAAGTGGATTTAAGTAATGTGCATTCATTTATGGTATTGAGTCCAATGTCATGAATTTTATCAGATCAAGGTTCAAATATCATAAATTTTAACAACTTCCCGCCAACGCCAACTTTGATGTCTTCGGATCTTGGGGGTCAATCTCAGTTTCCGAGAAGAGACAAAGAACCACCAAACATGTTACTTCATCTTACCAAATAAATGAAAACAATGTAGGACACATCACCTTATGCAACCCACTTAATCCTCTTCTTTCTGCTCCATTTCGATGCATCTTTAGGCATATGAGACAAGTTTATGTTTAAAAATATGAGAAAATATTGTCACAATACATGATTCATTCAACCCTATCGGACCGGGCCGGGCGGCCCGAATTTTTATCGGACCGTGCCCGGGCCTCTCCGAAATGGCCCGAAGTCTTATCGGGCCGGGCCGGCCCAGTCCTTTAAGAAAACCGGACCGGGCCGGCACGGCCCGATAAGACCGGGCCGGCCCGAATTGCCACCCCTAGACTGCACGGTATGTCAGATTCAGCAGGTAAGTCTTCTCCCTTCACTCGCTCCTTTCTGGTTTATCTCGCCCCTCATCCCCTTCGTCTCGCAGGCGTCCTCGATGGCTATGGAGGTGCAGCGGCGCACGTAGCGGGTCGTCAAGCTCGAGGCGGCCCTCGAGCGGGAGCGTATGAGGGCGGAGGCTGTATAGCGAGCGCCCGAAGGGATCTGCAAGGAGTTACTGCCCTCGCTCCGCAAGGTTTTCGGGCTTACATCGGAGGTAGAGAAGTTGAGGGAGGAGCTGGCGGCTGCCGATACCTCTCGGGTCGCTACCGAGGGGTCCGCCGAGGAGGTAAAGAGGGCGCTGTCCCTCGCCCAAGAAGCGCACAGGAAGGAAAGGACCGAGCCTTGGTCCGAGATCGGTTTCCTGCGACGGGCGGACCCCCAGCGGCTTGTTAGCGAAGTTGTGAGGGGCTACGACAAGGTCATGGCCCCGCGGATCGCTCAGTCCGTCTTGGAGGGATTCTTGGCATACGAGGAGCGGGTTCAACGTTCGCTTCTTCGACCCTCCACCGCCCTCGACCAGCTCGCCGGGTTGAGGGACGCCCCTAAAGCAACGAGGGAGAGTTCTTCCCGGGCTCCTGCGCCGTAGGCTGTCATAGCGGTCTTCTTCTTGGTTTTTCCTTTTTATTTGTAACAAAATCGGATCGATAATAGAAGTTTCCACCCTTTTGGTTTATTCGCTTTTTCTTCGTATGTTCGCTGTGCTTTGTTTGCCCCCTCTTCCCGTTGTTCGTGTCGAGGTCGGTCGGCGGCTCGAGCGGCGGGAAGGGTGTCTTGTGGACGCTTCTTGACTAGTTAGTACCGAGGGTGCGGTCAGCTCATCAGGGGGTCGTCCATCGGCCCAAGTCTGATCGCATGATCGTCCTGTTGGGGAAATTGCCCATGCCTTCGTGGTTGATTCGCAGTAGGCTTGCCATCATGGGCCTTGGTTGGCCCGATGGTGGAGGTTACCCTCCAGCCCGATGGTGGATCAAACGATCAGCCCGCTGGGGGTTGCCCCCCAGTCTTACGGTCGATCGGATGATCGTTCTGCCGTGGGAGTTGCCCACTGCCTCACGGTCGATCGGATGATCGGCTATGCTGGAAGAGTTGCCACAGCCTTACGATCGATCGGACGATCGGGCTGCTGGGGGAGTTGCCCTCAGACTTACGATCAATCGGACGATCGGCCTGCTGGGGAGTCGCTCCAGCCTTATAGTCGATCGGACGATCGGCCTACTGGAAGAATTGCCCAGCCTTACGGTTGACCGGATGATCGACATGTCGGGGGAGTCGTCCCAGCCTTACGGTCGATATGTGGTCGGCATGCTGATGGAGTCGCACCCAGCCTTACGATCGACGGATCGGTCGGCATGCTGGGGGAGTTGCCCCTAGCCTTACGGTCGACGGGTCGACCGGCTGGGTGAGCTACCCCCAGTCTTATGGTTGATCGATATGCTGGAAGAGTTGCCCCAGCCTTACGGTCGATATGTGGCCGGCCTGCTGGGAGAGTTGCCTCCAGCCTTACGGTCGGTAAATCGGTCTACCGGCTGGGGTAGTTACCTCCAGTTTTATGGTCGATCGAACGATCAGCCTGCTGGAGAGTTGCCACAGTCTTACGGTCGATGTGTGGCCGGCCTGCTGGAGGAGTTGACCCCAGCCTTACGGTCGACAAGTCAGTCGGCTGGCTGGGGGAGCCACCCACAGTCTTAAGGTCGATCGACTGACCGGCTTGCTGGAGGAGTTGCCTTTAGTCTTACGGCCGTTCGTAAGACACGATCGGACCTGCTGGGGGTTGCCCCAGCCTTTTCGTGGATCGAAAATTCAATTGGTCCCGCTGGGGGGTTACCCCCAGACTTACAGTCGATCGAAAGTTGGGTTGGTCTTGCTATGGGATTTTCCCTTCTCTTACGGTCGAACGGAGGTTCCGTCGGTCCTGCGGGGAAGCTGTCCTTGGCGGTCTCGTCGTCAGATCCAACATGTGATTACCAAATCTTGAGGGGCGCGTAGTTGTGAGAAAGAACTCAAGTTCATGTCTTTATTTTAGTAGTATAGAAGCTGGTGGTACATAAAAAACTGGAATACGCTAAGCGGAAAAGATAGGGGTGGACGAGTCGCTGGCCCACAGCCGCAAGATGCGATCAATCGGCTCCCTTTATTCAATTATGTGCATGGGGGTATGGACGGCGTTCATCTTCTTCCTCTTATCCACTTGTTTTAAAGTGTCCTCCCCGGAGCATGCCTTCGAGACGTCGACGACGTTCTTCAAATATCCTTGGCTAATCAGCTGGTCGATGTCCTTCTTTAGGTGCCAGTCATCGTCGATATCGTGGCCGTTATCTTTGTGATATTTGCAGAACTTTCTTCGTCTCTTCGTCCCCCTTCATCTTCGGGGGAGGTTTGTTAATGGGGCCCTCTTTTTGGGCCTGTGTTAGGACGACGTCCTGGGTTGCATTCAGCCTGACGGGTGTTGCTTCCCCTCGGTGCGGCTTCCCCCTGGTCCTTCTCTCCTGCCTGCGGTCCTCCGGCTCGCGACGTTTGTCTTCCCCACGTCTCGAACTCCTCCTGACACCTGTGGGCAGAGCCCCTTCCTCCACGGCCAAAGCTTCATCCGTTAGCATGAATCGCTCCGCCCCAGTCAGGACCTGGGCGAGG
This sequence comes from Scilla litardierei, assembly GCA_030789695.1. NCBI lineage: Eukaryota > Viridiplantae > Streptophyta > Magnoliopsida > Asparagales > Asparagaceae > Scilla > Scilla litardierei. Next base: position 9,371,504 of record CM061132.1, read on the forward strand.
CCCTTAGGGGGTCTTGATGGAGCGATTTCTTGAGGCCTCTGTGTCGGAGCCCTTTTTTCAGGGCCGTCACGATGACCACTTCAGGGCAGCTCTCGACGTTTAGCCTCTGAGCGTTGAAGCGCTTCATGTAACCCCTCAGGGTCTCGTCCGGCATCTGGACTATGTTGAACGGGAGGTCCGAGCCTGGTTTTCTCTGTCGCCTAGCCATGAACTGTTGGGAGCACTTCTGGGACAAGTCCTGGAAGTTGCCAATGGATTGGTCAGGGAGGCTGTTATACCACTCCTTGGCGGATTTCTTGAGGGTGGCATATAAGCCCCGACAGAGCAGGGCGTCGTCAGCCACTTAGAACCCCATGACTCCTTGGTAGTCTTATACGTGTTCCTGGGGTCTCCCGTGCCGTCGTGCTTCTCCAAGGTTGGTACCCTGAACCTGGAGGGCACCCAAGCGTCGGTGATGCTCCTCATGAGCAGGCACCGGTCGTCCCCTGGGGCTTCCAGGTCGATCTGACCCTGCGTCGCTTCCCCTCAATGCTCGATCTGTTTTGGCGGGTCAGTGAAGCATGCGAGGGGCCTCCTCTGCGATCCTCTTGGCTGGGGATCTGTGTTGGTCGCCAAGCGTATTCCCTGCGGCGGCGGTCTTTGCGGCTCATGTGCCTCTTTCGACGCAGACTCCTGTTCCGCCCCGGTGCTTCTTAGTGGTCGTGCGGCTGGACGATTACTGTTCATCCGCACGGGGCCGTTTGGACGAGGCCGCAGTTGATCCTTCACTGGTCCATTCGATCCTCCCTCCTCCCTCACCTTGAAGAGAGGTGGGGGTAAGTGATCGCTCCCGGTCCAGGCCCTCACTATCACGGTTCGTGACTATAGCCGAGCGTAACAAGGGGCGCCCCCCCCGAGTGGTCGGAAATCCCGTCTTGTTTCCCCCCAAGGGGAGTTGCGGGCCCGCGAGGTGTTGAATTGCTTCCGCCAGGGCTCGGAAGTTGGCGTTCATCTCCTGAGTGAGATGAACGAGTTGTTCGCGGGTCACCGAGCGTGAGTCGTCGTTTTCCCCTGCGGAGCAACTGTGCTCGGTTTCGCACGGGACGTAGCTGCCATCCTGCGGGATGGTAGGCGGGCCGCTTTGTCGTTGTGCTGTTCCATTTTAGTTGTTGTGGATGACGTGGGAAACAATTTCGTTTCCACAGACTGCGCCAGATATTTCGGGGTGTTTTCTTATCGCCGATTGGTAGCTTGGGGGTCCGGGGTTTGCCGCTGTCACGTGAGACACGTGTGGTCTCCGAGGTCGGTAAACTGAGCGTTCGTTTGGTTGAGAACGCATGGGCTCGAGCGTCGGTGCGCCGAAGGGTAGCTTCGGCGGAGCGACGGATTCCTCGAACGATCGGTCGAACGAGTTAGGAACTGAGGACCTTCGGATCCGGTCGGTGGACCATCGAAGAGTAGTCTCGACGGGTTGGTATCTTCTTGATCTCACAGACGAGAGAGCTCGTCAGGGGAGTCGGACCTTGGTTCCGACCAAGTCCCCTCCAATGCCTAAGTCAAATGGTGACTGTGAAGTGCTCGGTGGAATCGAACTTGGTTCACGGAGAGACCAAGTGCGGATTCTCGAGCCGAGCTATGGAGGAGAAATATCAAAGGTGGAAGACAAGGTGTTGAGAGGTAGAATACCAGATTTGTGAGTATCCAAGATTCGATCCCCTGGCGTTTCGTCTCTCTCGTCCCTTATAGTAGTTTGCATGTCAATGCCTTTATGGCGCTCCGTCCTTTCGCCCTTCCTGTCCGCCCGCATTGAATGGTCTCTTCATGGGGCTTGAAGACGGTCATGATGGTGCATTGACTGGTGTTCAAGGCGAACATGATCTGGGGAGGGGTTTCCTCAATCGTGGAGGGTCAACGGTTTCCCCGTCGCGGGTCTTGGGCCGCTCCTATTCGATACACTTGTGGGGTCATAGGGTTTGGGCCCAACCCCCACCTGGGCCGTGGGCTCGACCTGCTCTATTCTGGGGGTTGTATCACTAAAAATCATGATTGTTTGGATAGAATGACTATTGACAAGGGTCAAAACTGTTTGAAATTGCATTGGTTCAGAATCTATAAGTGTGCATTTTCTTTATATATGTCATAATTTTAGAATTACTCTATGTATCGGTGTTGTTTCGGGTTGCAAACATTGCCCCACAACTAAATTTTCAACGTAGATTATTATATGCCTGCCTTATCTTTGGAGGCAGATGTGCTTTCATCCTTTTTGCAGTATAGGGAGCAAGTACTACCTTTAAAAAGAGACTTCGGGCATGTTGGTATAAATTTTTGATATCTAGTAATCTAAATGCTAAATGAATCAGTGATATGTATCAATCAAGAAGTGCAATTACATGTATGCTATTATTTTTCTTTCCGTTCATGTTGACGTGTGGACATTAAGATGAAGATGCAATTTGGTGTTGCTTATTTTTATAATGTTCATGGCTTAATATAAAATATTAATCAAGCCAATTATTTCCATTATTTTTCTATAATTTGCTCTTTTTTTTCTGTTATTTTCATCATTAATAAGCAATTATTTAAGAGTTTGTAATTTTACATTCTTTATGATCACATGCATCATCTTCTTCTTAGCCTTTATCCCAAAAATTGTGATTCATGGACTCAATAGAAAGAATATTTGATTGTGATCACGTTGGATCGTGATGTCAAGTACTTTTTTTCACACATTACGATCTAAACATCTATCTTTCGTCAAACCAAGAACTTTCACATCCCTTTTTATCATTTTCATGTCTTCATCTGTTTACGTCTCTCTCTCTTTATCTCAATTCTCAACATTCATATGTTCTATCTTTCTACAGACGCATCAATAGATCTTCAGCGTATATGGTCAAATCATCTCACGCGATTTGCTGACGTCCGTTGCAGTATAAGGAGCAAATGCTATCCTTGACAAAAAAAAATCACATTTGTTGACAAAATTTCACTTCATATCCATAACAATGTTGCAAAATCATCTTTTTGTCTAATGTGCATTGCATGTCCTAGTAAGCTAGTTCATTCTATAAAATGCAAAGAAAATGGGTAAATTTTTTAAGACCTTACAAGACTTGGGGTCAATTAACAATGACCATCATTTAGAAAGTATTTTCGTAAATGTGGTAGATTTGAGTTGTGCATGCGTGTCTATGTGTGTTGTGAAAAACCCGACATTAAACTACTAATAAATTAAGAAAACTTGTCTTTTAAAGTCTACTTCATCAAATGAAGGAAAACCCAAATCTTTTCTCTTCCATGTGTTGTTGCTGCTGCGTTGCATAGGTAGCATCACTCACTGTAGTAGGGTCTTCTGTCTTTGTACAAATGCTCTTTCCCTAAATTATCCGCCATACATTCAATTCATCTTAAAAATTTCTAGCCAAAATGGTAGCATGCGACTTTGGGTTGTTTTAACCGGCCAACATGCTTTCACCTTTACTTTAACCTATCACCCTAATGCATCGAAGCAAAATTTCTTGTTTGGAAACTAGAACTTGCGAGTATGTAGAAGTTTGTGGTATCTAAAGACGGATCAAGGTTTCTGTGAGCCACGTGGACCCAACCATCTTTGGTGTTATAAATGTTAGTTCCATATTTTTCGACCCACTATGGAATTTGGAGGTAGTATATATGCACATTGGTCACACAGTTACTATGCATGAAAGATGTCTCAAGTCCGCATCTTTGTTCTTGCAGTTTTGTTTCTTTTTAAGACGATAGAATCAGAATTTCCCTCAAGGACAGAACTAGTTATACCGAGTGCTTTTCCTGAAACGATCACGAAATTGTTGACCCCGGTAATTTATTTGAACATTGAAGCAATTTATTGTACTAGACAGCTTAGTCATCTTCTGGTGATCTCTCACCTGTACATTGATGTGCCAAAACAATTCTCACACCCTTTTGTCAGAAAATCGAGGTCCTAGTTTTGGTTCTGAATTGTGTGATCACATTGTATGACAAGTTACTTTGATGGTTCCTTTTTTTTAAATTTCATGTACACAAGCCGTGTTGATGCACTTGCTTAGCGTCTATTATTAAAGGGAAAGCTCATCAGCAAGTAATAGTTAAATTGCATTAATTGTCTTCAGAGCACTAAGATGGTTTCCTCACCTGCTGTTGGACAAGAAAGAAGCTGTTCAAACCGAGAAGGCACCTGCAGCATTGTGACCATCTTCTCAGGCTATTAAAGCTAATAACCTGCTTTTTGTCTCTGGTGTCCTTGGTCTTGTGCCTGAGGTTTGCTCTCTCTACCTTTTATGGAATACACTTGCAGTGTTTTGCCCTTCCTTTTCATGCTCACCTTATTAATTTCCCCCCATACGCAGACATGAAAATTCATTTCGGACAGTGTGGAGGATCAAACTAAGCAGGTAACTGAAGATATATATGAACATAAATCTGAAATGTTAGAGAAGTATTTATTTCTTCAATGAAAGGAAAAAAGTGCTAAAGCTACCTCTCTATTTTATTTATGTAAAGTGGAAATTGTTCCATTGCTTAGTGGGGGACTTATAGAAGTTCATGTTTTGCATGGCGTGCCTTTATTCCAGTAGGTGATTAGTAAAAATGTTCTCTTCCCCGTTCCTTAAATAATCTTCTTTGGTCCAAATGGTTAGGAACTTGCTGAGTAGTAGACCACTGAACTGGAACTTTCACTCACTATGTGGTTCAGCTAAAACAGTTCTATTCCTTGATTTTTTAATTATTAATAAACGGTGACAAATAGAAGTTTGGATATGACTTGCCTATGCTCACTGAAAGGTCAGTACCTAGGATTCAATCACATAAAACATGAAAATACAAATGGAAAGCACAAAGCACACAAAACAATTGGTAACGCATTTCGGGGTTCACACCTACATATCCGGGGCCACGTCCAAAAAAATACTCCACTATTTCAAAACGATTACAATCACTAATTTTACAGTTCCATTAGGAGAACACCCCCTCTCAATACAAACCACAATAGGTGATTCTAATCAACACGATGGAGTAATTCCAGCAAGATTCTCTAGCAAAAACTGATTGAATCAAACTCCCTTTGACCCCTATTTTCGTAGCTGTCAGCCTCCTTCCCAGGATAATAAAGCGGAGTAATTCTAGCAAGATCCCCTTGCAAAAACTGACTGAATCATACTCCCTTTGATCCTTACCTGTGTAGCCGTCAGCCTCCTTCCCAGGATGATGAAAACCGATAGTCGTTCTGCTTGAGAGTCTTTTATATCACTCCAACAAAATCAAAGATCTATTTCAGGTAAATAGACCTAAATAATCTTAAGCAGTTTTTTCCGCCTAACAAACTAGGAAACAATCAGATTCTGGACGAGATTCTGGGCGACACTAAGAAACAACCAGATTCTGGACGAGATTCCGGGCGACAATATAGATCTGGAAAATCAGAAACAAAGATCATGCAGTCAGACCCTGCGTGTCATAAACAATGTCATATAACATGACTCATAATATGACCTCACAAACTGTGCAAAAACAGTTCAGACTCCACAACCAGAACAACACAGACCTAGTGCCACTAATGACAACATATAATAACAGAAAAACAACCCAACAAACTCACGCTTTGGCATTATGTGGCACAACCCAAGCACGGGCAAAAGTGCACACCTACAACAACAAAAACACAAAATCTTGTCCTCCCCCTTTGAGCCATAATAAGCCAAAGGATACTTCAAGAATTCGTAGCTAGAACCGGAGCTGGATCAGAGGTGCTTGCAGACGAAAAAAACCAAAATAGCTCTTAGATCCTGAGCTGTACTGCCAAATGTAGCCCTCTGAGCTTGTAAAGCGGCAATCTGACGAGCAATATCTCTGGATGATGCTTCATAAATGACAATGTCAGCTCGAAAGTGTGAGGCAGATGGAGGCACTGAGTTAGGTAGATGATCATCAGAAACAAAAGCATCATGAGCATCAACAAGTGGAGTATAAGCGGATGTTGTGTCATGTGTCGAAACATGTTTCATAACATGAGCAGCAGGAGAATCAGCTAAACTGTCATGAGGTGTCGGCTTCTGTGTCATACCATCTTATACAACATGAAGGTCAGCAGGAGCAACACGTTCATCAACAAAAGAACCCTACATGTCACCATGTGGATATAAGGAATCTGCACCATCTTTTGGATTTTCACAAACATCATCAGATACAGACTGGGAAGAATCTGAGTCGTCCAAGTTGACAATCTCAGTGAACACCACAGAAGAAGGTGGGGGACCAGACTCAGTGGTCAACAGTAAAATTGTGTCTTCATCGATAAATCTAATACCTTCCAACTGGCCTCCAATATAAGGCAAGTCCACATCTCCAAAAATTAATCCAAAAAATCAAACCGAGAAACATCAAAAGGCTCCCCTGACTTTTTCATTAGACAAAATAAATCAAACAAATCCTCAGGCAAGGCAGAATCAGAGGGAGAGGGTGTACCTCACCTGATGGTGAACTGCCAAAATGGAACAATATCCAGTGCCGGAGGAAGAACTAGCGAAGATGCGTCAGTGCTGGCGGCGGAAGAGCGGCAAGAAGAGCGACGAGGTTGGGAGGAGAGACCACCGCGGGTTCGAGCCACGGGGAAGAGGAGAGGAAAAATAAATGAAGGAGGATGACAGTAAAAACCTAATTGCCCCCCTTTAACACTTTTTTCCTTTTTTTATTTTTTTATTTTTATAACAACTCCATATTCAAAAACAACAAATCACCAACTCCTGCCTCAACTCTTCAAGTCTTCCAGAGTCTTGTAGCAGATAGCAGTTGTTAGCAGACCTTTTGCCCATCAGAATACACTTTTCATCAGCATTAAGGGCACGACATTTCTCCTTAGTGAATCTCACAACCAATCATTGATCACACAATTGACTGATACGTATTAGATTGGCTTTGAGATCTTCAACATGCAAAACATTCTTAAGCTTAGGAAGCCCAAATACATTCTGATTACCTTTACCAACAGTTCTGCTTCTCTGACCGTCACCAAACGTTACACATCCCCCTGTACTAGCTTTGTAGTTATCAAGGAACTCCCTGTTGCCTGTCATATGCCTTGAGCATCCACTGTCAAAATACCACATATTGTCTGAAGACGTTCTCAGTGACATATAGGCTACCATGATATATAAATCTGCCTTCCTTACCCACTGTCTTTTCACTCTCATTGACCCAACTTTTCTTCCTTCCAAAGTGACACATAAGGTTGAAATAATTCCTCTCAGAATGACCAATCATCTTGCAATATTCACACACTGGACTCCTTCCTCTGACAGTTTTGACCAACTTCTTATCATCAGTACTGTGCTTGCTGATTTTCTTAACTTCCCTTGTGAACTGCACTCTTTTGGTAATAAGACTGTTAGAGTTTGATCCTCTTACAGCTTTACCCATGATAGCACAATCCACGATGACTGTTAGAGTTTGAGAGTTTGATCCTCCATGATAGCACAATCCACGATTATCTTTTACAGCTTTCCCCATGCTCAAGATGTCATCCGGTTTTGCTTTTCCTGAATTCAACTTATTTAATGTGGTCTCAGCTTTCTCTGTCCTGAGAAGAGTATTTCTGTAGCTGGTTTCCAGCTTCTAAAGTTTTCCTCAACATTCAGGTATCTGCTCATGACATCTTCTATTTTTTTTTCAATTTTTCGTTTTCATCTTTCAACATTTTGTTAATGCTGTAGATCTGCATCCACTTTTCGTACATCATTTGATATGCAGTCCAGATATCTTCTTCACTCAATTCCTTACCGCTGTCAACTTCAGAGTCTGATTCAGCCCTAGGTGTCATGGACGATGTCATAACACCGGATCTAACTTTGTCTGATTTGGTGACAGATGTCATGGACGAAGTTGCAACATCAGATCTAACATTGCTGTCAGTTTTGTAATCAGATTGTTTCTCCAGAGAGGCCGTGAAAACAACATAATTACTAAAGATTTCCTCTTCTTCAGCACCGCCTCCTGACTCATCTTCACTCCAGGTACTTGTCAAAGACTTCCCTTTTTGTTTCTTCAGTGTGTTTGCGCATTCAACCTGAATATGCCCATACCCCTCACATTCTCTACACGGAATCACTTTTCCTCTCTTCTTCTGATTATTCTTCTGCTTCCGGTTGAAAACTTTTCTCGAAGTATCACCTGGTCAATGCATATTATTTCCAGTCCTGAAGTTCTGCCCTCTGCTTCCAATTTTCTTGAGCATCCTGCTGAAATTTTTGGTCAGCTGGGCTATATCCTCATCTAAACCAGATTCATTATCTTCCTTAAAAACATTTCCAACATCAATCTTTAAAGCCAACTCCTTTATCTTTTTTGTTCTGATTCTGATTCATCTCATAAGTCTGAAGAGACCCAATTAGCTCATCAAGTCTCATGGTAGAAATATCTCTTGCTTCCTCAATAGCAGCTACCTTAGCCGAGAACCATTCAAGAAGAGATCTTAAAGTCTTTCGAACTAGTTTGACCTCCGAATAATTCTTTCCAAGTCGATAGGCCTTACTTGCAATATTCCTCGGTTTTCCATTAAACACAGCAATAGTCTCTTCATCACTCATTCTTAATTCTTCGAATTGCGAAGCAAGCATTTGAAGTTTTGAAACTCTTAACGAATTGGTTTCTTCATGAACATTTTGAAGAATATCACATGTCTCTTTAGCAGATTCACATGTGGCGAATTGTTCTTCGTCTTCGTCCAATGCAGTGAAAATAGCATTTACAGCTCCAGTGTTTCCAAGAGCAGCATGTTCTTCATTCTGGCTCCAATACTTTGCATCCTTAAATGATTCATTCACATCTTTGTCAACTTGAACAGGTGGAGAGCATCCTTCAACAACATCAATCCAAGCCTTTTCATCAAGAGATTTGATAAAGGCATGTATCCTCGCTTTCCAATATGTGTAGTTGGATCCCTCAAACAAAGAGGGCGAGTAACGGAAGCATTTTCTCGAGTATTCATGATTGACATACTGATAAGCCAAGATCACACCCGCTTTGACAACAAAACTCCACGAATGACTCGCTCTGATACCAAATTGAAAGGTCAGTACCTAGGATTTAATCACATAAAACATGGAAATACAAATGGAAAACACAAAGCACACACATCAGTTGGTAACGCATTTCGGTGCTCACACCTATATCTACGGGGCCACGCCCAGAAAAAATACTCCACTATTTCAAAATGATTACAATCACTAATTTTGCAGTTTCATTAGGAGAACACCATCCATCTCAATACAAACCACAATAGGTGATTCCAATCAACACGATGGAGTAATTCCAGCTAGATCCCCTTGCAAAAATTGACTAAATCAAACTCCCTTTGATTCCTACTTTCGTAGCCGTCAGCCTCCTTCCCATGATAATACAGTGGAGTAATCCTAGCAAGATCCCCTTGCAAAAACTGACTGAATCAAACTCCATTTGATCCCTACCTGTGTAGCCGCCAGCCTCCTTTCCAGGATGATGAAAACTAATCTGTAAAGATACCCCAGCCGTTCTGCTTGAGAGCCTTTTATATCACCCTAACAAAATCAAAGATCTATTTCGGGTAAATAGACCTAAATACTCTTAAGCAGTTATTTCCACCCAACAAACTAGGAAACAACCAGATTCTGGGTGAGATTCTGTGCGACAATAGGAAACAACCAGATTCTGGGTGACAATGTAGATCTGGAAAATCAGAAACAACGATCATGCAGTCGGATCCCGCATGTCATGAACAATGTCATATAACATGACTTATAACTTGACCTCACAAACTGTGCTAAAACAGTTCAGACTCCACAACCAGAACAACCCAGACCCAATGCAAACTAATGCCAACATATAACAATAGAAAAACAACCCAACACTCACTATGAGGTGTGGTGAACTCTGGGAAAGAACCAAGATTGGCTCATTTTAAACCAAGCAACCATTTTTGAATAGAACGCATGACAGTTGTCACTCAATAAAAGCTTAATCCTGATTCTTGACAGGATGACAGATGCCATTATATATTAGCATTTAAAAAACGCGGATTTGAATTTTATTTGCTGTGTGAACTAGGCCGCTTTTGTTTGCAATGATGTGCCAACGAGGACCAACCTTCTAACTCCTTCAAAAGATTCCAAAGGAAACTTCAGGCTTTCATGTGAATAATAGCCAGTAAGGACAATACCATTCTGCAATTTTTTAATGATAATTGGGTTGAGGTCTCAGTTTCGGTTTCGTTCTTTCTAAAATTTCGGTATCGGTATCGGTTTCGTCCGTTTCGGTGGTTTCGGAGGTCCGTTTCATTTCATCTCGGTAGTTTCGATAGTAACAATACATATAACAATAAATTACTAATATTATTAACAATAATATTAAGGACAAACTACTAAATTAATAACTTTAATTACTATTATTTAACAGAATTCTGCCGAGAGTGCCAACTGGCGAGCTTATTCACTTCAAGTTACACCTTTTGCCACTCATATTACATTTATTTACAAGTTTACCAATCATTAACAAGTGAAAAAGGGATGGTAAACTTGTAAACAAATGTAACATGTGTTGCTCATTTGAAAACTGACGCATTCACTGCTGTCATCTTGAATGGCAAATTGTAAATAAATGTAATATATACAAGTTCTCGATTTTTCTCCTCGATTGAGAAATTGATGATGTCCTTCGATACTTGAGCGAAAGCTCTTAGATCTGAGCGAACTCAAGGCAAACCCTGTGTCGCTGGGTTGATCGGAGTCGACGACGACGACGTTGCGTTGATCGGAGTCGCTCGAATAGCTGCGGTGATCGGAGTCGCTCGAATAGCAGTGATCGGAGTCGACGACGATGACGATTGCAGCCTCGAAGACGATGATCCTCGAAGATGATCAACGACAAATCGACGATGATTGAAGGTTAGCGTCTTAAAATTTGAAATTTCTCACTTGATTAGAGCATTTTTTTTAGAAAAAAGTTAAATACTAACCTCTTTCCCACTTGACTGAGGTTGATTTCGCTGGAAAACCCTAAATTTTTTTTGAAGAACTTTGAATTTTTTTCGCAACTTCAGGTATGCTTTCTTTGCTTTAGATTTCCGCCACTTTTACAATTTTTTCACGGATTAATGAAGCTGTAAATTCATTTTTTACTGTTTTTAATTTTCCCTTCTTCATTTGAGTTCTTCATTTGATGATTTTTTTAAAGACCGAAACTGAGTAGTTTCGACCACCGGCCGAAACCAACCGAAACTACTCATTTTCGATTGATACTGAAACAAGTACGTAAGTTTCGTCTCGGGCTACTCCAAAACCTAGTCGAAATGGCCGATACCTATGGGTATCAGCCGATACCTCAATTGATAATACTTTGTTGCCTGATAACTTGTAGGTTCTGAAGAACATGGGCGAAATACTGAAAGCCAGTGGCGCCAGCTACTCGTCTGTTTTTAAGACAACCATCATGTAAAATATATGAAATTCCTCGTTTCTTATTACAGTTTGATTGCAAAGTTGATGCTTGCTGCTTAAAGTCATTTTTCTCCAGGTTGGCCGACCTAAAGGATTTCGACAAAGTCAATAAGATATATGCGAAATGCAAGATTTCCAGAGAACACCATATACTGTTTTCTTGTTTTGATGTTTTTTTGGTTGTGAATAGAACGGCAAGGGTCTTACAGAGTATATAAATTATGCTTAGAGATGAAGGGCGGATCTTTGAATAGGAAAAAGAATGGATCCGCAGGGTCCCAAATGAATTGGCTTATTCGAAAAAATCCTTAATTTTTTAATTATGTATTTATGTAATTATCTTACTAGTTTCTTATTTAGTAGTGGTAAATATTTGATGAGCTATTATTAGTTGAAATTTGAAAAACAACCCAATCTCATCTTGTTCAGATTTGGAAAACAACACAAGTCTCATATTTAGTTGTTAGTTGAGAGTTGAAACAAACACACAATCACATCCTGTACGTCTATATATGCCTCACCTTTATTCAATGAAATACAAGCCTTTGTTTCTCAATATTCCTCTCTCTAATTCAACATGGTATCAAGAGCCTAATCTTCATAATGTTATAATGTTTATGTCCGATTTGAGCAATCTCTCTGCATAGCTCGTATAAGGGATCTAATGATATCATGATTGGTGATGAACTGGCCCTTCACATCACCCATACCGGTTCTACCACCATACCTACTTCCTCTCGCACCTTTTCTCTACGTAATTTCCTCCATGTCCCTTCCATGAAAAAAACTTACTTTAAATTTATCAATTTTGCACTAATAATCATGTTTCCGTTGATTGTTCACATTCTACTTTTCAATCCTTTTGATGGGTGAATCTAAGGATGGCGTATATAAATGGCTGACTTCTTCCCCTCCAGTTACATCTTCACCGTTATTTGCTATTTCCAGCGTTATGACCACTTTGTCCGGGTGGCATTCTATACAAGGTCATCCTGTTATGATATTGAATCACTCCCTGTAATTTTGATGATGAGCATATATGTCATCTAATAATCTATGAGCATAGGTATATGAACAAATCACAAGGCACTCAAAGCATAGGCGAGTTCAACAAGGCATAATGCTCAAAGGAATCAAGACAAGGAATCCAAGGGTCAATATTGCATCAAGAAGCACGAATGTAATATTTATATGATGTAATTTTTATTTATGTCTTGATTAGAATGTTAAGACCTTAGTTGAAACTCTCTATCACTTAGGAATTTCTTAAATATGTTTTAAAATGTTTAGAAAAGTTTTCAAAATATTTCCCAAGTGTTTATATGTCAAAAACCCACTTTTATAGGCCAACTAGTCGACCAAGCTAACACCCAGTCGACTAGCAACATAGCTTGGAAGTTGGCTAGAAAGCATATCAGAAAGTAGTCGACTATAGTTATGAGACTAGTCGACTAGTTGTTTCATCACTGGTCGATTAGTACATGAACTATGGTCGGCTAGTTTTTACAAAGAGCAAAACTGCACTGTGACATGTTGTACTAGTCGACCATACTAGTCAATTAGTCATGGACTAGTTGACTAGTCAGTGTATGCTAATCAAATAGTAATTAGACGTTGGCCTATAACGGTCGAATTTTTACTAGCCGTTTTTGACCGTTTTAAGAGGTATTTTGGTGATCAGTGTATACTAATCGACTAATCAGTGTCTACTTGCTGTCTCAGGATCCAACACTTAGGTCGCGTGTGTTACAGCATTGGGCCGGTCCATTAGAGATTTAATCATGTATTTGAACTTACAAAGCCCAGTAAAGTTAACAGCTCTGCCCCCAACAGCCCGAAGGCCCTCACATGTGGCCAATCATCTCCTCATTTAGGGCGATAGCCGAGCTGGCCATTAGGCTCACTCATCATTACCTCCTGTTGGGCTCCCTCATCAATACCGCCCGTTGGGCTCCCTCATCAATACCGACCGTTAAGCTCGTCTTCAATGGGAGCATTCAATGACCGATCGACCCAGCTCGTCATTAATGCCGATAGTTCAGACCAAAGCAATAAAGTGACATAAAGGCTCGAACATTACCCTCTAACGTCCGTTGCCTATAAGTACTCCCTTGAACTACGATAGATGGGTTCTTCTAATTTTCACATTCTCAGAGAAATTCTCAAACATTTTCATTCTTTGACAACTACCAAAGTCATGTATATACTTCAATCTTGCTATCTGCTCCACCTAAATTCATTCTATATTTCCCTTATAGCTTGGTGTGATAACTAGCGGCATGTCTCCCAACAAATTAGCCATAGTTACCACAAGCCTCCTTGATTCAGTGGCTGACTTAAGCATCAGAGGACATTAGGTCGGACCTCGGATCCGACCTCCCAAACGAGCTACTGGTGTTGCAGGCGGCCCGGAGACAGCTCGGTCCTAGTCGCAATAGCTCGGATCGAAGCCTACTTAGCCCGTGATCGGCTCGCACAGTGCCCAGTCAGCTACCCACGTCATTACACATCAGTTGCTGCAGCTTTACCGTCGTCCGACGACTTCAGTGGTGAGAGAACACACGTAAACAACGTGCAATTCACATATCTCGAAGTATTTAACAGTAATTTGCAGTAGACTAAACTACAGTTCGTGAGGGTTTGTTAACTAATTTCAATAGTGCAAGGAGATTTTTTCGCAACGGAGTGATAGCACACGAGTTTTCAACAATTTGCCATACTGCTTATGCTATTTACACTATATATGCTTAAAGAGCTTAAATTCCTAATTTCTTATTGGCATATATGCATGAGACTGTTCTAAAGGGCCACATTTACGTATACAATACATATCTAATTTAAACGAAAACATGTTTTAAAAAAATATAATCTAATTGCATATCCATGAACACATATCACATTGTATCATATACATGTATCCGTGTCTATACATACGACCTGAGTTTAATAGGGTTGATAGATGGTGCTTTCTATTCGTACCACACGATCGTATTTGGAAAGGGAAATTTGGCAACGGCGAATCCAAAGTCGTTAGAAAATAATTGCAATATAATTAATGAGTCCTTTCAAGAGCCGGTTGGGAGTCGGGATCAACCCACAACCATCAAACCCATGGGCCATGGCTTGTATTTGGCAACGAAACCTATAGACGTCGAAGGGTGAGAAGACGTCGCTAGCTTGGGAGCCACGCAAAGTTTTGTGGCCAACTCTTTGGCGCTATTTAGCTACTGGGAGCTTCTTTCCACATACTTCTACAGTATTTTAAAAAGTAACGAACCGACAATTTAAAAAACACAGAAATACCCCCTACTAAAATTTGCCAGTTATGCGTGTTGGGTAAAAATGCAAGCACTGACGACGATTTTTTTTTTTACCTGTTGTGCGCTGTGAGAAATTCCGTGCACGATGAGGTTGTGCACGGTGATTCACTGCTCAAAATTGCTCATTGTGCAAAAAATTTTGCACATGCACAACCGGCAAAAATTTTGATCGCTGTGCACGTTGAGAAAAAATTGGTACAATGAACAATTTTACTCAACGCGCATAACAGTCAATTTTTGCATGTTTTGCGCGATGAGAAAAAATTGTTTGGTGTTTCATTTCTCCTCATTGCGTACAACATGCAAAAATTTTGCATGTTGTTCGCGTTAAGTAACATTGAGACCCTGAACATTTTTTTCTCAACACGCACAACAGGCAAAAATTTTGCATGATGCGCCCGCTGATTAATTTTAGCTTTCAATGTCCAGATTTTCTCAACGCGCACAACAGGCACGATTTTGCATATGGTTCGCATTAGGTAAAAATTGTTCCACAAACTAAATTTTTTCCCCTAGCACAACAATCAAAATTTTTCACCCGTTGTGCACCGCTAGTAAAAATTCCCTTCGCGAAAAATCGTGTGCGCCCTAAAAATTTTCTTCGCGATCTACATAAAATTGTTCCATAGACTTTTATCACGATTCGGATCCTCCTTCAGTCGATAAATATATGTATAACCTTTGTTTTATGATTGTATTAACTGATTTTAGGGTGTTTTGGATTGTGGGTATCTTCGGTATTCCCGATTGTTTGCGGAGCAAAAACCCAAATAATAATATTTTATTGGTTTGTGCCCCGAATAACTACGCGGAGGAAGAAAAAAAAAAACGGTTGGGGTGCAAAGAAGTTCCCTTGGCAATTAGTGTAAGAAAAGTTGACGTAACCAGCTACTTTGGACATTCGACAGGGTGAGCACCATGAACCAGCATTTTCTTAAAATTGCAGAATTATTCACACAAATTGTTTTAACAAAATAGAATGGTTGGAGCTCAATTATTTGATTAATTACTAGCGATGTATGGTCACTAGTACAAATAAGTTTAAAAATCATTTTATCGTTACTTAGCTTTTTGCTGTTAGGAATTAAGATTTACTTGATGGATTTCTCTAACGTATGTATAAGTCTAGTTTGATTGGTCGAACAACGTATATCTCTCGATGTTTTTCTTCCTCATACTAAGGTTTTTTTTTTTCGTTCTCTGCTCGGATTTTCAAGGGGTCTCATCAATATTCTCATAATTTTCTATTGACGGATATCTAATGAAGTAGAGCCCTCGGCATTCTCATCAATATTCTCGTAATTTTCTATTGACGGATATCTAATGAAGTAGAGCCCTCGGCATTCTCATCAATAATCTCGTAATTTTCTATTGAGGTGGGATCTCGTCAGCTGATGAAGTGGGGTCCACTGTTATCCGCTTGAGCAGATGAGGGGCCCACATGATATTTCAAAGGCCTAATTGTTCGATCAGACGTTCAAGCGGAGCCCCATATATAGCCGCTCTCATAACAAGTCGTTCAATTCAAACAACAAAAGCAATGGCTTCTGCTTTGTTCGCTGCCTTCTCAGGCCTCCTCCGTTCCTATCCTGAGACCCTCATAGCCGCCGCTTGCTTCCTCCTCGCATTCCTCTGCCACAAGGCAAGCCGGAAGCCGGCCGCGATACCGACCGACTGGCCGCTCCTCGGCATGCTCCCCGGCCTCCTCTCGAACCTCGGCTACTTCCACGACTGGAACACGGCCTACCTCCGAGAGTCCGGCTGCAGCTTCGAGTTCCGCGGCCCGTGGCTCATGGGCCTGGACTTCCTGGTCACTTGCGACCCGGCCATCGTGAACCATGTCTTCAACGCGAACTTCGCCAACTACCCGAAGGGCGAAGAGTTCGCCGAGATGTTCGACGTTCTCGGAGACGGCATCTTCAACGCCGACTACGAGCCGTGGAAGAGCCAGCGGAGGAGGGCCCACGTCGTGATGAGCAGCCCCAAGTTCCGGGCATTCGTCGCAATGTGCAGCCGCGACAAGGTGGAGAAGGGGCTCGTTCCTCTCCTGAGCAAGCTGGCTCGGAAGGGGGAAGCGATCGACCTGCATGATGTTTTCCTGAGGCTAACGTTCGACATGACCTGCAACTTGGTGTTCGGGGTCGATCCGGGCAGCTTGTCCGAGGGGCTCCCGACGATCCCGTTCGCCCGGGCGATGGACGATGCCATGGAGGCCCTCTTCTTCCGGCAAGTCACGCCGCCTTCCTTCTGGAAGCTGATGCGGCGGTTGAGGCTCGGCCAGGAGAAGAAACTGATGGAGGCGTGGCGGGTGATAGACCAATTCGTGGCGGAGAACATCGCGAGGAAGCAGGAGGCCAAGACCGGCAACGACGACTTGCTGGCCTGTTACATCGAAGAGTCGTCGAGGGAGGCCGGAGGCGGCCCGGTCGACGACAAGTTCCTCAGGGACACGGCAGTGAATCTCATGCTCGCGGGGAGAGACACCACCGGCGTGGCACTGGCATGGTTCTTCTGGCTCTTGGCCAAGAACCCGGGGGTGAAGTCGAAGATCATTGATGAACTCGAGGAGCATTCGGTTGAAAAGAAAGGGGGAGAGACTGCGGGCTTGGTGTACTTGCACGCGGCCTTGTGCGAGTCGTTGAGGCTGTACCCTTCGGTCCCCGCCGAGCACAAGGCCCCGGTGCACGCCGACGTGCTGCCGAGCGGCGCGAGGGCTAAACCAAACAGGAAGATCGTCTTCTCGCTGTACGCCATGGGGAGGATGGAGGGGGTTTGGGGGAAGGACTGCATGGAGTTCAGGCCGGAGAGGTGGATATCGGAGCGTGGGGGGCTGAGGCACGAGCCGTCCTACAAGTTCATGTCGTTCAACTGCGGCCCGAGGACTTGCTTGGGGAAGGAGATGGCCTTCACGCAGATGAAGGCTGTGGCCTCCGCCATGATACGCAACTTCGACGTCGAGCTCGTGGAAGGCCACGTCGTCGTGCCGAAGCCTTCGATATTGCTTCACATGAAGAACGGACTGAAGGTGAGGGTCAAGGAGAGGCAGCAGCTGAGCTAGACGGTGAACAGTGGTGATTAAGGTAAATGTATCGCCGTAAACTGTACGTATAACGACGATCGACTGCATGTATATTGTTAACATAAGCTTTGTGTGCATGAGATCTATGTGATGTACGAACCTTTGTGCATGATTTAATGACGATCGACGCATGTACTTTCATTTCATCCATGTGAGATCGTTGTTCGGTTTAAGTAATCAGATTTTTAATCTTTTAATCGGAAAGAGCAATAATCTAGAAGGGGACTATCTTACCTCTTATTTTGAGGTGTAGGAAATGGACAGATTGTTCAAGTTGTAAAAAACAAATCAAATCATGTCAATTTCCCTCCTCTCTCTTTCACTTCTTTACCTATTTTGGCAATTGTCATTTCACTGCACCTCAAAATAAGGTGTAGATAGTCTCAGCCTTAATCTATATCTATATTGCAAACGGGAGAAATGTGGGATCCACCATATCAAATATCTTTACCAGTGTCAGTGCATGCTTCGTTAGTTCGGCCAATTATTTGTCCTTGAGCTGCTACATCAACACAGTTGCATAGAATGGACTTCTAGTTACCCTGCTCATTAATTCTTAATTGGTACCAATAACGGTACTGGTGGCAAAGTTTTTTGAATAGCATGTCCCCACCCTTCTTCATAATAAGGATTTAATATAAAAAAGATGACACCTGGTCTAATAGATCAGGTGCAAGACATAAAAAATGGAGGTGTCACCTGATCTACATGAATCCCTCGTAATAATTATAAATACCCTTGGATCCGCCTACTGAAGTTTGTCACTGTGTTGCCTGAGGATGCGATAACTCAAAATCCTCGAGCATACCAATCCACTCACCAGAAAATTCGCATAGCCGTCATCGCTATTGGCCTTCATACAACAAGTAGCAAAATTACAGAAAATGTCATCAAATGAAAGGGAAAAAAAAGAGCTCAGAGTAGGACTTATTGAAATAGTAAAGATTACACACTAGGCTTTAATAACAAGATTAATAGGCATAAGAATAATCTTGGGGGAAATGAGGCTCGATCTAGTTGAAAATGCAATTATAGATAGATTATAATTAATAAGTTTCAGAACGAAGTTGAGGACTAGAGATAAGTTACTAAATATTGCTAACAAGTGAAAGTAGAGCTCAGGAACTCCCAAGAATAGAAGAATAAATATTAGAGCTTTTGCTCTCTTCTAAAAGGTTTCGTTAGCTTGAAATGAGCCCACTATCTATCTATCTAAACATGTCCTAATGTATCTAGATAACTTGTCCAAACTTAAGTTTGAGCAATGCCCAATCTAAAATGAAATGTGTTTACGGGTGTTTTCTCACCACTGAATCGTTGACCAACGACTGGTCGGTCAACGTGGTCAAGGGATTGGTTGGAATCCATTGGTCACGCCTAGCACACGTGCACTCAGCGCGAGTCGGAGATGGTGTCGAGGGCGAGCGTCGATCCTTGGCTGAAGCGGAGCTGGGGGGGAGGCCTCTGCTCTGTTCGATGGGCTCGGCCTCGGTAAGACAGGCGACGATGAGTAGCCTCGGCGCTTCGCTTGGAGCTCGGTCTCTGGTTGCCACACCCGCTAACCGCGCGAGGGTAGTCGTCGAACGCTGAGGGGTAGCCTCGGCGCCTCGGTCGGCTCCTTCCTAAATAGACGAGAAACTCGTCAGGGTGGCCGGACCTAGGGTTCGCGATCAGGGGGGGGAGAAGTAATGGAGGAAAACCAACGTCGTTGATGGAATACCTCCGATTAGTATACCTAGGGTTCGATCCTTTGCTCCGTTGTCCATCCGGTCCTTTTATAAGGTCCTCGCCACGATTGCCCCCTCTCCACGCCGTCACGCCGTCCGCCTATGTTTACGCCCTCAAGATCCGTCTCCACGATTGCGCCTGCCTGCGTCATGGGGGAGCCGATTGCGGGACCCCTTGATAGACATTAAGGCCTTACACCCCGGGGGAGTGGTTTCTCCCGGGGATCGTGGGCCGGTTATGAGCGTGTCGAATCGTGGATGGTTCGGGCTTGAGATTGATCGGGCCGCGTTTTCTTCGTGGGCCTCGTCTGGCGGGGCCCAACCTTGCTAGCAGGCTTCTCGTCCATAGCTGAATCTTGGACTTCTAGCCTTTGGGCTTCTCCAAAATAGTTGTATCAGTGAAAGATTAGACAAGCCCATTTTTGTATATATCATATATATTGTCTTACAGAAGTCCTTAAAGCTGTGCTTCTTGCAGAGGTTGGCCTTAATTGACATGTTCCTCCATATAGCTTGAAGCTTAGAGTTCGCGATCAACTTTAGGCAATTTCGCACTCTATGCCGTTGGGTTACATCCATGCTTTAAATTATAGAAAATATGGACACCTGAAATGCAATTGTCAATTGTTAGCATTGAATTGCAAGTCATTGCATCAACATCATATGGTTAATGACGAGGACGATTGCATGTTCATATGGAGTTGACTTGGGGTATGAATGAGTAGGTATTCGAGTGTAGATTTGGGTTGGAAGAGGGTTCAAAGAGAAAGGATGAAGGAAGAAAATGTAGTAGAAGAGCGTTCTGTTGGAACTTATCCAACAAGTTGGATCTTAATCCAACGTTGGGCTAATATGCGGTGAATAATTATATAAGTGATACGCTGTCATATTAAGCCCAATATATTAGTGATCTGGTTTTAATTAATTAAATGGGCTAAATGAGTTAAACAGGTTGTGGGGCCTTTATGTGTAGAGACTATTGGGCTTCAACTCGTTGATGGGCCGAGTTGGAAACCCTAGGGCTATGGAGGCTAGCCTATAAATATTAGCGGTCATGGTCCCCGGAATACATGAACAAAGTTGAGCCGTCTTTTCTACGTCCCGTCGCTAGAAGAGAAACCGGGAGAAAGCTAAAGGGATTCTCCAAACGGTTGATTCTTGCTATTCTGGAAGATCGTCCGTTGCGGTATCGTCAGGATCTCGTCAGGATCTCGTCAGGATCTCGTCAGGATCTCTTTTAGATTATTAGCGATGGACTCAGGTACGCTTCCGCTAAATCAGAGTATGCAATGATTTAAGATTTCGCATGTTATATATCTAGATTATTATTTGCATGGTCTTGCTTAATGATTAATCTAGATCTTTAGTTTCAACAAGTGGTATCAGAGCCCACATGCTGTGGATCTTAAATTTTTTGTCTGCTCATTGTAGATCTGATAAAAATCAGATTTTTAATCTGTCTTAAGTTTTGGATCTGATAAAAATTAGATTTTTATCAGTTTTGAGTTTCAGACCTATAAATCTTGGTTTTTTTTAAGTTTTTTTTCCTGTTAAAAAAAACCTAGATCGGGGCGGCCCGCCGGCCACCGCCCGACTCGGATCAAGAGAGGATCGGCGTCGGCGGTTCGCCGGCGTCCGACGCCGTGAGGAAAGGGGGCGGCCTGCCCGCCCCCGTCGGGAAGAAAGCAGGCGCCCTTTTGGGCGCCTGGCGCGGATCTGGGAAGGGGGCGGCCAGTCGTCGCCCCCAGTCGGAAAACAGAGGGGGCGGCGCCCTGCCGCCCCCAGTCAGAAGGGGGCGGCTCCGCCGCCCCCTCGGTTAGGATAGCAGGCGCCCAAGGCGCCTGCTGCGGCTTGGAGGGGGCGGCATCGTGCCGCCCCCTCATCGGGAGTGCAGGCGCCCGGAAGGACGCCTGCAGCGATTAAGACGGGGGCGGCCTTGCCGCCCCCGGTGGGAACGTCCGGCGCCGGCCACTGGCCGGTGCCCGACGTGGGAAATTAGGGGCGGCGGCGGCGGCCGCCGCCCCCACCATAAACCCTATTTTTTTTCTCCCGTCCCCAGTTCAGGCTAATGGGCCGGCCCCCCCTGGGCAGGCCCACGTGTAATAATTTTTTTTTAAAAAAAAGAATTTGCTGTTAAATTGGGCCTCATTGGGTTATTTGGTTGTTTTGGGCCCATTATTGCAAACCAGTTTTTTAGCCTTCTTTTAGGCTTATTGCAAAACAGTTTTGGGCATACTCATATCTAATATTGGACCCAATTTTTGGATCATTTGGACACAAATTTGGGGCTGTTTTGGATTTATTTTAACACTAATGGAAGGGGAAATAAATGGACGTATATATATTTCCCCAAAGTATAAATTTGTGTTAGAATTCAGTTTGAATTTTAAATTCAATTTTGGCACGCTTCATCATATATATATTTCGAAATGATTGTAATCAAATTAAAACCCCACCAAAGTGGGCTTTATCGTGGCGATTACCCTTATTTCGATATATAAAAAGCTACGGACATACTTAGTATGTAAATTTGGTGTCTAAAATTTAAATTTAAATTCGTTGAAGGAGGAAATAAATGGTTGTGTATATATATTTCCTTTAAGCCCAAAATTTTGTTTGTTAAATTTAAGTTCATTCCGTTTTTAATTCTTTAGGCAAAATTCAGTTATATATACATTTCGAAATAATTCTAATTTTTTGTGAAATTCCACCAAGTGGGTTCCACTACTAAAATTGTTATTATTTCTGAATGTAAATGGATTAAAATACATACACAGTATGATCGGTTGCATGGATGAATTTTAAACGGATCGAAGGAGTAAATAAAAGGCTTTCAAATATATTTACATTTAAGTTCAGTTTAATTTAAATTCAATTTTTGGGCGTATTAAATTATATGTTTCAAAATAATTTTAATTATTACAGGATCCCACCAAAGTGGGCTTTACTGTTAAATTATTATTATTTCGGAACATAAACGGTTAAATACATAGTTTTTTATGATTGGTTGCCCAATATTGAATTTAATTTGGATTGAAGGAGGAAATAAGACGTTTATATGTATATTCCTCCTCAAAGATAAATTTTGTGTTAATTGTGCAAAATAAATTTAAATTCTAAGTTTAAGGCTTAAAACCATATATATATACTTCGGTATATAATAAGTTGACTTCATACGTTGGTATGAAAATTCAGTTAGCCTGAATTTAGATTTATATTAAAACACAAAAATTCAAGAGTTTTCTTCGGGAGTAAATAAAAAGCTTTAACATATATTTCTCCTCAAGAATAAGTTTAAAAGGCCTTAAAGAATTTTTTGTGCACTAACCATCAAGCAAATGGCCTTAAGGAAATTTGACACATTTTAAAGTTATATATAATGGGATAGGGTGTATATTTATATATATATCTTTCTATGTATGTTCATATACACATTAGTACACATATATACCCCATTTATAAGAAGAAAATTTGTGTTGAAGTTATGGATTTTATTTAACTCAATATAAATGATTAGAAGGGTGGAATAAAAGGTTCTTATATATATTTCCACTTAGTGTAATCATTTTTTGTGTTAAATTCGGTTTAAATTCAATTTCAATTTTTGGCACAATTAATTATATATATTTCGAATATAGAGTGATTAGATCATCAACTCACCAAAGTGGGTTTTCTTGTGAAGATCAGTTCTAATCTCGAAATATAACAAGTTGAGTACATACTTTTGTATGAAAATTTTGGTTGCCTTAAATTTGATTTTGAAGAAAAGTGGACTTGAATATCTCCACTTAAAGTATTTTCATGTATTAAATTGAGACTTAGATTCAAATTTTGCAAAGGTATATATTTTTGAAATGATTTCGTGCAATCATCACCTCGCCAAAGTGGGCTCTGTTGATTTGCATTATTTTATTTCATGAATATAAAAAGAATCTAATGTGCCTGTGATTTGCGTAAGAATGCTAAATCGGCCCAAAGGAAGATTACCGTTCTATACCATTTCATGCGCACATGTGGCAATAGACAAGGTGATGATTAGTGAGTTCAATGCATGCAAATTTAATTCGGCCCGAAGGAAGTTTTAATTTTGGCATGTTATTATTGTCATTGTCTGATTGCTACAACAAGATGTCAGTGACTAGTCAATAGATTATCCAAAGATAAATATTGGACTAGTGGGGGATGTCTTGAGATGGGAAAATAGCATTAATTTGAATTTGGTGTTGTTTTGTTTAATACTCATATGAACATGTTAAAATTGTTTACTTGTTCTCTTTTCAGCTATTATTCCTGAAAATTTTTCTGCCAACCTAAAATCAATTCTAGTCCTTAATGGCACTAACTTCAAGGCATGGAAGGAGAATCTTTTGATAATCCTCGGAGTCATGGATCTTGATCTGGCATTGAGGACTCATTGTCCTCCACCACTCACCGATGAGAGTACCTCTGATGAAAAGAGGGAGTTGGAAGAGTGGAAGAGATTAAATCACATGTGCCTAATGCTAGTGAGGAATGCCATTCCAGAATATCTCAGGGGCTCTATTTCAGAGAAAATTTCCACAGCTAAATGGTTCCTTATTGAGCTTGAAAAGAAGTTTGTCAAGAATGAAAAGGGTGAGATTAGTACACTCTTGACAAACCTATCTTCAATGAAATATGAAGGTAAAGGAAACATTAGGGAGCACATTTTGAAGATGTCTAATATTGCTTCAAGGTTGAAAGCACTTGAGCAAGACCTCTCTGAGGCTCTGCTAGTGCATTTTGTTTTGATATCTCTTCCATCTCAGTTTGAACAGTTTAAGATGAGCTACAATCTGAAGGATGAGACTTGGTCTCTGGATGAGCTCATCTCAAACTGTGTAAAGGAAGATGAAAGGCTTGAGCAAGAAATGACAGAAAGCCCTCTCCTGACATCCACCTTCAACAAAAGGAAGAAGGATACTGAAGCTGCAGATACAGCTTCTCAAAAGAAACAACGAGGGGAACTGAAAAGTTCAGAAGGTCATGGTTGTTTCTTTTGTGGAGCTGAAGGGCATGTAAAGAAGAATTGCTCAAATTATCACGCTTGGCGTGTTAAAAAGGGTATGTTTCTTTAATTTGGTTTAATTCTAAGTTAATTTCTTTTCATGCAACCTTTGGTACTTATAGGCACGTGATGGAAAGATTTGGTATAACCATTCACATCATTGTGTCTATGCAGGATTGCCTAAGATGCCAAGAGCCAAATGATGGTGAAAGATACATCGATATGGGCAATGGCAAGATGGTTCAAGTAGAGGCACATTAAATTTAAATTATTTCTTTTAAATGCTAGATTGTATTTGAATTTTATGAGACTATTATGTACCGTTTTTAACGGAATTTGGATTTCCATTTCTATTTTGAACAAATTCGGTTATAAGTGTTCAATTTTGAATGGAAAATTTGGTTGTCACTTAATTCAAAATTAGTTTATTCTAGTTCTTTAAAAGATCATTATAATCTTCATTTATTTGGAAATGTTGCTTCATCTATAGAATTCCTGCATTTAAGTACATGTGTTATAATGAAAGAATTAACAGTTTAGAACTCAGTTATATTTTGATTGCAGCTTATATCCTTAATAAAGTTTCAACAAATGAATCAATTGCATGTTTGGATATGTCCAACTAAAGTAACGCTTAATAAGCCTAATAAAGTAATAGGACATAATGCTAATGATTTTCTAATTTTGTTGAATAATTTTAAAGTTGATATTATTGTGTAAGGTTTTACATAATCCCACTATTAAGTTAGTTTACGAATTAGGAAATGCACACCTATTTGAGGATGCTGAGTTTGAGGGGGGAAATTTAGTTAGTGACATTACTCTTGAAGAAGATTATATCCACACAGGTGTTGTTGGCATTGTTCGGGATGGTATTCCTGACATTGTTCAAGACACAATAAATTTAAGATAATGTTGCAATTCCTCCCATTCGGGAAATTGTTCATAAGGACAAACTCTAACACCTCAAGTAACTAATTGCCATTCAGGAAAATCCATTAAAGAGATGACAAGTTTACTGTTGACATTAGGATGATGGAAGTTTGACTTACATCAAGTCATAAAAGGTTTTACATCTCTAAATGGATTAATGCATTAATTAAGAAAGTCCTTGAATGATACTTAAAATCTTTTATCATTGCCATAAGGTTTGAAACCTATTGATTGTAAATAGTTTTTTATGATCAAAAGGAATTCAAAAGGGTATTAAGAAAAGATTTAAAGTGTATCACTCAAAGACTTTATACGGAAAAGAATGCATTAGTTGTAAAGAGACTTTCTATTCAGTTTTCATGAAAGACTCTGTGAGGTTTTAAATGGCATTAGCAGAACATTTCGATATCGTTGATGATATATTAACTTTCATTAAGTGATCACCTCGTTCGGTTTTGAGATGGTATTTAATGATGTTATCTAAGTTCTGTGGGAGCATGTAATTTACATAATATCTATGTGGTAATAAATGTTAAGTTCTGTGGGAGACAAGTTTAGTCTCAAAATTGCCCTGAGAATAATCTTAAGAAGATTTCCTATATCTCACCAATAGGGAGTCTAAAGTATGCTCAGTTTTATATGCATTTGGTTGTTGCATATATTACAGGTGTGTTGGGCAGATCGTTAAGTTCAGGAGTTGACCATTTGACAGCAGCCAAATGCGTCGTACTGTATTTATGGAGAACAAAAGGGTTACATGTTCAAGGATCAGTAGTCAAAAAGGTTTGAGATCATTTTGGTATACTGACTCTGATCATTTATTGGATGCAAAGAATATATGAAAATCTATGTTAGGCGCCATCTACTAGAAGAGATCTAAATGGTCCCTTTTATATAGTCTCTTCTGACATGGCTTTAGATTTCATATCATATTATGTGACATCCAAATCATGAAATATATCTGCATATTTTGTCATTATGCTGCGAATTGGGGATGATATTGAAACACCACACGGTTTATTTAGTGACAATAAAGTCTGCAGTTTTATATTCCAGCAACAACAGGAACTCGACAAAGTTTAGATATTCAGAGATCAAGTTCCTAGTTTGTTAATAATAGGAGTGTATAATTGTCTAATGAGCATATCGGAACAAACCATGTAATTACGGATCCGTTATAGTAAGGAAATGTCATCCAAAAGGTTTTATGAGCTAGCTACTCATGGATGTCATTTCATTAAGAACATTCAGTTTTGTTGGAATTTGTTCTTTTGGGCGCTCATATGATAGACAAAATTAAGTCTCCAGCTTAAGCTTGAGGTTATTTTCTGATCAGAAATAAAGTTTTTGGTTTTAGTTCGGCTTCACTCCGATTTTGGTTTGTTTATGATCTCACTAAGGTTAAGGAGGATCAGTTGGAAATAGACATGTTAGATCACATTACATGTAATTTCCATGCTACACATCCACTTCATAATCCATGTCATTCTTTTGTATTAGCACGGTGACCACTGATGGGTCGAGCTGCAATTGCTGCGACGAAGATCTCTTTGATCCCTTGCTAATATAATTGATGGACCGGATTGTTCTTAACTCATTAAAGAAATGACAGTAAGTTAAGATCTTATTTGGTTGTATGCACTATGAAATATAATTATAAAGTTTAAGCATATAGCCCAAGTGGGAGATTGTTGGAACTTATCCAACAAGTTGGATCTTAATCCAACGTTGGGCTAATATGCGGTGAATAATTATATAAGTGCTACGCTGTCATATTAAGCCCAATATATTAGTGATCTGGTTTTAATTAATTAAATGGGCTAAATGAGTTAAACAGGTTGTGGGGCCTTTATGTGTAGAGACTATTGGGCTTCAACTCGTTGATGGGCCGAGTTGGAAACCCTAGGGCTATGGAGGCTAGCCTATAAATATTAGCGGTCATGGTCCCCGGAATACACGAACAAAGTTGAGCCGTCTTTTCTACGTCCCGTCGCTAGAAGAGAAACCGGGAGAAAGCTAAAGGGATTCTCCAAACGGTTGATTCTTGCTATTCTGGAAGATCGTCCGTTGCGGTATCGTCAGGATCTCTTTTAGATTATTAGAGATGGACTCAGGTACGCTTCCGCTAAATCAGAGTATGCAATGATTTAAGATTTCGCATGTTATATATCTAGATTATTATTTGCATGGTCTTGCTTAATGATTAATCTAGATCTTTAGTTTCAACACGTTCCTCTCGAATTGAAGGCTTGGAAGAGCGGTCCACCTCTCGAAAAAGGCCAACTATCATTATATCCCTTTAAATATGATCTTTTCCCCCAAAATCCACTTCTTTTTTACCTTAAAATCACATCTGCACCCTAAAATCCAAAAAAATATATGATCTTTTCCCCCACAATCCACTTCCTTTTAACCTTAAAATCACATCTTTACCCTAAAATAGAAAACCTATTTTTAGCCCTAAAATCCCATCTGGGTTCTAACAAATTGGTATCAGAGCCTAGATCATGACGACGACAAGAAAGATGAAAGCATTGAAAGAGAAATTTGGAAACAAGATCAGAGAGATCAAAAGAACGATGGAGGAACGACAAGCCATAGAGGAGTGAAATCAGTTGGCGGATGAGAGGCTTTCATTGATAGAGCTCTTGACGAAAGATGAATAGCCCTCCACTTAAGAAAGAGTCGACGACACCAGACCTAAACGAAGATGAGGTCAATGGCACAGATCCAGGAAAAAAGTCATCGCCATTAGACAAGGACAAGAGAAAAATCATGTCTTTTGATGAGAATGTCCATCCGAAGGACGATCCAACATCAGATCTGATCAACGATGACAACTATGATGCAGATCTAAGGTAAAAGATGCCACCTTTGAACACGAGAAGGTAGAAAGTCCTCACCTTTGATGAGGATCTGCATCCGGACAACTGATCACGCACGTGGGTCTCAAATCTTCCCAAAAATTATGGAAAAAGACCGACAACGCAGAAGGAGTACACGGGAGAAACCCTAGCGGCCCGCTAAGCGAGAGAGGCAAGCCCTAGGTAGGACTCCTGGCAGGCCATCCATGGGATACGACCCCGAACGGCCTTCCAGGGGACCAGGGGACCATGGGCCCTGGTTCGCAGATGGAGGCCATCATGAGCCTCTGCGATATCGCTTAGGTCGCAGACGGCCCGGAGATAGCTCGGTCATGGTCTCAATAGTTCGGATCGAAGCCTACTCATCCCGTAATCAGCTCACCATGTGCCCAGTCAGCTATCCGCGTCATTACACGTCAGCTGCTACAGCTTTACCGTCGTCCGACGACTTCAGTGGTGAGAGAACACCCGTAAACAGCGTGCAATTCACATTTCTCGACGTATTTAACAATAATTTGCAGTAGACTAAACTGCTGTACGTGAGGGTTTGTTAACTAATTTCAATAGTGCAATGAGATTTTTCGCAACGGAATGATGGCACAAGAGTTTTCAACAATTTGCCATATTGCTTATGCTACTTACACTCTAAATGCTCAAAGA
Organism: Scilla litardierei; assembly: GCA_030789695.1. Taxonomy (NCBI): domain Eukaryota; kingdom Viridiplantae; phylum Streptophyta; class Magnoliopsida; order Asparagales; family Asparagaceae; genus Scilla; species Scilla litardierei. The sequence goes on from CM061132.1 coordinate 9,400,581, forward strand.
GCTTAACTTCCTAATTTCTTATTGGCACGTGCATGAGACTGTTCTGAAGGGTCACATTTACGTATACAATACATAATCTAATTGCATATTCATGTATTTACATAACACATTGTGTCGTATACATGTATTCGTGTCTATACATACGACCTGAGTTTAATAGGGGTTGATAGATGGTGCTTTCTATTCGTACCGTATATATCTTGAGTCATGACACCCCATCCAACCTCTGGTCGTGCAAGTCGGCGTCGAGCATCATTTTCCATTTAGCGTATGGCTCGGAGCTAGGCAAGCGAACGAGCATGCGATCGTATTTGGAAAGGGAAATTTGACAACGTCGGATCCAAAGTGGTTAGAAAATAATTGCAGTATATTTAATGAGTCCTTTCAAAAGCCAGTTGGTAGGAACTAAGATTTACGAGATGGATTTCTCTAACGCATATGTAAGTCGAGTTTGATTGGTCGACAACGTATGAGTTTGAGTGGTCGAATAATGTATATCTTAATTGATACGACTATTTTAAAGAAGCCCAAAAGTTAGATGCACAAGTCCACACAAGGAGAAGAAGGCTCCCCAAAAGAGTTTTGGGCCGAGCGTCGAAGGCCCACGCGAAAGCCTTACGTCGGGTGACCCACGATCGGACGAGCGCCCAGTCAGCCCACGACTGCGGGAGTTAACCGCTCCCTAAAACGCGTCCCTTAATGGTCATTAATGGACCCCATTAACTCGCCATGATGGCGCGTAAAGGCACCCCGAGGGAGGCGATCATGGGGCGGAATAGGGGGGCACGAAGGCACGACGATCGTGGGAGAACCCCTAGATAGGGACGGGGGTGTGAACGAAGAAAGGGGCCGAATCCAAGGTATCGTAAAAACCAAGGTATTCCACTAAACGACCTTACTTTCGTCATTATCTTCCCTCCCATAGCTCGGTCCGAGGATTCGCGTACCGGCCTCATTGCGAGCCATACCAATCCCGTCGAGCACCCATCAGATTCGTTCTGACTTAGGCATCGGAGGGGACTTGGCCGGAACCAAGGTCCGGCCCCCCTGACGAGTCTCTTCGTCTATTCAGGAGAAAGTGGATTCGAGGCACTGAGGCTACCCCTCGGCGCGGAACTCTCCGAGACAAGATCCACACGACAGCGAGCCCGCTCGCCACTAGCAAGCTTCGCCGTCGACCGAGACCAAGTGATATTCAGGGCGCCGAGGCTACCCATTGGAACTTGATCAACCGAGGATGAACGCTCAACTAGGTGCCGAGGCTTCCCCTCCACACCCCGCTGACCGAGGACCGACACTCCGCACAAAGTGCCCTCTCGACCTCACTCCTCGTGCAACCCACGCTGAGAGAATGTGAGCTTGGCGTGACCAAGGGATCTAATCGACCCCTTGACCACGTTGACCGTCAAACCGTCGGTCAACGATCCTGTGGTGAGAAAACATCCGTAAACATCTGGCGCTGTCTGTGGGAACCGAACAAGCCCACGTCAAACCACCGGAATGGAACCAGTCTGCAACGGCTCGGGGCGCATGCCCCCATCCATGAGGAGGGTGATTACATCCCTCCCGAGAACCAGTACAGACAAACCACCGAGGGGACAGGCGACTCCCGATCAGTAACCCAAGAGCAGCTCCATCTCTTTGCCTAGGAAACCAACGCCCACCTCCAGACGTTGGTCGCCACGATTCAATAGCTCGTCGGCAACCCATCCATCCAGGGAGATAGGACGGCAGGGGCCCACCAGCGGGGAGGGGACCGCCATCCTATACGATCTGCCGTGGTCACCGACCACGGGGATGGAGTAACCAACCCGGAACGGTGATTTACCATGTCGGGTTTCGTCCCAGTGCGATCCCCCCTCCCACCTCGCGTCACGAGGGGAACGGGATGGGCCTCGAACAAGCTAAAGGCGAATCAGTTACCGCCTCGTCTCGGTGACCAGGCTCGACGAATCGACGACCGACCGATGGCCGAGCCTCGGGGGACCGACCCCGTCGGAGCAAAAGTCCCCGTCGAGGAAGGCTGAATAAACGAGAGTACCGAAGAGAGAAGAGGAATGACCGTCGACCAACTCCCGTCCCCAGCTCGGCTGGGACTCGGGCAAGCACCCGGCATGACCGCGCCCGCTCACCACGACCGATCAACTACTGTGTGAGCACATGAGGGCGTCCGGGGGGCGCCAGAGGCGATCGTTGTCCTCTATCCCGAATGATAACTGAGGCACGGGTACCCTATAGATTCAAGGTGCCGACGTTGGAGAAGTATGACGGCACGGACGATCCAGAAGACTACGTGATGGACTATGAGGGGGTCATGACGTTCCAAGGGGCCGACGACACCCTACTCTGCAGAGGCTTTTATTCCATCCTCCAGAGATTGGCCCGGAGTTGGTACCATAGTCTTCCCAACCGTTCCATTGACAGCTTCGAGGATCTCTCCCAGCAGTTCTTCAAACAATTCATGGCTGGGCGTCAGGTAAAACCGGACTCAGAACTCCTGTTCAATGTGGTGCAGGGTCCTGAAAACCCTGAGGCACTACATGTGTCGCTTCAACGTGGGGCGACTGAACGTGGATGTCTAATGACTCCAGGTGAGTCTTCATTCGGATCTTCCAGCTAGCGTAGTTCGTTTCGTTGAATAGTGGTGGTCGTATGGTATTGAGTCCTTCAGAATGGAATGTTGTTGACGCCATCACTTTTATAGCCTTGCTCTGATACCAAGTGTTGGATCCTGTGGATGGCAAACAACATTAGAAGGGGGGTTGAATAGTGTTGTATAAAATAAATTTTTTCTTTCTTAATAGATTAGCACAATTCAAAGCCTTCTAATGTTGCCTAAGAAACCAAGTAGAGTGATCTACGCTTGGTTCTTAATCAACTTAATTAATCTTCAAAATCAAATTAGAGATAAAAATCTTCTGGTAGTCGACTCCCTATGAACAGTAGTCGACTCCCAGAGGGAAATTAAGCACAGCTCAGTAAATGAAATACTTAATGAAGATATATAAGATTGTACAGAAGTATAAGAGAAAAGCAGATACAGAAATTGATCTTTGCAATATATATAAATGAGTTACAAGAATAATGCTCAACAAACAGATAAATAATCACAGAGAGTGCAAAAGTAAACACAAGGATTTTTATCCTGGTTCCCCACAACCTTGGGTACATCCAGTCCCCGACCAATTCGGTACGAGATTTCCACTATCTGCCTTGGAAAATACACACACCTAACTTCACTTGTTAGGATTTTCCCACACACCTAGCCTTAACCAGGATTTCTGATTATAACACTGCAATATCTCAACACCTAGGCTTGTCTAGGGTTTCCGACACCCTCACAACAAAGGGCAAACACAAAATAAAACCGATATCCAACTCACCACAATGTTTGGTGGAGTTTGGATTTACACCCAAATTCTATAGCCAATAGTAATACACAATTATGTGTATTCGTGGCTTGATAGAATAAGATTTTAGATCATACAAAGATACGAATAAAGTCTTTGTGATCTAAATCAAATGATTTTCAAAATCCTTTCAAAAATAAAATCAGAGAATAAAGAATATGGATTTTGAAAACAAATAGCCAAATAAAAAATTGATCTTCAGAAAATAATATCTCAAAGAAATACAAGATCAAGAATGTAAAGACAGATTTGGCTAAGAGAAAATGAGAGCTGAGATTTTGAGAACGTTTCGAACTTTTGCGCAATAGAGAATTTTGATTTCAAGTATTATGTATTCTCTCAAAGAAATAGTCCTCTATTTATAGGTAAAAATTGAGAATTCAAAATTCAAATTCGTTTGACTTTTGCCCCGAGAATCATGGGAGCAATAAGTGAGATAGATGTCAAAAGTCAGGTCAAATGTTGAATTTCAACAGCTGGTAGTCGACTCCCAAGGATTGGTAGTCGACTCCCAGTGTGTTTCAGGAGAAAATAATTCTCAGCTGGTAGTCGACTCCCACTCCATGGTAGTCGACTCCTAGAGGAGTTTCTTCTGAGACACGGTTAGTAAAGTATGTAGTTAGCTCTAGGGTGTAATGGGTTTGCCAAGTTCTGAAATTCCAAAATGCTGTCAATGCCATAGTTTTCTACATGATCAAGTTTTACAAATCTTTCATGAAGAATAGTGATGTGTCCAGTTCCACTATTTTCATATCATCATTTCATTGCGTTCCATATCATTTTCGCATCCAAGTCCCATATTTTACTACGATATCGCATTTCTGACGTTATATTTGAGTTTCGTAGTGCTTTATGAGTTTTCAGGGATTTTGAAGCGATTTGGGACCCCACTTGGGTAGGGACACATCCGACACGCCTGTGAGCTCATTGGAAAACCTATGCAGGAGTTCACCATATTTTTGGAGCCATGGGAGAAGAGAAGAGAGAGCAGGAGAAAGGAGAGAAGCTTCAGGAGTTTTCAGAAAATGTTTCCCAGATGACTCGACCGAGCAGAGCAGCTGCTCGGTTGAGCAGATGCAATTGAAGAGAATGGGCTGATACAGGAATCGCTCGGACCGAGCAATGCATCTGCTCGGTCGAGCAGATATTCATTCGAAAGCTGAAGCAATCCAATGCACGGCCCGAGCGACTATTCAGTGACCGAGTCAGCTTCTGCTCGGACCGAGCTAAGCTGACTCGGCACGTGCAGGCAGCGTGAGGATTTTGGAGATTTTCGATTCCATGTCGCGCTCGATCGAGCAGTACAGCTGCTCTGTCTGAGCGACCGACCGAGCAACGCATTGCTCGACCGAGTCGCCCACTCGGTCGACAATGCCAGGGCCATTTTTGGAAATGTTGGTGATGCGGTTTGTGCGCGATCTGAGCAGTAAGTCAGGGAGATGGATGTCGATTGAAGGGCGATTCATTTTGGAGTTTTTTTTTGAAGACGTTTTGGGGAACGCAGCAGGAGATTTTTGTTTGGTAGTTTTAAATTAGATTTTTGAATACGTTTTGGATCGAAATTTGTGGATTGTTAATTTGGTTTTCCATTGTTCTTGTGCTTGGGAATCTGGAATTTTCTTCGGATCTATAAATTGCAATTCTTATCTATCTCTCGTTGTAAGTCTTCTATTTCTATTCCATCGATTTGCTATGATGTTTTTGTCTCTAAAAGTTGTGTTTTTATTCTTGAATATTGCGATGTGAGAGTAGATCTTTCTAGGGTTGATGGGTTAGCCCTAATATCCTAGGGGGAAGACGTAGATCTGGATCTCTACGTTGAATTAGGGATTTAGGGAAGTATTTCGGTCGATCATACCGAATCCCAAGATAACTCGTACTGAGATCATGCCCACGATCTATGGAATTGATGTGCTTAAGGAGTATCTTCGGGATTCGAATAGGGAAATCGGTGGATCCAACCAAGGCTCGTGACCATGCCCGGCTCGCGCCTTGAGGGGATCCATCGACGAACTATACCGCTACGTTGACGGTTACCGCCTTTGCGTCAACGAGAGCTACCGAAATACCTCACAATTCTAACACACGAGAGTGGTACGAATTGGGAGATTAATCCCCTAACCCTAATGCAACGTAAGGATTCTATTCCAACGTCGATCCCCGACGATCGTAGCGGTGATCCCTAATGCCCTAGTCCTTTTTATTAGTAAAACAACAACAACACCCCAATCGACTCCTTCAACCCGATAGCTCTCACTTCGAGATTTAGAATAAACTGAGAACTCATATACACTATCACCATCCCTGTGGAATTTGATATCATTTATACTACAACTTAACACCGTCCGCTTGCGGATTGAGCCCGGTATTGAAACCTAGGGGCCATACCACGCCTAGCGATCGTGACACCGCCAGGTGGAATCTAGGTGTAGGGTTTGGGTGCGTTAAGTTTTTGGCGTCGTTGTCGGGGACGGTAATAGTGTTTATCTCAGTTTATTTTTATTTTTTTGAAGTTTGCTAGCACTCTAATCATTTCTCACCTTTCCACCCTTTTTATTCTCTTTCTATTTTTCTGCCTTGCTACTAACGTCCCCCAGCTAGCGATTATTTCCTGACTATTCAGACATAATGGAGATGGTGATGCAAGTGCAGTGGACTTGTGAGTCTGACAGCGACTCAGAGGAGTTCAGTTTCTCTCCTTATCATTTACATGGCCTCCAAGACTCGCGCATGGACGAATCCATGATTGAATGCGCAGCCAGAGAACTGATTGATGCAGTTCGATTTATCGGCTCAGGAACCTATGTTGCAGGTAACGCAAATCAGCAATTAGTCATGGATCATATAGTGAACAATGTTTCAGATGCAGGTACCATTGAAGGTGACATTCGCATAAGCTTCGAAGAGGACGTGATGCTCCTGCAGACCATTGAGGCTCCACCTGTTGATGCATACTGGAGAGAGACTCATCAATTGGAGCCATTGAACGATTCTCAGTTGTTGGGTATAATAGAGAGCGTAGTAGCTGATGTATGGGCCCATGGCCCAGTAGAATTCCTTACAAACGACCCGGTTACAGAGCTCTCGGTTTTTATTGCGAACGCTTTCTATAATGCAGACGCCCAGGATGGTGTCCCCGTCACTGATGGAATCTATGTGCGGTACGAGGGAGACACACTACGCTTCTACGACGATAGCCTCCCACAGATTTCAGCATGTGAAGAATATGCCTATGAGGAGAACACAGATCCCGCACCATCGCGAAACTACATTGACCAGGAAAGTACTTCAAATTCTATGTTTGATAGTGGATACATACCTGAACACCTTGCCTCTGTTGACAGGTGCGCTACGGAAACGGAATCTGCAGACGTCTGCCATGATGCACCATCATCTCCATGCTCTTCCTATGATTCCGCCAACGAAGAGTTTCCACCTTCTGAACCAGGAATTGAGGACGCATCTTTCTCACAGGTGAGAGATGACTGGGGTACAACGCCCCCTCAGGTAGAACTAAAACCCCTCCCGACCAATTTGAAATATGCTTTCTTGGGGGGAAATTCCACATACACTGTTATTGTGAATGCGGCCCTCACCGAGCCCCAGCTAGAAAGTCTCCTAAAAATCCTTAGATCCCACAGAAAATTAATAGGGTACAACATCGCTGACCTGAAGGATATCAGCGAGACCATATGTACCCACAGGATTCATCTAGAGGATAAGGACGCCACCTCCATTGAGCCTCAAAGGCGATTGAATCCCAACATGAAGGAGGTGGTGAAAAAGGAGGTCCTGAAGCTTTTAGATACCGACATTATTTATCCCATTTCTGATAGTAAATGAGTTAGCCCCGTGCAGGTTGTCCCTAAGAAAGGGGGCATGACATTCGTTAAAAATGAAAAAAATGAGCTAATTTCCACTAGGACTGTCACCGGGTGGCGTATGTGTATCGACTATAGGAAACTAAATAAAGCCACCAGAAAAGACCATTATCCTCTACCCTTCATTGACCAAATGCTTGAGCGCTTAGTCAAGCACAAATACTTCTATTACCTAGATGGATACTCTGGATTCTTCCAAATCCCATTACATCGGGAAGACCAAGAAAGACGATATTCACATGTCCATACGACACATTCGCCTATCAAAGAATGCAATTTGGGCTATGTAATGCACCGGCCACATTTCAAAGGTGCATGACGTCTATTTTCTCAGATTTCATCGAGAATATCATGTAACTCTTCATGGACGATTTTTCTGCTTATGGTACCGAGTTTGATGTTTGCTTAGCTAATTTATCCAAGGTCCTGGAGCATTGCCATGACAACAATCTGACCTTGAATTGGGAAAATTGTCATTTCATGGTGACAGAAGGGGTTGTGCTTGGCCATGTCATCACCTCTAAGGGAATTGAGGTTGATAAGGCCAAAGTCGAAGTTATTAAAAGTCTACCGCCACCCACTAATCTCAAAGGTATCCGTGGTTTTTTAGGGCACGCCAGTTTTTACCGGCGCTTTATAAAGGATTTTTCTAATATTGTTCACCCTCTCACGGAGCTCCTTGTCAAGGACGCTCCTTTTGTGTTTACTGACGCCTGTTTGTTAGCCTTTAACAGGTTAAAGGAAGCTCTCATTTCAGCCCCGATTATACAGCCGCCAGATTGGAATCTGCCGTTTGAGCTTATGTGTGACGCTAGTGACCAAGCCGTGGGAGTTGTTCTTGGCCAAAGAAAGGAAGGAAAACTTCATGCTATATATTATGCTAGCAAGACCTTGGATGATGCTCAAAAGAACTACACCACTACAGAGAAGGAGCTGCTAGCCGTAGTTTATTCTATCGAGAAGTTCAGGTCATACCTCTTGGGGTATAAGGTGATTATCCACACGGATCACGCGGCGTTGAAATACCTACTAAGCAAGAAAGATGCTAAACCACGTCTGCTACGGTGGATCCTCCTACTCCAAGAATTTGATATTGAGATCAAGGATAAGAAGGGAGCAGAGAATATAGTAGCAGACCACTTGTCTCGGTTAATCCAAAAGCACGGAGATGACAGCTTGCCGATTGATGGCTCGTTTACCGGTGAACAATTATTTGTGGCGAATTCCTCCGAAGCCCCCTGGTACGCTGATATAGTGAATTACCTGGTGAGCGACATAATTCCACACGGGTTAGCGACCTATTCGAGGAGGAAGTTTCTACACGATGCCAAGAGTTACTTTTGGGATGAACCGTACCTATTCAGGACATGCGCCAACGAGATCATCAGGTGATGTATTCCAAAGGAAGAAGCAACCTCCATCATATCACATTGCCACGATCAACCATGTGGTGGACACGCAGCTGTCACCAAAACCACGGTAAAAATCCTCCAAAGTGGTTTCTACTGGCCCACTATATTCAGGGATGCGAATGAATACATAAAGAAATGCGACAGATGCCAGAGGACAGGGAATATCATGAAGAAAAATGAAACGCCCCTTCACGACATCTTGGAGATAGAACTATTTGACTGCTGGGGCGTTGACTTCATGGGACCTTTTCCAGCGAGTAATGGCAATAAGTACATCTTGGTTGCCGTGATTATGTCTCGAAGTGGGTGGAAGCCATAGCCACCCCGACGAACGACGCGATGATAGTAGCCAAGTTTTTCAAGAATACCATCTTTCCTCACTTCGGAGTCCCTCGGACAATCATAAGTGCTGGGGGGAGTCATTTCATCGAGAGGAAGTTTGAGACGATGCTGAAAAAATATGGAGTTCATCACAAGGTCGCTCTTGCTTACCACCCTCAGACTAGTGGCCAAGTGGAGGTATCTGACAAGGAAATCAAAAGCATCCTGGAGAAGATAGTTAGTGCTTCAAGGAAGGATTGGTCACACAAGTTGGGCGATGCCCTTTGGGCATATCACACCGCCTTTAAAACTCCCATCGGCACAACCCCCTACAGACTAGTGTATGGAAAAGCTTGCCATCTTCCGGTAGAGTTAGAGCACAGAGCATATTGGGCGATAAAGAAAATGAATTTTGACTACCAAAGTGTCTCCACGAGACGAGCCTTGCACAGCAATGAGTTGGACGAGATTCGGCGTCATGCTTATGAAAATGCGAAGATATATAAAGAGAGAACCAAGGCCTATCATGATAGAAACATCATGGTTGTTCGCCATGATGTCGGCGACCGGGTACTCCTCTATAATTCAAGATTACGCCTCTTCCTCGAAAAATTAAAGTCAAGGTGGTCCGGTCCTTATAAGATAGTAAGCTTATCCCCGGAAGGTGCCGTTGAGCTCAAAGGAAAGAACGGAAACTTCAAGGTAAATGGTCAGAGGATTAGAACGGAAACTTCAAGGTAAATGGTCAGAGGATTAAACCTTACAGAGCTGGAGAACCTATAGGACAAGAGGAGACATACTTCCTCGAGGGATCCCCCGACGACAACTGATAAATCAAGGGGATTCAAACTCACGACTAAAAACGAGCGCTTATTGGGAGGCAACCCAATTTTTTAGATTTTGGATTTTCTTTTTTTTTTCAGTTTCTTATTTTTATTTCATATTTTAGAGATAAAATTATAAAACCGCAAAATTTGATGAATTTTTCCCTTGTACAGATTAGATATGAGAGGGGACACGCAGATCTACGTTTCGATCGGAGAGAAGATGGAGGAGAACAACAGATTTGGAGAGAAAGGCCAGAGGAAAAAAGAAACAGAAAGAAGACAGCTGACTCGACCGTGAAGCCATCCCGCTCGGTCGAGCAGCGCAGACACGGGAAAGGGGAGGAAAATCGTCATCTGCTCGTTCCGAGCAAGCATCGACAGCTCGGTCCGAGTTGGCATAAACTCGATCGAGCACTCTGTTGCTCGATCGAGTATTATATGCTTTTGAAAATATGGAGAAATCATCACGCTGCCTACACGGCCCGAGTGGCGTTGGCACGGTCCGAGTTGGCATAGACTCGATCGAGCACTCTGCTGCTCGATCAAGTTTTACAGGCTTTTGGAAATATGGAGAAATCATCACTCTGCATACACGGCCCGAGTGGCGTTGGCACGGCCCGAGTGGCAGGCGAATCGACCGTGCAGCCTATTTCTCGGTCGAGTATGGCATGCTTTTAGAATTGTGAAAAATGGCGTTCTGTCTACACGGCCCGAGCGATATCAGCTCGGCCCGAGTGGTTTCCTGCCCGACAGAGTAACCTCCTGCTCGGCCGAGCAAACTAAAAGAAAGTATTCGAACTTTTATCCTCATTCATCTTACAACTCGCTCGACCGAGCAATAATATCGCTCGGCCCTAGCCGGCTGAAGTTACTCTCGGGGCCTAATTTTTTCGGGTTCAAGCTGTGTTTTAAGCCCGCACTTACCCGTTAACCCCTCCCCTTAAACGTCTAACCCTAATCACTCCCGAGCAACCCCTTCGACTCGGCCCTGTCGATAACCCGAAGCCGCCTCCACCGCCCCTCCAGTTCGTTCGGTCGGTAACTTCCTCTCTCCACCCCTCTCCATCTCTCTCTCTCTCTCTCTCTCTCTCTCTCTCTCTCTCTCTCTCTCTCTCTCTCCGCCTTCTTCTCCCCACACCCCCGCATCCCCTCTCTGCCACTACTCACCTTCCCTCTCATCGCACCAGACATAACCCCCCCTCTGTCATCGTTACCAAGCGGTATAGCTCGGACCGAGCAGTTTAACTGCTCGGCCGAGCAGCCCCTCGCTCAACTCCCCGTTATCTTCATGTTTAAAATACTGATGTTTTTCCTGCCTATATTTCAGGTACGATTTGCATACGTCAGCACCCACTACAGGGACCAGCCTGGGGGGAGTTCTATGTATTCGACGCGCTCACAGTCGGTATATTCATTCCCCTTTTTACTTTGCATACTACCGCACTATCTTATACCGCTTGCAAAATGCCTCCACGCCATGCTAGACCCACCAACACTGGCACCTCTAACCCTAGGCCTACTGGGCGCAGCTGTTGTACACGCTCGCCCACTCAAACCAATACTGCCGGTGAGTTATCCACCACTTCCCCTGTGCCGCCCACCGCCCCACTCCCCCCTGAACCTCTTTATATCGGCGACGCAAAATATGACGTTTCCTTCCGTGATGCTGACCAATGCGACCAGTTCACCGCCATGCTCCTACTATTAGGTTATGGGGGCGCCATGACTCAACAGTCGGTCGAGCGTGACCTACCTTTTCTTCGGAGCCTCGTTCATCACTGGCGAACTGACCCACCTCACGAGTTCCAGCCATATCTTCCCCCACCTCCTGGTCCATAGCAGAGAGACCCATCACCACCCCCAGAGGGTGGTGCCTCTGCTTGATGTAGTCCATACCATTTTGCCTCCCCCACTTTATATTGAGCCCATCTGTCTGTTCGGGGTCCTGCACTTAGCCAGCTTGGGGGATGAGCCACCCGTGCATTATATTTCATTTATCATCATATCATATTTTTAATTTCTTTTTGCACAGTTTTTATTTTATATTCCCCCACCCACCCCCACCCTATTTAGCATCATCTCCCGTCTACTAGCGTTTTCTCAGCAGAGAGGACACTGCTAGGTTTAGCTTGGAGGATGAGCGCTACCGCTTTATTTTTGATTTTTTTCTTCTACATTTTCCTCCCTTATTTCAGTTTTTATTTTACATTTTCACCACTTTTCCACATCGTTTTCTTTTTCTCATTCTGCATCATGTTTTTCTGGTTTTTGCCATGCATGCATCCCTTTTTCTTCTTTTTTCTATTTTCTCCGCCTTTTCCCTTTTTATACTAAGGATGGTCCGCATGATGATATCTCTCGTAGTCTTAGTAGTTATTCACGACGCTTGCTATCTGTTGACATGCTATTAGGATAATTTCAGTTTTGCTATCTATATGCGTGCATTTCTTTTGTTGATTTATTTGATTTAATGCTTGAAATGAATTGAAAATCAATTGCATGAATTAGTATCTAGTATGCTTTATGTTGGGTAATGCACCTAGGTTCACGCATCACTAGAACACTTGGAGCGTCTGCTTTATTTCTTATTCACTTCTGTTTGCATGCCTGATATCTTTGTGCCTATTACTGCATGCTATTTCAGTATTCATCTAGATGATTGAAAATATCCATGCTATTATTGAGTTTAGTTAGAGTATTATTTTGTCAAACCGTTGTGCACCTCTTATGAGTGAACCGAGAGACATACTATTTTCCTTCTCCACATACCCATATATTTCTCCACATATCAGTTGGTTACACCCCCACAGCTATCTTTACCGCATCTCACTTCCCAAACCCAAAAAGAAAAAGTATAGCTTCTAAATGAAAAAAAAAGAAAAAAATGTATATATTCATATGTGAAAAAGAAAAGAAAAAGAAAGAAAATGAATAAATATTGTTTTGTATCTTTTCATTAGAAGCTATCACTTATACTGGGAAGAAAAAGAAAATTTTCATATCATATTCCTAGATGCGACACATCAAGCTAAGCTTGGGAGGGTAAACCAACTGATCACATGAGTGAGCATAATATTAGAGTGGAGACGGTGCATAACGAGGAGATTTAATAATACTTAAACTTTACGAAATGCTTTAGTCTTTGGTGATTTTTCACGAATCGAAACGAATAACTGAATAAGCATGACTTTTTCTATTCTCTATTGCATGCTGTGTGATTCCTATATGCTCCATGTGTATCTGTGATTGAAAAGTGCATTGTCAACTTGTTTACAATAGACTCTAGGGATTGCATGAGATTGATATGAATTGATAGCGTTATTTCGATAGATCCCTATCTTTTGCCTGTATTGCATGCTAGACATATGTTCTGTAAAACTAGAAATTGTCATTAGCATGTATTGTTATTATTCATAGCATTGTGATATACCACTTAGGCTTGAGATCTGACCGAGCATCCTTAGCATCCTCCATTCATTCTCATTTCCCCATCTTCTTATTTTTATTTCTTATTTCTTTTGTTTTCCTCCCGGCGTACTTAGTATTCATCTTCCTCGAGGACGAGTAAGAGGTAAGCTTGGGGGATTTTGATGTGTCCATATTTTCCACTATTTTCATATCATCATTTCATTGCGTTCCATGTCATTTTCGCATCCAAATCCCATATTTTACTACGATATCACGTTTCTAACGTTATGTTCGAGTTTCATAGTGCTTTATGAGTTTTCAGGGATTTTGGAGCGATTTGGGACCCCACTTGGGCAGGGACACATCCGACACGCCTATGAGCTCATTAGCGAAGCTATGCAGGAGTTCACCATATTTTTGGAGCCATGGGAGAAGAAGAGAGAGAGCAAGAGAAAGGAGAGAAGCTTCAGGAGTTTTCAGAAAATGTTTCCAGATGACTCGACTGAGCAGAGCAGCTGTTCGGTCTAACAGATTCAATTGAAGAGAATGGGCTGATACGGGAATCGCTCGGACCGAGCAGTGCATCTGCTCGGTTGATCAGATATTCATTCCAATAGCTGAAGCAATCTAGTGCACGGCCCGAGCGACTATTCAGCGACCGAGTCAGCTTCTGCTCGGACCGAGCTGAGTTGACTCGGCACGTGCAGGCAGAGTGAAGATTTTGGAGATTTTCGATTCCATGACGCGCTCGGTCAAGCAGTATAGCTGCTCGGTCCGAGCGACCGACCGAGCAACGCATTGCTCGACCGAGTCGCCCACTCGGTCGACAATGCCAGGGCCATTTTTGGAAATGTTGGTGATGCGGTTTGTGCACGATCTGAGCAGTAAGTCAGGGAGCTGGATGTCGATTGAAGAGCGATTCATTTTGGAGTTTTTTTGAAGACGTTTTGGGGAGCGCAGCAGGAGATTTTTGTTTGTTAGTTTTAAATTAGATTTTTAAATATGTTTTGGATCGAAATTTGTGGATTGTTAATTTGGTTTTCCATCGTTCTTGTGCTTGGAAATCTGGAATTTTCTTCGGATCTATAAATTGCAAGTCTTATCTATCTCTCGCTGTAAGTCTTCTATTTCTATTCCATCGATTTGCTATGATGTTTTCGTCTCTAAAAGTTGTGTTTTTATTCTTGAATATTGATATGTGTGAGTAGATCTTTCTAGGGTTGATGGGTTAGCCCTAAGATCCTAAGGGAAAGACGTAGATCTGGATCTTTACGTTGAATTAGGGATTTAGGGAAGTATTTCGGTCGATCACATCTAATCCCTAGATAACTCGTACTGAGATCATGCCCACAGTCTGTGGAATTGATGTGCTTAAGGGGTATCTTCGGGATTCGAATAGGGAAATCGGTGGATCCAACCAAGGCTCGTGACCATGTCCGGCTCACGCCTTGAGGAGATCCATCGACAAACTATACCGCTACGTTGATGGCTACCGCCATTGCGTCAATGAGAGCTACCGAAATACCTCACAATTCTAACCCACAAGAGTGGTACGAATTGGGAGATTAATCCCCTAACCCTAATGCAACGTAAGGATTCTATTCCAACGTCGATCCCCGAAGATCTTAGCGATGATCCCTAATGCCCTAGTCCTTTTTATTAGTAAAACAACAACAACACCCCAATCGACTCCTTCAACTCGATAGATATCTCACTTCGAGATTTAGAAGTAAACTGAGAACTCATATGCACTATCACCGTCCCTGTGGGATTCGATATCATTTATACTACAACTTGACACCGTCCGCTTGCGGATTGAGCCCGGAATTGAAACCTAGGGGCCATACCACGCCTGGCGATCGTGACACCGTCAGGTGGAATCTAGGTGTAGGTTTCGAGTGCGTCAAATAGGCTTTTTGGAAATTTTAACAAAGTGATCATAGGTAGTGGTTCTAAAGAGATAGGGCAAGATGATTTCTTTCTCAGAGATGGATTCAGTTGTGACCTTCCTCTTCTTTGAAGCCATTTTCTTGAAAGGCATCTAGATAGAGTAAAAATTACTTACACAACTAGATATGCAAGAATATATAAGAGCATCAACAAATAAGTGAAGTAAAAGTTGATGAGAAGAGATTTTACCTTGAGTAAACTTGAGAGGATGATGAAACCAAGTGATGGTAGAAGTTAAATAACCAAGAGTTCAAGTGCCAAAGAAAATTTTTCAAGAGGATGAAAGAATGGGTAGTCGGCTACCTTAGGGTTTTGACTATGGCGGTTTTTAACCAAGAGGTGAAAGGAGGTGAAGAATAGAGGCCATTGGATCAAGAGATGAGTGGTCGGGATCAAGTTTGGCTTATTAGGTTTAAGTTACCTTTGGATATGAACCCATTAACTCAATGGAAACCCAATAGGAGTTAGAAAAAACACAAAAATCAAACCCAGAAATCTGCACAGCATGCTGGTAGTCGACTCCCTTATGTAGGTAGTCGACTCCCTACTGGGCTGAGTCGTTTTCTCATCCCTAGGGGTTTTGGTCCAAGGCTGAGTGCGTTTCTGAACAAAACGTGTTTTATAAATATAACACAAACATTTATAAAATATTTAAAAAAATTATTTAATTATTTAAACATGTTAAGCATATATTTTTGCAAAGTGATTAAAAAACTTTTTGATGCTGGTCTGGTTATCAAGCGTTGAATCTTGTTTCTCCCCTTCGTTTCCTTAGAGTACATGAATGATGGACGTTTATGGTACTCTTTGCTTTTGAGTCCAGAGGGTTAGTCTCTAGGAAACCAAACCCAGTATGGTTTAGTTCCTTCATGAAAGATATATTTATAATTTTTACTTAAATGAACTTGCTGAACGAAGTTTGTAGCGTACCTTTTCTTTCTTTGATTGGACAAGTTCTTTGGTACCCAGCTTCTCAGAAAATTATTGTTAGAATGATGCATCCTAGAATGCTTAACCCGTTTCTTGGTATGAAGTGAATCATATCCGAGTCCGGTTTTGCTAGATGAGGCTTTTTGATTATCTATTAAACTATCTAGCTTCCCTTTTCCTTTGTTGAAATTTTCAATAATTTTCATCGTAGCGTCGTATTTATCTTTTACAGATATGAGAAGATTATTGAAATTTTCAACTTTTTCATTTACGGAATGAATGTCTTCTTGCAAGGAATTATTCTTTTCTTTAAGAAGGCTATTCTCCTTGATAATTTCTTCTTTTTCTTTAGCATCCTTTTTAATATTCCTAAGTGTTCTTCTATGTTCTTTTATGAGCTTTTCATGCATTTTGCATAGCTCTTTATATGATCCCCTATAATCCATGTCTTCATCATCACTTGATGACGAATCACTATCACTAGATGAATCATGATGCGAGCTTACCTTAGAAGATGTGGAAGCCATGAAGCACATGTGTGCTGTTTCTCTTCTTTCATCATTGTCGTCTGTTGAGGATTCATTGGACGAGGAATTGTCGCTCTGGTCGAAAGCTGCATAAGCTTCCTTCTTTGGTCGTCGGAATTTGTTTCTTCCAATGTTTCACTTTTCATTGCTTTCTCGGTTCTTCCCACGATCTCTGGAATCACGGTTGTTTCTTTCCAATGGACAGTCACTTTTGACGTGTCCTGGTTTATTGCAACCAAAGCAGATAATACAGTTAGTGGGTCTAAAAGAGCGTTTACCATACTTACTTGTGATGAACTCTTTAAAGTTCTTTGAGATGAAGGCAATATGGTCTTCTTTGTCCGTGTAGTCGGAATCTTCTTCTTGAGCTTTGAAAGCAAGATTCTTCTTCTTTGGTTTTTCTTCGATCTTCTTATCTTCTTCAAGTTCAATCTCATATGCCATGAGATTTCCCATTAGTTCTTCGATGGTAAGATCATTTACGTTATGAGCTTCTCTAATGAACGTTATCTTTCCCTTCCATTCTGGTCGAAGAGATCTCAGTATTTTCATCACCTGCTCGTATTCAAAAAGTTTCTTTCCTAGTCATGCGAGCTCATTTGTAATGTTAGTAAACCGAGTATTCACATCGATGATACTCTCTCCTTCTTCCATTTTAAAAGATTCGAATTTGGAGTTTAAGACATTTATGCGAGATTCCTTTACCTTTTCAGTTCCCTCGTGACTTACCTGAAGGTGTGCCATATTTGAAGTGCTATCTCGCATTGGGAAACTCGATTAAATTCATTTCATGTTACAACGCAAAATAGTGCATTCATTGCCTTTGCATTGAGATTTGCTATCTTCTTGTCGTCGGCTAACCACTTCCCAAATTCAACTTCGGTGGGTGCGATGTAGGAACTTTAGTGACGGTCCAAGCTTTGATGTATAATGACTCCAGGTGAGTCTTCATTCGGATCTTCCAGCTAGCGTAGTTCGTTCCGTTGAACAGTGGTAGTCGCATGGTATTGAGTACTTCAGAATGGAATGTTGTTGACGCCATCAATTTTATAGCCTTGCTCTGATACCAAGTGTTGGATCCTGTGGATGGAAAACAACACTAGAAGGAGGGTTGAATAGTGTTGTATAAAATAAACTTTTTCTTTATTAATATATTATCACAATTCAAATCCTTCTAATGTTTCCTAAGAAACCAAGTAGAGTGATCTACGCTTGGTTCTTAATCAACTTAATTAATCTTCAAAATCAAATCAGAGATAAAACTCTTCTGGTAGTCGACTCCCTATGAACAGTAGTCGACTCCCAGAGGGAAATTAAGCACATCTCGGTAAATGAAATACTTAATGAAGATATATAAGATTGTACAGAAGTATAAGAGAAAACTAGATACAGAAATTGATCTTTGCAATATATATAAATGAGTTACAAGAATAATACTCAACAAACAGATAAATAATCACAGAGAGTGCAAATGCAAACACAAGGATTTTTATCCTGGTTCTCCACAACCTTGGGTACGTCCAGTCCCCGACCAATCGAATACGAGATTTCCACTATCTGCCTTGGAAAATACACGCACCTAACTTCACTTGTTAAGGATTTTTCCACACACCTAGCCTTAACCAGGATTTCCGATTGCAACACTACAATATCTCAACATCTAGACTTGTCTAGGGTTTCTGACACCCTCACAACAAAGGGCAAACACAAAATAAAATTGATATCCAACTCACCACAATGTTTGGTGGAGTTTGGATTTACACCCAAATTCTATAGCCAATAGTAATAGACAATTATGTGTATTTGTGGCTTGATAGAATAAGATTTTAGATCACACAAAGATACGAATAAAGTCTTTGTGATCTAAATCAAATGTTTTTCAAAATCCTTTCAAAAATAAAAGCAGAGAATAAAGAATATGGATTTTGAAAACTAATAGCCAAATAAAAAATTGATCTTCACAAAATAATATCTCAAAGAAATATAAGATCAAGAATGTAAAGACAGATTCGACTAAGAGAAAATGAGAGCTGAGATTTTGAGAACGTTTAGAACTTTTACGTAATAGAGAATTTTGATTTTAATTATTGAGTATTCTCTCAAAGAAATAGTCCTCTATTTATAGGTAAAAATTGAGAATTCAAAATTCAAATTCGTTTGACTTTTGCCCCGAGAATCATGAGAGGAATAAGTGAGATAGATGTCAAAAGTCAGGTCAAACGTTGAATTTCAACAGCTGGTAGTCGACTTCCTAGGAT
Organism: Scilla litardierei; assembly: GCA_030789695.1. Lineage (NCBI taxonomy): Eukaryota > Viridiplantae > Streptophyta > Magnoliopsida > Asparagales > Asparagaceae > Scilla > Scilla litardierei. Next base: position 9,419,505 of record CM061132.1, read on the forward strand.
TCGTAGTTGACTCCCAGTGTGTTTCAGGAGAAAATAATTCTCAGCTGGTAGTCGACTCCCACTCCATGGTAGTCGACTCCCAGAGGAGTTTCTTCTGAGACACGGCTAGTAAAGCATGTAGTTAGCTCTAGGGTGTAATGGAGTTTCACTACCAAAATGCAAAGTGACTAGCAAAAGCTCTCAATAACTTTGAAAATGATTTTAAAACTATTTAAAATGTTTAACTTCGAAATCATTTGTGTGTATGTGTGTGTTATCTATACTTTTGGCTTTAACATAACCCTAAGAAGGACACACTCACACACTGTAGACTAGGACACGTCTTCGGAAGCTTGATAAACTGATGATGATGTAGATGTGAGCTTCTCTTGAGCTTCTGTTCCATTTGAGCTTTGAGCTTCATCATCGATCTAGCAACGTTCGTCCTTGTCTTTGCTAAGTGAGCGTAGATTGTGCTTCTGCAGAGTATGTATAACGCTTTCCATTTGTCGCATGATCTGCACACTTAATAGTAGTGTAGTTAGTACACTAAGATTCATTTGGTGTGCTCATCATCAAATTCATTTTGGGTGAAATTCAATTTCCATCACATTACACTCCAAAAAAAATTGTCCTGAATTACAGGGCAAGGGAGGGGGAGTGGAACAAGAAGGGAGATGCCACTTAGGGGCCCGGGGCCCTGGAGGAGGTGTCCTCTGGGACCTCGCCTTGCTCGGATCGGGGAGGGTCTTCGGGGCCTGGCAGAGGTCGGAGAAGCGACTGCCTGACGCGCTCCTCGAACCTCTGGAAGGAGTCACAGAAGACTTCCACGATCCTGGGGCCAAGAGGTGCTCGTAGGTGCCAAAGGCGTCTCGGAGGGCCTCCGTAATCCGTGGCCTCAGGACCCCCTCATAGCTCCTCTCCACTTCCTCGACGAACCGGGTGGGATGCGCGGCCTGCACCTCGCGCAGGGCCCCAAGCTCATTCCAGAGATCGTCCCTCTGCCGACAGAATGCTTCTTCCACCTTCTGGGCCGACTGCCGAGAATCGGCCAACGCCCTCTGCAGGTCCAACACCTCGGAGGCGAGCTCGTCCACCCGACGCCGAAGCTGTCGGGCATCCATGTGGGATTCTTCGGCCGCCACCTCGGCTGCCCTAACCCTTTAGCGCTCCCGTGCCAAAGACTCCTCGAGGTTGGACGCCTGGGTCGCCCGGCGTTGCACCTCAACGGCCATCACAGTAGCCTGTAAAACGAAAGAGGTATGCCATGAGAATCACAAGGCAAGACGGAAAGCAACAGAGGGACCAACCTGCTGAAGCTGCCAGAGTAAAGAGTCCGTCAGTCGGTTGGAGGGAGCCCTCTCCAAGAGGAATCGGTCCCTCGGAATTACAGAGCTCTGTGCCAGCTGAGTGGCACGGGTCGGTCAACAAAAACCGAGTCCCCAAGTGTAACCTCGGGGCCCGCCTAGAGGTTCAACAGGGCGCCCCGGCCCCGGCCAAGGACGGCTCGGCTGAGTTGGCAAGGGTGGCCACCTGGGCCAGAGGAAGGGTTTCACCCGAGGCGAGTGATGCCCCGGGAACCTTGGAAGGATAGACCTCCCCGGTCTTCATCTTCTTATTCTTCTCGCTGGGCCCCGCGGACTTCGGAGGGGAACGCTTCCGCCCAACGCCCCGACCACCTGGAGGCACGCGAGGCACCGAGCCGGCCCCCCCGTTGCCTCCATCGGTACGGATAGGGCAGGGAGGTTCGGCAGCCGTGGCCTCCGTCACGGGGGAATCCGCCACGATCGGGGCAAGTGGCACAGCCGCGACCGTCGGCTCCAGCCTTCCCACCGTCGGGTCGGCCTGGCGCACCTCCTCCCCCACTGTCCGACGAGGCGCCTGGCCCGAGGGGTTCCCTCGGCTTCTGCTCGATCTCCAGCGGATGAGCTCATCGACATTGCGGCTGAATTCTCGGCCCGCCATCTCAGCAGAAGGAAAGAAGATCAGGGTAAGCAAGAAGGAAAGCAGAAAGAAAAAGGAGCGCCTACCGGGGGACCACATGACGATCTTAAGAAGTAGGTCGTCCAGCAGAGGCCAGACCGACCTCTCCTCAAGGGGCAGAGACGACAAAAGCTGGACGACGGCCTGATCGGCCTCGGAGAGGGTCAACGTCAAGTCATATTGACGTAGCCCTCCCCAACCTGTCGGGATCTCGACGTCCCTAGGAAAAACAACGAAAACAAAGCTCGAGCTCCAGTCCCCACCCAGCGGGGCAGACCGAGCAAACACTCCCTCCTCGCGCGGGCCCGGAGGTGCTACCACGACCCTCGGCCAACCGTCTGGACCCGAAAATAATGGAAGAGAAGGGGAAGGGACGGCTCCAAGCTGTGGACGCGACAGATCATGATGAACCCAACCAACACCGCGATGGAGTATGGGGTCAGCTGGCACGGGGCCACCTTTAGGAACTCCATGGCCTGGATGATGAAGGGGTGAAGGGGGAAGCGGAGTCCAAGGCGAAACATCTCGACATAAATGCCGACCTCCCTGCTCCCCGGGAAACAAATTCTCTCATCGCTGAAAGGGATCCGGACGTCATACGGATGGCACAAGTACTTCTCCCAAATCTCCGAAGCCGTCGAGAAGGGAACCGTAGACAACGATCTGAGGATCACCGGGGGAACGTCGAACCTTTCTGATGCCCGAGCCACATCATCACCGACAGGGTGCACAAAAAGCAAACCCTCTCCATTGTCCTGAACGGGGCATGTCACCAAGGGGACACCAGGCCTCGAAGACGGGGGGTCGCCAGACTCAGGCGTCGGAGGATCCCCGGACCCCGACGCGGAACCACCAATTCTAAGCGCAGCCATGGGACAAATGGAGTGGGGCAAAGGAAGGGGGAAGAAAGTTACCTTGGAAGGAATCCGAAGGAAGAAAGACGAAGGAGGGTTCGAGGAAGGTTGAAAGATCAGAATCAGGAAGAAAGGCGCAAAAGAATCGAAACGCAGAAGGCCGACGTCTTTATATGGAAGGCAATCTCAGAATCAAAACTGTCCGAAGAGGAGCGCTGGCGACATCTGGAGGGCTGACGGCGCTTTGAATCCCGTACCCAGAGAGTTCAAACGGGCCGCGTCATGATGGCCTCCATTTAATGGATTGACCTCGACTGACGTGTTTGTCAAAATCTGCCAGAGTCACATCGCTCGAACCGAACCGGCTAGATCCGATCGGCACGACCGATGGGGGCAATTGATACGACTATTTTAGAGAAGCCCAAAAGCAAGCGGCCCAAGCCCACACAAGGAGAATAAGGCTCCCCAAAAAGAGTTTTGGGCCGAGCGTCGAAGGCCCACGTGAAAGCCCTACGTCGGGTGACCCACGATCAGACGAGCGTCCGGTCAGCCCACGACTGTGGGAGTTAACCGCTCCCTAAAACGCGTCCCCTTAATGGTCATTAAGGGACCCCATAACTCGCCATGATGGCGCGTAAAGGCGCCCCGAGGGAGGCGATCATGGGGCGGAATAGGGGGGCACGAAGGCACGACGATCGTGGGAGAACCCCTATATATGGACGGCGGTGTGAATGAAGAAAAGGGCCGAATCCCAGATATCGTAAAACCAAGGTATTCCACTGAACGACCTTACTTCCGCCATTATCTTCCCTCTCATAGCTCGGTCCGAGGATTCGCGTACCGGCCTCATTGCGAGCCGTACCGATCCCGTCGAGCATCCTTCAGATTCGTTCTGACTTAGGCATCGGAGAGGACTTGGCCGGAACCAAGGTCCGGCCCCCCCTGACGAGTCTCTTCGTCTGTTCATGAGGAAGTGAATTTGAGGCGCTGAGGCTACCCCTCAGCCGGAAACTCTCTGAGACAAGATCCGCACGACAGCGAGACTGCTCGCCACTAGCAAGCTTCGTCGTCGACAGAGACCAAGTGATATTCAGGGCGCCGAGGCTACCCCTCGGCACTTGATCGAGGACCGACACTCCGCACGAAGTGCCCTCTCGACCTCGACTCCTCGTGCAACCCCCGCCGAGAGCACGCGAGCTTGGTGTGACCAAGAGATCTAATCGACCCCTTTACCACGTTGACCATCAAACCGTCAGTCAACGATCCTGTGGTGAGAAAACACCCGTAAACATCGAAGTTTTTCTTTTTCTTCCTATTGTTTTTTTCGTTTTCTTGCATGCTCGGATTTTCACAGGGTCCCAGAAACTCCATCAATATTCTCATATTTTCTTGTTGACGGATGGATTCCGCCAAACTGAATATGGAGCTAAAGTAGACTCCTCCGTGGAGATGGAGCCCCATTAACAGGTGGAGTGAAGCATACTTTTGACACTGAAGGCTCACTGAGCCTCACTGTTATCCACTTGAGCAGATGAGGGGCCCACATGATATTTCAAAGGCCTTGTTGTTCGAGAAACGTCCAAGCGGAGCCCATAAATAGCCGCTCTCATAACAGTCGTTCAATTCAAACAACAAAAGCAATGGCTTCTGATTTGCTCGCTGCCTTCTCAGGCCTCCTCCGTTCATACCCTGAGACCCTCCTAGCCGCCGCTTGCTTCCTCCTCGCATTTCTCTACCACAAAGCAAGCCGGAAGCCGGCCGCGATACCGACCGACTGGCCGCTCATCGGCATGCTCCCCGCCCTCTTCTCGAACCTCGGCAACTTCCACGACTGGACCGCGGCCTACCTCCGAGAGTCCGGCTGCAGCTTCGAGTTCCGCGGCCCGTGGCTCATGGGCCTGGACTTCCTGGTCACTTGCGACCCGGCCATCGTGAACCATGTCTTCAACGTGAACTTCGCCAACTACCCGAAGGGCGAGGAGTTCGCCGAGATGTTCGACGTTCTCGGAGACGGCATCTTCAACGCCGACTACGAGCCGTGGAAGAGCCAGCGGAGGAGGGCCCACGTCGCGATGAGCAGCCCCAAGTTCCGGGCCTTCGTCGCGAGGTGCAGCCGCGAGAAGGTGGAGAGGGGGCTCGTTCCTCTGCTGAGCAAACTGGCTAGGCAAGGGGAAGCGATCGACTTGCATGACGTTTTTCTTAGGCTAACGTTCGACATGACCTGCAACTTGGTGTTCGGGGTCGATCCGGGCAGCTTGTCCGAGGGGCTCCCGACGATCCCGTTCGCCCGGGCGATGGACGATGCCATGGAGGCCCTCTTCTTCCGGCAAGTCACGCCGCCTTCCTTCTGGAAGCTGATGCGGCGGTTGAGGCTCGGCCAGGAGAAGAAACTGATGGAGGCGTGGCGGGTGATAGACCAATTCGTGGCGGAGAACATCGCGAGGAAGCAGGAGGCCAAGACCGGCAACGACGACTTGCTGGCCTGTTACATCGAAGAGTCGTCGAGGGAGGCCGGAGGCGGCCCGGTCGACGACAAGTTCCTCAGGGACACGGCCGTGAATCTCATGCTCGCGGGGAGAGACACCACCGGCGTGGCACTGGCATGGTTCTTCTGGCTCTTGGCCAAGAACCCGGGGGTGAAGTCGAAGATCATTGATGAACTCGAGGAGCATTCGGTTGAAAAGAAAGGGGGAGAGACTGCGGGCTTGGTGTACTTGCACGCGGCCTTGTGCGAGTCGTTGAGGCTGTACCCTTCGGTCCCCGCCGAGCACAAGGCCCCGGTGCACGCCGACGTGCTGCCGAGCGGCGCGAGGGCTAAACCAAACAGGAAGATCGTCTTCTCGCTGTACGCCATGGGGAGGATGGAGGGGGTTTGGGGGAAGGACTGCATGGAGTTCAGGCCGGAGAGGTGGATATCGGAGCGGGGGAGGCTGAGGCACGAGCCGTCCTACAAGTTCATGTCGTTCAACTGCGGCCCGAGGACTTGCTTGGGGAAGGAGATAGCCTTCACGCAGATGAAGACGGTGGCCGCCGCCATGATACGCAACTTCGACGTCGAGCTCGTGGAAGGCCACGTCGTCGTGCCGAAGCCTTCGATATTGCTTCACATGAAGAACGGACTGAAGGTGAGGGTCAAGGAGAGGCAGCAGCTGAGCTAGACGGTGAACAGTGGTGATTAAGGTAAATGTATCGCCGTAAACTGTACGTATAACGACGATCGACTGCATGTATTGTTAACATAAGCTTTGTGTGTATGAGATCTATGTGATGTACGAACCTTTGTGCATGATTTGATGACGATCGATTGCATGTACTTTCATTTCATCTAGAGAATTACTACATGCACCTCAAACTGAGGTGCACGTATTTGACAGTTTACCTTAAATAGAAAGAAGTTAGAAAAGAGAGATGAGGATTTGACAAACAAAATGATTTCTCTTTCTATTTTGAGTAAAAAGTCCCATCTCTACACCTCAAATGAGGTGTAGATAGTCCAGACCTTTCATCTATGTGAGATCGTCGTTCGGTTTATGTCATCAGATTTTTAATCTTTTCATCTGACGCTAAAATATTGATTGAATATTGTTCAAGGAGGAAGACTACATGCACCCCTAACATAGGGGTGCATGTAATTATTAGTGACTATAAAGGAAAAAAGCAAGTTAGAGAGGTTATGAGATGACAATAAGATGGGATATAATTTCTTTTTTAAGTATTCAATCATTATCTACACCCCTATGCATAGGGGTGTATTTAGCAATTCTCTTGTTCAAGATGGAAAAAACAAATCAAATCATATGTCAATTTCCCTCCTCTCTCTTTCTCCCACTTCTTTACCTATTTTGGCAAGAGAACGATCGGGGTAGGGAGGTGACGTTTTGCCTAAAAAAGAAAGCAAATGTAAGAGAGAGGGTGTGACTTGATTTTTTATTTGATTGTTTTTTGTTAAATTTGGAAGCATGTCTAGTCCTCACTGCACCGGGTTCCTGGTGTTTATAGCAACTCTCTTTTGGCAATTGTCATTTCACTGAACCTCAAAGAGGTGTAGATCTAATAGTCTCAGCCTTAATCTATATCTATATTGCAAACGGGAGAAATGTGGGACCCACGTTATCAAACATCTTTATCAGGGCCTGTTCTTTTGTGTTGAAGTGTGGAGTGTGTTGAAGTTGTGAATAGTGTTGGTAAAAGTGAGTATTGTGTTTTTTTGGGTGAAAGTGGATTGTGAATGTGGATGTTGGAATTTTTTCCGGGTCCCAAACAACTTTATTGTGTTTTTTGGTTGTGAATGTTGTTGTGAAAGTTGGATGTGGGGTCCACGAATTAAATATAATAATTGAATTAAATATTTTACTATAATTATTAAATAAATTAATTAATTAATAAAAAATTAAATGGTTACAAATTACGTGCAAGCGAACACTCGGAGGTGGGAATGTGGGCCCCGCTTTAATTAATTTGCTAATGTGGGCCCCGCTTTAATCAGAAAAAAGCAAAGATTCCCAGCAAGTTTCGCTGAGGGCCTGTTCTTTTGTGTTTAAATTTGGGTTGGTTGAAGTTGTGAATAGTGTTGGTGAAAGTGAGTATTGTGTTTTTTTGGGTGAAAGTGAGTTGTAAATTTGGATGTTGGAATTTTTTGTGGGTCCCACATAACTTTATTGTGTGTGTTTTGTGGCCACGTCAGCAACTTTCACTGTCAAAGAAGCCAACACAAAAGAACATGATGAGTGAAAGTGAGGATGAGAATGAGTGAATAGTAGGAGAAATAGTGGAATCTCCCACTTTCACACCCATTTAAACACAAAAGAACACGCCCTGAGAAACTCGGACGTGGGCCCCGCTAAGGCCGGTCGCGAACATAATCCCCGCAAAATGTGGGGATTGTGAGTGGAGGACTTGGTTGCTCTACATAGGCGAGAATCACACAGAACGAAACGAACAGGAATTTTTTTTGGCTGGATGGATCCGATGAATAGTACATAAATACTGATTTTTTTCTCACTTTCACCTCGAGATAAATACAAACGAACAAGCCCTCAGTGTCAGTGCATGCTTTCGTTAGTTCCGCCAATTATTTGTCATTGAGCTGCTACATCAACACAGTTGCATGGAATGGACTTCTAGTTACCCTCCTCGTTAATTCTTAATTGGTACCCATAACGGTGCTGATGTCTAAGTTTTTCGATAGCATGGCCCCACCCTTCTTCGTAATAAGGATTTAATATAAAAAGGATGACACCTGGTCTAATAGATCAGGTGCCAAGACATAAAAAGATGGAAAGTACGATTACCGCATGAGTTTGTACCTGTTATGTGGTCCACCTTTTTAGATCAGGCGGCACTTGATCTACATGAATCCCTCGTAATAATTATGAATGCCCTTGGATCCGCCTACTGAAATTTGTCACTGTGTTGCCTGAGGATACGATAACTCAAAATCCTCGAGCATACCAATCCACTCACCAGAAAATTCGCATAGCCGTCATCGCTATTGGCCTTCATACAACAAGTAGCAAAAATACAGAAAATGTCATCAAATGGAAGGAAAAAAAAAGAGCTCAGAGTATTACTTATTGAAACAGTAAACATTACACAATAGGCTTTTAATAACAAGATTAATAGGCATAAGAATAATCTTGGGGGAAATGAGGCTCGATCTAGTTGAAAATGCAATTATAGATAGATTATAATTAATAAATTTCAGAACGAAGTTAAGGACTAGAGATTATTTACTAAATATTACTAACAAGTGAAAGTAAAGCTCAGGAACTCCCAAGAATAGAAGAATAAATTTTAGAGCTTTTGCTCTCTTCTGAAAGGTTTCGTTAGCTCGAAATGAGGCCCCAAACATCCCTATTTATCTATCTAAACATGTCCTAATGTATCTAGATAACCTGCACAAACTTAAGTTTGAGCAATGCCCAATCTAAAATGAAATTAATGGGTGAAAGATTAGACAAGCCCATTTTTGTATATATCATATATATTGTCTTACAGAAGTCCTTAAAGCTGTGCTTCTTGCAGAGGTTGGCCTTAATTGACATGTTCCTCCATATAGCTTGAAGCTTAGAGTTCGCGATCAACTTTAGGCAATTTCGCACTCTATGCCGTTGGGTTACATCCATGCTTTAAATTATAGAAAATATGGACACCTGAAATGCAATTGTCAATTGTTAGCATTGAATTGCAAGTCATTGCATCAACATCATATGGTTAATGACGAGGACGATTGCATGTTCATATCGAGTTGACTTGGGGTATTAATGAGTAGGTATTCGAGTGTAGATTTGGGTTGGAAGAGGGTTCAAAGAGAAAGGATGAAGGAAGGTAATGGAGTAGAAGAGCTTTCCTCTCGAATTGAAGGCTTGGAAGAACGGTCCACCTCTCGAAAAAGGCCAACTATCATTATATCCCTTTAAATATGATCTTTTCCCCCAAAATCCACTTCTTTTTAACCTTAAAAATCCCATCTGTACCCTAAAATCCAAAAAAAAATATGATCTTTTCCCCAAAATCCACTCGCTTTTAACCTTAAAATCACATCTTCACCATAAAATCAAAAACCTATTTTAAGCCCTAAAATCCCATCTTGGTTCTAACAAATTGGTATCAGAGCGTAGATCATGACGACGACAAGAAAGATGAAAGCATTGAAAGAGAAATTTGAAAACAAGATGAGAGAGATCAAAAGAACGATGGAGGAACGACAAGCCATAGAGGAGTGAAATCAATTGGCGGAGGAGAGGCTTTCATTGATAGAGCTCTTGATGAAAGATGAATAGCCCTCCACTTAAGAAAGAGTCGACGAAGCCAGATCTAAACGAAGATGAGGTCAATGGCACAGATCCAGGAAAAAAGTCATCGCCATTAGACAAGGACAAGAGAAAAATCATGTCTTTTGATGAGAAGGTCCATCCGAAGGACGATCCAATCTGATCAACGATGACAACTATGACGCAGATCTAAGGTAAAAGACGCCACCTTTGAACACGAGAAGGTAGAAAGTCATCACCTTTGAGGAGGATCTGCATCCGGACAACGGATCACGCGCGTGGGGCTCAAATCTTCCCAAAAATTATGGAAAAAGACTGACAAAGCAGAAGGAGTACAAGGGAGAAACCCTAGCGGCCCGCTAAGCGAGAGAGGCAAGCCCTAGGTAGGACTCCTGGCAGGCCATCCAGTGGATACGACCCCGAACGGCCTTCCAGGGGACCAGGGGATGATGGGCCCTGGTTCGCAGACGGAGGCCATCATGAGCCTCTGTGATATCGCTTAGGACGCAGACGGCCCGGAGATAGCTCGGTCCTGGTCGCAATAGCTCGGATCGAAGCCTACTCATCCCGTAATCAGCTCGCCATGTGCCGAGTCATCTACCCGCGTCATTACACGTCAGCTGCTGCAGCTTTACTGTCGTCCGACGACTTCAGTGATGAGAGAACACCCGTAAACAGCGTGCAATTCACATAGCTCGAAGTATTTAACAATAATTTGCAGTAGACTAAACTGCTGTACGTGAGGGTTTGTTAACTAATTTCAATAGTGCAATGAGATTTTTCGCAACGGAGTGATAGCACAAGAGTTTTCAACAATTTGCCATATTGCTTATGCTACTTACACTCTAAATGCTTAAAGAGCTTAAATTCCTAATTTCTTATTGGCACGTGCATGAGACTGTTCTGAAGGGTCACATTTACGTATACAATACATAATCTAATTGCATATTCATGAACACATATCACATTGTGTCGTATACATGTATTCGTGTCTATACATACGGCCTGAGTTTAATAGGGGTTGATAGATGGTGCTTTCTATTCGTACCGTATATATCTTGAGTCATGACACCCCATCCAACCTCTGGTCGTGCAAGTCGGCGTCGAGCATCATTTTCCATTTAGCGTATGGCTCGGTGCTAGGCAAGCGAACGAGAATGCGATCGTATTTGGAAAGGGAAATTTGACAACGTCGGATCCAAAGTGGTTAGAAAATAATTGCAGTATATTTAATGAGTCCTTTCAAAAGCCAGTTGGGAGTTGGGGTCAACCCACAACCATCAAACCCATGGCTTGTATTTTATTGTTATTTAGCTTTTTGCTGGTAGGAACTAATATTTACGAGATGGATTTCTCTAACGCATATGTAAGTCGAGTTTGATTGGTTGACAACGTATGAGTTTGAGTGGTCGAATAACGTATATCTGGATTGATACGACTATTTTAGAGAAGCCCAAAAGCAAGCGGCACAAGTCCACACAAGGAGAAGAAGGCTCCCCAAAAGAGTTTTGGGCCGAGCGTCGAAGGCCCACGTGAAAGCCCTACGTCGGGTGACCCACGATCGGACGAGCGCCCGGTTAGCCCACGACTGCGGGAGTTAACCGCTCCCTAAAACGTGCACCCTTAATGGTCATTAAGGGACCCCATTAACTCGCCATGATGGCGCGTAAAGGCGCCCCGAGGGAAGCGATCATGGGGCGGAATAGGGGGGCACGAAGGCACGACGATCGTGGGAGAACCCCTATATATGGACGGCGGTGTGAACGAAGAAAGGGGCCGAATCCAAGGTATCGTAAAAACCAAGGTATTCCACTAAACGACCTTACTTTCGTCATTATCTTCCCTCCCATAGCTCGGTCCGAGGATTCGCGTACCGGCCTCATTGCGAGCCATACCAATCCCGTCGAGCACCAATCAGATTCGTTCTGACTTAGGCATCGGAGGGGACTTGGCCGGAACCAAGGTCCGGCCCCCCTGACGAGTCTCTTCGTCTATTCAGGAGAAAGTGGATTCGAGGCACTGAGGCTACCCCTCGGCGCGGAACTCTCCGAGACAAGATCCACACGACAGCGAGCCCGCTCGCCACTAGCAAGCTTCGCCGTCGACCGAGACCAAGTGATATTCAGGGCGCCGAGGCTACCCATTGGAACTTGATCAACCGAGGCTGAACGCTCAACTAGGTGCCGAGGCTTCCCCTCCACACCCCGCTGACCGAGGACCGACACTCCGCACAAAGTGCCCTCTCGACCTCGCTCCTCGTGCAACCCACGCTGAGAGAACGTGAGCTTGGCGTGACCAAGGGATCTAATCAACCCCTTGACCACGTTGACCGTCAAACCGTCGGTCAACGATCCTGTGGTGAGAAAACATCCGTAAACATCTGGCGCTGTCTGTGGGAACCGAACAAGCCCACGTCAAACCACCAGAATGGAACCAGTCTGCAACGGCTCGGGGCGCATGCCCCCCATCCATGAGGAGGGTGATTACATCCCTCCCGAGAACCAGTACAGACAAACCACCGAGGGGACAGGCGACTCCTGATCAGTAACCCAAGAGCAGCTCCATCTCTTTGCCTAGGAAACCAACGCCCACCTCCAAACGTTGGTCGCCACGATTCAATAGCTCGTCGGCAACCCATCCATCCAGGGAGATAGGACGGCAGGGGCCCACCAGCGGGGAGGGGACCGCCATCCTATACGATCCGCCGTGGTCACCGACCACGGGGATGGAGTAACCAACCCGGAACGGTGATTTACCATGTCGGGCTTCGTCCCAGTGCGATCCCCCCTCCCACCTCGCGTCGCGAGGGGAACGGGATGGGCCTCGAACAAGCTAAAGGCGAATCAGTTACCGCCTCGTCTCGGTGACCAGGCTCGACGAATCGGTGACCGACCGATGGCCGAGCCTCGGGGGACCGACCCCGCCGGAGCGAAAGTCCCCGTCGAGGAAGGCTGAATAAACGAGAGTACCGGAGAGAGAAGAGGAATGACCGTCGACCAACTCCCGTCCCCAGCTCGGCTGGGACTCGGGCAAGCACCCGGCATGACCGCGCCCGCTCACCACGACCGATCAACCACTGTGTGAGCACAGGAGGGCGTCCGGGGGGCGCCAGAGGCGACCGTTGTCCTCTATCCCGAATGATAACTGAGGCACGGGTACCCTCTAGATTCAAGGTGCCGACGTTGGAGAAGTATGACGGCACGGACGATCCAGAAGACTACGTGATGGACTATGAGGGGGTCATGACGTTCCAAGGGGCCGACGACACCCTACTCTAGAGGGTGTCGGCATGACCGCGCCCGCTCACCACGACCGATCAACCACTGTGTGAGCACAGGAGGGCGTCCGGGGGGCGCCAGAGGCGACCGTTGTCCTCTATCCCGAATGATAACTGAGGCACGGGTACCCTCTAGATTCAAGGTGCCGACGTTGGAGAAGTATGACGGCACGGACGATCCAGAAGACTACGTGATGGACTATGAGGGGGTCATGACGTTCCAAGGGGCCGACGACACCCTACTCTGCAGAGGCTTTTATTCCATCCTCCGGAGATTGGCCCGGAGTTGGTACCATAGTCTTCCCAACCGTTCCATTGACAGCTTCGAGGATCTCTCCCAGCAGTTCTTCAAACAATTCATGGCTGGGCGTCAGGTAAAACCGGACTCAGAACTCCTGTTCAATGTGGTGCAGGGTCCCGAAAACCCTGAGGCACTACATGTGTCGCTTCAACATGGGGCGACTGAACGTGGATGTCTAATGACTCCAGGTGAGTCTTCATCCGGATCTTCCAGCTAGCGCAGTTCGTTTCGTTGAATAGTGGTGGTCGTATGGTGTTACGCCTATTTGACCGAGACCCAAAAGACACGAGCCCAGGAGCCCGACTACTGGTCGAGAGCCCATCTGCATCCTCAAGCCCATTCTACAAAGGCCATATAAGGGATCTTCTCGAATGTCGATCCGACCCGGCCCCGATAACCCGCTGGTCACTCGCCCACTCCTGCGATAACCGCTCCCCCGGACGCGCGACCACTAAATGGCGGTAATGGGGAGGTGCTGGCATGGCGAAGAGAGCGGCGGCGAGGGAGCGGATTGATGAGGCACGATCGAGGGCAGGCGTGGGACATGGGCCAGAGGCAATCACGCTGGGAGCTCTATAAAAGGGCTAGGAAGACGACGAAGAAAGAGACCGCATCTCAGGTATCTAGAACCTAAGGTACTCCATCAACGACCTAGTTCCCCCATTTCATTTCCTTCCCACCCCGCTCGCACCGAGAGACGCCGTTCCGATCTCCTCACGAGTCGAACCGTCTCCGCCAGGCCTCCTCTTTCAGATCTCTGTCTGACTTAGGCATCGGAGGGGATTTGGCCGGAACCAAGGTCCGGCCCCCTGATGAGCGTTCTCACCTGCGCAGGAGGGCATCCGATCAACGGGCCGAGGCTTCCCCTCCGCCCCTCGCCGACCACGAAATCAGCTGGACGATTGAGGCTTCCCCTCGTCGTCCGACCGCCGAGGCCGAGCGCAACCCATCGATGCCGAGCGTCTCGACCCGGGCCGAGGCTTCCCCTCGCCCTTCACCGAACACGCATCTAACTGGACGACTGAGGCTACCCCTCGTCGTCCTGCCGTCGAGGCCGTGCTCGTCTGTCCGAGGCCGAGCGTCTCAACCAGGGCCGAGGCTTCCCCTCGCCCCATCTGCACCGATTTGAAGCCCCCGAGGGACCCAAGCGGGCCCCTTGACCACGTTGACCGGGTTCTCCGCGGTCAACGCTTTGTAGTGAGAAAACACTCTGAAACATCTGGCGCCGTCTGTGAGAACGAACTGTCCCACGAAGAAACAAACCACATCTGCGATGACGCGACCTCCCTCATCTCGGCGAAAGGAGAGCGGGGCCCTGACGCGGGGCGACAGGGCCCGCCATCGTTGGCAAGAATGGGCACGGGCCCGACGCGAGGAGGATCGTGAGGAAAGGGCCGGGAAGCCCTCCGCTTCCCCACCGGTCGGGAGACCGAGTGCGTCCGTAACGGCACGCAGCTCGGACGTGGCTTTGGTGATGTCAGTGGTCATAGACACTACCATGGTACGACGGCTGCTTGTCGACACCGGCAGCTCCTGCAACGTCCTCTTTATGTCAACCCTGGAAAAGATGGGGCGGCGGAAAGAAGACTTACGACCTCGCTCGGGTCCCGTGGTTGGATTCACGGGTCACTCCACCCCCATCATCGGCACGATCCATCTCCCGGTAACGCTCGGAGACGCACCGGACTCGGTGACCCTGGCGGTGGAATTCATCGTATTGGGGATCGGGTCGGAATACAATGGGATCATCGGCCGACCCCTACTCAACGCCGTCGACGCGGTAGTCTCGACCCTCCATCAGACTATCAAGTTCCGAACGCCGGGGGGGATGGGGCAAGTCGAAGGCGACGCGGGGAGACCGAGTACCTGCTATCAACTGGCGGAGGAAGGTCCCGAGGATCGTCTAGCCGACCGGATGGCCGCGCTCGACTTGAGGAGTGGGCCTAGGCCCGCCCCTGCGGAGGAGCAGGAGCAAATCCCGGTCACGGGCATCGAGGGCCGGTTCGTCTCGATCGGGAGAGGGCTGAGCCAGGACCTGAGGGATCAGCTGATCGAATGCCTGGAGGCGAACTTGGACATCTTTGCTTGGTCACCGGAAGACATGCCCGGCGTAGACCCCCAGGTGATCGTCCACTAGATCAACGCCGACCCCAACTTCAAGCCGGTTAGGCAGAAGAAGCGCAACCTGGGCAGCGAGAAGATGAAGGCAGCCTCCGAGGAAGTGGAGCGTCTCCTTGATGCCGGCTTCATACGAGAGGTCTGGTACCCGGAGTGGCTGCCGAACGTGGTGATGGTCAAGAAACCCAACGGGAAGTGGAGAATGTGCGTGGACTTCAGTGACCTCAACAAGGCCTGCCCCAAGGACAGCTACCCCCTGCCGCGCATCGACCACCTGGTGGACAACGCCTCGGGGTACGAGATGCTAAGCTTCATGGACGCTTACTCCGGATACAATCAAGTCCAGATGGACCCCCGGGACGAGGAGATGACAGCCTTCACGACGGACCGGGGAACTTACTGCTACAAGAAGATGCCCTTTGGCTTGAAGAACGCGGGGGCCACCTACCAGAGAATGGTCAACAAGGTTTTCAGCTCCCAGATCGGGAGGAACCTGGAAGTCTACGTCGACGACATGCTTGTCAAGTCAAGGCGACCGGAAGACCACATCGCCGACTTACGGGAGACCTTCGAGCGGTTGCGGCGACACCACATTCGGCTCAACCCCGCGAAGTGCACGTTCGGGGTAAGATCTGGCAAATTCTTGGGATTTATGATAACTAACCGTGGCATTGAAGCTAATCCCGACAAGATCGAGGCGCTGATCAACATGCGCGAGCCGACGACGATCAAAGAGCTACAGAGGCTGAACGGGCGCATCGCAGCCTTGGGGCGATTCCTTTCCAAATCAGCGGAAAGATCGCTCCCCTTTTTCAAGGTCCTAAGGAAAGCGATCGCGGAACCTCCAGACAATAGGAAGACGATACTTTGGGACGAAGACTGCTCCAGGGCGTTCGGAGACCTCAAAGAGTATCTCCGCAGCCCACCTCTCCTGTCCAAACCACGGGAAGGGGAGTCGCTGAGCCTTTACCTGGCGTGCGCGGAGGAAGCTGTGAGTTCGGTGCTGATCCGGGAGGACGGTGGGGTGCAATGGCCAGTATATTACACGAGCCGGATCTTGAAGGGGGCGGAAATGCGATACTCGCCCATGGAGAAACTGGGGTACGCCCTCGTCCTCTCAGCACGAAGGCCCCGACCCTATTTCCAGGCCCACACCATACTGATCCTGACCGACTCGCAACTGGAGCAGAACCTCAAGAGATTCGATCGAATGGGAAGGATGCTAAACTGGGGAGTGGAACTGAGCGAGTTCGACCTCCGATTCAAACCGCGCACGGCCATCAAAGGGCAGGCCCTAGCCGACTTCATCGCCGAGTGCACAACGGAAGGAAATGGCCCCCGGAGGAAGAAGGCCCGGCGACGGTAATTACTCAACCCCTGTCCTTTCTTTCGGCTGACCACTTTCAGCCAGGGGATCCAGGAGCGTGGATAGTCCATGTGGACGGATCGGCCACACAGTCAGGAGGCGGGGCTGGGATTGCAATCCGATCTCCGGAAGGGAACATTGTGGAATACGCGTTGCGGTTCGAGTTCCCAGCCACGAACAACGTGGCGGAATACGAAGCAGTGATCAACGGCCTGAGGCTGGCCCTGGAGCTCGGGGCCGAGTCCGTCCGCCTCCTCAGCGACTCGAAGCTCATTGTCAACCAACTCTTGGGGAGTTACGAGGCACGGGAGGAGGCGATGCAGAGATATCTCCCTGTCGCCAGAGCGGCGATGTCCAAGTTCAAGGACGTGGAAGTCTTGCACCTCCCGCGATCAAAGAATGCGCGGGCAGATGCGTTGTCGAAGCTGGCCTCGTCCTCGCCAAAGGAACTGGGCCGCACCATCTACGTGGAGAACCTGCCGACCCCCAGCACGGAGGAGCACGAGGTGATGGCGATCGACCAAGAACCCACCTGGATGGACCCGATCATCCGGTACCTCACTCATGGAGAAGTGCCGACCGATGGGGACGAACGCCGAACCCTGGAGAGAAAGGCGCTCCGATACGTGATCCATGAAGGGACGCTCTACCGGAGACGCTGGACCAAGACGGACGTCCTCCCATACCTGAAGTGCATCGGACCGCAGGAAGCTGACTACGTCCTACGAGAGGTTCACGACGGGATCTGCGGGAATCACCATGGGGGCAAGATAGTCGCGCAGAAGATCTTGAGGCAGGGATACTACTGGCCGACCCTGGCCCAAGATGCAACAAGCTACGTCCAGAAATGCCAAGAATGCCAGAGGTATGCCCACCACATCTCGACTCCTCCGTCAGAGCTCATCCCTATCGTGAGCCCCATCCCCTTTACGAAATGGGGGCTCGACATCCTCGGACCATTTAAACCAGGACGAGGGCAGCGGAAGCACCTGATCGTGGCGGTGGACTACTTCACCAAGTGGATCGAGGCCGAACCGTTGGCCACCATCACGTGGAAGAAAGCGAAAAGCTTCGTATGGAATTCCATCATCTCCCGATTCGGAGTGCCACGGGCCATCGTCACAGACAATGGGAAGCAGTTCGACTCCGCGGGGTTTAAAGATTTTTGCGAGGAATGGGGAATCAAGCTCCTCTTCGCCTCAGTAGCGCACCCCCAGACCAACGGGATGGCAGAAGCGGCCAACAAGTGCATCATAGAGCCCCTCCGGAAGAAAGTGAAAGACGCCGAAGGGAACTGGCCAGAAGAGCTCCCCGGGATACTCTGGTCATACCGGACGACCCACAAGGAGGCTACTGGCGTGACCCCGTTCATGCTCACCTACGGGGCCGAGGCGGTGGTGCCGGTCGAATTGGGTGAAGAATCTCTCCGCCTCAAATACTTTGACGAAGACCGGAACTCGCAGGGCCTGGGGCTCAATCTGGAGCTCCTCGACGAGCGACGGGAGCAGGCACTGGCCACCATCGTCCGCCAGAAGCAGAAGGTGGCCCGATACTACAACGCTCGGGTGCGGGGGAGAAGCTTCCACCTTGGGGACCTGGTCCTCCGGAAAGCGGGCTTCAACACTGATACCGCTCGCAAAGGGAAGCTCGCGGCTAGATGGGAGGGACCCTACAAAGTCGTCGAGGTCCTCGGACCCGCAGCCTACCGACTAGCCGACATGGAGGGGAGGATTCTCTCTCACACTTGGAATGCGGAACATTTGCGCAAGTACTTTCAATAAATGTATCATTTCCTATGAAATAAATTTATTTTGAATTCATTCCTTTCCAGATAAAGCAAAAAGATATATAGAGAGGCGCACGAAGAGGCCGAGGGGCATTCCCCTCCCTCATTTTTCTCCGGGGGCACCAGCGGGGCCACAGGCTGGCAGCACGCTAGGGTCTCCCCCCCACTCCGTTCGACGGTAGGGTACACCCGAAGATCCTCGAAGTTGACCCCCGAGAGTGGGAACTTCTTTTGGATCTCGGACTGGCACCGGGCGAAGCCCTTCTCGTACGCCTTCGATAAGACGGTCTCCACAAAGGAGGTGGCATACTCCGCCACGGCATCCTGAGCGATCCGGGCCGGATCCACCTCCTCGAGCCCACGCATCCGAGCCTCTAAGGTCTCGATCTGGCGTTGGTGCTCCGCCCTCTCCTTCTCAATCTCCCGGGATTTCTCGCCAAGTTGGGCTGCAAGGGCCCTCGCCTGCTCCTCCGCCGCTTCCAGACGATCAGAGAGCTCCAAGGCTTCGGAGGCAGCAGCAGGGCTGGGGATCTGCTCGGCTCCTCCAGACGTGTCGGCACCTTTCAAAAGAGAAGCGAGCCGCGCCTCGGCCTCCGACTTCGCAGCCAGAGCCAAGGCTCTCTCCCGGTCCGCCACCTCCAAGGCAGAGGACAGCTCAGTTACGCGGGAGTCCAGGGACTGGACCCGCGCTTCCTCCAACTGACAGGCCTCCTCCTCCCCGCCGGGGGCCTCAGGGCCCCGCCCGGCATCGGATTTGGCTTTGGGAAGAACCGTGAATTGGCGCCTCATCGAGAGGCCCACCGAGGACAACTGCACCAAGACAACGAAGGTAAGACAGCAAGAGCAGCAGGAGGATAAGCGGAAACACGCTACCTGTTGACCAGCCTGGATCACGAAGGTGGCCAAACAGTCACCTCTGACTCCGTCCAACACCACCTGATCGGGAGGGAGACAGCAGTTCTCGGCCACTCGAGCGGCGGCTCCGCGGCTCGAGAACACCGATTCCTTCTCCCCCACTGGGAAGTGCAGACGAAGAAGACCCTCCCCTGACGAAGGGAACTCGCCAGGAGCAGAACGAAACGCGCCAAGATACCGACTGTAGGCATCAGGGAGAGAGCCGTCCGGGAGAGGTGAAGGGCCGGCCCACGGCCAGGCAACCTCAACGGGGGCGGGATGAGGTCGATCAGCAGTCGGCTGGACATCGACCCCCTCGACCCCCTCACGGACCCTCTTGGAAGACCCCAGCAAGGGGAGAGAGGGAGACGACACCTTCTTCCGTTTTGAGCCTCCGGTCGCGGTCACAACCCGCTGCTTCTTCCGGACCTCCAACACATGATCCCTCCTGCGCGGATCCGGGTTTGGGACCTGCACGAGAGCACTGGCAGGAGAAGGACCGAGAGGGAGCCCACCTGCACTCAAAGGAGAGATGAGAGACCGAGTAGAGCCCAGGCGACCTCGAATGGCGAACACTCGGGGAAACTTACCTAGGGGCCACACCGTCTTGCGCAAGTTGTGGTCGCTAAAGAGGACATCGATCGAACGCTCCCTCGCAGGAATCGCCAGCATGTCCTTCGCCGTCTGCTGCTCAGCGACCGTCGGCTCACCCAGATCAAGGATGACTGCACTGGCCGCCCCCCACCGAACCGGGAAGGGTACACTCGAAGGGAATGTGACAAACACGTATTCCCCCTTCCAGCGTTTCAGGGAGCTCGGCAACCCCAGCACCAGGGACATCTTCGGGCGGGCGCTGATGTAAATCCACGCCCCCGATTGGTGGTGGCTCAGGCGGTAGAACTGGGCAAAGAAGCGAAGAGAGGGCGCCACACCCTTCAGCATGCAGACAACAACGAACCCGACGAGGAGCCCGACGGCGTTGGGACAGAATTGACACAGGCACACATTGTGGGCCTGAAGGAACTCAACGATAAAAGGATGGAGCGGGAAACGAAGCCCGAAGCGGAAGCACTTCTCATATATTCCGACCTCGTTGGGGCCAGGAAAGCAGATCCGCTCGTCAGCCCCAGGGGCACGAGCCGAGTAAGGCGGAAGCAGGTAGGCGGAGCGCATGCTCCCGATGGCGGTGGCGCAGATCGACGAAGGCCACGCCAAGACCTCTGAGGGCACCCCTGAAAGATCATCCCCGTGCTGACTGATCGCCGAAGGAGTGCCACCCGCCAGACCTGGAGCTGCGTCGCGCTCCGACCGAACCGAACCTGTGGCAGAGGAAGACGACATGAGGCAGAGCTCAGACAGAATAAGGATCAGCGCAAAGAAGAAAACGACGGGATGGCTCACGAACCCCTCGGCTTCTCTACTAAAGATGACCCCGCGAGCGGTGGGGATAAGCTTGCAGCTACACGTGGCAACATCTGAAGGCCGACGGCGCTTCGGAACCCGCGCCTTAAAAACATCGAACGGGCCAACTCATGATGACGACTAATAAATGAGTCGGCATCGACTGGCGAGCTTGTCAAAATCGGCAGAAGTCACATCGGCCGAGCCGAACCGGCCGAGGCCGATCAACCCGACCGATGGGGGCAATTGTTACGCCTATTTGACCGAGACCCAAAAGACACGAGCCCAGGAGCCCGACTACTGGTCGAGAGCCCATCTGCATCCTCAAGCCCATTCTACAAAGGCCCTATAAGGGATCTTCTCGAATGTCGATCCGACCCGGCCCCGATAACCCGCTGGTCACTCGCCCACTCCTGCGATAACCGCTCCCCCGGACGCGCGACCACTAAATGGCGGTAATGGGGAGGTGCTGGCATGGCGAAGAGAGCGGCGGCGAGGGAGCGGATTGATGAGGCACGATCGAGGGCGGGCGTGGGACGTGGGCCAGAGGCAATCACGCTGGGAGCTCTATAAAAGGGCTAGGAAGACGACGAAGAAAGAGACCGCATCTCAGGTATCTAGAACCTAAGGTACTCCATCAATGACCTAGTTCCCCCATTTCATTTCCTTCCCCCCCCCCCCCCCCGCTCGCGCCGAGAGACGCCGTTCCGATCTCCTCACGAGTCGAACCGTCTCCGCCGGGCCTCCTCTTTCAGATCTCTGTCTGACTTAGGCATCGGAGGGGATTTGGCCGGAACCAAGGTCCGGCCCCCTGATGAGCGTTCTCACCTGCGCAGGAGGGCATCCGATCAACGGGCCGAGGCTTCCCCTTCGCCCCTCGCCGACCACGAAATCAGCTGGACGATTGAGGCTTCCCCTCGTCGTCCGACCGCCGAGGCCGAGCGCAACCCATCGAGGCCGAGCGTCTCGACCCGGGCCGAGGCTTCCCCTCGCCCTTCACCGAACACGCATCTAACTGGACGACTGAGGCTACCCCTCGTCGTCCTGCCGCCGAGGCCGTGCTCGTCTGTCTGAGGCCGAGCGTCTCAACCAGGGCCGAGGCTTCCCCTCGCCCCATCTGCACCGATTTGAAGCCCCCGAGGGACCCAAGCGGGCCCCTTGACCACGTTGACCGGGTTATCCGCGGTCAACGCTTTGTAGTGAGAAAACACTCTGAAACATATGGTATTGAGTCCTTCAGAATGGAATGTTGTTGACGCCATCACTTTTATAGCCTTGCTCTGATACCAAGTGTTGGATCCTGTGGATGGCAAACAACATTAGAAGGGGGGTTGAATAGTGTTGTATAAAATAAACTTTTTCTTTCTTAATAGATTAGCACAATTCAAAGCCTTCTAATGTTGCCTAAGAAACCAAGTAGAGTGATCTACGCTTGGTTATTAATCAACTTAATTAATCTTCAAAATCAAATTAGAGATAAAACTCTTCTGGTAGTCAACTCCCTATGAACAGTAGTCGACTCCCAGAGGGAAATTAAGCACAGCTTAGTAAATGAAATACTTAATGAAGATATATAAGATTGTACAGAAGTATAAGAGAAAAGCAGATACAGAAATTGATCTTTGCAATATATATAAATGAGTTACAAGAATAATGCTCAACAAACAGATAAATAATCACAGAGAGTGCAAACGTAAACACAAGGATTTTTATCCTGGTTCCCCATAACCTTGGGTACATCCAGTCCCCGACCAATCCGGTACGAGATTTCCACTATCTGCCTTGGAAAATACACACACCTAACTTCACTTGTTAGGATTTTCCCACACACCTAGCCTTAACCAGGATTTCTGATTATAACACTGCAATATCTCAACACCTAGGCTTGTCTAGGGTTTCCGACACCCTCACAACAAAGGGCAAACACAAAATAAAACCGATATCCAACTCACCACAATGTTTGGTGGAGTTTGGATTTACACCCAAATTCTATAGCCAATAGTAATACACAATTATGTGTATTCGTGGCTTGATAGAATAAGATTTTAGATCATACAAAGATACGAATAAAGTCTTTGTGATCTAAATCAAATGTTTTTCAAAATCCTTTCAAAAATAAAATCAGAGAATAAAGAATATGGATTTTGAAAACAAATAGCCAAATAAAAAATTGATCTTCAGAAAATAATATCTCAAAGAAATACAAGATCAAGAATGTAAAGACAGATTTGGCTAAGAGAAAATGAGAGCTGAGATTTTGAGAACGTTTCGAACTTTTGCGCAATAGAGAATTTTGATTTCAAGTATTGTGTATTCTCTCAAAGAAATAGTCCTCTATTTATAGGTAAAAATTGAGAATTCAAAATTCAAATTCGTTTGACTTTTGCCCCGAGAATCATGGGAGCAATAAGTGAGATATATGTCAAAAGTCAGGTCAAACGTTGAATTTCAACAGCTGGTAGTCGACTCCCAAGGATTAGTAGTCGACTCCCAGTGTGTTTCAGGAGAAAATAATTCTCAGCTGGTAGTCGACTCCAACTCCATGGTAGTCGACTACTAGAGGAGTTTCTTCTGAGACACGGTTAGTAAAGTATGTAGTTAGCTCTAGGGTGTAATGGGTTTGCCAAGTTCTGAAATTCCAAAATGCTGTCAATGCCATAGTTTTCTACATGATCAAGTTTTACAAATCTTTCATGAAGAATAGTGATGTGTCCAGATCCACTATTTTCATATCATCATTTCATTGCGTTCCATATCATTTTCGCATCCAAGTCCCATATTTTACTACGATATCGCATTTCTGACGTTATATTTGAGTTTCGTAGTGCTTTATGAGTTTTCAGGGATTTTGAAGCGATTTGGGACCCCACTTGGGTAGGGACACATCCGACACGCCTGTGAGCTCATTGGAAAACCTATGCAGGAGTTCACCATATTTTTGGAGCCATGGGAGAAGAGAAGAGAGAGCAGGAGAAAGGAGAGAAGCTTCAGGGGTTTTCAGAAAATGTTTCCCAGATGACTCGACCGAGCAGAGCAGCTGCTCGGTTGAGCAGATGCAATTGAAGAGAATGGGCTGATACAGGAATCGCTCGGACCGAGCAATGCATCTGCTCGGTCGAGCAGATATTCATTCGAAAGCTGAAGCAATCCAATGCACGGCCCGAGCGACTATTCAGTGACCGAGTCAGCTTCTGCTCGGACCGAGCTGAGCTGACTCGGCACGTGCAGGCAGCGTGAGGATTTTGGAGATTTTCGATTCCCTGTCGTGCTCGATCGAGCAGTACAGCTGCTCGGTCCGAGCGACCGACCGAGCAATGCATTGCTCGACCGAGTCGCCCACTCGGTCGACAATGCCAGGGCCATTTTTGGAAATGTTGGTGATGCGGTTTGTGCGCGATCTGAGCAGTAAGTCGGGGAGATGGATGTCGATTGAAGGGCGATTCATTTTGGAGTTTTTTTTGAAGACGTTTTGGGGAGCGCAGCAGGAGATTTTTGTTTGTTAGTTTTAAATTAGATTTTTGAATACGTTTTGGATCGAAATTTGTGGATTGTTAATTTGGTTTTCCATTGTTCTTGTGCTTGGGAATCTGGAATTTTCTTCGGATCTATAAATTGAAATTCTTTTCTATCTCTCGTTGTAAGTCTTCTATTTCTATTCCATCGATTTGCTATGATGTTTTTGTCTCTAAAAGTTGTGTTTTTATTCTTGAATATTGCCATGTGAGAGTAGATCTTTCTAGGGTTGATGGGTTAGCCCTAATATCCTAGGGGGAAGACGTAGATCTGGGTCTCTACGTTGAATTAGGGATTTAGGGAAGTATTTCGGTCGATCATACCGAATCCCAAGATAACTCGTACTGAGATCATGCCCACGATCTATGGAATTGATGTGCTTAAGGAGTATCTTCGGGATTCGAATAGGGAAATCGGTGGATCCAACCAAGGCTCGTGACCATGCCCGGCTCGCGCCTTGAGGGGATCCATCGACGAACTATACCGCTACGTTGATGGCTACCGCCTTTGCGTCAACGAGAGCTACCGAAATACCTCACAATTCTAACCCACGAGAGTGGTACGAATTGGGAGATTAATCCCCTAACCCTAATGCAACGTAAGGATTCTATTCCAACATCGATCCCCGACGATCTTAGCGGTGATCCCTAATGCCCTAGTCCTTTTTATTAGTAAAACAACAACAACACCCCAATCGACTCCTTCAACCCGATAGCTCTCACTTCGAGATTTAGAAGTAAACTGAGAACTCATATACACTATCACCATCCCTATGGAATTGATATCATTTATACTACAACTTAACACCGTCCGCTTACGGATTGAGCCCGGAATTGAAACCTAGGGGCCATACCACGCCTGGCGATCGTGACACCGCCAGGTGGAATCTAGGTGTAGGGTTTGGGTGCGTTAAGTTTTTGGCGTCGTTGTCGGGGATGGTAATAGTGTTTATCTCAGTTTATTTTTATTTTTTTGAAGTTTGCTAGCACTCTAATCATTTCTCACCTTTCCACCCTTTTTATTCTCTTTCTATTTTTATGTCTTGCTACTAACGTCCCCCAGCTAGCGATTATTTCCTGACTATTCAGACATAATGGAGATGGTGATGCAAGTGCAGTGGACTTGTGAGTCTGACAGCGACTCAGAGGAGTTCAGTTTCTTTCCTTATCATTTACATGGCCTCCAAGACTCGCGCATGGACGAATCCATGATTGAATGCGCAGCCAGAGAACTGATTGATGCAGTTCGATTTATCGGCTCAGGAACCTATGTTGCAGGTAACGCAAATCAGCAATTAGTCATGGATCATATAGTGAACAAGGTTTCAGATGCAGGTACCATTGAAGGTGACATTCGCATAAGCTTCGAAGAGGACGTGATGCTCCTGCAGACCATTGAGGCTCCACCTGTTGATGCATACTGGAGAGAGACTCATCAATTGGAGCCATTGAACGATTCTCAGTTGTTGGGTATAATAGAGAGCGTAGTAGCTGATGTATGGGCCCATGGCCCAGTAGAATTCCCTACAAACGACCCGGTTACAGAGCTCTCGGTTTTTATTGCGAACGCTTTCTATAATGCAGACGCCCAGGATGGTGTCCCCGTCGCTGATGGAATCTATGTGCGGTACGAGGGAGACACACTACGCTTCTACGACGATAGCCTCCCACAGATTTCAGCATGTGAAGAATATGCCTATGAGGAGAACACAGATCCCGCACCATCGCGAAACTACATTGACCAGGAAAGTACTTCAAATTCTATGTTTGATAGTGGATACATACCTGAACACCTTGCCTCTGTTGACAGGTGTGCTACGGAAACGGAATCTGCAGACGTCTGCCATGATGCACCATCATCTCCATGCTCTTCCTATGATTCCGCCAACGAAGAGTTTCCACCTTCTGAACCAGGAATTGAGGACGCATCTTTCTCACAGGTGAGAGATGACGGGGGTACAACGCCCCCTCAGGTAGAACTAAAACCCCTCCCGACCAATTTGAAATATGCTTTCTTGGGGGGAAATTCCACATACCCTGTTATTGTGAATGCGGCCCTCACCGAGCCCCAGCTAGAAAGTCTCCTAAAAATCCTTAGATCCCACAGAAAAGTAATAGGGTACAACATCGCTGACCTGAAGGATATCAGCGAGACCATTTGTACCCATAGGATTCATCTAGAGGATAAGGACGCCACCTCCATTGAGCCTCAAAGGCGATTGAATCCCAACATGAAGGAGGTGGTGAAAAAGGAGGTCCTGAAGCTTTTAGATACTGACATTATTTATCCCATTTCTGATAGTAAATGAGTTAGCCCCGTGCAGGTTGTCCCTAAGAAAGGGGGCATGACAGTCGTTAAAAATGAAAAAAATGAGCTAATTTCCACTAGGACTGTCACCGGGTGGCGTATGTGTATCGACTATAGGAAACTAAATAAAGCCACCAGAAAAGACCATTATCCTCTACCCTTCATTAACCAAATGCTTGAGCGCTTAGTCAAGCACAAATACTTCTGTTACATAGATGGATACTCTGGATTCTTCCAAATCCCATTACATCGGGAAGACCAAGAAAGACGATATTCACATGTCCATACGACACATTCACCTATCAAAGAATGCAATTTGGGCTATGTAATGCACCGGCCACATTTCAAAGGTGCATGATGTCTATTTTCTCAGATTTCATCGAGAATATCATGGAGCTCTTCATGGACGATTTTTCTGTTTATGGTACCGAGTTTGATGTTTGCTTAGCTAATTTATCCAAGGTCCTGGAGCATTGCCATGACAACAATCTGACCTTGAATTGGGAAAAGTGTCATTTCATGGTGACAGAAGGGGTTGTGCTTGGCCATGTCATCACCTCTAAGGGAATTGAGGTTGATAAGGCCAAAGTCGAAGTTATTAAAAGTCTACCGCCACCCACTAATCTCAAAGGTATCCGTGGTTTTTTAGGGCACGCCAGTTTTTACCGGCGCTTTATAAAGGATTTTTCTAATATTGTTCACCCTCTCACGGAGCTCCTTGTCAAGGACGCTCCTTTTGTGTTTACTGACGCCTGTTTGTTAGCCTTTAACAGGTTAAAGGAAGCTCTCATTTCAGCCCCGATTATACAGCTGCCAGATTGGAATCTGCCGTTTGAGCTTATGTGTGACGCTAGTGACCAAGCCGTGGGAGTTGTTCTTGGCCAAAGAAAGGAATGAAAACTTCATGCTATATATTATGCTAGCAAGACCTTGGATGATGCTCAAAAGAACTACACCACTACAGAGAAGGAGCTGCTAGCCGTAGTTTATTCTATCGAGAAGTTCAGGTCATACCTCTTGGGGTACAAGGTGATTATCCACACGGATCACGCGACGTTGAAATACCTACTAAGCAAGAAAGATGCTAAACCACGTCTGATACGGTGGATCCTCCTACTCCAAGAATTTGATATTGAGATCAAGGATAAGAAGGGAGCAGAGAATATAGTAGCAGACCACTTGTCTCGGTTAATCCAAAAGCACGGAGATGACAGCTTGCCGATTGATGGCTCGTTCACCGGTGAACAATTATTTGTGGCGAATTCCTCCGAAGCCCCCTGGTACGCTGATATAGTGAATTACCTGGTGAGCGACATAATTCCACACGGGTTAGCGACCTATTCGAGGAGGAAGTTTCTACACGATGCCAAGAGTTACTTTTGGGATGACCCGTACCTATTCAGGACATGCGCCAACGGGATCATCAGGTGATGTATTCCAAAGGAAGAAGCAACCTCCATCATATCGCATTGCCACGATCAACCATGTGGTGGACACACAGCTGTCACCAAAACCACGGTAAAAATCCTCCAAAGTGGTTTCTACTGGCCCACTATATTCATGGATGCGAATGAATACATAAAGAAATGCGACAGATGCCAGAGGACAGGGAATATCATGAAGAAAAATGAAACGCCCCTTCACGACATCTTGGAGATAGAACTATTTGACTGCTGGGGCGTTGACTTCATGGGACCTTTTCCAGCGAGTAATGGCAATAAGTACATCTTGGTTGCCGTGATTATGTCTCGAAGTGGGTGGAAGCCATAGCCACCCCGACGAACGACGCGATGATAGTAGCCAAGTTTTTCAAGAATACCATCTTTCCTCACTTCGGAGTCCCTCGGACAATCATAATTGATGGGGGGAGTCATTTCATCGAGAGGAAGTTTGAGACGATGCTGAAAAAATATGGAGTTCATCACAAGGTTGCTCTTGCTTACCACCCTCAGACTAGTGGCCAAGTGGAGGTATCTGACAAGGAAATCAAAAGCATCCTGGAGAAGATAGTTAGTGCTTCAAGGAAGGATTGGTCACACAAATTAGGCGATGCCCTTTGGGCATATCACACCGCCTTTAAAACTCCCATCGGCACAACCCCCTACAGACTAGTGTATGGAAAAGCTTGCCATCTTCCGGTAGAGTTAGAGCACAGAGCATATTAGGCGATAAAGAAAATGAATTTTGACTACCAAAGTGTCTCCATGAGACGAGCCTTGCACAGCAATGAGTTGGACGAGATTCGGCGTCATGCTTATGAAAATGCGAAGATATATAAAGAGAGAACCAAGGCCTATCATGATAGAAACATCACGGTTGTTCGCCATGATTTCGGCGACCGGGTACTCCTCTATAATTCAAGATTACGCCTCTTCCTCGAAAAATTAAAGTCAAGGTGGTCCGGTCCTTACAAGATAGTAAGCTTATCCCCGGAAGGTGCCGTTGAGCTCAAAGGAAAGAACAGAAACTTCAAGGTAAATGGTCAGAGGATTAAACCTTACAGAGCTGGAGAACCTATAGGACAAGAGGAGACATACTTCCTCGAGGGATCCCCCGACGACAACTGATAAATCAAGGGGATTCAAACTCACGACTAAAAACGAGCGCTTATTGGGAGGCAACCCAATTTTTTAGATTTTGGATTTTCTTTTTTTTTTCAGTTTCTTATTTTTATTTCATATTTTAGAGATAAAATTATAAAACCGCAAAATTTGATGAATTTTTCCCTTGTACAAATTAGATATGAGAGGGGACACGCAGATCTACGTTTTGATCGGAGAGAAGATGGAGGAGAACAATAGATTTGGAGAGAAAAGCCAGAGGAAAAAAGAAACAAAAAGAAGACAGCTGACTCGACCGTGAAGCCATCCCGCTCGGTCGAGCAGCGCAGACACGGTAAAGGGGAGGAAAATCGTCATCTGCTCGTTCCGAGCAAGCATCGACAGCTCGGTCCGAGTTGGCATAAACTCGATCGAGCACTCTGCTGCTCGATCGAGTATTACATGCTTTTAAAAATATGGAGAAATCATCACGCTGCCTACACGGCCCGAGTGGTGTTGGTACGGTCCGAGTTGGCATAGACTCGATCGAGCACTCTGCTGCTCGATCAAGTTTTACAGGCTTTTGGAAATATGGAGAAATCATTACTCTGCCTACACGGCCCGAGTGGTGTTGGCACGGCCCGAGTGGCAGGCGACTCGACCGTGCAGCCTACTGCTCGGTCGAGTATGGCATGCTTTTAGAATTGTGAAAAAATGACGTTCTGTCTACACGGCCCGAGCGATATCAGCTCGGCCCGAGTGGTTTCTTGCCCGACAGAGTAACCTCCTGCTCGGCCGAGCAGACTAAAAGGAAGTATTCGAACTTTTATCCTCATTCATCTTACAACTCGCTCGACCGAGCAATAATATCGCTCGGCCCTAGCCGGCTGAAGTTACTCTCGGGGCCTAATTTTTCGGGTTCAAGCCGTGTTTTAAGCCCGCACTTACCCGTTAACCCCTCCCCTTAAACGTCTAACCCTAATCACTCCCGAGCAACCCCTTCGACTCGGCCCTGTCGATAACCCGAAGCCGCCTCCACCGCCCCTCCAGTTCGTTCGGTCGGTAACTTCCTCTCTCCACCCCTCTCCATCTCTCTCTCTCTCTCTCTCTCTCTCTCTCTCTCTCTCTCTCTCTCTCTCTCCCCCCGCCTTCTTCTCCCCACACCCCCGCATCCCCTCTCTGCCACTACTCACCTTCCCTCTCATCGCACCAGACATAACCCCCCCTCTGTCATCGTTACCAAGCGGTATAGCTCGGACCGAGCAGTTTAACTGCTCGGCCGAGCAGCCCCTCGCTCAACTCCCCGTTATCTTCATGTTTAAAATACTGATGTTTTTCCTGCCTATATTTCAGGTACGATTTGCATACGTCAGCACCCACTACAGGGACCAGCCTGGGGGGAGTTCTCTGTATTCGCCGCGCTCACAGTCGGCATATTCATTCCCCTTTTTACTTTGCATACTACCGCACTATCTTATACCGCTTGCAAAATGCCTCCACGCCATGCTAGACCCACCAACACAGGCACCTCTAACCCTAGGCCTACTGGGCGCAGCTGTTGTACACGCTCGCCCACTCAAACCAATACTGCCGGTGAGTTATCCACCACTTCCCCTGTGCCGCCCACCGCCCCACTCCCCCCTGAACCTCTTTATATCGGCGACGCAGAATATGACGTTTCCTTCCGTGATGCTGACCAATGTGACCAGTTCACCGCCATGCTCCTACTATTAGGTTATGGGGGCGTCATGACTCAACAGTCGGTCGAGCGTGACCTACCTTTTCTTCGGAGCCTCGTTCATCACTGGCGAACTGACCCACCTCACGAGTTCCAGCCATATCTTCCCCCACCTCCTGGTCTATAGCAGAGAGACCCATCACCACCCCCAGAGGGTGGTGCCTCTGCTTGATGTAGTCCATACCATTTTTGCCTCCCCCACTTTATATTGAGCACATCTGTCTGTTCGGGGTCCTGCACTTAGCCAGCTTGGGGGAGGAGCCACCTGTGCATTATATTTCATTTATCATCATATCATATTTTTAATTTCTTTTTGCACAGTTTTTATTTTATATTCCCCCACCCACCCCCACCCTATTTAGCATCATCTCCCGTCTACTAGCGTTTTCTCAGCAGAGAGGACACTGCTAGGTTTAGCTTGGAGGATGAGCGCTACCGCTTTATTTTTGATTTTTTCTTCTACATTTTCCTCCCTTATTTCAGTTTTTATTTTACATTTTCACCACTTTTCCACGTCGTTTTCTTTTTCTCATTCTGCATCATGTTTTTCTGGTTTTTGCCATGCATGCATCCCTTTTTCTTCTTTTTTCTATTTTCTCCGCCTTTTCCCTTTTTATACTAAGGATGGTCCGCATGATGATATATCTCATAGTCTTAGTAGTTATTCACGATGCTTGCTATCTGTTGACATGCTATTAGGATAATTTCAGTTTTGCTATCTATATGCGTGCATTTCTTTTGCTGATCTATTTGATTTAATGCTTGAAATGAATTGAAAATCAATTGCATGAATTAGTATCTAGTATGCTTTATGTTGGGTAATGCACCTAGGTTCACGCATCACTAGAACACTTGGAGCATCTGCTTTATTTCTTATTCACTTCTGTTTGCATGCCTGATATCTTTGTGCCTATTACTGCATGCTATTTCAGTATTCATCTAGATGATTGAAAATATCCATGCTATTATTGAGTTTAGTTAGAGTATTATTTTGTCAAACCGTTGTGCACCTCTTATGAGTGAACCGAGAGACATACTATTTTCCTTCTCCACATATCCATATATTTCTCCACATATCAGTTGGTTACACCCCCACAGCTATCTTTACCGCATCTCACTTCCCAAACCTAAAAAGAAAAAGTATAGCTTCTAAATGAAAAAAAAGAAAAAAAATGTATATATTCATATGTGAAAAAGAAAAGAAAATGAAAGAAAATGAATAAATATTGTTTTGTATCTTTTCATTAGAAGCTATCACTTATACTGGGAAGAAAAAGAAAATTTTCATATCATATTCCTAGATGCGACGCATCAAGCTAAGCTTGGGAGGGTAAACCAACTGATCACATGAGTGAGCATAATATTAGAGTGGAGACGGTGCATAACGAGGAGATTTAATAATACTTAAACTTTACGAAATGCTTTAGTCTTTGGTGATTTTTCACGAATCGAAACGAATAACTGAATAAGCATGACTTTTTCTATTCTCTATTGCATGCTGTGTGATTCCTATATGCTCCATGTGTATCTGTGATTGAAAAGTGCATTGTCAACTTGTTTACAATAGACTCTAGGGATTGCATGAGATTGATATGAATTGATAGCGTTATTTCGATAGATCCCTATCTTTTGCCTGTATTGCATGCTAGACATATGTTCTGTAAAACTAGAAATTGTCATTAGCATGTATTGTTATTATTCAGAGCATTGTGATATACCACTTAGGCTTGAGATCTGACCGAGCATCCTTAGCACCCTCCATTCATTCTCATTTCCCCATCTTCTTATTTTTATTTCTTATTTCTTTTGTTTTCCTCCCGGCGTACTTAGTATTCATCTTCCTCGAGGACGAGTAAGAGGTAAGCTTGGGGGATTTTGATGTGTCCATATTTTCCACTATTTTCATATCATTATTTCATTGCGTTCCATGCCATTTTCGCATCCAAATCCCATATTTTACTACGATATCGCGTTTCTAACGTTATATTCGAGTTTCATAGTGCTTTATGAGTTTTCAGGGATTTTGGAGCCATTTGGGACCCCACTTGGGCAGGGACACATCCGACATGCCTATGAGCGCATTGGCGAAGCTATGCAAGAGTTCACCATATTTTTGGAGCCATGGGAGAAGAAGAGAGAGAGCAGGAGAAAGGAGAGAAGCTTCAGGAGTTTTCAGAAAATGTTTCCAGATGACTCGACTGAGCAGAGCAGCTGTTCGGTCGAACAGATTCAATTGAAGAGAATGGGTTGATACAGGAATCGCTCGGACCGAGCAGTGCATCTGCTCGGTTGATCAGATATTCATTCCAAAAGCTGAAGCAATCTAGTGCACGGCCCGAGCGACTATTCAGCGACCGAGTCAGCTTCTGCTCTGACCGAGCTGAGCTGACTCGGCATGTGCAGGCATAGTGAAGATTTTGGAGATTTTCGATTCCATGTCGCGCTCGGTCGAGCAGTACAGCTGCTCGATCCGAGCGACCGACCGAGCAACGCATTGCTCGACTGAGTCACCCACTCGGTCGACAATGCCAGGGCCATTTTTGGAAATGTTGGTGATGCGGTTTGTGCATGATCTGAGCAGTAAGTCGGGGAGTTGGATGTCGATTGAAGGGCGATTCATTTTGGAGTTTTTTTGAAGACGTTTTAGGGAGCGCAGCAGGAGATTTTTGTTTGTTAGTTTTAAATTAGATTTTTAAATACGTTTTGGATCGAAATTTGTGGGTTGTTAATTTGGTTTTCCATCGTTCTTGTGCTTGGGAATCTGGAATTTTCTTCGGATCTATAAATTGCAAGTCTTATCAATCTCTCGCTGTAAGTCTTCTATTTCTATTCCATCGATTTGCTATGATGTTTTCGTCTCTAAAAGTTGTGTTTTTATTCTTGAATATTGCCATGTGTGAGTAGATCTTTCTAGGGTTGATGGGTTAGCCCTAAGATCCTAGGGGAAAGACGTAGATCTGGATCTTTACGTTGAATAAGGGATTTAGGGAAGTATTTCGGTCGATCACATCTAATCCCTAGATAACTTGTACTGAGATCATGCCCACAGTCTGTGGAATTGATGTGCTTAAGGGGTATCTTCGGGATTCGAATAGGGAAATCGGTGGATCCAACCAAGGCTCGTGACCATGTCCGGCTCGTGCCTTGAGGGGATCCATCGACAAACTATACCGCTACGTTGATGGCTACCGCCATTGCGTCAATGAGAGCTACCGAAATACCTCACAATTCTAACCCACAAGAGTGGTACGAATTGGGAGATTAATCCCCTAACCATAATGCAACGTAAGGATTCTATTCCAACGTCGATCCCCGACGATCTTAGCGATGATCCCTAATGCCCTAGTCCTTTTTATTAGTAAAACAACAACAACACCCCAATCGACTCCTTCAACTCGATAGATATCTCACTTCGAGATTTAGAAGTAAACTGAGAACTCATATACACTATCACCGTCCCTGTGGGATTCGATATCATTTATACTACAACTTGACACCGTCCGCTTGCGGATTGAGCCCGGAATTGAAACCTAGGGGCCATACCACGCCTGGCGATCGTGACACCGTCAGGTGGAATCTAGGTGTAGGTTTCGAGTGCGTCAAATAGGCTTTTTGGAAATTTTAACAAAGTGATCATAGGTAGTGGTTCTAAAGAGATAGGGCAAGATGATTTCTTTCTCAGAGATGGATTCAGTTGTGACCTTCCTCCTCTTTGAAGCCATTTTCTTGAAAGGCATCTAGATAGAGTAAAAATTACTTACACAACTAGATATGCAAGAATATATAAGAGCATCAACAAATAAGTGAAGTAAAAGTTGATGAGAAGAGATTTTACCTTGAGTAAACTTGAGAGGATGATGAAACCAAGTGATGGTAGAAGTTAAATAACCAAGAGTTCAAGTGCCAAAGAAAATTTTTCAAGAGGATGAAAGAATGGGTAGTCTGCTACCTTAGGGTTTTGACTATGGGGGTTTTTAACTAAGAGGTGAAAGGAGGTGAAGAATAGAGGCCATTGGATCAAGAGATGAGTGGTCGGGATCAAGTTTGGCTTATTAGGTTTAAGTTACCTTTGGATATGAACCCATTAACTCAATGGAAACCCAATAGGAGTTAGAAAAAACACAAAAATCAAACCCAGAAATCTGCACAGCATGCTGGTAGTCGACTCCCTTATGTAGGTAGTCGACTCCCTACTGGGCTGAGTCGTCTTCTCATCCCTAGGGGTTTTGGTCCAAGGCTGAGTGCGTTTCTGAACAAAAAGTGTTTTATAAATATAACACAAACATTTATAAAATATTTAAAAAAATTATTTAATTATTTAAACATGTTAAGCATATATTTTTGCAAAGTGATTAAAAAAACTTTTTGATGCTGGTCTGGTTATCAAGCGTTGAATCTTGTTTCTCCCCTTCGTTTCCTTAGAGTACATGAATGATGGACGTTTATGGTACTCTTTGCTTTTGAGTCCAGAGGGTTAGTCTCTAGGAAACCAAACCCAGTATGGTTTAGTTCCTTCATGAAAGATATATTTATAATTTTTACTTAAATGAACTTGCTGAACGAAGTTTGTAGCGTACCTTTTCTTTCTTTGATTGGACAAGTTCTTTGGTACCCAGCTTCTCAGAAAATTATTGTTAGAATGATGCATCCTAGAATGCTTAACCCGTTTCTTGGTATGAAGTGAATCATATCCGAGTCCGGTTTTGCTAGATGAGGCTTTTTGATTATCTATTAAACTATATAGCTTCCCTTTTCCTTTGTTGAAATTTTCAATAATTTTCATCGTAGCGTCGTATTTATCTTTTACAGATATGAGAAGATTATTGAAATTTTCAACTTTTTCATTTACGGAATGAATGTCTTCTTGCAAGGAATTATTCTTTTCTTTAAGAAGGCTATTCTCCTTGATAATTTCTTCTTTTTCTTTAGCATCCTTTTTAATATTCCTAAGTGTTCTTCTATGTTCTTTTATGAGCTTTTCATGCGTTTTGCATAGCTCTTTATATGATCCCCTATAATCCATGTCTTCATCATCACTTGATGACGAATCACTATCACTAGATGAATCATGATGCGAGCTTACCTTAGAAGATGTGGAAGCCATGAAGCATAAGTGTGCTGTTTCTCTTCTTTCATCATTGTTGTCTGTTGAGGATTCATTGGACGAGGAATTTTCACTCTGGTCGAAAGCTGCATAAGCTTCCTTCTTTGGTCGTCGGAATTTGTTTCTTCCAATGTTTCACTTTTCATTGCTTTCTCGGTTCTTCCCACGATCTCTGGAATCACGGTTGTTTCTTTCCAATGGACAGTCACTTTTGACGTGTCCTGGTTTATTGCAACCAAAGCAGATAATACCGTTAGTGGGTCTAAAAGAGAGTTTACCATACTTACTTGTGATGAACTCTTTAAAGTTCTTTGAGATGAAGGCAATATGGTCTTCTTTGTCCGTGTAGTCGGAATCTTCTTCTTGAGCTTTGAAAGCAAGATTCTTCTTCTTTGGTTTTTCTTCGATCTTCTTATCTTCTTCAAGTTCAATCTCATATGCCATGAGATTTCCCATTAGTTCTTCGATGGTAAGATACTTTACGTTATGAGCTTCTCTAATGAACGTTATATTTCCCTTCCATTCTGGTCGAAGAGATCTCAGTATTTTCATCACCTGCTCGTATTCAAAAAGTTTCTTTCCTAGTCATGCGAGCTCATTTGTAATGTTAGCAAACCGAGTATTCACATCGATGATACTCTCTCCTTCTTCCATTTTAAAAGATTCGAATTTAGAGTTTAAGACATTTATGCGAGATTCCTTTACCTTTTCAGTTCCCTCGTGACTTACCTGAATGTGTGCCATATTTGAAGTGCTATCTCGCATTGGGAAACTCGATTAAATTCATTTCCTGTTACAGCGTAAAATAGTGCATTCATTGCCTTTGCATTGAGATTTGCTATCTTCTTGTCGTCGGCTAACCACTTCCCAAATTCAACTTCGGTGGGTGCGATGTAGGAACTTTAGTGACGGTCCAAGCTTTGATGTATAATGACTCCAGGTGAGTCTTCATTCGGATCTTCCAGCTAGCGTAGTTCGTTCCGTTGAACAGTGGTGGTCGCATGGTATTGAGTACTTCAGAATGGAATGTTGTTGACGCCATCAATTTTATAGCCTTGCTCTGATACCAAGTGTTGGATCCTGTGGATGGAAAACAACACTAGAAGGAGGGTTGAATAGTGTTGTATAAAATAAACTTTTTCTTTATTAATAGATTAGCACAATTCAAAGCCTTCTAATGTTGCCTAAGAAACCAAGTAGAGTGATCTACGCTTGGTTCTTAATCAACTTAATTAATCTTCAAAATCAAATCAGAGATAAAACTCTTCTGGTAGTCGACTCCCTATGAACAGTAGTCGACTCTCAGAGGGAAATTAAGCACATCTCGGTAAATGAAATACTTAATGAAGATATATAAGATTATACAGAAGTATAAGAGAAAACCAGATACAGAAATTGATCTTTGCAATATATATAAATGAGTTACAAGAATAATACTCAACAAACAGATAAATAATCACAGAGAGTGCAAATGCAAACACAAGGATTTTTATCCTGGTTCTCCACAACCTTGGGTACGTCCAGTCCCCGACCAATCGAATACGAGATTTCCACTATCTGCCTTGGCAAATACACGCACCTAACTTCACTTGTTAAGGATTTTTCCACACACCTAGCCTTAACCAGGATTTCCGATTGCAACACTACAATATCTCAACATCTAGACTTGTCTAGGGTTTCTGACACCCTCACAACAAAGGGCAAACACAAAATAAAATCGATATCCAACTCACCACAATGTTTGGTGGAGTTTGGATTTACACCCAAATTCTATAGCCAATAGTAATAGACAATTATGTGTATTTGTGGCTTGATAGAATAAGATTTTAGATCACACAAAGATACGAATAAAGTCTTTGTGATCTAAATCAAATGTTTTTCAAAATCCTTTCAAAAATAAAAGCAGAGAATAAAGAATATGGATTTTGAAAACTAATAGCCAAATAAAAAATTGATCTTCAAAAAATAATATCTCAAAGAAATATAAGATCAAGAATGTAAAGACAGATTCGACTAAGAGAAAATGAGAGCTGAGATTTTGAGAACGTTTAAAACTTTTACGTAATAGAGAATTTTGATTTCAATTATTGAGTATTCTCTCAAAGAAATAGTCCTCTATTTATAGGTAAAAATTGAGAATTCAAAATTCAAATTCGTTTGACTTTTGCCCCGAGAATCATGAGAGCAATAAGTGAGATAGATGTCAAAAGTCAGGTCAAACGTTGAATTTCAACAGCTGGTAGTCGACTTCCTAGGATTCGTAGTCGACTCCCAGTGTGTTTCAGGAGAAAATAATTCTCAGCTGGTAGTCGACTCCCACTCCATGGTAGTCGACTCCCAGAGGAGTTTCTTCTGAGACACGGCAAGTAAAGCATGTAGTTAGCTCTAGGGTGTAATGGAGTTTCACTACCAAAATGCAAAGTGACTAGCAAAAGCTCTCAATAACTTTGAAAATGATTTTAAAACTATTTAAACCATTTAACTTCGAAATCATTTGTGTGTATGTGTGTGTTATCTATACTTTTGGCTTTAACATAACCCTAAGAAGGACACACTCACACACTGTAGACTAGGACACGTCTTCGGAAGCTTGATAAACTGATGATGGTGTAGATGTGAGCTTCTCTTGAGCTTCTGTTCCATTTGAGCTTTGAGCTTCATCATCGATCTAGCAACGTTCGTCCTTGTCTTTACTAAGTGAGCGTAGATTGTGCTTCTGCAGAGTATGTATAACGCTTTCCATTTGTCGCATGATCTGCACACTTAATAGTAGTGTAGTTAGTACACTAAGATTCATTTGGTGTGCTCATCATCAAATTCATTTTGGGTGAAATTCAATTTCCATCACATTACACTCCAAAAAAATTGTCCTGAATTACAGGGCAAGGGAGGGGGAGTGGAACAAGAAGGGAGATGCCACTTAGGGGCCCGGGGCCCTGGAGGAGGTGTCCTCTGGGACCTCACCTTGCTCGGATCGGGGAGGGTCTTCGGGGCCTGGCAGAGGTCGAAGAAGCGACTGCCTGATGCGCTCCTCGAACCTCTGGAAGGAGTCACAGAAGACTTCCACGATCCTGGGGCCAAGAGGTGCTCGTAGGTGCCAAAGGCGTCTCGGAGGGCCTCCATAATCCGTGGCCTCAGGACCCCCTCATAGCTCCTCTCCACTTCATCGACGAACCGGGTGGGATGCGCGGCCTGCACCTCGCGCAGGGCCCCAAGCTCATTCCAGAGATCGTCCCTCTGCCGACAGAATGCTTCTTCCGCCTCCTGGGCCGACTGCCGAGAATCGGCCAACGCCCTCTGCAGGTCCAACACCTCGGAGGCGAGCTCGTCCACCCGACGCCGAAGCTGTCGGGCATCCATGTGGGCTTCTTCAGCCGCCACCTCGGCTGCCCCAACCCTTTAGCGCTCCCGTGCCAAAGACTCCTCGAGGTTGGACGCCTGGGTCGCCCGGCGTTGCACCTCAACGGCCATCACAGCAGCCTGTAAAACGAAAGAGGTATGCCATGAGAATCACAAGGCAAGACGGAAAGCAACAGAGGGACCAACCTGCTGAAGCTGCCAGAGTAAAGAGTCTGTCAGTCGGTTGGAGGGAGCCCTCTCCAAGAGGAAGCGGTCCCTCGGAATTACGGAGCTCTGTGCCAGCTGAGTGGCACGGCTCGGTCAACAAAAACCGAGTCCCCAAGTGTAACCTCGGGGCCCGCCTAAAGGTTCAATAGGGCGCCCCGGCCCCGGCCAAGGACGGCTCGGCTGAGTTGGCAGGGGTGGCCACCTGGGCCAGAGGAAGGGTTTCACCCGAGGCGAGTGATGCCCCGGGAACCGTGGAAGGATGGACCTCCCCGGTCTTCATCTTCTTATTCTTCTCGCTGGGCCCCGCGGACTTCGGAGGGGAACGCTTCCGCCCAACGCCCCGACCACCCGGAGGCACGCGAGGCACCGAGCCGCCCCCCCCCCCC
Source organism: Scilla litardierei (assembly GCA_030789695.1). Classification (NCBI taxonomy): domain Eukaryota; kingdom Viridiplantae; phylum Streptophyta; class Magnoliopsida; order Asparagales; family Asparagaceae; genus Scilla; species Scilla litardierei. The sequence goes on from CM061132.1 coordinate 9,459,392, forward strand.
CCCCCCCGTTGCCTCCATCGGTACGGATAGGGCATGGAGGTTCGGCAGCCGTGGCCTCCGTCACGGGGGAATCCGCCACGATCGGGGCAAGTGGCACAGCCGCGACCGTCGGCTCCAGCCTTCCCACCGTCGGGTCGGCCTGGCGCACCTCCTCCCCCACTGTCCGACGAGGCGCCTGGCCCGAGGGGTTCCCTCGGCTTTTGCTCGATCTCCAGCGGATGAGCTCATCGACATTGCGGCTGAATTCTCGGCCCGCCATCTCAGCAGAAGGAAAGAAGATCAGGGTAAGCAAGAAGGAAAGTAGAAAGAAAAAGGAGCGCCTACCGGGGGACCACATGACGATCTTAAGAAGTAGGTCGTCCAGCAGAGGCCAGACCGACCTCTCCTCAAGGGGCAGAGACGACAAAAGCTGGACGGCGGCCTGATCGGCCTCGGAGAGGGTCAACGTCAAGTCATATTGACGTAGCCCTCCCCAACCTGTCGGGATCTCGACGTCCCTAGGAAAAACAACGAAAACAAAGCTCGAGCTCCAGTCCCCACCTAGCGGGGCAGACCGAGCAAACACTCCCTCCTCGCGCAGGCCCGGAGGTGCTACCACGACCCTCGGCCAACCGTCTGGACCCGGAAATAATGGAAGAGAAGGGGAAGGGACGGCTCCAAGATGTGGACGCGACAGATCATGATGAACCCAACCAACACCGCGATGGAGTACGGGGTCAGCTGGCACGGGGCCACCTTTAGGAACTCCATGGCCTGGATGATGAAGGGGTGAAGGGGGAAGCGGAGTCCAAGGCGAAACATCTCGACATAAATGCCGACCTCCCTGCTCCCCGGGAAACAAATTCTCTCATCGCTGAAAGGGACCCGGACGTCATACGGATGGCACAAGTACTTCTCCCAAATCTCCGAAGCCGACGAGAAGGGAACCGTAGACAACGATCTGAGGATCACCGGGGGAACGTCGAACCTTTCTGATGCCCGAGCCACATCATCACCGACAGGGTGCACAAAAAGCAAACCCTCTCCCTTGTCCTGAACGGGGCATGTCACCAAGGGGACACCAGGCCTCGAAGACGGGGGGTCACCAGACTCGGGCGTCGGAGGATCCCCGGACCCCGACGCGGAACCACCAATTCTAAGCGCAGCCATGAGACAAATGGAGTGGGGCAAAGGAAGGGGGAAGAAAGTTACCTTGGAAGGAATCCGAAGGAAGAAAGACGAAGGAGGGTTCGAGGAAGCTTGCAAGATCAGAATCAGGAAGAAAGGCGCAAAAGAATCGAAACGCGGAAGGCCGACGTATTTATATGGAAGGCAATCTCAGAATCAAAACTGTCCGAAGAGGAGCGCTGGCGACATCTGGAGGGCTGACGGTGCTTTGAATCCCGTACCCAGAGAGTTCAAACGGGCCGCGTCATGATGGCCTCCATTTAATGGATTGACCTCGACTGACACGTTTGTCAAAATCTGCCAGAGTCACATCGCTCGAACCGAACCGGCTAGATCCGATCGGCACGACCGATGGGGGTAATTGATACGACTATTTTAGAGAAGCCCAAAAGCAAGCGGCCCAAGCCCACACAAGGAGAATAAGGCTCCCCAAAAAGAGTTTTGGGCCGAGCGTCGAAGGCCCACGTGAAAGCCCTACGTCGGGTGACCCACGATCAGACGAGCGTCCGGTCAGCCCACGACTGTGGGAGTTAACCGCTCCCTAAAACGCGTCCCCTTAATGGTCATTAAGGGACCCCATAACTCGCCATGATGGAGCGTAAAGGCGCCCCGAGGGAGGCGATCATGGGGCGGAATAGGGGGGGCACGAAGGCACGACGATCGTGGGAGAACCCCTATATATGGACGGCGGTGTGAACGAAGAAATGGGCCGAATCCCAGGTATCGTAAAACCAAGGTATTCCACTGAACGACCTTACTTCCGCCATTATCTTCCCTCTCATAGCTCGGTCCGAGGATTCGCGTACCGGCCTCATTGTGAGCCGTACTGATCCCGTCGAGCATCCTTCAGATTCGTTCGGACTTAGGCATCGGAGAGGACTTGGCCGGAACCAAGGTCCGGCCCCCCTGACGAGTCTCTTCGTCTGTTCAGGAGGAAGTGAATTCGAGGCGCTGAGGCTATCCCTCAGCGCGAAACTCTCTGAGACAAGATCCGCACGACAGCGAGACTGCTCGCCACTAGCAAGCTTCGTCGTCGACCGAGACCAAGTGATATTCAGGGCACCGAGGCTACCCCTCAGCACTTGATCGAGGACCGACACTCCGCACGAAGTGCCCTCTCGACCTCGACTCCTCGTGCAACCCCCGCCGAGAGCACGCGAGCTTGGTGTGACCAAGAGATCTAATCGACCCCTTTACCACGTTGACCATCAAACCGTCAGTCAACGATCCTGTGGTGAGAAAACACCCGTAAACATCGATGTTTTTCTTTTTCTTCCTATTGTTTTTTTCGTTTTCTTGCATGCTCGGATTTTCACGGGGTCCCAGAAACTCCATCAATATTCTCATATTTTCTTGTTGACGGATGGATTCCGCCAAACTGAATGTGAAGCTGAAGTAGACTCCTCCGTTGAGATGAGCCCCTGGTGGAGTGAAGCCCTCGGTTAGAAGAATTCGTCTATGTAGCATACTTTTGCCACTGAAGGCTCACTGAGCCTCACTGTTATCCACTTGAGCAGATGAGGGGCCCACATGATATTTCAAAGGCCTTGTTGTTCGAGAAACGTCCAAGCGGAGCCCATAAATAGCCGCTCTCATAACAGTCGTTCAATTCAAACAACAAAAGCAATGGCTTCTGATTTGCTCGCTGCCTTCTCAGGCCTCCTCCGTTCATACCCAGAGACCCTCCTAGCCGCCGCTTGCTTCCTCCTCGCATTTCTCTACCACAAAGCAAGCCGGAAGCCGGCCGCGATACCGACCGACTGGCCGCTCATCGGCATGCTCCCCGCCCTCTTCTCGAACCTCGGCAACTTCCACGACTGGACCGCGGCCTACCTCCGAGAGTCCGGCTGCAGCTTCGAGTTCCGCGGCCCGTGGCTCATGGGCCTGGACTTCCTGGTCACTTGCGACCCGGCCATCGTGAACCATGTCTTCAACGTGAACTTCGCCAACTACCCGAAGGGCGAGGAGTTCGCCGAGATGTTCGACGTTCTCGGAGACGGCATCTTCAACGCCGATTACGAGCCGTGGAAGAGCCAGCGGAGGAGGGCCCACGTCGTGATGAGCAGCCCCAAGTTCCGGGCTTTCGTCGCAAGGTGCAGCCGCGACAAGGTGGAGAGGGGGTTCGTTCCTCTGCTGAGCAAACTGGCTCGGAAAGGGGAAGCGATCGACTTGCATGACGTTTTTCTTAGGCTAACGTTCGACATGACCTGCAACTTGGTGTTCGGGGTCGATCCGGGCAGCTTGTCCGAGGGGTTCCCGACGATCCCGTTCGCCCGGGCGATGGACGACGCCATGGAGGCCCTCTTCTTCCGGCAAGTCACGCCGCCCTCCTTCTGGAAGCTGATGCGGCGGTTGAAGCTCGGCCAGGAGAAGAAATTGATGGAGGCGTGGCGGGTGATAGACCAGTTCGTGGCGGAGAACATCGCGGGGAAGCAGGAGGCCAAGACCTGCAACGATGACTTGCTGGGTTGTTACATCGAAGAGTCGTCGAGGGAGCTGGGCGGAGGCGGCCCGATCGACGACAAGTTCCTCAGGGACACGGCCGTGAATCTCATGCTCGCGGGGAGAGACACCACCGGCGTGGCACTGGCGTGGTTCTTCTGGCTCTTGGCCAAGAACCCGGAGGTGAAGTCGAAGATCATTGATGAACTGGAGGAGCATTCGCTTGAAAAGAAAGGGGGAGAGACTGCGGGCTTGGTGTACTTGCACGCGGCCTTGTGCGAGTCGTTGAGGCTGTACCCTTTAGTCCCCGGCGAGCACAAGGCCCCGGTGCACGCCGACGTGCTGCCGAGCGGCGCGAGGGCCAAACCAAACAGGAAGATCGTCTTCTCGCTGTACTCGATGGGGAGGATGGAGGGGGTTTGGGGGAAGGACTGCATGGAGTTCAGGCCGGAGAGGTGGATATCGGAGCGGGGGAGGCTGAGGCACGAGCCGTCGTACAAGTTCATGTCGTTCAACTGCGGCCCGAGGACTTGCTTGGGGAAGGAGATAGCCTTCACGCAGATGAAGACGGTGGCCTCCGCCATGATACGCAACTTCGACGTCGAGCTCGTGGAAGGCCACGTCGTCGTGCCGAAGCCTTCGGTATTACTTCACATGAAGAACGGACTGAAGGTGAGGGTCAAGGAGAGGCAGCAGCTGAGCTAGACGGTGAACGGTGGAGATTAAGGCAAATGTTTCGCCGTAAACTGTATAACGTGTCAACGACGATCGATTGCATGTAGTTAACATAAGCTGTGTGTGTATGAGATCTATGTGATGTACCGTGTACGTACCTTTGTGCATGATTTAATGGCTACTTTCAGGCTATTTCGTTGTTCGTTTTATGTCATCAGATTTTTAATCTTTTCATCTGACGGTAACATATTGATCCTGTCGCGGAGCAAAACTCGCGTACAATGAATTTGTATTATGGGGAGTCAAGGGCACGATGGTTATTGTGATGAGGGGATTTGGGTATGCAATTTGACAGGTTATAGGTGTAGTGACAAGGCTGGGCGCACTATCAAGGCCGACCACGGAATCGATTCTACGGGGACTTTGCTTCACATCCGCACAACTGGGGGCAGGAGTTGAGCGCGACCTGTGGAGACGAGCTCGCCTGCACAAGGAGCAGCTTGTCAGAAAGGCCGGGTTGGGGTGCAACCCTTAGCCTCTCCGATACCTAAATCAGTAATAGGACTTAAAGCAGGGGCTAGGCACGCATGTCGGACTAAGAGTGAGTCCGCCGTACGTGACGAGCTATTGGTGGAAGAACAAAGATATGGACGACCTTTGCTCTTGTGTGTGAATAATAAGATTGAGAGTAAATTTGCCAACCCCTTCCCCGTTGGAGGCGAAGGGGTATTTATACCTGATGGAGGCGGTTACGTGAGGCTGACCTGGCGTGCTGACTCGACGTGCTGAGCTGGCCCAACTGTCAGCGGAAGCTTCGGACAAGGATGTCAGGATCAGGGGTGTCAGCCATGCTTTTGTCAGACGGTGCAACGGCCAGGGGCGCTTTTGTCAGGATGTCAGGGCCGAAAGCAACAAGTGTCAAGGGGCGCAGCGGCCATGGGGTGCTTTGTCAGATGGTCGGACGGCGGAAGTGTCAGTAGCGTCCTTGTACTAGATTGTTTGTCGTGTCCGATGTGCCAAAGAGTCGTCGGAGATCGTTCGAGGAGCGAGGACATCGACGGGTAGCTAAGTCGCTCCCGACCGAAGGCGAGCGGTCCAGTTGTTCGCCTTGCGCGCTATTCCTGGCGAGCCGGGGGGGAACGAGTGCGCGTCCAGCGGGGACCGTGGCGTTATGCGCCCCGGTGGAGGTGGAGTGCGCCCTTCCCTCAGTCATGTTGGACTTAAGGGTCGGCGGGCGCCCAGCGGGGACCGTGGCGGAGTGTGCCCCGGTCGAGGCGGAGTGCGCCCTTCCCTCAGTCGTGTCGGTCTTTAGGGTCGGCGGGCGCCCAGCGGGCCGGGGGAAATGAGCGAGCGGCCCACGAAGGGGGTGCGAGGTGCGTCCTGTCGATGGACTGGCTAGCCATTGTGAAGGAGGGGCGAGCTGGTAGGGTATTCGACGGACTGGAAGGGAAGATCGGACTATCACGAACTTTAAGACGTAACAATTGCCCTCGGCATTCGACTTCGAGGTGGAGGCCCGGCTCGGCTTGGATGACGTACCACCTCCCTCCCCTGAAAAAGGCAGTTTGGACTTCGTTCCAAGCTCGGGAGTGGCAGCGGTCTCGGAGTTCCCGCCCGGCTAGCCATTATTACAATTTGAAAGGGCGTGGAAAATCGAAGCGTCTCCACCGCTGAACATGTGACGCGTGGCTGAAGCGATTGTCACACCAGTCAAGGCATCAGTGAGGCTTAGATGGGCGTCGGGTGGCGGCGCTTCAACGGTTGGGATGGCTTGCAGCTCTATATAAGTATGAGGAGGAGGCATTCGATCGAGACTTTCTCCTGATCTCAGCTTCGCGCTTTCCAGTTTCCATTTATCGCCCGCCGACGTCGCCGTCGTTGCACTCGCCAGGGATTCGCTTCCAGTCGCCCCCGTAGCTCGGCTACTCTGCTAGGTATTTTCTTGATCTTCCGACCGATGGCTCCTAGTTTTGAGTTTGGTAGCGGTAGTGGAGTAGTAGATGAAGAGTCAGTGGAAGAGGAGAGGTAGTGGTGGATGCAGAGGCCTCAGAGAAGGAGGACGTGGCGCACTGACGTGCCGAGGGTGATTGAGGCTGTCCGTTGTAGGTCGGACAGGGTTAATGTTAAGGAGATCCGGGTGCGGTTCGTCTGTTCGCCCTGCGAAGTGCGGGTTCCTGGGGCCGAGGAGAGGGTATGTCGGCCCGGTGACGGTGAAGTTGGGGTTTACATTCGGTCCTTCGAGCTAGGGCTTTGCTTCCAAGTCCATCCATATCTCCTTCATCTTTTGAGTTTCTTGGAGCTTCCGATCTTCGCGTTGGCGCCCCGCTCCTGGGGTTTGCTAGTGGGGTTCATCGTCCTATGCCTCGCCAGCTCCCTGAGCCCGTCCCTGGCGCTGTTCCAGCATTTCTTCGTGGTACGGAAGAAGGGGATGTACTATTGCGTCTGTGCGATGAAGGGACGGGAGCTCATCATCGGGGTGCCAGTCGATGCAGGTAGGTGGATGGAGGAATTCGTCTTCATCGCGATGCCAGTCGATGCGGTGCTGGTGTCGAACTGGGGGGGCTTTGAACCCTCTGGTGAATGGGAGGGTGAAGCTAACGGGTGACGACCTGGTGAAGGCACGGATTTTGACGGAGCTATCCGAGGCGGACCGCCGTCTGGCGAGCTTGATCCAGGACGATCGGCTCGCCCAGGACTTCTGGCCCCAAGGTACTTTGAATCTGGCGAGCTCTTAGGTAGACTTACCATGATCTCTCTCTCCTTCGCAGGTAAAGACGCGATGCGTTCGCGAGAGGAAGTGCTGAGGGCGGCCGACGTGAGGGTGGCGAAGAAGACTGACCCTCTGGACAAAGTCAAGAGGGCTATGGGCAAGGAAGGGCCTGCGGAGGTGGCTGGCTGAAAACGAAGCGCCGACGTCCCGGTAGTGGGAGGGGCGGACAAGAAGCGACAGATATCCAAACAGGGTGCTCCCCCCAGCGAACTAAAGTGGACGCGCCGGAGGGTCCGTCCAACCCGGGAGCGGCTACCCTGGCCCCGAAGCGGGCTCCTACCACGGATAAGCCTCATAAGCACCCCCCCCCCCCCGCGTTCAGAAGTGGCCCTATGGGATTCCTATGCGTGAGATGGGAAGGAAAGCGCACCCGAGCTGCGAGAGGGCGCTGGCTCACTTCAAGTTGACGAGGGCCGAGGCTGAGGCCCTGCCGAGCGAGGATCTTCACCGGCCTGTCTACCGGGTGGGCAGGGAAGAGTATGTATTCAAGGATGCTAGGGTGGCGGCCCGGCTGGCGGAATACTGCATGCTGTCACGGGATCGTGAGTCCTTGACCAACGTGGTCTCGGAGCGATTGTACAATACCGCGATATGGCACACTATGCAGGTAGGTCAAACTCCGTACTTCGCCCTCAAAGTTTTCTAGCTTACATTCTGACTACGTCGGATCCTGTGGTAGGCGATGGCGGCAGCGGTAGCCTTGCAACGCCACACCCCGACGGCCGTGATCCAGGCTAACCTAGATAAGGCGAAGGTCGAGCTTCGTGAGGCACGGAGCCACTTGCGAGAGAGGGATACGGATCTGGATCGGGTCATTAGGCTCCGTGACCTGGAGGTGGCGCGGGCCAAGTTTTTAGAAGCACTGGGGGCTAGGCTTGCCTGTCAATTGGAGGAAGAGGAGGGCAGGGGGGGCCTTGCTCGCCCGTCAGCTTGAGGAAGAAAAGGGCAGGAGGGCCTGGCTCGCCTGGCAGCTTGAGGAAGAGAAGGGCAGTGGGGCCCGGCTCGCCCGTCGTCTTCGGGAGGAGGAGGGTAAGTGGGATGATATTCTGAAGAGGCACGCCGAGGCGACGGCCAGCAAGAAGCAGGTGATCGATGTTCAGCAGAACAAGACAACCGAGTTGAAGCAGGCGCTCGAATTGGAGAAGAAGGAGAAAGCTGTCTTGAGGAGGCTGCTGGAGGGGAAAGAGAAGGCCGATCAAAGCATGATTGAGGAGGCCGCCGTTCGCTACTACCAAGACGTGGAGCTCATCCCATTGCTGAAGGTGACGAGGGAGGCGGACGTCTTCAAGGGGATGGAGAAGATGAAGGCACGGCTGGCGAACCTGCATCCCGAGCTCAAGGCTGATTTCTCCAAACTGGACGTGCCCTTGGCGGTGGAGATAGAGGGTGAGGGTGAGCGTGAGGCGACAGAGTCGAGGCGCTCATAATGTAGGAAAATTTTGTACGACCGGTCATGGGCCAAGCCTGATCTCGCAGTGTATTGTAGGCGAGCCCTGTGTTGTAGAAATGTTGGATAAATGGAATATTCTTTTTTCCCTTGCTTGTTGTTCTCCTTGTTGGTTAAGGGGTCAGTGGTCTCTCCTAGGAATGAGTGATGAATGCCACCAACATTCCCCATAGGACGAGCGTTAGGCCGAGGAGTAGGGAAAAGTTGCGATGATGTCAGCCTGATTTTGCTCTAAGTGCGGCACTTAGACGAACTTGGGAGTGTGCTTTCGATTGTTGGCCGGACTTGCTGTGTAGAAGCTTGTCCCAGGTCATTTCGTCGATACTCCTAATGCCGAGCCGTTCGACTTAGCCCGGCTCGTTATTTCGGGCATTGTGATAGCGGCCGTGTAGTTCAAGCGTCGAGAAAAGGCAGGAATTTATTTCGAAAACCCTGCCCCCAAATCGCCGCCAAATCACAGCCATCACTTCGAATTAAAGGCGGGGCGGTTATCGAAGCGTCCCGCCCGTTCGTTGGGCGATGCGTGGGAGACACGACCGCGGATGTCAGGCAAAGCATCAGGCGGTCTAGATTGTCGACACGTGGCCAGGCTCGTGCGGCGAAGATTGGTAGCAGATTCCTATAAATAGGGGTGGGGTCACTGTGGAAGAATTTCTTGCTTTCGAATTTTCCAGAGCTCTTGTCTTTAACTGAGTCTGTCGCCTTCGTCGCCACCGAAGTCGTTGTTGGAGTTCATGTCGTCGAAGCCGCCGCAGTAGCCACCGTAGTGGGGAGTCAATAGGTATATTTCTTTTCTTTTCTTCGAGATGGTTTCATCTTCCTCAACCTCGTCATCGGGGTCGACGAGCAGCTCTACGGCCGATTCAGTGGAGGTGGTAGAGGGGGTGTCGCCGGGGGGTTAGGGCCGTGTTGGGACGGGGTCCTCGGTAGGAAGCGGGGACCCAAGGAAGGGGAAGGGGCCCCTAAGGTCGAGAGCGATACCACCTGCGAGGGCCCGCGTGACCGTGGCCGAGGCTGGTGGCGTGCCTGTCGAGATAACGAGTCAGAGGTCGGAGGCACGGACAGGCGTCGTCCCCAAGGTGCGCTCGAAGTATATCAGGCCGCCCTATGAGGTCTGCCTGCCGACCGCATCAGAACGTGTCTGCTTTGCGAAGGATGGCGAGCTCAGGATCTATGTGGCATGCTTCGATCAGGGTTTGCGGTTCCCCCTCCACCTGTTGTACCTCGAGATTTTGGACCTCCTCGGGCTGCCATTCTTCCAACTGATGTCGAACTTTGTTAGCGTGATAGTCGGGTTTCTCGTTCTTTACGCAAAGACCAATGTTAGTCCGACCATCCCTTTGTTCCGCCATTTCTTCACGGTCAAGAGGTTGAGATCGTACTATTATTTTTCGGCGAGGAAGAGTCACCCCCTCATCTGGGGTTTGCCGGGGAAGATCAAGGGATGGCGAAAATCGTACGTGTTTGTCTCCGTGCTTGCCGACCTGATGCTAAGGTCGGACTGGGGCATGCTCAACCCTGAGGCGAGGAAGGGAATCTGCCTGAACGAGGTTGAGGCGGAGCAGGCGACGTGGTTAGAGGCGGTACCCCCGGAGGGCAGGCAGTACGCCCGCCTCGCCAGGCCGGAGATGATAGCTCGACTCATTTGGCCCGAAGGTAGCCTTAGTAACGTGGCTCCCATTTCTACTTTGCTCACCCTGAACTCCTTCTCTTTTGCAGATCCGACGATGAGTCTCTCCTTCGAGGACCTAGAAAAGATGGCCGACGAGATAATGGCCGCAGAGCAAGGGGCCGACACGTAAGTCACTCCGCCGCCCGTTAAGGGCGATAAGAAGAGGTCAAGGCCGAGGGAGGGGAGAGGGTCCATGAAGGCCGAGGGGATCAGCGGGCGGAAGAAGAAGAAGATGGTGGAGAAGCCGACGTCGTCGAGGTGGGCGATGGGGGGTCTGTCGAGGGCGTCCGACACGTCGACGTCCCCCAGACCATCGACCTCGAGGCAGAGGAGACGGAGGGCGGTAGTCCGGCTAGCAGGGCGTCTCCCAGTGAGCGGGAGCACCAGAGGCGGGCCGCGTCATCGTCGGCTCCTAATCCGACCTTGGTCCCTCAGAGGGGCCCAGTAGGGTCGAGCTCGGGGGTCGGCTCGGCCGAAGAGGAACCGTGGCCTTATGGCTGCCCTCGGTATGCTCTGGAGAGGCCAGCCCACCCTAGCTACAAGGAGAAGCTGGCGATGTTTTGGTCGAAGAAGGCTGATGTCAAGAAGTTTCCGGTGGACGACCTCTTGAGGGCGACCTACCCGGTTGGAAAGGGTGAGTCGATCTTCGACGAGGTCGGCGTAGCAACGAGGATCGCCGAGAACAACCAGCTGCCCAGGGACATAGAATCCCTGGCGCACGTGGGCTCAAAGCAGGTAGGAGCCTCCGTAACGTGGCACCTTGCGCAAGTATATTGACGGACTATTCTGTGGGTGACTTGGCGTTTATTGTTGTCGCATCTTAACTCTCTTGGTCGGTCGTGCAGGCCACTGCTTCGATGGTCACCCTGCAACGTCGCACCTCGGCCCTCGTCAAGGCGGAGGTCGCGATAGCGAGAATGAAGGGGGAGCTCGACCGAGACAAAGCTAAGCATGCCAAGCTGAAGAAGTCGTATGCCAAGCAGCAGACATCGCTCGAGGAGTACGGGCTGCACGTGGTAGAGCTGGAGAAGCAGATTGCTGCCGGACTCTCCCGTCAGACTGAGCTGGAGGACGAGGCCGAGCAGGTCCGGATCAGGATGGGCGACCTGGAGTCGCGGGTGAAGGCAGCCGAGGAGGAGTTGTCAAGGAGGACGGAGGAACAGGTGCAGACCTTCGCTCCCCATCTCGCCCAAGACAAGATGAAGGTGCGGGAGTTAGGCTGGAGAGAGGGGCTAGAGAGGGGCCAAGAAGAAGGGTGGAAGGCGTGCCCCAGAGGATTACAGAAAGGGCTCGAGCTTTCCATCCTCTGCTCGAGGTTGATTTCGAGGCACTGGCGGCCTAAGAGTCGGAGGATGAGGATGAGGAAGCCCTGAAGTCGGCACGGAGGAGCCGAGAGCCGGAGATCAAGCATCGGGCAGCGCTTCACAGGGCGGTCCCGAAGATGGCGACCGGGCGGCCTCGTAGGAGCACTGTTAGGACTGTCGGGGCTTTTTTACTTCTCTTTTTGTAATGGTCCGGGGGGTCGAACTGGGGGGATCCATTTTGTAAGTTCGCCCCTCTATATTTGCAACAAACCTTGTTGTTTTTTGAATAGAATGCGAACTTTTTCTATACAATGTGCAAACTTTTATTGCCTCTGCATAATTCAAGTAAAATCAAATGAAAGTAAGACATATCGAGTCGCACTGGTAGGGGAGGGCGGGTGCGTAGCTTGGCCCATACCCTTCTCCGGTTTGGGTGGCGGAGCTCCGTAAGCTTGCCCCGTAGTTCGATAGGGATCGTAAAAAAGTTAGTTGTCATAGACCGAACCTAGTGACTCGCTTGCCTGGAAGGACTTTTGTGATTCTCTCGGGAGAGTGTTTTCATTAACTTTTACAAGATGTTTGATAAAGACTACAGTGATTGAGTAAGTGCGACGCGATCTGCGAACGTGCTGGGACGTCGTTCCACTTTACTGTAAACTGCATCAGGATGAGCGAGCTCATGTCTCCAGTGTGGCCTTCCTTCTTTACCATTGCTCGTTGCGTCCTATTTCACCTCCTCTATGATGAAGGGTTGCAAGGTCTCTCTCAGGGATCCCCGACTCGAATGGAAACCCTGGGAGAGGAGGAGAACGAGGCGGCGAAGGAGGTGTAGCCTTCTCGGGAGGTCGAGGAGTGGAAGACGGACTGTCGGGGGATAGGCCGGTGGAGGCTGGTATGCCCAGCGGGCTTTTGCCTTTCCCGCCGGCGGGGGTTGTTGCCGAGGGGGTGATGGAAGGGAGGGGCGGTCCGTCGTAGGTCCTCTAAGTCCCCTGGGGCAAGTTGTCCAAGGGAGGTCAAGGAGTGGAAGGCGGGGCGCCCTACGTGTAAGAGGAATAGCCCATCGACGATTCGTTTGTAAGAGGAATAGGCTATCGGAGAGGCGTGGTCCACTGTCGACCGGGGGCCTATCCCACGATCGGGCCACCGGGGGAATGCTTTTGAGAAGGGGGCGTCTGAAAGCGAATCCGACCCGGACATCCTAGGTGGGTAAGGAGAGATTGATTGTGGGGGGATCTCGTCCCTTTTCGACCTTCATGGGAGGCGGAATAGAGCTTACTCGCTCTTACATTCTTCCCCCATCCTTCAAGGGAATGGGGGGAGTATTTATAGATTGTGAGGGCTGATAGCACATGGCAGGCTTGTCAGGGTCACGCCATTCGAAACCGCTTTTGCCAGGTGGTGTCAGGCGAAGCATCAGCCTGTGCCTCTCGGGGGACGTGTCGTCATTAATGGCGGATTTCTCGAACGTCCTTTTGTAGCGACACGTCGCATCAGGGGCATGCTTCATCGGGACTGTGCATTGACCGAAGGTTCTAGCCCTGCGGAGGCCTACCCCGGTCTGCGTGCCCTTGTCCTTTTCCCTCGTTCGGGTTGCGGGGCCCCCTGGGTCTCTGTTCGAGGGGGGAGTGAGCGTTTAGCTCGGCCCGTCCCCCTTTTCTCCAGGTTGGGTGGCAAAGCTTGTTAGGCTTGCCCCGGAGTCTTTACTTGAGGGGGAGAACGAGCGCTTAGCTCGGCCCGTGCCCTTCTCTGGTTTGGGTGGCGAGGACAGATCATGCCCCGGAGTCTTCGTAGGGGGGAGGGAGCTGTAGCTCGGCACGTGCCCTTTTTCTCCAGTTTGGGTGGCGAAGCTTATTAGGCTTGCCCCGGAGTCTTTACTTGAAGGGGGAGCGAGCGCGTAGCTCGGCCCTTGCCCTTCTCCGGTTTGGGTGGCGAGGACGGATCTTGCACCGGAGTCTTCGTAGGGGGGAGCCGTAGCTAGGCCCGTGCCCTTTTTCTCCAGTTTGGGTGGCGAAGCTTATTAGGCTTGCCCCGGAGTCTTTACTTGAGGGGGGAACGAGCGCATAGCTCGGCCCATGCCCTTCTCCAGTTTGGGTGGCGAGGACGGATCCTGCCCCGGAGTCTTCAAAGCTGGGAGGGAGCCGTAGCTCGGCCCGTGCCCTTTTTCTCCAGTTTGGTTGGCGAAGCTTGTTAGGCTTGCCTCGGAGTCTTTACTTGAGGGGCGAGCGAGCGCGTAGCTCGGCCCGTGCCCTTCTCCAATTTGGATGGTGAGGACGGATCCTGCCCCAGAGTCTTTGTAGGGAGAGGGAGCCGTAGCTCGGCTCGTGCCCTTTTTCTCCAGTTTGGGTGGCGAAGCTTGTTAGGCTTGACCCGGAGTCTTTACTTGAGAGGGGGAGCGAACGCGTAACTCGGCCCGTGCCCTTCTCCGGTTTGGGTGGCGAGGACGGATCCTGCCCCGGAGTCTTCGTAGGGGGAGGGAGCTGTAGCTCGGCCTGTGCCCTTTTTCTCTAGTTTGGGTGGCGAAGCTTGTTAGGCTTGCACCGGAGTCTTTACTTAACGGGGGAGCGAGCGTGTAGCTCGGCCCGTGTCCTTCTCTGGTTTGGGTGGTGAGGACGGATCATGTCCCGGAGTCTTCGTAGGGGGGAGGGAGCCGTAGCTCGGCCCATGCCCTTTTTCTCCAGTTTGGGTGGCGAAGCTTGTTAGGCTTGCCCCGGAGTCTTTACTTGAGGGGGGAGCGAGCGCGTAGCTTGGCCCGTTCCCTTCTCTGGTTTGGATGCCGAGGACGGATCCTGCCCCGAAGTCTTCGTAGGGGGGAGGGAGCCGTAGCTCGGCCCGTGCCCTTTTCTCCAGTTTGGGTGGCGAAGCTTGTTAGGCTTGCCCTGGAGTCTTTACTTGAGGGGGGAGCGAGCGCGTAGCTCGGCCCGTGCCCTTCTCCGGTTTGGGTGGTGAGGACGGATCATGCCCCGGAATCTTGTGCATTAAACTGAAATTTTCAAGTGGAGACGGCAAGATTTGAAAATGTGCAGAAAAGAAAGTAGTTTATTAAAGACTCGCGATTACTGATAGTATTTTAGTGGGTGTTCTGCATTCTACGGGTGAGCCAGTTCGCCTCCGTCCAGGGTTGCTAGGATATACGTGGCCAGCCCGACGATGTCGACGATCTTGTAGGGCCCCTCCCATTTCGCAGCCAGCTTCCCTCGGCAGGCGGTCTCGGGCTTGAAGGTGGCATCTCTGAGGATGAAGTCGCCGATCCTGAAGCTTCGCTTCTTGATCCGGGAGTTGTAGTGTCGGGCCATCCTTTGGCTGTGTCGGATGAGGTTCGTCAGTGCCCGATCTCTCACCTCGTCGACGAGCTCGAGGCTGAGGCCGAGGCCCTCCACATTGATATCTTTGTTGAAGTACCGAAGCCGAAGGGTTTCCTCCCCGACCTCCACGGGAATGATTGCTTCCGATCCAAATGCCAGCATGAAGGGGCATTCCCCGGTCGCAGCTTTGCGGGTAGTACGATACGACTAGAGAATGCCCGGCAGCTCGTCAACCCACGTTCCGAGGGCGTCATCGGCCTACTTCTTCAGGGGGCCCAATATACATTTGTTTGCTGCCTCCGCCATCCCATTGCACTGAGGGTGGGCGACGGATGCGAAATGAAGCTTGATCCCCCACCCGGAACAAAAATCTCGGAAGCCCTCGCAGTCAAACTGCCTTCCGTTATCCGTATCTATGGAACGGGGTATCCCAACGCGGCAGATCACAGACTTCCAAATGAAGCCCTTCATGTACGTCCACGCGATGCGCGCCAGAGGTTCGGCCTCGACCCATTTGGTGAAGTAGTCCACAGCGATGACCAGGTACTTCCTCCCCCGGAGGCCTTCGGGAAGGGTCCGAGGATGTCAAGCCCCCACTTGGCGAACGGAATCGGGCTCAGGATAGGCACCAGGTTGGCCGGAGGCGTCGCCGTGTGTCTGCCAAACTTCTGGCATGCCTCGCACTTCTTGACGTATTGGGCCGCGTCGTGAATCATGGTTGGTCAGTAGTACCCATGACGCACTATCTTGTGGGCGATAGTGTGCCCACCATAGTGGTTTCCGCAGAAACCCTCGTGCACTTCGCGGATGACTTGTTCTGCTTGCTCCGGCCCCAAACACTTTAAGTAAGGCAGGACGTCGAAGCTTTCCTGGCGCCGACGGTATAGCACCCCGTCGAAGAGCACGAACGACAAGGCCCGCCTCTCGATCTTCTTGGCCTGCAACCGCTCCTCGGCAGGGCCACCATCTCCAAGTACTTCATTATTGGGCTCATCCACATTGTCATCTGGCCGACACACATTAATTCTTCTTCTTCAATGGTGAGCGTCAGCAGATTCTCAACGTAGATCGCCTTCCCGATCTCGGCCGGGGAGGAGGAGGCCAGCTTCGACAGGGCGTCGGCCCAGAGATTGTTGGAGCGGGGTGGGTGTTGGATGATCGCGCCCCGGATACACGTCCCGGAGCGACGATTGTAGTTTTACCGCAAGCGCACGGTCAAGTGACGAGCGGGTATCGAACACGAGGAGGTGGTGTTGGCTCCAATCTATCCTAGGTTGGTTTGACTACGAATGTTTTATTGGTGGATATGGTTATGGAATGATATAAAGGAAATGGTGGTGGATGTCGGTGTCGGTGATAAAGATGTTGGTTAAAATATCGATTCAAATACAATATAATAAAAGTGTCTAGGGCTAGGAAATTCCCACTACGGATCGTCATACATCATTGTGACTCGTAGGTTTCACAATTGCTAGACTTGAAATTTGGGTGAACTAGTTGCAACTAAATGTGGAACCAAGCTCACGCTCTCGCGCTATTGCCGGTCTATAACCAACCTAGGGTAGGGTCCAATCTCTTGCAAACCCTAACCAGGCAAACTAGCGTGAAGAACAACATCATCGTTCAATCGTATCTCGAGCCCACTCTCGTGCAAACTCGAGTTACGATCTAGGTTGTGATAGTTCGTATTCGTCCAATCTCTTGCAAACGAATATGGGTATAGATTTATAATAAAAATCCTAGCTTTGGTCCAATCTCTTGCAAACCAAGTCTAGAGAATCTCGATTATAAACCTAAATCGAATATCTAGGCCTTCCCATCGATTAGAATCCAATCTCTTGCAAACCCCAAATCGATGGAAATTCCTAGCTATCCGTAATAAATCAATCACAACCTAACCTAACTTCAATTCTAGCAACTTAGAAATTCATTCATCACAAATCTGAAATTAGATCCATAGGGTTCATCCCCTTCCCTAGAACAACAATCAACCAAGCATAGCAATAACGATATGAGAATTAATAAAAAGCATTGCTTGCATATAAAAAGATAGAAAATCAAAGATTCAATAATAAGAGCAAGAATACTTAGCTTTGATGAAGAACTTCAATCCAATTACAAGCTTTTTGATCCAAGAGGGGGCCTAGGGCATGGCCTAACCTCTAAAAAATCCTAAGAAAACATATGGGAACCTCTCTCTAATGATGGCTACAACCCTCTTAAATAGCCCCCAAAAATCCCTAACAAAACTGCCTAAAACCCCCTGAAACCCGCGCCCAAAACAAATTCTGCGCGCAACTTAAGTTCTGCGCCAGTCGCGACTCGGCCGAGTGGAAAGCTCACTCAGCCGAGTGGGAATTCCTGCAGAAATTCCAGAGAACAGCACTCTGTCAAAAACTGGCAAAAACTGGTCACTCGGCCGAGTGGGAATGTCACTCGGCCGAGTGGAAATGTCACTCGGCCGAGTGACACTGACATGCGAATTCCAGCACTGCAGCATCGACTTGCAGAAATTCCCCAGATTTCATCCGACCTCTGATTGGCGCGTTCTTGGTGGCGTTGGAACCGTCATGAAGTCTACTATCCATAAAAAATATGAGAAAAATACTTTGACCTCTGGAATGATAGCAGATTTCAAAAGAGTGGGAGGATGTCTAAAAATATGGGCACTGCGTGTCCTCGGCATCACTCGATCAAGTGGGCTTCTCCACTCGGTCGAGTGGGCTTCTCTACTCGGCCGAGTCGGTCTCCAAAGGATATCTGAGATCGACTGTAAAATTCCAGTAAGTCGGCTCTTTTGGATGCCGTCGTTCGTGTGCCACTCGGGCGAGTGGTGTCTCCATACTCGGCCGAGTGGGATGTCGTCACTCGGCCGAGTGCACGCTAATCTTCAAGTAATTGCATGTCCGATCTGGCCGGCCGAGCGGGCTTCTTTGCTCGGCCGAGTGACTCCTTCACTCGGTCGAGTGGCATGCTGAAAATGCACAATCTTCATCATTTCGCTTCCTTGTCGCTCCTACGACGTTCTTTCTTCTTCCACTCGTCTTCTATCGCTGATAGGTCCTCAATAAGTCCATGAGCGATGATCCATTACGCGTGCAAATCCTTTAAGCTCATTTTTGCTCCCAATTGCTCATATTTCCTGAAATCCGACAAAAATAAGAAATAGTGAAAAGTAACACAATATCATCGAATAATCGTGAAAATCACAACATGAGCAACCGAAACAGCATGTAAATATGCAGAAAAAAGGTGTAAAATATGGACCGATCAAAATCCCCCAAGCTTACCTCTTACTCGTCCTCGAGGAAGATAAGTAGAGAGACGAACTCGGGAGATAAAAATAAAGAAAATGAAATGAAAAAGAAAGAACACGAGGTGGAAGGGGTCGCTAGATTCTTCTCTCAGATCTCAAGCCATAAGCTACACATCACGATAACTTGGAAAATACAAATCACATGCTATAAGGATTTCATATCTTACATAAACATGGTACTTGCAAGCTTTTAAGAACAACAAAAGGGATTCTCTAAATTCATACAATCAATTCATATCTACATCACGCATTTCATAGGATTTAATATACAAATGTTGGCGATGCACTTTTCAATCAAGAGTTATAACTGAAGCATATAAAAATCACACCAAGCATGCAATAGAGAATGGAATAAATCATGGCATTCACATATTTATATCGATTCATAAGAAATCTCCATAACTAAAGTATTTTACTAAGTTTCAGCACTATCAAACTTCCACATTCGTGCACCTCTCCACTCTAATGTCGTACTCACTCATATGGTCAAATGAATTCAACCCCCCCAAGCTTAGCTTGAGGCATCGCATCTAAAGGAATATGATAGTGGAAAATGGGATTTTTGCCTTGGTTTTCCCAAGTATTTTGTGGCTCCAATAATGAGATAGAGAAATATATTTTTTTCTTTTGGACTTTGTTTCTCATTTTTCTTCTTGGATTTTTGTAGGAGCAATTTGATTTGTATTTTTGGATTTTGGCTCCTTTTTGGCTTTTTGGACTTTTTGGAGCTAACTTTTTTCTTTTGTGAGGATTTTTGGGAAATAGATGCGATATAAGTAGCTTTAGGAGGTGAACTCAAGTGACATGTAGAGAAAAAAAAAATATATGTGGAGAAAGAAATAATGTAACACTCGGTTCACTCTAAGATGTGCACGAACGGTTCAATAAAATAATACTTCAACTAAAACTAATATGTAAGCATGGATATTCTCAATCATCTCAATAAAAAGTGAAGTCAAGCGGTAAAGCGCACAATTATATCAGGCATGCAACAGAAGGTGAATAAGACAATAAAACTGATGCTTCAGATATACTAATGATGCGTGAATCTTGGTGCATTTCCAACAAAAGCATACTAAACTCTAATCCATACATTCAGCTTCAATTAATATCATGCATTCATGTAGATGAATCATTAAAAGAAATGGATTTGCAAGCACATGGATAGCAAGACTATGGAATACTCAAAGTAGCATGGCAAGGAATAATAAGCATCGTGATGGTTGCTAAAGCAATAAGAGATATCATCATACAAAATTCATCTAGCGGAAAAAGAGAAAGAAAAATAAAGAAATAAAAAGTAAAAGAGAGGAAAGAAAAGAGAAACAAGCACACAAAATGATGCATGAACACACATAAAAGGAAAATAAGATAGAAAAAATCAAAAAGATGATGCAAAAATTTTGAAAAATTCTAAAAACCCTGAAAATAGAGTAAAAATGCAACTAATGCATCTAAATGGCATGGAAATGCACTCCCCCAAGCTTAAACTTCACATTGTCCTCAATGTGATCATAGTGGAAGAATATGATGAACAACGATAATAATAAGGGGTGAATGAAAAATGAAGAAATGAATGACATGAAATCCTAATGCAACTACATGCACATGCAATGATGCATGAGAGCGCCTTCCCCCAAGCTAAACCAAACAATCCTATTCAAATGACTTGACCAAAAATGTCATGGCTTTGCAAAGCGTAATCAAGTCAAACGAATAAGAAAGTAAAGTTTCACTTAAAAGAAATGCTCGAATGTGGTGAGCAAGAAGGATATGATACATCAAAATATAAAGAGGGCAATCATATAATGGGTTTGGGGTGTAAATGATTATTGTGGCCGTCATATGAGGTGATATTTATTCAAACAAATCTATACGGTCCTCTCGCTGTCGAGAGGATTCGTGTTTATTTAAAGCAAAAAAATTTCTACACTACTGGATTGATATCACCTATAGCAAAAGGCGGATCCAGTATCTTTGCCGGTGCAGGCAACTGCTCCAACTGCTCCTTCCGTGGCTCCGCCAGGCGCGTGTATCCACGGACTCCATCAGACTCCAGCAATGCGGCTCCCAGCACCTCTCCAAGGACTCCACCTGTACCCTGCAAGAGATAAGCCGCATCAATCTGATGTGGATAATTCTTCCCCAAAATAAATGTATTCCAAAGAGGGTCATCAACATAAGTATTTAAAATTAAAAACGGTTGACAACACTTCCCTGGAAATAAATCTCTACTCTCGTGTACCACGTCGATCAACTCTTTGTTGTTCGCCTCAGGTTGTTCAGGTAGCTTGGGCATATAAGCGTAGGTCTCATCAGGCAGCTCCTCATCATCGTCAGATTTATCCCATCGCACCTCCTGATCATATTCAATAGCGTCCATGGGTGCTAACTCCTCGCTCTCCTCCTCGTATACGTCCCATCGTACCTCTTGATCGTATGTACATGAATCCTGCAAAAGGCACGATGAGTCGTCAAAATCTGAATCATAAAAAACATCATACACGGGAGGAGAATCAAATGTAGGAGATGAGGGAGTAAAGAGATCTCCCTGAAGGGGAGCCATAAGCTCTGTGGGATTGTCCTTAGCATCAGTGGAAGAGTGGTCCTCTGAGGGATGCTCAGCCTCTGTAGAAGGTGGGAATGGCTGTGGTAGCTCGAAAGGAGGGGGCGCAATTCGGGCTCCATCTGTGTACAGATGTCATCGTCCAAAGTCACGTCCTCCTCGATGGTCTGCTCCACTACTGTATGCATGACCTCCACAATAATATCCTCTGATGGTATAGGCTGTTCTGACTCAGGTGGGTGGCAGGGGGATGCGACGACGGCATAAGGTGGCTCTATAGGCTCATGTATCTCGACCATGGTGTAAAAATGGGTCTTGTGCCCCTCAATTAGAGCGTAGACTCCATCATCAATTGTTCTTGTGGAAGAGATACAATGAGTAATAAAGTTTTGAAATTCAAGCTCAAAAGGATCACCTGTCGTTATTGTCAATGGACCGGAATTTCGAACTATGTCGACAATGCTTCTCAATAGGTCCGTGTACGTGTCCTCCTTTAACAGCTCAGATGTCTCTATTTGTGGAGTGTTGATGGTGTAAAGGTGGATATGATCACCTTCAAGTGAAGCATACACTCCATCTATGATAGTACCTGCGCTAGAGACATTAGCCATAACAAAATCGATGAATACTTGGTCGTATGGTTTACTTATCGTAACGGTTAGTGAACCGGTAGATCGAGCATCATCTATCATTTGCTCCAAGGCTGCTGTCAACTGTAGATCACTGAACTTTCCCACTTGCATCCTCTTCAAAAACTCACGTGAGGGTCCCTTTAGCCTTCTAGTGAAGATATCAAATAGCGTGGAGTCATTCCACTCGTGGTCTGACTCCGTCTGGAACATTTCTAACATTCCTTCAAACCTAGACAAGGCTTCCCCGAAGGATTCTCCATCAGCCTGATAGAATGCAGCGAGATATATGTAGGATTGTATAGAGCCCGCTCGCATTTTCTTTGGAAGCACCATTGCTGCAACAACTGTACCTGATCAATCAAAGTAAACAACCTGGAAAAGACGTCAGTGGTACAAAGAGAGATAAAGATAATAATAGCAGGTGGTAGGAAAAAATCTCTCTCAATGTTTTTTTTTTTGATTTTTTTTGTTTTTTTAATGTAATCTAATCAACCTAATTGTGACAAATTGGCACCCAACGGGAAACACCTCCCCGGCAACGGCGCCAAAAATTTGATCGTGCCTCGGATACACACCCGGGACGACGATTGTAGTTTTACCGCAAGCGCACGGTCAAGTGGCGAGCGGGTATCGAACGCGAGGAGGTGGTGTTGGCTCCAATCTATCCTAGGTTGGTTTGACTACGAATGTTTTATTGGTGGATATGGTTATGGAATGATATAAAGGAAATGGTGGTGGATGTCGGTGTCGGTGATAAAGATGTTGGGTAAAATATCGATTCAAATACAATATAATAAAAGTGTCTAGGGCTAGGAAATTCCCACTACGGATCGTCATACATCATTGTGACTCGTAGGTTTCACAATTGCTAGACTTGAAATTTGGGTGAACTAGTTGCAACTAAATGTGGAACCAAGCTCACGCTCTCGCGCTATCGCCGGTCTATAGCCAACCTAGGGTAGGGTCCAATCTCTTGCAAACCCTAACCTAGGCAAACTAGCGTGAAGATCAACATCATCGTTCAATCATATCTCGAGCCCACTCTCGTGCAAACTCGAGTTACGATCTAGGTTGTGATAGTTCGTATTCGTCCAATCTCTTGCAAACGAATATGGGTATAGATTTATAATAAAAATCCTAGCTTTGGTCCAATCTCTTGCAAACCAAGTCTAGAGAATCTCGATTATAAACCTAAATCGAATATCTAGGCCTTCCCATCGATTAGAATCCAATCTCTTGCAAACCCCAAATCGATGAAAATTCCTAGCTATCCGTAATAAATCAATCACAACCTAACCTAACTTCAATTCTAGCAACTTAGAAATTCATTCATCACAAATCTGAAATTAGATCCATAGGGTTCATCCCCTTCCCTAGAACAAAAATCAACCAAGCATAGCAATAACGATATGAGAATTAATAAAAAGCATTGCTTGCATATAAAAAGATGGAAAATCAAAGATTCAATAATAAGAGCAAGAATACTTAGCTTTGATGAAAAACTTCAATCCAATTACAAGCTTTTTGATCCAAGAGGGGGCCTAGGGCATGGCCTAACCTCTAAAAAATCCTAAGAAAACATATGCGAACCTCTCTCTAATGATGCCTACAACCCTCTTAAATAGCCCCCAAAAAACCCTAACAAAACTGCCTAAAAACCCCCTGAAACCCGCTCCCAAAACAAATTCTGCGCGCAACTTAAGTTCTGCGCCAGTCGCGACTCGGCCGAGTGGAAAGCTCACTCGGCCGAGTGGGAATTCCTGCAGAAATTCCAGAGAACAGTACTCTGTCAAAAACTGGCAAAAACTGGTCACTCGGCCGAGTGGGAATGTCACTCGGCCGAGTGGAAATGTCACTCGGCCGAGTGACACTGACATGCGAATTCCAGCACTGTAGCATCGACTTGCAGAAATTCCCCAGATTTCATCCGACCTCCGATTAGCGCGTTCTTGGTGGCGTTGGAACCGTCATGAAGTCTACTATCCATAAAAAATATGAGAAAAATACTTTGACCTCTGGAATGATAGCAGATTTCAAAAGAGTGGGAGGATGTCTGAAAATATGGGCACTGCGTGTCCTCGGCATCACTCGGTCGAGTGGGCTTCTCCACTCGGTCGATTGGGCTTCTCTACTCGGCCGAGTCGGTCTCCAAAGCATATCTAAGATCGACTGTAAAATTCCAGTAAGTCGGCTCTTTTGGATGCCGGCGTTCGTGTGCCACTCGGGCGAGTGGTGTCTCCATACTCGGCCGAGTGGGATGTCGTCACTCGGCCGAGTGCACGCTAATCTTCAAGTAATTGCGTGTCCGATCTGGCCGGCCGAGCGGGCTTCTTTGCTCGGCCGAGTGACTCCTTCACTCGGCCGAGTGGCATGCTGAAAATGCCCAATCTTCATCATTTCGCTTCCTCGTCGCTCCTACGACGTTCTTTCTTCTTCCACTCGTCTTCTATCGCTGATAGGTCCTCAATAAGTCCATGAGCGATGATCCATTACGCGTGAAAATCCTTTAAGCTCATTTTTGCTCCCAATTGCTCATATTTCCTGAAATCCGACAAAAATAAGAAATAGTGAAAAGTAACACAATATCATCGAATAATCGTGAAAATCACAACATGAGCAACCGAAACGGCATGTAAATATGCAGAAAAAAGGTGTAAAATATGGACCGATCAAAATCCCCCAAGCTTACCTCTTACTCGTCCTCGAGGAAGATAAGTAGAGAGACGAACTCGGGAGATAAAAATAAAGAAAATGAAATGAAAAAGAAAGAACACGAGGTGGAAGGGGTCGCTAGATTCTTCTCTCAGATCTCAAGCCATAAGCTACACATCACGATAACTTGGAAAATACAAATCACATGCTATAAGGATTTCATATCTTACATAAACATGGTATTTGCAAGCTTTTAAGAACAACAAAAGGGATTCTCTAAATTCATACAATCAATTCATATCTACATCACGCATTTCATAGGATTTAATATACAAATGTTGGCGATGCACTTTTCAATCAAGAGTTATAACTGAAGCATATAAAAATCACACCAAGCATGCAATAGAGAATGGAATAAATTATGGCATTCACATATTTATATCGATTCATAAGAAATCTCCATAACTAAAGTATTTTACTAAGTTTCAGCATTATCAAACTTCCTCATTCGTGCACCTCTCCACTCTAATGGCGTACTCACTCATATGGTCAAATGAATTCAACCCCCCCAAGCTTAGCTTGAGGCATCGCATCTAAAGGAATATGATAGTGGAAAATGGGATTTTTGCCTTGGTTTTCCCAAGTATTTTGTGGCTCCAATAATGAGATAGAGAAATATTTTTTTTTCTTTTGGACTTTGTTTCTCATTTTTCTTCTTGGATTTTTGTAGGAGCAATTTGATTTGTATTTTTGGATTTTGGCTCCTTTTTGGCTTTTTGGACTTTTTGGAGCTAACTTTTTTCTTTTGTGAGGATTTTTGGGAAATAGATGCGATATAAGTAGCTTTAGGAGGTGAACTCAAGTGACATGTAGAGAAAAAAAAATATATGTGGAGAAAGAAATAATGTAACACTCGGTTCACTCTAAGATGTGCACGAACGGTTCAATAAAATAATACTTCAACTAAAACTAATATGTAAGCATGGATATTCTCAATCATCTCAATAAAAAGTGAAGTCAAGCGGTAAAGCGCACAATCATATTAGGCATGCAACAGAAGGTGAATAAGACAATAAAACTGATGCTTCAGATATACTAATGATGTGTGAATCTTGGTGCATTTCCAACAAAAGCATACTAAACTCTAATCCATATATTCAGCTTCAATTAATATCATGCATTCATGTAGATGAATCATTAAAAGAAATGGATTTGCAAGCACATGGATAGCAAGACTATGGAATACTCAAAGTAGCATGGCAAGGAATAATAAGCATCGTGATGGTTGCTAAAGCAATAAGAGATATCATCATACAAAATTCATCTAGCGGAAAAAGAGAAGAAAAATAAAGAAATAAAAAATAAAAGAGAGGAAAGAAAAGAGAAACAAGCACAAAAAATGATGCATGAACACACATAAAAGGAAAATAAGATGGAAAAAATCAAAAAGATGATGCAAAAATTTTAAAAAATTCTAAAAACCCTGAAAATAGAGTAAAAATGCAACTAATGCATCTAAATGGCATGGAAATGCACTCCCCCAATCTTAAACTTCACATTGTCCTCAATGTGATCATAGTGGAAGAATATGAGGAACAACGATAATAATAAGGGGTGAATGAAAAATGAAGAAATGAATGACATGAAATCCTAATGCAACTACATGCACATGCAATGATGCATGAGAGCGCCTTCCCCCAAGCTAAACCAAACAATCCTATTCAAATGACTTGACCAAAAATGTCATGGCTTTGCAAAGCGTAATCAAGTCAAACGAATAAGAAAGTAAGGTTTCACTTAAAAGAAATGCTCGAATGTGGTGAGCAAGAAGGATATGACACATCAAAATATAAAGAGGGCAATCATATAATGGGTTTGGCGTGTAAATGATTATTGTGGCTGTCATATGAGGTGATATTTATTCAAACAAATCTATACTGTCCTCTCGCTGTCGAGAGGATTCGTGTTTATTTAAAGCATAAAAATTTCTACACTACTGGATTGATATCACCTATAGCAAAAGGCAGATCCAGTATCTTTGCCGGTGCAGGCAACTGCTCCAACTGCTCCTTCCGTGGCTCCGCCAGGCGCGTGTGTCCACAGACTCCATCAGACTCCAGCAATGCGGCTCCCAGCACCTCTCCAAGGACTCCACCTGTACCCTGCAAGAGATAAGCCGCATCAATCTGATGTGGATAATTCTTCCCCAAAATAAATGTATTCCAAAGAGGGTCATCAACATAAGTATTTAAAATTAAAAACGGTTGACAACACTTCCCTGGAAATAAATCTCTACTCTCGTGTACCACGTCGATCAACTCTTTGTTGTTCGCCTCAGGTTGTTCAGGTAGCTTGGGCATATAAGCGTAGGTCTCATCAGGCAGCTCCTCATCATCGTCAGACTTATCCCATCGCACCTCCTGATCATATTCAATAGCGTCCATGGGTGCTAACTCCTCGCTCTCCTCCTCGTATACGTCCCATCGTACCTCTTGATCGTATGTACATGAATCCTGCAAAAGGCACGATGAGTCGTCAAAATCTGAATCATAAAAAACATCATACACTGGAGGAGAATCAAATGTAGGAGATGAGGGAGTAAAGAGATCTCCCTGAAGGGGAGCCATAAGCTCTGTGGGATTGTCCTTAGCATCAGTGGAAGAGTGGTCCTCTGAGGGATCCTCAGCCTCTGTAGAAGGTGGGAATGGCTGTGGTAGCTCGAAAGGAGGGGGCACAATTCGGGCTCCATCTGTGTACAGATGTCATCGTCCAAAGTCACGTCCTCCTCGATGGTCTGCTCCACTACTGTATGCATGACCTCCACAATAATATCCTCTGATGGTATATGCTGCTCTGACTCAGGTGGGTGGCAGGGGGATGCGACGACGGCATAAGGTGGCTCTATAGGCTCATGTATCTCGACCATGGTGTAAAAATGGGTCTTGTGCCCCTCAATTAGAGCGTAGACTCCATCATCAATTGTTCTTGTGGAAGAGATACAATGAGTAATAAAGTTTTGAAATTCAAGCTCAAAAGGATCACCTGCCGTTATTGTCAATGGACCGGAATTTCGAACTATGTCGACAATGCTTCTCAATAGGTCCGTGTACGTGTCCTCCTTTGACAGCTCAGATGTCTCTATTTGTGGAGTGTTGATGGTGTAAAGGTGGATATGATCACCTTCAAGTGAAGCATACACTCCATCTATGATAGTACCTGCGCTAGAGACATTAGCCATAACAAAATCGATGAATACTTGGTCGTATGGTTTACTTACCGTAATGGTTAGTAAACCGGTAGATCGAGCATCATCTATCATTTACTCCAAGGCTGCTGCCAACTGTAGATCACTGAACTTCCCCACTTGCATCCTCTTCAAAAACTCACGTGAGGGTCCCTTTAGCCTTCTAGTGAAGATATCAAATAGCGTGGAGTCATTCCACTCGTGGTCTGACTCCTTCTGGAACATTTCTAACATTCCTTCAAACCTAGACAAGGCTTCCCCGAAGGATTCTCCATCAGCCTGATAGAATGCAGCGAGATATATGTATGATTGTATAGAGCCCGCTCGCATTTTCTTTGGAAGCATCATCGCTGCAACAACTGTACCTGATCAATCAAAGTAAACAACCTGGAAAAGACGTCAGTGGTACAAAGAGAGATAAAGATAATAATAGCAGGTGGTGGGAAAAAATCTCTCTCAATGTTTTTTTTGATTTTTTTTGTTTTTTTAATGTAATCTAATCAACCTAATTGTGACAAATTGGCACCCAACGGGAAACACCTCCCCGGCAACGGCGCCAAAAACTTGATCGCGCCTCGGATACACACCCGGAACGACGATTGTAGTTTTACCGCAAGCGCACGGTCAAGTGGCGAGCGTGTATCGAACGCGAGGAGGTGGTGTTGGCTCCAATCTATCCTAGGTTGGTTTGATTACGAATGTTTTATTGGTGGATATGGTTATGGAATGATATAATGGAAATGGTGGTGGATGTCGGTGTCGGTGATAAAGATGTTGGGTAAAATATCGATTCAAATACAATATAATAAAAGTGTCTAGGGCTAGGAAATTCCCACTACGGATCGTCATACATCATTGTGACTCGTAGGTTTCACAATTGCTAGACTTGAAATTTGGGTGAACTGGTTGCAACTAAATGTGGAACCAAGCTGACGCTCTCGCGCTATTGCCAGTCTATAGCCAACCTAGGGTAGGGTCCAATCTCTTGCAAACCCTAACCAGGCAAACTAGCGTGAAGAACAACATCATCGTTCAGTCGTATCTCGAGCCCACTCTCGTGCAAACTCGAGTTACGATCTAGGTTGTGATAGTTCGTATTCGTCCAATCTCTTGCAAACGAATATGGGTATAGATTTATAATAAAAATCCTAGCTTTGGTCCAATCTCTTGCAAACCAAGTCTAGAGAATCTCGATTATAAACCTAAATCGAATATCTAGGCCTTCCCATCGATTAGAATCCAATCTCTTGCAAACCCCAAATCGATGGAAATTCCTAGCTATCCATAATAAATCAATCACAACCTAACCTAACTTCAATTCTAGCAACTTAGAAATTCATTCATCACAAATCTGAAATTAGATCCATAGGGTTCATCCCCTTCCCTAGAACAACAATCAACCAAGCATAGCAATAACGATTTGAGAATTAATAAAAAGCATTGCTTGCATATAAAAAGATAGAAAATAAAAGATTCAATAATAAGAGCAAGAATACTTAGCTTTGATGAAGAACTTCAATCCAATTACAAGCTTTTTGATCCAAGAGGGGGCCTAGGGCATGGCCTAACCTCTAAAAAATCCTAAGAAAACATATGGGAACCTCTCTCTAATGATGGCTACAACCCTCTTAAATAGCCCCCAAAAAACCCTAACAAAACTGCCTAAAAACCCCCTGAAACCCGCGCCCAAAACAAATTCTGCGCGCAACTTAAGTTCTGCGCCAGTCGCGACTCGGCCGAGTGGAAAGCTCACTCGGCCGAGTGGGAATTCCTGCAGAAATTCCAGAGAACAGCACTCTGTCAAAAACTGGCAAAAACTGGTCACTCGGCCGAGTGGGAATGTCACTTGGCCGAGTGGAAATGTCACTCGGCCGAGTGACACTGACATGCGAATTCCAGCACTGCAGCATCGACTTGCAGAAATTCCCCAGATTTCATCCGACCTCCGATTGGCGCGTTCTTGGTGGCGTTGGAACCGTCATGAAGTCTACTATCCATAAAAAATATGAGAAAAATACTTTGACCTCTGTAATGATAGCAGATTTCAAAAGAGTGGGAGGATGTCTGAAAATATGGGCACTGCGTGTCCTCGGCATCACTCGGTCGAGTGGGCTTCTCCACTCGGTCGAGTGGGCTTCTCTACTCGGCCGAGTCGGTCTCCAAAGGATATCTGAGATCGACTGTAAAATTCCAGTAAGTCGGCTCTTTTGGATGCCGTCGTTCGTGTGCCACTCGGGCGAGTGGTGTCTCCATACTCGGCCGAGTGGGATGTCGTCACTCGGCCGAGTGCACGTTACTCTTCAAGTAATTGCGTGTCCGATCTGGTCGGTCGAGCGGGCTTCTTTGCTTGGCCGAGTGACTCCTTCACTCGGCCGAGTGGCATGCTGAAAATGCCCAATCTTCATCATTTCGCTTCCTCGTCGCTCCTACGACGTTCTTTCTTCTTCCACTCGTCTTCTATCGCTGATAGGTCCTCAATAAGTCCATGAGCGATGCTCCATTACGCGTGCAAATCCTTTAAGCTCATTTTTGCTCCCAATTGCTCATATTTCCTGAAATCCGACAAAAACAAGAAATAGTGAAAAGTAACACAATATCATCGAATAATCGTGAAAATCACAATATGAGCAACCGAAATGGCATGTAAATATGCAGAAAAAAGGTGTAAAATATGGACCGATCATTGGACCTCCGCTTTCTTGAACTTCTGGAACTCGGCCTGGATGCGCCTAAGGTAGCGATTCATCATCTCCTCTCGGGCCTCAAAGCTTTCTTGGACCTGCTGGACGAAGAGCCACGAATCACTAAGCAACATCATGTTCGTCGCCCCCATGGCTCGACAGAGCTTCAACCCGTTGACCGCGGCCTCGTACTCTGCGACATTATTGGTGGCCGGGAAGTCGAAGCGCAGGGCATACTCCAGCAGGCATCCGTCGGGGGTTTGGATGACGATGCCTGCCCCCATTCCTGATCCTGTAGCTGACTCATCGACGTGAATGGTCCACAATCTGCCTGCTTCTTCTCGGGCGGGCTCCGAGGGTCTAACTACTCACATTGCCTGCTGGGATGCAGCAACCGACGGTGCGTTCGGCAGGTCCTCCGAAAGGTCTTCAATAGTGCATTCCACCACGAAGTCCACCAGTGCCTGACCCTTGATCGCCGTCAGGGCTTTGTATACTATGTCAAACTCGCTGAGCTCAACGCTCCAATGGAGCATCCTGTCCGACCGCTCTAACCCTTCAGGTTCTTCTCGAGGGGTAGGTTGGTGTGGACAGCGATGGGGTGGGCCTGGAAGTACGGTCGGAGCTTTCTCGCCGTTGTGACCAAACAGTAGGCGGCCTTCTCGATGGGGCTGTAACGTGTCTTTGCCTCTCAAAGAATCCGGCTTGCATAGTAGACCGGCCACTGAATGCCCTTCTCCGCCTTGATTAGGATAGAGCTGACGGCCTCCTTATTGGTGGCCAAGTACAATCCCAGCTGTTCTCCATCCTCGGGCTTAGCGAGCAGCGGTGGGCTCTGCTGGTATGCCCTCAGCTCCGCGAACGCTCGTGTGCAGGCGTCATCCCATTGGATCACTTTCCTATTGCTTTTAGCTTCACCGAAGGCCGTGCGCAGGACTCTGAAGAATGGAAGTGATCTCTCCACGGACTTCGACAGGAATCTCCCCAACGCTATGATCTGATCGTTCAGCCGCTGCAAGTCCCGAATGGTCTGAGGCTCCGCCAAATTGACAAGGGCTGACACCTTGTCAGGGTTTGCTTCAATCCCTCGATTCGTTATCATGAAGCCACGGAATTTCCCCGATTGCACGCCGAATATGCACTTCACCGGGTTCAGCCTCAGGTTGTATTGGCGCACCCTCCAGAACGTCTCCCGTAGGTCGACGAGGTGGTCCGGGGCCTTCTTGCTCTTAACCAGCATGTCGTCGATGTAGACTTCCAGATTCTGCCCGACCTGCAGGCTGAATATCCTGTCCACCATCCACTGGTAGGTCTCCCCGGTGTTCTTCAGTCCGAAGAGCATCTTCGTGTAATAGAAGGTGCCCATGTCGGTGATGAAGGACGTTTTCTCCTCATCCTCCTTCGCCATCGGGATCTGGTTGTAGCCCGAGAAGGCATCCATAAAGCTCAACAACTCGTAATCGGATGCCTGGTCGAATAAGTGGTCGATCCTCGGTAGAGAAAGCCTGTCCTTCGGGCACACCTTATTAAGATCCGTGAAGTCGACGCACCTGCGCCACTTCCTGTTGGCCTTCTTCACCAAGACGACATTGGCAAGCCACTCCGGATAGCTCACTGGCCTGATGAACTTGGCCTGTAGAACCCGCTCCACCTCTTCGCTAGCCGCCCTCATCTTCTCTCCTCCAGCGCTCCTCTTCTTTTGCCAGACCGGTCGAGATTCCGGGTCCACATTCAGCTTATGGGAGATCACTGCTGGATCGACTCCAGGCATGTCCGAGGGCGACCATGTGAATATGTCCACGTTCTCTCTGAGGAGGTTGATGAGGTCCGCCCTCAGAGAGGCTGGGAGCTTCGTGCCAATAGAGACAGTCTTTCCCTCCTCCGCGGCAACGGGTACTTCTTCGACCTCCTCCGCAGGAGTTGGCCGCTGGTCGCAAAATTCCTCTCTCTCATCGAGGAAGTCGACCGACAAGGCCTACTCCGGGTCCTTATGCTTAGTCGACCCCAATAGCAGCTCCGGGATAGCTTCTGGCTTTCCCGTACTAGCCCCACCCCTCGCGGAGTTTGGAACTTGACCATCTGGTAGAGTAGGCTGGGGAGCGCTTCAATGGCCGTCATGTAAGGTCGCCCTATGATCCCGTTGTACGCCGACGCAATGTCAACGACAACGAACTGTGTCATGCGCGTGACGACCCTCGGCTCTTCCCCGAGCGATACCGGCAAGGTGATCACCCCGGCGATGGGGACCGAGTGGCCAGTGAAGCCGACGATGGGACCTTGCAAGGCCTTAAGTCCGCCTGCTTCAGCCCCATCTTCTCAACCGTCGACATGAACAGGATGTCGCAAGAGCTTCTGGTGTCGATCAGGAGGCGGCTGATGATGGCCGTCCCGATCTGAGCTTCGATGACGATGGCGTCGTCATGCGGTAGCTCGACTCCCTCCAGGTCTTCATCGGTGAACGTAATGGGAGGTCGAGCCACCCTTCTCAGCTTCGCTTCTTCGCCGAGGTCCGCCGCCATCCCCTGCCGCGCATACGCCTTCTTGCCAGACGACGACGCTCCCCCTGAGGACATCCCTCTGCATATCACATCTATGCCCATGACCGGCCTCGGTGGGCATGGCTCCTCCCACTCGTTGCTCGGTGGTGGGTCCAGCCTCCGCATCCCTCACGTAGCTCTCTCTTCTCGGATCAGCCTCCTACCCTCCACGAAGCCCCCAAGGTGACCCGCCTGGATCAACCGCTCGATCTCCCTCTTGAGGGTGAAGCAATCGTCGGTATCATGGCAGTGGTCCCGATGGTACCGACAATACTTCCGGACATCTCGCCTCGTCGGGTCAGACTTCATTTCTCTAGGTGGGTCCGGCCCTTGTCGCTGCGGCCAATACCTCTATCATTGGAGCATTGAGTTGCGTGTATTGGGCCTGCAGGGGTCCCTCCAACCTTGGGATCGCCCGTGCGGGGTCTCTGGCAGGGGCGAGTTCTCATACTGGGCCTGTGCGATCTTGAGGGCGATGCCCCACTGGGTCGCGTCTTGGCTGAGCCAGCTAGTCGCGGCCCCGGGGCCGATCTTCTTGCCTCGGCTTGAGATAGGACCGAGGCTCACCTTGGGACGTCCCCGCCTGGGCGACCGGGTTCTTTGCACCGAGAGCCTCCTCGCTCAGTGTGTATCTCTCCGCCTGAGCGACTAGCGCATCGTAGTCGGCAGGCCGGTCTCGGAGCAAGGATTTGTGGAGGCTTCGGTTCCTCAGCCCGGCTTTGAAGGCTAGCATAAGGACTTCGTCGCCACAGGACACCACACTCCACCTCTCATCCTGGAAGCGGCGCAAGTACTTCCCAATCGTCTCCCTTCCTTTTGGACTATTGTGCAGAGGTAGTCCGTGGGGTTCTTCCTTGTGCGCCCGGCCCGGAATTCCTGGCAGAATTTGTGAGATAACTCGCCGAAGTTCTCGATGGACCTCACAGGCATGCCATAGTACCATTCCAAGGCCGTGTCATGCAGGCTCTGTGAGAAAACCCGGTAAAGGAATGCGTCATCCACATCCTCCATCGCTCCTCGATACTGATGCACGTGCGAGAGGGGGCTCGCCTTTTCCGTTGTAGGTCGCTAGGTGGGAAGCCTTGAACCTTGCAGGTCTCGGGGCCGAAGTTATTCATCGTGCCAGTGGCGTGGCTTCCGCAGGGTAAGCGGGGCGCTCAGGCGTGCGCTCCATCTGCATCTCTGGGGTTCGGCTTCGGTCCCACCTTGGCGGTCGATGGCCATCCCGCCCCGGGGAGGGAGGAGGTGGTCATCGCGGAGGACACCTTTCGTGCGGCGGTGATCCATCTGAGAGCAGACTCCGGGCGTTCCTGTGCCGTTGGCCCAAGGTCGACATCTCCGGGATCTCCCGGTTCTCCCGTCGGAGCCTTTCGCGCTCCGCAATGATAAAATGGAGGTGGCGACGGGCGGCTTCTTCGTTAAGGCGGGCTTGTACGGCAGCCTTGGCTGCTTCATTTAGCCGTCTTTGAGCCGCATTCGCCTCTTCCTGGCACCTGTGTAGCCGCGCAGCCTCCATCTCTTCGTCCAAAAGCCTCTGTTGGGCCACTATCTCCTCCGCGAGCCCTCTCTGCCCACTTCTTCATCGAACTGAGGGTGAAGATTTCGTCTCACGTTCGAGGACTCGGAGGGGCCAGGAGGTGCTTCAGTCCTGGCCGTCGCGAAGCCTTCCATCATCTTAGCAAAGGCCTCGAAGCTTTGCTGTACAGCACGGGCCGAGGCCTGGACGGTCTCGGCCTCCACCTCAGGGGGTGGA
Source organism: Scilla litardierei (assembly GCA_030789695.1). Taxonomy (NCBI): domain Eukaryota; kingdom Viridiplantae; phylum Streptophyta; class Magnoliopsida; order Asparagales; family Asparagaceae; genus Scilla; species Scilla litardierei. Next base: position 9,493,552 of record CM061132.1, read on the forward strand.
TTAGTCACTGGAGTCCCTGGGTGAGAATTTGATTCTTGGTCCATGGGATCTTTACCGTGGTCGGGGTGCCAGTTGGGGGGTATGAGATTTGACATGGGTGTGACCCTTCGTTTCCCACAGACGGCGCCAATTGTCGCGGAGCAAAACTCGCGTACAATGAATTTGTATTATGGGGAACCAAGGGCACGATGGTTATTGTTATGAGGGGATTAGGGTAGGCAATTTGACAGGTTATGGGTGTAGTGACGAGGCTGGGCGCACTATCAAGGCCGACCACGAAATCGATTCTACGAGGACTTGGCTTCACATCCGCACAACTGGGGGCAGGAGTTGAGCGTGACCTGTGGAGACGAGCTCGCCTACACAAGGAGCATCTTGTCAGAAAGGCCGGGTTGGAGTTCAACCCTTAGCCTCTCCGATGCCTAAGTCAGTAATAGGACTTAAAGCGGGGACTAGGCACGTAGGTTGGACTAAGAGTGATTCCGCCGTACGTGACGAGCTATTGGTGGAAGAACAAAGATATGGACGACTTTTGCTCTTGTGTGTGAATAATACGATTGAGAGTAAATTTGCCAACCCCTTCCCCGTTGGAGATGAAGGGGTATTTATACCTGATGGAGGCGGTTAGGTGAGGCTGACCTGGCGTGCTGACTCGACGTACTGAGCTGGCCCAACTGTCAGTGGAAGCTTCGGACGAGGATGTCAGGATCAGGTGTGTCAGCCATGCTTTTGTCAGACGGTGCAACAGCCAGGGGTGCTTTTATCAGGATGTCAGTGACGAAAGCACCAAGTGTCAGGGGACGCAGCGGCCAGGGGGTGCTTTGTCATATGGTCGGACAGCGGAAGTGTCAGTAGCGTCCTTGTACTAGGTTGTTTGTCATGCCCGATGTGCCAAAGAGTCGTCGGAGATCGTTCGAGGAGCGAGGACATCGACGGGTAGCTAGGTCGCACCCGACCGAAGGCGAGCGGTCCAGTCGTTCGCCTTGCGCGCTATTCCTGGCGAGCCGGGGGGGAACAGGCGCACGTCCAGCGGGGACCGTGGCATTATGTGCCCCGGTGAAGGTGGAGTACGTCCTTCTCTCAGTCAGGGACCATGGCAGAGTGCGCCCCGGTCGAGGCAGAGTGCGCCCTTCCCTCAGTCGTGTCGGTCTTTAGGGTCGGCGGGAGCCCAGCGTGCCGAGGGAAATGAGCGAGCGGCCCACGAAGGGGGTGCGAGGTGCATCCTGTCGATGGACTGGCTAGCCATTGTGAAGGAGGGGCGAGCTGGTATGGTATTCGGTGGACTGGGAGGGAAGGTCGGACTATCACGAACTTTAGGTTGTAACAGACCCTGAAAGAGCAATAATCTATATATCTATATTGCAAACGAGGGAGGAAGAAAAATGTGGACCCCACATTTTCAAACATCTTTATCAGTGTCAGTGCATGCTTCGTTAGTTCGGCCAATTATTTGTCCTTGAGCTGCTACATCAACACAGTTGCATAGAAAGCAGACTTCTAGTTACCCTCCTCATTAATTCGTAATTAGTACTGTTGCAGGGAAGATCCGCGTACAATGAATTTGTTTGTTGGGGGAACCAAGGGCATGATAGTTATGATGTGGATGTGATTAGGATGTGCTGTTTAACAGGCGATGAGTCGGGTGACGAGGCTAAACGCACTGCAATGGACGACCACTGGATCAACTTCGCGAGTACTCCGCTTGCCCGCCGCACTGCAGGGGACGGGTGCTGATTGCTATCCGCAAAGTAGAGCTCTCCTGCACACAGAGCAGCTCGTCAGAAAGGCCGGGTTGGGGTCCAACCCTTAGCCTCTCTGATGCATAAGTTAGAATTAGGACTTAGAAACGAGTCTAGGCGCGCAGGTCGGACTGAAAGTGAGTCGACCTTACGTGGCGAGCTATAGTGGAAGAACAAAGATATGAGAGATATTTTGATCTTGTGTGTGAGTAATGAGAATGAGAGTCAATTAGCCAACCTCCCACCTGGAGGTGGAGGGGAATTTATACCTGATCGTGGCGGTTAGGTAGGGCTGACATGTCGTGCTGAGATGGCAGACCAAACACCGGAAGCTTCGGCCGAGGATGTTAGATCTGTGCGTGTCAGCCATACCTTTGTCAAGCGGCACAACGGCCCAGGGAGCTGTCAGAGTGTTAGATCCGAAAGCACTAAACGGTCAGATGGCACAGCGGCCAGGGGGTGCTTTGTCAGGTTGTCACGTGGCAGAAATGTCAATGGCATCCTTGCACAAGGTTGTTTGTCATGTTCGATAAGCCAAAGGGGTCACCGAGGCATGTCCGGGGAGCGGGGCCGCACATGAGTCACTTGGTCGCTCTCAATAGAAGACGAGCGACCTGGTTGTACGCCAGGCGAGCTTGGAGGGAAGCGGGCGCCCAAACTGCTAGGTTCGAGGCGAAGTGCACCCTTCCCACTAGTCGAGGCTGACTTCAGGGTTGATGGGCGACGAGCAGGCTAGGGGGATACAAGCGATCAACCTGCGAGGTTGTGACGAAGAACGCCCTCCCGCTAGTCGAGGTGGGTTTTGAGGAGGGGCGAGCTGGCTGTGTGTCTGGCGGGCTTAGACGGAAGGTCGGAGTATCACGATCTTTAGTTCGTAACAATTGCCCCCAACATTTATTGTGGACGATCTCTGGCCAGAGGAGACACTGAATGTTGAATAGACAAGTTAGCAAATTTTTAGAGGGTCTCTTCATACCTTCTGTTTTGTAGCGAGCTTCGTAAGCCCGGGCGACCTATTGGGGGCTCAGCTCGTAAGCCTGCCCCGGAATCTGAGGAGGGAGGAGGGGAAATGGGTGAACCATAGCCTGGCCTTAGACCTTCAGAGCCTACCAAGGGTGCAGCTCGTAAGCTTGCCCTAGAGTTTAGGCGTGGTGAGGTAGCTCATCCCTTTGTGGGTGGCGACCAAAGCCTCACCCGCATTTTTTCTCTCCGGTTTGGGTGGCGAGCTGGCGAGCTGCCTCGGTGGACTTCAAGAGCGCGGGTACAGATGGGCCGAAGTCTCCCCCACATTTTTCCGCTCCAGTTTGGACAGCGAGCTGTCGAGCTGCCCCGGATGTCTTCAAGAGCGCGGGTACAGATGGGCCGAAGCATCCCCCGCATTTTTCCTCTCTAGTTTGGGTGGAGAGCTGGCGACCTGCCCCGGAGGTCTTCAAGAGCGCGGGTACAGATGGGCCGAAGCCTCCCTCGCATTTTTCCTCTTCAGTTTGGGTGGCGAGCTGGCGAGCTGCCCCGGAGGTCTTCTAGAGCGAGGGTACAGATGGGCCGAAGCCTCCCCCGTATTTTTCCTCTCCAATTTGGGTGGCGAGCTGGCGAACTGCCCCGAAGGTCTTCAAGAGTGAGGGTACAGATGGGCTGAATCCTCCCCCGCATTTTTCCTCTCCAGTTTGGATGGCGAGCTGGCGAGCTGCACTGGAGGGTTTCAAGAGTGCGGGTACAAATGCTTCGAAGCCTCCCCCGCGTTTTCTGTCATGCCCCAACTCCCAAATACGGAGGATAGGGGTGACGGGCCGCGGTACGGGGTACCAAGCGTAAATGTGCTGTAAAGAAAACAAAGCAGGCCACTGCGATTGCTAGAACAACACAGGCGATAAAAACAAGTACTGAAGTAAAATACACACTATGAACCTCCAACACGACAGTAAGTATAGCTAAGCGGCGGCAACCAAACAGCGGGAGCATACTAAATCACATCATTATCCATCTACTAATATCTGCTAACATCATATCCATATCAGAAACTACATCAATAGAACAAACATTACACAACTGCCGTCACCAGGGGTACAAAACTGAGGGGGAAAAAATATATACTAAAGTAACAGCAAAAGTAAACTCCCCCCCCGGCCCACTACACCCGAGCCCAGTCTAACTACCCGGGGCTCTAGTCTGAGGAGGGTCGCCCTCCTGGCGCCTCTGATCGAGCTGTCGAACAGGTGTCCCTGTACCTGTACCTGAGGAAACTAGGACACGTCACAGCGTGTCCAGTAGGAAACTCAACCACACAAGAGTTCTAAATAAGGGTGTACAACTAACCACAGTCACAGCACTAAAGTACACTCCAAGTACTGGTCATTTACTTCGGTTATTCGTTATTTGGAACCTAGGCATTACGTGGGACATGAGGGGCTGGACCTCACCCATAAGTCGGGTGGAAATATTCTCGGACTCCCTAGCATGCTAGCCCGTCAGGAACCTGTGTACTCTGCCTCTCCCCACCAGGACTGTGCCATGGCTCGTCAGGAGGGCCACTAAAACAACTCGACCACTCCCCGCTAGGACAGTGCCATAGCTCGTCAGGAGGGCCAGTGCAACAACCTCAACAAGTCCAACCCGCATCATGCCCACTTAATGCTTCGGTTCCCCAATCCCCTCCCTAGGATGCTCACTCACCTTTAAGTGGAAGGAGACATCCCGTGATTTTATTTCCATTTCATTCTCATTTGAGTGTTGTTAGGCATACACGAGGTATAAGGGTTACAAAGTGAAAAATAATGCTTTTCCGTTATCCATATTGCTTAAGCAAACTAACTCCAACATCATCATCAAAGCATTCTTTCAGTTAATGATAACACCCAGGAACGATAACAACAAAACTAACTATAACACATCATTTAAAGCATTAAGCAACACTTTAACATGCTGAATAAGCAGAACAGTCAACTTGAAGAGCAATTTATTGGTAGTTGGGGTTTGAATTTGGGAAAACTTACAACTACAAAGTTGTTCATAATGATGTTTTATTTTCACCATACAAATTTCAAAAGTGTTTTCCATCTGTATGATTTATAGTGAATTATTTGGTGAAACATGTCAGAAACTGTTTTTAGGCAGAAAATTTATGCTAGGGAAATCCCAGTTTTTAGGTGCATAGTAGGCAGATTCACGAAATGGGGACCGAGGTAGAAATTGTAGTGCTTGAAGCCATGTTTCCAACGGCACTAAGAACACCCTATTTGGCCCAGTGTGCAGGGTTTTCTACCATTTTTAGTAAAAGGTGTCAGGTTCCACTGCAATCTGGACAGATTTGAAAGCTGAATTTTTATACAAATTTGTAGGCCGAATTTGGAAAAAGTGTAAACACAGAAAATGTTAAGGACATCGAAATGTATAACGTATAAATTTTTCAAGCCTTTCCATGGGTTAAGTTAGCTGCAGTACTGCAATCGGTCCGCTAGTTTTCTGCAGGATTCTGCAGGGTGGGTTTTGGAAGGGAAAGGCATGTCGTGCTTATGTAGGAATTCAAGATTTAATTTAATCATGGTAGGGTTTCCTAGGTATCTTACTAATTAGACCCTAAAAAAATTTCGGCAGAGATCCTCTTGAAATTTCCATTAAACACACTATTACAAATGAGGAGAAAGAAGAAAATCACCCTCTTCTTACAACAAATATGAATTTAAATGAGGGACTACAAACCATGCTTCCAACATCACAAAACAACAACTTTCCATGAAAATGAAACATATTACAAAGATTTCAAAAAGAAAATTGTAAAGAAACATGAATTAAATCACACTTTCATGGAAATCTAAAAGTGGAGAGAATCCTACCAAAGTAGCTTGCAAAGGTGATGAGAATAGCTCTAGAAAACCCCTTCTCTTAAGTATAGACCCCTCCTTCTTCTTCCTCCTTTTCTTCTTTTCTTTTTCTTTTCCTTTTTCTTCTTTTTTCTCTTTTCTTTTTCTCTCTTCCTTCTCCCCTAAGAATTTCGGTCCATATGACTTTTTTGCAAGGGAAAAAATGGGAAATGATGTTTAGGGATAAGGATTAGGAAGGGAGAAGAAAATCCAAGAAGAAAGGAGAATGTTCCCATTGTCTTTTTAGCTCTTTTATTTACAAGTGTGCCATTTCCAATTATGGAAAATTCCTACAAGTTATCCCATGAATAAACACCCTTAAAGATGCCATGTAATTAAAATCTCATGCCACTTAGGGATTTTTAACTCAAACTCCTCATGTAAGGTAAAATGTGCAAATCTACCCTCTTATGGGTATAAATGCAAAAACTAGGTGGACTTGGAGATAGACATGTCCTACACTTGAGGTTAATGAATGACATGACACACAATATAAAGGAAAATACTTCCATTAGGACTTGTAGGCATTACATTTTCTTCTCCAGTTTGGGTGGCGAGCTGGCGAGCTGCCCCGGAAGTCTTCAAGAGCGTGGGTAAAGATGGGCCGAAGCCTCCCCCGCATTTTTTCTCTCCAGTTTGGGTGGCGAGCTGGCGAGCTGGCGAGCTGCCCCGGAGGTCTTCAATTGCACGGGTACAGATGGGCCGAAGCCTCCCCCGCATTTTCCCTCTCCAGTTTGGGTGGCGAGCTGGCGAGCTGCCCCGGAGGTCTTCAAAAGCGCGGGTACAGATGGGCCGAAGCCTCTCCCGTATTTTTCCTCTCCAGTTTGGGTGACGAGCTGGCAAGCTGCCCCAGAGGTCTTCAAGAGTGCGGATACAGATGGGCCGAAGCCTCCCTGCATTTTTCCTCTCAGTTTTGTCACACCCCGCTTCCCAAAATGGGTGCGAGGACGAGACGAAGGTCTGCATGGGCCGGGGCTGAGAAGCCCAGACCCAATAAGCGTCTGTAGAGAAACCATGAAGTTACAGTTTCTTGCATATAAAAGTTCTGAACAAAGAAATAAGAGTACATGAAGGAAACTGCATTCATTAATATAAAGAGATAATATTCAGCGAGTACAAAAGTCTAACAATGGATGCCAAGCATGGCTACAACTGCAGAAAAGGAAACTAATGGTGCAACGCACCCAACTTAAACAGAAAGAAAAAAGGTGATACGCACCCAAACTAGAAGCGACGGGAAACTCCAAGGTCAGCAACTGAGGAATCTCTAAGACTGGTCCTCGCTCGGGTCGTACTCCTGATCGGCAGCGTACTCCTGCTCCAAGTCGTCTAGTACCGGCTCCTGGTCTGCTAACTCTGTCTCGGTACCTGACGTACAAACACCAAGAGAAAGTGGTTGTACGTCAGGCGAAGTCTGCAAGTAAACGTGAGAAGACTCCAATGCAAGGTGTATAACATTTTAAGGATGACATTTTAAAGGTTGTTTACATGATGATGATGCAACAACATGACAGATATGCGTGTGTGTGTGTGTGTGCAAGAAAGTAAAGACAACGCAGAAAAGTAAACGTGACCGACAATAGCCGTAGTGTGTGCTACTGGCTACAAGACTAGACTAGACAAGACAAGACAAGACAAGAAGTACCGTGTGACACCAAGAGGGTTCACACCTTTCGGATAGAGGGAGATCAGACCCGCTAAACCGAGGGCACGCTCAACCCAACCCCACCCAATGTGCACAAGACAATCATTACAAGGGATCACTCACTCACTCGGTGAGTGCTATATTCGCCCGCAGGCTTGTGTATCATGATAAGGGTTCACCCTCTCTAGCTCGAAGAGTGCCCTATTCGCCTGCAGGCTTATCCATTAGGTTCTAAATGGTGCGAGGCGTGGCGTGGCGGCGAGGTCAAGCCTCAAGCCTTAGGAGCCTTGGCGGAGCCACGGCGTTTTTCAAGGCGTGTCTTAAGACGGTAAATGTGTGTATATATTATATAATATATATAGAGGTAGACAGTAAACTATGCTCCGCTTAGATGGATTAGTTTCCAAATCCTACCAAATCCATAGCCTACCATCTACATTGAGATGTGTGCTTACTGCTTACAATTAACTAAAGTGTTACTTTACTAAAAAGCAATTGTTTACATAACTAAAAAGCATGTGACCTCAATACGTCATCAATATCAAAGCAATCGATTAACACATTTGTTACAGCTATTTGGATAATTGGATCTAAACGAAATTTGCTGATACTTGAAGGAACATTGATTTTGCATGTCCTAGTTTAACATCTTGAATAAACTTTGTTCACAAGTGCTGTCTGCGAGCGAGATGAAAAGCCCTAGGCCCCAAATCGTATGTGGGCGGCTACGAGATGAAAAGAAGCCTCAAATAATGAGAACGGGTCGGGTTCGGATTCTTTTAGCCCTATAATGCGGACCCGAGTGCTTTTTGTTAATTTTTTTTGTTTTTTAAGGTGCGCCTTGTGTTGCCATGGCATGCCATGGCGGCGTGCTGCCTCAAAGAGCCAACTTGGGCATTAACGGGGCGTGAAGGTGGAGCCTTGCCGTCATGGCGTGCCATGGCGTCGCCGTGGTGAGTTTTTTAGAACTATGTCCATTACAAGGGATCACTCTCTCTAACTTGGAGAGTGCCCTATTCGCCTGCATGCTTGTGTATCATGACAAGGGTTCACCCTCTCTAGCTCGAAGAGTGCCCTATTTGCCCGCAGGTTTATCCATTACAAGGGATCACTCTCTCTAACTTGGAGAGTGCCCTATTCGCCCGCAGGCTTATCGAATTCACAATCATTACACGGGATCACTCTCTCTAACTTGGAGAGTGCCCTATTCGCCCGCAGGCTTATGCAACACATGACATGACATGACAAGATGAAAGTGGATTGAAGTTGTTCATTCTAGGGGGTCCACACGCACGCACACACAGATAAAACCTAGGGGTGTCAATTGTTGTTGTTGTTATTATGCCCAGACTTCGTTGTCAAGTCCAGGCTGTCGTAGGGTGTCCCAGACGCTATCATTTCACTTCGGGTTCTCTTGTTTATACTTTTTACAGTTTAAAGGAGACAATGGCCTAAACGTGGCCGAAACTACGCAAGTGAACACACTTGCCTGCGGTGGTGAGCGGTACGTCCGTCGGGAGCGTCTCGTCGAGGCAGAGCGTCGGTAAGGGGTCGTCTGAAACGAGTCAAGTGACGGTGTCAAGTCATGCTTATCAGTATTCCTATTAGGGTTCATTTCTAGGTTAAACATGGCTATCCTAACAGTTCCAGGTCAAGATGTCCGTTCAGCCTATCCGATGATTCTATCATATGTGCACAGTCCAATCAGTCCGATCGTCGATCTACGGTTCCACAAGATTTTAAAGGAGCAGAAAGTAAATTTAGTTACTTAGTGGTCGATTTTAGTTAGGTTTTGATGACTTAATGTTAGGGTTGCTACAAATGAGATGGCTAACCTGGTGCGACGAACGTGCACGAGTCTGACGTCGGGTCTGGAAAAAGTGGCGGTGCTTGCGTCCTCAACTACGGGTAGCGCAGTAAGGGTCGTCTTGGGATCGTCTCGGGATTGTCTCGGGATCGTCTCGGCTGCGGGTAGCGCAGCGAGATGTCACGACAACGGGTACGGCGTCGGGATCGCTTCGGTTGTGAGCAGCGCAACAACGGCACGACGACGGCTACGTCGTCGGGGAAAACGCGCGAGATCTGCAACGTGCGTGAACTCCTAGACGCACGGGGCTGCCGAGGATTGGAGGAGGTCGATAAGGGTCACGCGGCCTGAGGGGTGGCCGGAGCAACTACCGGCGGCGATGTGGCCGGCAGTTTCGAGAGAAAAAGGACAGATTTGTAGATCCGGGCTGTTTTGGATCCGTAACGAGATCGTCACGGCTTGAGGGGGTAGAAAGGGGTGCAGTAGGTAGAGGGGTCGAAGGGGAGGTCGTCGGCGGTCGCTGGCGGTCGCTGGCGGCCGCCGGACAAGGGTGGCCGGCGGCAGAAAAACTGGGCGGCAGTTTTGGAGCACGAAAGTTTTTCGAGGGTGTTTCGTGGGGTTTTGAGGGAGAGAGTGAAGGGAGGAGGGATGATGGGTTGTCGATGGAGAAGGGGGGATGCCGGAGGACGGCCGGCAGCGGCCGGAAGGGGGGTGGCCGCACGGGAATAGGACTGAGCTGTCGATTTTGCGGCAATGGGCAGATTTGCGGTTTCAAGGAGGGAGAGAAGAGAGAGGAGAGAGAGAAGAGAGAGGAGGGAGCGAGGGTGGTCGGAGGTGGCCGTAGGATGGCCGTGCGGCGATGAGAACCCAGGTGCGTGCGAATGAAGGAGGTGGCGGCTGTCATGCGTGATACCCTAGGGTTTTCATTTTGGTTGTGTTTAAAAGATGAAATCTTGCTAAAGGAGTTTAAAAAGGAGTAGGCTTAAGCAAAATGGGAGTGTGTGTGTGTGTGTGAGGGGGGGGGTATATTTAAGGTGTGGATAGCTATAAGGAAAATCACTCATGATACGTAAGAATCCCAATAGATTTAGGTTAATTTGAATTTCAAATTTTGATTATGGCTAAGCGGGTTTGAATGTAATTAGTGAGATAGGTTGGGCTAACAGTGTTCGAAAATTATGAAAAAAAATATCGGGATGACCGTAACGACGAGAGGATTGAGAATACGGGGTCCGATCACGAGCTAAGCCTACCGAGAACGATAATAAAAATAAAAACTAAGCGTTGAAGTCTAGAGGCTAAAACACCCCTTCATTCAAAGCTGATTTGTGGAAGAACGACCCGTGAAATGATGTTCACTAAAAATCCCACAAATAACTACTCTTCCATACGGTCACAACGATATATAACATCGCGTATCTCGGATAGAAGAAAGGACAAAGTAAAATACGCGTACAAAAGAGAAAAGTACGCGCAAAATACGAACGGTCGGAAAGCGACCGTTACATTCTACCCACCTTAGAAATGATTCCGTCCTCGGAATCCCTTATACTAATAATAATAATATCTATATGCAGTTATGCCTGCAACTCCCATATTCCACATAATGATCACTAACCCTATTACTTTAATCAAAGTTCCCCAAATAATTCATCATTACTCGTCTTTTTCACTGGATATTGCTACAACTAGAATCACATCCTAGCACTTAACTATAAATCCACATTTACCGATTGCAAATCATTAATCGTCTTGTCCTCAATATATTCTTCATCATATTGACACATAAATTTATTCGTCACAACTAATGAACCATTAAACCACATCTTATCCTTACCTCTATTATCTAATCTCCTAACCATATCAAATCCGTCTTCATAACTATCCATTCGTCTCAACAAGTCGTGTTATTTCCAACGGCATCTTCACCCCACCTTTATAATCAAGTCTTGATGTTTTAAATGCTCTACTCATTTCATGATTACCTTAAATCATACTATACCTTCATAGCTACTCCTATCTACCACTCGTCTAAGTTTCAGATCTGGTAAGTACTCATCTCCATGTGTACAATTTCATTCAACCAGAATTCTCCATTGAGTCTGTTACGCATCATTTAAAAAAATAAAAATAAATAAGTATTGGACGCCTCATTCTTTTCATCCCAAAGAAATTTAATCTAATATCCTTGTGTTTAAAATCAACTAATCACCGCTACATCATATCTCCTCTCACATTATGCCTACCCGCAAACATAATCCTATAGCAATAATAACCCGTTCTAACAATATAACAACAATGAAATTAACACTTCCGAAGAGGGAAAGAAGAGAAAAGAATGTTTAAGGCCAATGACATATTTTAAAAACATGTGGGAAAAACGTGTGGAGTTGTGGTATTGGATGGGGGAGGATAGGGGGTTGTGATCTGTGTGGGCTAGTTTCAAAACATTAAAGATTTGATTTAAAAGAAAACAAAAGGTTTTGATACAATCACATGCAGCCAAAAATAAGCTATACTTTAATATGAAAGACAAAGTCTATGGAATTACCTGCAATGATGCCATCCACGGCCGTCATGGTATAAGATCCACGAACAACAGCTCCTCTCTGAATAGGGGTAGGCGCTCTACTCTGCAGTGGGGCTGGTGCTCCGCCCTCAGTATGGCGATACCTCGCCAATCTATAATGGCGTGTGTGGCAGCTCCATATGCCAGACACAAACCCAGCTTCTTCCTGCAATAACTCGAATGATGCCCCGGCTTGCCACAGAAATGACATTGATCCCTGGCCTGGCTCTGTGAAGGTGCTCCTGGTCTCTTGAAAAGCACCGACTGAACAGGTCCCAGTGTAGGTCTAGCTGCTGGCCTGAACTGCTCCATCGTCGCTTTCCTCCACCAGCAGGAGGATCAGGAAGTCTCGCTACAGCCTCATGGGTCCGGGCTGCATTCAGTACAGCTCTCATAGTAGTCAAGTCCGCCGAAGTCATAGAAGCCTGGATCTTGGGGTGTAGCCCCCGACGAACCGATCAGCTCTGTTCTCCTCCTCTTCACCATGTGCGGGGTAAAGCGGCTCAACATCTCAAACTCCGCTGCGTACGCATCAACCGACATACTCTCCTGAGTCAGGTACACAAACCGCTCAAGAGATCCCTCTTCGCAGCCTTGGAAAAGTACTTCTCCTTGAACATAGACTTGAAAGTGCTCCACTCAACTGGCTTCTGCAGATGCCTCTCCTCAATGCGCCACTAGTTCCTAGCATTCTCAACTAGCTGCATCTTCACTATCTCCACTCTGGTCCCATCAGGTATCTTGGCTGCTATCAACTTATCTTCAGTACTCTGGATCCATTCGTCGGTATCCAGAGGTCCATTCTTCCCATAGAAGGTCTTCGGCTGTAACTCATTGAACTGCTTCACTCCAGGAGCAGCTCGAGGTGACGGCGGAGGCGATGGTGGTGCAGCCGGAGCAGCCTGGACAACATGGGCAACCCGATGTGACTGCTCAACCAACTGATGCTGAACATCCAACATTTCCCTTATGACGCCCAGAAATTGGCAGAACTCGCCACCTTGACCATACATGATTCCGTCAGCTGAAGGTCCGGTCAGGGTATTGCGTCCTCCTGCCATCCTAGTGACAAGGAAAACACAATTTAGACTTGTACTGGATATTAAATGAATGCGGTACTCTTATTGTTCCGAACATTTTGCATGACCTCCATGGGCCACCACTAAAACCTGTCACGTCCCGCTTCCCAAAATGGGTGCGAGGACGAGACGAATGTCCACACGGGCCGGGGCTAAGAAGCTCAGACCCAATAAGCGTCTGTAGGGAAACCTTGAAGTTACAGGTTCTTGCATATAAAAGTTCTGAACAAAGAAATAAGAGTACATGAAGGAAAATGCACGACCAATCGCTTCACGGCAACAGGTACGACGTCGGGATCCCTTCGGTTGCGAGCATCGCAACAACGGCACGACGACGGCTACGTCGTCGGGGAAAACGCGCGAGATCTGCGACGTGCGTGAATTCCTAGATGCACTGGGGCTGCCGGGGATTGGAGGAGGTAGACGGGGGTCACACGGCCAGAGGGGTGGCCGGAGCAACTGTCGGCGACGATGTGGCTGGTAGTTTCGAGAGAAAAATGACAGATTTGTAGATCCGGGCTGTTTTGGATCCGTAACGAGATCATCGCGACTTGAGGGGGTAGCAAGGGGTGCAGTAGGTAGAGGGGTAGAAGGGGAGGTCGCCGGCGGCGGGGAGTGTCGCCGGCGGAGGCCAGACAAGGGTGGCCGGCGGCAGAAAAACTGGGCGGCAGGTTTGGAGCACGACCGTTTTTCGAGGGTGTTTCGTGGGGTTTTGAGGGGGAGGGAGAAGGGAGGAGGGATGATGGGTTGTCGAGGAAGAAGGGGGGATGCCGGAGGACGGCCGGCGACGGCCGAAAGGGTGTGGCCGCGCAGGAATGGGGTTGGGCTGTCGATTTTGCGACAATGGGCAGATTTGCGGTTTTAAGGAGGGAGAGAAGAGAGAGGAGAGAGAGGAGAGAGAGATGGTGGTCGGAGGTGGCCAGAGAATGGCCGTGCAGCGATGAGAACCCAGTTGCGTGCGAATGAAGGAGGTGGCTGTTGTCATGTGTGATACCCTAGGGTTTTCATTTGGGTTGTGTTTAAAAGATGAAATCTTGCTAAAGGAGTTTAAAAAGGAGTAGGTTTAAGCAAAATGGGGGGAGAGAGAGAGAGAGAGAGAGAGAGAGAGAGAGAGTGTGTGTGTGTGTGTGTGTGTGTGAGGGGGTATATTTAAGGTGTGGATAGCTATAAGGAAAATCACTCATGATACGTAAGAATCCCAATAGATATAGGTTAATTTGAATTTCAAATTTTGATTAGGCCTAAGCAGGTTTGAATGTAATTAGTGAGATAGGTTGGGCTAACGGTGTTCGAAAATTATGAAAAAAATATCGGGACGACCTGGACGACGAGAGGATCGAGAATACTGGGTCCGGTCACGATCTAAGCCTACCGAGAACGATAATAAAAATAAAAACTAAGCGTTGAAGTCTAGATGCTAAAACATCCCTTCATTCAAAGCTTATTTGTGGGAGAACGACCCACGAAATGACGTTCACTAAAACTCCCATAAATAACTACTCTTCCATACGGTCACAAAGATATATAACATCGTGTATCCTGGATAGAAGAAAGGACAAAGAAAAATACGCGTACAAAAGAGGAAAGTACGCACAAAATACGAACGGTCGGAAAGCGGCGGTTATGGGTTTGGGTGGCGAGCTGATGAGCTGCCCGGAGGTCTTCAAGAGTGCGGGTACAGATAGGCCGAAGCCTCCCCCGCATTTTCTTCTCCAGTTTGGGTGGGGAGCTGGCGAGCTGCCCCGGAGGGTACAGATGGGCCGAAGCCTTCCCCGCATTTTCTTCTCCAGTTTGGGTGGGGAGCTGGCAACCTGTCCCGGAGAGTACAGATGGGCCGAAGCCTGCCCCGGATGTCTTCAAGAGCGCGGGTACAGATGGGCCGAAGCCTCCCCTGCATTTTTCCTCTCCAGTTTGGGTGGCGATTTTCTTCTCCAGTTTGAGTGGCGAGCTGGCGAGCTGCCCGGAGGTCTTCAAGAGCGCGGGTACAAATGGGCCGAAGCCTCCCCCGCATTTTTTTCTCTCCAGTTTGGGCGGCGAGCTGGCGAGCTGCCCCAGAGTTCTTCAAGAGCGCGGGTGCAGATGGGCCGAAGCCTCCCCCGCATTTTTCCTCTCCAGTTTGGGCGGCGAGCTGGCGAGCTGCCCCGGAGGACTTCAAGAGTGCGGGTACAGATGGGCCGAAGCCTCCCCTGCATTTTTCCTCTCCAAGGTCTGTCTGCAAGAGTCCGGACGTATAGGCGGGTAGCTGACCTTCAAAAATGTGGTGATTAGGATTCAGACAACATACTGAATGCACAAAGGCGAATATTTATTGAAAATATTAAGTGAGTGCTCGTTGTTCCATAGATGGGCGGGGTCCCCGCCCTCTAAGGTAGCCAGAATGTGGGTCGCTGATCCCACGACGTCCGTTACGATGTAGGGGGCCTTCTCGTTTGAAGAGCTTTCCTCGGCGACCATCTTTGGTCAGTCGATGCGCATGATCGGTTCGGGCATTTGATTGGCGACCTGGTCAGTCGCCATGGGACGGTCGGTCTGCTCCCCCGGGTCCCTCTTCCCCGTTCCCAGGGCCTCCGCGCTCACCATGTACCCCTCCGCCAGAATGATCAGTGCATTGAAGTCGGTCGGCGGGTAGCGAAGGAGGGACTTGTGGAGACTCCGGCTAGTCAGTCCCTTCTTGAAGGCCACTATGACTAACTCGTCCCCGCAGGCTACCACACCAAGCTTCTCATCTTGGAAGCGGCGCAAGTACTTCCGGATCATCTCTCCTTCTTTCTGGACGATCGTGAATAAGTAGTCCGTCAGCTTCTTCCTCGTCCGCCCCGCCCGGAACTGTTGGTAGAATTTGTGAGACAATTCGCCGAAGCATTCGATGGTCCAGGCTGGCAAACTATTGTACCATTCCAGGGCCGAGCCCTGCAAACTTTGCTGGAATCCCCGGCATAGGAATGCGTCGCACGCACCCTGCATCTCCATCGCCCCTTGGTACTTTTGCACATGCGCGAGGGGGTCGCCCGCACCGCTGTAGAGCTCCAGCTGGGGAAGCTTGGACCCCGAAGGTCTCGGGGCCGAAGTCACCCATCCCGCAAATGGCGTGGCTTCTGTTGGATCCTGTGGATGGCAAACAACACTAGAAGGGGGGTTGAATAGTGTTGTTCAAATAATAAATCTTTTTCGATTGTTAATAAACGTCCTTCTAATGTTGCCTAAGAAACCAAGTAGAGCGATCTACGCTTGGTTCTTAATCAACAAGTTACTCTTATAAAAGATAAACAATTATAATTACAATCAGATAAGATATCTTTACACACAGATTTTTACATCGGAATCAAATGAATGATCTTTGTAATATGTAAATGAACAAGGAATTACAAAGATATAATAATAACAAAGTAAATAAAAATTGTTCGCAGAGATAAATAATAAGACACAGAAAAGCAATCGCAGACACAAGGATTTTTATCCTGGTTCCCCACAACTTTTGGGTACATCCAGTCCCCGACCAATCCGGTACGAGATTTTCCAATATCTGCCTTGGCAAATATAAATACCTAACTCCACTCGTTAGGATTTCCAACAACCTAGTCTTGACTAGGATTTTCAACGGCAACACCTAGACTTGTCTAGGGTTCCAACAACAACACAATAAAATTGATATCCAAATCACCACAATAAATTGATGGAGATTGGATTTACACCCAGATTCTATAACCAAATAATAATAGACAAAATTGCGTGTAGTGGCTTGATAGAATAAGATTCTAGATCACACAAAGATATGAATGAATTCTTTGTGATCTAGATCTAATGTTTTTCAAAAATCCTTTAAATAAAAATCAAGAGAAAGTAATACGGATTTGAAAAACAGTTAGCCAATAAAATGAGATTATGATCTTCAGAAAATAATAACGAAATTGCAAGATCAAGAATAAAACAGAATTGGCTAAAGAGAATGAGAGCTTTAGAACTTTAGAGCGTTTGGACGAGAGAATTTGAATTCAATAGTTGTTGTGATTTTCTCAATGAAAATGGTCCTCTATTTATAGGAGAAATCTGAGAATTCGAAATTCAAATTACTTTGACTTTTGTCCCAAAAATCATGGGAGAAAATCGCTCAACGATATTTCAAAATTCAAGTCAAAACGTCAAACTTCGACAGCTGGTAGTCGACTCCCTAGGAGTGGTAGTCGACTCCCAGTGTGTTTCAGGAAATCTTGATTCTCAGCTGGTAGTCGACTCCCTACCTTTGGTAGTCGACTCCCAGAGGATTTTTTCCTGCGACACAGCTAGTCAAACAAGTAGCTAACTCCAGGGTGTGTGGAGTTTCACTACGGAATTATAAAACGACTAGAGAAAGCTCTCAAAATCATTTTTGAAAAAGATATTCAAAAACATTTTAAAATCGTTTGTGTGTGTCTTTGTCTATACGATTAGGCTTTAACAATACCCTAAAAAAGACACAACACGCTCACTATAGACTAGGAGACGTCTTCGGAAGCTTGATCAATTTGATGGAGTAGATGTGAGCTTCACTTGAGCTTCTTTGTTCTATTTGAGCTTTGAGCTTCATCATTTGATCTTAGCCACGTTCGTCCTTGTCTTTGAGCGTAGATTGCGCTTCTTTGAGTATGAATAAAGCTTTTCATTTGTCGCATATCCTGCACACTTAATTGTAGTGTAGTTAGTACTTTGGTGTGCTCATCATCAAAATCACTTGGGGTGGAATTCAATTTCCATCACTCTCCCCCTTTTTGATGATGAAACCCAAATGAAAAATGAAGTAAGTTGAAATATGAAAATACATGAAAGTATACTTACTCCCCCTACTTTGATGTGGTTCTCCCCCTGTATCGAAGCCGTTAGCAAAACAATACAATACATATGATATATTCATTTTTGCATTTCATATTTTTCTCCCCTTTGTCATCAACAAAAAAATCCAATGACAAAGTATTATAACATATGAATTATAACATAATTCTTAGGAGGGGAATTCAATTATCTAGTCCTATAGGAGAGATGTTAGTATAAGAGCAACTAATATATTGCATAATAGATAAGTTCATAGTAGCAAGCATCGCACGATTAAAGAGTTATTACAAACCATAAGTTCGAAATCATAGTTTCAGGAAACATTGTTTGAAAACCATTGTTTTTAAGAAAAGCTAAGGATGACCACCATTCTTCTTCAGTTCCTTGATCTCATCAAGGATCATGACCAGCGTGTCCTCCGTCATTTTGTTGCTTTTCACAACGAGCTCTTTGAGGTCGTCCACCTTTCTGTTAAGGTCTTCAAACCCTTTTTCTTGTGATATCTTCAATTTCCCAATTTTCTTCAGAAGCATCTCTTGAAGTTCAAAGATATACGCCGGTGCTTCTTCTTCTTCTTCCTCGCTTCCTTTTTCTTTTTCTTCTTCTTCTTCTTCAGAATCTGAAACAACAATTTTCTTACATCTCTTGGAGGATGATAATCCTCCTTCAGCTGCAAGTTTTTCTTCGGGAATGTTCTCATCAAGATCATGGTGTAGATTCATTCTTCCAAGTGCATGAACATCAAAAACTCGAGCCGGTTCTAGAATTGTGGTTTCATGATCCAAATGCACATTATAACTAATAATTAATAAACAAGATTGTGAGATAATGTCCGTGAGCTAAGGTGGATGAGGATTTATCAGAAGAAGCTGAAGCAAGAATAGAATCCATGATGACTTTGGCCCAATTGATGCGGATGTTCCCTAACAAAGCATAGATACATTTGGCATGCTTCTCAGATAGGATAGAATGACTTCCAGATTTTTGAGTGATGTTGTAGGATAATATATGTGCCAGAATTCTTGCCGGATAGCGAAGATTGCTACAGGGAAGTTTAGTCTGAAAATGCCTTCCTGGCAAATACATTCTCTCTAAAACACTTCCTTCAGTCATTTCTATTTTATCAAGTAACATGCCAGAATATGGAATGCCTAGGGCTTCTCCAAGAGATTTAACGGTAATGGCAAGTTTTGTATCAAGAACTTTGGTGACAAATCGGCTTTTAGCAAGATCGTAATCCATATTAGCATAAAATAAGTGCACAAGCCTGGGATAGCAGAGATAAGTGTTTTCAGAGGAAAATAGGTTGGCCAAGTTCTGAAAATCCAGTAAGCTATCAATGCCATAGTTTACAACATCATTAAGCTTAACAAATCTTTCATGGAGGATGGGTTTCTTAGAGATTTTAATGAAGTGTTCATATGTGGTTCTCCTAAACAGATATGGTAGGATAATTTCTTTCTCAGAAGCAGATTCAGTTGAGGTTTTTCTTTTCTTGGAAAATATTCCCTTGAGAGGCATCTAGATAGAGTAAAAAACAAGAATTTTACAATACTAGATAAGCAAGGATATCAAGAAGTAAAATGATGAAGTAAAATCATGAAGTAAAAAGTTTTTACCTTGAGTAAATCTGAGAAAGAGATGAAGTTGGAAGAGCTCCAAGTAACCCAAGCACCAAGAAAAAATTCAAGAGAAAGAGGGGAATGGGGTAGTCGGCTACCTTGGGGTTTCTCTTGGGGGGTTTTTAACTTGGGATGAAAGATGGTGAAGAATAAGGGCCTTAAGATCAAGGGATGGATGGTTAGGGTAGAGTTTTAGCTTATTGGGTATAAGTTGCCTTTGTGGATATGAACCCATTAACTCCATAGAACCCAATAGGAGTTAGTCTAAAAACAAACCCAGAAATCCGCATACGCACTGGTAGTCGACTCCCTTATATAGGTAGTCGACTCCCTACTGGGTTGAGTCGTTTTCTCATCTTGAGGGGTTTTGATCCAGGTTTGAGTGCGTTTTCTGAACACAAAATGTTTTAAGAGTATAACGTGAACATATAAAAGTCATATAAAGAAAAAATATTTAAATAAATTTAATCATTTATATTTAGTAAAGAAAAATTGAGTCGCACAAGAAAGCTTTTGATGTTGATCCTTTACGAAGCATTGGATCTAGTTTTCTTCTTTTCATTTCTTTAGAGTACCTGAAAAAAATAAAAGTTTTATGGTACTCTTTGGCTTTTGAGTCCGAGAAGTTAGTCTTTAGGAAGTCAAACCCAGTATGGTTTAGTTCCTTCATGAACAACATATTTATAATTTTTGTTTAAATGAATTTGTTGAACAAAGTTGGTAGCGTACCTTTTCTTTCGTTGATCAGATAATTTCTTTGGTATCCAGATGCTCAAAAAATTATCGTTATAATGATGCATCCTAGTATGCTTAACCCGTTTCTTGGTATGATGTGAATCATATCTGAGTCCGGTTTTGCTAGATGAGGCTTTTTGATCATTTATTATACTATCTAGCTTCCATTTTCCTTTGTTGAAATTCTCAATAATTTTCATCGTAGCGCCGTAATTTTCTTTGACAGATACGAGAAGATTATTCAGATTCTCAACCTTTTCATTTACCAATGAAATATCTTTTTGCAGAAAATCATTCTTTTCTTTAAGGAAACTATTTTCTTTAATGATTTCTTCTTTTTCTTTAGTATCCTTTTTACTATTTCTAAGTGTTTTTCTATGTTCTTTTATGAGCTTTTCATGCATTTTGCATAGCTCTTTATATGCTCCCCTATAATCCATGTCTTCATCATCACTTGATGACGAATCATTATCGCTAGATGAATCATGATGCGAGCTTACCTTGGAGGATGTGGATGCCATGAAGCACAAGTGTGCTGTTTCTCTTCTTTCATCGTTATCTTCTGCTGAGGATTCCTCGGATGAGGAATCGTCACTCTGGTCGAAGGCTGCAGAAGCTTCCTTCTTTGGTCGTCGGAATTTGTTTCTTCCATTGTATCGCTTTTCATTATTGTCTATGTTTTTCCCACGATCTCTGGAATCACGATTGTTTCTCTCCAATGGACAGTCTCTCTTGACGTGCCCTGGTTTATTACAACCAAAACAAATAATACCGTTAGTGGGTTTAAAAGAGCGTTTACCATACTTACTTGTGATGAACTCTTTAAAGTTCTTTGAGATGAAGGCGATATGGTCTTCTTTGTCCGTGTAATCGGAATCTTCCTCTTGGGCTTTGAACGCGAGATTCTTCTTCTTTGGTTTTTCTTCGATCTTCTTATCTTCTTCAAGCTCAATCTCATATGCCATGAGATTTCCCATTAGTTCTTCGATGGTGAGGTCCTTTACATTATGAGCTTCTCGAATGGCAGTTGTCTTTCCCTTCCACTCGGGTCGGAGGGATCTTAGTATCTTCATTACATGTTCGTATTCGGAAAGTTTCTTTCCTAATCCTGCAAGCTCATTTGTAATATTAGTAAAACGAGTATTCACATCGGTGATACTCTCTCCTTCTTCCATTTTAAAAGATTCGAATTCTGAATGTAAAACATTTATGCGGGATTCCTTTACCTTTTCAGTTCCTTCGTGACTTACCTGAAGAGTGTGCCATATTTGGTGTGCTGTCTCACATTGAGAGATTCGATTGAACTCATTTCATATTACGTAGCAAATAGTGCATTCATTGCTTTTGCATTGAGATTAGCTCTCTTCTTGTCATCGACAGACCATTTCCCAAATTCAACGTCGGTAGGTGCGATGTACGGGACTTTAGTAACTGTCCAAGCTTCAATGTCCAAAGACTCCAGGTGAGTTTTCATTCGGATCTTCCAGCTAGCATAGTTGGTTCCGTTGAACAATGGTGGTCGCATGGTATTCAGTCCTTCAGAATGGAAAGATGTTGACACCATCACTTTTGTAGCCTCGCTCTAATACCAAGTGTTGGATCCTGTGGATGACAAACAACACTAGAAGTGGGGTTGAATAGTGTTGTTCAAATAATAAATCTTTTTCGATTGTTAATAAACGTCCTTCTAATGGTGCCTAAGAAACCAAGTAGAGCGATCTACGCTTGGTTCTTAATCAACAAGTTACTCTTATAAAAGATAAACAATTATAATTACAATCAGATAAGAGATCTTTACACACAGATAGATTTTTACACAGCGGAATCAAATGAATGATATTTGTAATATGTAAATGAACAATGAATTACAAAGATATAATAATAACAAAGTAAATAAAAATTGCTCGCAGAGATAAATAATAAGACACAGAAAAGAAATCGCAGACACAAGGATTTTTATCCTGGTTCCCCACAACTTTTGGGTACGTCCAGTCCCCGACCAATCTGGTACGAGATTTTCCACTATCTGCCTTGGCAAATACAAATACCTAACTCCACTCGTTAGGATTTCCAACGACCTAGTCTTGACCAGGATTTCCAACGGCAACACCTAGACTTGTCTAGGGTTCCAACAACAACACAATAAAATTGATATCCAAATCACCACAATAAATTGATGGAGATTGGATTTACACCTAGATTCTATAGCCAAATAATAATAGACAAAATTGTGTGTAGTGGCTTGATAGAATAAGATTCTAGATCACACAAAGATACGAATGAATTGTTTGTGATCTAGATCCTTGTTAGCAATACGTAATACGGGAAATATTCAGGACGTGAATAAAACGTCTTTAATTCGATCAATTTCAAAAGACGTTTAGTCAAAAATTCGGTCAAATATGCGCAATACGGGAATAATACGTAAATGAGTTAAATCGTGTTTAATTCGTTAACCGGGATAAAAACGCGACTAAAAACGAATATTGTCAAGATATCATTCATCCAAATGAACTTAAAAATCAACAATATCAATAAAATAAGAGTAAAATAAGTTCTATATTAATGATTTAAATTGTATTCATAGTTTTAACCAAAATGACATGATCATACTATTATATTCCATGTAGCATGCATTAAACCAAAGTATAATCATTAAATCATAGTTCAAAATGATTTAAAAGTACCTCTAAAATGAGTTTAAAACACATAAAATGCGCAATACGGGAATAAAACGCGTTTTGTTCGTCAACCCCTTAAAAAGCGCATATTTTTCCGAATAATTCAAATGGACGGTCGTTTAATACGGAAACCATTTTAGACGGATTTTAAACGTTAAAAACATAAAAATTCGTGTTTTTTACTAACAAGGATCTAGATCTAATGTTTTTCAAAAATCCTTTAAATAAAAATCAAGAGAAAGTAATACGGATTTGAAAAACAGTTAGCCAATAAAACGAGATTATGACCTTCACAAAATAATAACGAAATTGCAAGATCAAGAATAAAAAAGAATTGGCTAAAGAGAATGAGAGCTTTAGAACTTTAGAGCATTTGGACGAGAGAATTTGAATTCAATAGTTGTTGTGATTTTCTCAATGAAAATGGTCCTCTATTTATAGGAGAAATCTGAGAATTCGAAATTCAAATTATTTTGACTTTTGTCCCAAAAATCATGGGAGAAAATCGCTCAACGATATTTCAAAATTCAAGTCAAAACGTCAAACTTCGACAGCTGGTAGTCGACTCCCAGTGTGTTTCAGGAAATCTTGATTCTCAGCTGGTAGTCGACTCCCTACCTTTGGTAGTCGACTCCCAGAGGAGTTTTTCCTGCGACACAGCTAGTCAAACAAGTAGCTAACTCCAGGGTGTGTGGAGTTTCACTACGGAATTATAAAACGACTAGAGAAAGCTCTCAAAATCATTTTTGAAAAAGATATTCAAAAACATTTTAAAATCGTTTGTGTGTGTGTGTTTGTCTATACGATTTGGCTTTAACAATACCCTAAAAAAGACACAACACACTCACTATAGACTAGGAGACGTCTTCGGAAGCTTGATCAATTTGATGGAGTAGATGTGAGCTTCACTTGAGCTTCTTTGTTCTATTTGATCTTTGAGCTTCATCATTTGATCTTAGCCACGTTCGTCCTTGTCTTTGAGCGTAGATTCGCTTCTTTGAGTATGAATAAAGGTTTTCATTTGTCGCATATCCTGCACACTTAATTGTAGTGTAGTTAGTACACTAAGCTTCATTTGGTGTGCTCATCATCAAAATCACTTGGGGTGGAATTCAATTTCCATCAGCTTCCTCGGGGTAAGCGGGGCGCTCGGGGTGCGCACCCTCCATCTCTCCGGGGTTCTGCTCCGGTCACGGCCTTGCTGGCGACGGTCATTACGCTCCAAGGAGGGGGATGGTCGCCTAGGAGGGCTCCTCCCGTTCGGTGGGAAACCGGCTGACGGAGGGCTACGTGCATCCCTGCGCCATTGGCCCGAGGTCGACACCTCCGGGAGCTCCTGGTTCTCCCGCCGAAGCCTTTCGCGCTCAGCAATGATGAAGTGGAGGTGTCGACGAGCAGCCTCTTCATCGAGACGGGCATGTGGGGCTGCGGCCGCCTCACCTTCCACACATCTTCTGTTGATAGCAGCCTCGTCATCGCGCTTCCGCTGCCGAGCAACCTCTACTTCTTCATCAAGAAGTTTTTGTTGGGCCGCTATCTCTTCGGCGAGCCCTCTTCGCCCCCACCTCTTCTTCGGACTGAGGATGAAGATTTCGCCTCAAATTCGGGGGCTCGGAGGGGCCAGGAGGTGCTTCAGCTCTGGCCGCCTTGAAGACTTCCATCATCTTGGTGAAGGTTTCGAAGCTTTGCTGGAGAGCATGGGCTGAGGCCTGAATGGTCTCGGCCATCCCCTCGGAGGGAAGGTCTGCCGAGGGAGTCCTCGGGTGAGATTGCAACTCCTGATCCATAGGGGCTTTGCCATGGTCAGGATCTCGGTTGGTGGGTATGGAGTTAGACATGGGTGTGACCCTTCGTTTCCACAGACGGTGCCAATTGTTGTGGGGGAAGATCCACGTACACTGAATTTGTTTGTTCGGGGAACCAAGGGCACGCTGGTTATGATTTGGATGCGATTAGGATGGGCTGTTTAATAGGCGATGAGTCGGGTGACGAGGCTAAACGCACTGCAATGGACAACCACTGGATCAACTTCGCGAGTACTCCGCTTGCCCGCCGCACTACAGGGGACGGGCGCTGATTGATATCCGCGAAGGAGAGCTCTCTGCACACAGAGCAGCTCATCAGAAAGGCCGGATTGGGGTCCAACCCTTAGCCTCTCCGATGCATAAGTTAGAATTAGGACTTAGAAACGGGTCTAGGCGCGTAGGTCGGACTGAAAGTGAGTCGACCTTACGTGGCGAGCTATAGTGGAAGAACAAAGATATGAGAGATCTTTTGCTCTTGTGTGTGAGTAATGAGAATGAGAGTCAATTAGCCAACCTCTCACCTCGATGGATGTGGAAGGGTATTTATACCTGATCGTGGCGGTTAGGTAGGGCTGACTTGTCATGCTGAGCTGGCAAACCAAACACCGGAAGCTTCGGCCGAGGATGTCAGATCTGTGCGTGCCAGACCATACATTTGTCAGGCGGCGCAACGGCCCTGGGAGCTGTCAGAGTGTTAGAGCAGAAAGCACTAAACGGTCAGATGGCGCAGTGGCCAGTGGGTGCTTTGTGAGGTTGTCGCGCGGCGGAAATGTCAATGGCATCCTTGCACAAGGTTTTTTGTCATGTCCGATGAGCCAAAGGGGTCACCGAGGCGTGTCCGAGGAGCGGGGCCGCACATGAGTCACTTGGTCGCTCTCGGTAGAAGACGAACGACCCGGTTGTACGCCAGGTGAGCTTGGAGGGAAGCGGGCGCCCAACCGGCGAGGTTCGAGGCGAAATGCGCCCTTCCCACTAGTCGAGGCGGACCAGGGTTGATGGGCGACGAGCGGGCTAGGGGGGAACAAGCGATCAACCTGCGAGGTTGGGACGAAGAACGCCCTCCCGCTAGTCGAGATGGGTTTTGCGAAGGAGGGGCGAGCTGGTTGTGTGTCTAGCGGGCTTGGACGGAAGTTCGGAGTATCACGATCTTTAGGTCGTAACAGGTACCAATAACGGTACTGATTGCTACGTTTGTGGACAGAATTGATATCAAACAGGGGTTGGTCATGCAGGTATCGGGTTGGCTCCTACGCGCGTTGAACCATGTGATCGTTCGATCAACAATTTTTGTAGGCCCCACCACCCACCTGTTATATTTTCTTTTTTTTTTTGCTTTTTTCTTTGGAGAGCAAAATGTGGGTGGTGGGGCCCACAAAAAATGTTGATCGAACAGTCCACGTCGCGTTGGACGATCATATGATCCAACGTGCATAGGAGCCAACCCGATCCCGGTCATGCATGGCGCCATCCATCTTCAGAATAATTATGAATACCCTTGGATCCTCCTACTGAAGTTTTTCACCATGTTGCCTGCTCTCGGGATGAAGGATACGATAACTCAGAGTATCCTTGCTAACTCATGGGTTCATGCACTTGCTTAGTCAAAGATTAACCCCCCAACCTCCCTTCATTAATATCAAGCTTACATTTCTTTTCAGTTTGCAACAAACATGTTTCTTCCCCGTTCAAATCCTTCACATGGCTAAATTCTTCCCCACGTATTAATGAAAAACCTAATCTGTTGACTACTCGTAAACCATATCAACTACCTCTTCTTTCTTAACGGATAACCCATCATCAGCTCGTCATCCTCCTCCCAGCAATTTCATCAATCCATCATCCCAAAATTCAATTCACCAAATTAAAGTCAGAAATCAAATTGAGAGATGGAGAGACAGAAATCAGTTCACCAAATCAGAAATCAAGCCCCAAAATTCAACCCCCATTCAACCCATTTTCGTTCTTCCTCATCCCCCACCTCGAATCGCCGCCACCCCCACCTCCATAGGCCGCGCCCCACCTCCCCAGGCCACCGCCCAGTGCCCTAGCCCCCCTTGCGCCGCCCTCTCCGCCGCCCAACAACCGTGCCGCCCTCTGCCCTTCCCGCTGCCACTGCCCCGTGTTCCGCGCCCGCCGCCCCGTGCCCCTCGCGTCGTCGGTCCGCCCCAGGCCGCCGCCCGCCGTGCCCCCCTTGCAGCCGTGCCCACCTCCCCTTGCCGCCGGCCTCTGCAACCCAAATCAAAATAAAAGAGAAGAGAAGAACAGAGAGAGGAGAGAAAGAGAGAGTAATGGTGAGTTATTATAAGTAGCAATTTAATATAAGTTTTTATTTTTATAAGTTATATCTTATATAAGTTATTATTTATTAAGTTTTTAAGATTTAGTTTATAAGGTTAATGTTTTAATATATAAATTAAGTTACAGTTTTAATTAAATTATTTTATAAGTTAGTTTAGTATTAAGTTAAGTTAAGTAAGTTAATTATTATGTAGTTAAGTAAGGTTATTTTAAAGTTAAGTTATTTTTTATATTAAGATTAGTTTATGTTAAGTTTAAGTTATGATTTATTAAGTTAAGTTTTTATAAAGTTTTAAAATAAGTTATTATATAAGGTTTTGAATATAAGTTATTATTATTTTTAAGTTAGTATTAATAAGTTAAATTAATTTATATTAAGTTATTTTTATTAAGTTAAGTTTAAGTTAACTAATAGTTAGTTTTTAAAATAAGTTTTTATATAAAGTTATTCCATAAGTAATTATTTTATAAACCTATATTATTTATATAATAGTAAGTTAAGTTGTGTAACTAACTCATTTTGAACAATTGTGAAACCAGGTACCCCTACCGCTGATTAAAACGCACCTTTCGCTACAAGGCAAATCGATAACGCTTCGTATTCTTGCCATGGGATTTAATTCAAAAACAAATGGATGCTAGAATTAGTTTCCTTTCATTAGAAATTGATCGATTGAACAGTTAACTAATATTGACAATTTGCACAGTATCGTGGAAGCTTGATTGTTGGAATAGTATCGTAAAAATGTGTAACTCTAGATAATGATTCCTAAATTGCAAATACGGTAACACCACAGACACTGGGTTTGGGGTAACTTATAATAGCGATGGTGCGGGAGCGACTAGTCCAGGCCTTATTGTCACCGTGTGGGTTCTAGCAACCCATTACAGTAGCCGATGACAAATTCACAGATCACAGATTATTCAACAGTATTCAGAGCATGGTTCGCCCGGGTAGCACCCGTGGCAAGAGGTGGACTCTTGGTTGCTTATTGTACCCCGCATTATAAGTCACGGTCTAGGTACAGCACAGTTAGACTCTCGTAACATGATCTCTTTTAATAAAGTACTTTTAATTGCTGGAAATCGCTTATAGTTGTAAATTGCAAGTTACATTTCTGCTCTATTTCCTTATCATTATTGTCCGCACTTTACGTCTTTTCTCTTTAGACTGACATGCTTGCATTTTGTATTAATCTCCATGCTTAGAGATACTTTGAGTTACGTCTGATCCTGGCGACCCTTCTCTTTGTGGTGGACCCGCCAGATATCTCACAGATTGAAGAGTTTGCACTAGAGGCTGCAGACGCTGAGTTTGCTATAGAGTTTGACCAGGAGGACGTTGGTTACTAAGTGTGAGTGTGAGAGTATTTTATTATTTGATGTATCAGAGTGGCTTGGTGTGTATTTGTTTTCAGTTGTATTTCCTTTCTTGTACGCTGCTGGGTTGTAATAAGGTTGTAAACCATTTTCATGTATGAGTATTTTGGCGTATTTCTGCAACAGAGCCTGTATTGACTTCATTAGTGCCTAGCAGGACTTGCACATGTTCCAAACAGTAACGGGCCCCGAGAATGGGTCGTTACAAGCTCCATTAAACGTGAGCAAGCCCGAATCTGAGCTTCTTTCTCCCTAAATTTCTTACTTGCTCCTATTCAGGCTCTAGCAAAGCTACAAAGGAGCTCAAATCGGATCCGAAATCTTGACGAAGGATCCACTCAAGATGAAATCTTCGTCTACGCGTGGTTGGCTCGGCGACAATGGGGTTGCTCGCCTGGGACGCGGTGCGGTTCGGGACGCGGTTCGGCTTAGGAAAAACGGCGCGGGGCCAAAGAAATGTAGCTGAAAACGGCGCTTCGTATTCTGCGGAAACGAAATGAAAGGTATGCAGTTTAAATTAAAAATGTGTTTATAATTGCAACTGTTAGATGGATCTATCCTTAGGGGTTGGTCGGACCCAGCCCCGGGATAGTAAAGATCTTGGCTAGGGTTAATATCTTTAGGGCTTGATTTAAAACTATTGTAAATATACTTTCCGCTGCTTTATTTGATATCTTCGTTCAACCGACTTAGGTCGGGCGTCGATTTTATTGCCCTAAGGACCCAGAAAACCCATCAGCACGTGTGCACCACATCTTGTGTGCGGATTTTTCCTTTGGTCACCGGAGTTATTTCTAGTCCTTACTACAAATGAGGGACGCTGACAAACATATAGGCCCCACCTTTTAATTTGTCACAAGTGGCGAAGAGAGAGGAAGTCACATGCACCCAAAACACACTGCACGCACACACAAATGGCCCCCTTCCCCTGTAATTATAGGGTTGCCATTGCTCTTTCATGTTTCCCAAAACATTATCCCTCTTCTCCCTTTTTACATGTTTGACATTGGACTTTGTTTTTTGCACTTTAGCGTCCCACGTTCCCTTGGATTACAGGCTTGCCATTAAGATTTATGCACTTTACTAACACCACCCCACCACCACCCCCCCCCCCCCCAACCAACCAACCAACCAACCAACCCAGAGACAAAAAATTTGCGAATTAACCCTGTTTTCCCCCTTCTACCTCCGAAGACACCACCACACACTTCTCACTCCTCGCGTGTTCACCACGTATTGTTTATGTTTTTGTTGGCACTGCACTGTTTATTTCCTGTAAACTACTAATTTGGGAACGATCAAGATCGAATGCGTGAACCGTCCAATGCAAAAGATGCAGACCAGAGTGCTCAAACATCTTTATCAGCGTCAGTGCATCCTTCATTGTAGTTCGGCAGGTCTGGTTCTACTACAAGGCGACTGAGGCGGCCGCCTTAGGCCTCCGATTTTGAGAGGCCTCGTATTTAATTTTTTTCTAAGCCTAACTGGCAACAGTCCGCTCAATTAAAATTTCTAAGCCCACTTCCTTTATCTTATTTCTTCAAGGCCTTGTTGTGATGCGTCCCCGCCATAGGTCCAAGTCCGCCTCAGTCCAAGTCCAGCAATGCCAGGAGAATCCCAAGAGGCAATAGACTTTGTCAAAGGCTAAAGTCTCAATTCTCAAACGACAAAATACCAAAAAAAATCTCAAACGGCAACTCCTATGCCTCCGGCTCCAACACAAGTTACGCAACATCGCCACTCGCCACACACCCACGCCGTCGCTCTCAGCCTCTCTCTTTCTCTCTCATTGCTCTCTATCTCTCTTCGTGGTGTTGCTGGCAGCCTGGCGCCCTCTCCTTCCACTTGTCCGGACCCCGGAACAATCACCTTCGACAGTTTTCTCTAGCCTGCAAGAATCACAAATTTTGCAAGAATCAACAAATGTTTAAATAACCTGAATGAGATTCAGTTATATGAAGGCTCCTAAAATTTTTGCATTGATAATTAGGCCTTATATTTTGTTTCGCTTTAGGCCTCATTTATGGTTGAACCGGCCCTGTAGTTCGGCCAATTCAATTGCATGTCCTTGACCTGTTACATCGACACAGTTGCATGGAACGCTGAACGTCCAGTTACCACCCTCGTTAATTCTTAATTGGTACCCATAACGGTACCGAATGCTACGTTCTGCGCGCAGAATTGATATCAAACAGGGGCCTGGTCATGCATGGCCACATCCATCTTCTGGATATTTATGTACGAGCCTCATCGACCCTTCCAATTTTGCTGCAATCCAAACAATCGTCCAGACGACTGATAACAATTCCTCCTATCATTGGAAAAAGACCGAGTACTAACCCTTGGATCCGCCTACTGATGTTTGTCATTGTGTTGCCTGCTGCTCTCGGGATGAAGGATACGATAGCTGAAAATCCTCGAGCATTACCAATCCCAGAAAATTCGCATAGCCGTCACCGCGGTTGGACTTCATACAACAAGCAGCAAAAATACAGAAAATGTCATCAAATGGAAGGGGAAAAAAAGAGCTCAGAGTATTACTTATTGAAACAGTAACGATCACGCAATAGGCTTTAATGACAAGATTTATAGACATAAGAATAATCTTGGGGGAAATGAAGCTTGATCTAGTTGAAAATGCAATTATAGATAGATTATAGTTAATAAGTTTCAGAACGAAGGTAGGGACTAGAGATTAGTTACTAAATATTACTAACAAGTGAAAGTAAAGCTCAGGAACTCCCAACAATAGAAGAATAAATATTCGAGCGTTTGCTCTCTTATAAAAGGTTTCGTTAGCTTGAAATGAGTCCCCAATCATTTTTACACTCTAATATTTATTACTAACAAGTGAATTGATTCTTTTGCATGTCTAAATGTTGACTAAAAAGAAGCCATTTATGTATAAAGCTGGTAGCCACACACAAAATTTTAGCGCTAAATAGCATCTATGCAGCATTGGTTACCTTGTGTTTGCTCAAGTTAACCCATTTCTAACTGTAGGATGTGTAAGGGATTGATGGCACATTCCCTTGACTGCCAGATGGAAACTCACCTAGCCTGCAATGCCTCTAGAGCATTAGGGAATCGTTTATCATTTTTATTTCTTCATGTAATTTTTCCGCAAATTATAACATTGCTTCTTGTATGTCTACAATGCCTCTAGAGCCAATTCTCCCACCAGCTCCAAACATGAAGCCTGATATTATATGCATTGTCCCGGTAGGTTCCGGGTCCGTGTACCCGTTCCCTATAGATGAGAATCGGAACCGGACCCGATTCACAACGGTTCTTAATTTTCCTACCCGAAGCCTACCCGGAACTAATGGGTAAATCCCGGAACCTGCCCGTTCGGGAAGGTTCCGATCCGGTATATGGGTACCCTGTTCCCGTGCACACCACTAATGAGCAACACAAGATGAACCTTACATGTTCTATTTATCTAAACATGTCCTGATATATCTAGATAACTTGTCCAATGTCCAAGCTAAAATGATAATGAATGCATGAAAGATTAGGCAAGCCCATTTTTGTACCATATATATTGTCTTACACAAGTCCTTAAAGCTGTGCTTCTTGCAGAGGTTGGCCTTAATTGATATGCTCCTCCATATTGCTTGAAGCTTACAGTTCGCGATCAACTTTAGGCAATTTCGCACTCTATGCCGTTGGGTACATGATACATCAATGCTTTAAATTATAAAAAATATGGACACCAGAAATGCAATTGTTGATTGTTAGAATTGAATTGTAAGTCCTTGAATCAACATCATATGGTTAACTATCAACTGAATTGTAAGTCCTTGAATCAACATCATATGGTTAATGACGAGGAATATTGCATGTTCATATGGAGTCGACTTGGGGGGGTCTGAATAAGTAGGTATTCTGAGTGTAGATTTGGGTTGGAAAAGGGTTCAAAGAGAAAGGATGAAGAAGGTAATGTTTGGGTTATTGGGTTCGGGTTTAAAATTGAGTTAGGGTTAAGAAGAGATGAAGTATCGTAAGGAGTGGTGATGGGGGTTAATCTTATGGACTAGTGGAGGACAGGAGGACAGGAGGATTGGGGTGAGAGAAAAGGGAGAAAGATAGGTTTAGCAAAGAGAAGATAAGGGAGAAAGATGAAATGTATAGCACAATTCCACATATTATAGCATATTTCCAATGACACTACAATTTTTCAATACATCTGCAATAATAGCATATCACATATCTAATTATGGTCATTTATACATGAGATAAATGGCAATCAGGTGGCCAATGAGAGGATTCACTCCTTGGCCACCTGATTCCCATTTATCTCTTTATAAATTCTCGGCATACCACAATTCTTGTATGGAAAAAAATTTAGACAGTTGAAAAGATTCTCAATCAAAAATGAAGCAAATAAAAAGTTGGCTCACTCGATAAAGAGATCACGTATCTTTCAAAACTAGTTTATATTGGAGGAAGAAATAGGGGATGAATTAAATTTTCTCATGAAGGGTAACTCATGTACTAACTCAAATTTTTATTTCCTATTTTTTTAAGACACATGTTTTTGTCTGATCTAAAAGCACTTTCTATACCTTATTTCTCTTGTTTTATACAAGAAAAGTTATGGTTGTTAGTCATTTCGGGAATAATTGTAATAAATTGCCAAATCCTATAGGTAGTTTAGAATTATTGCAACCATCCATATGATAATGAATGATGTGATGATTGAGCGACCAAAACAAGTGATTTCTTATCAGTTTATATAATGAATGCTGTAATGCTTCTCATACACTGGTTCAGCCGACATCGAGTTTTGTTTGGCTAGGGAAGAAGAAGAAGAATAATAATAATAATAATAACAAACTCTCCAACGCCTATTGTTTTCACTGATATTAATCAAGCCGTGTTACTCAGCTCAG
Source organism: Scilla litardierei (assembly GCA_030789695.1). Taxonomy (NCBI): domain Eukaryota; kingdom Viridiplantae; phylum Streptophyta; class Magnoliopsida; order Asparagales; family Asparagaceae; genus Scilla; species Scilla litardierei. The sequence continues at coordinate 9,526,470 of CM061132.1, forward strand.
CTGACCCAGGGTCACTATGGTTTTTGTCCTTAAAACATTCTCTCTTAGGTACAATACTGATACGACATGGGGGTGCGACGGCATTCGGTGACAAATCTCTATTTCTGACACCATGAATAAAATTGTAATTTTAGGGATCCGAAGCCAGATCTGTAATTATTAGAAAATTGAGTGCTGAATTATTAGAAAATCAGTCTTATAAATGTATGGGTGCTGGTTTCTTGAGGGATATGCTGAATATTGAGAAGAAAGTTGAGAAGAATATAAAATTGGAGTATGAACCTAGATCTAGTAGAGAGTACGGCTTTTCTCTCGAATTGAAGGCTTGGAAGAGCGGTCCACCTCTCGAAAAAGGCCAACTATCATTATATCCCTTTAAATATGACCTTTTCCCCAAAATCCACTTCTTTTTAACCTTAAAAATCCCATCTTTACCCTAAGATAAAAAAAACCTATTTTAGCCCTAAAATCCCATCTGGGTTCTAACAAATTGGTATCAAAGCGTAAATCATGATGACGACAAGAAAGATAAAAGCCTTGAAAGAGAAATTTGAAAACAAGATCAGAGAGATCAAAAGAACGATGGAGGAACGACAAGCCATAGAGGAGTGAAATCAATTGACGGAGGAGAGGCTTTCATTGATAGAGCTCTTGATGAAAGATGAATAGCCCTCCACCTAAGAAAGAGGCGACGAAGCCAGATCGAAACGAAGATGAGGTCAATGGCACAGATCCGGGGAAAAAGGCGTCGCCATTAGATAAGGACGAGAAAAATCATGTCTTTTGAGGAGGAGATCCATCTGAAGGACGATCCAACATCAGATCTGATCAACGATGACAACGATGACGTAGATCCAATGTAAAAGACGCCACCTTTGAACACGAGAAGGTAGAAAGTCAACTTTGATGAGGATCTGCATCCAAACAACGGATCACGCACGTGGGGCTCAAATCTTCCCCAAAAATTATGGAAAAATGACGGACAAAGCAGAAGGACAAGGGAGAAACCCTGGTGGCCCCCTAAGCGAGAGAGACAAGCCCTAGGTGGGACTCCTAGCAGGCCACCCAGGGGATACGACCCCTGAACGGCCTTCCAGGGGACCACAGGCCCTGGTTAGAGGACCTTGAGCAAGCATCGTGACCTTCATCCAAGCTTCGAGAAAGGTGATGGAGATCTTAGGTGACCCGACGATAGCAGAGGAGGCCCATACGGGAGCAGCGGCCCATGGGACAGCAGGGGGACCGAGGGAGACCGGCGATAACCCAAAAGAGAATGTTACCTTCTCGGGGCCCAGCGACAGACTTCGAGAACCGACAAATACATGGGGGGCTTCGACTGCTGTGGAGATGACTACTATGACTTTGAAGATGGCGGAAGAGAACCAGATTAGTGGGGCGATAGATGGTGGGATGACAACGTAGCTGCAGGAATCCACGGTGGAGGTTTTGGAGGCCCAACAGATCAGTAGGGACACATATCAACAGTTCTACTATGGGCAACTCAATCAGAGAGCATGATATGGGGTCTTCAGCACTGAAAGCAGTGTCCAAAATCTGAAAATATTTTTGAGGATGATCCTTATGCCTGGGTTTACCACACGGAGAGATTTTGCGACGAACCAATTGATGAAGGAGAAATGATTGGTTGTGTATATATGTTGGAGGGATAGGCATTGTCCTAATACCAATGAAGAGAGCAGAGATAGATTATGCGCTCATGGGAGGAGTTCAAGCACTGCATGCTTGATCGATTGTGTGATATCCAAGGAGGAGACCTATATGAGCAGCTCCTGACACTCAAGCTAGATGGCACCATCAGATAATACGTTCAAGATGCTTTTGGGCCGAGTGAGAAGGACATCTGAGACAGCATTGGAGGAGAATTTTATGAAGGTGCTTAAAGCCAACATCAGAATAGAGCTTCGTATACTTAGGCCGAGTGGGGCAAGAACACTGAAGAGCCACTACCAAGGGAGCATGAGCAGGTCACATTCCGCACTCATGCTACAATAGAGATACAGAAGTCCCAACCGGGAGTGTTTCAGACGAATCTGTAGAAAAACAGCGAGCCTCAACCCAACGACAGATTCAAGCGACTCACGAAAGCAGAGCTACAGAATAAAAACAAATAAAGACTATTCTTTCAATGTGATGAGAAATTAACGTCAGGACATCATTATCGTGATTGTGCTCTCCAAGTTTTGATGGTCGAAAATGGTGAAGGTGCAACAGCTGAGGAGGACGAGCCAGGAGGGACCGACCACCCTCATTTGAAGTAACGTAGCCTACGGACTTCACGACACCAACTTGAAGACAATGTGATTTTTGGGGGATAGAGTAATGGTACGACTTAGAGGTGCGGCAGCAACCAGTGACAAATCTGTAATTCGAGGCACCTGAGGAAAATTGTAATTTTGGAGGGTCACGAGGAAGACATGTAATTATTAGAATTCGGTCTACTTATAAATATATGGGGGTAGGTTCTTGATGGATATGTTGAATATTGAGAAGAAAATTGAGAACAAGAGAGATTAGGAATAGTAACCTAAATCTAGTGGAAAAGTGCGGCCTTCCTCACAAATTGAAGGCTTGGGAGAGCGATCATCCTCTCGAAAGATGACAACTATCATTGTATCCCTTCATATTATCAATAAAAATATCACTTTTCCCCCAAATCCACTCCTTTTAGCCCTAAATCCCACCTTCGCTCTAAAATCCACCAAAAATCCTATGTTTATCCCAAAAATCATATCCATGTCCAAACAAATACTCAAAAATTCTTAAACCATTTGTATTGTGTGAGTAACACCTACTCTACTAAGGTAAAAAAAACTTTAAAATCAAATTGTTTTACTTTTGCCCCTCTCATGAGAGAGGAGAGATAAGAGGTGAGAGAAATGAGAGATTAGAAAGGGGGGTGTAAGAGAGCTGAGGAAGCATGTGAGGTAAAAAAAGAGGGAGAGAAGATATCTATATTACATTTGACAACTTTTTTTGAATCCTAGGGCTGACTAAGACAATGTGACTAGGACAAACAGGTTGATAGAAGGATGGTTGAGATTTAATCTTGGAAAATCAACGGTTGAGATGAGAGTTTGTGGAAATTTTAAGAGGGAAAAACATTTCTTGCGAAATGAAAGTTTATGTGGAAATGAAAGTTTATGTAGAATGAAACTTTTTGGGGAATAGCAGGCTGCAATTAATGCATTTGGGGGAAAACTTTTAACTTGCAATTAATGCTGCAGATCGAATACTGACGCAGATCGAATGATCACTCCCTCAACGCGGGGCCCACCATCTCTTCGACGCATGTGGCAACAAGATGAGAATAATTTCTCGCGCCGAAGATGTCCGCTAAATTTGTTTACGCTAATTTGTTGTTTCGCGCCGAAGGCGCCCATGCCGCTAAATATTTTTACGCTAATTTGTTCTTCTGCGTAATTTTGGCTGTGGAAATAATTTTTTAGGAAACAAAGATTTCACGGGGGAAAATCTTTAATGAACCGTGCCCGCGAACACGGATTATGACTAGTCTATTATACAAATGAGGACTTTTTGAATCTTTGTCCTACATGGCATTAAAATATGAGTATGACAAAATGTTTGGAAGAGTGTGGGGGCAATGGAGTGTGTGTGAGGGGTTGGGTGTGGAGTTGGGTGTTTTGGTGAACTGTGCCCGCGGTCACATCTTTAATGAACCGTGTACACGGACACGGGTTATGACTAGTCAATTCATATATGGTAACCGCCAAAGAAAGAGAAGGGCAATATTGAAAAAAAAAATTATAATTGTTTTCATTAAGTAAGAAGGTTTGGTTACTAATATTACTAATTAGCTCTGGTAGTCACACACGGCACATATTTCAGAAAGTCTCAGTGCAATTTATCATTTTCTTGTTCCCAAGGTAGGAAGAAGCTAAACTATAACATCCCGGGGGATCAGAGGCCACGCCAACTGCAACAAGGCCCTCTTTTATTGGAAGATCATGTTCTTAATATACTTGATGGGAAGGGTTGAGGTGGTGTTTGGGTGAAGAATTGATTGGGGGTTCAAGCCGAAGAGATGGATTTTAATGCATGCTCTTTCATCATATATGTCCTCTTAATGAATAGGTTGGCTATAACCTGTCAGATTTGGATCTTTTTTGGTTCATCGGAAAACAGGAAACCGAACTAGAAGGTCGACTGGCAGCCCGACGCAAGAGCCCGTAGGAGCCACTACACTAGCTACACTAAGAGGAAGGGGGAATTACACAAGGGGGGGTAAGGGGTTTCGAACCCGGTGACACAGGTCCCAGGTTCTCACCCGGGTGCCAAAGCGCCAAAGGCGCTCGGTAGATTTGGATCCTTTCATATGCAACTTTACATAGGGCAATCAATATATCAATGATTCGATCAGAACCATGTATCAATTGTTCTCATTAATGTAACCTACATACCATGTGCATCTCGTCTCATCCTACGTTTAGATGCAAAGAGAATAATAAATGTCCACTAATTTGTGTACGACAAAGATCTATGCCATGAACCATCCAATGCAAAGGGTGCAGACGAGATGATCCAACCAAGCATCACATTTTCATCTTTGAAAAGGAAAAGGACACGAAAATTGAATAGCCAGTATATTAGCACTTTTTTAAAACACACAATAGTGTCAAAAGGTGCAGATGAGAGATTTCAACATCCCATTTCTTCAAGAAAAAGGAAAAGAGAGAGTAAAGTCCAGTTGTTACCCTTTTTTCAAGGAACAATAGTGTTTGGGACATGTGGCTACACAATACACTAGAATGAGGATGAATAGTATAAAATCAAGCAAAAGTGTACAATTAAACGTCACTAAAATTAAGCGCACAACTCAGCCGAAATTAACACGAATAGATCAACAACAACAAACACAAAAAGAAATAAGCCAAAGCAAATCGCAAACACACGAGGCGTATTCTGGTTCAGATCCATATTCCAAGGCGATACTACTCCAGTCCCACTTTGCAATCACACTCCGTGGATTACACTAACACCCTTCATGGGCACAAACAACCAACATCATAACTCGGTGATTGGTTGACAATTCTCCCACTAAAGAAGCACAAATACAAAATCCCTTCCGGGATACCAACACACACTATTCCAAGTGACACTCTTTTTCAAGAGCACACCCCAATCTCTCTTTCCAGATAGACTCACACAACCCGAGAGCAAGGTTTCAACGAAATAAATATAACACAAGTTACACACTTACATATGTCTTGAATAGATATTACCTATGTGAAGACGAAGGCATGGAAGTGTGGAAACCAAGTGCTTGAGATGATGCACTTGATGCACTTGAGAGCTTCTCCTTAGGCTAAGGTTTCAACCACTAGATCATGCAATAAGAGTAGGAGAAGAGAGAGTGAAGATGATGATGAGCTTTATCCTCAAGCTTTTGGCTCTCTAGAATACTTTCTATGTGTGTGGCAAGATGCCAAAAACTCACTCTCAAACTAGCTTAAATAGCCCCTCAAAACAGCCCATTAAATGACAAAAATAACTGCTATAAATGGCTACTCAAAAATCCCAACGGCTAGATTTTTGGACATGACCATACGTCTGATGAAGAGTGGTCAGACGTCTGGTCCAACGATATACATCGTCTGACAAAATCTGTCCAAAAAAACACTAGTCGCCAAAACGGTCATAACTTCCACAAATGAACTCTGATTGAGATGATTCAAGATACATTGGAAAGCTAGTGAAGAATGCAATCTCATAAGCCAGGAATTGATGAAAAATTCCAAACACAGAAAAACTGGCAGAAGTTTGAAGACAGAAACAAATTGCAGAAATCCAACACAAAACAATTAGACGTCTGGAGAACACTTGTCAGACGGCCGATCAATTGTTCAGTCGTCTAGCAAGCCTTCTACACACGGCTGATAATTATGGGTAAGAAAAACAGAGAGATCTGGAAAAGAACCACACATTGTTAAGTCGACAGGAGTTCATCGTCCAGATGTTTGACGCTTGGTCTTTGAACTTCAGACGACTGACACATGGCTATATCTGAAGGAATGAAATCAGATATGCCAGACGTTTAGTGAGTCTATACCAGACATCTGTCCTACTCCAAAAAGCACTAACATGAGTGTTTTGAGCATATGACCAAATGGTATGGATTTTAGATGATTTCTAAGATACCATATGATGGAAAATGATGCAAATGTGAGTGTACGCGCGTCTATTCAATGCTACAAATATTCTACGAAAGAAAAAGCAAAATACATGAAGAAAATATAAAATTACACTTGAATACGTTATTCTCATACAATGCTTTTCACCCAAGCCTTGAATCCATCAACCCCATCACCAATATGCTTCGTCTCCTCCTCAATATAATCATTAGTAAATCTGAAACTAAAACATATAAGATGATTAGCACACAACATAAACATAATACTGATCATCATCAAAACATTGGTGTTGAACTCGAGAACCAACAACAAAGCATTCTTTCCTTGTCTTCTTTAACCTTCTAAAGAGGTATGACATAAATTCAATCTCTCCAACAATTCATATATTGAAATTCTTGCAGTAGATGTTGGTTAGCAACATAAAAGGAAAATATTAGGATTCATATATACCAATTCTTTCAGTAGGTACAAGTTAGCAACATAAAAGGAATGTGAGGTACGATGCCTACCATTTTGTGGGGCTTGCTGTCAGGTAAGAAGTTGATCTGACCCGCGCATGACTCTAGCCATATCCGACCCGTGCATGACTCTAGCTAGAACATGGCCTCTTCGGTAAATGGATTCGAGATCAACTGCCCAATTATACGTGCATAATCCAAATCCAATTGGATGACCCTACCATGAGCTTAGGTGTTCCTGAACAACAACAAGAAGAAGAAGAACAAGTCTTTTACCCAAAATCTTCAGAGTCGGTCTGTTCAGCTTCATTAGTAACAATCGCCATGAATATAAATTGACATCTACAATGATGTTTAACAGCCTCCAACCGTCTTCATCGGGTGGGCCTCTATTCTTTGTCCTTCTGGTTCCGTCAACAAAATTACATCATACTGAGAATTGTCAATTAACCTCTTTGATAATTCTTAATTGGTACCAATAACAGTAGCAATGCAAAACTTTGTTCCAAAAATTATAATGAATAATATCTGGATATGTATGATGCAGGTCTCCATCAATCTTCTAAATGGCTAGACAGGTGGGAATATGTATAACATCATGTCAATTTAAATGGCATGCACCCATAAATTTCAGGGTCTTTGCTAGGTCCAAAACAGAGTACATTTTTTGTATTCTACATAAATTACCCAGAAAAAAAACAAGTTTTGTTCAAAAGAATCAAAACTTAAACTATGGTGTCACTGGAGGCAACCAATTTCAGATAGTATTCGTGTACAAGAAATGACCAGTCCAATACTATACGATCTAGAGTGATTTTGAACATTTACAAGCAATAAACCATACATGCAAATTTCTATCTTATGTGTGATCCACATAATGGAATTTGTATACCTATATGTTGATTACGTACAACATTACATATGTTTCGATAATGTAAAATGCTATCAATTAATGTACAAATGACAAACTCTCTTTGCCATAAATCCTTAGAAAAACTTCAACTAAAATTCCATTTTAGCTACTACATGTTCTGCATTTTCGAACACAACCAACCTTATAGAGTGTGTGCATAAAGATCTAGTTAATTTCATGAATATTGATTGTTGCATGTAATAAATTACATCATGCTGCAATATCTACATATGTGGAAGGGAGATTAATAAAAAAACCGAAGAAAATGCAAAGTAAAACAATTGGGTGACAATGTTTGAGGTTTCGGACGAAACCCAAAGAGTTACGGCCGTTTCGTACCAGTTTCGCCGGAGGCCGGTACGAAACAACCCCTAAAACCTGATTTGACCCTTACAAATCTAAAAAATTCCAAATTGACAACAAAATCTACTTATTAACGATGATCTAAGTAAAATCCATCAATAAATTCTTTTAAAACCCCAAAATAGAGATCGAAAATGGTTCTATCAATTGTAAAAAGAGAGAGAGTAGTAAAAGAGAGAAAGAAAAGGCTTACCTAAGTGTTTGAAGGATCCGTATCCACCTTTGATTTGGAGAACGGATGCTGGAAGCATGGAAAAAGCCATCGCTATTGATCCAGAGGAGAAAGAGTTCGGAGTTTAGGATTATGATCAGGCTTCAAACATGTCATAAATGTTGTACCCCGAACCTTATTTGACTTTAGTTTATTTAGGTTAACTTATTTTACCAACTGAGCTTAGCTCAAGCTGTAAAGGCATATACTCCCTAACAATAGCATGTGAGTGTGTTTTCCTAACAAAATTGCAACAGCCTAAATTCATCAGATGACTCAGATTCGCAGTGTATAAAAGATATATAGAGGCTAAAACAGTTCACAAAGTTTCGTTGTGATTCATATAAAGAACTATGAGTTAATTCTTCTTTTTGGGAGATTCTTTCACCACCTATGTAACTAGTTCTTTTTCTCAATGGAGGCTTTGCAATCCTACAGCATTTGTCAAAAAAAGTTACCTCGGTTTCAGGTTAAAACTCCAAACTCAGAGCCTATTTGACTGGTATAAGTTTAAAGGGAATTGGTTCTGGGTATTTAAACCCGAAATTAATTTAAAAATATACTTTTATTTAACCTCTTAATATTTTAACATATTGCTTTTAAATATTTTTGTTTACAAATAGCCTTTGAAATTATCAGAATTGCATAGAATTTAATCCAAAAAATCTTAGAAATTTGCATAACAAATTGGATTCCATAAGAAAAGTACAACCTATCACAAACATAAATTTTGGTGAAGTTTAATTGCTGCAAATATGTATAGTATACACATACAAATATATGCACAAAGATAGATAAATCCAAAATTGAAACTTAAAACGAAACCAACGAAACTAAAAGTTTTAAGGAACCGAAACCGAGTTTTTAAAACCTAGGTTGGGTCGTACTACCTTGGCGTCCATTAAAAAGCCATTAATGAAACAATAGAAAATAAGGTTATAGCCGAATGATTATTTGAGGGGTAACCTAACCTAATTATGCATCCCTTTCTCCATGTAATAGGCATTATGTTGAAGGTAAGTTTACAAAATTCAACAGGAATGTTATCATGTCAGTGACATGTATAATGGTCTTTGAGGCATCCATGTCAAACGGCTCTCCCTCATTTACTAGTCATTATCATATCTTTAGCAATTTTTTCCGACATTATCATTAATTTTAAGTTGACTACTTTGTTGATATTTTGCCTCTAATTGACCACTATCCCAGCTCATAATTAATGTATGGCTGGTTATGTATTTGATTTGACTTGTCAATTTGCATAGGTATTTTGCAATCATATTGTTAAGGCCAAAAATGACCGAAACAATTGTCTTGCTGACGTGGACCCTTCGTGCTGAGTCGAAGCCTCGTCAGCGAGTTGAATGGGACCCTAGATTGGTATAACCAGGGTCGGTTGATGGATGATGAATAGCTTGTGATGCTCGATCGACCTTCGAGCGGCCTGTATGTCGATGGGTCGAGGCTGGGATGCTCTAGAATGACCCTCACGGTAGATCGAAACTCGACGATCTGCACCATGAAGAAGCGTCATGGGGGTTGGATCTGGGTTCCGACTCAAATCCCCTCCGATGCTTAAGTTAGAATAGGAACTTAAGGAAGAGATGGAGCCTGGAGCAGCTGAGATCGACCCATGGAGGTTCGTCTCAGATCTGCGTCGAGTCGAAGAAATATATGTTGAAAGAGTAGAGTCTATGTATTGGATTTCGTACCTTGGTAATTGGAACCCTTTTGGTATTTATAGGCCTTCTGGGTTCTTTCAGTGACGTTGGGAAGATAACGGTCACCTATTACGGTGCCATGATCTTCCCCCTTTAATAGGAGTAAACGTTGCACACGTTCTGGCTATTTATGAGCTCATCTTCAATCCCACGTTCGAGTGATGAGAGTGCAACGGGCAACTGGTCGATGGCTTTTGACCGAGTTGATATCGGGATTCTCTTGTAGGCTCTATGGGCCCTAGTCACTCGTTGGTCGAGTCATCTCGAGTGTCGATCCGATGATTCAACAATGGCTTCCGTCGCACGATCTCAGAGAGTCTGTCTGACGGGGTCAAGCAACGTTACATCACATTAATGGGGCACGACAGTCGAGGAATTAACACTCAAGTTCTAGGCGCCAAAACGTCCGCCTTGCCGATTCAAATGATCTGTCGGTTCGAAACCCAAGATGCTTGGAGGCTTGGATTTTCGACGCATGTCTTATCATATGGCTGTCGTCTTGTTGATATAAGACTGTTCGAGCGCAGGAATTTGAAGATACCGTCTTCGTCTTTCTTGATTTTGCTATTCCCCTCTGAAAAATGGTTTCGTCCTCCGTTCATGTTTCTGAGAGGAGTCCGGTTACCGTGATGCAGAAGAACAAGGTGGTGGTTATGGAACGTGGTCTGGTCGCAAATCTGAGGTACAAAATTGGGGCCGATCAGATCCCCGAGTTTCAGAGAAACTACGTCCGCCTCGATTATCAGATCCGGGTGCCGGGGAGGGATGAGAAGGTCCATCGTCCTGGCGACCGGAAAGTAGGGGTTTACGTCAAAGCCTTCCAATGAGGGCTTTGATTCCCCGTGCACCCCTTCATGCGCTACTTCTTGTGCACCCTGAATATTTCTCTCTGTCAGTTGGTGTCGAACGTCATAGGTGCGTTGATGGGCTTTATAGCTCTGTGCGTGATGAAAGGAATTGAATTGTCGCTAAGACTGTTCAATTACTTCTTTTCGATTCCTCCTATCAAGACTCCGGACTGGTATATGATAACAGCTCATTGAGGCAGGAAATTATTTGACGACCTCCCGACTTCTAATTCCAAATGGAAAGAGGAGTTCGTGTGCGTGGTCTTTCAAGGAGAGGCGAGCTTCTGCACCGGCTGGGGTGCCCCTGACTTAGGCCCTGCCGAGGATAAACCTTTGACTAGAGAGGAGAAGGAAGCCGCCGACGCATTGATGAGTCTGCCAGAGAACGTGAGGAAGACGAAGTGGCTGCGGTCCAACTTAGTGTTGTGCCAGACCGTGAGGACGAAAGGTTGATTCTATCGTGCCTATCAACTGTTCGACCTTCATTCTCTGACTTAACATGTTTGTTTCTTCTGCAGGTATAGTCGGTCTGGAGTACCAGGTGCACCATGCGCTGAGGTAGGGAGTTGAGGCTTCTATTAGAGAGGCTGAGGAGAGCATGGTATCTCCTCGAGTGCCATCCATGGGAGAAAGGACGGCTCAATCATTGAAGGACCGACACGTTGTTACTGAGAGGGCTACTCAGATGGCCCGTCTCCAGTGAAAAAAAAGAAGTCGACCTCCGAATTTGAGGTGGTTTCCATTAAGGGAAATAAAAGGCGGCGGCGAATTCTCCTTAGCAACTCAGAGCCGTCTGGGTCGACTGAAGTTGCAGAGGAGGTTCCTCAGCGGGCGCAGAGAACTCCTTTAGAGTGAGACTTGGGGAGACCCGGGTTCCTCCGAAGCTTCTTCTGCACCAGGATTCCTGGCCTTGAGGGAGCTTGTTCCCTCCAGCGTCACTGTCTGAAGACATCCCTGATGAATTCAGACCCATTTTGCTAGAGAGTGGATCTCCTCAGGCTCCATTCGATTGCTCCGCAGAGGAACTCGTTCAAATGGAGTTTCCGATAAGGCGAGAGGATTTTGTTCTTCTGGAGTGCTAGACCGCCTCCCCGGATTGCAGAAAATGCGACACTTCCAGGGACAGAGCTATCGTGAAGAGGATCAATTACGAGAGGCTTGCGTCGATGGCCGTCCACGCTAATGTCCAGGTAATTACTGTACCAGCCTCCATTGTATGTGATGCAAGCATGGATGTTAACTATCGTGTGTTGCTTGCAGGCTCTCTTGGCCACCGCTGTGTTGCGTCAGCCGTGGAGAAGTCTCAGGTCGAGCTGACTAGGATTGGGCTTCTTTGCGAGGCGAGACTGGATCACCTTCAGCGGCTCGATCGTGAGCTACGAGTCTCGCGAGAGGGAGGCAGAACAAGCAGCATTAAGAGAGCGAGCAGAGGAGGCTCTGTTGGAGGAGAGAGCCAATGCCGAGGTCATAGCGGAGAGGGCAGTCCAGGAATTCAAGGATTCATTTCCTGATTTCGACGAGTTATACACGCAAGGTTATGAACAATGTTGATCGAAAGTGAAGGTGTAACGACCCGCTCTCAGGTGGCCATTACTTATTTGATTACATTCGCAGGTCTGCAGATCATCAGTGAAATCAATATAGCCACGATGCAGAGATGTACAATAATACTCAAACCAGCTACATTATTACAGTCCATAATTGAAAGTGCAACACAATAGCATCTCTCGCACTAAATACATAAAAAGTAAAGCGGAATAGAAATACATAGAAAGTACATCACACATACACTCCAATTCTAAAAGTCGGCAGTCTTAGGGTCGAGCTATGGCTCTGCGAACTCAGGAGTGCCTATGTCAACCTGTACGGCGTCTGCGGTGCCACGAAGATGGAACCATAGGTAAGTCACAACAATTCTAGCAATTGAAATAGAGTGGTGCAAAAGTATGGAACAGCCTATGCTAAACAATTAGAGATGATCATACAAGTACAAAAAGTAAGGTAAGCGCAGATATGTATGCAAGAGCGATAAGTAAAGTACTGGTGACTGCTTAGGTGTGATAAGTAAAGTACATGTAATGCATAAAGTAAAGATGACGGTCCAAGTGCGAAAAGCAACGTACAAGAGCAACAACAGTAGTATGTCATATGTAATATGGTAGCAACAATATTTTAACCAGCATGCAATGTGATGACAATAGTAAAACAACCAGGTAAGTGTAGTAACAATAAAAGGACAAGTAGGCAATAGTAGCTAGAAACTATGTGACTTATATAGGAAAGTATAGTGTGCAACCATTGAGCTCATCTCCTGCCATGGGGGCGCTCACCCAGGTGGATCTCACTTCACTTTAGGCGGTACATTTCATTTTAGACGGTCGGTACGATATAGTGCAATGTGTAGATGGCTCGCGGTCGCTCCCACACTTTCTCTAATATAAGTTACCAAAAAACCCAGTGCAGTGCCAACTACTTTCAAGCATTTAATTTCGATAGTATGTTCCAGCAGTATAATGTCAACATGGTATATCATTCAATCATTATGTTTCAATACCATATGTCAATCCGGTGTTCCAACACGCCATTTTATATTACATTTTCTGTGATGATTCAACATGGCATTTCAATGGCAAACAATGACTAGTATATGACATGCATCAGGTGACGTGAATGTTTACGCATGAGCAATCGTGCAACAAGTGTATCCACATTTCATGCATAGTTTTTAAGAAAGGCAAGGGTGAACAAGACAAGAGAGTGATCCTGGTGATGAAAAGGTTGAAGCAACTCTTTTGAAGGTATTTACAAATTATTGATAATTGGATTTATAACATTGGTCCATGCATACACGGCCAGTCGGGTTTGGCCAAACAGGTCACTATCCCTGCAAGCAGGGTAATCCAAACTTTAGCGCAAACGAATCATAGACACTGGGTGATACCAATGTTAAGATTGCCAATGATCACGTCTATTCTTAACAAACGGTGGTGTAATTCCCTATTTAGATCTTTACTACTATGATAGTTAAACCAGGACCACTATTGACTTACTTATTGAAAACTAGAAAGTTTAAGAACCTTTTTTAGATTTGACTGGGCCCACGCAAAGTGGATGCCAAAAGATTTGAGGATAAAGACAAGTCCAACAAACATGAAATTCAAAAATGTTGGTTTAAGTGAACAGCCTTGCAGTCAGCAATAGTTTACTCTAAGGCAGAGAGCATGTAAAGATACTAAAGGCGGTTGTGATAGATCAACTTACATACCATTATGCACAATGGTCTCACTCCAAAGATGTACAAAGGTATTAACGACACTCAAAAGAGCTTCGCTTGTTGAAAAGTCAAGGCAGAAGCCTCAATAGAGAATGTCAGACCTAAGCAATGTTTTGAAGTCCAACAATTATGATACGGATCCCATGCTTCAAGCATGATGTATTTCTATTAGCACACAGTTTATCCAAGTAGATGGTTGCGTGCTACAACCACCAAAGTTGAAAGTTGGCAAGGTCGTTTGCTGAAGTCCATAGTCATACTTCGGTTGATTAGTTCTCTAGTTAATTGGGTCTCTAATCATTGGTTCAGGTCAATAGCCGTTCTGAGACTATATATGTGTTCTAAGTTCATACAAGTACACTATCTAAATTTCTAAAGTTAGAATTAGAGTGACTTACAGTTTTTGAGGTCGTCGTAGTAAGCCGAGACTGGATTAGAGCTTCTGAGGGTGCTTGTGTGCGAAAATATGTACCGGCAAACATTAGAAATCATCGGTTAAATGTTACGTTATTTTCTATCTATTTTCTTAACGTGTTCGTATTTTCATTATCGCTTAAAACTAGTCAAAATACTCGCTAACAATTTTTAGATAGGCTAGATGTGGGATAAATAATTTTATCTAATAAGAAAATATTTTTCTGAATCTTATATGTATTTTTCATAATTTTTAAAAGCTTAACATCAATTAAAACTAATTAAAACGAGAAAACGATTTTTCATTATATTTTTCAAAGATTTCTCTAGAACAAACCATACATCGGAATTCTTCCAGCAAGGGAGTCAAAACGACCGTATTAACTAACATATATTTTTCTCGTACGTCATTGTACGTGAAAATCTCATGATATGAATTTTAAATCGAAAGTAGCGTTATTGGGTTTTATGACTTTATCTTTGAAAAATCATTGTGAGCGATGTACTTGCCTTTTGGCGATGAAACCAGCGCCAATGAGTCTGTTTCGTCGTTTCTGATTTTCTGGGCCTTACAGTGTATTTTTCTGACTCTTATATAATTAATTATCAATTTTAAACCAATGTAATAATATATATACGCGTATTTATACGTGTATATACGTATTTTATATGTTTATAAAAAACCCTACCTCCTTCACTCGAGAGCTGTTGTGCGGAGGGGGGTCGTTCGATGGTGGCAGCGGGGGAGCCGGATCAGGCGGCGTCGGGGAGGCGGCGTCGACGAGGCGATGACGACGATGGTGGCAGAGCGAGCGACGGCGGAGAGGCACTGGGCGGAGGCGGGACAGCGAAGAGCAACAGCTGGGGAGGTCTCGTGGCGGCATGGCGGGGGCTTGTTGCCGTGGCGGAGCGGATCGGGGTTACGACGGAGTCCTGGGGGAGGCGAGGGTGGAGTACGTGGCGCTCGGGGGTGTTGTCGACGGCGAGGTGATGCTGGAGAGGCGTGGTAGCGGGGGGTTGTTCGGCGGACTGTGGGGTCGAAGGGCGGCGACGGCAGCGGAGTCGAGGGCGGGGACGGTGGTAGATGCGGTAGCGATGGGATGGCGACGGCGTGAGTGGTGGCGGGGAGCTGCCGGAGGAGGCGCTCGCCGTTGGGTTCTCGTTCGTCATGTCACGTGGAGGGGTCTCGGTGTTTGTTGAGGGTGTGGGGTTCGGAGCTGCTCGGAGTGGGGAGGAGGAGGACGAGGCACGGTGGTCCACGGGGCAGCGGAGACGGCGAGAGGAATGAGAGGGGGAAAGGGTAGCGTGGGTTAGGGGAGGGGTTGAGACTGAGGCAAGGGAGAGAGGGTTGCGGGCTGAGAGGGGGAGTGTTTGCCCTTGGGTTTTTTTTGAGTGAGGGAACTGGTGAGAGTTATATAGGTTTAGTAATACTAATTTTTAATTAGTATGGTATTAATTTGGTGGAGGTTGAGATCCGAAAAAATCGGATCTCAACCATTTTAGGCAGCCATTTAAGGTGTGGTTAGGGTAATTAGGTAAAATGTAATTTAGTAAGGGTAATTAGTAAGATTAAAACGTCATTAGGGATGTAATTAGTAAAAATGACGTAATATTATGCCGTTTTCACATATGACTCCAAAAAATTACGAAAACATAGCCACAGGTTCGTATCGTCGCGAAGATCGCGAATACGAGATCCATTTTTAGATTTGAGCGACAAAAAATAGAAAAAATTCATTTACTCATTTTGAAGTCGTTTGAAAACGTTTTGTTACGGAAATACGTGCACAATGAAAACAGGCCGTTAAAGAAGGACCAAGTCCCTAACCTCTCCACTGAGATCGACCGAATCCTTGTGCTGTTTCTGGATCTCGATGACGATGATCTGAGTCAGAGCACGGAGGAGGCTTCTCCCATCGGCGAAGTTGTCACCACGACGGGTGACAACGCAGGAGCCGGTGCTACGGGTGATCAAGAGCCCACGACCGTGCTTAGCGAAGATCAAGGGCCTAGCCAGCCGTTGTAGGATCTCGACACTCCTCTTACCCCTGCTTTAATTTTCGAATGTATATAGGATAATTGAGATGTAACAGAACACTTTTGTAGTAGAACCGCCAGAAGAGTTGGCTCGTATATTTTTGTTTGTCGTTATATCTCTTTATTTGTCGTCGCTCATGCCGGGTGGTCATAATGCCTGATGGCCCCTTCCGATGGGTTAGACCCTTGCCCAAGATGATCGAGGGTAAGCCATCGAACCATATTAGGAGTAGACCACTACGTTCAGTGGTGAGGGAGTGATTTTCTCGACTTACGGCTGACGACACATGACGGTCGTTCAACGGCGAAGGGGTGGCCCTTCGTCTTACGGCTGACCAAACATTAGGGTCGTTCAGTATCGAATGGGTGGCCCTTTGACTTATGGCTGACGACGCGTTAGGATCGTTCAGTAGCGAATGAGTGGCCCCTCGCCTTACGGCTGACGACGCGAGAGGGTCGTTCAGTAGCGAAGGGGTGGACCCTCGACTTACGGCTGACGACGCGAGATGGTCGTTCAATAGAGAAGGGGTTGCCCGTCGACTTACGGCTGATAACTCGAGAGGGTGGTTCAGTAGCGAAGGGGTGGCCCTTCGACTTACGGCTAATGACGCGATAGGGTCGTTCAGTAGCGAAGGGGTGACACTTCAACTTACGGTTGACAACGCGTTAGGGTCGTTAAGTAGCGAAGATGTGGCCCTTCGACTTACGGTTAACGACACGAGAGGGTCGTTCAGTAGCGAAGGGGTGACCCTTCGACTTACAGCTGACAACGCGTTAGGGTCGTTCAGTAGCAAAGTGTAACCCCTTCGACTTACGTCTGACGATGCGGGAAGGTCGTTTAGTAGCGAAGGGGTGGCCCTTCAACTTACGGCTGACGACGTGAGAGGGTCGTTCAGTAGCGAAGGGGTGGCCCTTCGACTTACGGCTGAAGATGCGTTAGGGTCGTTCAGAAGCGAACGGGTGGCCCTTCGACTACGGCTGACGACGCGTTAGGGTCGTTCAGTAGCGAAGGGATGGCCCTTCGACTTACGGATGACGACATGTGAGGGTCGTTCAGTAGCGAAGGGGTGGCCCCTTCGACTTACGGCTGACGACGCGAGAGGGACATTCAGTAGCGAAGGGATGGCCCCTTCGACTTACGGCTGACGACGCGTTAGAGTCATTCAGTGGCGAAGGGGTGGCCCTTCGACTTACGGCTGACGACGCGTTAGGGTCGTTCGGTAGCGAAGGGGTGGCCCTTCGACTTACGGCTGACGACGCGTTAGGGTCGTTCGGTAGTGAATGGATGTCCCTTCGACTTACGACTGACGACGCGTTAGGGTCGTTCGGTAGAGAATGGGTTGGCCCCTTCGACTTACGGCTGACGACGCGTAAGGGTCGTTCGGTAGTGAAGGGTTGGCCCTTTCGACTTACGGCTGACGACGTGTTAGGGTCTACATGGGTTTCATCAACGTGAGTTTGGTTCATCTAGATTTTTCTAAGGATATGATCCTTTTTGAGGGGAGTCTGATGGGACTCTTTTATAAAATTCCTAAATGCTCTATCGAAAAAGCTGTTTCGAAGCAGAATTTATTTGATGAAAAATATGTTTTATTGAAGAAAGTATAAAGCGTACATGTATTTCTCGAGGTTCCCCAAGGAGTGTCGAGAGTCGATTTTGTCCCATGCTTTTTATTTGACTTCGAGCTTTGGAAGTTCATTAGTACACCACCTTAGTGACAGGTGAACCCGTCATCTTGCCTTCCTGCTTCGAGGGCCCATGTTTGCTGGATTGATTGGCAACCAGATTCTTGGGATGTCCACATTTGACCAGTACGTCGATCTCCTTCTTGAGTGTCCAGCAGTCGTCGGTATCGTGCCCATAGTCGCTGTGGTACTTGCAGAAGTTGAGGTCGTCTCTCTTCTCGTATTTGTCCTTCTTGACAGATTCTTGGACCAGCGCTTTCCGGGGGGCATAAGCGAGGACATCCGTCTTAGAAGCGCTTGGCCTTGCATAAGTAAGGCATTCCTTTCTGCGAGAGCTCCTCTCTTTTGGTCTCTTGTCTCGAGACTCCTAGCGAGGGATCCACTGAGTCGGCTTTTCCCGCCTTGTGTCTCCACGACAGGCGGGGGTGCACTTCCCAGTAGTATCAGTTGGTTCCTCTGCTTCCTCGGAGATGAACCGATCCGTTATGTTGAACATCTCTGCAAGGTTGTTGGATGGGAACTGGTGGAGCACCCTTCGCAAGTGTTTGTTTCGCACAGCTTGAGTAAGAGCCGCGATGACAGTTACATCCGACGTCTCTTCTACCTCGAGCCTTTCATCATTGAATCGTTGGACGAAAGCTCGGATTGAGTCCTCATTCTGCTTGAATGTGAAGAGGTGGGAGGGCTTCTTCTCGGGATGTCGACCCGCGACGAATTGCTTGCAGAACAAATTAGCCAATTCGTCAAATGACCTGATACAGCGTCGGGTAATCCTTCGTACCAGTCTACTGCCCTCTTAAACAGGGTAGCGTGGAAGGCTCGGTAAAGGTATGGCTCATCGGCCCCGTGAAGCAGCATCACGTTTCAATACTTGCGGATGTGCGACTATGGGTCGCCTCCGCCATCGTACGCTGGTAATACGGAGAGCTTGAACTACGGGAGAAAGTGTGCGGAAGTGATGTTATCCTTTAATGGGGTCTGTCTAAGTGCAGATTGGATGAACAGTGATCTCCCTTCCCCGCCTTGTACGTAAGTAGCTTCTGAAGATCGGTTTGGGATCTCATCTCTCCTCACATATCCACCTGCAAGATTGAGAGGATTATAACCTGGAGGCACGCATATTATATGATTTAGGATGTTGTGTGTCGCTTCCATATAATTAGAGGGACCGGGTTCTCCCTGGAGAACGAAGGTACGATTGTCAATCCTCCTTTCGCCATATTGGTGAGACGTGTTGGTTGTATTGTGAGGGCTGATCTCTTGTTGATCTGCCCTCGGATCTCCTTGATCCCTGAGCAAGGTTGCGCCTCTAGTTGGTGTCAGGGTCGGGTTTGGAGGCGGTAGATGCTCATTTGTGAGCGATGGATCTCCCATGCTTTGGCGTATCAGGGTTGCCAAAACGCTGAGACTACTGTCGACCCACTCCGCGAATTGGTCGAATTTCTTCTGGGTCACCGTAGGTTCTTTGGTGGCCTTCGCAGGTCGCTTTGATGAGGACGTAGAGTCTGAAGCATCCTCCACCAGGACATTGTTTGCTTTTTATTTCTCCTTCAAACCTTGAATCGGTCCGATGTTGCTGGGTCCAGCTGACATAGCGTTTTGATCGCTTCAGGATGTCGAGCTGGTTAACTCAACCCACAGACGGTGCCAAACTGTTAAGGACAAAAATGACCAAAACAATTGTCTTGCTGACATGAACCCTTCGTGCTGAGTCGAAGCCTCGTCAGCGAGTTGAATAGGACCTTATGTTGGAAGAACCAGGGTCGGTTGATGGATGATGAATAGCGTGTAGTGCTCGATCGACCTTCAAACGGCTTGTATGTCGATGGGTCGAGGCTGGAATGCTCTGTAACGACCCTCACGGTAGATCGAGACTCGACGATCTGCACCACAAAGAAGCGTCAGGGAGGTCGGATCTGGGTTCCGACCCAAATCCCCTCCGATATTTAAGTTAGAATGGGAACTTAAAGAAGAGAGGGATCCGGAGCAGCTGAGATCGACCACGGATGTTCGTCTCAGATCTGACGTCGCAAGCTCTTTAGTAGAAAAAATATATGCTGAAAGAGTAGAGTCTATGTATTAGATCTCGTACCGTGGGAATTGGAACCTTTTTGGTATTTATAGGCCTCCTGGGTTCTTTCAGTGACGTTGTGAAGATAACGGTCACCCATTATGATGCCATAATCTTCCCCCTTAATAGGAGTAAACGTTGCCCATGTTGCCGCTATTTATGAGCCAGTCTTCATTCCCACGTTCGAGTAATGGGAGTGCAACGGGCAACTGGTCGGTGGGCTTTGACCGAGTCGATATCGGACTTCTCTAGTGGGCCCTAGTCACTCCTTGGTCAAGTCATCTCGAGTGCCGGTCTGATGATTCAACACATATAATAACCATAAATACCATGATATCAATGTTTAAGATTCCAAATTTAATTCTATTAACAACACCCTTCTCGATTTTACCCCTTAAATAATTAATGCTAATGAGTGGAAACGTTACTCTTATGCACTTCTGTAGCCATCAATATGAGATATATCCTCAGGGTTTCTCGCATTCTTATTAAAGTTGCATCCTATATGTTCTATTTTCAAACATTGGATTTTAGAGCTTTCTGCATGGTGTATTTTTGGAAATTATTTATCGTTGTCGGGAAGTTTGATAAAATTCATCACGAGAAAGTGTGAGAGCACTGCTGTGATTATGCCTTCAAGATCAATTCATTTGTAAGTAACACGGTGATATAAGAACCTATTGTCAAATACTTGCAGTATATAAAACAAAAATTGTCTCCTGAAGGATTATACTTGCATAACACAAATCCAATCGGATAATCCTACCATGAGTTCAGGTGTCCCAGCACAACAACTAAGAGGAAGCCTTTTCCTCAAAATCTTTACAGTCATCTCTTGTTCCTGTTCAGCTCTTTTACTGACAATCTCCTCAAACATAAGTTAACCGCTATTATTATGTTTTACAATCTAAACACGTCTTCAATAGTTTGGTCTATTCTATGTCCGTAATTCGTTCCATTTACTCAGTTACATAGAATACTGAACTTTCAATTACCCTTGTCATTAATTCTTAATACCAATAATGGTACTGGTGAATAAGTTTGCACCATGAAACGCTGAATAATATCTAGATATACATGTCCCCGTCTATCTTAATAACTTCAATGGATACATGTATAAAATCATGTCAATTTAATTGTCACTCGATAATAATCTTCAATGTCGTTTCTGGGTTCAAAACAAAGTACACTACTTGTATCACAGTATGCACAATTTAGTTTACAGTTTTATAATAAGCCAACCAAGCTACATCAAACTTCCGAAGTTATGGTGATCATTTAGAGCTGTAGTTTTATATTCTAACATGAAATGAAGGGTTCTGATTTTGAAAACAATGAAAAAGACCAAATATTGAAGGACTTGGCGAATTATTTGCTCAATATATATGTGCTTTTCGACAGATGCAGAAAGTTACCATGGATATGTATTTCAAGAACCTTGCCATCATGGCAGCTTTAACCAAAACACTTGCGTATTCAGCTAACTCGTATCAAATTCTAAATTATGTACACCAACAGTAAAGAGAAATGAAGATAGCTGAAACTAATCATATTATTTCACTTAAATCAGGAACAATGTCCTCTATTGTGTATACCATCACTGCTGGAATCAAGGATGTAACAATTTTTTGTTCAAATTTCCACTACACCATCCATGGAGGTGGCCTATAGTTTCGTATAGAATTCCTGTACAAGAAATGACCAACCCAATACTTCCCAATCTAGATCGACTTTGAACATTCAAGAAATAAATCATGCTTTGAGATTTCTATATATGTTTGAGGGAATGTGTAATGACCCATATTTTGGGAATTTTTCTAACATTTTTTTTCCTAATAATTTTATGCATTTAAAACTTTCAAGTTTCTTTACACTACATCGTTTATTCCATCTCTATTTTTTTAAAGGACCGGTTATTTGTGTTCTATCCCTTTCTTTCGTTTGGCCCAAACCATGTTTCATCTCCTTTCTTAATAAAATGAGCCCACATCCCCTAAGCAGTTCCTTTCTTTTGAATGGGCCAAGAGACAGCCCAATGCTAGTACTCCCTTTACTCTTTTCACAAAGGCCAGAGAGGCCGAAACCTTCACCTTATCTCAATCAAAAACGTCTCATTTTCCCTCCTCCCTTGAAAGAACCCCACAAAGCCCATTTTTCCTTCGTTTTGAAGAGGACCTTTGAATCAGCCGGCCCCTCTTCCTCTTGGGTTCAACGAAGCGAGAGGACTGCGCCTCTCTTCTTCCATCCGAGCGAAAAAAAAACGAATCCGCCCCCTTCTCTTGGAATCGAACGGCAGGGCGCGCATCAAAATCGAACGGCCTCTCTCTCTCTCTCTCTCTCTCTCTCTCTCTCTCTCTCTCTCTCTCTCTCTCTCTCTCTCTCTCTCTCTCTCTCTCTCTCTCAAAATCGAATCGCCGCGAGGCCTACCGCATCGAACCCGACCCTTCTCCCTCTCTCTCTCTCCTCGGGTTCAAAAGAAAAAAAACCCTAATCGAAGCCGCCGCCCCCGTTTTAGACGGGATCCGATCAGATCTCACCAAGGATTTCGGGATTTTAGAGCAATTCGATCTCTTTTCTTTACGCGTCTTCGTCTCCATTTATACTCGATGGTTTCCTATGGTTTTTGAGACGTAAATCCTCTTCTTTTTCCTCTAAATTGCTGATTTTGAACTGGGGAATTTTCTGAACTCTTTTCGGTTTAGATCTTGAGGCTTTGTGATCATTCGGTTCTCCGTTTGAGGTAGATTGCCTCTACTCTAATCTCTCGGTTTATGTTCTGTTTACTTTTTAATTTATTGGGAAGTGATGATTCGAATATTCTTGAGGAAATCCTTTTCCTTTGCAAAGAAGATCGGCACCCTCATTAACGTATTTTGCCTTCTGTATCTTTATCGGATTGCTTTTCTTTGGTCGGCCGCCAAGGGGTCGGTCCCTCTCGCCGTCGTGGTCCTTACCGCAAATGAGTTTTCCTCCGACGTTATTGGTTAGTCCCTGACGCCGTGTTGGACCCGTGGGCTTAGTTCTTAATGTTGGCTGTAAATCTTAACGTTGTCTCTTCCATCTTTGTACCTGTCGCTGTAATTTGATTTTGTGCCCAGCTATTGCTATTTGATTTCGGGCCTAGTTGCTGTTAATTGATTTCTGAGACAATGCCTTCACTTTTGTTTCCTGGACCTGTTTGGGATACTTGGAGTAACGGCCTGCTAATGTTAATGGGCTCGACTAAATTATTGTTCTGATCGGTCCTGAAGAATTGTTACCATTCTTATAAGTAGACTTGTGCCAAGACCTCCTTTGGCTGGTAGACCATGTGCCATATGAATCTGATCCCAAAGTAAAGTTAGATCGCTCCTTAAAACTAACCGGTGTTACTTTCCAGTATTCTTTTGTTTATAATTATAGAAAACCTCTATCCTTAAGTCTCTTATTCAGTCTTCGTTTAAAAGATTTGTTATGTAAAATGTTGATATGTGTATTATTGTTGGACTTTATTAATTGACTCATGAATCGCTATAAATGTTGACAACGTTACTGAGAACTCGAGAAATGCCTGACACCAACGCAACAATTAGTGTGACATTACAGTTAGCTTATTGTCCAAGGAGAGTGAATGTGATTATAGACAGTATTCGTTTTACCACTCTCCTGATGGAAGTGTGTCATATTATCAATTTACCTCATCCTTTTATGGAACGAGTGTTGGAATGCAATTTTCCTCTTTCTTCTGAAACGAGGAATTCAATATCAATTGTCCGCTATCCACACTAATAGCGGGGTTACAGAACTAGTGAATGCATCTCACTCCCTTGGACATGAGTCACGGCCTGAAATGGTTAGTTTACCCTTTACCAACCCTTAAAAGACAGTAATGACTTGTTATCATTTTATTGTACTGTTTTCGATTTAAATAAACTGTTAAGTTTGGTTTAGACGTAATCTACTTTCTAATCCTGTTGTTTATCTTCTCATCAGGTTTAGTAGGAGATTTTCCAGTTTTGATCGTGCATTAAGTTTCTAAGACTAATCGTACAGGTATGACTTTAAATTCGGTATTAATTTCTGCTTAGAACTATTCTGATTTCACAGGTAACCAGCAGGATCTGCAAAATTATTGTAATTTGTGACGGCCCCCGAAACCGGGTCGTTACAGAATGATTTCTAAAGTATAACATGCTCTAATCCAACTGGGAGTAGTATACATATTATTTGATTATTTACAATACATATAACTTTAACTTATTCTCTTCTTAGTGTCCTTGGAGCAACTTAACCTCTTTGTTTCAACTAATTACAAACAAACTGCAAACCAAACTTATAGAGCATGCATGAAGAAATAGTAAAAGGGGGGAGATTTAGGTCATTTTTTGTTTGCGTCCATTAAAGAATCTTTGACGAAACAAGAGCATACAAGATTCTCTCCATTAAATCTTATGATATATCTGAGGAATAAGCATAGCCTAACTTAATGATATATCACTTTCTCACAATACAAGATTCATACCTAATTTACTGACTCTATGAGGAAACTCAACTATGGTTTTGTTGTTTTTGTGTTTGTGTGTGTGGGGCCTCTATTTTTCGAAAAATTACTTCCCATATGTTTGAACAATTAACAAAATACATCACAGAAAAGTATGGGAAACATGATATTATGATGAATATGCCTAATACATTCATTCATTTGTAACTACCAAAAACATATAAGAACGTTCTGTCAAACCCTTGTTGTAAACCTAAGATGTGAAATTTACCACTTTATGCACAAGCCTTTGATTGTCTTCAATGACTGTGCTATCTCTTTAATGACTCCAATGCAAGCATTTTAAAAGGAAAGAAAAGAAAACTCAAATCTTTTCTTCACAATGCCCCTCTCAATCGATTTTCTCAACATAAGAAATAGCTCCCTATCATAAACTAAAGTTAAGTTTTGGATTCGTCAGTTTTTTCCATAACCTCTGCTCAATATAACACACTTCCTTGATTTCATTGTGTGGCTCCTCGATTTTCCACGACAATTTTCATAACTTTGAAGTGCTTATTCCACTTCCTCTTATTCTTCTTTCTTCTTCCTTTAATAGAATAGCTTAATTATCAATATCTCCCACAAAAAACCTTTAGAATTCAACAACGGCATCATGGGGCCCTGCAAGTCCATCCCTTTCCATTATGTTTCTAAATCATTTTCTTCCACTTGCCCAGACCTAATTTCGCAACGCTGGTCTCCTATTTAAATTCAATTGCAAGAATTTTCACAGAAGAACATGGGTTTCTAACTTTCCACCTAATTTGGGCAACCATGGCCTGAAAATTAAATGCAAAATCAAGAATTTAACAGCATTAGATTTTTCAGTTCAGGGGTACTTGTCTGTGAAGATTTGGTGTCGGAGCGGGCCACTGTTGCCGTCAATTGGTGCTGCCCTCGTCCCGGAGAGAAGAAAGCCCTGCAAGGTAGGGCAAAATGGGGTGATGCAGATGGAGGGCCGGAGCTTAGAGGAGAGAAACATGGGAGTGTGGTTTGGTTTCTTCTTTGTTTTTTGGAGAGTTACTACGCGCACCGGCCGTTTAACCCTCTCTCTCTCAACCACTATTACCAAGCTTGCCATTCAAAATTTAAGCCACTTTTGCCCTCATGGTTTGGGTCGAGTTTTTTGGATTTGTAACTGGCGATGTGGACGGGTGAAGTCGGAGAAGGGAGGGTGCGGGGAAGGACGACAGAAGGCGAGGGAGATGGGGAGTTCATCAAATAGGGCGGAGGAGGGAACTGTGTAAGATGAAGAGGGTCGGCGGGGGACGAAGAAAGAGCTTGGGAGGTCGACGGATGGGATGGAGGAGGAGGAGGAGGAAGGGACAAAGGGGTGCTGGGGAAGATGAAGAAGGCCGGAGGAGGTGGCTGTGGAAGATGAAGAGGCGGCGGGGCTGCGCTAGGGGTGGCAAACGGGTCTGGTGGCTTTGGGTTCGGGTCGGGTCAGATTGATCTGATCTGTTTAGGGGTAAACCCTAATCCGACCCGGATTGAATCCGGGTCGGGTTCGGGTGACCCGGAAAATTTCCGGGTCGGGTTCGGGTTAACCCGTCGGGTTAAGATTTGACTTATACACAACTGCTCCTTTTTCGATATCCAGCTATTTATTAAGAGCCACCGACAATTTATTAAGTGTTGCATAATTTACAGTAGCTCGTCGCTTAAACCACACAGATGACATTAATGAAGTATAATTAATGTTACCATTTTATTAACGGAAGGAAATAAAATTAAGTAAAAAGTTGTATATAAATGGAATTGAATACAAGACCTCTTAAAGAAGAGGACAAAAATTCAATCGTACAAGCACAACTCTCCATTGCAACTGTGTATTGAAGTTATTATAATTTTTTTATATAAAGAGAGAAAGTAAACCGGGTCGAATTCGGATCATTCGGGTTGACATGCCAAACCCATACCTGACCCAGATTTTATCCGGGTCGGGTCGGGTCAACCCGTATCCTACTTGACCCGTATTGGCCCCTACCCATACCGGTTTATGATGCCGGGTTCAGGTCGGGTCGGGTCGGGTCGGTCTCATTTTGCCACCCCTAGGCGGCGGGGCGGCTGGGGCGGTCGGAAGAGAGGGCGTGGAATGGCTGGGGAGGTCGGAAGAGATCGGCGGAGGGGTGCAAGCTGAGAAGATCGACGGAAGCGGCGGCGCCGCCACCCGTCGACGGTCATGTGTTTTACTCAACGCGTACAATCGGAGTATTTTCGGTATTTTCGAATGGTTGTGCACTGTGAGTAATTCTGAGTGACAAACTTGTAAAAAAAGGTATATCGGTTGTGCGCGCGAGTAAAATGGTTGGGGCGCGTAACAAATTCCTTTTTAAAGTGGATTGTGCACAGGATTAGTGTCAAACTTGTAAATAAATTGTCGTGCGCAGAGTAAAAACGGTCGTGTGCGCAGCAATTCTCTTCCCCAAAAGAAACCCTCTTTACAGCTTTCACTGCCGCCCCTCTCTTAACCGAACCGAGCAAAACCTATAGTAATGACATCTTCTCGTTTCCGGGGGTCCGCCACCGACAACGGAGACGAAGGCATCCTTGCCCGTGCGGACAACTCCCCGATCGTGTACCGCTCGAAGAATTCTATTATACATTTGACAACCTTTTTTGAATTCTAGGGCTGACTAGGACAAGATAAAGAGTAGTTGCGATTTGATCTTGGTAAATCAATGGTTGAAATTGGATTTTGTGAAAATTTTAGTGTGAAAACTTAAATTTAGGGTGGGGGGAGCGTCTTGGAAACCAAAACTTAAATTAAAAGTGTTTTGGGAAAGATTGTGGAGATTAAATTTTGGGGAAAAAGTGTCTTGGGAAAGATTGGTCCGTGCTGAATTTGTTGTTCCGTGCCGATGGGGCCCGCGCCGAATTTTTTGTTCTACACCTAATTTGTTATTCCGCGCCGAAGGCGCTCGCGCGCTGTTCCGCGTCGAATTTGTTGTTTCGCACCGAAGGCACTCGCACGTTGTTCCGCGCCGAATTTGTTGTTCCACGTCGATGGGGTCTGCGCCGAATTTTTTGTTCTACGCTTAATTTGTTGTTCCGTGCCGAATTTGCTGTCCCGCGCCGAAGGCGTCCACGCCGAAGGTGTCCGTACCGCTAAATGTTTTACGCTAATTTGTTGTTCTTTTAAATTTTGGATGTGGAAATAATTTTTTGGACTACAAAGATTTCGCAGGGGAAAATCTTAAATGAATCGTGTCTGCGGGCACGAGTCATGACTAGTTCCTTTTTAAAGTGGATTGTGCACAGGATTAGTGTCAAACTTGTAAATAAATTGTCGTGCGCAGAGTAAAAACGGTCGTGTGCGCAGCAATTCTCTTCCCCATAAGAAACCCTCTTCACAGCTTTCACCGCCGCCCCTCTCTTAACCGAACCGAGCAAAACCTATAGTAATGGCATCTTCTCGTTTCAGGGGGTCCGCCGCCGGCAACGGAGACGAAGGCATCCTTGCCCGTGCGGCCAACTCCCCGATCGTGTACCGCTCGAAGAAGGCGGCCGTCGGCGCCGCCGCCGTCACCAAGAAACTCTTGAGGAGCACCGGCCGCGCCGCCTGGATTGCCGGAACCTCGTTCCTTGTGCTCGCTCTCCCCCTTATCATCGAGATGGACCGCGAGCAGCAGATGAACGAGTTGGAGCTCCAGCAGGCCTCCATCCTCGGCGCCCCCCTTGCCGGGGCCCCACCTCCTCCCTCCATGTGATGATCAACAATCGGATCGCGTTGGTAAGGTTATGGTCTTATGTGTTTAAGTATATTTAGGATTGGTGTTTCTATATATGTTGAATCTTTTTAGAAATGGTCGGATTTTGGAGTTACTGCATTTGGATGGGCGCTTTATGCGATATCATTGTGTAACGTGTTCATAATCTAACCAAGTATTTACTGGAATTAGCTTGTGTAGATGAGATCTCGGGTTTTATCACTGCGTGGGGTTCTTGATCACAGAAATAAATGAACAGCTGTATTGTGTAGCTTGTAATTTGCTTTTGAAGTTAATTTATCTGCATCATGATGATTGATGGTTTTATACGTTAGCAATTATGGTTTTTTTGTGCTCAGGGCTCGGGTGTCTAATTGAGAAGCAATGCGGCGTTGAATTGATCCTGATCAGATGGTTGGATTTTGGAATTACATTTGGAGTGGCATACCGGTTGGTGATGTTACCATCGTAATCTTTTGAATCTTATTGTGCCAGTTGATGGAATACTGGCATTGGTTTCTGTACCGTGATATTCAATAGAAGTAGATGAGGACCTTGATCTATAGGTTTCTTGAAGCAGTTGCATTTTCCTATTTTGGAGTTGTTACACTCTAATTGGTGCAAATTGTCCATGATGCCATCTTTGTGATGGTTGGAATATAACCCTTTTTGAAATACTGGAAGTGGCTTGCATAGATGTGATCTAAGGGTCTGATGCAATCAAATTGGTTTCTTGATCACAGAGTCCAATAAACATCTGATATTATCTGTAACATGGTTACAGGTTTGGCCAAAAGTACGTTTTAGATGTTTTATGCAGGTTTTGGAATGAACCGGTCCGAAACATTGCCTAAATATTGGTTTCGGACTACATTAATTGAACAACACAAAACACACACAATGACCATCACACAAAAGATTGTTTAACGCAGATTTATAGATGCACTAAAGAAATTTCTAAGAACATTGTGAGAGAAAGATTCTTGAACGCGAATATGTAAAATCCCTAAACAAAATTCTAAAAACATCGTTGCAAATATGGAAAAAGAACAATGCCTAACGCACAATTTTAGAAACCCAAAGAAAAAAGTAGGAGGAGGAGGGCGACGGGGAAGGAGAAGATGATGATGAAGAGACATGAGAGTGAGAGTGAGAGAGAAGCGCTTACATGGGCATCATCACGAGCTCCTTCAGGCATCTCGTTCTTTGTATGGAGCTTCTATTTCTCTTATCTCTTTGTGGATGCAATTTGGGATGAAACCAATTAAGTATTTAGGTTATCGGTTGCAAAGATCCATATGAATCTGGCCTAACCCATATTTAATTATATGGGTGATGGGGTAAAAATATCTAATCCACATAGACATATGAATCTGAACCAACCGGTCAATTATGTGTTGTGTTAAAAAATCTATTCCAAATAGACTCACATGAATCTAACACGATCTAACTCCTATCAACTTAATCAGGTTGTATCCAATATGAATCCGATTCGACCCAATCCCTATTAAGTTGATCTAGTTGTATCTTAAGTTGTCATATTGCGATATAAATCAATTGTCATTTCAGTATTGTTTTGTATATAGTATAGTATTATATATTGTAAGATAAATTTATCTCATGCACTAATTGAGTAAACTATGTATATAGCTAAATACATTCTAATAATTAAGTAAACTATGTATATAACTAAATACATTCTTAAAGTATGAAAATATTTGTCATATAATGAATAATAAATAAGGAGATGTGATAAGAGTTAGAAAACCGCATCTATGAATTAGTAGGAGTCATAAAATATCAACGACAATAAAGGAGTCTACTAAAGATCATCGAGGGTATGCTAATCCTTAGGTCGTGAAGTTCAATACTTGGTTTTATAAGCTCCAAAGATGATTGATGTGGTTAGTAAGCATTGACAATAGTGGTGAAAATCCTTTAGCATCAACAAGCTAATGAGAAACTTGGGTTTTTTGCTAAGAAGTAGCGTAGTCAAATCAATTTTAGCTTTAAATATGACATGGATCAAATTTAAAACTAGATCCATCTCAACAAGATTAACAATAGCTTAACTTTTGACTAATTATATAGATATAGATGTAAATGGGTATGTGTAGCTAGCGCATGAAATTTTTTGCGTTGGCAGCACTAAAAACATATTAACCCATATTTTTGAAGTTTTTTTCTTAAGTTTGTTGTATGCATTCTAAAACCTTAAAAATCCTATATATGGATGAACCTTAGGAGGATTGAACTCTTGATTGGTTCGTTACAAAAAGTTCTATTATTTTGAAACCATTGAATTTATAACAATATGGTAGAGTGTCAAACACATTGGATTGACTTGATTTTTGGTTGTTGGTTATCCATGATCACATCTGAAAAAATTTTAAAAATAAATTAGGGCAGTGTATATGTGCGTCAGTTGCCAATAAACTGACAATACATGCATTATTATAATATATATTATGTGTGTGCATCAGTTAACAAGGAGGAAATTTCCTCCTTGTTTAGCTTCAAAAACCCCATCCCTTGTTTTTATGATCAATTTCGTTAATTTTGATCTTCATGTTTTAAAACCACAAACCATCAAATATAAAATGAAGTCAAGAGATTTTGCATGTTTATTTAATCGTTTCAAAACATTATGTTACTACGAAACGATTAAATTTGCGAAGAGTGGATGGATGAGCAAAATCATTATCATCAGTTGATAGTTGATATGTGATGGTTTGATATATTAGAACATGAAGATCCAAATGAATAGAACCGATTGTTGGAAAAAATAGAGGAGTTGATTTTTGAAGCTAGCCAGGGAGAAAATTTTCTTCTTAGTTACTGCACATATTCCACACATCCATGAGTATTGGTCGATGTATATTGTATGAGTCCAATATGACAACCATATCGTTAGATATTATACATATCTGATATCATCATTCGATATGTATTGAAATCACTTCATATCGTAACGTAGATATGTATCGCATATTGTAAGATATTAACAACTAGTTGTATCCTAGTTAAACCGGCAATTCTTTTACTTCTACATAAGTATGCAAGTAAAATCAGCAATTATAAACACGAATACATATAAATATATACATATAAATACAGGGGGAAAACGAAATTGAAACTTAAAACAAAACTAATTAAGCTAGCACAACCTATTAAAACCAAAAACTTTTGAAGGAACCAAAACTGAGTTCTCAAACTAGGGTTGTGGTTTGTTTCTAAAGGTTGTTTCAATGTGCTAGCAATTGGGGGTTTATGTGCACATTGTTTCGATTTTAGAACTCCACTTGAATTGGCTTACCTCTGTGTTGATGTTGTCATTGTGATCTTTTGAATTATATCGAAAATTGTGTTGGAACCTTGGAACCATCAATCTTAAGTTTTGTGCCATCAAAATGGGGGTCTTGATCTATGGATGTATTGAAACATTTTTTTCTGCCTATTTTGTACATGCTGAAACTGGTTACAACTGCTGATTGCAAATGCTAACAGTTTTAATATGCAGTTTCAAAGACCCTTCTGTATGCTTAATGACCATCTTTTGATAAGATGATGAATTAGGAGGGTCTTTTTATCAAGTTTTTATTGGGGTGTGTTCATCTTAAAAGTTTCTTTCATGCATAACTGAAATCATGGGCACTGGATTATAACTTGGTGTTAGATCTTTGCTCTTTGGATTTCAAATTGCTTGACATTGTATTGGATTCCCGATGAGATTGTTATTTAATTAAGAAGCGCATGATTGCTTGCTATTTGAACCGAACATCTTTACTTTGTGAGATATGTTGTGAGAAGTTAAGAAAAAATACTAGGAGTAGGACTAGCATTTGTTAGATGAGCAAATCTTGTAAAGCAAATTCCCTGCTGCTTCTATCTGTTTGAAAATGAGGTGGCGACTTTTGGATTGTTCTGCATGTATTTACGTGGAATTGGTAAGCATGATTTCACTTTGTTACTGGTCGAACATTGGTCTGATACATTAAACGATCAAAGTGTAAGATTTCACTCTATGATCTGAATGTGCTATGAAACTTATATTTTTATGTAATTAGTTTTAGTTGATGTATGTGAAAGCCAGGATTCTTGATTGGATTGTTGAAGGTTTTGACCTTTGAAATCACCATGGTTAATTAACATATCTATCATTTGAAGTTTCATATGTAATGTGAGTCCATTGTTTGATGCATGGTTAATATGTTTCTCTGTTCGACTCAGGTATCTTCTGATTGCTGTTTTCAGTGGGTTTATGTACTGAAGTATGGACGAGGCGTGTATTAAAGGGACAAGTTTTGGCATTCTAATGAGAACTGGTGAATTTTTTTCTGTGATGTCTGTTATTTTGATGTTGAATCGGTACAGTTGCTTTTGATATGCTTGGCATGTTTTACCCTTTGAATCTACTGAATTTGCTCCTTGGTTTAGCTTGTATGAACAATGTTTTCCATAAATATGAATGTGGTTAAAATCAACTCTTCATTATTTTTTGGAGGATGGGATTAGTTAATTTTGATGTTCATATTCTAAAAAAACTCAAAATATCAAACATTGGATAATACGCAAGGCTTGTTGCTTGTCAATCTAGGGGTGACAAGAGTTCTATTGTTGCAATGACATTAATTTTTCACTCAAGAGATTGATGAGCAAAAAGCTTTGGGTTTGTTCAGAATTGTGTGTTTTTGTGTTTTAAAATATAAAGACCAAAAGACAATCTTCCAAAAAACAGTGGACCGTGCACTATTCGAGGCTGTTTATGCGGCTTATCCATATAAATTATGTTTTACATTATTCTCATATGTGTGCGGTGTTGTGTTGTGTGTGTATCTGAGACTTTCCCATTAGGGCCTGTTCTTTTGCGTTTAAATCTTTGTGAAAGTGGGAGATTCCACTATTCCTTCCACTATTCACTCATTTTCATCTTCACTTTCACTCGTCATGTACTTTTGTGTTGGCTTCTTTGATTGTGAAAGTTGCTGACGTGGCCACAAAACACACAATAAATTTGTGTGGGACCCACAAAAAATTCCAATATCCACATTCACAACCCACTTTCACCCAAAAAAAACACAATACTCACTTTCACCACACTATTCACAACTTCAACCAACCCAAATTTAAACACAAAAGAACAGGCCCTTATTCCCTCCCTCCCTCACTCATATGAGATTGATACACGAAAAATTCACTTTTCATCAATTTTTCAAGATTGGCTCTCAATTTTGATGTTTATATTCTAAAACCACAAAACACTAAATATTAGATGAATTAATGTTTTTGGTTGTCCATATAGGGGGTGACAATAGTTCTAATTTTGTAAAACAGTAAAATTTTCAACGAAGAGAACACGAAAAAGACAATCTTTGAATTCTCTTGACCTGTGGTGTTTCGTGGTTTTAGAACAGGTTGATCAAGATGAACATTTTCGATCCGTTAACAAAATAGTTTTATTATAGTAAACCAGTTAATTCTTCAACGAAGATATCACGAAAAAGATGATCGTTGAATTCACTTGATCTTTGTTGTTTTGTGGTCTTGGATCATGTAAGATCAAAATGAATGGTACTGATCCATTGAAAAAATAGTTTGGAGTGAACTTTCGAGTTTGTATATGTAGCTAAATCACATGTGCCTTTTAAGAGAAATGCTATCTGCACCTCAAAAATTGAGGTGCATATAGGTTTCAGTGCAATTTTTTAATAATTTTGGAAAACATAGGGTTTGATTGGAAATAGTGATGCGATGTATTCACTTTTTTGGCTTTAAAAGGTCACTGCACCACATTATCTGAGATGCATAGAGCACGGCTCACAGAGAATATGAGTAGCAAGTATCATAACAACATCCCTCCTCCCGTACACTAATCATGATTCCCCACCACCTCGACTCATAGACATCATCCCTGACAACCTACGTTTCCTCTTCTTGGATCCTTCTCACCCTGATGTTCCTGAAAGCAGATTCCACTTCCCAAAATCTGCCCAAATTTTCCAGTCTTTGGCTCATCTCATTTGTCTCCTCTCTCTCCCCCCTTCAAAAAAATTTCACTCTTCATCAAAAGAAGCAAGCCATGATGCCTGAACTTTGCGAGCTCTTCACAGCTGCAATTAGCATTGGTTTTCCTGAGTGTCCGATGAGATGACTGGCCTCACGTGACAGTCATCAAGCCTGCATTGTTAGTTGTAATGTTGGGAAACTTAATTATATATTTTTTGACATCCCATCCCAAGAGAGAAGCAAGCAAAGCAATAGAAAATTGTGCCAGGCGGTCGACTATGCATAGCTGAGAGAAGGGTTTAAGCCTCTCTACGGTTCCTTGGACTCTAAATTTGTCACTTATTTCATAGTTTAGAACCAAAACGGGGGAATGTGAGGCTGACCTACATCCGCATATCAGGTGAGGAAATTAAGCAAGATAGTCATCGTTCCTCGATCCATCGACTAACCTTGAGGAGAAGAAGACACTTCCCACTCAGCCAACCCCCTCAAGATCTTAATTATAACTTGGATTCTGTTGATCTCGAGAATGAGAAGCAATATCCATCTCCTAAAGAGTTCCCATTGAATTCACTTAATTTTGATGAGGTATTTTCAGCAGTCCTCTATCACATGAGCAATGCCAATCACAATGTGAGCATGAGAAGTTAATCAAGTTATTGTTATACATGATGTGATGAAAGAGACTGACAGAATATGATGCAACAGTGCTAAATTTGATGCATTATTGCCTTCTCTTCTTGTTTAAACAGTGGAAATAGGAGCAGTTCATTTGACACCGAGCAGCTCAGACCCAGTCCAATGAAAGTTTTGATCAAGTCCATATCTGTTTACAGCACTAACAAAAGCTCCTTTGTATTATGTGCACAATAATTCTCTCACTGAACCCCACCTGCTCCCAAGCAAAGGAAAAACTAGGCAAAAAGAAGTTTTACATATAACAAATTGGATCAACATTAATAAAGGTTTATTTGAAAAAGCTGCTTCTCATCTCAAAAGCCTCAAAGCACATAGTTAGCCCAAAAACATGCATTTTTTTTTGCCTAATTAAAAGAATCAGCTGAATCTATTCATTCTCTGTACTCTCTCTTTCTCTCAGGCCAGAATAATTCTCTTCTTCTCTTGTTTTTGGATTTGCTTTCTCTTTTTAAATCCATCCCACATGGGTGAGGAAAAAATCCAAGAAACTCTCTGTACTCGTTCATTCATTCATTGCCCACAAATTTTCGAAACTTCAAATGCTCGCTTCACTCCTCTGTAGCAGCCCCGGGTTTCACCTCAAGCCTTCAGAAGTCTGCGCATCAACACAGGGACAAGATCCCATGTTTTTAGTAACAATGACATTATGGATATTTGAACACAACCATCACTTTCTCACAAATCAATTGAATGCCAAAGACGCTTACCGTCTTTCTTCTTCATGATATTCCTAGCAAATAGAAGGCATATGATGAAAAATCCTACTCCTGCTGCTCCCCCGACGACAATGGCCACCGTTTTGCCCGTTTGGCCACCTGTTTCCAGCCAACCAACAACAAAGCATGAACTCGGACGGACGATATAAGAGAGATCAAAAGGATGGGATCCAATGTGATGCTTAAAGCGCAACAAATGAACAAGATTGAAAGAAAAGCATACAACAATCCTAATCTATATGCAAAAGGAAGCAGTGATGAATAAATCTATGATAATTGTTCACATTAAAATGGAAATGAAGAAAACCCGGATGATGAAAGTCTTAATTAATGTCTAAATATCTAAGAGCTCCTCATACATACATGGGAAGTGAGGAAAAACTCAAGGTTGACCCCTACCAATGCCCAAGAACTACCAACAGATTGTAATAGATCATATTGCATGCTTTCAAATCCATATAAACAAAGGACTACCTCTTCCGAATGCACTAGAACAAAGGAAACGAAAACATAAAAACAAGTCCAAAATGCCCAAATCAAGAGTCTTTAGATTCCCATATAGCTCAAATCCCACAAAATGCATCAAAAGAACAAAAGAAAACATATATCCTGAATGAAATTTGATCATATAGCAATGCGCAAGTCCTCCATATGCATCATAGTAAACATAAGCATATATACAAAAAGGAGACAAACTCTTTCACATATATTGCATCCGCACTAACCTAAGGCAAATGCTAAATAGACTACCCAAATGCTAAATTTGATCAAGACATCAATGCCAACATAGTGCATTCATCAAAACAAGCTAAGATACAAGCAGCCAAATCAAAATCATCCAAGATCCATATATTTCCAACCTAATTCATCAGATTTTGACAAATAACAAACATAAAAACTAATCAATGTTGATTAAATAACCATGCCTAATCATCCCTTAAGTAGAAAAAGGCAGATAAATTCTCAGGTATGACATAACTCGTCAATAATAACTCAAATTAGACACCACCCAGACGCTTAAATTGATCGACAAAGCAGTGCCAACCTAGTTCATTCATGAAAACAAGTTCAACTGCAAGCAACGAAATCAAAAACAATCTAAGATCCCTATATAGCTCACTCTCACATAATGCATCAAATTTCAACAAATAAGCCAAACATTAAAACTAATCAAATCCAATCGAGTGGCAATGAAATGCAGATGTATTCTCATATATCACACAATGCATAAATATCATTATCAACTCAAGTTCAAGACCACCCCAAAAGTTGGAATTTTAACAAGAACTCACCACCAAATCCCCCTCCTCCTCCTCCTCCTCCTCCTCCTCCGCTGCCCCCACCACCATGAGGCACCCCATTGGGGTAATAGCTGTAGCTAATGTAGCACTTGTCGAGGTAAACTTGCCCCGAGCTTGCTCCACCGCACTCCACCTCCGACTTCTGCACGGCCTGAGACACGCATTCCCCGCAGTCGGACATTGACAAGTCCCCTTCGCACTGTGCCATCGCATACACTGATTGGTAGGTAGTCGCATAGAATCCATTGGCAGTCGTCACTCCACTCTGAAGGCTTGCGAATGCAGTGTCCCTCTTCTCCTCAAATCCGCTGCCGGCGCTGCCAGAGCCGCAGGTCTTGAACAGCATCTGGGTGCCTGAGACCTGTGGGAATCCTGAGACCTGGACCAGCACCCCCCAAATAATGCGGTAAAAATTTGGTGCGAATATTTATATCAAAATTTCATTAAAATTTCAAATCGCTATACATCAAAATTTTAATGACCCAGTTGATACCTTTTTGAGAATTTCCGACCATTTATTTAAACAAAATCGGACAAAACCATTAACGTCTCTTTCGAACACTAAATGGAAACCAATATATCAGCTCAAATCATTTATAAAACAAAAATCAAACAATGACCCACTATCAAACGAATTATTAATTCGAGCATTTTTCAAGAAAGTAACCATACCCATCAAAAATTGGTCGCTTTCAAATACGAAAGCAAACACATTCCCAGCATTCAACCAATGACCCACTACCCCAAACCCCCAAAACCGAACTATTCCCGAATTTTTTCCCCTCACCTGATACAGAGCGTAGCAACCAGTGAGCTGAACTCGAGCGGCGACAGCGTTCCCGCAGAGAGACGACCACATGGGGAGGATATGCTGGACGCAGGCCGCGCAGTCGTTGTTGCTGAGATCGCCTCGGCACTGAAACAGGCCAGAAATGGGCTGACCCATCGAAGAAGAAGAGGTCGTCTTGTAGAATTTGGAGCTCGCCGAACGAGCGATGAGAGCAGTGGAGAGGGCCGAAAGGGTCTGCTGAGATGCAGAGCTGCCTCCGCCGCCATTGCCGGGGCTTGCGCAGCCTTTGTATATGAGGGTGAAGAGATCAGCGGTTGAGATTGGAGGTGGGAGGAGAGAGCAGAGGATGATGAGGATGAGAAAAATGCACATCTCTATCTAGGGTTTTTCCCGTTTGATTTGCTCGGTTCTCGCTTCCTCCCTCACTACCACTCTCACTCCCCCAATCTTGCTTTTCCTTTTGCTTCTCTCTCTTTTCTCTCTCTATTATTTGATTTGAGACAGGAGCTGCTACGCGCACAAGTCGAATTGACCGTTTTTAGAAGGGTTAATTGCATAAGGGCATGTTTCTTTTGTCTTCTTTGTTATGGTATTTACTGTTTGTAATAGTAAATCCTTGTTGGAATCTTGAGGAGAGAGAAGAGGAGTAGCGTGTTTCTTTTGGAGAAAAAGGTGTTGAAAAGTGGGTTTGGGATTTGGTGGTGGGTCCCAAAGTAAAGTAGTGTGTTTCTTTGGTATAAAATGGGATTGGAAAAGTTGGATGAGGAAAGTTGGAATTTGGTTATGGTGTTTTGAGGTGAGATTACCCTCCCATCATCCTATGAAGTAGAAAACAATATAATCCCTCCCTTAATTAAATATTAAGTAACTACCTAGTTAATAAAAAAATTAAATATTAAAGAAGCATATATACATACATATAACTGAAATAAATATTAAAATACCGCCTTTAATAATAAAAACAGGAATATATAATTGCATTAGACCTAATAAATAGTTACGCAGTCACGACAATCAACGCAAGTAACAGATATAAAATACCATTGCATCAACAAGAAAATATATATATATAATATTACATACTGCAGCTAGCACAAACACATGTCACAAACCATAATAGGCCATCATAATCAAAATACATACACTATACATAATATAAGTATCATCTGACATCCCATCATACAGTAATAAAGTTTTACATTTTCAACGCGATAAGAAACAACATTAACAAAGAAATCAACAAGCCTATGATCGAATACAAAACCAACTTAATGGTTTTGTATTCGGAGAGAATGATGTCTAT
Organism: Scilla litardierei; assembly: GCA_030789695.1. Lineage (NCBI taxonomy): Eukaryota > Viridiplantae > Streptophyta > Magnoliopsida > Asparagales > Asparagaceae > Scilla > Scilla litardierei. Next base: position 9,565,683 of record CM061132.1, read on the forward strand.
TTTCCACGCCAACCGCCCCTCGATCTCCAAAAGCCGCCTATCAGATACCGTTGTGGAAGAGGACGCATGGGTCGGGCTTCTTGCAAGCTCATCAAGCAACTGTAGTATCACATACGTGGACCACTCTGAGTGAGGTGGATCCTTCCATTCGTAGTAGTTGTATTTATTATTCCATCGCACTGGACAGCTCCAAAAGCGCCGGCCAGGATTATTTCTGGTCCATGATGTCCGCCTAGGAACCCGTATCCGACAATGGCAAAACCTGATGTCAGCTTCATCTGCATCCAACTTAGAACCTGTAGGAACTCTGGGTCTGGATTGAATAGACTAGCTGGACCCGGTGCTTATGTGTACCTTGCATGAAATAAATAGTGACAACGGAGGAAGGCAACATATATACAAATAAAAATTACAAAAAACAATTTTAAGTCGCAAGGCTAAAGACAGAATTGCATCAAGCAGCAACACCGCAAACTGATACACACAATTTAAGAACCCAAAAAAAGAAACGGATACATGCATAAAAACGAAATTAAATTACGGCAAAAAAAATCATGTTACTAAAACCAAACAATACCCGCCCTACAATTTAAAATATTACTATATTATCGCCTTCAGGTAAACATGTATTTTAGCATTAAGTATGTATTAGGCAGTTGCTCATGATTAATGAACCTTCATGCCAAATACAACTTTTTCGTCATAACCGAGGGACATATTGATCAGTATATGTTCATCATCATAGGGCTAAACGAACAAATCCAAATGAATTCATTAGCAACATTGACAGCATCAAGCATATGGAGCAGCCTGCATAAACTGATACCAGATTTGAAGCAACCAGCATCAACATGGCCAAAGGATAACAGCAACAACATGCCCAATATCACCATATAAATGATACTGATGCATAAATCCCAAAGGATACCAGCAATTAACTAGCCAATGATACTGATGCATAAATGCCATGACGCAGACATTGGCAACATTCCCAGAAGCAAGAATATGAAGCAGCCAATGATATAATGATACCAGAAATGAAGCAGGCAGAAGCAAATTCATGTACCCAGTCACAGCAATGATTCAATAGCCATCCCAAATGATTCAATAGCCATCACAAATTCATGTACCCAGTCACATAAATTTTTCAATATTTGATACTGCTGCATAAACGCCATGAAGCATCCAATGGCTACATTGCCAGAAGCAAGAATATGAAGCAGCCAATGATATAATGATACCAGAAATGAAGCAGGCAGCAGCAAATTCATGTACCCAATCATAGAAATGATTCATATTGCCATCCCAAATGATTCAATATCCATCACAAATTCGTGTACCCAGTCACATAAATTTTTCAATAACTGATACTGCTGCATAAATGCCCAAGGATACCAGAAATCAAACATCCCCATATGTGAAGCAGTATCAGTTTATAAATGATACCACAAAATTGAAACATACCCAACTGGTCCAAAACAGCCTCAACACTAAAAATTGAAACAGCATATAGAGATGAAGTAGCCAGCATATAAATGATAAATGATACAAAAAATTGAAACAGCATATAGAGATGAAGTAGCCAGCAGCAGAAAACATTGAAACATACCCAACTGGTCCAAAATTGAAACATACCCTTAGAAAACAAAACACCCTAATATAATCTTCTCCATCCAACCATTACCCAAACTTAAACTGAAAGATACTCAAGTGGTCCAAAACGAACACATAACAAATACAATTTCATAGGACCCAAAACAATTACTTAAAAAATTTCTTCCTCCACACATAAACCAAAACACATAAAATTAAACCCAGTTGGTCCAAAACATTCCCCTAACAGACACTGCAACAAACACAGTTGGTCCAAAACAAAGCCAAAAATAATATTTGGTAGCCCTCAGGTAAACAAGTTCTGTATCATGAAATTAAGTAGGTATTTGGAAGTTGCTCAATGTACTTGAACCTCCCAGCCAAATACCCCCTAATGCTTCTTAACATAGGGACAAATTCCAAGAGAATTTTCATCATCATATGGCTATAACAGTCACCAAACTGAAACTGCTACATAAAATCTTGTTGCAAAGGGCATGTTTCTTCTGTATGCTTTGGGGTGAGACAGTTAACTTTTGCTCACTATTAAACCATCACTTCACTATTTCACCAAACTGATAGTGATATGTAACATGATAGGTGCATCAGCATCATAGATATATAACAGTCCACAAACTGAAAAGTGTGAAGGATATGTAGCAGTTCCAGATCGGGGGAAAAATGATCAGTAAATGTGCATCATCATTGGGCACAAGGATTGTATCAAGAAATTCAGTAGGTATGTGGAAGTTGCTCATTATAAATGAACCATCCCAGCCAAATACCCCATATTTCTTCTTATCAAATGGTCAACTTTCTCAATATGTAGCAGTTTCAGAATGGTGAAAAAATGAACATCATATGTGCATCATCATTGGGCTAGATGAAAAAACCAAGAAAACATCATTAAATTCCACAATGACCCAAATAGATGAAAAAATTAAATTGCTACTGCTCCAAATCATATAATTGATACTGCAGATGAAACTTCCACAAACACAGGAGACAAAAATCCCAGACTTCCCAAATTGTTGGTATGTTGCAACATACAAACTGAAAGAAACACACCCCATATATGAAAGAAACCCACTGAAATTGCGTGCACAAACAGCAGAGGAATCAAATAAAACAAAGCCAACCCAAATGGAGCTGCAACATATATATTAACCTCCAAGCCAAATACCAACATCCCATCCTGGTCCAACCATTAGCCAAATAATAAATATTTGGTTGCCATCAGGAACACATTTTTCACAATCCATGCAATTAAGTAGGTATTTGGAAGTTGCTTATTATAAATGAACCTTCTCAACCAAATACCCCCTATTTCTTCTTATCAACTGGTCTACTTCTTCATTTAATTTGCATCATCATAGAGCTATAGAAAATGTCCCCCACATTTTAATGATATGTAGCAGTTTCAAGATGGTGAAAAAATGATCAATATATGTTCAGCATCATTGGGCTAGATGAAAAAACAAAGAAAACAACATTAAAGTCCACAAGGACCCAAACAGATGAAAAAAATTATATTGCTACTGCTCCAAATCATATAAATGATAATGCAGATGATACTTCCCCAAACACAGGAGACAAAAATCCCAGACTTCCCAACTTGTTGGTATGTTGCAACATACAAACTGAAATAAAAACACCCCATATATGAAAGAAACCAACTGAAATTACTTGCCCAAACAGCAGAGGAATCAAATAAAACAAAGCCAAATGCTGGCAGATAGTACACCATAACAAACAAACTTAAAAATTTTACTTAAAAATTACTTAAATCATTCCAACTGAAATTACTTAAAAATATTATAACCGATACTTCAGCATACAAACTGAAAGCAAATGCTGGCATATAGGAAAGCATACAACATAATGACCCCATAATAGTACACCATATTGTTTGAGTTTCAAACTTAATATTCACATATTACCATACCCTTCTAGTTTCACATAACCCTCCTCACACCTCCCTATCCAGCCCATCAACTATCTCTTGAATCATAATCTTCCTAGCCGATGGAGGCAATGCCAAAAAGCTTCGGGCCTCCATCTCATCATGGCGCAGGGTCTTAAACACCTTAAACAAAATCCCGGGCGTATACTCCGTAAACTCGTAAACAAGCTGGGCAAGTGGCGTTGACCAATGAGAGTGTGCGGACCGTATAGCATCCGCGACCTCTTTCACATTTTCTGCAATATCCCTCATGACGTCGGGATCTTGATGCATGGCACGTCTCCGATGTTTCTTTTTTCCCATCGCGGGTGGGGTAGAATGGATTGTACCCCCCTGATGAACAGGACCGGTCGACGCTTGGCTGGGGATGTCATCCGGGATATAGTGGTGAGGCGAATCAATATGTATCGGATCCGTAGTTACGAGTTCTCCTTCGCCTCCTGAATATGGGATCGCAAAGTTTTCGTAAACTTCTGTTGCGTGTTCCCCCCTAGCTGCGTCATCACTAATGATGAGAACAAGATCGTCATACCATGGAATTGGACAGTTCACATAAGCCCGCTTCCGATGGTTTGCCTGAACGAGTAGCATTTCAAATATCGATAAAGTTTATGCATAGCTATATTTAATGTATTTGCACATATCATATATATATAATAAAAGTAATTACCGCCGCCCACGGAGCATACGTTTCCGGATCCAGCTCAATGATCTTCCTATCTGCATCCCATACTGCTCCGCCAATATCCATGCAATCCTGTACATCTTTGAGACGTGTCCTCAATGATTTCATGTGATTTCTCACATTTACACTTGTGAACGAAGTCCCATGGATGTTATTTATTTTGGCGGCAACGGCATTGAAGGCTGTATTTTTAAATGTCTTATCTGATTTAAACCCCTGCCGTGCAAGCTCAGCTAGGAATGGAATGAGGGTTTCATCGTGCTCGGCCTTCCATATTTTGTTTTGGTGGGAAGAAGAGGAAGGATGCTTAGACTTTTTCCGTGGGCTAGAAACAGACCCTTCAGCAGCTTCGCTACGCCGGCTAGACTTCCTAGAGGAGTCACTGCCAGGTGTTTGCTCGTTGCCACTTGGTGGCGTCGGCATTGCAAAGTCAGCATGGGAAGAGGGGCTTCAGAAAGAGGGTGGTTCTCCCCCTTGGAGCATATTCATATAACCATGGCCAGTCGATGATGGCATTGACATTGGGATGTGCATTGGCATGCTAAAAGTGGGATACTGTGGATATCTCATGCCATGCCCACCTGATTGGAAGCCATGCCCAACTCCTTGAAAGCCATGCCCGCCTGCTTGAAAGCCATGCATAGAATATGGTATATTTGGCATCCTCATGGGCATTGGTCGGTTGATAAGGGGATCCACCCTTCTTTCACCTTCGACCCTTTGGGACCCATATACATGTTCATAACTTGGATGCATGGGATCAATCCCGTCCCGGTATGGATCACCTTCCTGCCCTGGATTTGGTGATCCTTCCATCCCTACAACATCAATTAGAAGAAATTTAAAGTGCAACATTTGCGTTATAAACATCCTGTCACGCCCCGCTTCCCTAAAATGGAGGCGAGACGTGAGAAGGTCCGCACGAGAGAGGAGCTGTGAAGCCCCAAACCCGATAAGCGTCAATTTAGTATAAGCAGATCCCTGTAATCGCAAAAGGAACAACAACAACAACAATAATAATGAGACGGATATAAAATACCAATCCCAAAGTTCGTCCTCAAAATATTCAACATCACAGAAAAGCCACCAGGCTAACAGAAAAGAGTCTAAGGCCCAGAACAAGGCCAACAAAACAACACAAACATAACAGAGTATCAAACTAGGTGCCACGCACCGACAACTAAGCAGTCCAACAAAAGTAGCTAAACGACGACACTAAGACTGATCCCCAGTGTCAACGTAGTCCTCGATCAACGCGGGTCCTGACTCAGCGTCAGTGAACACCACGTCCTCAGTAAGTAACTCAGGCTCGGGCTCTAACATGTGTCACCCAAAAGAGAAAAGGGGCACATGTCAGCAAGTCGAAAGACTTGTGCAAGGAAACGGGAATAAATGTAAACTAGCAACCTAGCAGTTAAAATATGGTGCATGGCAAGAAAAGTAAGGTGGTAACAAGTAAAGTAAAGGAGAGTACAAGTGGCAGTGGTTGTTGTGGCATGTAATGTCAAGTAACAAGTACAAGGGATCACTCAACGAGCGCCCTATGCCCTCAGGCTGTGTTCAAGTGTCAAGTACAAGGGATCACTCAACAAGCGCCCTATGCCCTCAGGCTGTGATGAGCTCGTCTTCTGGAACACGAGCCAGAAAGTGCAAATGGCATAGGATGGTGCCCACGCAAGGTGGGTGCCTAGCCGGAACAATAGTACGAGTATGTAGCAAAGCTACGCAATCACGATGGGTATTCAAGCATGCAATGACATGAGCAGTTAATACGCGTACCGTTAATTGTATTTAAACGTGACAGGTAAAATGCAATGACATGAACAATATTCGCGTACCGTTTATTGAAATTAGACATGACAGGCAAAATGCAAAAGCAGTTAAGGATGCATGGATGACATGAACATTTAATACGCGTACCGTTAAGGGAAAGTAAACGTGACATACAAGCATGATGAAGGTGACGGACCAAGCTTCGTTGTCAAGCTAGGTCAATGGCATCTAAACGGCTATCCTTTCACCGTCTAGTCTCGTTTACGCTAAAGCAAGGTAAATGGCCTAAGACATGGCCCAAATCAAGAGATGCAAGTTTCACTTGCCTGATACCGGGATTGACGAGCAATGAAGATCGTCACACAAGCTAACTACGGAAAGGATCACTGTTATGGCAAAACAATTATTAGCACAATGATCCTAAATAAGTTTCTTATTAGAACCCTAATCATCTAATCAATCCATTTTATTAGGGTTTCACAATGTCAATGTGGGTTATGCTAAAATTAAAGGAATCGAGTATTACCGCGTAGGGAACGGAAGAATAACGCCGAGCAACCACGGCGACGGAAGAAACGCTCCGGAGAACCTAGGGTTCAGATCTGGAAATGATTGGAGAAGTTTGGAGAAATAGGGTTTTGGGGGATTTTGGGGGTTTGATGGAGATTTGGGGAAGATGAGAGGTGGAATGAGTGGAGGGAGGGTTTGGATGATGGAGGATGAGCTTGGATGAAGGAAATAGGGTTTTGGGGAAGATGGGGGCTCAAAGGGGAAGAAATTAGGGTTTTGGGTCGTGAGGGAGGAGAAGAAAACGTTTGGAGGGGTATTTATAGAGTTTGGTGGCGGCTAGGGCAAAACTAGGGTTTCCTGCACTGCTAAGTCGGTCAAAGACCAACTGCTGACCGACTAGTTTGAGAACTAGTCGGTCGGTTGACCAACGCAGACCGACTAAGTGTAAACAGTAGCTCCAGTCGAAAACCTGAACTAAGAGTTAGTCAGTCCAAGAACAACTACTGACCGACTAGTTTGAGATCTAGTCGGTCGATGAACGTTCTTAGACCGACTAAGAGTAAACAGTAACTAGTGTCAAAAATAGTCGATGAGTTAGTCGGTTAAAGAAGCATTGCTGACCGACTAGTTTGCAACCTAGTCGGTCAACCAACGTTCTTAGACCGACTAACGATAAACAGTAACTCCTGAGAAATTTAGAAAGCTAACTAGTCGGTCCAAGAAGGATTGCCGACCGACTGGATCGTCATCTAGTCGGTCGGTGCCCCTTCTTATACCGGCTAATGAGCACCAAAAGTTCCGATACGGAGCGCGGGGCCCCGGGATCGATTCCTAAGACTCCTAGGCTTGATCTAATAGTAAGATACGACCGTTATAAAGTCCGTCACGAATGACATACTTCGAAATCGACAATCCTAAGGAAGAAACGAGAAAATACGACGAATCGATCGAAAATGAAAGCTACGGAGACGAAAACCACACAAGAGGAGAAAATCCACCAAAACATATATTATATTATAATAAATCCAGATACATGAAAAACAGTCGTTACACATCCCACCAAACTTTTACTCTAATCATATACTGCAAGGGGTCAAAAAGTTCAAAAATGTAAATCAAATACTTGATAAGCAGAAGCATTAAATATGTGGCATACTCAACATAGGAAACATAATGAAATACGCAAGATACAAGGATAACATGTTCAGACATAGTAGGCAAATGAATACTACGACCCCCTCATAGCCCATGCTCTAATGTGTTCTCGTTATTATTTTTGTTACAGAAGTCCACCCACATATCCCACGCTATCTGCTCCCTGCGCATTTTCCATTGATCTCGTTGTTCGGTTTGTTCACGAACAGTCACCTGTTGGGATAGATCAATAACATCGTCATCATTCTCATCGATACCCTCTACTGCCTCCTCAACCTCCTCTCCATCTTCAGTTAGTTAAGGGTCATGCGGATCTGCTATTTGGATGTAATTATGTAAAACAGTGCAAGATAGTACGGTGGCGACCTAACTTTTGAATGGGTAGTTAGGCTTGGCTGTCATTATTTTAAACTTGTTCTTTAGGATACCAAATGTCGACTCGATCTTTGATCGTAAGGTAGAATGTCGTAGGTTGAATAGCTCTCGTCGATTTCGTGGAACCCGATCAGTATGGTCCTTCAAATGGTATCTCACGCCCCTGTACGGAGATATGAAACCTGGCATTGTTGTATATCCAGCATCGCAAAGGTAATATTTACCTACATTCGAACAAATAAACCAAGTTTATGATCCAACCCTCTCTGAGAGACATTATTATGTAAATGTAAATTTATGCCTATTACCTTCATACAATCTCAGCCCCATAGGGGGGGTCTAGACAAAGCATCTTTCAGGACCGTAAAATCATTTGTGGATCCTTCCCACCCGGCCAGTACGTAAGTGAATCTTTTGTTTGGAGTAACAGCTGATAGCACATTTTGTGTAACCCCTTTAGGACCTCTAAAGCGGGGAACGAGCCTGGCTGGTAGCATGGCATCTATGTGCGTCCCATCAATGAACCCAATGCAGTCCTACAACGTCATCAATGAGCCCCAATTTCAATCACAATGACGCTACTTATTATACTGACACATATACAAATAATCACACATACCTTAAAAAATGAAAACCAATTGGGATTATTGACTATCTCTGGTGGCGTTTCATTAGGAGCTTGCTTCATGAAATTATCCCGTATTGCACACACTGCCGCCAAAACTTTGTTAAAATACCTGCTCACTGTCCCCCCTCCCCTAATAAAATCCACTTGCATGACTCTATTCTTTGACTTGTGCCCTACAATATGCAAGAACATGGCCAACTGCTCCTCGATGGATACATGATTAGTGTCCTTGAGAAGATCACGCTGACGCATTATTGATGCAGGATTCATGAAAGCATGTCTTCGCATCCGTAAGTAGTCCAAACAGCTCCTTTTAGACCCAAACAGAATTCTCCGCATGTGTGATTTTCTATGCAGATCACGCATAGCTGAGGGCTCCCTGGGTATAGGGTCGGGCCTAGCATTATTGTCAAGTTGTAAGGCTAAAACGACAAACGTTATTGCTGTCGCTGCAGCTGTACATAACTCACAAGCCGAATGGTCCCCATGTGTATCCATGTCCCCCTTAATTGAAACAACAATACGTAACGCGTAAGCGATGACTTGAATGTGATAATACCATATATGAGGGCCTGGGAAAAAGATCCCCGACGCTACCCAGTATCCTATATAGCCTATGTCATACTAAAACAATATACCACTTGATACCCATATCAATTAAATGCATTTCATATAAAATTATGATAACCCCATTTCATATATAAGTGTGCATATCCATAATATATAGCCCTCGGAATTGATTTGTAATCATTTTCAAACATGCGGTTGCTATGCCGTTGCACCTTCCTTTTCAACCCATAAATACCCCACTAGTAAATCATTTTAAAATTCACAATGCAAAAAATATCCCACGGAAACATTGTATGAAATAAAACTAGGGCATATGGGAAAACATTTCACAAATTCTTAAAATTTGTATATGTAACATTAAACCTCCTTTCTCTACACCATATAAAAACAATTACTTTCGTTGTAAATGGGAATCAAGCATTGAAAAAATCGTGTTGGGGAATAAAAGGTTCTAACTAGCTAGCCATCCAGCATGTATACCGTATTCAAATCCAAGCATACCAATTTCATTTATACTTTTACATCATTGAGCTATTTGGATTAATGCACACTTCATATATTCCATGGGTTTTACGTTTACGAGCCACTCGCATTCATAATATAATCAATTCATGTTCACAACACGACTAAATTGGGACTAAACCCATCAATGTTGAAACCCTAGCCGCATGCACACAATCAAAGCAAGGAACCAAGCCGTCATAGCAATAACCCACGGCAGAAAAAACCCTAGCCGTAATAGCATTTCCCCATGGCAGCAAACAACATAGCATTCATGTACCAATGGCCTCAGGAAAGAGATAACGAAATTATACCTCGGCGAGAAAAGCGAATAAAAATTTTAGTAAGCTCACAGAGCCTCCGATCTCAAGTAATAAGCGTCACTTGCCGTCGATCGAGGCCCACCCGAGGCAGCGCAGTAATTGGCTACACAGTCGGCAACCAAGATCCACGGAAAATAGCTCTGACAGCCTAGGGTTTTGCACGAATCTTCGCCGGAGGGGTAACGGCACAAGATTGGCACACCCGCCGCAGATCCTACCTCAGCTCCCTCAAAAAACCCCGATTGAAACCCTAGAATAGCAGATCCAACCTATTTGGGGCATCAATGGTTTTCTTCACCGACGGTTGCCTCCCGCGAACAGCTCATGGGGTTTGAGGGGTGAGGAGAACGACGGTGGGGCCCAATCTCAAGGAATCGACCAAAATCCCCGCAATTTCCGTGGATTTCACAGAGGGAAAAGAGGCCAGCCACGTCGGAGCTCGGCGCCGTGAGATCTTCGCGTCGAAAGCAGACGAAAGGAACACACGCGAAGAAATGAGGCGAGGAAAGTAGTGACGTGATGGGGAAATAGTGAGCAAAAGTGACTTTCTCACCCCAAAGAAGACAAAAGAAACATGCCCTAAAAATAACCTTACGTTTGTGTCGTTTTTACATAAATAACCTGAGGTTCATTTTGTGACAAATTGATACCATGTAGCGGAAAATGGGCTGACGATGTTAAATTGGACCATTTTGTCCCTCTCTCTCACGTTTGGGCCATTTTTACGTAAATACCCTCACGTTTGGGCCATTTTTACGTAAATACCCAGAGGTCTCTCTCTACTGATTCTCTATCTCTCTCTACTGATTCTTTGTCCTCGCTCTCTACAAATTCTCTCGCTTTCTCTATATATACTGAATCTCTCTCTACTGGTTCTCTCTCCCCCCAATTCTCTCTCTCTCATGATTCTCTCTCTATCGATATATATATATATATATATATATATATCTACTGATTCTCTCTCCTCTCTCTCTACTGATTCTCTCTCCTCTCTCTACAGATTCTCTCTCTCTCTCTCTCTGCACTGAATCTCTCTCTCTACCAATTCCCCCCCCCCCCCTCGCTCTCTCTCTCGGGTTGGACGGTGCATGGGGTGGGTAAGTGGGTGAGTGTAATACCCTGTATCCCTAAATACGTATATATGTAGGTATTTTTGGGCGTAGATACGTGGGTATGATTTTTGGGAGTATGCACGTATTTTTATTTAATTATTTTGGTGTAGGAATTATTTTTAAAAGATTTTAAACTCATCATTTGAATTTAGTAAATAAGATTATTTGGATGAATAATTGTATTTAGAGTGTATATGGTATTTCTTCATGTATTTCTATTTTCTTAAAAATACAAAATCTAAAATTTTATAACCATGACAACTCACTAAGTGAGGTTTCATCCTAAGAATTAAAGAGAAAACACATGGCACTCATCTTGACTTGATGAAGGGTGGAGAGGAATTTAGGGGTACAAAAATTTAGGCAAGAAAAACACAAAAACAAGAAAATTTCACTCTCTCTCATTCACTCCATTGCTCCCTCAAACCAGCCCAAAAAAATTCCTCCCCTCTTTTCTCCCTTGTTTCTTCATTCCTCCACCAAAAACTTCATCCCTGTTATAAACGGGCTTCTTGGTGGGCCTACCCGTTAGTGGGTATCCACCCATTATGTAACCCTACCACTATAAATATAGGGCTATGGTCTCCATAGCCGCCAAGTTTACAACACGTTATCAGCACGCTCAAAGCTAAGCCGAACCCCTGCCGACGGACGGACGCGACGGACGGACGCGACGCGAACGGGCTTCCTTCACCGAACGTCGCTAGATCCGGCGGGTAGGATCTAGAGGTAACTTTCTCCCTAGATCTAAAAATTTTGTATATGCGCATATGTGGTGATTTAATTCTTTTTGGCTCAATCGATCAAAAACACCGTTTTTATCGCTAAAAATCACCCTTTTTCAATTAAAAAACGAATTTTTGGAAGAAAAAATTGGGTTTTTTCCACTAAAAATCGGATTTTTACCCGTTGTTTTTCCCCAAAAATCACCCAAACCCGAAATAGGGTTCACCCACGCCCCCCCCCCCCCCGTCGCCGGCAGCGACGGGGGCCTTCCCGCCGTCGCTGCGGCGGCGGGAACCCCCCCGCCACTACAGGCGGGGGTTTCCCCGCCGCCTGCAGCGGCGGGCAACCCCCGCCACCGCCGGCGGGGACAACTCCCGCCGCGGCAGGCGGGGGCTCCCCGCCGCCAGTGGCGGGGGCAACCCCCGCCGCCGCAGGCGGGGGCTCCCCGCCGCCTGCAGCGGCGGGCAACCCCCCCTCCCCGCCGCCTGTTGCGGCAAACGGGCCCGCCCGCCAGTAGCGGGTACGGACCCGGCGTGCGTACCCCAAAACCCTAACTAGGTTTCCTGACCCAGAAAATTTTTCGAATTTTCAAAATTTTTTTTTTTTCAGATTTATTGCGATTCTTTTTCGTTATAATCTGGACCAAAATGCATGTGATTTTTACTCATCGCAAATTATATTTGGATTTATGATTTTCTTTAAAAAAACGTTTAAAAATTAAGAAGATCCTGCGACCGCTCTGCCGTTAGTCAACTAACCTAACGGTGCATGACGTTGCCTAGTGGTCCAATAATTTTTAAACGGTAGATTTCATTTTCCATTATAAACTACCTGTGATGAATAAATAAATTGCCTGCGATGTATAAACTGCCTGTGATAATGCATGCTGCATTATAACTGCCTGCGACGAATGGTTAATATTTGATGTGGTTTTGGATCGGCTAGTTTATCACCATTTTTATTTTTCATGCATTATTTTCTTTTTGAGAGAAAAATGTAGTGAGGATAATTTTGTAAAATTACAAGCCCGGCGGACGCTCCAAGAAGATGAAGGACTATTCCAGAAGAATAGGGGCCCCACGGGGGTTCCCGAGTTGTACTTTCTTTCTTTTTGGGACTGTAATGGACTGTAATTATTTATGGTGATTAGCCGATCCACGCAGCAAATATTTATGTCTGATGTGCTTGATTATTTATTTTTTCCGCAAAATATCTAATTAATGCTATCTTTTTACATGCTAGAGTGATAAATGGCCAAAATTGCGAGCGTCGATTTCGACGTTTTGGATGCTTCAGGAAAAAATTACTTAAGCTGGCAGCTGGATATAAAATTCCATCTGCGAGCACAGGGATTGAGTCACGCCATCGCCTTAGGCGATAAGGTTTCTGATATAGATAAAGCGAAAGCAATTATCTATATCAGACGCCATATCGATCGGACCCTGAAGGCCGAGTACCTAACGGTGGAAGACTCGTATGAGTTGTGGACCGCCCTCGAGGACAGGTATAAACATCAAAGGGATGTTATCCTTCCTCGAGCGCGATATGAATGGGAGAACCTCCGTCTCCAAGACTTCAAGTCTATTGCCGAGTACAACTCGGCACTCTTTAGCATCACCTCACGCCTGAAGTTGTGTGGTGAAAAGGTGACGGAGGAACGCATGTTAGAGAAGACGTATACATCCTTCCATGAGAAGGATGTCATACTGATGCAACAGTATCGTGAACGAAAGTTCACAAAATACTCTGAGCTTCTCTCATGTCTTCTGATGGCAGAGCAGAATCGTGACCTCCTTCTGGCCACCCACAACTCACGCCCTACCGGCACTGCTCCTGCGCCTGAAGCGCACCACAGCTCCTTCCAGAAGAAAAGGGGCAACTTCAAAGGCAAACCCCAGAAGGGCAAGACCATGAAGAAGCAGGCTCGAGGACCCCCTCCAAGAAACAACCAAGAGGGAAAGAAGAAAAATGTGTGGAAAAGAAAAGACGACGGTCAAACTTCTGCCCCCAAAAAGGACTGGGAAGATAAATGCCACAGGTGTGGCATGACTGGACACTGGTCCAGAAATTGTCGTACTCCACGCCACCTTCAGGAGTTGTACAAAGCAAGCCAGAAGCAAGCTGAGACAAACCTGGCGGTTCAAGAAAACCTGGCACCAATCAGGTTCATCGCTGAGGACTTCTCCTACGATGACCTGCTCGACTGAGGACATTTATCTACTTTATATGCATTGTAGTTTTTTCCTTTTGAGAAACAATTTATTTGCTTATCTCTGGCATGTTTTAGTACTTTTTCAGACATCAACTTAATTTTCGTAGTATATTCCTTTGTGTTTTGCCTTATACTGCGACATTTTTCTAAATAGATGGACTTTAAATGCCTAGTGGACAGTGCCTCTACGCACACGATCCTCCAAGACATCTGCTTTTTTCAAAGCATCAATAAATACGATGGCACCGTAAATACGATTTCCGGTCCATCAAGTATCATTGAAGGATCAGGGGAAGCACATTTTATGCTCCCCAATAATACAAAACTACTTATAAAAGATGCCCTTCTCTCCCCTAGCTCGCATAGAAACCTGTTAAGCTTTAAGGATATCCGCTTAAACGGATACCACCTAGAAACGGTGAGCAAAGGAAACAGTGAATACCTTGATGTAACGTTTCATAAAAACGGTGCTAAAAACACCGTCGAACGTTTTGAGGGACTCCCGTCGGGTCTCTACCACACAAGGATCAGAGCAATGGAAGCAAACACATTGGAACACCAGAAGTGCCAAAACCAACCAGAATTCAAACTCTGGCACGATAGACTAGGACACCCTGGAAGGAATATGATGCGTCGCATCATATCCCAATCCCGTGGAATTAATCCGAAAAGCCTGACGCTACTTCGGAAGGGTGCAAATCCTTGTCCCCCTTGTTACAAAGGGAAATTGATTACGAGACCATCCACCCTGAAGGTGGACTCTGAGTCTCCAAGCTTCCTAGAGAGAATACATGGTTACATTTGCGGGCCTATTCACCCCGCAAGTGGACCATTTAGGTACTACATGGTACTAATCGACGCATCTTCAAAATGGTCATATGTGTGCCTCTTGTCCACCCGCAACGTAGCCTTTGCAAAGCTACTTGCACAAATTATAAAATTGCGGGCACATTTCCCAGACAACCAGATCAAGAAATTGCGTCTGGACAATGCTGGGGAATTCACCTCACAAGTCTTCCTAGACTACTGCCAAGCAACCGGCATAGAAGTTGAACTTCCTGTAGCTCATGTTCACACCCAGAACGGGTTGGCCGAATCTCTCATAAAGAGACTACAATGGATCGCTAGACCATTGTTAATGCAATGCCAGTTGCTGGTATGTGCATGGGGACATGCCATACTGCACGCTGCATCGCTGATAAGATTACGACCGTCAGGTAGTCAATCTTACTCTCCGATGCAACTTGCATATGGGAACCCGCCTGATATCTCTCACTTGAGGATATTCGGATGTGCTGTCTATGTCCCCATAGCACCACCGCAGAGGACCAAGATGGGTCCTCAACGGCGCCTTGGTATCTATATTGGTTTCGACTCACCATCGATCATTAGATACCTCGAACCCCTTACAGGGGACGCCTTTAAAGCGCGTCTAGCAGATTGTGAGTTTGATGAAAGCATTTTT
This sequence comes from Scilla litardierei, assembly GCA_030789695.1. NCBI lineage: Eukaryota > Viridiplantae > Streptophyta > Magnoliopsida > Asparagales > Asparagaceae > Scilla > Scilla litardierei. Next base: position 9,581,274 of record CM061132.1, read on the forward strand.
CCAAACTAGGCATTAACACACAGAAGCCAGAAGCTTCAAAGACCATTACATGGGACACAAAGACCTTATCCCATTTTGATCCGCGCACATATCAATGTGAAGAAGAGATCATGAAGATCCTTCAAATTCAGAACACAGTTCACATTTTTCCGGATAAATTCACTGACAACCAGAAGATTGTCAGATCACACGTCCCTGCTGCAAATACGCCAGCTAGGATTGACATACCCAAAGAGGGATGCAATCCACCTGCAGCAGAAGCGGCCGTACCTCAACAAAAAAGAGGACGACCCCCAGGCTCCAAAGATAAGAATCCTCGAAAGAGGAAAAATCCTGGAGCAACAATAACGATACCACCACAGGATGCTGAGCTCAGCCCAGCTACCTCTCCACTCCTACCAACCCCTGAAGAGGAAAATATAGGAGAAATCTCATTAAACTATGTACGTACCGGGGAGGTACTGGACAGAAAAAGCACAATCATCGATGATAACTTCGCGCTCATTATTTCCACTCACGTCACTGAATACGACGATGAGACCGATCCACGCTCTCTAGCAGAATGTAAACGCAGAGAGGATTGGCCAAAGTGGAACGATGCAATAGGAGTAGAGCTGGACTCACTCTCGAAGCGCAAAGTTTTTGGACCTGTAGTCCTAACACCAAAAGGTGTTAAACCTGTGGGATATAAATGGGTATTCGTGAGAAAAAGAAACGAGAACAATGAGATCGTGCGCTATAAAGCGCGCCTTGTTGCACAAGGTTTTTCCCAACGACCAGGAATAGACTATGACGATACCTATTCCCCGGTCATGGACGCGATCACTTTCCGTTTCATTATCGGCCTATCCACGAAGGAAGGTCTGGATATGCAACTCATGGACGTTGTGACTGCATACCTATACGGAAATATAGATAAGGACATCTATATGAAAATCCCAGACGGATACAAACTACCGACAAAAATGACAGAAAGACCTCGGGACGTCTATTCCGTCAAACTCCAGAGATCACTGTATGGTCTCAAACAGTCAGGTAGAATGTGGTACAACAGACTGAGTGAATTCCTAGTGCAACAAGGATTCACAACAAATGAAGTCTGCCCTTGCATCTTCATACGAGCAAAGGGAACATGATTCATAATTATAGCCATCTACGTAGACGACTTGAACATCATCGGATCTCCCGCAGAGATAGATGAGATATCCAAAAGTCTCACACAGACTTTTGAGATGAAGGACCTCGGCAAAACGAAGTTTTGCCTAGGACTACAAATTGAACATTTAAGCGGAGGAATCCGGTTGCACCAATCGACATATACAAAGAAAGTGCTGAAGAACTTTCTTATGGACAAATGTCATCCGCTTAGCACACCAATGGTCGTCAGATCATTGGATGTTGAAACATACCCCTTCCGACCGCTGGAAGAGGGGGAGGAAACACTGGGCCCTGAAGTACCCTACTTAAGTGCAATTGGAGCACTCCTATACCTGGCAAACTGCACGCGTCCCGATATAGCGTTCGCAGTAAATCTACTAGCCAGATACAGTTCAGCGCCCTCAAAGCGCCACTGGAACGGAGTGAAACAACTTCTGCGCTACCTCCAAGGGTCTGTAGATATGGGACTATACTTCAAGAAAGGTGTATCCACCGACCTGGTCGGTTACGCAGATGCGGGATACAGGTCCGACCCACATACCGCAAAGTCCCAGACCGGTTTCGTATTCACATACGGTGGGACGGCCATCTCATGGAGATCCGTGAAGCAGACATCCACAGCGACCTCATCCAACCACTCCGAGCTCATCGCGATCCACGAAGCTAGCAGAGAATGCTTCTGGCTTCGATCAGTCATCAACCACATCCTCAAGACCACCGGCCTGAAGACGGGAGATCTTGGACCTACCACCATGTACGAAGACAATGCTGCCTGCATCGCTCAACTACGAGGTGGCTACATCAAAGGTGACAGGACGAAGCACATTTCCCCCAAGCTCTTCTGGACGCATGAACAGCAAGTGGACAACCAGATCGACATCCAGCAGATCCAGTCCTGCGACAACCTGGCTGACCTATTCACTAAAGCTTTGCCTCGCAGTACCTTTAGAAAACTTGTACTATGAATTGGGATGAGACAGCTGAGAGATGTACAAGCCTGAAGCTTGTACTTATCAGGGGGAGTTAACGTAGTGCTGTACTCTTTTTCCTTGACTGTTGGTTTTTCCCACTGGGTTTTCCACAGTCAAAGGTTTTAACGAGGCAGCCACATTAACTCAGGATCCAGAAGTATCCACCACTGATGTTATCCATCGATCAGGGGAAGTTACAGAGACTTGTACTCTTTTCCCTTAGCCACTGGTTTTTCCCACTGGGTTTTCCTTGACAAAGGTTTTAATGAGGCAAGCACTCTTAAACTTAGAGATCCAGAAGTATCTCCAACCCCATGATCAAATAAGCTTCATGAACCCTGAAGCGTTCACCATGGCTTACAACAATGGATGGATAAGGGGAAGTGTTATAAACGGGCTTCTTGGTGGGCCTACCCGTTAGTGGGTATCCACCCATTATGTAACCCTACCACTATAAATATAGGGCTATGGTCTCCATAGCCGCCAAGTTTACAACAATCCCAAAATACTCCCCTTCAACTACTAAGAGCCCAAAAATTCTCTCTACCATTCTAGCTTCAAATTCATCCAAAAATCACCTCAAAAATTCAAATTTTAGAGACCAATTTGGAGCTTGAAGAAGGAGGCTAGGAGGCTCTCCATCAAGGACTAAGAAGGGCCAAAGAAATTATTTGGAGGACTTGCAAGGTAGAAATTCCTTTCACTTAGGTAGAATTTAGTTTTAGGACAAGGAGATTTGAGTTAACTTTTTCATGCTGAAATTTGATCCAGAAAAACTGAAACTTTGACTAAGTTCTGGGGTTAATTGGCTAATGGGAATGCTTTGGAAATTTTATGTGTTGGGTATCTCATTGTTATGAACAACTTTCATTCAGATCATTTTGCCAAATTCTAACTGTATGATTTTATAAAAATTCGGATATGCACACTGGTTTTCAATCAAAACTGTTCTGAAATTCCAGTATTTTTATTCTATGTTAAACTGAGAATATCTCCCAACGTAGATGAAAGAAAAATATGAAAAAAAATATATGTTACTCATATTGTAGTCCTTAATAACTTTCATGTTTACAAGTTTTGCAAATTCGGACTGAAAACTAGGGCAAAAATTCAGTTTCTAAAACTGGTCTGTTTTTAGACAGTTTTGACACCTTTCAGTAAAACGAGTAGAACTCCATGCACACTTAATGAAATGAGATGTTCTTAGTGCCGTTGGAAAGCTGACTTCAAGATCTGCAACCCATAATTTTTTAGATTTTAATTCTGTCTGTAACTTGTAGAAAAATGGACTTGATCTGAACTCAGTTTCTGGTTCAGAATGCTGTAATTATATCTGTTAGGAGAAAATCCACCATAAATCACATATGTCAACTGAGCTTATGAAAATTGGTCAGTGAAAGGAAAACACCCATATCTACAAATTTCGTGAAGGGACCAGACACCAATTTTGACTGTAGATAGGCTAAAAGTGATATTCTTTCTGCTGTAACAGTTTTGACAGATTCATATGCTAATTTTGCTTAGTACTTATCATGGTGTAGTTATGTTTGAAGTTAAGTTTGTTTGTGCTAATAATGTTCTCAATGACATGCTCTTGATACATGTAATTATGCAGATGGTTCATGAAATATTCGTTATGTCAATAATGTTTAAGTTCAATTTGTTTATGCTTTCACATTAGTATGTTCATAACGATGAGTTTGTGATGATATTCCATGCAATTCTTTAATTGAGATGATGATGATGATGATGATGATGTGAATATGGTTATACGTTTCATGTATATTATGAGAAATGAGAAAGGGAATGCACAAGGCGATGCATGTCCCAAATATGTGATGAACTGTGGAAAGAAAAGAAATGGAAGATGTTATGTTTCATGAAAATGACTAAGTCCTCTTAAAGGAGGGTGACACGGGTTTGGGGGAAAACGGGTAAACTTTAGGAGTTAAGGAGCGGACGTATGAATTATGATTTCTCACCCGCTGTATCACTCCCGAAAGGGCGAGTTGAAAGGGTTGGAGAGGCCGCTGGTGTACCCGTGATGCACCATGACGGTAATTGATGGTTTACTCCGTTTGTCCCACAGAAAAACCGAGCAGGTCTCGCTCTAGTGCCTTGCCCCGTTCGGGCATAGAGTTGCGAGAGGCCCCCTCCGGTGCCCGTGTTGCTGGTTGGGGTACCACTTTTTCACCCACCCTGGGTGAAGTCCGCCTCCTTAGCGTCCGACGGTTTACACGGGTTTCCAAACATGAGAATGAATAACTTAAAGCAATTGTCTTTTAATTATAAATATTGTTATCCCATGGTTACTTGTTTCTCTGTTAAGTTAATGTTGTTAACTCATGCTGATCCATTCCATTGTTTATTATAAATGTCCAGTACTTGCATGTTATTATGTTCTCCCACTTACCTTCAGCACTTGCATGCTATAACATGGTTACTTATGCATGTTCACAAGTTCTTCTTTGATGCTTATACATCGTGTTGTGATTACTTTTATGTCCTGAGAGCTTTACTTGTTAGACCACCCTCCCTAGATAGGTAGACCAGTTCTAAAATTGGGTTCTACTAGAGTGTTAGGAGTTTCTACTGGGTCACGCGTTGACGTGTCCCCGTTGACTTTCAGGTCATGTGAGTTGGAGATAGCGGTTGGAGCTTTGGAGTTGGTGATCTGTTGTAGTATTGGGTGGTGAGGGGTATGATGAGAGACTTGTACTTTTGGTGTTTCTTTTCGGGTGGACCTTTGTACTTAGAGTCGTAAAAATGAAGATGTTGGTGTATGTATAAGATGTATCAATGTATCAATAAAATGGAATATTGTACTTTTGTTATTTTCTCAGTGTTTTTATCTGTGATGGAGTTTTACTTGTACTTCCCAGCACGTGCGTAGTACCTGCAGCATTCTTTTGTTCTCTTCCTTTCTCTCTTTCTACGTAACACTCGTTGATCTAGGAATACTTGGGACGGATTCGTACTTCCCGGGTATCCTGGAGAGCGGGTCGTTACAGTTGGTGGCCCGTGCAGGTCTCCGCACTGCGGCGTGCGTAAGGATAGTGCGGGTAATGCTCCATAAGGGTAGTTGTGTCCTAAGGTGGGTAGGTGATCAGCCTTAGGGTAAAACCCTGGTATTATGAAACCCAATGTACAGAGCTTCTTGAGGGTAAACATGGGTAGTTGTTTGTATGTATACATATATGTATGGATGGGTACGTGTTTGCATGGATATATTAGTATTGTGTGCATATTGGCATGTATTCCTATAGGCATGTATCTATAGATATATCTGTTAGATATATCTGTAAGTAAGCAGCATTATAGATACTTGTATGACTACTTGTGTGTATTCTTATAACTCATAGTATAAGTGTTCGTATATGGACGAACTATGAGGTGTATGTATTGAAATGTTATTTATATGAATTAAGGAGTAGATAATATATGATGTGTAAATCTAAGTGTGAGGCATACTATCTGTGTAATGAAGTATTGTGTGTCATATATAAATATGTGCTAATACATGTTTTATCTACATCTGAGTATATGTGGATGACTATATGATTTTATGTATAGTTGTAGGTATAAATACTGAATTAAATATTTAAGGAATGTAAGGAGATGATTTGTATATGGATATCTGAGGGATGTTTATATATATGGAGTATTTGTGTGTATAAATATTAGTGTATAAATAAATTCGTGATGTATATGTTGGTATATGGATGTTGCTTGTACGTCTGGGTGGATGTACATGTGGATGTATAGGAGTGTATGATGGTATACATGGAATAATTATATGTGTATGCGGTTATGTGTTTATATGAATATACAAGTATTGTATGTCCGTTGTCTAATGTATATGTGTGCTATACTTATGTGCATATCTGTATCTATACATACATGTATATGCTACTACCTTAGCTACATGTGTGACTATACGTTAGTATGTGATATTATAAGTATATATGTTAGTATGTGGTTGCACTATCAGATGTATGTGCAATAGAGTGATTGTATTGATTGAGATGTAAGTAGTAAGTATGTATATATATTTATAGTGTGTATCATAGACCGATATAGTTGATTGAGCTATAGGCGATGTATAGATACGGTATACCGGATGTATTGATAATATGTGATGTATTTGTACATGCTGATTGTGTAAATCCATGTGCGGATATTTGTTTTCCATTCAAGTATGAGTGGGCATGCCCTAGGTGTACTAAAGTTGTGTATTTGATACATATACGAAAGATGTATATGGTTGCATGTCTGATTGTAAGCGGATACGCTTACACCAGTGTTGGATGTACATTATATAAATATCTGTGTGTGATGGTATTGTTATATGAGACTCTATGTGATGATGTGTATGTGTATGTATACTAGAAATATGGTTGTGTAAATTGATATAATGAGATATGTATATATGAGTATAGCTACTATTGGAGGCGTATAAGTAGTGTGTGAAATATAGTGGCTTACTAAATGGTGTGTATAGACATACATAAGTAGGTATGCCAAGTTATACAATATTGGTGTGTACTTATATATTATGTGATGATATGTGAGTGTAACATGTGAATGAGATTTATATATGGATATGTCTTGTGGGTACAAGTGTGTATATATAGATACATGTACTGTATTGATATAATTCTTGTGCTATTATTTCTACATAGTGTTGTGTGTATGTATACTGCATTGAATATATGTTACGCCGACGGCTTGTATGTAAGTATATTTGTACCGTATATAGGTGGATAAATATAGACTTACGTGAATGAATATTTGATATGAATACATATGAATGTATACTTTCATATATAAAGTGAGAGTGTACTAGAAGATTGATATACTAGACATACATACTGTCAAGACTATTTATTATAGTGATATGTATTGTATGCATACTTGTGTGCGAGCTATTATATATAATTGTCTATATAGTTGAAGGTGTTTATACTTGCGTGCTTAAGTGATATGTTTGTGTATGGTTACCCACTGGATATGTGGTGCATCATATCGGTGTGTAAAGTATTGGTGTATGACTATCTGCCATAAGTGTATTAAAATTTGGATTTACATATTTACGTATGTATGTTAGTAAGGTTGTATGCATATTGGATGTGATGTTTATATTGGTATGTGTATCTATAAATGAATGTATACTTGGTCTTTACTTGGATGTATCTAGGTATGTATATAGGTGTGTATATGTATAAGTATACTAGCCTTATGACTTATGAATGATGTGTGTTTATATACCATGTGAGCATGTAATATGTAATTATAAGGAGTATGTGAGATTACGGGTGTTGATGTATGTATCTAGGTATACCTATATGTGTGACCATGTAGTAACATATATTCTTGAGCATATACTTGTGTGAATTCTTATGTATAGTACTAAGTACGTGTTATGATGATTTGTCTAGGAGCATTCATATATCCTTGGATAGGAATGCGTATATATAACTGTATAATATATAGTATCGTGCATGTATACATGGGTGTATTGTATAAACATATAGCGTTATTCATATGTCGTGGGTAGGGAGACCCTTCTACTATTTAATCTCATGTCAGACCCTTAGCATGAAAGTCCGAGGGCGGACTTTGTTTTTAAGGTGGGTAGAATGTAATACCCTGTATCCCTAAATACGTATATATGTAGGTATTTTTGGGCGTAGATACGTGGGTATGATTTTTGGGAGTATGCACGTATTTTTATTTAATTATTTTGGTGTAGGAATTATTTTTAAAAGATTTTAAACTCATCATTTGAATTTAGTAAATAAGATTATTTGGATGAATACTTGTATTTAGAGTGTATATGGTATTTCTTCATGTATTTCTATTTTCTTAAAAATACAAAATCTAAAATTTTATAACCATGACAACTCACTAAGTGAGGTGTCATCCTAAGAATTAAAGAGAAAACACATGGCACTCATCTTGACTTGATGAAGTGTGGAGAGGAATTTAGGGGTACAAAAATTTAGGCAAGAAAAACACAAAAACAAGAAAATTTCACACTCTCTCATTCACTCCATTGCTCCCTCAAACCAGCCCAAAAAAATTCCTCCCCTCTTTTCTCCCTTGTTTCTTCATTCCTCCACCAAAAACTTCATCCCAAAATACTCCCCTTCAACTACTAAGAGCCCAAAAATTCTCTCTACCATTCTAGCTTCAAATTCATCCAAAAATCACCTCAAAAATTCAAATTTTAGAGACCAATTTGGAGCTTGAAGAAGGAGGCTAGGAGGCTCTCCATCAAGGACTAAGAAGGGCCAAAGAAATTATTTGGAGGACTTGCAAGGTAGAAATTCCTTTCACTTAGGTAGAATTTAGTTTTAGGACAAGGAGATTTGAGTTAACTTTTTCATGCTGAAATTTGATCCAGAAAAACTGAAACTTTGACTAAGTTCTGGGGTTAATTGGCTAATGGGAATGCTTTGGAAATTTTATGTGTTGGGTATCTCATTGTTATGAACAACTTTCATTCAGATCATTTTGCCAAATTCTAACTGTATGATTTTATAAAAATTCGGATATGCACACTGGTTTTCAATCAAAACTGTTCTGAAATTCCAGTATTTTTATTCTATGTTAAACTGAGAATATCTCCCAACGTAGATGAAAGAAAAATATGAAAAAAATATATGTTACTCATATTGTAGTCCTTAATAACTTTCATGTTTACAAGTTTTGCAAATTCGGACTGAAAACTAGGGCAAAAATTCAGTTTCTAAAACTGGTCTGTTTTTAGACAGTTTTGACACCTTTCAGTAAAACGAGTAGAACTCCATGCACACTTAATGAAATGAGATGTTCTTAGTGCCGTTGGAAAGCTGACTTCAAGATCTGCAACCCATAATTTTTTAGATTTTAATTCTGTCTGTAACTTGTAGAAAAATTGACTTGATCTGAACTCAGTTTCTGGTTCAGAATGCTGTAATTATATCTGTTAGGAGAAAATCCACCATAAATCACATATGTCAACTGAGCTTATGAAAATTGGTCAGTGAAAGGAAAACACCCATATCTACAAATTTCGTGAAGGGACCAGACACCAATTTTGACTGTAGATAGGCTAAAAGTGATATTCTTTCTGCTGTAACAGTTTTGACAGATTCATATGCTAATTTTGCTTAGTACTTATCATGGTGTAGTTATGTTTGAAGTTAAGTTTGTTTGTGCTAATCATGTTCTCAATGACATGCTCTTGATACATGTAATTATGCAGATGGTTCATGAAATATTCGTTATGTCAATAATGTTTAAGTTCAATTTGTTTATGCTTTCACATTAGTATGTTCATAACGATGAGTTTGTGATGATATTCCATGCAATTCTTTAATTGAGATGATGATGATGATGATGATGATGTGAATATGGTTATACGTTTCATGTATATTATGAGAAATGAGAAAGGGAATGCACAAGGCGATGCATGTCCCAAATATGTGATGAACTGTGGAAAGAAAAGAAATGGAAGATGTTATGTTTCATGAAAATGACTAAGTCCTCTTAAAGGAGGGTGACACGGGTTTGGGGGAAAACGGGTAAACTTTAGGAGTTAAGGAGCGGACGTATGAATTATGATTTCTCACCCGCTGTATCACTCCCGAAAGGGCGAGTTGAAAGGGTTGGAGAGGCCGCTGGTGTACCCGTGATGCACCATGACGGTAATTGATGGTTTACTCCGTTTGTCCCACAGAAAAACCGAGCAGGTCTCGCTCTAGTGCCTTGCCCCGTTCGGGCATAGAGTTGCGAGAGGCCCCCTCCGGTGCCCGTGTTGCTGGTTGGGGTACCACTTTTTCACCCACCCTGGGTGAAGTCCGCCTCCTTAGCGTCCGACGGTTTACACGGGTTTCCAAACATGAGAATGAATAACTTAAAGCAATTGTCTTTTAATTATAAATATTGTTATCCCATGGTTACTTGTTTCTCTGTTAAGTTAATGTTGTTAACTCATGCTGATCCATTCCATTGTTTATTATAAATGTCCAGTACTTGCATGTTATTATGTTCTCCCACTTACCTTCAGCACTTGCATGCTATAACATGGTTACTTATGCATGTTCACAAGTTCTTCTTTGATTCTTATACATCGTGTTGTGATTACTTTTATGTCCTGAGAGCTTTACTTGTTAGACCACCCTCCCTAGATAGGTAGACCAGTTCTAAAATTGGGTTCTACTAGAGTGTTAGGAGTTTCTACTGGGTCACGCGTTGACGTGTCCCCGTTGACTTTCAGGTCATGTGAGTTGGAGATAGCGGCTGGAGCTTTGGAGTTGGTGATCTGTTGTAGTATTGGGTGGTGAGGGGTATGATGAGAGACTTGTACTTTTGGTGTTTCTTTTCGGGTGGACCTTTGTACTTAGAGTCGTGAAAATGAAGATGTTGGTGTATGTATAAGATGTATCAATGTATCAATAAAATGGAATATTGTACTTTTGTTATTTTCTCAGTGTTTTTATCTGTGATGGAGTTTTACTTGTACTTCCCAGCACGTGCGTAGTACCTGCAGCATTCTTTTGTTCTCTTCCTTTCTCTCTTTCTACGTAACACTCGTTGATCTAGGAATACTTGGGACGGATTCGTACTTCCCGGGTATCCTGGAGAGCGGGTCGTTACAGTGAGTGTGCGTTCATGTGTGGAGCGGGACGTGGGGGGGGTGTGTGTGGGGTGTGTGCATTGGGGGACGTGTGTGGGTGTGTGTGTGTGCATGGGGTGTGTGCGCATGGGTGGGTGGGTTGTGTGCGTGGGTGTGTGTGCTTGGGGGGTGTGTGTGCATGGGTGGGTGGGTGTGTGTGCGTGGGACGGATGAGGATGTGTGTGCATGGGGTGGGTGGGGGTGGGTGGGGGTGGCGGGTGTGTGATTGGGGTGTGGGTGGGTGTGCGTGAGGTGGGTGAGTGTGCGCGCGCGTGGGGGTGGGTGTGCTTGGGATGGGGGTGGGTGTGCATGGGTGGGTGGGTGTGTTTATGGGGTGGGTGGTGTAGAGATATGATGTTCTCGAGGCTATTTATCTCTGTGTGAATAGCACAAACGTCTTATTCGTAATAACAGTAAGTTGTTTGGTAATAATTTATCAAAGTTATATCATAATGTAGTAAACATTAGATATTAACTTATGTAAAGTCCGGAGCTTTATGCAAGGTCAAACATGTATCGAGATGAGTATCTCGATCATGAAGAAATGTTTGACCGTCTGTAGCATAAGTCTAAAAGGGTTCGTGGTCGTAGATGTTTCGAGACAAGGATATCGAAACATCGGATAGACCATTGTGTCTTAGTCTTCACTGTTAAGCGGTGGCGATGATCTCATGATCGTTCGACTTGACGAAGTCGGAGACGAGACACAGGTGCTCATTAGAGAATGAGTTCACTGAACGATCCATAAGAGTTATCATATGATTATATTAACCAATCTGTCAATGATAACTCTAAGTGATGATAGGCAAGTTGGTCTTTTGACTTGAGATCAATTTACGAACCTGTGCGTGAACAGTGTCACTTAGATCACTGACCTAACTTCGAGGCTAGGCCTGTTGAAAGGTCTTTGATTGGGTGTCACTTGAAGCATACGAGGAGAGTAATGACCAAGAGAGGATTCGTCTCTCCCGGTCAATGGGAGTTAGTGTCGTAGAGTTAGTTCGGTCTTTAGCAAAATCTCTGCGCAGAGTATGTTGGAAGAAGTCCAACATTAGTTGACTAAAGATCGATAGAAACTAACCGGAGTCAAGTTATTGGGGTTGACAGTTTAACCGTACCCTAGACTTGATATACACGACATAGTTTAGACGAAGAGACTATAACGGCAGAAATCATCACAGACACGGTCAGGGTGGTCCCGACAATTCTCATGTTGATGAGCTAACCACATTATGATGATTCTGAAACAGGGACGGCAGCCACTGCTCGTGGTCACCGTCGTATAGGGCTTCGAGCCCAACCTGTAGTAGGGTCAAGCCATAGGGTCATACACAGAGTGCGACCTTCGTCTAGTAATAGGTAGAAATTAGTTAGTGAGAATATTTTGCATTTTGATGCAAGGATGGAATAATTGCATTTGATGCAATATGATAATTTAAGCCTAGATATGGACTTATTTGTATATGATGCAAAAGAGATTAAATGTGTCTTAAATTGTTTAAGACTATATTTAATAATATAAACACAAGGAAAAGCTCACGGGTAAGATGGGAATGTCCCGGTCTATGCCCAGGTTCGAACGGCGTCCAAATCGGACGCCAGATGCCCAAGATATGCTCAAAAAGGCACAAAAGAAATATATACTGGATTATTTGCCCAAGGCCTGGGCAAGCCCAGGCACTGGGCAAGCCCATGCACTGGCCTGGGCTTCTGCCCAGCGCCTGGGCTTAGCCCAGGCGTGGGCCTGGGCTTTTGCCCAGGCAGGGCGTTTTTGGCCTGCGCGTGCTGCATAGTGTGGGGCTCACTTGTGGGCCCCAGTTCTAGGGTTTTGAACCTTTAGTGTGCAGAATTTTGACGGCTCGGTTTTTGCGAAAAACTAGCCTTGGGCTGAACATTGGGCGATCAATTGGAGGGTCAAACGAACTCCGATTGAAGAACCGTTTTTTCCTATGCGTTCACCGTTGAACACCCTTCGAATTGATAGTTTGTATCAATCATGAAGCTGAATGGTGAGGGAGTTAAAATTCACGGAAGTTTGCACTTTGTAAAAGGCAAACTAACTTGATTTTAATTAACTCCAATTAATAGTCCCACATCGGTTGTGCGGAAAATGGGAGAGTTCGCCGCCTCTATAAATAGGGGCCTCCCCCTTCCTCCAAACTCGTCCTAAGCTCTAGATCTGAGCAGCTCTCGTAAATGTTGGAGCACGCTCGGATCTAGGCTTAAATTAATATTCTTCTTCTCTCTATATTTCTGCCTTCCTCTTGAGGGCTCTAGGAAAGCCGCGAATGAGTTCGGATTAGGATCCGAAATCTAGGCGAAGATTTTACTCGCGTATAACTTTCTTCGGCGCGTGGTTGGCTCGGCGACACAAGGATTGCTTGCCTCGGGATGCGGAGCGGTTCTAGGAGCGGTTCGAGGAGCGGCTCGGTGTGGGATGTGGAGCGGCTCGGAAGACGGTGCGGAACATCCCGCCTGCCCCAGGGTTGAGATTCTGGGTATGTGTTTTATATAAGCATTAGTTTAATTTAATCGCAGTAGGTTAGATCCTTCTTGGGATGGTCAGATCCATCCCGAGTCGGCATAGATATTGGCCAAGGGTCTTGTACCTTAGGGCTAAGTTAAATTGTTTAACTGCATGTTAATTTAGATTAACTTGTTTATTCTTCCGCTGTAAAGTTTTATTTATGTCTATGTTCCGTCCAACTTAGGACGGGAATAGAGTTTTTGTGTCCTAAGGGTCCTAGAAATCCCTTCAGTGGTATCAGAGCCTAGGTATGCGTAACAATCTAGCACTGCGATTTTATTAAAATTGAAATGCTTTTTTTAAATACCTTTTAAAATGTTTTAAAGTTATGAGATAATTTAAAATGTTTCTAGATGCCCATTTTTAAAAAATGTTTTAAAATTAATGCGATATTTTTTGAAGATGATTTTAAAAGGATTTTAGATGTTTAAATATTTTATATGATAAAATTTTAAACATGAAAATTTTAAAATGGTGTTTTAAATTTATGTGAATAATTTAAAATTGATTTTAAGGCTTTAAAACTTTATGCGATAAGTTTAAAAATTATTTTAGATGTTTAAATATTTTATGTGATTGTTGTGAAGGGAATTTAGGGAGAAATAGGTGTAAGGGGTTAAGAGCCCCCTACCCGTGTATTTATAGCTTTCAATAGTGGGTTGGATACCCAATTGGCCCAATGGGCCTATTCATAACACTTCCCCTTATCCAATCAACATTGAAATAAGAGGTGGATTCTTCAGGATCCGAGTTAAGGTAACTGTCTTGTTAAAGAAAGAACAGTTAACCCATAACTTCCCCTGTTTTGGGGATGTGTCTAGGGGTGGATACTTCAGGATCCAGAGTCAACGAGGTTGCCTCGTCAAAACCTTGACTACGGAAAACCCAGTGGGAAAAAACCTGTAGCCAAGGGAAAAGAGTACAACTCTGCAGTTGACTCCCCCTTATCTGACCAAGCTTCAGGCTTGCAGATTTCCTATGAATCTATACATCAGTCTCCTATGTATCTATGAGTTCATAGTTCTCTCATCCTGACCCAGTTTACATTTACTCACTCTCCTCATCCCAATCCCATGTACAAGTTTTTCAAAGATACTAGTAGGCAGGGATTTGGTAAGCAAATCCGCCAAGTTATTACATGATTGGATCTTCTGTACCTCAATCTGCTTTTGCTTCTGAAGGTCGTGCGTCCAGAAGAACTTGGGGGAGATATGCTTCGTCTTGTCACCTTTGATGTAGCCGTCCTGTAGCTGGGCTATACATGCTGCATTGTCTTCATAGAGTGTAGTGGGTGCAAGAACGCCGGTCGTCAGGCCGGTGGAGGTGAGTATGTGCTGGATCACCGAGCGTAGCCAAAAGCATTCCTTGCTTGCTTCGAAGATCGCAAGTAGCTCTGAGTGGGTGGATGAGACGGTCGTCATGGTCTGCTTCACAGATCTCCAGGATATGGCAGTACCGCCATATGTGAACATGTATCCGGTCTGAGACTTCTCTGTATGAGGATCGGACCTGTAACCTGCGTCAGCATAACCAACTAAACCAGTTGATGCCCCTTTCCTGTAGAATAGACCTAAGTCTATGGACCCTTGGAGGTAGCGCAGAAGATGCTTAACTCCGGCCCAGTGCCGCTGTGTAGGTGCAACACTATATCTGGCTAGTAAGTTTACTGCAAACGCTATGTCAGGGCGAGTGCAGTTAGCCAGGTAAAGGAGTGCGCCGATAGCACTTAAATAAGGCACTTCGGGGCCTAGTACTTTCCCCCCTCTTCCAGTGGCCGGAAGGGGTCTTTGTGAACATCCAATGATCTGACGACCATCGGAGTGCTGAGGGGGTGGCACTTATCCATCTGAAACTTTTTCAGTAAGTTCGATGTGTAAGTTGACTGGTGTAACAGGATCCCATCTTTAAGATGCTCTATTTGAAGGCCTAAACAGAATTTTGATTTTCCGAGGTCTTTCATCTCGAAAGTTTCTGTCAGGCTTCTAGAAATCTTTGCGATCTCTTCAGGAGATCCGATGAGGTTTAAGTCGTCTACATAGACGGCTATTATTACAAATCCTGTTGCCTTTGCTCTTATAAAGATGCAAGGACAGACTGGGTCGTTTTTAAATCCTTGCTGTGCAAGGAAGTCGCTCAGTCTGTTATACCACATCCTTCCAGATTGTTTTAGACCATATAATGATCTTTGCAGTTTCACTGAGTAGATGTCACGGTCTCTCTCTTTTAGTGCTGCAGGCAAAGAATAACCGTCAGGCAATCTCATATAGATGTCTCGGTCTAGGTTGCCATATAGGTATGCAGTGACCACGTCCATGAGTTGCATATCTAAACCCTCTTGTGCTGTTATGCCAATGAGGAATCGGAAGGTGATCGCGTCCATGACCGGGGAGTATGTGGCTTCAAAATCCACCCCAGGACGTTGGGTAAAACCCTGCGCTACAAGCCTTGCTTTGTAGCGTACGATCTCATTCTGTTCATTTCGTTTTCTAACAAATACCCATTTATATCCCACAGGTTTTACACCTTTTGGTGTCTGGACTATTGGTCCGAAGACCTTGCGTTTGGTGAGTGAATCCAACTCCACTCCTATTGCCGCTTTCCACTTTGGCCAATCATCTCTGCTTTGACATTCTGTCAGAGAGCGTGGTTCAATATCATCGTCGCAGTACGCGACGTTGATGGCAATATTACACGCAAATGTGTCATCTATTGTTGTGCTTTTTCTGTCCCAATACTCCCCAGTTCGTACATAGTGTATCGATACTTCATTTTCTCCCGGTTTTTCCTCTTCATGAGAGTTTGGGAGAGATGGGGTAGCAGGGCTTAAATTAGCATCCTGTGGTGGTATTTGTTTACCATTGCCAAGGGTCCTTCTCTTTCGAGGGACTTGGTCCTTGGATCCCGGTGGTCGTCCTCTCTTTTTGAGAGGTCCAACCATTTCTGCTGCAGGCGGATTGCATCCATTTTGCGGTATGTCAATCCTAGCTGGAGTGTTAGCAGCAGGGACGTGTGATTTGACAATCTTCTGGTTGTCAGTAAATTTGTCCGGCAAGAGATGGACAGTGTTTTGGATGTGGAGAATCTTCAGGACCTCCTCCTCACACTGGCTTGTTGGCGGATCAAAATGACATAAAGTTTTTGTATCCCAAGTGATACTTTCTGAAGCTTCGGGCTTCTTTGTCTGTGAGCCTAGTCTTGGGAACGATGTTTCATCGAATTCACAGTCTTCTAGACGTGCCTTAAAGACGTCCCCCGTAAGGGGTTCTAGGAATCTAATTATGGAGGGGGTGTCAAACCCAACATAAATGCCTAGGCGACGTTGTGGACCCATCTTTGTCCTTTGTGGTGGTGCTATGGGGACGTATACTGCACAACCAAATATTCTCAAATGTGAGACAATTGGTGGGGCTCCAAGTGCTAGTTGCATTGGAGAAGATGACTGACCTCCAGAGGGTCTTAATTTTATTAAAGATGCAGCATGCAAAATTGCATGACCCCACGCATTCACTGGCATCTGGGATTGAAGTAATAATGGACGAGCGATCCATTGCAGTCTCTTAATTAGAGATTCTGCTAACCCATTTTGGGTGTGAACATGTGCTACAGGATGTTCGACTTCAATTCCCTGAGCTTGGCAATAGTCTAGAAAGACTTGTGACGTAAACTCCCCCGCATTGTCCAGACGAAGTTTCTTTATCTGGTGGTCGGGGAAGTGGGCCCGTAACTTTATTATCTGAGCTAAAAGCTTAGATAGTGCTAGGTTACGGGTGGACAGTAGGCACACATGTGACCACTTAGTTGATGCGTCTATCAGGACCATAAAGTACCTGAACGGACCACTTGATGGGTGAATCGGCCCACAAATGTCTCCGTGGATTCTTTCCAGAAAGCTGGGAGAATCCACATCCACTTTTAGTGGAGAGGGTCTCGTGATCAGTTTACCCTTGTAACAGGGTGGACATGGGAATTTGCCTTTTTGAAGAATCTTCAGGTTCTTCAGGTCAATGCCCCTGGAGTTCTTTATGATGCGGTACATCATAACCGAACCAGGGTGTCCCAGTCGACTGTGCCAGAGTTGGAATTCTGGTGTTTGGGGGCACTGCAGGTGCTCCACCATGGATGTTTCTGGAGTTTGTATACTTGTTTGGTAGAGTCCCGAGGGGAGTCCCTTGAAACGTTCCACAATGGTTTTTGAACCATTTGTAAGAGCCGTTACAAGCAAGTATTCCCTTTTATCCTCCTCGACCGTCTCTAAGTGATATCCGTTTAAACGGATGTCTTTAAAACTTAGGAGGTTTCGGATGGATTTTGGGGAGTATAACGAATTTTTAAGTGTTATTTGTGTGTTGCCGGGGAGCAATATAATTGCTTCCCCTGATCCTTCGATTATATTTGCTGGCCCTGAGATTGTTCTCAGTGGGCCAGAATAACTACTTACGCTCGTGAAATAGTCTATGTTTTGAAGGATCGAGTGCGTCGATGCACTGTCCACTAGGCAGATAAGTTCCATATCTAAAAATGGGGAAAGACATTCAAGCAATAAATATAGATAAAAGATTCACTTTCATAAATGCTAAAAAGATATTGTTTGACATGGAAAAAAGAACTAGATACGATGCATAAAAATTTAAGATACATTGCTAATTGCATAAAAGTGGTCCAGATCTAGAGAGTATCATCTCCCATGAAATCTTCGGGAGTCCATGAGGTCTCTGCCAACGCTGCGCTCTCCATCAGGTTTGTCTCAGCTCGAGGCTTGAGGCTTGCCTGGTAGAGGTCCTGGAAGTGTTTTGCTGTGCGGCAGATTCTGGACCAGTGGCCCGTCATCCCGCATTTTGAGCATTTGTCCTCCCAGTCTTTCTTGGGAGTGCCTCCTTTGTTGGGAATCCTCTTCTGCTTCTTGTCCACGAACTTCTGGTTCTGGGGAGGAGCTGGGTGAGTGGCCTTCTTCCGCTGCTTCTGTTCTTTCCATTTCTAGAATTTTACCTTTTTGTCCGTCTTCTTCTTCTGGGAAGACTGGAAGTGGGCCTCTGCAGGAGGTGGCAATGGAGCGGAGCCAGGAGGGCGCAGGTTGTGGGTGGCAACCAACAGGTCTCTGTTCTGTTCAGCCATAAGTAGGCATGAAAGAAGGTCAGAGTACTTTGTGAACTTCCTCTCTCGATATTGTTGCATAAGGATCATGTCCTTTTCATGGAAAGACGTAAACGTCTTTTCCAGCAACATTTTCTCCGTCACTGGTTCACCACACAACTTCAGGCGTGAGGTGATGCGGAAAAGAGCTGAGTTGTACTCCGCTACGGATTTGAAATCCTGTATGCGGAGGTGAGTCCACTCGTACTGTGCACGGGGGAGTATGACATCCCTCTGATGTCGGTACCTCTCCTCGAGTGCATCCCACAGCTCGTAAGGGTCCTCTACAGTGAGGTACTCGTCCTTTAAGGTCGAGTCTAAGTGTTTCCTGATATATATAATGGCTTTCGCCTTTAATATATCGGAAACTTCCTCTGTATGAGGTGCTTCCACTGAAGCCTCCTTGTTAGCTGGGGCAGTACTAGTTGTTGCATTTTCAGTCTGTGTGAGACTGAAACCATGAGAGCGCAGATGGAACTTCAGGTCCAACTGCCAACTCAGGTAGTTTGACCCATCAGCCTTCAGGACTGAGAAGTCTACATTTGCGAGTCTGGCCATTTTATGATCTAGCATGTACAGAAACAAAATAGCATGTATCATTAAGACTGAAAATAAGACAGACATCCACGCATGTAATGTAGTCATTTTCATGAATTTAAATTACTGTGGTTTTAACATACATGCTTTTTCAGGTAATGTGAATAATTAATTACTAAAAATTAACAATCACGCATGTTGTTTGATGGTTTTCATTGCGACATTAAAACATGGTATTAAAGCTAATTAATCAACCACGCAGTTTAATGCAAAAACAATGAAAAACAGAAATAATGACCTTAGGCTATGGGGATCAGCCAGCCGACACCGAAAAATAAATAAAAAGTCCAGTCCGAGGTTACATCAAAATAAAAGGCATGAAAATAAATTACAACTCGGGAACTTCAGAGAGAAGCCCCTATCTTCATTGAGCGAAACGCCTTCAGCTTCTTTTTGGTGTCCTTCGGTCTTCTTTTTACATTTTCATCCTCACATACAAAGTTTCTCTCAAAAGAAAAGAAAAATTGCGGGAATTTAAAACGGTGTCGGAAACCTGGCTGATCCCTAAAAACATAGCCTAATATTTGCACATCCACGCAGATAATATTTTTGCAACATACAACCACACAGATAATCGAAACACAGGCATTTAAAATAATTTAAAATTGTGTGCGACGTGCAAGAATATATATATTTTTTTGAAAACTTTTTGCCTTTTTGATCCATAATATAATGTTTTATTTTACCGCTTTCAACCCTTTTAAAAATTTCTTTTAACTATTTTGGGCTTTTTAGGGCCAAAAATAAATAAAATAATTTCTGTGGATGTGCTAATTTTCTGGCCTTTTGGGCCATGAAAACAACCCATTAGGGTTAATATTGGGCCTCCCCCGAAAAATAGCCCGTAGGGTTAGGGTTTCTGGAAACCCTAGGGGGGGCCCGCGGCGTGTCGCCGCGGTTGCGGGCCGCGGCCGCCGCCGCGGCGGGCCGCGGCCTGCAGGCCGCGGCCGCCGCGGCACAGTGCCGCGGCTTCAGGCCGCGGCTTCAGGCCGCGGCGTTTGTTTCCTCCGGCGGCGCGAAGGGCGCGCCGCCGTTTCGTCCTACGGGCGTACGGAAATTTGGATCGAAGGCAGGGGGTAAAAATCGGGGTTTTCAACAGTTTTGATCGCTAAAAAACAAGTTTTTATTGTTTTAAACATGCAGATCTTATTAAAAATGTTGAATTTAACCGAGTTTGTGAACTTTTTGATCCTAAAACATGCAGATCTAATGAGAAAAGCAAGTTTAGATCTAAAAGTTTGGATTTTTACCTACTAGATTCGACGAGGAATCTAGGCGACGGTTGGTGAAGGATGCCCTTTTCGCTCCCCGTTGAGAAGATTACGATCTTCTTTTTCTGAGCGATTTGTGGATCTCCTTTCCCGCGAGCCGCCGTCTCCTCCAACGAGCGTGATCGTGCTGATAACGTGTTGTGAAGGGAATTTAGGGAGAAATAGGTGTAAGGGGTTAAGAGCCCCCTACCCGTGTATTTATAGCTTTCAATAGTGGGTTGGATACCCAATTGGCCCAATGGGCCTATTCATAACAGTGATAAAATTTTAAGCATGAAATTTTTTTAAATGATGTTTTAAATTTATGAGATATTTTTTAAAACTTTGTTTAAAGTTTAAAATTGTTTATGCTATAAACTTTAGTCTATTTAATTGTTAAATAGTTGTACACTTTTTATGCGATAAAATTAGTGTAACTTTATTTTAATGGCTATGTCATCTTGTCACTTATTTGATAACACAAGACAACCCTTTAGGTTAGCCATTAAGAAATCATTAAAATTTATTAATTGAATTTTAATGACATGCTATGTTTTAATAAAACTTTTAACAACCCTTTAAGACCTATTCCTGATTAGGGTAGCCCTTTTACTGAAAGTCTTAATTCTAATTGTTATTATTAATTCTCATTAAAGGACTTCGCTTTTGGCGTTGGTTAATAAATTTATTAAAATCCTAATAACGATTAGGATAGCACGTGAACCTTATAGTTGACAAGAATTTAATAAAAGTTATTAAACAAAGCCTAAAATTTTGAATTTAAGGATTCAACTAGTTGATAGGATTAATTAGTTGTTAATAAAAGCCTTTTAGTCTATGGCACGCATATAAAAATGACAAGCTTCATTCAATGGATCATGATCCAGTCAATGTGCTTGGCTAAGTTTGCTGGATCACCTTTTAAAGGATAGTGATCCTGGCTTAGTCAATTCTCTGGCTGTGTTCAGCTGGACCGCAATGACGCGAATCATGATTGTATGACACCTTGGACTATATCTAAGTCAAATACGTTAATAATCTTCTTCAAGATTAGCCGTAGCCCTCCTTGTTTTAGGGGCTGGCAACTATAGGACCAGTGTGACGTGCGTTTATATTTCATATATTTGCGCACGTTTTCTTCCGTGTTTCTCCGTATTTTCCGTCGTCTTTTATTCGTTTTCTCGTGTTTTCTTGTATTTTCTTGTTTTCTTTCACTTTTCCATGTTTTTTGTATATTTGCAGGAATTTACAGCATTTGGGACATAAAACGACGATATTCTGAGTCCCCGGAGCAACGGGAGGAGTCACGCGTGATCCAGGGGGTCAAACGACCAAGATTGCCACTTTTCAGCCCACACCCGATCGGTTGGACACAGCCAACCGATCGGGTGATGCATGCGTGTCCGACCCGGACTGAAGCTGGAGCGAAGCACAAGGTCAACCGATCGGTTCGCCGACCGGTTCATCCCAACAGAGTTCTCGGGAAAATGGAGCTGAATTCCAACCGATCGGGTGACCTTCACCCGATCGGTTCATCTGTAGCCGATTCCTCCGAAGGACGACCCGATCACGCCACCCGCTCTCCTCTGCGCCCGGTTGATGCTCCCGAAGGCGACGGCCGAAGCAACAAGCCGCTCACCCGATCGGTTGACATTTCAACCGATCGGGTGGCCTTTTCGTCCCCTTTCGCGCACCGCTGCTCATTCATTGAAGATCTGCTATCATTCCAGAAGGATTTTGGGTTATCTCTTATTTTTCTTGCGCCGGCATCGTCGTTAGCTTTCCAACGATAGGTCGCATGCCCAAATCCGATTTTTCTAGATTTTTCTGGAATTTTCTGAGCGCAGCTATGTGCTGAAACTGGCTGCAGTCTGGAATTTCATTTCACCCGATCGGTTGACTTGTCAACCAACCGGGTGAGATCTGTTTCTGTGAATCTGAGCTCTCTGTTTATTCCACCCGATCGGGTGAGTTTCCACCCGATCGGGTGGGCCTTTTTTGACAGTTTTGAACCCGACCCAAGAGGGTTTTTGAGGGGTTTATAAATAGAGGTTGGGGGCACGACTGAGGGGAGTTCTTCCTCAGTTTTTCTAGGGCTTTTTGCCCCTTTCTCTTGTGAGTTTAGATTATGTTAGATTAGGTTTTCTATTGTAATAAGTCTTGTATTGGATTGAAGATTCAAACTCAAGATAAGTATTTTCTTCTCTCTTTTTCTATTGAATTGTGTTATTTTCTTTATTGCTCAATGGTGAATGTTTGTATGTCATTTCTTTTGCTTGTTTTTATGTTTCTCACCATTGAGTAGTGTTGATGAACCCTAATACGGGTTAGGGTAGGATTAATGCTTGGAAATTTACATTTGGCTTGGTTGCATGGCATGTGTTCGATGAAATGTGTCAATGTGGATTTCTAGCAATCTGAGTCCAATTCATATGGCAACACACTAGTTGTGTTGGGGATTGGGGTCCGGTGCTTGTCCAGTCAAGATCCGCTGCGATGTATTGCTAGAAATCACGTTTGACCTATTTGGTCATTAGGGTTATGCGGGGGTGTTTCATTGTCATTGGCGGGAGAAAGACGGCCTTTGACCGTCGGGCCAAGAGGGAATAAACTTGGCGGTTGACTCCCTAGCCATAGCTCACGCCCCCAGCGTAGACATCGAGTCCTAGCGCGCGGGAGCGGCTTGGACGAAGTGTTGGGAGATATCATTGTGGCCTTAATGCTCCCGGTTGCGGAAGGTGTTAATGGACATGGGAATGCCCATCGTCCGGAACCGGGTAGGCCTAGCGTGCTTGGCACTGACCGGAATATCGGGCCATGGACGCTAGGTACCACCTTTTGGGGCAATGTCTCACCCTGGGTCAAGTCAAATGCCAAGTGTCATGAGTGCTCTAGCCCGTGTTAGCGGGGATTCATTTCGTGTCTTTTTCATTTCTTTCTTTTATTTCTACACTTCCACCCACATCATCCGTGTAGCTAGCACACGACCTAGGCGAGGCTAGTAGCCATTCAAGCCATCCACCTCCCTGAGTTCGATAAACCCGCACCCTACACTAACCGTGCACTTGCGGTAAAACGACACCGCGCCCATACCGTAAACGGGGCGCCGGTCACCGTGTTATAGTTGTTGAGCTACACTCAAGATGTAACATGGCAGCCTTGTAGAAACCAACTCCTTAAATACATAAGATGAAATCTTGACTAGACCCAAACCGTCGTATTACCATGCGCCGGTGTAAGTTATGTCAATGATGTAGTCTGGCTAGATGTAGTCTAAGACCTGACCCAAACCGACGTGTCGTGATTACACCGAGCGGCGGGGCAAGTCAGGCTAGACACGAAAACAAGGGTCCGACTAGACTATACATTGTGATTTGGATGAGCACACTCATGATCACAAATGGCTAGGGGTAAACCCGATTAAGAGGGTCATATCTGATATGATCGATGAAGATTCATCTTCCGATTACAGAGTCCTACAACTTGATGAGCTACACTCAAGGTTGTTAGGCTCAAGGTGATTGGACCTCTTACCATTAATTTTAATTCGATTAAATCATTCGTTATTAAGCTTTGAAACGATTGTAAAAATAGTGGGAGGATATAGATAGATAAAAGCCATTCTACCTATATTTAATATTGAACACATGCTAAACTAGGGCAAGACTATGTTTACCAAAGGAATCAAAATATAATATTTTAATGAAATAAGTTAACTGGTCAAAAAGGTTGATTAATTGAATATCAAGTTAAATTCTAATTGATAGAATTAAAACTATATTCTCGTTGACATTAAAACGACCTTCTAAAGAACAGACTTAAGAAATATGATTTCATTAAGTTCTGGGTCCAACAAATAAATTCACGCTACATGTCACTCGTCTCTATATGAGGCAGCTTGAACATATAGGATATTCAAAGTATGTTTCTCCTTATAACTTGTCGAGCTACACTCAAAGTTGTATGGTCAAACAATTTTGATCTGCAAAGTTCGAGAATTCGGTCAAACTGTTTGAGTCGAATACGAGTGCATAAGCGGTGCAAGACTATGTATCCCAACCGGATCTTGAGACAAGCAACTTCTTGAGCTACACTCAAGATTGCAACTCTCAGGCGTTTGGATACATGAGATACTTGCATAGCTATTTATTTATGTTGGGCTATTTAATATCTAAATGTGATTTAGAAAAGAAAGAAGACACTCCGGAAAGTCAATCGAGTTAAATAGTTTAATTTATCATTAGAAAAGGCATAAGTATGATGAAATGAAAATGTGACATATTCTGATGTCACGATTATTATTATATAAAAGGTTAACACATCTTGACGAATGTCGTCACATTGCTTCTGAAGCAATGAGTGATATGTATAATAATAATATATATATTAAATGTTAATATATAAATACACAAGATAGTAGCAAACTTGTATGGCAAAATAAACTAGGCCGTATCGAGAGAATAAGCTTCACAAGTCACATAAAGAGGGGTCTGACCTCACGTATTATGAAGTCTACAGACACTTGTGAGTCTTACCCTCTTAGATATAATGGCCGAAACCCATCTGTAAGACAGTGGGAGAATGAGTTGTCGAACTCAGTCTCGTACATACTGATGTACCCAAGTCTAGATTAACCAAAATAAGTTATTCGTATATTTTATTAAGACACGTGTTCTTGATGAAACACAATTCTAATAAAATAAAGAATGAAATGACAAAAGTATTTAAACTGATTCGATTAGATCGAATGGTCAAATACTTAGCTACATAAAATCTTGCGTAATTAAAAGAAAATGCGATTTTCTCTCAGGTCAAGCCTGTTAACACATCCGTGTGTTAAAGGTATGAATCACACTAAGTTAGACTTGGTGCGATTCATAGCAAGAGACTCTGAGTTAAGTCCTCCCTCTGGGTTAAGTCCCAGATAGTAATGCCTAGGTTTTGATAATGTTCTATGAGGACATTATCAATAAGATATTCATAAAATCAATCATTAAGAAGTTGTATAATTACTCGAATTTCGTGGGACGAATTGTCGAGTTAGACATCATTACTGATGATGACTTAGTCAACTTCCGGGATGAAATTCGGAGTAGTAACTCCGACTTATAACTTGATGCAATCAGAATAGGTCCGGTGAGTAAATAAATTTTAGAATTTAGTTTACGTGTCCAAGGAAAATGTTTCCTCTCTTTCTGCAAGTAAATCTTTAATCTGAAAGATTAGGAGCAAAGAAAATAGTGAAGTACAATCATGTTGGTCAAGAACGGTTTTCACACTAATTCCTATAAACGGATTATGTTGAAACCGTCTCACCAGCAGATGTGTACAGATCTACTCGGACCAAACTCGATGTAAAACGCTCATATTGATCATGAAAATTGGAGCATTCACTTATAAGTTCGTTTTTCTAAATATGATTTAGACAGACCAACTTATATGAATTAACCAGAAAGTTTTCAAGTTCAGTGGGAGCATATATTACATGCGAGTCATCAAAGGGATGGAATATATATTTTGACGAAGTGATCAAAGAGTTTGATACTTTATCAGAAATAGATATGAGCCATTTGACATGACCAATAACTAATTTAAAATTATTATCGTAAGGTATGATGAACTGGATAAGATCCAAGGAAATAAAAATATTATGGATTCCAAAAGACCATGTGAATTATTTGAATGAGATTCAAATGGTTGGTCTAACATGGACATAGAAACCCCTTAATTCTATACTGTAGACGGTTTAGCAAATCCACTCACAGAGACTCTACCACATGAAGTCGAGAAAACTTATGTGTAAAAACGGTATAAGATACCGTGATAAATGAGCCTGAGTGCAAGTGAGAGATGTAGAGATATGATGCCCTCGAGGCTATTTATCTCTGTGTGAATAACACAAACATCTTGTTCGTAATAACAGTAAGCTGTTTGGTAATAATTTATCTAAGTTATATCATAATGTAGTTAACATTAGATATTAACTTAGGTAAAGTCCTGAGACTTTATGCAAGGTCAAACATATATCGAGATGAGTATCTCGATCATGGAGAAATGTTTGACCATCTGTAGCATAAGTCTAAAAGGGTTCGTGGTCGTAGATGTTTCGAGACAAGGATATCGAAACATCGGATAGACCATTGTGTCTTAGTCTTCACCGTTAAGCGGTGGCGATGATCTCATGATCGTTTGACTTGGCGAAGTCGGAGACGAGACACAGGTGCTCATTAGAGAATGAGTTCACTGAACGATCCATAAGAGTTATCATATGGTTACATTGACTAATCTATAAATGATAACTCTAAGTGATGATAGGCAAGTTGGTCTTTTGACTTGAGGTCAATTTATGAACCTGTGCGTGAACAGTGTCACTTAGATCACTGACCTAACTTCGAGGCTATGCCTGTTGAAAGGTCTTTGATTGGGTGTCACTTGAAGCGTACGAGGAGAGTAATGACCAAGAAAGGATTCGTCTCTCCCGGTCAATGGGAGTTAGTGTCGTAGAGTTAGTTCGGTCTTTAGCAAAATCTCTGCGCAGAGTATATTGGAAGAAATCCAACATTAGTTGACTAAAGATCGATAGAAACTAAGCAGAGTCAAGTTATTGGGGTTGACAGTTTAACCGTACCCTAGACTTGATCTACACGACATAGTTTAGACGAAGAGACTATAACTGCAGAAATCATCACAAACGCGGTCAGGGTGGTCCCGATAATTCTCATGTTGATGAGCTAACCACATTATGATGATTCTGAAAGAGGGACGGCAGCCACTGCTCGTGGTCACCGCCGTATAGGGCTTCGAGCCCAACATGTAGTAGGGTCAGGCCGTAGGGTCATACACAGAGTGCGACATTCGTCTAGTAATAGGTAGAAATTAGTTAGGGAGACTATTTTGCATTTTGATGCAAGGATGGAATAATTGCATTTGATGCAATATGATAATTTAAGCCTAGATAGGGACTTATTTGTATATGATGCAAAAGAGATTAAATGTGTCTTAAATTGTTTAAGACTATATTTAATAATATAAACACAAGGAAAATCTCACGAGTAAGACGGGGATGTCCCGGTTTACGCCCAGGTTCGAACGGCGTCCAAATCGGACGCCAGATGCCCAAGATATGCTCAAAAAGGCACAAAAGAAATATATACTGGATTATTTGCCCAAGGCCTGGGCAAGCCCAGGCGCCGGCCTGGGCTGTTACCCAGGCAGGGTGTTTTTGGCATGCGCACGCTGCATAGTGTGGGGCCCACTTGTGGGCCCCAGTTCTAGGGTTTTGAACCCTTAGTGTGCAGAATTTTGACGGCTCAGTTTTTGCGAAAAACTAGCCATGGGCTGAACTTTGGGCGATCAATTGGAGGGTCAAACGAACTCCGATTGACGAACCGTTTTTTCCTATGCGTTCACCATTGAACACCCTTCGATTTGATAATTTGTATCAATCATGAAGCTCAACGGTGAGGGAGTTAAAATTCACGGAAGTTTGCGCTTTGTGAAAGGCAAACTAATTTTATTTTAATTAACTCCAATTAATAGTCCCACATCGGTTGTGGGGAAAAGGGGAGAGTCCGCCGCCTCTATAAATAGGGGCCTCCCCCTTCTTCTAAACTCGTCCCAAGCTCTAGATCTGAGTGGCTCTCGTAAATGTTGGAGTACGCTCGGATCTAGGCTTAAATTAATATTCTTCTTCTCCCTATATTTCTGCCTTACTCTTGAGGGCTCTAGCAAAGCCGCAAAGGAGTTTGGATTCGGATCCGAAATGTAGGCAAAGGTTTCACTTGCGCATAACTTTCTTCAGCGCGTGGTTGGCTCGGCAACACGAGGATTGCTCGCCTCGGGATGCGGAGCGGTTTGAGGAGCGGCTCGGCGTGGGATGGGGAGCGGCTCGGATGACGGTGCGGAACATCTCGCCTGCCCCAGGGTTGAGATTCCGGGTATGTGTTTTATATAAACATTGGTTTAATTTAATAGCAGTTGGTTAGATCCTTCTTGGGATGGTCAGATCCATCCCAAGTCGGCATAGATCTTGGCTAAGGGTCTTGTACCTTAGGGCTAAGTTAAATTGTTTAACTGCATGTTAATTTAGATTAACTTGTTTATTCTTCCGCTGTAAAGTTTTATTTATGTCTATGTTCCCGTCCGACTTAGGACGGGAATAGAGTTTTTGTGCCCTAAGGGTCCCAGAAAACCCTTCAGGTGGGTGGGTGTGCGGGGTAGGTGGGTTGTGTGCATGGGGGTGTGTGTGCATGGGGGTGTGGGGGGTGTGTGTGGGGTGTGTGCGTGGAGTGTGTGTGCGTGCGCGTGGGGTGGGTGGGTGGGTGGGCTTAAGGGGGGGTGTGTGTGTGTGTGTGCGGGGGGTGTGGGTGTGTGCGTGGGGTGGGTGGGGTGTGTGTGCTTAATGGGTGTATGTGTGGGTGCGTGCGCTTGGGTGGGTGGGTGGGGTGTGTGCGTGGGTTGGTGGGTTGTGTGCATGAGGTTTGTGCGCATAGGGTGTGTGCGTGCGTAGGGTGAGTATGTGCCTGGGTGGGGTGGGGTTGTGTGGGGGTGGGTGTGCGTGCATGGCTGTGTGGGTTGTGTGCATGGGGTGGGTGTGCTTGGGGTGGGTCGGTGTATGGGCGTGTGTGACCTGTTGAAGTATTGGCTCAATCTGGGCACTATAAGGTAGACGATCACACATGCACTATCCCACCCCGATGCACACGCCCACCCAATACACACACCCACCACATGCCCACACCCACCCTATCACGGTCTATTTTCGATCGTACTTTCTTTGTGCGCGTTCTTTTGTTCGTGCACGTATTTATTTTGGACCTTCCTTATATCCGAACACTATGATGTGGTATGCCGTTGTGACCCTCTCGAAGAGTATTATTTTGTGGAAATATTTTGGAACAACATTTCACGGGTCGTTCTCCCCCAATTTGACTTTGTTTGATGAGGAGTCGTGATTTTCACTTTTATCGTGAGACCTGTTTATTTTTAGTTTCGTTTCTCGTTGCCTAACTCGTGATCGGTCTTCCTAGTTCCGTTTCTCTCGGCGACACGGTCGCCTCAGTATTTCTCTCATAATTTTAGGGCTCCGTTTGACCCACTTTCACTATTTTTACCAATCTCTTATATATAAACCCTAAGTTTTTATATGTTTAACCCACTAATTATTTTTATAATAAACCCTAGCCATGTTTCTACCCCTAGGCCGCACCAACACACACGCACCCATGTGGACACATACACAGCCGTTAGAAATAAAATAGGAGAACTTTTCAAACCCCTCACGTGCTGTCCCAAGCCTTCACTCTGCCATTTCTTTCTTTATACTAAAAGTTTTAAAATCCAAACCACTGTTCACGTGAGCAGCATCCCTACTTCCTATATATCTAACCCTAGCAGGACACAGCCTATTTCCTTTATAAAATAATAACCCTAGCCCTTGTTGTTCTTCACGCAACTTGAACGCCGCCATCTCATCTTCTTCGCGCATCACCCATCTCCGACCTTTTCTCCTCCCAACTCCGGCCTCCCCCGCGTTGTCAACCACCCCCGGACTTTCCCCGCCGTTAACCGCCGGTGCTCCGCCGCTCTTCCACCGGAGTGTGCCGCCAGCCACGCCCAACGGCGCTCCTGGAAGCTATCTAGCAGCAGCAGCAGCGGGTGCTGCTCCTCGCAGCAATGGCCACCGGTGCACGGCGGCGTTGCAACGCCTCTGACAGCCGGCAGCGACTGCCGGATCTCCTCAGGCGTGCACGGAGTTTCCTCAGGCGCTGTCCCGACGCCGGTGGCGATTCCCCAGGCGCAGCAGGTCGCAGACGCATGGCTTCGACCCCCCTTGGCCGTAGCACTCACGGCAGCGACTCCTTCGCCCCGCAACGATGCACGGCTGTCGTTCCCTCGCGCGAAGGCTGTCACGGCAACCCTCAGACCTTTGTCGATTTCCCCTGCAGCGAGTAATGGCAATGTAAATCACGCGTAAGTCGTTTCCCTTGTGTGAACATTGTAAAACTTGATGATCAGTTCCTCTTGTTGATTTAATAAATATAAGATGCATTATATATTAGGTATGATATACTAAGAGTATTAAAGTATTAGCATGAGTACTGTATGTATTGTTATATTATTATATAACTTTGGGTTGCATGCTATGTATGTCTAGTTATATAGTATAACAATATAATGTATGGTTATTTATTCATAATAGCAGTGTATGCCATATGTATGAGCAGTATATTATATATTAATAGCAAGGAGCGAGTTAAACATATAGGTGTGTATATATATATATTAAGAGTAATAAATATTAGGTGAGAAGTGTATTCAATTTTGTTCTTAATTTTAATGTTATGAAATCCTGTCACGCAGACATGATACGTTTTTATTCGCGACTCGTTACCTTTCCCGAGCCGACCCCGTTACCCCACACGCTACCGGGATTCAACCACTGACGTCGCTACCTGACATCAGAGTAGCTCTCGCGTCATGTTGAGGTAGTAAGATCTGCCCCGTAGAAATCACCACTTGTCTGTTAAATAACTAAAATTGGTAATTTCTGTTTGTTTGTGACTCGCTAATCAAGATTAATAAATTGGGTTATAGGCTGGACTGCGATCTGAACACATAGATAGTTTGGACTTTGGTTGACCGTGACTTCAGCTTGGTTGTGCAGGCAAGTGATACTTGCCAGTAAATGTTTTACGCCTCGTTTTAGGCCAAATTGTTTGTTGGCGTAAAAGAGACTAGACATTGAAATGATAGCTGCATTGACGCCTTTTGATCTAGTTTGACAATGAAACTAGATCTGACACCCTACTTGATCTAGTTTGACAATGAAACTAGATCTGACACCCTACTTGATCTAGCTTGACAACGAATCTAGATCTGACATCTTTACTTGCTTTCATTCATGCTACCATGTCATGTTTAATTTTCATTAACGGTACGCACTTTAACTGTTAATCCCATGTCATGTCATGCATCATTTTTCTTCGTGATTGAGTAGCACACGCTACAAATGTTATTGCTATTGAGGCTAGGCACCTGCTTTTGCGGGCACAACCCTATGCCATATTAAAAAACACTCCCTGGCTCGTGATCCAGAAGCGAGCTCATGTACTTGGAAAACCCTGGCTCGATACACGTGGAGGGGTAGAGTTTAGCAACCACTCAGCATAGAAGTGTGCCCGTAGAGCCACTTCAGCAGTAAGGCGTAAACTCTGGGATTGGGGTAGGGTTAAGAGACCACTCAGTGTAGAAGTATGCCAGATCAGCAACTTCAGCTGTAAGGCGTAAACCCTGTGCACATCGTGAATGCAAGTTAATCGTGAAAATCGTGAATATTATTTAGTAGCTTTTGCTACAACGGTCGTGCCAATGTTACTTTTCATGTTCATCTTTAAATTGTTGCATTCATGCTCATGTTTAAATTGTTGCATTAATGTCATGTCATTTCATATTGTTTAGAACTGCTAGTTGTTTTCTATATATTGGTATCCTTACACAAAAGTCCTCCGCCTTTTTTGGGAGACTTTTGCTGACATGTGCATTTTTCTCTTTGGGTGTCACATGTCAGGTTTTGAGACAGAGCAAGTAGTAGAGGTCGAGCAGTTCGTTGACACTGAGTTTGAGGTCCATCCAGAGGTTGAGTTCAAGGACACTGGTGACTGGTGACCAGTACTAGACTCACTTGGAGTCGCTTTTAGTAGTTGTTTTAGTTGTTGCTAATTAGCAGGGCCGGCCCTGACCCGGGGCAGCCAGGGCAGCCGCCCAGGGCCCCAAGGTCTAGGAGGCCCAATTGTTTTTTTATATTGGGGCATTTTAGCTTAATACTTATAAAAAACAAACCAAACCATAAACTCTCTCCACATTCTCACAGTAATCGACGCCTCAAGAGTCAAGGCCCTCAACCTGCCTTCCACATACTTTGCAAATAACCGAAGAAGCAATCAAGCAAATTATAAATTATTAAAT
Source organism: Scilla litardierei (assembly GCA_030789695.1). Classification (NCBI taxonomy): domain Eukaryota; kingdom Viridiplantae; phylum Streptophyta; class Magnoliopsida; order Asparagales; family Asparagaceae; genus Scilla; species Scilla litardierei. The sequence continues at coordinate 9,613,536 of CM061132.1, forward strand.
TTTTTAATGAAGACTCTTCACATACCCCTCTGTCCCTATTATTAAATTAGTAAGGTTTGTTTAAGACTTTAAGTTCTCTTCTCTCTGTCGTTTGGATTATAAAGGTATGGACTTTTAAATTATTTTTTATCTCACAATTGCAAGTTTCCTTGTACGGTTGTACCGAAGCTTTGCACAGGCGACTTCAGGCCCTTCAGTTCCTTGTTGACTGGTGAGGAAATCACTACTCAGAATTGCAAGTTTAATTTTTTTTAATTATTTTTTAATCTTTAATCCGCAATTGCCGTTTGGATTATAAAGGTTCTCCCTGTTGTTTTGAATCTTTTGATGTATGCTCTTTTTTAAAAAAGCTTAATTCGGTATGAAGTTTCTAAATTTGGCATTATTTGAATTTTGATTTATATGATTATATCTATGTCATTCCGTGTTAGCGCCTGCCTCATTGGAAGGCGATGAGTCCTCAGGAGGGTTCAAGGTCTCAAAGCCTATAATCCCTTCGAAGCAATCATCCAATCCCATTCAGGCCATTCTACTAAGAACTTTAGCAGCATGAACCTTATCACCGTTCGTGATTATCTGTTTTTAATCCAATCAATTTAGACGTTATGATTTATGAACCAGAGTTCAGTTTCTATTTGTTAATCCAATAGAAACTTTAGCAGTATGAACCTTACCAATTTTAAAATAAATTATATTTAAAGGGCCCAAATTTTTAACTCGCACTGGGCCCAAATTTTTAACTCGCCCTGGGCCCCAATATCTTCAAGACCGACCCTGCTAATTAGGTTTCGGTGCGTGGCACCCTTCTTTTGTTTTGTTGGCCATGCTCTAGGCCTTTGTTCAGACTCGTACTTTTTGGTGACGTTCTGTGATGTTGAGAAAATTGTTGGATGTTTTGATGGTGGATGTTCTTTTATCTCCTTCATTAATATTATTGTTGTTGTTTCGTCGTAATGCAAAGGACCTGCTACTTTTCGTAATTTTTACAAACGCTTATCAGACTGCAGCTTCACCGCTCCACATCTGAGCGAACCTCCTCACGTCTTGCCTTCCATTTTAGGGAAGTGGGGCGTGACACACCCCCATGCACCAACCCGCCCCAATGCAAACACCTACACACCCATGCACACACCCACCCCCATGCACCAACCCACCCCAATGCACACACCCACACACACATGCACACAGACACATCCAATGCACACACCACCCACCCACCACATGCACACCCCCCATGCACCAACCCACCCTAATGCACACACACACACACCCATGCACACACGCACCCAATTCACACACACCCACCCCATGCACACACACATGCCCACACCCACCCCCTATGCACGCACACACCCACACACAAATCCATGCACCAATCCACCCTGATGCACATGCACACACCCACCCAATGCACACACCCACCCATGAACACACACCCATGTCCACACCCACACCCCATGCACGCACACACCCACACACAAACCCATGCACCAACCCACCATGATGCGCGTGCACACACCCCCATGCACACACGCCTAATGCACTCATACACCCCATGCACACACACTCATGCCCACACCCACACCCACACCACATACACGCGCACACCTACACACAAACCCATGCACCAACCTACCCCAATGCACACACACACCCCAACACCCCCATGTCCACACCCACCCATCCATGCACACATCCACACATCCACACACTCACCCACCCAATGCACACACACCCCATGCACACACCCACCCACCCATGCACACACACCCTCCCCATGCATGCACACCCACCCACCCACCATGCACACACCCCCAATGCGCGTGCGTGCACACACACCCACATCCATGCACCCATCCACCCCAATGGACACACACACCCAATTCAGGGTATTAACTTATAAAAGGCCCAAACATGAGAGTATTAACTTATAAAAGGAGCATTCAGGGGTAAATTTGTCCAAATTTCTGTCTTTTGGACGGAAAATTAAAAAAAAGGTATCAACTTAAAAGCGCTGGAAAATGTTTGGGTATATATTTTGATGAAAATAAACGCCATGGTATTTACGTTAAAATGGCCCAAACATGAGGGTATTTTTCTGCAATTTACCCGTTTTTAAAATGAACACACTGAAATGTTTTTTTGAAAAACTCACAAATATCTCCATCTTATAATGAATAGTTGTGCGCGGTGAGTAAAAACTGAAACGGAGAATCAAAATTACTCACTGTGCACAACAAACAAAAATTTTGCCAGTTGTGCGTAACGATTAAAAAAAATTCTGTGAGCAAGAGTGCCCATCGCACACAACGTGCAAATTTTTTACTTTGCTCCAAATTTTGCTAGTTGTTCGCGATGAGCAATTTTAGCTCTGTGAAACAAAATTGCTCGCCGTGCACAACTGGAAAAATTCTATCCGTTGTGCACGGCAAGGAAAAAAAAATTCTGTGTGCAAAATTGCTCATCGCACACAACTGACAAATAATTTACTAGTTGTGCATGTCGAGTAAAATAAATTCAGTAAGAAAAATTGTTTATCGCGCACAACTGACAAAATTTTTGACAGTTGTGCACGATGAGCAATTTTGCTCACATAAATTTTTTTTGCTCGGCGCGCACAACTGATAAAGACTTTCTCATTTGTGCGTGGTGAGCAATTTTGGCTCTGTGGAATAAAATTGCACATCGCGCACAAGTGGCAGCTTGTGGAGCAAAATTGCCCAACGCGCACAACTGGCAAAAATTTTGCCAGTGCAAGGTGAGCAATTTTGGCTATGTGAAGCAACCCTGCTCATCTCGCACAACTGACAAAAAAATTGACAGTTGTGCGTGGTGAGCAATTTTGGCTCTCTGAATCTGTTGAATGACTGTTTAATATGATTAAACTAACACTGATATGATCAGCAGATTCTGTTGAATGATTGTTTAATATGATTAAACTAACGGTGATATCATCAGCAGCTTCATCATTCAGAGATATTAAATAGATGTTTTAAGGCTAAAAATCAATAATGAGATTACTAATATCTCAAAGCGTCGAGGGGCGACCCCGCCCAGAGGCGCTGCCCCTTAACCCCGCCCGCTAACCGGCTAACTGGACCGTCGTGTTCGTTGTGCCTTATATGTCGTGGAAGTCATTAAACAGAAATTTAGCTGGTGTGCGCGTTTATCAACCCAACAGACAATTTTGGGAGGAAAAAAGTTCTCGATATTCATATTTCAGCTTTTTTCGATCTTCAACTTTTGTGTTATCACGATCTAATGCATCTGTCATTCAATTCGTATATGTTATAGGTATTTTTGTGATTTAAATTGATTTTTCAATGATTTTTTCATGATTTTATGATGTTTTGCCTTTAAATATTACGACCTAATCCTCCTTGCACTAGGTCACATACATCTATATCTACGCTTATTTCATGCCCACGTATGCATCGTAGGTAGAAATACCACGTGTGTTCAGTAGAATACCAGTATAGTGCAAAATAGGGCATGACACCGCCCGGCCAGTACGTATGTGAATCTTTTATTTGGAGTAACAAATGCTAGCACATTTTGTGTAACCCCCTTTCGCCCTCTAAAGCGGGGTACAAGCCTTGTTGGTAGCATGACATCTATGTGCGTCCCATCAATGAGACCGATGCGGTCCTACAATGTATTAAATGAGACCACTTTGCAATCCTCATCGCGATACTTATTATACTGACACATATACATATAATCACACCTACCTTAAAAATGTGAACCAATTAGGATTATTGACTATCTCTGGTGGCGTCTAATTAGGAGCTTGCTTCACGAACATATCCCGAAGTGCACACAGTCCCACCATCACTTTGTTAAAATAACGGCTAACTGTCCCCCCGCCACTTATAAAATCTACTTGCATAACTCTTTTCTTTGACGTGTGCCCTGCAATATGCAAGAACATGGACACATGCTCCTCGACGGATACATGAATAGTGTCCTGGAGAAGATCACGCTGTCACATTAATGATGCAAGATTCATGAAAGCATGTCTTCGCATTCGTAGGTAGTGCAAACAGCTACTTTCAGACCCATACAGAATTCTCCGCATGTGGGTTTTTCTATGCAGATCTCGCATAGCTGAGGGCTCTCTGGGTATATGGTCGGGCCCAGCGGAATTGTCAAGTTGTAAAGCTAAGATGACAAACATTATTACCGCCGCGGCAGAGGTACATAAATCACAAGATGAATGGTCTCCTTGTATATCCATGTCCACCTTAATTGCTTCAAACATAACTTAACGCGTAAGTGATGACTGACACATGATATTACCAGAAAGTAGGGTATGCGAAAAAGATACCCGTGGCTATCCAGCATCCTATATAACTTATGGCATGAAAAAAATTTAAACCCTTTGTTAGCCAATATGAATTAAATCCATATCATATGAAAATATAAAAAACCCATATCCTCTAAATTTGTGCATAACAAAAAATGTAGCCATCAGAATATATGATTAATCATTTTAATAACTGGTTGCTTTGCCGTTGCTCCGGCCATGTCAAACCATAAATCAAACGTCATAAATCAAGGTAAAAAATTTTGTTCATTTATAATTGTTTCACTAAACAAGGCCAAATTGACCCAAAAATCATAAATACTAAACATCTTAAAATTAGAATGTAAATTACAAAAAATCCAAAATTTTGTTCATTTATATTGAAATCGGCACAATGGTAAATTTCAAAACTAATCCCTTTCAATTCAGAAAAATAGCAAACACTGTGATGCACAAATATGGTATTAAACGGAACCATAAAGCAAGCCATCCAGCATATATACTTTTGCACAGCCACTCATACCAAATTCATTTATAATTTTTCATCATTGGGCTTTTTAGAATAATGCACACCTAAGGGCATGTGTCTTTGCGTGGATTATGGGCATATAGGTTTCACATTATTTGTAAGTGAGGATCATTCACTAGCATAATGCACCTAAATCCAAACATCAGAAAATCAAAAATTCATCGAAGCAAATGGGTGAGAAAGCCTAAAATTTCAAAACCCTAGCATCACCCACCAAATCACAACATCATAAAATCAGATAATCATTGAAGTGATTGGTTGCGAAATCCCAAAATTTCGAAACCCTACCAGCATTCACCGATTCACAACATCAGAAAATTAAATATTTATCACGACAGAGGGGTGCGAAACCTCAAAATTTCGAAGCCCTATCAACATGCACCCATTTAGATCATGCGAGCATAGCAATAACCTATGGCATCAAGAGAACCCATCAAAATTAAAATTAGGGCTTCAGAAATTATCCCGAGGCACGATGAATCGTAGAAAAATCACTCGAACCTCACCGATCAGCTAGGGTTCTGCACAGAGCTTCGACGGAGCTGAAATGCCCCAAGTTTGGCACACCCTCAGCAAATACGCCCTTCGATCCGCTGAGAAACCCTTTTGAAACCCTAGGCAACGAAGATCGACCGATATCCCGTCGTAAATAGGTTTTTTCAGCCAGCTGTTGGCTCCCGCGCAATGGAAGATGGGTGAGAGGAACGAGGTGGGGCCCGAAGTGAGGAATCACAGCTGCAATCCCCACAAGAGATTTCAAGGAGAGGAAAGTGCAGCGACACGTTGGAGAAGGAGTCGCGAGGAATCACAGCGAGGATTCTCCGCAAAGGAACACACGAGGGGAAAGATGCAACGAGAAAGTGATGAATAAGGTAAGAAGTGACAGCACACAGTAGGAATTTTTAACTTTCTCAGCTCTGTTCCCCGCAAAGAAACATGCCCTAAACTAATCTTTTGTTTGTCCTAGTCAGCATCTTGGGTTTGTCCCAGTCAGCAATTCTTTGTCCACGTAGGACAAATCTTGCCACGTAAAATACGATTCAAAAAATGCTCGCATAGATGACTTCAAAAAGCATTTTCAAGTAATATCTATTATGTTATGAATTAACTACTGACGGGGGGAGCCCTCAGGTCTTTATTTATAGGCAAAGGGGAGAATACAATGTGGGCTTACACAGATATGGGCCCAATACTTGGATGGCCCAATAACTCAACCAACCCAGTAAATAACCGTTCACAACACTCCCCCTTATCCAGCCATATGTGTGGACCCTGCTCATGAATACTTCAGGATTCTGAGCCTGTATGGGTCTCACATGGGGTGGATACTTCAGGATCCTGAGTTGGTGAGATTTGCCTCGTTAAAACCTTTGGCTATGGAAAACCCAATGGGAAAAACCATAGTGAAGGAAAAAGAGTACAAACTCTGCCAAACTCCCCCTGATCTGTACAAGCTCTCAAGCTTTCAGATCTCTTAGGAGTCTCATTCCAATCCTATGTACAAGTTTTCTAAAAGTAGCAGTAGGAAGGGCTTTAGTGAACAAATCTGCCAAATTGTCACATGACTGCATTTTTCTGATGTCGATCTTGCCATCTCTCTGTAGCTCGTGCGTCCAGAAGAACTTTGGTGAAATGTGTTTTGTTCTGTCGCCTTTAATGAAGCCACCTCGTAGTTGAGCTATGCAAGCAGCGTTGTCCTCGAACATGATAGTGGGCTCAAGGTCTCCATTCTTTAGTCCGATCGTAGACAGGATGTGGTGGACAACTGAGCGTAGCTATATGCATTCTCTGCTTGCTTCATGGATGGCAATGATCTCTGAGTGATTGGATGAGGTCGCCGTCAAGGTTTGCTTGATGGGTCTCCAGGAAATGGCTGTCCCTCCGTAGGTAAACACGTACCAGTCTGTGATTTTGCTTTGTGAGGATCAGACAAGTAACCTGCATCAGCATAACCTGCAAGTGTAGAGGATGTTCCATTTTTATAGAAGAGTCCCAAATCTGTAGACCCTTGTAGGTAGCGCAGAAGGTGCTTTACTCCGGTCCAGTGGCACTGTGTAGGCGATGCACTGTATCTGGCTAGCAAATTTACTGCAAACGTTATATCGGGACGCGTGCAGTTTGCCAGATATAGTAGTGCTCCGATGGCACTCAGATAAGGAACTTCCGGACCAAGTATGTCCTCCCCCTCTTCCAGCGGCCGGAAGGTGTCTTTATGTGCATCCAACGATCGTACCACCATAGGTGTACTCAATGGATGACAATGGTCCATATGGAATCTTTGCAACATTTTCTTTGTATATGTGGTTTGGTGTAATAGGATTACATCCTTTTGATGTTCAATCTGTAAGCCAAGGCAGAATTTCGTTTTGCCTAGGTCTTTCATTTCAAATTCTTTTGTTAGGCTTACAGATATCTCAGTGATCTCTTCAGGAGATCCTATGAGATTCAGATCGTCTACGTAGACAGCTATTATCACGAATCCTTTTCCATTTGTTCTTATGAAGATACAAGGGCAGACTTCATTGTTCGTGAATCCTTGTTGAACAAGGAATTCATTGAGTCTATTATACCACATTCTTCCTGATTGTTTGAGACCATACAATGATCTTTGTAGCTTAACAGAATAGACGTCCCGAGGTCTATTATTTAGTTCAGCAGGCACGGAGAAGCCATCAGGAAGTTTCATGTATATCTCTTTGTCGAGATTTCCGTATAGATATGCAGTCACAATATCCATTAGCTGCATATCTAGGCCTTCCTTTGCTGTTAAGCTTATCAGGAATCTGAAGGTGATCGCATCCATGACCAGGGAATATGTTTCGTCATAGTCTATACCCGGTCTTTGGGAAAATCCTTGTGCTACAAGTCTAGCTTTGTAGCGTGCGATCTCATTATTTTCGTTTCTTTTTCTGACGAATAACCATTTGTATCCCACAGGTTTGACACCGGTAGGTGTCTGGACTATTTGCCCAAAGACTTTTCGTTTCTGAAGCGAGTCCAACTCGGCTTCTATTACCTGATTCCACTTTGGCCAATCGTCTCTACGTTTGCATTCAGCAACGGAGTGTGGTTCATAATCATCGTCGCTTCCGTCGACGTGAATGGCAATGTGAAACGCGAAGTCATCGTCGACGACTGTACTCGTTCTGTCCAATACCTCCCCTGTACGTACATAATTTAATGATATTTCAGTTTCTCCCGGCAGTTCCTCTGTAGTGGATTCCGGGAGGGGAGAGGGTATGAACACGAGCTCGTTTCTCTGTGGGGGTATCGTCCCAAGGTCTCCGGATATTTTTCTTTTTCTTGGATTTTTATCCTTGGAGCCTGGTGGTCTGCCTCTTTTCTGTTGAGGTGCAGCCACTTCTGCTGCTGGTGGATTGTATCCATCCTTTGGGATGTCAATCCTAGCTGGAGTATTCGCAGCAGGGATGTGTGATCTGACAATCTTCTGGTTGTTAGTAAACGAGTCCGGTAATCTATGGACTGTGTCCTGGATATGTAAGATCTTCCGGATCTCATCATCGCATTGTTTTGTTACCGGATCGTAGTGGGTCAAGCTTTTTGTATCCCATGTTAACATTTGCTTTGCACTAGACTTTTCGATGTCTAGGCCCATTTTGGGGAAACACGTCTCATCAAAATCGCAGTCTTCAAGACGTGCCTTAAAAGCGTCCACCGTTTGGGGTTCTAGGTATCTTATAATGGAGGGTGAGTCAAACCCTACATAAATACCTAGGCGACGTTGAGGACCCATCTTGGTCCTCTGTGGTGATGCAATGGGGATATAAACTGCGCAGCTGAAGATCCTCAAGTGAGAGATGTTCGGCGGCGTTCCATATGCAAGTTGCATTGGAGATAGACTCTAACCTCCCGAGGGTCTTATTTTTATTAGTGATGCAGCATGCAGAATTGCATGTCCCCATGCATCCACCGGCAACTGGGATTTCATCAGTAATGGACGTGCGATCCATTGGAGTCTTTTTATTAGCGACTCAGCTAACCCATTATGGGTGTGAACATGCGGCACTGGGTGTTCAATTTCAACTCCCGTTGCCAGGCAATATTCTTGGAATGACTGAGAGGTAAATTCTCCCGCATTATCCAGACGTATTTTCTTAATTTGGTTGTCTGGAAAATGCGCCCGCAACTTTATTATTTGTGCCAAGAGCTTTGGGAAAGCCAAGTTGCGGGTTGAAAGTAGACATACATACAAGTATTTTGAAGATGCATCAATCAGTACCATAAAGTACCGAAAGGGTCCACTAGGGTGGTGGATAGGTCCACATATGTCTCCATGTATTCTTTCAAGGAAGCTAGGAGACTCGATGTCCACTTTAAGTGGTGATGGCCTTGTTATTAATTTTCCCTTAAAACAGGGTACACATGGGAATTCTCCCTTCTGAAGAATCTTCTGGTTCTTCAGGTTATGCCCGTGGGATTGTGATATAATGCGGTGCATCATCACAGACCGGGGGTTGCCAAGTCTATCGTGCCAAAGTAAGAATTTGGCCGATGTCGGACACTTCAGGTGTTCCGTTAGGTTTGCTTCCTCTCTCCGAATTTTTGTATGGTAGAGGCCTGATGAGAGGCTCTCAAAACGTTCAAGTATGGATTTAACTCCATTGTATTGAGACGTTACATACAGTAATTCATTTTCTTTAACATTAGCTGTTTCCAAGTGAAATCCGTTAAGACGGATATCTTTGAAACTTAATAAGTTTCTCTTGGAATTCGGAGAGTAAAGTGCATCTTTTATTCTTATTTCTGTTCCATTGGGAAGCAACAAGGTTGGATTCCCAGAACCTTCAATTATATCCGATGGCCCTAAAATTGTGTTTACAGGGCTCTTATACGGAGTAATGCTATGAAAATAGCATTTGTGTTGAAGGATCGTATGTGTCGACGCGTTGTCTACTAAGCAGTCATGAGAGCATCCCATCTAAAAAGATAAGTAAACATTTGCATTTCAGAAAAACTAAATTTTACTCAACAGAATTCAGATTACATGAAAGCTCTCATAAAATAGATTGTTCATACAATAAAATGCTAAGATAAATGAAAACAGGCTAATCAAGCATATCAGCTGACTCGAATTCTTTGGCTGTGAACTTGACTGCATTATTTGTAGCCACCAGGTTTGATTCAGTATTCTTTTTCTTACTTTGTTTATAAAGCTCCTGGAGATGCACTGGGGTCCTGCACACTCTGGACCAGTGGCCTGTCATGCCACAGCTGTGGCACTGGTCTTCCCAATCCCTCTTGGGTGGGGGTGCATTATTTTTCTTGTTATCATTCATGCGCCAGGTGAACTTGCGCTTCCCTTCATTCTTGCGCTGCTGTGGTGGGCCCTTGGCTCTTTTCTGTTGTCCCCCCTTTCTGTGGTGTTTCTTTTCTTTTATTATCCCTCTTCTTTTTGAAGGAAGAGGTATGGTGAGCTTCTGGTAGGGGGGCAGTGCCGGGAGGGCGCATATTGTGAGTGGCGAGAAGAAGCTCTCTGTTTTGCTCGGCCATGAGAAGACATGACAGCAGCTCTGAATACTTGGTGAACTTACGTTCACGGTATTGTTGCATGAGTATCGCATCCTTTTCATGGAAAGACGTATACGTCTTTTCCAGCATGCGATCTTCTGAGACTTTTTCACCACACAACTTCAGGCGTGAGGTGATGCTAAAAAGTGCTGAGTTGTACTCAGCAATGGACTTAAAGTCCTGCAATCTCAGGTTCTCCCACTCATATCTCGCCCTTGGGAGTATAACATCTCTCTGATGTTTATACCTATCCTCAAGGGCGGTCCATAGCTCAAGTGGATCTTCGACCGTAAGGTACTCAGCCTTTAAGGTCTTGTCCACATGGCGGCGAATATAGATGATGGCTTGTGCCTTCTCTATATCGCTAACATTTTCTTTTTCAGTCACATCAGTGATGAGGGACTTGGCCCGCAGGTGAAACTTAACATCTAGCTGCCAGCTTAGATAGTTTCTACCTGATGCATCCAGCACTTCAAAGTCAACGCTTGCAATTTTAGCCATTTATCTAGCAGAGCAAAAACATGCATGAATTAATAATCAATCAGAAAAACATTTTCATGCGGAGGCAATATTTAATGAAAAGCTAAACGTGTGGATCGGCCAGTCCCACAAGAAAGAGTCCAAAAGTCAACAGTCCAAATTATACAAATTTGCAGCTTGAATAAAATGAAAATACAACTTTGGAAACCCCGTGGGTCCCATATAATATCTCAGTCTTCAAGCGTGGCCTCCGTCTCCATGGAAGTTGGTCTTCTTTCTTTGACATTTACATAAATTCCTCACTACAATTTCTCTCAAAAATAAAAGAAAAGTACGGGAAATAAACTGTGGGACTAAACGGCCGATCCAAAAACCACATTTAGCAATTCATGCAGAAATATTGTGCTCATCAACATTTTCATTCACAGACATCACAGGCAGTTTATTCACATGAGGATAAAAATAATATTTAATCACTTAATAATTATTTGACCACTGGGCAACGTCATACACCGTTAGGTTAGGTAGCTCACGGCAGAGCGTGTAGGATCCTGCCAAAACAGAGTTAGGATCGATAATTGAAGTTGAGACTTACGCTTGCGTATGCGGCACGGTAGTCTACGAACTTCGCCTTCGGATTCGCCACGACGGTTCGAGTCTTCTCACGAACGGAGTAAGGCTACTAAATCCACAATCTAAATCTCTACTTTTAGATTAAGAACTTGGATAAAGGGAGAGGAAGTATTTCGGCAGAGCTTCGCTAGAATGAAATGCATGCAAGAATGCCATGCAAAAGTGTAAGGAAATGGCTAACCCTTGGGTCTTATTTATAGCCCCCAAGGTAGTTATTTTTGGAGTAATTGTTCCTTTGGAACAATTTAACTAAGGTGTACCATCGTACATGGCATATTATAAGCTTAAGTTGTACCATATGCATGGTACAATATAAGCTTAAGATATTACCCCTTTATTAGTGGTTGACTCGGAAAAACGCGCAAGTGCACGCCTTCCGCTCCCAAGCGTAGGAGCGTCAATGCAATATAAAAATAACCGGTGAGTATCGGGTCGGATCACAGGGACAAGTCGTTCTACGTTCACAAAATTGATCGATAATGAAAAATAAAGTGTTTTACAACAATCTCAATTAACAGTGGATGAGTGGTAAAAGTGTGGTGAAAACGTGAGGAAACTAAAATCCTATCATACGCACTAGGGGTGGAGAGCCGAATCGGCAAGTAACGAGGAGGACTCATGTGGTGTGCATGTGAATGAGGCAGTGGGCGCAAGAAATCATCCCCAGATATAACTCAATTGATCTCCCGGCTAAGGGAGCTCAATCGGAAAATACGGCATTTCATCGAACAAGTGGGGTGCAATAAGTAGTGAATGAAACCCATGTGAGTAATAGACAATAAGCGCATTAGAGAGGGTCCGCTAGGATATTCCTCTTCTTGGATTTCCCCTTAGGGTTCCAATAAACAAAGCTAACTCAAGTTTCATACACTAATTTAGAAAATAAAATGTGCTAGAGATGAATTTTACAACCCAAGCAACCAACAATCACCAAACACAATTACACAAGAGAGATCTAGACATTCATAATGAAAAAGAAGACGTTTTTACTCAAAATCAATCATCCAATTACAATGTAAACCCCTAAATCAAAACATAAGAAGTTGGAGAAATTTCACCCAAGTGTCACTCCAAGATGGAAATCCTCCTCTCCCAAATGCTCCTCCAAGCTCCAAGCTTCATCCATGGCCTCCTCCACTAGCCAAGCCCTTTGGGGAAGAAGAACCCCCAAGAAAAACAGCAAGTAATAAATTTATGTGATGCTTGAGCACTACTCCCAAGTGTAGGAGGACGTCAAGTAATAAATTTATATCCGGTGAGACCGGGTCGGATCACGGGGACAAGTCGTTTTGCAATCACAAATTCAATTGATGTAGGAAGGGTAACGGTGGTTAACAACCAACTACACTAACGGGGTGGAAGTGTGTGAAAATGTGTGTGAAACCATCTACCAAACCAACATCCTAGGGTTCGAGAATCGGAGAGGCAAATAGGCGAGGAAGCTTGTGTGGTGTGTGGGAATGAGGTTGCTAAGCATATGGGTTCAATCTGAGGATAACTCAATTGTCTTTCCGGCTAAGGAAAACGCAATCGGTGGATGTGGCATTTTATCGAACACTTGGTGTGCAATGAAAGTAGGGTATGAAAAATTGAGATAATAAACAACCAAGCATACAAGAATGGTACCACTAGGCAAACTCCACTCTAGGGACACCCACTAGGATCCCTAATTCAAATTATATCTCATCAATTCTACCACATAATCATTAAAACATGCAAGATTGAAAACCAAAGCCAAAGCAAACACAAATCACCATACAACCACACAAGAAGAAGATCTAGCTCATTATAACAAGAAAAGAGAGATTTTTACTTCTAAAAACATCATCCATTATCATTACAACTCACTAAATCAAAATACACAAGGTGAGGGAAAGAGTTCACCAATATCTCCAATGAAGAACAAAACCCAAACCAAATGCTCCTCCTTGCTTCTTTGTTGCTCCACCAAAACCCTAACCCTAAGATGAAGAATGGGGAAGAAGGAATGAATGGAATAGAGGGGAGGAAAGCCCAAGAAATAACTCAGAATTTCGGGTCTGAAAACAGCCCAAACGGGTCAGATCCGCGCCCAAAACCCGCAACTAATGCCCAAATCTGCAGAAATTTCAGCACCGTCACCCTGGCTTGCAAAAATTCAAGAAAAATCATCCGACCTCGGAATGACGCGTTCTAGGCGGTGATGGAACCGTAACAAAGTGTACTATTACTGAAAAATATCAGTAGGCCGAAATATATACTGGAATGATAGCAGAATTCTTCACAAGAGGGGCAAATCTGCAGAAATTTTCAGCACCGTCACCCTGTCTTGCGAAAATTCTAGAAAAATCATCCGACCTCGGAATGACGTGTTCCAGGCGGCAATGGAACCGTAACAAAGTGTAGAATACCAGAAAAATATCATTATGTCGGAATATATACTGCAATGATAGAAGATTTCTTCACAATAGGGGAAAAGCAGACTTTCTAGCCCAGAAATTTTCAGCACCGTCACCTTGTCTTCCAAAAAATGCAGTAAATTGCTCCGACCTCCAAAAATTCTGGAAAAATATGCGTTGGAATCGGGACTTCACAAAATTTAACTGAAAAACAATAGGATACCAAGATGAAGATGCTAATAAGTTGTGAAAATTATGTTTTAAGCATATAAAAACGGTAAGCTCCAATATTAAGTGTTATCATCAAAATGCGCGTATCGGAGCCAAAATGAACACAAATTATGCACAAAATACCATCTAATGAGGGGTAAAATATACAATATTGAACCCTAATCAATTAGCCATATGTCGCATGCACTTATGCACATATAATGCGACTTTCCCATCAATCTAGAGATCCTCTCCGCAAGGGAACATATTCCCTTTGCACACGACTTCGTGTACGCGACGTTCGAGGTCCGTATTCCCTCATACATCCCCTACAAGGGTGTACTAACGTCTTCCATATCCAACATCTCCCACTCACACTTGAGGGGATTGTAAGAGAACGTCTTTCTCTTAGTTCTTTCATCTATCATACCGAGAAATAGACCGTGCGACCGTCATGCGCGTAGAGTCTGTTGTTGTGCACTTGTTAGAGATACACAACGACCTCGAAGGTGCAAAGTTGAGTAGTTCAACGCATGCTTTACCCTAGATTATTTCTTCACATTTCTTATACTTTATATTCAAAAATTGAATCCCATCTGGATCACAATTGGCTGGCCAGCTTTGAATCATTAAAGTCCAAATGTGAATATGAAATCAATCTTCCTCTTCTTGCGAACCTTCTGATCTTGATTAGACTCGCTTTTCTAACGTGCCCCGCCGAGCCGAATTATCATAGCCCATAAGTAACACGCTAAGATATCGATCATCTCGTCAAATCTAAAGGAACCAATTGGAGTCCTTGAGGGTAAGAGTTAAGGCCCATATGGCCTTTGAGTCTCACATAATAGCAAACACTATTGCTACTAACTCAGTGATCGAAATGCATACGTGGTATGAACACGTATTACAACATCGCTCCTTTCACAGGGAGTGTATGTCTCAATGATGTTGTAAGGATGATGATCAGACACCACAATGTCTGACTTTGAGTCCCTTATTCTACTCAAATAGTCCTTTGGACTCACATCCCGCATTTAGACAGATAGGATTTCCAAAAAATCCTCTTAGATCTTTTGTAAGCATCCATATGATGCAGATCTTTCATGCGACCATTTTGTTTAAGTCATGACTCTTAAATCATCCGTCTGATGATTTTGACTTCAAACAAGTCTCATCTCTATTCCATCCGTCTGATAGAATAAGGCGGTTGCTCATGTGAGAGAGCCAACCTCAATCTGTCCGACATACTAGAATTCAGCTGAGATTTCAAAAATGTACACAAACATTTCTTAAGAAATTCATATGCAATGTTTGAAAAAGAACTTATTCTTTTATTAATTTTGATCATTTACAGACATGGGAATTTATATTGGTACAACTCAGCTCTTACGCAATCCTTGAGATGATAAGTGTTTGTAAAACACATCTCTGGGGATAGCCTTCGTAAGCGGATCCGCTATCATCTCATGCGTAGATATGTACCATATGTCTACCTTCTTGGTCTTATCATAGTCTTTTGAAAATTTGTAGCGGATATCTATGTGTTTGGTCTTACAATGGAATTTCGGATCTTTGACATCGGCTATAGATGCTTGACTGTCGCTGTGTATGGGTACAGCACCTGAGTCATTTGCATTAATTAGCCTGTCTAAGAACTTCCTAAGCCAAACAGCCTCTTGGACTGCCATGCTAAATGCTACAAACTCGGCTTCCATGGTTGAAAGTGCGATGCAGGATTGTTTCTTGCTACTCCAGGATATTGCACCAGATCCGAGTAGAAAAACATATCCTGAGGTCGATCTTCGCTCATCGAGATCACCCGCCCAATCAGCATCAGTGTAGCCTTCGAGCCTCAAGGCATCTCCTTGATAGCATAAAGCAAAGTCTGCAGTTCCTTTGAGATACCACATTATCCTCTTAACCGCTTTCCAGTGTTCTTGCCCTGGGTTGGATTAGTAACGACTTACCATTCCAACGGCAAACCAGATGTCCGGTCTTGTACACATCATAGCGTACATTAGACTACCAACTGCACTGGAATATGGAACTTTTTCCATAATCTCCTTCTCTTTTTGGTTCTTCGGACATGATTTCAGACATAAATTGTCGCACTTGCTTATTGGAGTATCAATCGACTTGCAGTCCTGCATATTAAAACGTTCTAGAACCTTCTTTATATAAGTCTCCTGTGAAAGAGAAAGAAGTTTCTTCGAACGATTCCTTGAAATCTTAACTCCAAGGATATATGCGGCTTCTCCCATGTCTTTCATCTCAAAAACTGATGAAAGCCAAGCCTTGATATCCATCACAAAGCCCTTGTCATTTCCGGCTATTAAAATGTCATCTACATATAGAAACATAATAACATACTTGTTCTTATTCCTCTTGATATATACACAGTTATCTTCATCAAGCATGGAAAATCCATTTGATAAGACAACCTCTTGAAATCGTATATACCATTGCCTCGAGGATTGTTTAAGACCGTATATGGATTTAAGAAGTTTACAAACCTTATGTTCGTTTCCTTCTTTTACAAACCCTGTTGGTTGTTCCATATAGATCTCCTCGTCTAATTCTCCATTGAGAAAGGCAGTCTTTAAATCCATTTGATGTAATTCGAGGTCTAAGCAAGCTACCATTGCCAGAATCAGGCGAATTGAGGTAAAACGAACAACAGGTGAGAAGGTCTCTTCGTAGTCTATCCCTTCCTGTTGCGTAAAACCTTTCGCGACAAGGCGAGCTTTATATCTGTCAATAGAGCCATCAGCCTTATGCTTGATCTTGAGAACCCATTTGTTCCCAATAGCTCTACGTCCTCTGGGTAAGTCAACTAAGTCCCAGACTTGGTTAACTTTCATGGATTCTAACTCCTCTTGCATCGCTTCCATCCATTTGTCTTTAGCAGGGCAAGATACGGCCTGTTTGAAAGTAGCAGGCTCGTCATCTTCTTGTAGTAAAGTCATAAAGGTTTGCGGAAATTCATCCTCAAATCTTAGAGGAGCCAACCTTGTACGACTACTACGTCGTATTTGAGATTCTTCAAGTCCTTGTTGACTTGAGTTTAGATCAATTCTAATATCACTCCCACTTGGAATGTCGTTAGAATTGCTCCCACTTGGATCATTATTCCCGTATGGAATATAATAATCGTCATTCGTATAATCCATTGGTGAAGGTTGAAACGTATTTTCGTTTTCACCAAGAATTCTCCCACTCGAATGAGGTAATCCTTCTTGATCATAAATCTCAAATAGAGATAAGTCCTGACTTATCTCGCCCTGTCTTGGAAACTCGTTTTCCAAGAAAGTGACATCCCTCGATTCAAACTCAATTAGCCCGCCATTGTCTTCCTGACTAACAAAAACATAACCTTTGGAGTTTTCTGCGTATCGTATAAAGATACATTTCCTTCCCCTTGGCCAAAGTTTGCCATACTTATGGGAGGAAATATGTGCGTAGGATGCACAACCCCAAGGTTTCAAAATGTTTAAGTCAGGAGACCTTTGGTTCCACAACTCATAAGGAGTGGAGCTAACTGATTTCGAGGGTACGCGGTTTAAAATGAAAGCGGCCGTCAATAATGCATCACCCCAAAAGGTGATTGGCAAGTTAGCTTGCGCCATCATTGAACGGACCATTTCCATTAAGGTCCTATTTCTCCTTTCTGCAACACCGTTTTGTTGAGGAGTATAAGGCATAGTTACCTGATGTACTATGCCTTTTTCATCACAAAGTTCCTTAAAACTTATTGATTGATATTCACCGCCCCTATCGGTTCGCAAAACCTTAATCTTGCGATCTAATTGATTCTCCACTAAACTCATATAGTTTTTAATGCAAGCCAAAGCTTCACTTTTGTGGGATATCAAATAGATATGTCCGAATCGGGTGAAATCATCAATAAAAGTGATGAAATAGGACTTTCCGCGTCTTGTCTTGACATTCATCGGACCACATATGTCCGAATGGATAAGCTGTAATGGAACCTCGGCCCTTGTGCCGGTTCCAAACGGCTTGCGACAAGATTTCCCCACAAGGCAATGTTCGCAGGTCGACATTTCAACCTTTGAAACATTGGATAGAAGGCCACGTTTGGCAAGTCTATCCATACGCGTTGGTCCAATATGACCAAGTCTTGCGTGCCAACAAATCACATCAGACTCATAAGTCTTAGAATTTGCAATAAGGAAATTTTCATTACATGAGGAATCATACATTGTACTCATTACAATAAATCCTTTAAATACAAACCCAGTACCAATAAGAGTATTATTACAACTTAAGTCCACATTACAATCATGAAAAAACCAGTTATAGCCAAGACCCATTAATACGACCACAGAAATTATATTCCTTCGAATATCTGGAGCGAAGAGGACATCATGAAGTAGGAGAGTGCGGCCGTTGTCCAAGACTAGCTTGCAAGTCCCAACGCCTTTCACTTCAACACGTGTGTTGTTTCCTACATAGATCCACTTCGTTCCTTGGGGTATCCGGTGATACTCCACGAAGGACCGTCTGTCCCTTGCTATGTGGTCGGTGGCACCTGAATCAATTATCCAAAATGGATTAGATTCCACAAGAAATATTGAACTAGAAACACATATGTAACTAGTATATTTACAAGTTACCACGTCGCCTCCACTCGTACACGAACGAGCACAGTGACCGAGCTTGTTGCACTTGAAGCACTTGATCCTCTTCAAGTCTTTCTTCTTGTGCCATTTCTTGTGCCCACCCTTATGTTTGGGTTTCTTGGTAGACTCAGGTTGCTTATTACGTTCATTAGTGAACTTCGAACGATCTTTCCGTTTCTTTCCCCCGTGTGAGGATCTAGCAACCATGTGCACTTCTGCACTTGGCTTGGCAGCAGCAAGCCGCTCTTCCTCTAATTCGAGGTGCTTGGAAACGTCGCTGAAGGTCTTGATGCTCTCATTGTGAGTGAGATGCATCTTCATTTGATCCCACCCATTTGGTAGGGAACATATAACTGCTTGGATTTGTTGCTCATCAGTGAGCACATGACCTGCGTCCTTTAACTCCGAGATAAGGTTCGCCATATGTCGCAGATGTTTCCCCATGGAATGATCTGGACGTTTCTTATATGTATCGAACCTTATAGTTAAGGCGCGAAGTTTGGACACCGATGTGCCACCGAACTTCTCCTCTAGCTTGGACCATATGTCCATGGCTAGGTCATGTTCTCGGAAGATGCGCATTATGTCATCAACCATACTGCTTAATAACGTAATGCGCGCTATCTTATTCTTCCGAGACCAAGCATCAAAAGCTTCCTTGTCTCGTCGGTGTTGGGCCGTAGTGCCCAACTCAGGTTCAATTATAACGTTCTTTAGAGTTTCGAGCACTTCTTGCTCCTCTAGAACGTATTGTATCTTGATGGACCAAAGGTTGTAATTATCGCCGTTGAGTTTTTCACCTCTGTTTAACTCAGCGACGATATTCTTTGAAGCGGAAGACATTTTACTTTTAAAATGCTGCAAAAGACACAAAACCGAAGGTTTGATCAAAACATTGCATAAAAATTCTTAAAATATAACTCCCACTTGAAATGATAATAGAATATCACATTTGGATAGGTCTAAAAATTCAAATCCCACTTGGAATTATATTATATTTGATAAGTTACTTTCGAAAAATATTGAAGATGTTGTTCTAGAATCGAAAAGGTCTCTATGATTCCAATCACCATCTAGAACAACCTTCAATATTCCCCCATCACTTATCAAACAACCGTACTTTTATAGCACTTCGCATCGGAAAATTACTTTTGAAAAACATATCTTTCAAAATGGAATAGGTGAGAGTTTGCGCAAAGAATTTTAGCGCAACAATTGCCAAGCCACGAGACCTGTTCTACACACCCATGGGTTAGATAACCATGGCCGGATCGTGGTAGGACTTGGAATTCTAAATTGCGCTATCCCGATTAAGGACGGGACATAACCTATTTGAAAACATCTTTTTCAAAAAAAATTTAAAATACATTGGCTAATCTCCGTAGAGTAGAGCACAACGTCATAAGTACATTGGCTAATCTCCGTAGAGCAGAGCACAATGACATGGCTAATCTCGCATGAAGTAGAGCACTATGGCTAATCTTCAAGGAGTAGAGCCCACGGAAAAACTTCATTAAAATGTTAGCCCCGTATGGGCTAGTCGGCACTGTGGTTAGCCCCGTATGGGCTAATCGGCACATTCGAGTTTGACCAAGGCCTTTTGTCACCCCGTATGAGTCAGTCGGCAAGTTTGCGATCGACCAAGACCTTCTGCCGGATTGGTCGACCAAAACAACCAAATTGGTCGACCAATTATTTTGGTCTGCAACTTCTCCCGGCCAGGGCCTCTGCCCTGGCCGAGGCGTGGCCAAGGGCCGGCCAGGGCCTCTGCCCTGGCCGGCCAGGGGTCCCTGGCCCCCTCAGCCAGGGCCGGCCAGGCCCTGGCCGAGGCCAGGGCGCCGGCCCTGGCCACTGCCAGGGCCGGCCCCTGGCCTTGGCCGGCCACTGCCGGCCTGGCCATGGCTTGGCCATGGCCGGCCAAGGCCAAGGCCATTTTTGCCATGGCCGGCCATGGCCCTTTGCCCATGGCCGGCCTCCCCTTGTGTGGGGTGGCCGCACACCACCGCCGATGGGGTTGCCGCGGTGGTTATTGGCCGTAGCCAACCCCCTCCGCATGGGGAGGGGGGTGTATGGCCTTCATAGCCCATTTGGCCATGGTGCACATGCACTAAAATTCATCTTCCCCGATGGAAATAACCACCACCTTCTTCCTCGATGAAGCACCCGTTCGTCGATGAAGCACCCGTTCGTCGAGAAAGTGGTTATTTTCTAATGGCCGTGTGCCAAAAATGAAAAATAACATACTACGTGAACGGTCGGTTCTTCCCGTCACGGAGAGTTCCTACCATATCCGTAATGATAGGAGACCCTAACGTGAAAAGAACAACCGCTGCGTTCTCTCCGTCACGAAGCGTTCCTACCATATCCATAATGGTAGGATACCCATTTGTGAAAAAGACAACGACTCGTTCATAGTTTCGACGGGACGGCGGTTTGACCGGGGCGAACCCGTATGGCTCTAATACCAATGTAGGATCCTGCCAAAACAGAGTTAGGATCGATAATTGAAGTTGAGACTTACGCTTGCGTATGCGGCACGGTAGTCTACGAACTTCGCCTTCGGATTCGCCACGACAGTTCGAGTCTTCTCACGAACGGAGTAAGGCTACTAAATCCACAATCTAAATCTCTACTTTTAGATTAAGAACTTGGATAAAGGGAGAGGAAGTATTTCGGCAGAGCTTCGCTAGAATGAAATGCATGCAAGAATGCCATGCAAAAGTGTAAGGAAATGGCTAACCCTTGGGTCTTATTTATAGCCCCCAAGGTAGTTATTTTTGGAGTAATTGTTCCTTTGGAACAATTTAACTAAGGTGTACCATCGTACATGGCATATTATAAGCTTAAGTTGTACCATATGCATGGTACAATATAAGCTTAAGATATTACCCCTTTATTAGCCATATGTCGCATGCACTTATGCACATATAATGCGACTTTCCCATCAATCTAGAGATCCTCTCCGCAAGGGAACATATTCCCTTTGCACACGACTTCGTGTACGCGACGTTCGAGGTCCGTATTCCCTCATACATCCCCTACAAGGGTGTACTAACGTCTTCCATATCCAACAGAACGGTCGCATGATCTTCCTAATTATTAAGTTTTAAATAAAATGCACAACCACACATATAATATCCACATAATTTTGCCAGAGATGAAAATCATGTAAAAGTAATTACGATGCAAGGGTTGTAAAGTAAATGGGTTTAATCAATTAAATTGATTAAGTGCCCAAAATAAACATTTTCTTTTTCTGAGGAAAAGATGTTCCCTCATCATCCCAAAAGCCCCCCAGAAATCCCCAAAAAAGTCCTCGCCTGCCCGATATTTGTCCCGTAATATACCGTGATTTTTCACGAATATTTTGCCCTTAAATCCCCTTTTAAAATTAATTTTTAGGCCAAACAGTTGCCTTTCCAGGCTTGTTTTTAGCCTATGTCCCCCCCCCCAAATTTTTTTTCCCGGCCTGTGGGCCTGAAGCCCACTGACGGCCTGTGGGCTTCAGGCCCACAGGCTTTTTTTCTTTTTCTTTTTCGGCCTGTGGGCCTGAAGCCCACAGCCGGCTTGTGGGCTTCAGGCCCATAGGCTTTCTCTCTTTTTTTTGCTCTGAATTAGGGTTTGAGGGGGGGGGGGGGGGGGGGGGGGGCACTGCCGCCGCCCCCCTGCTGCGGGGGGGGGGGGGGGGGGGGGGTGGCGGGGCCGCAGGGGCCGCCGCCCCCTTGCAGGGGGGAGCGGCGGGGGCCGTCGCCCCCCCTGCAGGGTGGGGGGGGGGGGGGTGGCCGCGGGGGCTGCCCCCCCGAAAGGAGGGGGAGGGAACGACGCGACAGGGGAGGGGGGGGGGGGGGGGGGCGGCAACGCCGCCGGAGGGCAAAATTTTTTTTAGGGTTCGAGAAAAAAAATCAACGAACCCTAAAAAAATTGGTTTTTGGGATGGAAAATTCGTCGTTTTCAAGGCGACAATTGATCCCTATAACGATCTTTTGAGATCTAGGGATAGAGCAATCATACGTATGATAAAAATATCGTTTTTAGTGTGTTTACCTTTATATCAGTCCTCCGGATATAGCGACGGTTGCGCGAAGCCCTACGCGGATGAAAACGCTCGATTGAGGAAGCCTTGCACCGCGCTCGTGGATCTCCCGTCTCGCCTTCGCCTTCGCCTTCGCTAACGAACGGAAAATTTTTTTGGAGAAAAAATATTTAGAGGCTCGTGCTGATAGCGTGTTATGAATTAACTACTGAGGGGAGGAGCCCGCAGGTCTTTATTTATAGGCAAATGAGAGAATACAAGGTGGGCTTACACAGATATGGGCCCAATACTTGGATGACCCAATAACTCAACCAACCTAGTAAATAACCGTTCACAACATATTATACGTTTAGCTATAATCCAAATCATCCGAAGTCGATAAGAAAGAGGCGATTTCTATCAGAGCACAAGTAGTAACTCGAATGTCTTATCGAGTTATGAATCCGATCCGAATGCGACCCATTACACACTTATAACACGTATGGGACCGAGTCGAGCGAACGGGGAACACGAAATAAAAGCGTTTGGGTTTGAAATCCGAAACCCATTATCTTACCGGTATAATCCGCGTTCGTTCTTATCTGCCCTAAATCTGAAGGTCACGCGCAGAACGAACAAAGGGAACGGGAGGCGGCGGTATTGCATCTCCTCGAGGTCAGCACACACGCACACACACTCTCTCAGTTGACAGCGCCGTCCAGCAACGCCGGCGATCTCAGCAGCGGCGACTCTTTATTTTATTTTCAGCCAGTTAAGAAATCAGATGGCCTTGATCTCAACAACTGATCTCAATCAAACAAAAATCAAATTTCCTCCTTCGATATCATTGACATAGCATAATCTTAAGGGATTTTTCTTTTTACTGGATAAATGCGTGTATTGGGGTCAGGAATATGGTTAGGGTTAGTGTATGTTGCATATTTCTATCATTATCATTTGTTCACAGTAGAATGTTTGTTTGTTGCAGGTTTTTCTTCTTATTAAGCAACCGAAGCAGGTATGGATGCCAGTGAACCAATGGTTGAGAATCCACTTCCAGGTGCTGTTTCCACTGAGACCGCTGGAGTTGCCGTGGTCTCCGATGAACTCGCTCCTGCTTCTGATCCTGCTGTTGATATTGGGAATGTGGATGTGAACTTGGTTACTCTGGATGCATCCCAATCCACGGATCACGAATCCAAGCCTGCTGAAGTTGAAGTTGAAGGGGTGGTCAAAGCTGGCGAGAATTCAGCAGTCATGCCAGAACATTCGGTTGGGTACGATGCGGCGAATGGTAATGCTTCTGAAATGGGGAGCTATCAGTCCTCAGGAGTTATCGAGAATGGAATTCAATCAAATGAAGTGGGCGCACCTGCTGCCGAGCAGCAATTTGAAGATGGTAGTCTGATTTGTGAAATTTTTAATGTGAAGCCGTATCAGGATATTATATCCTGTTGCAATGTCAGTTCTTTTGATCTTTTTCTTCTATATGGCAGTTAACTCACCCGAGGAGGAAAGATTATGGAGTATGGTGAGGGCTAACTGTTTAGATTTCAATGCTTGGACAGCTCTCATTGAAGAGACAGAGAAAGTCGCAGAGGTATAATACAGATACTTATATCTATCCGTTATATGGCTATAATTATTAAAATACATCAAGAGTCACTATTTTATTTTAAATATATCTGTTTATACACTGATTTTGAGTCTTTCTTAGTTGATTAATGTCTGATAATATCATTTTCTGGTAAAAACTTAAGATTGGGATTCTTCTACACGGGCCTGCAGGCAGACACAAAAGAAAAGGCACAATTCATTTTTGAGCTTGGTAGATATTTTATGGTCTGTTATTGGGGTAGAATCACAACATCACAATGGTTTAAACTTTTGCCGTTTGTACTTAATATATCCTTTTATATTTACAATTATTAGTGTCCCGTTTCAGTTCGAACTGATTATTCTTCGTCTCCATTCCCAGAACAACATTCTAAAGATTCGGAAAGTTTATGATGCATTCTTGGTGGAGTTTCCCTTGTGTTTTGGTTACTGGAAGAAATATGCAGATCATGAGGGTCGTTTGGACAGTGTTAACAAGGTTGTGGAAGTGTATGAACGAGCTGTTCACGCGGTGACGTATTCTGTGGACATTTGGTTGCATTATTGTGTGTTTGCGATCTCAACATACGGAGATCCAGATACCATTAGAAGGTAAATGGCCATCCAATATGCATTTGTTTGTGGTGATAATAGTTGTCAATCTCATTCAATGATAGTCTGATTGCTAATATTGCACACTGTTCTAACTATATTTTGGCATGAATGCAACAGCGCTACTCACATATCAGGAGGAAAGGTTTGCTGGGGGCACACACTAGAAACTCATTTTTCTAATGTGTGAACCCTTGTTTTGGTGTGCTTTACTTTTTTTATTGATTCTTTAGAATTTAATTGCATTGTTGTGGCTTCATTGAATCCCTTCCCTTCTTCAAAAGGTCAATATAGTAGTCTTGTAGTTCATGATTTACTGCTACTTTAACTGTGACACTCTTGAGGCTATCATGGGTGCACGAATATACAAATAGCCGCTGGGAAGATCATGCTCAGTTTCTGGGCTAACATGGCCCATGTGCTCTCCTCCATTCCAAGGACATAATATGATTATCTCGGGAAGGTAATTGCAGTGCGTTTGGAAGTGTCATGCTGTTAGAGAGAAATGTTTACCTCAACACATTGAACATCCCTTTTATGCAGGGATTTAGAATGCTGTTATCGAGGCTTGAAAATTTACCTTTATTTGCCTGTTTCTTCTTTGTTTCAGGCTATTTGAGAGGGGATTGGCATTTGTTGGATCAGATTACCTGTCTTACCCTTTGTGGGATGAGTACATCCGATATGAAGAGGCACACCAGGCATGGATGCATCTTGCTATGATTTACACGAGGATACTTGAGAATCCTATCCAGCAGCTTGACCGCTATTTTAACTGGTTATAACTCTTTTCCTTAGTTATTTTTCCATGTTCCCTCATCACGAGATATTGCCATTCTGAATGGGTTTCTGTTATTTATATGATTTATTGTATTATAAACTGGTATGATATCAAACCAGAAGTAGATATGCAATATACTGAAGCCTTATCTAATGTAAAAGTTATTGTTGGAGTGTTTCATATTCAACAAAACCTTCATATTTGACTAATCACCTTATACCAATTTCCGTTGGTCATCTGTTGTGTTTACGATGCCCTTTTTCCGGTAGAGATAGTTGAGTCATAAAGCAC
Organism: Scilla litardierei; assembly: GCA_030789695.1. Classification (NCBI taxonomy): domain Eukaryota; kingdom Viridiplantae; phylum Streptophyta; class Magnoliopsida; order Asparagales; family Asparagaceae; genus Scilla; species Scilla litardierei. The sequence goes on from CM061132.1 coordinate 9,639,533, forward strand.
ATACATCTCAAACAATGGACCTTTATTTTTTGTGGTCTTTCTTTTGGGTGTTGGCATGCTGACTTTTTGAACCATTTTAATGAAGGTTCTGAAGCTAAGAATATGTGTCAGGAAGCTCTTTAGGTCATACATTTGGGTTGAAGCATAATTGCAAAAAGCGTAAGATTCACATGGAAAGCAGAGTCCTTGCACTTAAAAATGTGAGTTTCATAAGATTAGATCTTTAACTGACGAGACAATTTAGGCGCCAAAATGTAACTGCCACATGTCCAATCTTATACCATGATTTATGTTGAAGATTGTACACTCGTTAGCATACTTTTGGGAAAAAAGACTGGCTGTCCAAAACAGATACTAGATTTTACATGCTGTGTGAACCTAAGAGAAAACAATACAAGTTCTAGATTTAATATACAATGGTTACCAATCCTTTTCATCAGACTGGAACTTGATAATATTTCATTCCTAATGCCTAATTATGTGCCATTATATGACTTTCATGTTGGTGCATTACTTATCATGGAATGCAGATTTAAGGCCAAGATGTCCAACATCAAGTATTCAACTTTATGACATTTGGTATCCATAACAAAATATGTAAGATCTTAAATTTTCGGTCATCGCATTGGTGATATGCTTTGATTGCTTTTGACTTGAATTACACACTGCACATGCTAAGTTATTTAATAATCACTAGATGTTTGCCACATGCCATTAAAAATAAAAATAAACCGGGTATTGATCTTTTGATGCCTCTGCTCAATCCTTCCATTAAATAACCTCATCTTTTGATCACCTTTTAGTAATTAGAACTTAATAAACGAGTTCTCAACTTCACTGTTTAATAAAATCATAAAAGAAATAAATTGTGAAGATGACCATGGCACCAAATTGAAATCAATCAGTGTAAATGAAGGACCCCAAAGCCTTGCATTTTAGTAATGCAAGGCAATTTTAAATCAAGTGAAAGAAACTAGTGCGATGTAGCTAATTGGATGTGTTCCCTTACAGTCCTCTATCAGGTGTAGCTTGCCAAATTTTGTAGGACAAGCTTGATTTGCATTTCATGGACATAGTTACCACATTACACATATTAGCTGTTCCTGAGTGATTTTTGAGATCTCAACCAGATACCATTTTGTTTTACTTGAAAGGCCCTTACTTAAGAAGGAAAGAGAGGGAATGCGCAAAGTAGACTAGATGAGAGGTCTTGCACTTGGCTCTCGGATGAGTGGGAGAGTTGACATTGATGTTTATTCTTGGACATACGCTGACATACATTTTGCTGCACTCTTTTTGCCATCTTCTTTGAAATGATGGAAATTGAGAAGTCGAAGTTCTACGATTGGGTTATGTTCAGTCAAATTTTTAGTTTGCTTGAGGGGGTTGGCGCTCTTTGTTGGGGTTGTGTTGATGGAAGTCAAAGTTTTTATGGATAACTAGTTTAAAAAAGAACTAGAAGATTGGATGATAAATGAATTATACATGTAATTGATGATGCTGGACCGGTTGAGATGGTTTGGCCAACTGTAGCAAAGACTGCTTAAGTCCATGAGTTAAGGAGGGGCAATATAATAATTTGATTGGATAGAGACTAATGTAAAACTTAATCAAACATGGAATGAAATGGCTATGAAGGATATGATAACCAATGATTATACTCACGTGGAGATGGCCATTAACAAAGCTGGATGGAGAAAAAGATTCATGTAGCTGAGTTAAAAATTTGGGATAAAGCCTGTGTTCTTGTTATCACTGTCTTTGGGTTCCCCAGTCATTTGATTGACTTTAAATATGGTGGGTCCTATTTTTTGTTGTTGGTAGAACTGATTTGATTGACTACAAAGAGTAGACAATCATCTGCCGAAAATCAATGATGAGCGCAGTTGTGGGCAATGTCGGTTATGTGTGTTAGCTTGGTTGCATATGGTCTTATGACCACTTGGCAAAGAAAGTAGTCTGGGAACTGACTTTTCTTTGTTGGATTTCGAATGTGATTTGTAGTTGTCAACACTGGTCACGATTGTGAGCATCATGCTTCATCACAGACACGTGTCAGACACAATAATTGTCCAAAACCTATATACAAATAACACACACACACACACACATCTTTGGAATATATTTATCTTTGAATCGTATAAATACACGTGCTTTGTAGTCTTTGATATAGAAAAGAACCCCATTTTAATGAGATGATATATCAAACAATTAACTTTTGTCATGAGTGTGCGCAACATGTCACCTTATGTATATAATTTTTAAGGGGAATAATGGTTTACATATGTAAGTGTAGGAGATGGATGGAGTGATATGTTTGATATGTGTCAAACACACCAATTTTTGGGTGGAAAATTGTCCTACATATCATATAATTTTAATTTGTATATATAAATTAGAAACCCAAAACATGAAAGGAGGATTTACTAAAACTATTTAGACTGAAACTTTGAATCAAGAAACAAAACTGAAACCAAGTATTAAAGTTTGTCTTGGCCAAAAAGTAACAATTGATGATTATGGCTGTTCAGCCATTGCCTTACAATATGAACCCTATTTCCTGGTATTTTTGAAATATGCCTGAAAATAGAACTACATGACTGCAGATAGTTGTCTAGCAGACTTTACATGAGCTTGAACTACAACTTGTACGGTTGGGATGGTAAGCTATTTTGGGTAGGATTGTAGGAGTATGGGCAGAACTATCGACTCATGCATTTAGTTGCAGTATCAGTCTCTGTAGTCTCTGAATTTGTTTGCCTCCCTTTTAATGTTTTACAGCTTCAAGGAGTTGGCTGCTACTCACACTTTATCTGAAATAAGGACTGCTGAGGAAGCTTCCCTGATGGCAGCTTCTATGAACACTGATGCCTCAAGTCTTGAGGGCGAGCTTCATCCTGATGGTGTGGAACAACCTCCTAAGCCTGCAAGTGCAGGTTTAACAGAATCAGAGGAGATGGAGAAGTATATTGCAGTTAGGGAAGACTTATACAAGAAAGCTAAAAAATTTGAATTGAAGATCATTAATTTTGAAACATCCATTAGACGGCCATACTTCCATGTCAGGCCTCTTGATGATCCAGAGCTTGAAAATTGGCACAACTATCTGGATTTTATTGAAAAGGAGGACGACATAAACAAGGTATGCGTGTGCGTATTCTTTCAGCATCGGATTTCATGTATTTGAAACTTGATATAAATCTCAATTCTGCTTGGAATGGTTATGAACTTACAGTGAAGTTATTGGCTGAATTATATGCTTTAGTGGCTAGTGTGTTCGATGAAGCTACCTTTAAAATGGGATAGTGAACTGAGGAATAAAGCATGGGCTTATTGTTTGGTTTCTATGAGGCTAAGTACTTCAAACCCTCATTTGTCGCTGGACGTTCTGGGTTCATGCTATGTTGTGGCCATAAATATTTATTTTTGAAACGTGAATCTCATACATGCAGGTGTTTGCTTATTGCTTATCCACTTAACCATCTATCTATCAGGCACGGAGGGTCCCTCCTCCATTTTGAGGGGCCTCCCTGAGCAGCTAATGGAGTACTCCTTGTGCACTTCTCAGTTGGACTGTTGCTTTTTCTTCTTTCAATTAGAGTGATTTTTCCCTTCTGATCCATTTTTGATGATTACAATATGACATTCTGCATCAGGTTATCAAGTTATATGAAAGATGCCTGATTGCTTGCGCCAATTATCCGGAGTTTTGGATGCGTTATGTGTTATGCATGGAATACTCTGCAAACATGGAGCTCGCTTATAACGCTTTAACTCGAGCTACCCATGTCTTTGTGAAGGTATTTCCCTTCTCTGTTTGAAGTATTGTGATGTACATGTAGATCACGTTTTGGTCAACTGGATTTTAACAATGATTATACGATAATGGTAAAATTTCAGAGATTGCTGTTCTGTTCACCGATGTGTATTTTGTTCTAAGAAAATGATTTCCTAGGTGGAATAACTTAAATGTGCTATTGAATACATTTTCCCCCTTTGTAATTGATTTCTCTTATTTTGATATTTTTGGGCTTATGACACTGCTGTTTGACCCATTCCATCATCGCAACAAAAATGTTGTTTAATTATAGATTTTTATTTTTATTTTTTTATTTTTTATGTTTTGCTGTAAATGAAATTGGACTTTAATGGTTACGGTTCTATGATAGTGTGTTTTAGCAGCTAGCATGTATTACAGGTTAAATCATACTTTCTATAACTTACTAGTTACTATAGAACCATAAAACGCATGATCTTAAGAACATGGGGAGTAGAAATTGAGCTTGATGTACCACTTAAGATTAAGAATAAAGGTATGGTAATAATTCACCCTGTGTAAGCAAACAAGAGATAGCACAAAACAATAGGGTAAACCGCCATCATTTTAGATGTTACCTGTTTAAGATATGGGTTATGGTTGGCGCACTGCATTAAATAAAAGGTTTTCTGGTTCTTATAGAAATCAAAATCCTTTTTCAAATGAAATATGGTGCCTGGTTATCATATTTTAGTATCTCATTTAGAAAGCACATGTTCAAAAGCCATGGCTGCAAGAATCGCAAAAAGTCAGCCATTTTTACGGAGTAGATTTTGTACTGTGTTACTGTTTTCCTTCTTCCACATCGTCTGGTTATCCCTGGGAAATTGCCAAACACTTCTCTCTAGCTATGCCATTTTTTTCTTTCACTAAACCTAATCATCTATTTCCATTTACAACTGTCTGAATGTTACAATCCAATCCTTTCTGAATGTCACTCGAATTCAAATCAATTTGGATACTCACTCATCCACTTAGATTTAATAATGCATTTTTTATTTGCCTATTTGTTGGTAATGAGACATGAGTTGAATATAATTCTCTGTATCAATCAATGATTTCATCTTTCCCCTTGTAGAAAGAATTTTGAAGGCTGCTAACTTAAACCGAAACCGTGTGCCCAGTAATGTTGATTTTCCTCACCTGCTAGCTGGCATTTTAGGATTTCTGGGACCCAGTGTATCTTTTAATTTCTTGCTACATGTGAAGCATGAACACTTCAAAATGAGGGCCAAGTACATGTTGGACATGTATCGGACACTGATCCTTGCATGCCACTTGCCTGACACATATTGGACACCCTGCAACCATGGCTTATTTTTTAGAACCCAAAAAGTCGTGTCAGAGCCGTGTCAAGCTCTAAACAAAATGTAAAGGTCGAGTGTCGGGCTCTTAAAGGGCACATATTTCTATAAAAATATATTAAAATGATCTTCTTAGCCAAGTGTGTATGGTGTCAACAAAGTATAAGCATCACTTTAACTTGGTTAGGTATCAATTGGATTTTTTTGGATCTTTTTGTTTGAATTTGATACTATATTAGAAGTTATGATTTTTTGTCATTGAAATTTTATATTGCTGTTTAATATAACACATCGTAATCACTATTTGTTCTGATGTAAATTATATACAAATATACATACACACATGGTTGTATTGATGTGTTTCCATCCTTTTATTTTTAAGAGGACATATCCTAATCACTATTTCTTCTTATGTAAATTATATATAAACATGCATACATGTACACTTTTTAAGAATTAGCCATACCTCTGCATTGTGGCGTGCCATTCTTGTGTCACATGTCTATTTTCATACTTCATAACTTGTTACCATTGGTATAACTGTTTGGAGTCAGCTTGAGGCCTACTCATAACATTTTTGTCAAATCTTTAATGGATCTTATTTCTCTGATTGGAAGAGTCTCTTAGTAGTAAGCTGTACTTATCCGTTTATAAAAGCCAAACATCCTCTATACAAAAGAGGGGTGATTGATGGGCTTTGTCACATGTGGCAATGTCCCATCATCACCCCTCCAAAAAAAACACCCAAACCCAAAAAAACCCAAAACCCCACCCCCAATCCCCCCAAAGCACACCCAAACCCATCACACCCAAAACACACCCCCAATCACAACAAAAACTGACTTTTAACCCCCGACGCTGCCGACACGCACACACCCACAGTTTTCACTCCTTCTCGGTTTCGCGCGTGCACCGTACCCTGTTCGTGTGGGGTTGTTACTCCGTGCACTTGGTGCACGGGTAATTTCTAGTCTTAAATATTAGCTGTCTTTCATACATTGTGCTTTTCAGGACGTAGTTTCCGTGAACATAGACACTGGATGTTGAACTTAGACAATGTGGCATCAATTCCTTTTGACTTAAAACACTTTCTTCCTTCTATGCTTAATTCATAAATTCTTCTTGGATTTTCTGATATTAATGATGCTTCCTCTCTTTAATAACAGCCACACCCAAAAAAACATAAATAAAAAAGACAAAAAAGCACATGCATACATAAGCAGGAAAATAGAAACACACCCACACGGTCCCACTAACCATTTGAAGATCGATTTTTTTGACAATTATCTACGCTGGCCAACCTATGACATTATACATACCTGTAATATACTGCGAAAAGAACTTCTGTAACTTGCCATATGCCCCGCCACTTTCACATACTGGTATTGACTCTATTGAGAAGTCTGGCTAAAGGCTTTTCCTTTTATAGACGTGACATCATATTTACATCAAATGGAGCACACACTTCATAATTGAGTATCAGATTCCAAAGCGCTGCTCATAGAGAGCTCACTTACTAATAGCAGATTAGAATCTAAAACTCTGAGGAGGGAGATCTCACACGTAGAACTATGCATGCGTTAACAACTTCATGTCAGATAACTTATTGTAAGTTTGTAACAGCCTTATCATTTATGTCAGCTAACCTCATCTATAAGCATCCATTAACCCCTTTTGTTCTAACGGCTTTTAGGTGATGACATCATTGTTGGTGCCCGATTCATCTCCTCCTATCCTCGTCGTTTAAAATAAAAAAATAGACAAGAATTCAATACCCTAAACACCATAGACCTTAAAAGAAATGTCATCGTCTCCTTTAACTCTATCGGTTCTATTACTCTCCTAATCCAAATCCATTACCAGACCTTTGTCTCGTGTGCTTCTCTTGCCAATATTTTTAGCCAAAGTCTAACCATGATCTTTTAACACCTATAAAACCATTTCACATTCTGAAAGCAAATTCAGTGCCATATCTTAACCTCCACCTTAATACTCAATGTTCTTCTGTGCTATCATATCCATTAATTGTTGGATTTGCATCTGTTGTCTACTTCGGCAAGAAATTCATAGAACAAACAGACCATTCCGTGGACTTTTTTGCGCTTAGGAACTAAGTGAGGAAGGAGATGACGTTATTTTAAAATCAAGGATTTAGGATTGAAGATAGGATATAGTTTATTAATTTAGTTAAGGTAAAATTGTGATTTATTCAGTCCCACCATCCCGTCATCCACTAATTTTCAATGAAATCATAACATAAGCATGCTGCACTACATTAAGTCATTGGAAGATGGTTATATGATGTTTTCAGTAAATAAACATTCTATTTAGTTAAATTGATGAATGTAGAAAGGAGATGATAAAGTGATTTTTCTTGTAATTACCCATAACATTGCTTGTCATGTCAGTATTACCCCCAAGGGTGAACATTTGTCCCAGATTATATGCATAACCATAAGAATTATAGGTCCCTTGGGGATATGTTAGTACGAACGTAATGTGAAACATATGCCACACGTCATCATCAAAAACTCCACACTTCTTTTTTTGGACAGTCGAAATTGTTTATTTTGCTCTTTATATTCTAAACCACAATGCATCAATTATTGGATGAATCCAAGTGGTTTTATCTGATTATCCACCTGTTGCAAAATATTTTATTCGTACGAAATCATTAAATTTGTGACGGATGGATGAATGAGGGTTTCATGTGAAACATGTTACATATGTCATGTGACTAAGCCACATGTCACCATCAAAAACTCCATTTCTTTTTTTGAACGGTCAGAGCTATTTATTTTGTTCATCCACAAAACATCAAATATTGGGTGAATCCAAGTGGTTTTATTTATTCATCCATCCATCATAAAATGTTTTATTCATGTGTAATCGTTAAATTTATGAAAGGTGGATGAGCGGATGAATCACCTAATATTTTTGGTGTTGTGAGGTTTTAGAATATAAAGATCAAAGTGAACGGTTTCGATCATTTGAAAAAAATAGAGGGTGGACTTTTCGAGACGTATATATGGCTAAACCACACATGTCATATGTTTCCGATCATTATATATATATATGAGAGCAATATGTGCGTTAGCCAGGCCATGAGGAAATTACGCAACCCCCTTCACCCCATAATTTCCTCCTTGACTAGCTCCCGCAACCCTCCTATTTTTTATCGATGATCGAATCCATTTAGTTTTTCATGTTCTAAAACTCCAAACTACTTATTGTGGGATGAACCATAGGGGGTTAATTGTTCATCTAACCATTACCAAATGTTTTGATACGACGAAACCGTTAAACTTGCGATGGATGGATGCACGAGAAAAGTTCAATGGAATCGTTTGAAAATTGATGGTATGTAGTCATAGAACATGAAGATTAAAATGAACGGTTTGGGTCAAATAGGAAAAAAATGGGGAGTGTGGGTTTACACCACCCCAAGGAGGAAGGTTCCTCTTTGGGTAGCTGATGCCCATTATTCATTATATAGGCAAATTTTCTTATGTAAATGGTGCAAAAAGCATGCGAAAAGAGTTTTGTGGGAATTTTTAAATGACCTAAACCATTGAATATGTTCTACACGGTAATATATCAACATACTAAAAATCAAGAAAATCCCCATGTTTGCCCTTTGATGGGATCAATATATAATGTTTTTGGTTCTTAAATCGTTGAATTTATAATGGCTTGATCGAGGGTCATATTCTACTAGGATTCACACATTATTTACCCATTATTCTTCCTGTGGTGTATATATATTGATTAAACATTAGAAACAATTTTAAAGAAATTTCAAAAAAAAAACAAATAACATATCACGCCATGTTGCCGTGCCATATTTTTACACGGAAATATGGCCATATATATATAGAAAAATGGAAAAAATATGACATTTAGATATAAAAATGATCATCCGAAAAATATTGGAGGGTGGACTTTTCGATGCACACATGGTTAAGCCACATATGTCATATGTTTCCCATTATCATATACACATACATATAATTATATCCTTATTATGTTCATCAAATAGCTGACATTTAGCTTTTTTCAAAAGAAATTTTGAGCTTTAAAATAGCACTTTAAAGACCTTGCCGCTACACGAAAACTGCAAAGATATGATGGGAGTTTATGTTTATGTTTCTATATTCTTACACAATAAAATGATGCAATCGTAAGTACCAGTGGCATTTTCGTAATATTCTGGAGCAGTGGCAAACTTGTAATTTTGGGTATCAGGGGGTAATTTTGTAATTTCTGGAATTCTGGGTAAAATCAGCCATTATAATTAGGTGACGGCTAGGGTTAGGGGTGAAGGTTGAATTTTGTGAAGAAGAATCACTACGAAGTTGATCGAACCCTAGTTTGTGGAGAATTAGACTTTTCTCTCGAATTAAAAGTTAGGAGAGCCGATTCCTCTTGAAAGAGATTAATTGTCTTGTTATTTTCCTTTAAGATCTAATAAAAATCACATCCTATTCCCCCAAATTCAATAAAAAAACCCTAAATTTCTTTTCAATTTCATCTGGATCATATCAACTTGGTATTAGAGCAAGATCCTGATGGCGGCAACAAGAAAGGTTGAAGCTTTGGATGAGAAATTCGAAGCTGAAGTGGAGGGATTGAAGAAATCCTATCAATCATTGGAGGAAAGGTTGGTGTCGATCGAATCTATACGGTGAAGGTGTTAGAGGCAAGGACGAATGCATCGTTGGAAGCTCTCGTGCAAGTAACACAACAAATCTCGCAACAAATCACGAAGAATCAAGGTGGAAGAAGTCAGATTTGAGTAAGGACGAGGACATCAACTCAGATCTAGGGCGAGCGACGAGACTTTTGGTGAAAGGGAAGGAGATCTGGATTTTGATGAGGCGGCGAAAGAACCCACGGGGGCGACGACCCCTCACACCCTCGCCAGGGGCATCACGGCCGCAGGGCAGTATGCTCGGGTGTCAACGGTCCTTTGGCGGCACGCTGCCTCGCGGACCCCTGGCTGCCCGCCCGAGCCTTGACTGGGCTGCTTTGGGCTTTACGTCTTCTAGGCGGCCTGCCACCAGTAGGGTTGCTAGGGGGCCCTGTGACCGTATGGCCGCTAGGATGTGGACCATCACCGACGAGCACGTCGGGTACCTGCGAGTATCTGGAGGCCTTTTGGGGACCTCACTGCCATTGGATTATAGGAGAGTGGCCCCGACGACGTTTTTCAGACTACTATCAAGAGTTCGATGATTACCATGTGATGTTCCGGACTACGAGGATGATGGAGACTCGGATTGGGGCGATGACGATTGAGGAACGATGTCAGAAAAAATGACGCCCAGTTTGGAGAGTGGGAGGCACCACAGTATACCTACCTGTTGTTACACCATGATCGACATAGAGGAAGAGCAGAACATGGAGGATTCAACACTAAAAGCAGTGTCTAAAAGTTGAAGATGCTAATGCTACAATGAAGGTACATAATTCCCAGAATGTAGGGATCCAGACGAGCTACGAGAGGAACAACGAGCTTCGAATTGACATCAAGTTCAAGCGTCTCACTGAGGTCAAGATCCAAAATAAACGCAAACAAGGAATATGCTTTCGATTTAATGGAAAGTTCACGCTAGGACATCATTATCGGGACAATGCTACTTAGGTCTTGATGATCGAAGATGATGAAGGCATAGCAGCTGATGAATAGGAACCAGAATGGGAAGATCACCCTCATTTGGAGTAGCTTGCCGCATGGATTTCCTGACACCACCTTGAGGGCAGTGTGGTTTTTAGGGGCGGAGTAATGATGCGATTGCAAGTATCAGTGACATTTTTGTAATATTCTGGAGCAGTGGTAAACTTATAATTTTGGGCATCAGGTGGTATTTTTGTAATTTGTTTAATTCTTGGGTAAAATCAGCCATTATAATTAGGTGACGGCTAGGGTTAGGGGGAGGAGGCTGAATTTTGTGAAGAAGAATCACTGGGGTTGATAGAACCCTAATTTGTGGAGAGTTAGGCTTTTCTCTCGAACTAAAAGTTAGGAGATCAACCTCCTCTTGAAAGAGATTAATTATGTTGTTATTTTCTTTTGAGATCTAATAAGAATCACGTCTTTCTTTCCAAATCCACTACAAACCCCTAAGTTTCTCTTCAATTCTCATCTGGATCATATTATAAAGACAATCTAGCACTACCCATAACTTCAAAGTTAAGATGAGAATTGAGGGTTATATTTTTGTTTTTTATATTCTAACAAACATTTAGCCACAACCCTATGCTAACCAACTCATCTAGTTTTCTTTTGGATGCTTGATATTCATAATTGGAGCTGAGGCTATTATTTGATATGCCCCCCCCCCCCCCCCCCCCCCCCCGGCCGGATTTGGGGGGGGGGGGGGGGCAGGTTCTTTGTTTCCTACACATGCTCCTAGATCTCGAATAAATTTCCGATGCTTGATATTCATAATTGGAGCTGAGGCTATTATTTGATATGCCCCTCCCCCCCCCCCCCCAAAAAAAAAAAAAAAAAAAAACCACAACCAAACCCACCGCCGGGCGGTTGCCAGGTTCTTTGGTTCCTACGTATGCATCTAGATATCGAATAAATTTCTTGGAAGCAGGAATATAATTGGAAAAATAGTACCATTCTTTGGTTAAATTTGCATGATATTGTTGCTCGCAACTATTGTTTTGTTCAATGTTATTTACTTCTTATATTGGATTGCTTTGAACAGAAACGACCAGAAATTCATCTTTTTGCTGCCAAATTCAAAGAATTGTGTGGAGATATTGAGGGAGCGCGGGCAGAGTATGCGTTTATTTATTCTGAATTATCACCCTGTTTGCTGGAAGCCATTGTAAAGAATGCAAACATGGAATATCGAGCGGTAGTCAACTCGTTTACCTCCTCAAATTCTACTGTAGATACTAGTTTAAGTTCTGCTGAACTGATGTGCAATTTTCACAGGGCAACAAAGAAGCTGCTTATTCTATATATGAGAAGATTATTGCGGCTGAAAGGGAAAAAGAGCGCTCCCAACTATTGCCAATGCTTCTTGTTCAATATTCACGTTTTATGTACTTGGTAGGATTCTAGCTGTTAAACTTAGTCTTAAAAAAAGTCACCATGTGTCGAGTCTTGTTATACAAGCAATAATAGGCACTTCCTGCATTTGTTATTTATTTTATTTCAATGCCTAAGCTGGTATAGATGTAGTAATACTAATTTTGTTAATTTATTTTCTCAAATTGAGCCTAGAAAGAAAGGATGCTTCTAATGTAGCAGCCTATTTCTTTAAGGTAAATTGCATAAACTACTCTAGGTCAATTGGCGTAATAGCATCAATACCCCCTAATATAAGAAATTAGCCGAAAATACCTATGTTTTATTGGCGTATGAAGCACTAATACGCCTTGTTCAGGGGTAGTTTCTGATAATTGCCTAGAATTTAACTGTAAGGCTCTTGTTATAACTGTGAGCTGGTAATTGACATTTGTTTTTTTTCTGGGTTTGCTTTGTTTTGGGTTTTTTTTTGATATTTTGATATCCAAAATTGTTATGAAGTATAATGTTCTTTCATATTATTGACCACAATATTTCTGTGATAATGGAAACGGTTGTGTGGCGGTATGCCGGCTGGATATTGGCTCTGGATTTTTTTTATTCTTTTTGAACAAGTCAATGCAATGATGAGGTAAATGCTTTACTTCCCTGTTTCTCTGGAGCCCGTCTTAAGAAAGAAAGATGTATATGCAGGATAAATTCACACATACACAGTAAGTGGTTTATCAAACCGCTCAAAACATATGTTTTTTTTAAATTCAAATCGCTTTTAAATCATACTCTCTTTTGTTTATTCAATACTTATTAGAACGAGAATTCCATCATCTCTTTATATATTACCTTTCACCGGTCAATATAGTATATCCAAGTCCAAACTACTGAACCCATGCTTAGTACTGATAACTTGGATTGGGAAATGGAAGCCCAGGGTTGGAGTCCGGGCTTACTTTGTTCCAAAAAAAAGTAAAACCTAACAAAAAATTGCCCTCCAGTTTATTATGCATCTTCCCTTATGTCATGCGACCAAAGAATGTCTTCTAAAGGTTAAGATTATCGTAATTGATCCTATCATATATCATTTAATAATTTTTCTTTCCCAAATTCGTTAGATTCTGTAATATCCTCTTATTAAAGTGCATTTGTTTCGAAAAAGGCAGTGACATCTTGCTGATCCTTTCAGTTTTTTCTTGAATTTATTAAATTTGTTGAAACTAGTTTTTTGGCTAATTCAGTTATTATTACAAAGTTTGACATTTGCATCGTGTGATTTCCCTGCTTGAAGGTTGATGGCAATCTGGAAAAGGCGAGGGAAATTTTATTTGGATCTCTTGACCAAGTGCCACTTTCAAAACCACTACTTGAGGTTCATTCTCTTCGTCCTTGAATTTAATATTTTTAATAGTTTATTTAATTTTCCAACGATCAGATATGCTAAACTTGTTCTGTGGATTCCTCAGGCCATCATCCATCTGGAGTCAATTCAGCCACAACCAAAGCATATTGATTATTTGGATTCATTAGTGGAGAAGTTCATTTCCCCCAACCCCGATACTCCTGATGTTGCATCGACCACCGATAGAGAAGACATTTCTTGCATTTTTATGGAGGTATTATTTCACACGATTGCTCCATTCTATTGTTATTTGTTAACTTTCATTAGATTTGTTAATAGTAATTTGTTAAATTTTTTCATGAGACTGGTTATATGCTCTTAGAAAAACATTCAAGCAGTAAAGTAATAATTCTTTGTTCTTCTTTTTATGTTAGTGGCTGTACTGCTCTGCCTCGATGGATCCTGACCATAGCAGTATTCCATTTAAATTATGTCTGTTGCATTAACAACATGTATTTTGATGCATGCTTATATGCAACTCTCTAGCAAATGTAGGAATGCTAAAAGTCTTATGTTTTAAGCAAAATTATTAAAGCATTTTTTGTATTTTTATTTTTACTTTTTATTAAGTCTTAAGTTTTTTAAATTTTTTTACTCCTAACACATCTTTCTAAATCATTTGTGTGCTAAGGTTATATTGGAAAAGGAGGTGCATATCATTCCTATTATATATGTCAAACTCCATTCCTGGTGGTAGTGATATTATTCATCTAACATGTTCTGCTGATAAGGTTCTATTGTGATCCTGGAATTGAGTCTCATGTAATTATCTGCATGCTTTCTGTCTTAACCATTGCATTCATAATTAGTTACATAAGCATACATTAGCAACATAAATCTCACATCCTAAGTAAGTTTCTAAGCCATTTAGTTCATCCTGCCCGTCCTGCAAGTGCGATATTTTTTCCACATTAAGGATGATTTTTAATGAATGGATGCAAGCATTTTACTTTTATTTTTTGGTATGGAATCTACATGTGCCTGGTTTCTCTCTTAATTTCATGCGAGGTAGGCGATCATGTGGTGCTAAGAACTTTGGTGTCTGCAAAGATACCCTTTGAGAATCATGTGCATAGAAGCTAAAGATCCAAATTGATGCATGTCCTCAAGCTGCATGTCCCTGTATGGACCATAATTATAACCCAATCTTTTAAATTTCATAATCTCTAGGGAAAAGGTTTATTTTGTAAATCAGAAACTTAATAAGTTTAATTTTTGTTAAATTATAGCTAAATACCCAAAGTCTCTCCAACTCCACAGCTATATGCCCACTCTTATTTTTATTACAGCTTTGTACCCTAAATTTTTTAGGACTCTATATGTTAGAACCTTCCATCTATTTTCCATCATCATGTGAGAAACACACAAGTTTTTTTGACATATTCACTCTCACGTAAAATGATTTCCCCTTACATCCTAAGCCTTGGCCCATGGCCGCCTTGGCTGCCACCCCTTCCCCCAACTTGAGACCCATTAAAACCCATCCGTTTTGGAGGTGAAGTAAAAAATCTAGATTTTTTGGATTTTGTTTTGTGGAATCTAAGCATCTTGCTTATCGTTGGGGAAACAAACAACTTTGGAGTAATCCATGCGTCCAAAGTTGATTTATTTTGGGGTTAGTCTTAAATCTATGGTATATAGCTGTAGCAAAAACGGTGTATTTATATGTAAGATGTAAAATTAACGTTAACTTTGGGGATTTTAGCTGCAATTTAACCTCAGTTTTTCCTAGCAAGACTTTCACCAATTATATCACTTCCATTATGCAGAATGTTATTTCATTGTGAGATTTGCAAATCCTGCGCAGAAAATTTGAATAAAGTATTTTTGTTAAATATGGATTTTGAATTGTGGTATGCTATGCTTCCAATTTTTTAAAAATTTACATAGTTGCTTATTTAAATGACATTTAGCGTTTACAGATCACAAGGTGCTGTAAAATGAACAAGTCTTATATAGTACTGTAAAATGAACAAGTCTTATAAGGGAGTAATATGTCTAAGGTTTTTTTCCTTTGCTTGGCACTATGAGTGATTTGTAGTTTGTATCCCTCCCAGGCATATTAATTTGTACATTTATCATCATCATCATCATCATCATCATCATCATATAATCAATTGTCATAATCAATACATTTATTTTGATTTTGTATTTTATTTCATACTGTTTAGTAAAACTTTTCCTAATGTATTGCAGTTTTTGGATTTATTTGGAGATTCCCAGTCAATAAAAAAGGCTGATAATCGCCACGCTAAGCTCTTCTTTCGCCATAAGAGCAGTTCAGTATCAAAAAAGAGGCAAGCAGACGATTATCTCTCTGCAGACAACACAAAAGTCTCAAGGACTAACGCTGATGCGGGTCCATCCAGTCAGTCGGTTGCAGGGCCATATTCAAATGTACAGAATCAATGGGCGGCTGGTTATGGGCAAAGGCCTCTTTGGCCTCAGAACTCACAAGCACAGGGACAGCAGTGGAATCCTGGCTATGGATCACAGGTAGAGGAGTAGGTTTTAATAATTTTACGCTAACTGGACATTTTTTCTTATGGATCTACTTGTCTGGGGGAAGATAAATGTTATCATGAATCATTGCTGCTTCCATTTTTGCATGTTTAACTTTCGTCAGTCATGTAGTTGTGCCTTTGCAGTTGCCTTTCTCTTCTTTTTTACTGCATACATTTGCATGATATTAGAATTTCCAGACAAATTATAATACCTAACATGGGCCCGTTTGGGAACAAAGCTAAGATAATGAGAGGTAATTTTCCAGTGGACGTATAGGTTATGTAATGTAATGACCCGGTTTCCGTGCGCGTGCGTTTTTTTTTTTTTTTGGGGGGGGGGGGGCATTACTCAAGAATTTACACGGCTTGTTGTTAACCAGTAAAAACAATATAGGCGAAATAGAAATATATCGTAAAACATAACTGAACGAGTAGTCTCAGAAACTCTGTGCATGGTTCAAAGAGATGGAAGCTAATCCTAGAACTCTAAAACATAATTACATCTAATTCAAGCAAATTGTTTGTGTACGAAACAAAATAGCATAACAAAACAAAATAGCATAACAGTATGAGGCATGCAAAAGTAAGCTACTAAACAATTGTAATATTTATGTGTGTTAGGTTATGAACATGTTAAATAATTAAAAGACAAGTAACGTAAATTTTCGAACTGAAATGTAACAAACTACAGAAAAGGAGTCCAAACGTCAAATTATGAAAGGGACTTTGGATCCATTCAACATAACTGACATGTCTAACAAGATACTGCAAAAAGACATGGTCGGATATCAAGAAACTATAATGGGATCCAACATAAAACTGTGATATCTGATGATGCATGGCTCTAGTCGATTCCGCACTCTCTAATACCCCAAAACCATGTGAGTCAAGTGTAAAGTAGTTCAATTTCTAGTTGTGTCAAGTTCAATTGTCAGTGTATTCTAACTATTCTAAGATGTCTAGTAGTTCACAAGTTTTCATGTCATGAGTGTCAATGTCAAACAATATTGTATCTGGTATTGTGACGGCTTTCACTGAAAACTATGGAAGGGATTTTAAAGGTGGCTTCTGTGGTTCAAGAGGTGGCCCCTCGTGTATTGTGACACTTTGTCCCATGTAACATTTAGTTTCCAATCAAGAACATGTACAATAATCAGAATCTATAATTAGTATGTAATAGCCAACAGACAGATACAATATTGGAAGTATGCATCTGTGAATGCTATTCAAGCAAGTGATCATTGTAACTATTCATTATAATTATGGCACGTAATTGAATCATGTATCTTACCGTAGTCAAGTGTGATCAGATAATGAACATGGTATGTGAACCATGTAACAAGAGCTTTTCAATGTAATACCACTTATGTAAATGGAAACATTAAGTTACTGACATGTGACTACACAGTTGCAGTACTAGATGTGAATGTCATTCATAGTGTCAATTCAAGTTACTCGTCCAAAGGTAATATTTTAACAAATTATTTATGGTTAAGAAATCTAAACAATTGCATTTACTCAGAATTTATTTTATAACTGAAATTCAATTGAAAACAAGGAAACTTGAGAGTGTATGGAGTCAGATTCATGTTTTGAGACCTTTAAAACCTACAGTTTACGAGCCTAGAGGGAATTCTACTCAATAAATAGCTGCATGCTCAATTAACTAAGCTCATAAACTCAACACAATGTAAGGCTGTAGCTCGAGAACACAAGCAATAGGATAAGGCCTAAGGAACGAAAAATCCACGGAAAAGCGTAACAGGGCAAAAGCCCGTGGGCTTGGACAATGACGAGCAGGTTATAGCAGGGTTCATGGCCCATGTGAAATATCCTTTTAGGCTATAGGGTTGAGAACAACCCTAAGGGAGGCCCAGAGGGTACAACATAAACCGACGGACCTAACACCCGTTCAACACAACAACCACAAAATCGACTGGAGGCAAAAGAAAACCCGACAGCCACAGACTAGCGTAACCATGCATGGCTCAGCCATGGTGACAGCGGGAGCCACCATCTGGAGACTGACCGTAGAAATATCCCAACCAAAAATTAAGGAACGTCGGTAACGGCAAGGGTCGCCACCTTGACGACGGATGCTGAGAAAAAGTTCTCGCATAGGGAAAAAAACCCCTTGAAACTGTGAATCATCATATCCCCAGTTCAACCAAACAATTGCCCTTTGATTTCAATCCCAGATAACTTTCAAAAAATAAACAAAAATCATAGCATAAATCAAAATCTTGGTTTTAGAATATAATCTACCTTCACAGCAGTAGCCACGAAAATCCTAAAAATCAATCCACAAGAAATCGAAACTCCGATTTGAAATTTAAATCACTAAAAATATCATCATATAAATAAGAGAAGGGAGAGGAGAAATCATGTTTGTAGAGGAATTCGAGATCGTTGAGGTTTCATCCTGAGATGAAGGGCGGCGGCGAAACACTCGAGATGCTATGGTTCGGTTTTGGAGGGAGGAGAGCGACTGAATTTCGCGAGAATGAGGCTTGGGGTTTTTCTATCTTGGGTTAGGGTGAGAGGTGAATAAAAGATGGGTTTTGTTTATTGGCCATGGGCCATGTGTTGTGGTTTTGTTTAAATGGAAAGAATGAAAAGAAAATGATAAAGAGGAAGAAAGAATAGAAAGTGGGTTGGTGGTGTTTTTGCTTTAAGAATTAAAATGGGGGAAGAGGGACATGCCTTTGGGATTTGCGGGCTTGGGGAATAACAAAGAGGGAGGGATTTAATTGGCTGGGGAATTTTGATGAGGGCATTGCTCTGTGGGGTAGTGGGCTTGGGCAATGCAAGGAAAGAAAAAGAAAAGAAGAAAGAAGAAAAGAATTGAACGAGCTTTCAGTTGTGGGCTTCTATGTGGGCTCGGTGGTTGGGTTAAAAGAAGGTAAGGGAAAATTAAAGGAAAAGAGAGGAAAATATTGGAAAAGAGAAAGTGAAAATCAGAAATCAGAAAATAATTTATAGAAAAACTGCAGAAAATCCTACTAATCATATTGGAAAATTTGGACTATTACATTGTATTCACCTTACAAAAATTTCGTCCTCATAATTTCTAGAAGTGAGATAAAGGGGTTGATGGAGATAGACTAACAATGGCAATGGAAGGTTAGAAAAGGTGATGACAAGGTCGTCATAAGTTGAAGGGAATATGACAAAAGAAATGAGAGTTGATACATGTATGTTTTATGGTACTTCCTATTCAGCATATACTGTTCACGAGGTGGGCGTGCATGAGCCACCACTTGTAATGACATAATTTCGGAGGCATTTACAATTTTTAAGAATTTACAGGTCCGGCTGTTTATCAGTAAAAGCAATATAGGTAAAATTGAAAAATATCGTAAAACATACCTGAACGAGTAGTCTCAGAAACTCTGTGTATGACTCAAAGAGATGGAAGGTAATTTTAGAACCGTGAACCCTTCACTATACCTAGAGAAAAGTATACCACGAGATTAAAAGTAGAATATATCTAATCCAAGCAAATGGTTTATGCATGAAACAAACAACATAATAGTACGAGGCATGCAAAAGTAAACTATTGAACATGTGTAACAGGTTATGTGTTAGGTTATGAACATGTAAACAATTAAAAGGCAAGTAAACCACAGAACTAAAATGTGACAAACTACATAAAAGGCATGCATAAGAGGTTGCAATTTATTACCGTGTTGTAACTATTCTAGTTTATGTGATTGTTATACCAATTCTATGATGCGACTCATGTTAGAGAATACGATATGCAACATGAAGATCACTTTGTACCACAGGGAGCTACCCCAGATCGAGTCCAAACGTCAAACTGTGAAAGGGACTCTGTATCCATCCGACATAATGTGACATATCTAACAATATATTGTGAAGAGACCTGATCAGATATTAAGAATTTGTGATGGGATCCAACGTGAAACTCTGATCTGTGATGAAGCATGACTTTAGTTGCTTCCACACTCTCGCTAACACGAGTTACCTTAAAACCCCGTGAGTCAAATGTAAAGTTCAATTTTTAATTTTGTGTCAAGTGCAATTGTCAGGTTATTGTAACTGTTTCAAGATGTCAAGTATTTTACAAGTTTTCATGTCACGAGTGTTAATGTCGAACAATATTGTATATGGTATTGTGATGGCTTTCACTGTAAACTTTGGTAGGGATTCTAGAGGTGTCTCTTGTGGGTTCAAGTGGTGGCCCCGGTGTACCGTAGTACTTTGCCCCATGTAGCACTTAGTTTCCAATCAAAAACATGTACAATGATCAGAATATGTGATTAGTGTATAATAGTCAATAAACAAATACAATATTGAAAGTATGCATTAGTGTACGATATTCAAGCAAGTGATCATTGTATACCATTTATTGGAAGCAAGTGATCATTGTATACCATTTATTGTAATCGTGTCATGTAATTGAATCATGTATTTTACCATAGTCAACTGTGATCAGATAATGAACATGGTATATGTAACAAGAGCTTTTCAATGCAATGTCATTTATATAAATGAAACATCAAGTTACTAACATGTGACTACACAGTTGCAATATCAATATGCGAATGACATTCATAGAATCAATTCTAGTTACTCGTCCAAAGGTAATATCTTAACAAATTATTTATGGTTAAAGAAGAAATCTAAACACTTGTATTTAATCAGAATTTATTTTAAAATTGAAATTCAAATGATAACGAGGAAATCTGAAAGTGTATGAGATCAGATTCACGTTTCGGCACCCTTAAAAACTACAGTTTACCAGATGGAATCATATTGCAAATAAATATATGGACAGTAAATAGTCGCAGGTCCAATTATCTAAGCCCATAAACCTAACACAGTGTAAGGCTGCAGCTCGAGAACACCATCAATAGGATAAGCCTAAGGAACCAAAAACCCACCAAAAAGCGTAACAGTACAAAAACTGATGGGCTTGGATAATGATGAGCATATTATAGCCCAGGGGCTCAAGGCTTATGTGAAATATTTTGTATGGCTACTTGGCCGAGAACAATCCCAAGGGAAGGCCCATAAGCTACAGTCGTAAACCAAAGGACCTAACACCCATTCAACAGAACAAACCCAAGATCGACTGCAGGCAAAAGAAACTCCGCCATCCACAGACCAGTGTAACCAGACTCAGCTACGGCGACGGCGGGAGCCCCCCATTCGGGGGCCGACCGTATAAATAACCCAACTAGAAATTGTAGTGTTTTGGGAAAGTGGTGATTAGCTTCTAAATGAGCTAACCCCTCATATATATAATATCCCTTGATTTGCTTTACACACACACACCCTACTACAAATAACACTCAATACTCCCCCTCAAGATGAGCAAAAGATATTTATCATGCCCATCTTGTTACAAGCATCCTCTACTCCTTTAGAGTTTAACCCCTTCGTAAGGCAATCTGCTAATTGCTGTCCAGAGGTAATATAGGAGATCTCCAACTGCTTTTTATCCAGTCTCTCTTTAATGAAGAACCTGTCAATCTCTATGTGCTTCGTTCTATCATGTTGCACTGGGTTGTTGGCAATATTAATTGCTGACTTGTTATCACACAACAACCGCAATGGTCCCTCTCTCAGCAGGTGTAGCTCATGTAGGAGTGATCTCAACCAGATCATCTCACAGGTACTAAGCACCATGGCACGATACTCTGCCTCTGCAGTGGAACGAGCCACCAAATCCTGCTTCTTGCTGCGCCAAGAGACCAAATTGCCCCCAACAAACACACAGTAGCCCGAGGTCGATCTCCTATCATCTAGGCAACTGGCCCAATCTGCATCACAGTAGCCTGTCACATTCATGTGACCATGACTACCAAATAATATGCCTTTTCCTGGACTATTCTTCAGATACCTCAGTATCCTGAAGACTGCCTCCATATGTCCAGTCCTAGGATCATGCATGTACCTACTTACCACACTGATAGCATAGGCAATGTCAGGTCTAGTATGGCATAAGTAGATGAGGCGTCCAACAAGTCTCTGGTACCTCTCTTTGTCCACTGGCTCCCCTGATTGTGAATGCAACCTATGATTCTGATCAATAGGAGTAACTGCTGGACGACACCCCAACATACCAGTCTCAGCCAGAAGATCCAGTGCATACTTCCTCTGTGAGAGAACTATACCCTTCCTGGACCTGGCAATCTCCAGTCCAAGGAAGTATCCCAACTGTCCAAGGTCCTTGACCTCAAATTCTCTCGCCAACCTCACCTTCAAGTGAGAGATTCCCTCTTCATCATCTCCAGTGATAATAATATCATCAACATACACAGCCAAAAGAGTAATCTGCTGTCCTGAATGTCTATAGAATATAGTATGATCACCATTACTCTGCTTGTATCCCATAGTGATGACTGCACGCCTGAACCTGTCGAACCATGCCCTTGGAGATTGCTTCAGCCCATACAAGGACTTGTCCAGTCTACACACCTTTCCCACCGTCTGTTGTGTGCCAAAGCCAGGTGGAACCTCCATGTATACCTCCTCCTGTAAGTCTCTATGCAGGAAGGCATTCTTTACATCCAACTGATGCAATTTCCATCCAAAATTCGCTGCACAGGATATCAGTACTCTCACAGTACTCATCTTTGCCACTGGGGCAAATGTCTCATCATAATCAATCCCATAAGTCTGACTGTAGCCCTTGGCAACCAGCCTCGCCTTGTACCTGTCCACCTTCCCTTCTGCAGTTTGCTTTATTGTGAATACCCACTTGCACCCCACAGCCTTCTTCCCTGCTGGAAGTGAGACAAGTCTCCATGTCTTGTTCTTCTCCAATGCCTCAAGTTCTTCGAGCATTGCTTTCTTCCACTGGGGATGTTGCTTTGCCACTCGCCAATCACTTGGTATAGGGATAGACTGTAAGGATGCAATGATAGCCCTATATGCAGGTGTAAGAGAAGCGTAGGAGACATGATTAGCAATATCAGTCTCGTATCCATACCGTACAGGAGGCCTGCCGGCATTGATACGAGGCTCCCTACGAGATGCAAGTGGAAGATCTAAACTAGAGGAAGGCAAAGAAAGGTTACCATCCGTGGTAGGAGAGGAAGGCAGTAAGGAGGTCGGGACTCGAGCAGGCGTGATAGACTGATCAATCTCGACATGGGGCGGTGGAGCTAGTGGTTCTTCAGTGGGGAAGATGTCTTCCTGTTGTTCTCCATCGCCATGACTATCCTTCTGTCTCCTGCTATATTTCCTGCCGTACAGCCTGTCTTCCTCCTCTTCCACCAAGGTCCTTTCTTCCTCCCTGCTATCAGGACCAGTACCAGTAGGCCTGACAGGGCACGGTATGAGTCCAACCACTACCCTCCTGTCATCAGTCTCCCCCTCTCGACCAACTCCTCCTGTGCTTGGAGAGGCCCCAGTATCAAATACTGATGTAGAATCTGTCAGTCCTCCATAAAACGGTTCAGTCTCCCTGAATGTCACATCCATGCTCACAAACAGCCTCCTTTCTGAGGGACTCCAACACCTGTAGCCTTTCTGATTTGAAGGATATCCAACAAATATGCATTTAATTGCCTGAGCATCCAGCTTCCCCACAGAGGGTCTATGATCCCTCACAAAGCATGTACATCCGAACACTTTTGGTGGAACTACAAAAGTGTTCTTTCCCATAAGAATCTCACATGGAGACTTCATACCAAGGATCCGTGAAGGCATCCTGTTGATAAGATATGTGGCTGTCATCACTGCTTCACTCCACAATATCTTAGGTACATTCATGGTGAGCATGAGTGACCTAGTTACCTCCAACAAGTGTCTATTTTTTCTTTCAGTAACTCCATTCTGTTAGGGGGTGTTGGGGCAAGTGGTTTGATGAGTTATCCCACTCTCAGATAGGTAAGATGCAAACTCCCTGTTTATATACTCTGTCCCATTATCCGTTCTCAAGACACGGATCTTGGCCTCATACATATTCCCGACATTTCTATGGAAGTCCTGAAAACACTTCAACGCTTCGCCTTTGTTTTTCATCATATAAAGCCATGTCATCCGAGAAAGACAATCTATGAAGGTGATAAACCACCTGAACCCACTCACTGAAGTCACTGGGCAGGGCCCCCAAACATCTGAGTGAATAAGATGAAATTTCTCTACACTCCTCATCCCTACACTAGGATATGACGTCCTAGTGTGTTTCCCAAATTCACATGCATCACATTTCAAATTCATTTCATTCACTCTATTCAAAATATCGGGATACATTTTTCTCAAAATATCAATAGGTAAGTGTCCCAACTGACAATGCAACAAAAGTACATCCCTTTCCTTCTCTCCACCAATGACAGCCAGTGCAGCATCCCCACTAGCTCTGTCAAGATACCACAGTCCATCACGCCTGACGCCAGTCCCAAGCCTCCTCCCAGTCTTCCTTTCCTGCAACACACAATGAGTAGAGTCAAAAGTAATGCTACAGTCGAGATCATCAACAATAGAGCCAACCGATAAGAGGTTGACTGGAAATGATGGGACGTGAAGGACTGAAGAGAGGCGTATGGAGGGAGTGCACTGAATAGTACCAATCCCTCTAATGGGTTGGGATGTGCCATCAGCTGTCTGAACGGTTTCATGAATGGTATGTGGTTTATATGTGGAAAATTGTCTATATGCTCCTGACACATGACTAGATGCACCTGAGTCAATAATCCACTCTATATGATCTCTACATGAAAGGGCTAATCGGTTACCTGAGCCTGTGTGAGCGAAGTGGGCAAAGTTACCGAATGGCGAGGCAATATCCCCAGTCTGGTCTGCATGACTCTCCGAGCTCTCAGTAGTAGACCTGGACTGTCTCCGCTGCTCTAGATCTGAAGCCTCAGCTGGCGTGGCCTCGATCATCACTGTCTCCTGTCGTCCATCAGCGGTAGCAAAGTTGGCCCGTGGGCCACCACGACCTCGTCCACGGCCTCCACGGCCCCAACGGCCTCCTCCTCTGCCTCCTGTGCCACGTCCTCGTCCACTGCCCTTCTGTGGGCAGTTAAAGCTCAGGTGCCCCTTCACCCCACATGTGTAGCACTCTCGATCCTCGCTCACTGCTGCCACTGCCGGTACAGCCAGTGCAGCCCGAGTGACCTGAATACCCTCATCCTTCATGACCCTCAGTCTGGTCTCCTCCTGTGCCATTGCAACTATGGCCTCCTCCAGGGATGGGATGGAGGACAGCTGGCACATACTCGCCCTCCTGGCCTCAAAATCTTCACTCAGGTTCCTCAGGAAATGTGTGACACGCCTACGCTCCACCCACTTCCTGTGTATCGCATCGCTCCTAGGATCAGGCAGATCAATAGGGTCATAGTGGTCCAACTCTGACCACAGCCTTTTCAACTCCGCAGAGTAGGCTAGAATAGATATCTCCCCCTGCTTCAGGGTGTCGACCTTGCCCTGAACCTCCATCATCAGCATCACATTCCCTGCTCCAGAGTACATTTTTTCCACCATACTCCATATCCCCGCAGCACTCTCTATGGTCTCCACCATCCCAGCAATGGGTGGAACCATCGATGTCATCAACCAAGCAGCCACCAGTGAGTTGGTGGTGCTCCAGACTTTCCAATCATCCCCATCCTTGTCCAGCGGTTCCTTGCATGAACCCAGAACGACGCCTTCTAACCCCTTCGACCTCAGAATGAGAAGCACCCTCCTGGACCAACTGAGGTAATTCTTCGTCCCTTCCAATTTCACATCATTGGGCATCAATTCCAGCTTCTGCACGGGACGTGAAAGCGTTGATCCACTCGAGGATCCCAACTCCTTCGAAGCAAGCAGCTTCGTTATCTCTCCGATGAAGGCCTTCATGTCAGCAGAGGTAAGATTGTCCCCCATCTCTCCTCAGATCCGCAGATCTCTCCTCTCTTCCTCCTTAGATCCGCAGATCTACTTCTCTTCTTCTTCTTCTAGGTCATACCCTAACCGTAAACCTATGGAGTCCTCTTCATGGCTCGACCATAGATCTAGGGTTAGGGTTTTTTTGGATCCTCCTTAGTAGCAGAGAATCAGCAGCAAATGAGAATCAGCAGCGGCAGCGGGCAGCAAGGCAGCAGTGACGGCAGCCTGTGCAGCAGGTGGCGGCGGCGGCGGCCTACGCAAGCAGCGGCGCGCGCAGGCAAGGCTGGCGCCGGCGGCCTGCTGTGCAGACGCGGGTGCGGGGGCTTCGGTAGGTGGAGACGAGGGTGTCGGGGGCTTCTGGGGCTTCGGTTGGTGGAGACGAGGGTGTCGGGGGGGCTTCTGGGGCTTCGGTTGGTGGAGACGCGAGTGGGGGTGACCGCGGGTGGGGCGCTGTTGGTGGAGGCAGAGGCGGGAGGGTTAGGGTTTTGGTTTTTTTCTTTCTAGGGCTCTGATACCATGTAGTGTTTTGGGAAAGTGGTGATTAGCTTCTAAATGAGCTAACCCCTCATATATATAATATCCCTTGATTTGCTTTACACACACACCCTACTACAAATAACACTCAATAGAAATTAAGGAATGTCGACAGTGGTATGGGCTGCCACCACGATGACGGGTGCCGATAAAAGTTCTTGCATAAGGAAAACCCCCTTGAGACTGTGAATCATCATATCACCATAATAACTTTCAGAAAAATAAACAAAAACCATAGCTTAAACCGAAATCTTCGTTTTAGAAAATAATCTACATTCACCGCAGTAGCCAAGAAAATCCAAAGAATCAATTTAACGAGAACTCGAAACTCCAATTTGAAATCAGAAAATTTCGAGGAATAGAAGAAAGATTTTTGCATGCTTAAAACTTTAGAAAATAGCATCGTATAAATAGGAGAGGGGAGAGGAGGAATCGTGTTTGTAGAGGAGTTCAGTTTCGGGAGATGCTAGGGTTCGGTTTCGGGGGGAGAGCGAGATGAGAGTGGCTGAATTTCACAGAGGAGGCTTGGGGTTTTTCTCGTTTGGGTTCAGGGGAGAGGTGAGTGGAGGATAAAAGCTGGGCTTTGTTTATTGGCTCTGGCTGTGGGCTGTGGTTTTGTTTAAATGGGAAGAATTAAAAGAAAATGAGAAAGAGGAAGAAAGAATAGAAAGTGGGTTAGCGGTCTTTTGCTTTAAGAATTAAAATGGGGAAAGAGGGACATGCCGTCGGGCTTGGCGGGCTTGGGAAATGACAAAGGGGGATGGATTTAATTGGCTGGGGAATTTTGACGAGGGCATTGGGCCGTGGGTTGGTGGGCTTGGGCCATGCAAGGGAAGAAAAAGAAAATAAGAAAGAAGAAAAGAATTGAACGGGCTTTCGGTTGTGGGCTTCTCTCTGGGCTCGGCGGTTAGGTTAAAAGAAGGGAAGGGAAAATTAAAGGAAAAGAAATGGAAATTAGGGAAAAGAGTAGAAGGGAAAATAAGAAATTAGAAAATAATTTATATGAAAATCTGCAGAAAATTCTTTTCCTAATATTTGGGGCTAGAGCTCAGCAGTTGTCTAAACTACAAATTCATGGCCAAACACATTAATTTCGGGTTTGGTGGTACGTTATCTTTACTTTCAAAAAAAATAGAGGTAATATAACTCCTATCCCAAATTGGGGCTTAAATGTTTAGTTTTGTGTCAAATATTGTTTCATGATTTTGGGAATGTGATTCAGTTTCATCTTGGTTTATTTATTATGTCAAAACATGAATGCCATTTGTTATAGCAATTGATATTTTTTCACTATTCTATGTAAGATAATATTGTAGATGTAGGTGGAAGAAATGTGCGGCCTGGGCCTTTGTTAGGCATTCCGCATATGACAAAAGTACGATTTAGGAAACATACTTGTATAATTTAATCTGCACATTACATACAAATACAGCAACGAAAGATGTGAATGTTAACTGGTTGGATACACATATGTTCGAGTATTATTCATCAATGATAAATAGTACATGATCACACATTTGGTATAAGTATTAACGAACATGAATAAGAATCAATATTGTTCTAACTAAAATTAAGCTAACATTAGTCAAACAGAAATCAACATTCACTAAATTAGAAAAGACAATAATCTCAAGAGATCATTTATTAATAAAAAAAGTCCAAGTCAAATTTAGAAATAAATCTTACCCAAGTTACGAGATTGCTACCCTTTTTTTACTTCTTCCTATTAGGAGTATTATTCGATGGGATATTATATGTTGAGGAATTATTCGTTTGTACGAATTGTTTTGATAAAAATACAGAGCATGTCAATGAACTATTGGAAGTAGATATGTACATGTACTATGTACAGAATTCATTAAGTTCATCCAATACACGATTTTAGAACAAGTGAGGCCTTGTCTGATTATGTAGCCCCTTTCATCGGCGGGGCTGTGGGTTGTGAGGGAAATAGGAGAGGAGATAATGGATTGAGGAGGAGGAGGGACAACACCGCAACAGTGCTTGGTGCTTGTAGAGGGAGAAGCGAATGCTAGAATAGGTTGGTTTGGTTAGGGCCCAACTCCAGCCTTGGGAATTGATCGACCAACAAGGAATGGGTCAAGCCATCCTATCATTTTTTTCCTTCTCGTTCTTTTCATTTTTTTCTTTCTTTGTAAGAATCCGTGTTAGTTTGAGCCATTGCCAAGTCTGCTTATTTTGCCTTCTGTTAGTGGGTTCTATTTGTGCCACAACATAGACATAAATAGCTCCATTTGCTCTATCTAAAAGGTAGTTTACATGCCTCCAACTTTGTGATCATGGTCCTATGACCGTGGATGTTGGTTTCGACCAAAGCCGACACATTTTGGCGGACTAACCCCTTGAAAGCACCTAAAAAAACTAAAATTTGCCATAAAGTCGGTTCTATGGGAAAACACCAGGAAGGTATTGATATGAATTAAAGATAATGCTTTTATATTTATGGCAAAATAGTAGCTGATTAACAAAAATGTAAGTTTGTGCACGCACAGTGTGCGCCCTCTCACACATGAATATGAGTTTAACAGAAACTGAGTCAATACCTAATGAAAACGCCGAAACAATGTGAAGCAATTATGTTTGGAAGTGATCGAAACCGATGCCGAATTCTCAAACCTTGCTCGTTACATGATTCACTTTTCATAGTAGTAATTTCACAATCCCTAGAATGTTGATGTCATGAATGTGTGGTCAGTCTGCTCTTGACCTTGAGTGCCATGATTCATGGCTAAACTCACTTGCGAAGATGCATGATCATTGATTTGACATTCCATGATCATTGCTTAACTTTTCCGCTAATCAACTGCAGTAATGGAATAGTTATTTTCTGTCAGTCATATCTATGTAATGTCATGCTTAGATATCTGAATACTGCTTTGTATAAACTATAATGTTTAACTTTGATGGTGACTGACACCGTTATATCTGTTTTCCAGGCAGCCTATAATGCATATGGGTATACAAACTATGCCCCACCACAGGTTGCCGCTCCCACATCTGCTCCTCAGAATGTTGCATATGGCTCTTATCCTTCAGCATATCCTGTCCAGGTACTGTTTTCATAACTTGTATGCTCGTAATTTGTTTTTTCATTTTATTTTTTCATATAATTCATATTTGAAAGATGTGTGAATAACTCGTTGGATATGATTTTTCTGTTTTTCTATCTATTTCTTAGAGATTTATTTGTTATAGGTATATCTACACTAACTATATGTCATAAAGTAAGCACATTCATGCAGCAGGGCACACGCGGATGCTTGAACACACACAAAATACTCACACATATAGATACATACATGTATGTATGCACGTATGGATTCATGCAGCTTCTTGCTGCAAAAGTCACTGCATGTGATATCCTCTCCCCGAGCGGTCTTTTACAAGTACTTGCATATTCATCAGTTTACTACTGTTGATAAATGATATCTATCCAAACCGTTAAACATTTTATTTATCATATTTCCTTGTAAAGATTCAAGTATGGTCAAAGGGCAGAAATCTTCTCCTTGCATTTTCTTTCAATGCATTAATGTATGTTTATGTGCATTGAGTCTGCTAGTCAAGGACGGTTCTGGCTGTGTGATAATGTTCTAAATTGTACACTTGAACAAGCTGATAGGGAGATCAAAACACTTATGGAGAACATGGAGAAGACTGTAGTGATATGATAAGCTGCATCACTTTGATGAGATTTGCAGGAAAGGGTGGTGAACCTGCAGTTTTCTTTGTTTTCTTTGTTTTAAAATGTCTCAGTAATGAACTTGAAGCTTGTCCACATTGGACATTAATGAGATGGATCTTGGGTTTTTATACAAATAAACTTGTGTTACAGAAGGAAATATGTACATGTCGGGAGAAGATTCTGGGGACTAGCCAACTGGAGGCACTGCACTTGGTTATGTTGAGATCTGAGAGCTAAATTTATCTTAGTTAGTGTTTGTCATAATCAATTAAGGCCTTGAGTTCCTTGCCATTGAGACCTGGCTCAGATGTAAATGGTGGGCTTGGGCTTATGGGACGCCCAGCCTCAAGTCTAGGCAAGCCTTTATATTAATTTGCATTAACCTGGAAACTTTACATGAAACAAAAGAAAATTGGAAGGTAAGGACACTCAGGGCATGCCATGTGACATCAACTACCAAACAGGTAACCTTAATAAATGCTTCTATGAGCTGCTAACTGCATTTGATAACCGATGAACTAAACTTGGTCTTCTTTGTTAGTACACATGCCATATCCTATTCGTGAACAAAGTTTGTTTCTGCTGTTGCCAAAAATAAGTAGTTTCTTTAATGCCTAAGCAAATGGGTTTACAATGGTTATCTGCTTGCGTTGTTTTTGCAAGTGTTAAGGCTAAAAAGAAGTCTTACTGGCATGTGGTCGGGCTGTCTGGACATTATTGCACGATCAAACCTTCTGTGTATATGTGGGAAAGCATCCTTCCATTTATGCAAATCCCCGACCTTGTGTTCAGCGGTGCATTGCGTATCTATTCCTTTGTTTTGGCAAAATGAGTCCTGTTGTACATTCAGCACAATAAATAACACTCATTTAATCATTCTTTCTTGAAACGGATTAAAAGTCAATGAAATTGGTAGCTCACTGTCCCATACAAGGGTACATGAATGGAATTGTGATTAACTAGATCACCTTAGACCTTAACTATTCGCCGAAAAATTCCAAATTAAACATATAATGATTTTTAAGCCATTGAAAGTGGATTGGAACCAAAATAAGTTGTCCAAAAGTCTGTACTTTGGTATTATTATTGGATTTTATTATGTTTTTAATGACATATTTGCTTATTATGTTCAACCTGATCTGGAATTTCATAGTACCATGTTCATTTATCTGTTTCAATGTTTAATTACCTAATTAACCAAGTAATTAATCTTTTAGTCTTAGTTAATGGCCCTATTTAAAGTTGGTTTTTTGTTTGTTTGTTTTGTTGTTTTAGGGTTGGTTTTTTGTTTTTTGGGGGGGTTGGTGTTGGGGTTGCGCTATAGCCCAGGATCGTGTGGCGAATGTTGGTTATCACACTCGAAAATATCTTAGCTTGTGAAGGTTTCATTTATAAATTCAAAGTGTTACTGTGTTGCATTGGAACAAATGAAAACTGGGCAAAACAAGAATGAAAGAGAGTTCTAGGTCGAACAAGAATGAATAACGTTATGTGGTGTTGCATTGGAGCAGAAGTGACTCAGTGCACCGCATTTCCCCACCTCGTTTTTGTGTGGATGGGTGGTTCATTTAGGCTAACATTGGGAATTTCCTTGGCTGTCCTTTTAGCTCGCTCTGTTGAATGTATTTGTCATATTGCTTGTTATTTTGATGCCTACTGATTATTTTATGCATATTCCTTTCGTTAATGTTGATCATTCATACGAATACATTCCATTAACTGGATCCCCAGCTTGTGTTTTTTGGCTTATGTTTATTATGTATTTTTTTTTTGGGTAGAACTGACTGTAGGCTTAGTCTGAGTGGGATAATCAAGTATGATGGTAATCTGATTGTTTTCTGAAAACAGGCTTACCCACAGCAAAACTATGCCCAACCAGCAGCAGCAGTTGCAACATATCCTCAGCAGCAGGCTGCTGTGCCTCAGCCGTACTATGGAAGCTATTACTGATGCTGTCAAACACGACATCGCAGAGTTTTGCTCTTCATTACAGGAGGCAAGTTTTTTCAAACTTCTAGTCCGTTCTTGTTTTCTTCATTACGTTTACTGAGTTTATGCTCGCTACTGAAGCGGTTGTTTTTTCGTTGTCTCCGCTTGAACATACATTTTTTAAAGCCATGTTTGCGTGATTCAGGTATCACTGAGAATCATCATCGCCTGCTTGGGCCGTCATGTTGATGTCGATGGGTCTGCCACGTGGCACGGTGCTTTGCCCGGGGCTTTTGAGGTCTATTGTCTCCGGACTATGATATAATTGTGGATCAGTTGTGACATGTTCCTTGTGTAGGCATCTAACAGGGGTCTGCGTGTGGGTCGATGATAGGTTTCGAGTTTGTTTGAATGCTTGATTTTGTGTAACGTTCTCGGTTGGGGGAGATCATACTTTGTTGCCAGCGAATGGGTTGGCATTTCTAGCGGACTGTATATGAGATTGGCTTCTTACTTTATGTGAATGATCAAGTTCGTAACACTAGTCTCTGTGACTTGCAGCTACAGTAATCTTTCACTGGCACACGTACAATTGGACTAGGGGTCCATGTGGTTTGCATTATATCATCTGTTTAGCTTGCAGAAGGGGAAATCACACAAAAATAACCCAACGTTTGGGGCCTCTTTCATATTAATACCCTGTACTTTTAAGTCATACACAACAGTGTCTTTTTGGGGTTTTAGTTTAATATATACCCGTTTTGCTCTTTACCATGTTCGAAAAAATAATATCGTAACGTTTGGTATATCTTTCAAAAAAAATTAACCAAATTCCACTAAAACCCAAATCACATGGTTATTTTTTTTAAAGATATTCCAAACGTTAGTGTATTATTTTTCTGAATAGTGTAAAGGGCAAAACGGGTATAAATTAAACAAAAAACCAAAAAAGGTACTGTTGTGTATGACTTAAAAGTTGAGGGTATTAATTTGAAAGAGGCCCCAAACGTTGGGGTATTTTTGTGTGATTTCCCCCTTGCAGAAACCGTTCTATGATTCGTTATCAAAATTTTGAAAAATCTTGCTAGGGAAAACATTTAGGATTTGTTGAAAAATGAAGTGAGAGTTGTAAAGCTGCATCTCTCTTTTGCAATAACAATTGCGATCGTCCTCGCTCTTCATTGTTTGTTATGTACTCGTATCATTGTAATCCTAAGCATCGGAAAAATATGGCGGGACGTCTTTGTTACTAAATTTCGTTGCCTTTATATTGTTCTTTAATATAACAATTTAGTGGTTGCATTTTGATGGATATAGCTTCCATCATAACGAACATGCACAAGTAATAACAGTTGAAATAAGTAATAAACTAATTACAAAAACAAACCAAACTTACTAGTTACTACAGTCGTAATATTATAACGAAAATTACTATCTTGCTATATTTGAGTTTCAAGATAAGATGTTCTCATCACTGCTACAACAGCGGGGATAGCTCAGTTGGGAGAGCGTCAGACTGAAGATCTGAAGGTCGCGTGTTCGATCCACGCTCACCGCAAGCTGTTCTTTTTCGAACTTTTTGTTTAACAGTAATTTCTACAATTTGCATCCGTGGCCTTAAGGTTTCGATTTGCAATAACGCAATTAACAAATATCAAAGTCTAATTTGTCCCTACTTTGCATGAGTAGCCACTCTCCGGGTTGTAATAATGCGATCAACAATTATTCATTTATATTCTCCTTGGTCCTCCTAAAATTTTATGATACATCGGGAAGAAAATAACTCCAAATCAGGCAGTAAACCCTCGATTACATCCAATCCCATTCACATCCATGATAAGCAACATAGGTAATGAAGTAGGAGCATTTTCCCAAATCCGTAATTGACATCCCAAATCAACTAGCGCATCCACGCAGAAGTTCGCCTTCCAAAAGACATGATGGAATGTACATCGTCGAAATCTCGTAGATAGCCGTATCGGATTCAAAAGAGGGTGGGAGTGGACATCTGTCGAACTAAAAGCAGTAGCGGAAACTTTGAATCTAATTCGTACACAATCTCTTGTAACCCCTTATGCCAAACAATCTCCAAACCAACCCATATAGCCTGGAGTTCCGTTTAAATATTCATTCAACTACTCTGCAAAAGGAAATTGGTAAAAATCCGGGGATCCCGAAGAAGGAAATAAAACCTTCCAAATATTCTCGGCTCCAATGCAATCACGAAGAACATGGGTAGTAGTCTCGGCCTCGGCTTCACATAATGAACAAAGTCTGAGATTCCCCTTGGAAGCGCAAGGCATCTGTAACTATCCTTTCACTGAAGATTAGCCATACGAAATATAACAGCCTAACATGTAACAGCAACTTCCATAGCCATGCTGAATGAACATCCAGTCCCATATTATGCTCCTCCGACAACTGTAGATAAGCTGACTGGGTAGTAAATTTCACATTCGACGTGAGATGCCATATAAACATATCCTTTTATGCCGTTACTTTAGGAAGAGGGTAAGACATAATTTCTTGCGCCACCGTCTCAGAAACTGATTGTAATAATTTTTCCACATAACAGTACATTTGTGAATAAAATCTCGAACTAGTATCTGGTAATAATCCACTTCAGAGGGGGGAGTAGTGGTAGACAAAAGTGATTTACCCCACCAATTATCACGCTAGACGTAAGCAGTCGACCCATCAGCAACCATTTTCACCAAGCCAACAATTAAGTTCTTCAAACCCTGCACCAAACTTTTCCAGTAGTAGGACCAAGAAGAAGGGGGAGAAACCATATCCAAAATATAAGAGACCAAGTCATCAGGAAGCTTTTTTTAAGATTTCAAAAGCCGAACCCAAAGATCATGCGACTCTGTCAAGAACCTCCAAGCTAATCTCTGCAAAAGCACATTGTTGTGGAACTCCACAGCCTGAATACCAAGACCGCCCACACTCTTAGGTTTACACACATCCTTCCAATTAACCAAATGGAGCTTCTTTTTCCATTCACTTCATTTCAAAATGAAAGATTTGTTCAACTTGTCTATCCCCTTCTTGGTATGCTTGGGGAAACTGGTATTCAACATAAAATACGTTGGAATGGCCGAGGTAACTGATCAGACTAAAGTAACACGTCCACCCAGGAGTTTAGATTTCCAACCAGAGAGTTTTGAACTGAAACTTTACACCACCTCTCTATACGTGTTTTTCGAAACTTGAAGTAAGGGCACACCCAAATACTTTCCCAAGTCAATTAAGAACTGGACACCTAATGACGAACAAATGTTTAAAGCATGTCGACGTCTTGTCACCGGAGATACAAAGCATCTCGATTTCTCCAAACTAACTTTCGCTCTAGATGAGGCACAAAACATGTCCAAAATCTCAATGACCCGTTTAGTTTGCTGTAGAGTGGCCCTACTAAACAAAAAGAGATCATCTGCAAATAGTAAGTGAGAAATCGCATGACCCCATTTCCAATCACCATGGGTTGCCATGAGTTGTCCACCGCTGCTTCATTGATAAGTAAGTAAGCCAAGTCTCTCCATACATATCACAAACAAATAGGGGGAAAGAGGATTAACATGACGCATACATGTCTTTTTTGGTCCTCTTAATTTGATCTTTCCATTAACGATTGTGGCATTCTCTTTTCCCAAATCGTTCCATTTGCAAAATCTCAATTAACAATTACAAATTTCTATCATTTGAATTACTATCACATATTTTTGGCTAGGTCTTTATGAGGACTGCATCGGCCTCGTAAGTTTTCAGACGGTTGAGATTTTGGATTCAAATATTTGATTTAGTTAGTCAAGTTTAACAGATGTTCACCATGCATATATTAGGGGTGGAAATTTTTGGTACGGCACGATAGCACGACACGGACACGTCACGATAAGACCGTGCCTATATAGGCAATTCTGGCCCAAAGTCCTTAGCGAGCCAGGCCGGCACATCACTGTTCATTTTCGTGCCGGGCCCGAGCCAAACGATTGAGCTCATTAGGCGGCACGTCACGAAATCCTTTTGAGTTTAATTGATTTAAACAAAGTAGCTTCATTTACAAAACAAAGTAGCTCAATCATAAACCAATCTTTGAACCATACAATTATCACAAAATAAAGTAGCTCTATTCAAACTTGCAGACAAAAAATACGATAGATGGACATCTTGTAGATAGTTTGAGTTCATATTCTGAAAATTCATTATACGAGAATTTACTCCGCAGAAAAAGCTCATATGCTGAACTATCAATTTGCTCTAGAATTTGCATGTAATTTGCATTCTAAATTAAATTCTAGTAACATTTAAAGGTGCATCATTAACAAAGGGGGTGTGAAAATCTAATAAAAAACAGCGCCCAATAATTCTTTCAACCGTATTGGACCAGGCCGGACGGCCCGAATTTTTATCGGACTGTTCCCGGGCCGCATCAAAATGGTCTTAAGTTTTATTGGTCCAGATCGGACCGGTCCTTTAAGAAAATCGGACTGGACTGGCCCGAATTGCCACAACTATCATTTATAGAGTCTACATATTCATTATTATATTTTTAACATTCAATTGATATCGAATGATATTGATAATTTTTTTGGTGATAGTATACACCTCATAAATATTATGGTACAAATCCTCCATCTAAGCCTCCAATATAAATAGGCATAGCCTCCTTCACCTCAAATTTCTATTGATCTAATACAAGAGATGGATTATATACACCTCAATTGAGGTGTTGGGAGGCGGCACTGTGACATTTTTGGAAAGAAAAATCACATCATGTGTTACATGTCCTCCCATCTCTCCCAATTTCTTTCCAAAAATAGCAACGTGTCACTCACTACACCTCTTTTTGAGGTGTATATAGCAATTCTCTAATACAAACCCGTCATCTGCACGTGCAATCTATATGTAATTCTCATCGTTTATTGGGTGTGTCCGGTGCTCATCGGCTGCCTTAGTAGAGACCCTGGTTCAAATCCCATTACTCCAATCCCTTTTTTTTTTTAATTTTTCAGTTCTCCGATGGATACGTGGCTTCTTTATCTTTGGGATTAAGCGATCCGTGTTTCACTACCCATATTTCCTGTTGTTTCAGGGTGTTTTCTCACCACGGAATGGTTGACTATGTGGCAGGAGGTCAAGGCGCACGTGAGGATCACGTGCGGCCTCCAGGAGCGGAATCCGGCTCGTTCGGCCTCGGCGAAGAGCGTGCAGGTCCGCACGTCGGCATGTCGAAGGGTATCCTCAGCAGGACGAAGGCCTCCTTTGGGGTGTTGGCGAACGGACTCGAAGGCGGGCGCGTTCGGTAGCGGTCTAGCTGGGCACCAAAGGATAGCCTCGGCGCGGCTGGATCTGCTTAACCTGAATAGACGAGGAAGCTCGTCAGGGGGATCGGACCTTGGTTCCGACCAAGTCCTCTCCGATGCCTAAGTCAGAACGGATCTGAAGGATGCTCAGTGAGATCGATATGGCTAACGGGGAGGCCAATACGCGAGTCCTCGGGCCGAGCTGTGGAGGAGAAATATAAGGTGGAAGACAAGGTCGTGTGAGAGGAATACCTCAGTGTTTTAGGATCCAGGAAGTGGTCCCTTTGTACCTGTCACGCCCCGCTTCCCTAAAATGGAGGCGAGACTTGAAAAGGTCCGCACGAGAGTGGAGCTGTGAAGCCCCAAACCCGATAAGCGTCAATAAAACATAAGCAGGTCCCTGTAACCACAAACGGAACAACAATAATAACACAAGGAGAGACAGAAATAAAATCTCAAATCTCAGAAATTGTCCAACATTAAAGTTAAGTTCAACATCCAGAAAGGCCACCAGGCTAAAAGAAAGAGTCTAAATGCCTAACACACGGCCAACACAACAAACACCAACAAAGTATGGGTGCTACGCACTGATAACTAAAAGCAGTCTAAAGCAAAAGGGAAAGCTCTACGAGGACACTAAGACTGATCTCCAGTGTCCACGAAGTCCTCGATCAACGCGGACTCTGACTTAGCGTCAGCAAACACCACGTCCTCAGCGACAAACTCGGGCTCGGGATCTAACATGTGTCACCCAAAAGAGAAAAGGGGCACATGTCAGCAAGTCGAAAGACTTGTGCAAGGAAACTGAAAGAAAAGTAAACTAACAACCTAGCAGTTAAAGTATGGTGCATGGCATGACAAGTATCGTATGGAAGTAACAAGTGAAGTACAAGTAGCAAGTAACAAGTGGTAAGTGTGACATGTATTGTCAAGTAACAAGTACAGGGGATCACCCACACACATGTGAGCACCCTATTGCCCGCAGGCTGTATTCAAGTACAAGGGATCACTCACACACATGCGAGTGCCATATTGCCCGCAGGCTGTATTGAGCTCGTTTTCTGGACCACGACCCAGATTTGTAATTGGCCTAGGGTTGTGCCCGCAAAACGGGTGCCTAGCCGGAACACGTAGCACTAGTATGTAGCGATGCTACGCAATCACGATGGGTGTTCAAGCATGCAATGACATGAGCAGATATTCGCGTACCGTTAATTGAATTTAAACATCACATGCAAAATGCAATGACATGAACAGATATTCGTGTACCGTTAATTTAAATTAAACATGGCAGTTAAAGATGCATGTATGACATGAACAGTTAATACGTGTACCGTTAAGTGAAATTAAACGTGACATACATGCATGATGAAGGTGACGGACCAAGCTTCGTTGTCAAGCTAGGTCAATGGCATCCAGACGGCTATCCTTTCACCGTCTAGTCTCTTTTACGCTAAAGCAAGGCAATGGCCTAAGACATGGCCCAAATCAAGAGATGCAAGTTTCACTTGCCTAGCACCAAGGATGACGATCAACGAGGCCGTCACACAAATGCTAACTACGGAGATGAGATCGCTGCCATGGCAAAACAACATTAGAACAACATCCAACCTAGTTTTATTAGGGTTTCACAAAAACACAAATGGTCTATGAGGATATTAAGAGATCGAGTTATTACCGAATCGGAAGCGGAAGAACGATGCCGAGCAAGCACGTCAACGGAAGAAACGATCCGGGGAACCTAGGGTTCAGATCTGGAATGGATGGGGAAAATCTGGAGAAATGAGGTTTTGGGGGGTTTTTGGGGTTTTCCGGCGACCTAGAGGTGGTGGCCAGCCAAAATGGAGAGGGGGAGAGGCTCTTGATGAAGGAGGAGGGCTAGGGTTAGATGGATGATGATTTGGGGAAGAAGGAGGCTCAGGAGAAAGGAAAGAAGAAAAGAAAAACGTTTGGGGGGTTTAAATAGGAAGTGCTGGCGTCTGCCCAGAAATTAGTGTTTCGACACTGATTAGTCGGTCAAAGAGCAACCACTGACCGACTAGTTTGGAAACTAGTCGGTCGGTTGACCAACGCAGACCGACTAAGTCCAAACAGTAACTCCTGTACAAAAATAGGATTTAGATTTAGTCGGTCAAAGAACAACTACTGACCGACTAGTTTGTCATCTAGTCGGTCGATGAACGTTCTTAGACCGACTAAGAATGAATAGTACTTGGTATCAAAAATGATCATAGAGCTAGTCGGTTAAAGAACATTTGCTGACCGACTAGTTTGCAACCTAGTCGGTCGACGAACGTTCTTAGACCGACTAACGATAAACAGTAACTCCTGAGAAATTTACAAAGCCCACTAGTCGGTCCATGAAGGTTTGCCGACCGACTAAATCGTCATCTAGTCGGTCGGTTCCCCTTCTTACACAGGCTAACGTGCACAGAAAGTTTCGAAATGGAGCGCGAAGCTCCGGAATCGATTCCTAAGACTCCTAGGCTTGATCTAACAATAAGATATGACCGATGTGAAGCCCGTCACGAATGACTTACTCCAAAATCGACGATTCTAAGGAAGAAGCTAGAAAATCATGACGAAACGATGGAAAATGAAAGCTACGGAGACGAAAACCACACATGAGGAGAAAATCCACCAAAACATATATATATAATATAATTAATCCAGATACATGAAAACCAATCGTTACATCCTCCCTAACTTAAGAAAAATTCCGTCCTCGGAATTTCCCAACACTCACGTGTCCGGAAACAAAAGTGGGTAGCGCTCTCGCATCTCATCCTCATTCTCCCAAGTAGACTCTCCAGGCGAGCCGTGTCGCCACATCACCCTCACAAGATTGACAACCTTGTTCCGAAGTGACTTCTGACGCCTGTCCAAAATCTGCACTGGCTGCTGGTCATACGTCATATCAGGGCGAACGGTAATCTCCGAGAAATCCACAGCATGAGATGGATCGCTAATGTATCGACGAAGCTGTGACACATGGAAAACATTGTGAACTCCTTCCAAAGATGGCGGTAAGGCTAAGCGGTAGGCTACCTCGCCAACTCTCTCTCCAGAATGTCAAACGGTCCAATGTATCGCGGGCTCAACTTCCCCCGCTTCCCAAAGCGAATCACACCACGATTCGGGGAAATCCTCAGAAACACATGATCGCCCGGTTGAAACTCCAAAGGACGACGTTTAGCATCCGCCCAAAGCTTAAAACGGTCCTGAGCAATCCTCAACCTCTCCCGAATGTTCCTGACAACATCCACAGCCTCCACAATCATCTCAGGTCCCAACAGCTCCCGATCACCAACGTCATCCCAACTCAATGGCGATCGACATTTCCTCCCATAAAGAGCGGCGAAAGGCGCCATGCCAATACTCGCCTGGAAGCTGTTGTTGTAAGAAAACTCTACCAGATGTAGATGGTCCTCACACGAACCCTTGAAATCCAACATGCACGCCCTCAGCATGTCCTCCAAGATCTGAATCGTCCTCTCGGACTGGCCATCCGTCTGCGGATGGTACGCCGTGCTGAAACTCAGACGCGTACCCAAACTCTTCTGTAAACTCTGCCAGAACTGAGATGTGAACCTCGTGTCTCTGTCCGACACGATGCTCACGGGGACTCCGTGAAGTCGTACGACCTCCTGCACGATTCACGTTACATCACTATCTAAACTATGAAAGGGAAATAAAAGGGAGGGCAAAAGAATTTACCTCCATATATCTCCTCGCTAGCGCCTCCGTGGACTGTCCCACTCAGAATGGAATAAAGTGCGCGGATTTGGTCAATCGATCTACGTTCACCCAAATCGCGTCATTCTGCTTCGGACTCCGAGGTAGTCCAGTCACGAAATCCATAGTGATGTGTTGCCATTTTCACTCCGGAATCGGAAGCGGTTGTAGCAACCCTGTCGTACGCTGATGCTCCGCCTTCACTTGCTGGCAAACCAAACACTTGGCTACACTCCGAGCCACACTCCTCTTCATGACATGCCACCAATAGTTCAGACGAAGATCCTTGTACATCTTTGTCCCACAAGGATGCACAGAATACGTCGAACTGTGTGCCTCCACCATCAACTCCTCTCTAATATCCCCAGCTGGCACACACAACCTGGCTCCAAACCTCAGCAAGCCATCCTCATGAATCAAAAAGTCAGTCCGCAGACCGGCTTCCACCTGCTCCCGAATCTTCACCAGCTTCGGATCCTCAGCCTGGCCAGCCTTGACCCGATACATGATCGTCGACTGTATCTGCATACACATCAATGAAGAAGCCTCCCCAGGAAGAACAATCTCCACACCAGACTCGCAAAAATCCTGCTGCAATCTCCACTGCGAAGTCAAAATCATCACCGCTGGAAGCCTACTCAGCGCATCAGGAACCACATTCACCTTGCCAGGGTGAT
This sequence comes from Scilla litardierei, assembly GCA_030789695.1. NCBI lineage: Eukaryota > Viridiplantae > Streptophyta > Magnoliopsida > Asparagales > Asparagaceae > Scilla > Scilla litardierei. The sequence continues at coordinate 9,681,335 of CM061132.1, forward strand.
ACCGCAAATCAATCTCATAATCCGCCATGAGCTCCAACCATCGACGATGTCGCATGTTGAGCTCCTTCTGAGTGAAAATATACTTCAAGCTTTTGTGATCGGTGAAAATCTTCACTTTCTCACTCAGCAGGAAGTGCCTCCAAATCTTAAGAGCAAACACAACAGCAGCCAACTCCAAGTCATGCGTCGGGTAATTCTTCTCATGAGTCTTGAGCTGACGTGAAGCATACGCCACAACATGCCCGTGCTGATGCAACACACAACCGAGACCCTTGCCAGAAGCATCGCAAAAGATCTCAAATCCACCGCTGCGATCAGGCACAACAAGAATAGGGGCAGTCGTCAATCTCTCTCTCAGAACACCAAAAGCATTCTCACAATCACCCGACCAGACAAAAGGTACAACCTTCCGCGTCAATCTGGTCATTGGCTCTGCAATACGGGAAAAGTCCTTAATGAAGCGCCGATAATATCCCGCCAAACCAAGGAAACTCCGAATCTCAGATGCTGACAGTGGAATAGGCCACTCCCTGATGGCCCTGATCTTCTCGAGATCCACTGAAATACCATCTCCAGTCACCAAATGCCCGAGAAAAGCAACTCTGTCCAGCCAAAACTCGCACTTCGAAAATTTAGCATACAACCGATGCTTCCTCAAGATCTCCAACACTGTCCTCAAGTGCGATGCATGCTCCTCCTCCGACTTTGAATAGATCAGAATGTCGTCAATAAAGATAACGACAAACTTATACAAAAAGTCGTAGAAAATAAGGTTCATCAGATTCATGAAAACTGCGGGTGCGTTGGTTACACCGAAAGGCATAACTACAAACTCGTAGTGTCCATACTTCGTCCTGAACGCTATCTTCGGAACATCATCCTTCTTCACCTTCAACTGATGATAACCACTCCTCAAATCCAATTTAGAAAACACCCTCGATCCTCCAAGCTGATCAAAAATATCATCAATGCGAGGTAACGGGTATTTATTCTTGATGGTCACCGCATTCAACTCCCGATAGTCCACGCACATGCGACGTGAACCATCCTTCTTCTTCACCAGCAGCACCGGTGCTCCCCACGGAGACACACTAGGGTTGATATAACCCTTCTGCATAAGCTCATCCAACTGCCTACGCAACTCTTCCAATTCTGCTGGCGCCATACGATATGGTGCCTTCGAAATGGGCTGCGCTCCTGGAATAAGATCAATAGAAAATTCCAGAGCTCGATCAGGTGGCAAACCAGACATCTCCTCGGGGAAGACGTCATCAAAATCTCGCACCACAGCTGGCCTCTCCAACTCCATTTGCATAGCCATAACCTCCACTGGTCTGGCCCGAAATCTGACAGGACCAAGCGAACTGCTACCACAGCTGAACTCAAACACTGGGTGTCCGGGAATCTCGAACACGACCTTCTTCCTCCGACAGTCGATCGTAGCATAGAAGCTCGCAAGCCAGTCCATCCCAAGAACTGCATCGTAGTTGATGATGTCGTGGACAATGAAATCAGCGTAAAGCTCATGTCCACAAACCACCAACGAGCAAGAATTACAACCACGATGCACCGAGACCACGCCATTCCCTGTAACGATATTCCAACTCTTGGAAAGAGGGGACGTCGACAAGGAATGCTTCTCTACGAAGCTCCGAGAAATAATGCACATCGATGCACCAAAGTCAAAGAGAACTCGCGCAGGAAATATGCACACCAAAATCACACCTACAAACAGTCTAACAATCAAGCCCTAGCCTAGCAACAAACATGTGCAAGCAACCAAACATAATTTAACAATCAAACGCAACTAAGGAAGAAACAGCTAGGAGGGAAGTTACCTGTGATAACCTCATCCATGGCCATGCTCTCCTCCTCAGTCATCAGGAAAGCCTGCCCTCTCAGCGGAACAGCCTGCTGAAAGTCCTGTCTCTGTGGAACAAGGAGCGCTCCATGTCCAGCGGGCACAGGAGGTCGCTGCTGCAACGGCTGTGCTGCAATGGGTGCCCGCCAAGGCTGCTTCGACTTGGGACACTCCCTGATGGTATGGGCAGGATCTCCGCAGACAATACACTGCCCCAGGAACCTCATACACTGATCCCTGAGGTGCCCGGTCTTGTCGCAGAAATGGCAAGTCTTCAGAATAGGCCCTCCTGGCCTCTTGAACTGAACAGGCTGGATAGGCCTGAATCCAGGTCTAACCGCCGCTCTGACCTGCTCCACAGGCCTCTTCCCAGCTCCTGAAACATGTCCCTTCCTCTGGTTCAAATTCAACTCCTGCCGCCTCGCAGCAATCAGAACCTTCTGATATGTCTCCAGGTCAGAAGAGGTCACAAAACTCTGAAGCTCCAAGGCAAGTCCCTGGAGGAACCGCTGAGCTTTCTCATCGGCATCTTGCACCATCTTTGGTGCAAACCGACTGAGCCTCGTGAACTCTTGGTGGTACTGATCCACCGACAAGCTCCCATGCTTCAGATCTATGAAGCGCTGCAGCATCACCTGTCTAGCAGCCTTCGGGAAGAACTCTCCATCAAATCTAGACTTAAAGGTAGCCCAAACTAGCGGCTCCACCAGCATCTTCTCTTCAGCATCCCACCAGTTTCTGGCATAATCCTTCAGCTGCCTCTTCGCCAAATCAACCCATCCAGCCGGGTTAATCTTCGCCATCGCCAAGTTATCCTCAATGTTTCGAATCCACTCATCGGCAGCCAGAGGACCCTCAGACCCATCAAAATATGCGGGACCTAGCTCCCGAAATTGCTTCGCTCCCGGCTCGGAGCGAGGGGCATCCTGGATTTCCCGACCAGCTCGAGCAAGTGGAGCGTTATGGACTTGCAGGAGCACGCCCTGCTGCACTTGCATCATCTGAAGCATCATCCGTATCATCTCCCCATTGGTGGGTTCCCGCTCAGGCTCCTCGTCATGAGGGGTGATCGCTCCGGATATACACCCAAAGAACGGTTGTAGTTTTACCGCAAGTGCATGGTGTAGCAGCGAGCGGGTATCGAACACAGGGAGGACGAATGACTGTGCTTGCTCCGAATCAACCTGGCTATTTGAGAACAGAGAAAATTGCCTTGGGCGATCCTGTCACAATCGTCAGACAAATGTGCGAAATATCAAATCAAATAAAGAACGTCTAGGGAATGGGGAATTCCCGCTACTCACCGTACTTCATAAATGTGGTTCGTCGGTATCAAAATTGCTAGAATGAGAATTCGGATGAACTAGTTGCAACTGAATGTAGAACCAAGCTCACGCTCTCGCGTTGTTGCCGGTCTATAGCTATCCTAGGTTTGGGTCCAATCTCTTGCAAACCCTAGCCTAGGGAAGCTAGCATTAGGATCAACATCATCGTCCAATTGCGTACCGAGCCCAATCTCTTGCAAATTCGGTCCACAATCTAAATTAGGATAGTTCCTACCCGTCCAATCTCTTGCAAACGGGTATTGGCATGGAATTGCAATCAGAAATCCTGGTATCGGTCCAATCTCTTGCAAACCGATACTTCGAAAATCCGACTCCAACCCAATTCGGATTTCTAGGGCTTCCTAACAAATTGGGATCCAATCTCTTGCAAATCCCAATTGATATGAATTCCTAGCTATCCGTAGTAAATCGATCCCAATCTAATCCCTAATAGCAATTCTAGCTCAATTTCTACCAATTCATCACAAATAGGAAATAGGGCTTGTAGGGTTCATCCCCACGCCCCAAGACGTGGAGACTACTCACAAATCATAGCAATAGCACAAAAATAATCAATGAAATAAGCAATAGAATTCATCACAAATATTGAGATAAACAATAAAAATAGGATTTTTAGGGAAGAGAGATGCAAACCAATGGAGTTCTTCAATTTAATCCAACAAAAATCCAAGTTTTTCCTCTTCTCCAATCACAATAATAAAGCTAAAAAGTAATCTAAAAAGCTGCAAAAATCTAAGAGATGGATCTCAAAACTAGGGTAAAAACAGGGCTTAAATAGCCCCAAAAATCGTCCAAAAATCGTGACCAAAATACCCCTGCACAGCCTGTTTTCCGCAGTTTTCGCTACAGGCAGCGCATCGCACTCGGGCGGACGGGATTCTCCACTCGGCCGAGTGGGTCTTCTGAAGTTCAGGCAGCCGAAAAACAGAAACTTCGATGTTTTGGAAGGGCTTCGTCTGGGCGCCACTCGGGCGGACGTGGTATCGTCACTCGGCCGAGTGGGTCTTCTGTGCTCGGCCGAGTGCACAGGTAACTCGTGTCTGAACTGGTCGGCCGAGCAGTGTCTCGCTGGTCGGCCGAGTGGCTCCTCCACTCGGCCGAGTGGGACACAAAGAATGCCCAATCTGCTTGTTTTGGCCTCCTCGTCGCTCCTGCGACGTCCATTCTTCTTCCGCTCCTCTCCAACAGCAAAATACCCCTCGGGGAGATCGTTGGTGACCGTCTAGAGTAAGCGCATCTCGGGATCACTCCAAATCGCGCCAAATCACCTGAAATGCGACAAAAGCAACAAATCGTGAAAAGCATCGCAATATCGTCGATATATCGTGAAAAACATGATTTGGGTGATCCAAATGGCATGCAAACATGCGGAAAAAAGGTGTAAAATAAGGAGGACTAAGACTCCTAAGCTCCGGGATCGATTCCTAAGACTCCTAGGCTTGATCTAACAATAAGATATGACCGATGTGAAGCCCGTCACGAATGACTTACTCCAAAATCGACGATTCTAAGGAAGAAGCTAGAAAATCACGACGAAACGATGGAAAATGAAAGCTACGGAGACGAAAACCACACATGACGAGAAAATCCACCAAAACATATATATATAATATAATTAATCCAGATACATGAAAACCAGTCGTTACAACGTTGTACCTCGAGTTTCTTTATAGTAGTCTTCCACGACCACGCCTCCTCAATGTCCCCCACTTCCGCCCCGATGATTCGACACTTTGATGGCGCCTTCATGGGTCATAAAGGTGGGCGTAATGGGGCCCCTTAATGGTGATTAAGGGGGCGCGCTTTAAGGGGAGCGGTTAGCTCCCGCTGACGTAGGCCGGTGGTGGCGCCCGCTTCGGTCCGAGGCCGGCCCGACTCCAAGTCTTCGTGGGGGCCTCGCCGCTTGGTCTGCTCTCCTTTAGGGTCGCTGGCTTGCGATGTGGGCTTGGGCCGTTCGGTCTTGGCCCATTCTGGAAGGGCCGTATCAATTGCCCACATCGCTCGGGCCTTTCGGATTCTGACGATTCGGTTTGAGCGATGTGATTTGTGTGGATTTGACAGGTGCGTCAGACGAGGCATCGGCATTAAATGGAAGTCCTCATGACGCTGCCCGGTTGGACTTCTCCCGCCCTTGGGAGCGGAATTCGAAGTGTCGGCAGTTGCTAGATGTCGCCACGCGTCCTCCTTCGAACGGCTCAGATTCTGAGATTGTCTCTCGTATAAAATCGACGCCCTTTCAGATTCTTCGTTCGTGCTTTCTGATCTAATCTTGTTCCTCCGAATGCTAGAGAATTCTCCTTCGTCTATCTTCTTCCGATCTCCTTTCAAGGTAACCTCCTTCTCCCTTTTCTGCCTTACTCGATTCGTCGCATGGCTGCATTAAGGATATGGAGTTCTTCTCCTGGGTCTGGAGATCCTCCGATTCCAGGATCTGGTAATCCTCCGACTCCACGGCCTGCCCCTGACAAAGGGAAGGGTCTGCTGTTCGAGGATCCGGCCCGCCGAGATGACGCTCATGCAGCGGAGCAGTTCGATATTCTTCGGTGATTCTTAGGTCATCGTCAACTGTTCCTTTTGCCATGGCCGAGGAGATCTGGGCGAAGTACCTCTGCCACCCTTATGACGTTCGGATTCCCTTTGCCGACGAAAGGATTTGCTTCCCGGGGAGCTGCGAGGTCGGCGTGTATGTTGAGATGTTCCGTATGGGGCTCCGCTTCCCTCTCCACCCGTTCGTCATCTAGGTCCTGGATTTTTCGGTGGTGGCCTTGTGTCAGCTAACCCCTTACTCGATCGTGGCCCTGGTGGGATTTTTTATGATCTGCCACGGGTACGGATTGGAGCCGACCCTGCTCCTCTTCTTTTACTATTTCCGGGTTCAGACGGTCAGCCATGGGTCATGGCAACACATCCGCGCTCCAGCAGGAAGGGAGTGTCTGCTGGGTCTGCCCTGTTGGGTTGGCGATTAGAGCAGAGATTATGTCTTTGTCCTTTTCCAGAAGATGCTGTGATCCTGACCGGTTGGGGGAGCTTATGTCAATATAACCTGACATTGTCCCTTTCCGAGGCCGATCAGGCGGCGATCAGACTTTTGTCGTCGTTGCCTCTGGTGGAGAGGTCGGTCTGGCTTTTTGCTGGACGACCTTCTCCTTAAGAATGTCATGTGCTCCCCCGGTAGGCACTTTTTTTCTTATACTCCCCTTCTTTGCTTACCATGATCTTCTTTTCTTCAGCAGAAATGGCGGGTCGGGAGTTCAGCCGTGACACGCGCACGAGCTTATTCGTCGGGGAGCTGGGCGCGGAAATCCTTTTGCCCATGCGCCTCGGCGCACGGTGGAGGCGGAGATTCGTGAAGCCGACGCTGCGGTGGGGAGGCTGGAGCCGACAGTCGCTGTCGGCCAATAGTCGATGTCACGCCGCCGCCCCAGGTTGTCGTCGATCCCCTTGCAGCGGGGAATGTGGCCGGTGGTAATTCCGGTTCCGCCCGCGTCGAGGGGGACACAGGGTGTGTTGGTCAGGGAACCCGAACCCTAGCTGAGAGCCATGGAGGAGAAAAGAAGCGCCCTCCTTCGGAGTTTGGGGGGCCCGAAGAGGAGAAGAAGAAGAAGAAGGCGGGGGGAGGACAGGCCCTCGATGGTGCCTGAAATGCCGACCCTCTCGGGGGCAACCCTCCCACTGGTGGAGGTGGCTGCTTCTGTCAGCCTGGCCGAGCAGTCGCCAATCAGCGCGGGGGGTGCCTTGTCCATACTTGAGACCGGCTCGGATGTCCCGCCCGGAGAGTCGGTCTTCGTCGATCGAGATGTGGCCGTCCAGCTGGCGCAGGGTTCCGTCCTTCCGATGGACCACTCTTTCTTGGAGAGGGTCCGCTCCGACCACTTAGAGAACTCCCTGGTCTGGCAGCTCCAGCAGGTTGGTTTTTCTCTTACTTACACCTTCGTTTCATGGCGGCCTTTGCTTACTCATTCTGTCTTGCTGGCCTCCACGATGGCCGTCGAGACACCGCGCCGTGCAGAGCGGGTGTACGGTCTCGAGGCGGCCTTGGCACAGGAGCGCCTGAGGGCTGGGGCGACCGAGGTGGCAGCTAAAGTGGCCCGTTCGGAAGCTCGTCGTTTATGGCATCGGGTGGACGAGCTTACCTCCGAGATGAAGGACTTGAGAGAGGCCCTGGTGGCTACCGAGAGATCTGTTCAGGAGGCGGAGGAGACGTTTCGCCGGGAGAGGAACGAGCTCTGGGCCGAGCTGGGGGCCCTTTGGCAAGCACACCCCGCCCGACTCGTCGAGGAGGTGGAGAGGGGGTATGAGGTGGTCCTGGCACCGAGGATTGTTGCATCTCTCTGGTAGGCGTTCCAGACCTATGAAGACATCCTGGCCCCGAGGATAGTGGGGGCCTTTCGGGACAGGTTTCAGAGTTTCAAGGAGCAGGTCCGGCAGACGCTTCCTCGTCCTCCGACCGGCCCCGAGGAGCCCGTTCAATCGGGGCAGGGTGAGGCCCCGGGGGATGCTTCTTCTCGGGCCCCAGCATCGTAGGCGATGTCCCCCTATTTTTGTCCTCTCCCTTGTAAAGAACAATATTTTGAATTTTGAAATATAAATCCTTTTCTTTGATATCTTTAACTTTTTGTGTGCTGTCGTATTTTTGTCAAGTGTTCTCTGGACTGTGCTTCTGATGCTTCGTGCAGCGACTTCTTTAGGCCCATGTGTTACGACCTAAAGATCGTAGGAGTCCGACTCCCGCCCGGATCTGCTAACATACCCCATTAACTCACCTTTTCACAAAAGGGCCGCCGCCCCGAAAATCCGGGGCAATATGGAGACGGGCGCGCCTTGCAGCGTTCCCCGAACCAGCCGAGGTGAACAACCACAGCCGCTCGACCCACCGGGGGTAGCGCGCTTGGGGGACGCTTGGGTAGCTAAGCAGGGCCTATTGACAGGCACGGACGTATCCTTCCGTACCGGCGGACCATAGCACATGACCGATCGGGGGGCGCGGCCGGGCCGGACAACCCCCGATCGGAACGACCCGCCCGATTCCCACGAACCGCGGCGCCTAGAGTGACACAGCCCGACCTTTAGTTTGTCGCTAACGACAAACAACCTAGGATAAGGACACGACTGACACATACGTCACCCGACCGATTGACAAAGCGCCCCCTGGCAGCTGAGCCATCTGACAGTCAATGCTTTCGGCTCTGACGCCCCGACAAAAGCACCCCCTGGCTGTCGCGCCGCCTGACGAAAGCAGGTCAGGCAACCCAGTTCCTGACGTCCTTATCTGGAGTTTCCGCTGACGACCGAGCCAGCTCAGCACATCCAGTCAGCATGCCAGGTCAGCTCCGCCTAGTCATCATCCGTCAGGTATAAATACCCACTCTCCTCTTACGGAAGGGGGGTTGGAAAAATTCTCTCTCTTAATCTATAATTCACACACGAGAACAAGGGTCATCCATATCTTTGTTCTCCCACCCATAGCTCGCCACGTGCGGTCGACACACCGTTAGTCCGGTCGGCGTGTCGAGCCCTCCATTTTAAGCCCTATTACTGACTTATGCATCGGAGGGGCTAAGGGTAGAACCCCAACCCTGCCCTTCTGACGAGTTGTTCGTGCTGCAGGAGAGCTCGCCCCTTGACCAAAGTCGGCGTCAACCCCCTGCCGTCCAACCCTCCTCAGTTGCATCCGGCGAGATTCGACCCCGTGAGCACCACCGGCAACGGGTCCAACCTCTTCACCCCACTAATCACTTGTAAAACAGCCTACCTAAATCTTCTTCCCCATATAACCATCGTGCCCTTGATTCCCCATAATACAAATTCATTGTACGCGAGTTCCACCTCGTAACAATTGGCGCCGTCTGTGGGAACGAAGGGTCACACCCATGTTAGACTCCATGCCGATCTCGCGTAACCCTGACCACGGCAAAGATCCCGTGGGTCAGGAACCGCTCTCTCTACAAATCACCCCGGCGTCCGACCCCCTTCTGGGTATGGGCACCGAAACTGAACATACTTCAACCCACGCCGTCCTGAAAAGCTTCGAGGCCGTCACTCAGGCCAGGGGAGACTATCAGACGGCCGGAACGGAGCCTCCGCCCGGCCCCTCAGAGCCCCAGAACGTGAGGCGGAACCTCCACCTTCAGTTCGAGGAGGAGGGGGAGAACAGGGGGCTCGCGGAGGAGGTTGCGGCCCAGCAAAGGCTCCTGGAAGAGGAGATGGAAGTTGCGCGACGGTGGAGGCGCCTGGGGGAGGCAGCCGCCGCGCAAAGGCGTTTGGACGAAGCGGCAGAGACCGCCCGAAGGGCCTACCAGGACGAAGAGGCCGCTCGCCGCCAACTCCGCCTCATCGTCACGGAGCGCGAGAGGCTAAGGAGAGAAAACAGGAGCAACCGAGAAATCCTGGACGAGACGGCGACGGGTCGGCGGCTCGGGGACGGGCGGGACCCGTTGCTGAATAGGTCCCCACCCGGAGGAGGCAGCCCGCATCGCCTGCACCACCCCTCCGATACCCAGCACGGGGAAGCCGTTTGCCGACAACTACGCTTCCTCACCGCCGAGCGCGAAAGGCTCCTTCGGGAGAATCAAGAACGGATGGAGGCCCGAGGAGAGCTGGCCGGGAGGCGCTGGCGCTGGGAGAACCGTAGCCCGTAACCCGTCGAATCCTCGGCCCAAGGAAGGAGCCCCGCCAGAAGACCGTCGGGCTACTCCCCGGGGACGGAGGACCGTCGGCGGCCACGTCCCCACGGAGGATCGAGGCGGGCGAACCCTCAGCGCCCTCCCCGATGACAGCGGGCGAGTTATGGACCATCCACGTCGACGGCTCCGCAACAGGCTCCAGGACAGGAGCGGGTATCGTCATTCTGACTCCTGACGGATGTTCGTTGGAATACGCCCTACGCTTCAGCTTCCCGGCCACCAACAATGTCGCGGAGTATGAAGCCGCGGTTAACGGGTTAAAAATCGCTAGAGCGGTGGGGGTGACGAACGTGTTGCTCCTAAGTGACTCCCGTCTCGTCGTCCAACAAATCCTGGGGGGCTTCGAGGCCCGAGAGGAAACAATGAAGCGATACCTGAATCGCATCCAGATCGAACTCCGTAAGTTCAAGAAAGCGGACGTACAACACCTACCCTGCTCCAGCAACCTTCGGGCGGATGCCCTATCTAAGCTGGCTTCCTCTTCGGCGGCCGAAATCAGGAAGGCAATCTACGTGGAAAGCCTATTGACGCCAACCATTGACGAAGGAGAACTGATGTGCACGGACGCGAGGACGTCATGGATGACCCCCATTATGAAGTACCTAGAGACGGGTGAGCTACCCGAGGAGCGGATGCTGGCCAAACAGGTGGAAAGGCGGGCCCTGTCATTCGTGCTTCTCGACGGAGTGCTGTACCGCCGCCGCCGCGCCAATTTCGACGTCCTGCCCTACCTGAAATGCTTGGGCCCGGAGCAGGTTGAGCAAGTCCTCCGCGAGGTACACGAAGGCTTCTGCGGAAACCACCATGGCGGGCGCACCATCGCCCACAAAGTAATGCGCCAAGGATACTACTGGCCGACGATGATCCGGGACGCGGTACAGTACGTCAAGAAGTGCGAGGCATGCCAGAAGTTCTGCTGACGGACGACTGCACCCCCGGCCAACCTGATGCCCATCTTGAGCCCGATCCCCTTCGCCAAGTGGGGACTCGACATCCTGGGGCCGTTCCCAAAGGCCTCCGGGGGAAGGAAATATCTAGTCGTCGCCGTGGACTACTTCACAAAATGGGTCGAAGCAGAGCCGCTGGCGCGAATCGCGTGGACAGACATGAAGGGCTTCATCTGGCAATCCATCATATGCCGCTTTGGGATCCCCCGCTCCATTGTCACGGATAAGGGAAAGAAGTTCGATTGCGAAGGCTTCCGCGATTTCTGCTCGGGCTGGGGGATCAAACTCCAGTTCGCATCAGTCGCCCACCCATAATGCAACGGAATGGCGGAGGCCGCGAATAAATGCATCTTGAACCCAATGAAGAAGAAGGTGGACGTCACTCTGGGGGCTTGGGTTGACGAGCTGCCGGGAATCCTATGGTCTTATCGTACCACCCACAAGGCCTCGACCGGAGAAAGCCCCTTCGTGCTAGCATACGGATCGGAGGCGGTCGTTCCTGTGGAAATCGGCGAGGAGACACTCCGGCTAAAGCTCTTTGACGAAGAAATCAACGGAGAAGGACTCGGCCTCATTTTTGAGTTGATAGACGAGGTGCGAGACCGGGCCCTGACTAGCCTCGTCAAACACAGCCAGAGGATGGTGCGGTATTACGACTCCTGGGTGAAACCGCGGACTTTCAGGATCGGCGATTTGGTCCTCCGAGATGCCACCTTCCGCCCCGAGACTGCAAAGCGGGGAAAGCTGGCCGCTAAATGGGAAGGGCCCTACACGGTCATCGATATAGTCGGGCCGGCCACGTACATCCTGGCTACCCCCGAAGGGAACGAACTGGCCCACCCTTGGAACGCAAAACATCTGCTAAAATTCTACCAATAGTTGTGAATTTTTCCTTTTTTACGCGCAATATACACATCTACTCGTTTTACGCAACATTGTTGTTCCTACACAAGTTTTGCAGTTCATTAAAACTCCGAACCTCTGGGGCAGGGCCAACCCTAGCCACCCAAACCAGAGAAGGGCACGGGCCGGGCTACGCGCCCGCTCCCCCCCTCAAGACCTCTGGGGCAGGGCCAACCCTAGCCACCCAAACCAGAGAAGGGCACGGGCCGGGCCACGCGCCCGCTCCCCCCCTCAAGACCTCTGGGGCAGGGCCAACCCTAGCCACCCAAACCAGAGAAGGGCACGGGCCGGGCCACGCGCCCGCTCCCCCCCTCAAGACCTCTGGGGCAGGGCCAACCCTAGCCACCCAAACCAGAGAAGGGCACGGGCCGGGCCACGCGCCCGCTCCCCCCCTCAAGACCTCTGGGGCAGGGCCAACCCTAGCCACCCAAACCAGAGAAGGGCACGGGCCGGGCCACGCGCCCGCTCCCCCCCTCAAGACCTCTGGGGCAGGGCCAACCCTAGCCACCCAAACCAGAGAGGGGCACGGGCCGGGCAACGCGCCCGCTCCCCTCCTCAAGACCTCTGGGACAGGGCCAACCCTAGCCACCCAAACCAGAGAGGGGCACGGGCCGGGCCACGCGCCCGCTCCCCCCCTCAAGACCTCTGGGGCAGGGCCAACCCTAGCCACCCAAACCAGAGACGGGCACGGGCCGGGCCACGCGCCCGCTCCCCCCCTCAAGACCTCTGGGGCAGGGCCAACCCTAGCCACCCAAACCAGAGAAGGGCACGGGCCGGGCTACGCGCCCGCTCCCCCCCTCAAGACCTCTGGGGCAGGGCCAACCCTAGCCACCCAAACCAGAGAAGGGCACGGGCCGGGCTACGCGCCCGCTCCCCCCCTCAAGACCTCTGGGGCAGGGCCGACCCTAGCCACCCAAACCAGAGAAGGGCACGGGCCGGGCCACGCGCCCGCTCCCCCCCCTCAAGACCTCTGGGGCAGGGCCAACCCTAGCCACCCAAACCAGAGAAGGGCACGGGCCGGGCCACGCGCCCGCTCCCCCCCTCAAGACCTCTGGGGCAGGGCCGACCCTAGCCACCCAAACCAGAGAAGGGCACGGGCCGGGCCACGCGCCCGCTCCCCCCCTCAAGACCTCTGGGGCAGGGCCAACCCTAGCCACCCAAACCAGAGAAGGGCACGGGCCGAGCCACGCGCCCGCTCCCCCCTCAAGACCTTTGGGGCAGGGCCAACCCTAGACACCCAAACCAGAGAAGGGCACGGGCCAGGCCACACGCCCGCTCCCCCCCTCAAGACCTCTGGGGCAGGGCCAACCCTAGCCACACAAACCAGAGAAGGGCACGGGCCGGGCCACGCGCCCGCTCCCCCCCTCAAGACCTTTGGGGCAGGGCCAACCCTAGCCACCCAAACCAGAGAAGGGCACGGGCCGGGCCACGCGCCCGCTCCCCCCTCAAGACCTCTGGGGCAGGGCCAACCCTAGCCACCCAAACCAGAGAAGGGCACGGGCCGGGCTACGCGCCCGCTCCCCCCCTCAAGACCTCTGGGGCAGGGCCAACCCTAGCCACCCAAACCAGAGAAGGGCACGGGCCGGGCTACGCGCCCGCTCCCCCCCTCAAGACCTCTGGGGCAGGGCCAACCCTAGCCACCCAAACCAAAGAGGGGCACGGGCCGGGCTACGCGCCCGCTCCCCCCCTCAAGACCTCTGGGGCAGGGCCAACCCTAGCCACCCAAACCAGAGAGGGGCACGGGCCGGGCTACGCGCCCGCTCCCCCCCTCAAGACCTCTGGGGCAGGGCCGACCCTAGCCACCCAAACCAGAGACGGGCACGGGCTGGGCCACGCGCCCGCTCCCCCGCCTCAAGACCTCTGGGGCAGGGCCGACCCTAGCCACCCAAACCAGAGAAGGGCACGGGCCGGGCTACGCGCCCGCTCCCCCCCTCAAGACCTATGGGGCAGGGCCGACCCTAGCCACCCAAACCAGAGAAGGGCACGGGCCGGGCTACGCGCCCGCTCCCCCCCTCAAGACCTCTGGGGCAGGGCCAACCCTAGCCACCCAAACCAGAGAAGGGCACGGGCCGGGCTACGCGCCCGCTCCCCCTCTCAAGACCTCTGAGACAGGGCCAACCCTAGCCACCCAAACCGGAGGGGGCTACGCACCCATGGCCCTCGAAAAATCAAAAGAAAACAGGGGCACACAAACCGGGACGAAATGACGTTAGTTCCCGAGTAGGCGGCCCCGATGTGACTCGACGAAACGAAAGGACGCTCGAGAAACACGCCACCATTAATGATGCGCTCCAAAAGAGGACCCGTAAGAGCCACCTGGCAAAGGCGGTTTCCCACGGGCATGAATTCAAGGAGCCCATTAATAATGCCAACTCAGCGTAATAAATAAAGGAGAAACCGTCAGCGAGATCTCCCTATAAAGACGCCACTCCCCCTTCTGAAAGTTGGAGAACCGGCAGACATGAAAAACCGCCACTTGATCCCCCACCCACCGGGAAACGGGCCGAGATACACCGTCCTAACAAAAGAGAGGTCACCGGCCATCAATGGTTCCCGCCGCCCAAGGCGGCGGTTCCTACATCTCCAGCGCCTCTAACAGGATATTCCCCTTACAAACGGATCGCTAAAAGGGTATTCCCCTTACACAAGGGAAATCCGCCTTTCACGCCTCCGTCCGCCCTAAACGACGATGGGTCGGAGAAAGAATGGCATCCGTTCAACGCCGGCTGGGCAGGCGAGAGCCCCCAGCACTTGCCGGCCAGTACCTCCTCGCAGTCGACCTCCGGGCGAGGACGTCGGAAAGGCCGCATCCCTAACGAGCCCAAAAGGCGAGTCATGGCGTGTCAGCCCGCCCATACACAACCGGGCTCTGAACCCCACCCTCAAACCGAAGCAGCGAGGCGTGGGGCGGCGAGGGGCAGCCCAATGCTCAAGAACCTCCCCAGGGCGCACGCCCCAGAAAGACGGCTTCCCCGGTGATCCCCCTTCTCGGTGCCTCTACCAGACCGAGGAAACCTTACCCCGTCCGGAGAAGGAGATGACAAAGCAATGGAGGGAAGGCGACCCGATCGGCAAAATCCCCAACGCCCCCTCTCGGGCCAAGGAGACCTTGCAACACTTCAGCACAGAAGGCGGCCAATCACCTCCGCGCCAAGATCGACTCAAGTTAAAAAGGGCCCGACCGACCCGCAGTGACCCCTAGATCCGGAGGTCATTAAACCACGGGCGAGGACAGCTCTACAGCCCCTCATCGAGCCGGATCTGACCCCACAACGGGCGACAAACTAAGAACTCCTGTACAAGCTGTAGATCAGCTCTTACAAATTTAAATGAAAACGTTCTTTATACGCTCAGATTTTTCGGAGAATAGCATAGCGGGTAGCTATCCCCCGGCCAAGTGCCGAGCGAACAACGCGCTACCCCGCCTAACTGTCGTAGGACTTCTAGGAAGTCTACGTCCGCAGCTCGAACCCCACGATACTACGATTCGAAACCATCCCCCCCCGCTCCCTGAAAGTCACCGACACAGGGAAAGAGGTACACTGGGGCCCGCCTTACGTAACAGGTTCGGCCCGAGATCAAATCACGATAGGACAGCGTGTCTCACCCCGAACCCTGGCGCCGACTCCCCGCCCCACCCAAAGGCAACACAAGCCGACAACATCCCCTTCCCCCAGACCTCGCGATCTCGGACACGGGAATGTTGGGGGGCATAATTAGGAATTGTGTAACTCCCGCAAGAAGCCAAGACACGTGACCCGGAACGGACCGGTCACAAGGCAGAGGCCGTGAAATAGGCGCCCAGTCCAGATAGGGCAGCAGCCCTGTCTCGTCAAAGCAGCGCCACGATGTGACTCAACATAACGAAAGGACGCTTGGACTACACGCCATCGGCAGCAACACGCCCCCCCGAGAGGCCAGAGTGCCGGATACCGCCAGGGAAAAGCGATTCCCAAAGCGCGGGATTCCGCGGAGCCCATTGACGGCACTAATCCCCCGCATTACCCAAGAAAAACCCTTCCACAGAATCTCGCTATAAATACCCCCCCTCCAGTGGTCAGGGTGAAGGAGGAAGAGAGACGCAGGGGATTCCCCTCCCCTCACTCCGGGCATAAAACGGCCCTAAACGCCCCACCAAGCTACGAAAAAAGCCGACAGCCACCGACGGACCTCACTTCCCCCGACGATGGCCGCCATAGCCCCGCCACCTCCGACAGGATATTCCCCTTACACGTGGAAGGCCCCGCCCGCCAGCTTTCCTCCTGCCCGTTATTGGATCAAAAGGCAGGTCCAGAAAGTCGGGCCGCGTGCCACAACACCCCCATTAACGCCCAGCCGACAGCGACCCCCACGGGGTGTCAGGGGGGAAACCCCCAGCGGCTCTCCCGGCAGCGCCGTCACCCTCTACGATCCCCACAGGGTGTCGGGGGGGAACCCCCCAACGGCTCTTCCAGCGGCGCCACCACCGCCACCTCGTCCTCAGCCTCCCCGGGGTTCCCCCTCGGTGCGCGGGGTCCCCGGCGAGGCCGAACGACCCTCCAGCATGACGACAGCGAGGCAGAACGCGAGGAAGCGATGAAAGGGAAAGGAAGAGGGTCCCCTCCTACGACCGAGGGTCGCCCCCCTCGAAGGCTAAACCATCACAGGGCGACACCCCTGATTAAAAAAAAATCGATTCTCGGCGCGCCGGCCCGCCCCCGGACAAGGAGGCGGTAGGAATTCGGCGATCGACATAAGGGAAGACCGCCCCGACGCGGGGATCTGCTCCTCCCAATGGAGCGAACAAAAAATGTGGATAACCCTCCATCCCAACCACCGGTTGACCCACATCTTCTAATAGTATTGTAAATATCACCTAGATCTCCGATAAAGATTGGTGTATAATACTCCCCCTTTTGGACAACGTCCCGCTTGGCTTAAACTCAGGAAGAGACCTCGTGATCCCGCTATAGCGGGACACACCCCGCGGGACCAGCATCACCCCCCTGAGCTGGGATCCAAGTCCGGGTTGCGATTAAAAGGTAGTATCACGGTAGTGTTACGCCATCCGAGCCGAACCGGGCTTCCGCCTCGCACTCGAATGCCGGGGGCAATTGTTACAACCTAAAGATCGTAGGAGTCCGACTCCCGCCCGGATCCGCTAACATACCCCATTAACTCACCTTTTCACAAAAGGGCCGCCGCCCCGAAAATCCGGGGCAATATGGAGACGGGCGCGCCTTGCAGCGTTCCCCGAACCGGCCGAGGCGAACAACCACAGCCGCTCGACCCACCGGGGGTAGCGCGCTTGGGGGACGCTTGGGTAGCTAAGCTGGGCCTATTGACAGGCACGGACGTATCCTTCCGTACCGGCGGACCATAGCCCATGACCGATCGGGGGGCGCGGCCGGGCCGGACAACCCCCGATCGGAACGACCCGCCCGATTCCCACGAACCGCGGCGCCTAGAGTGACACAGCCCGACCTTTAGTTCGTCGCTAACGACAAACAACCTAGGATAAGGACACGACTGACACATACGTCACCCGAACGACTGACAAAGCGCCCCCTGGCAGCTGAGCCATCTGACAGTCAATGCTTTCGGCTCTGACGCCCCGACAAAAGCACCCCCTGGCCGTCGCGCCGCCTGACAAAAGCAGGTCAGGCAACCCAGTTCCCGACGTCCTTATCTGGAGTTTCCGCTGACGACCGAGCCAGCTCAGCACATCCAGTCAGCATGCCAGGTCAGCTCCGCCTAGTCATCATCCGTCAGGTATAAATACCCCCTCTCCTCTTACGGAAGGGGGGTTGGAAAAATTCTCTCTCTTAATCTATAATTCACACACGAGAACAAGGGTCATCCATATCTTTGTTCTCCCACCCATAGCTTGCCACGTGCGGTCGACACACCGTTAGTCCGGCCGGCGTGTCGAGCCCCCCATTTTAAGCCCTATTACTGACTTAGGCATCGGAGGGGCTAAGGGTTGAACCCCAACCCTGCCCTTCTGACGAGTTGTTCGTGCTGCAGGAGAGCTCGCCCCTTGACCAAAGTCGGCGTCAACCCCCTGCCGTCCAACCCTCCTCAGTTGCATCCGGCGAGATTCGACCCCGTGAGCACCACCGGCAACGGGTCCAACCTCTTCACCCCACTAATCACTTGTAAAACAGCCTACCTAAACCTTCTTCCCCATATAACCATCGTGCCCTTGGTTCCCCATAATACAAATTCATTGTACGCGAGTTCCACCTCGTAACAATGTGTCGGAGCCCTTTCTTCAGGGCCGTCTTCACGACCTAGGAATGGCAATATTGCGGGGCGGGGCGGGTCCTTTCTTACCAAAACCGGGTCGGGCCGGTCGGGTCAGGTCATTAGTGCCATCCATATGAATCTCAAATAAAAATTTTATTTGGGAATTGGAAGAATTTTGATTTATTTGGTAATTTGGAATTTGGAATTGGCCCAATTAGGAGAACCGTGGAATATAGTATGAGTTATGGGTTACTCGCTGACTGCATGGTCCGCATCAAAATAGTAAGGTTTTTATAAAACCTCTATAGTTTACCAGGGCGGGCCGGGGCGCATACAAACCCCAAGCTTGCCCCGACCCGGCTGCGGGCCGGGTCAAAACCGGGTCGGGCCAGATCGGGCCGGGCGGGTCAGGCCATTACTGCCATCCCTATCACGACCATCTCAGGGCAGCTCTCCACATTCAGCCTCTCGGAGTTGAAAGTTGCTGATGGAGAGGTTGGAGAGGCTGTGGTACCAGCTCCTGCCGGACTTTCGTAGAGTGGAGTAGAAGCCTCAATAGAGCAGGGCATCGTCGCCCCCCTCGAATGCCATGACCCATTCGTAGTCCATCACGTGATCTTCCGGGTCCCCCGTGCCGTCATATTTCTCTAAGGTCGGCACCTTGAACCTGGATGGTACCCGGGCATCGGTAATGCTCCTCGCTAACGGGCAACAGTCGTCCCTGGGCCCCCCCAGAGCCCGCCAGTGTTCCTGCGCGAGGGCCAGGCTGCCCTGGAGGGTTGTCGGGGGTTCAGGGACAATCCGCTCGATGCCCATCCCGACTGGGGATAGGCATTGGTCGCCGAGCGCTTCTCCTCTTGCGGCGATCATCCCGGCCCCTAGGCCTCCTCTGGCGGGGGCTCCCACTCCGACTCCGCCGATCCTTAACGGTCCGACGGTTGGGCGACCATTGGTGCGCTGAGCGTGGTCGTCGGGACGAGGCCATGGTTGGCTCGTCCCTGGTCCACTCGGGTCTTCCGTCCGCCTCGACCTGGAATGAGGTGGGGGTGAGGGACCGCACCGGGATGAAGTTTGGCATAGTAAACCGTCGCTCTGGGTTGGCGTCCTCACCGCCGTGGACGGTGACCACAGCCGAGCACAGCGAATGGCGGAGCTCCTGTCGGTCGGGGATGGCTGCTGAGCCCCCTTTCAGGAGGCGTGGGTTGCCCGCGAGCTGTTGAATCGTCGCGGCCAGTGTCCGGAAGTGGGCGTTCGTCTCTTGGGCGAAGAGACGGAGCTGTTCCTAAGTCACCGAGCGCGAGTCGCTGGTGCCTTCAGTGGTGTGGCTGTGCCCGTTTTCGGGCGGGACGTAGTCGCCCTCCTCGTGGATGAGGGGCATGCGTCCTGTTCCATTGCAAGCTGGTTCCATTTCAGCGATGCGGTTGTTTGACAAGGGTGCTTGTTCATTTCCCACAGATGGCGCCAGATGTTTCGGGGTGTTTTATCATCACGGAATGGTTGACTATTGGTCTGGAGGTCAAGGCGCTCGTGAGGATCACGTGAAGCCTCCAGGAGCGGAATCCGGCTCGTTCGGCCTCGGCGAAGAGCGTGCAGGTCCGCGCGTCAGCGTGCCGAAGGGTATCCTCAGCAGTACGACTGCCTCCTTTGGGGTGTTGCGAACGGACTCGAAGGCGGGCGGGTTCGGCAGCGGTCTAGCTGGGCGCCGAAGGGTAGCCTCGGCGCGGCTGGATCTGCTCGACCTGAATAGACGAAGAAGCTCGTCAGGGGGGTCGGACCCTGGTTCCGACCAAGTCCCCTCAACGGATCTGAAGGATGCTCGGTGGGATCGGTATGGCTCACTGGGAGGCCGATATGCAGTGTCCTCCGGCCGAGCTGTGGAGGAAAAATATAAGGTGGAAGACAAGGTCGTGTGAGAGGAATACCTCAGTGTTTTGGGTATCCAGGAAGTGATCCCTTTGTACGTTGTACCTCGAATCTCTTTATAGGAGTCGTCCACGACCACGCCTCGTCAACGTCCCCACTTCCGCCTCGACGATCTGTCACTTTGATGGCGGCTTCATGGGTCATGAGGTGGGACGTAATGGGGCCCCTTAATGGTGATTAAGGGGGCGCGCTTTAAGGGGAGTGGTTAGCTCTTGCTAACGTAGGCCGGTGGCGGCGCCCGCGTCGGTCCGAGGCAGGCCCGACCCCAAGTCTTCGTGGAGACCTCGCCGCTTGGCTCGCTCTTCTTCAGGACTGCTGACATGCGACGTGAGCTTAGACCGTACGATCTTGCCTATTCTAAAAGGGCCGTATTACCTGCCTTCCGATGGATTAAAAAAATGAGTAATAAGCGCATGAACTAACACGTGAGGACATTTCCGTAATAAGACCCAAACATTTTGGTCAACAGCGTACGAACAGAAACTAGGGTTTTCTACATTCTTAAGCCCTCGTCTTTCATTCGTTCATAAAAGAGCGGCGATTTGCGGGCGCGCGGAGATTGTAGCGGCCACGGGAGCTTCAGAAGTCTTCGTAATCCATGGGAGTTTTTAGGGTTAGAAAATCTGAACCATTTCATTGTTTTCGCTTCATTCTCTTCTTTATTATCGTTTTAGTTAGAAAATTATCGTGATCTGAGTGATTTTAGCTCATTGTTGTAATTATTTGGAATATCACCTAATCTCAAACTGTCTTGTCCCATTGTAATTCTTTTCGTTTTTTGCACTCGTTTGATTCTGATCTAAATGCGTACTTCTGAAAAGGGGTTCTCTTTTTATTGAGATTGGATAGAATTTTTGGGATTGTTATTACTTGCTATGTTGGATCCACAGTCACTAACTTCAACTTTTATCCTCCATTGAGAAATATAGTTAATTTTTTATTTGTAAAATGGGATTCTTTTTTAATGAAGACCATCCCAATACACAATTCTTTGTTAACCATTATGAATAGTTTTACTGCAAATTTAATTTCTTAGGGCTTTGTTTGATCTCTTAGTTGGTTCATGTGGGAATTATATATATATATATATATATATATATATATATATATATATATATATATATATATATATATATATATATATATATATATATATATATATATATATATATATATATATATATATAGGTCAATCTTCGGGTGCGAAAAATCCCGTGCGAAAGCCGTGCGAAAACTTTTTTTTTATTTTTTTGAAATTTTTTTTTTCAAAAATTCTTTTTTTGATGTTTAATCCATACAATTATATACCCCAGGGAAAATAATGGGTGAACCCGTTGGGCATTAGAGCACCCATCCACCCGTTACAAATTTAACGGTCTCAAAACGTGCGAATTTGATGAAATGGCTTGATCGAAGGCCAAATGACATTATTTCTCAACCATTATTTTTTGAGGGGGGTATAACAACATATAATGAGGGTGGAAAAAAGAATTTCTGAAAAAAAAAATTTCAAAAAAAAGATAAAAACATTTTCGCACGGTGCGAAATGTTCTCATTTGAAAATTTTCCTATATATATATATATATATATATATATATATATATATATATATATATATATATATATATATATATATATAAAATCGTCAGATGCATGCTTTCATCAGTATCATCATGTTCAATTTATTATTGGTTAATGATAATTGTTAATCCGGATTGTGAGCAGTTTCATCAGTACCAAGTGGTGGGTAGAGCCCTGCCGACTCCATCTGATGAGCATCCGAAGATTTTCAGGATGAAGCTTTGGGCAACAAATGAAGTCAGAGCTAAATCCAAGTTCTGGTATGCTTGAAATTTTGATTTGAATTTGTTGTTCGCTTTATAATATTGTTGAATAATGTTGTTAATTGTGGTATGACTGGAATATGCCAGGTATTTTTTGAGGAAGCTGAAGAAGGTGAAGAAGAGTAATGGTCAAGTCCTTGCCATCAACGAGGTCACTTCTCATTTCCCTTTGTTTTCTCCATAAATTTATCAACTGTTGCTCAGTGACAATCATCACTTCTGACTGCCTGTTTAAGTGGTACTCTTAAGTGGATGCTCAAAGTTTGCTGATATGCATATTTTTCATTGGAACTCTTTTAGTATCAAAATCACCTTCAAATCTCCTACAAATCATTTTTAAACAGGAAAGCAAGCCAATTTATTACAAAGTGGTAATAACTGCTGTAGATTGTGCATTAGATTTTTTGGTTTGTTTATGTAGGCTTGTTTAATGCTTGGTCTGTGACTGTGTTGGATGATCTGTTTGCTCAATCTTAGTGTGGTACACATCTTGTGTGTGCACGTGCATGCTAACAAGGGCTTTTATTGGACACATAGATTTATCATATTACTAGTCATTATCTGTGACCATATGTTATTGGGCGTTCAAAATATTCCCCCAAAAAATTTCAACCCATTCAAAATATCATCCTTAAAAAAATTGCAGCATTATTCAAAATGTCCTACC
The DNA here is from genome assembly GCA_030789695.1 of Scilla litardierei. Lineage (NCBI taxonomy): Eukaryota > Viridiplantae > Streptophyta > Magnoliopsida > Asparagales > Asparagaceae > Scilla > Scilla litardierei. The sequence goes on from CM061132.1 coordinate 9,703,737, forward strand.
CCTAAAATTCAACTCTATTCAAAATCATCCCAAAAAAATTTATAGACCTTCAAAATATCCCGCCAACAAATTTTTTTAACCAAATTCAAACTAAAATTTTGTTCTCCACTGAGAATTTAGTTACCCTCAAAAATTGGAGTTCCCCTTAAAATTTAGTTCACTCCAAATTTAGTTCCTCCTAAAATTTTAAATTAAAATTTAGTCTTCCCCAAAACATTTTAGTTTCCCCCAAAAGTTAGCTTCACTCAGATTTAGTTCTTCCAAAATTTAAAATTTTAGTCCCCCTCAAAATTTAGTTTCCTTTAGATTTAGTACATCTCAATATTTAAAGGTTTAGTTTCCCAAAATTTAGTTCTCATCAGATATAGTTTTCCCTAAAATTTTAGGGTCCTCTAAAATTTTCACAAATTCTTATCCTAACCATTGATTCCTTACTATTAAATATTGACCATCTTTTACCCAGCTCTTTGTCGTAGTCAGCAAACCCATCCAAAAACATCTCTCATTGATATAATAGATATTGTTCTTTGATTTTTTACTACTACATGGAGCAATAGTCCGACGAGACGATTCTTAGTTAAAATAAAAAGGTTGCGTGAAAATGTCTTTGCTTATTGTTTTTTCTTGTCCGATCAGGTTGCTTTGCATATATTATGAGTTGTTTACATGTGATTTCGATTTAGGTTGGGTAACTGGAAATGTTAGGTATATGTATTCTCAACCATCATTGACTGTTTTGGTTGATTTTGGTATCAGACCGTGATTTTTCTAGGATGGACTATTGTGGTTGTAATGCGTTCACGGCAATTGCTTTATTTTTAGGAAATTCATTTTTTAAAAGCTTATAGCATTGAGTCCACTACAAGCTTATGAAATGAATTCTTGATCTCTACTTTCCTTATCATTCCTTGCACCTTTATGTAAAACATGGATTTAAGTTGCGATTAAATGGGTAGCTGCTAGTCTATTAGCTGGTATGTCGCGGTAATCCTCTTATACATTTAAAATACCAGGCCATGTTTACAAGTCGGTTACTGGTTGATTGATGAAAAAGGTTAGCAATTATTTTCAACATTTAAATGCATGCGACTTAGTCTTTTGTCATTAACCTAGAGTTTACTTATAATTCTATTGTTTGTTGCTTTTGGCAGCGTCTTCCGATAGAATATATTGATTCATATAGTGAAATTTTCTCTAATACGGTAAAAGATTGAAATTTTTGATCTTAGTGTAAGAGTGTTGTCTTTGCCTTAAAATACAGACGTTGAACTCGTGCGGTCTGCTAATGAGATGATGTTTTGTAGTTGTGTAAATCGTTCTCTACTAATGATCATTTAGTGCCCAAACATCGAGGGAGATCATGTGCAGGTGAGAAGAATGTAGATTCAAGAATTTGAAGAAAGAGGAATGGGTGAGAGTATGGGCATGTTTGGATATATCCTAAATGGCACCTATCATATGTTCCATTTTTCATATAGATCCAATCTAAAGGTCTGGCCTGTTTGGATGTCATTTTTTTGACTAAAATTACAATGATTATAATCTAAAAAGTAACCCAATGCTTTGGTTTATAAAATAAGTTAAGACACCCTTTTTCTAAGCCATGGTATTTCTCTACAAAGCTACTGTTTTGGCAAAAATTTAATGAGTTTTGATGGGGCTAGTTTGGCATTTAAACAAAACATTTGTGATTTTAATCTAAAGGATTTTTACACCTGTCGATGTCATGTGTGCTCCAATGGATTTTCATCTCAAATGAAGTTCAAAAGATTTTTATCACACCTATCTAAACAAACCTTCATGTTTTTTCTTTCATAAATTTTGGCCTTTTTCTTTCACATGACTACATGATACATGCATCTATTATATAAAACACAACTGTTTTTGAATCATAGGGCTGACTAGGACAAGCTGAATAGGACAAAAGGGTTGATAGAAGAACGGCTGAGATTTAACCTTGAGTAATATATGGTTGAGATGAGATTTTGTGTAAAATTTTTGGAGGGAAAAACATTTGTAGGGAAATGAAAGTTTCTAGAGAAATGAAACTTTTTGGAGAATGAAAATTTCTGGGGAATAGCAGAGTGTACGCAATTAATGCATTTGGGGAAAAAACTTTAAATTGCACTTAATGTTGCAGATTGAATGATCTCTCCCTCAACGCAGGCCCACTGTCTCTTCGACGCATGGGGAAACAAGATGAGAATAATTTCCCGTGCCGAAGGCTATTTTTTTACGCTAATTTGTTGTTCCGCCTCGAAAGCGCCTGCGGCGAATTTGTTGTTCCGCGCCGAAGTCGCCCGCGTCGAATTTGTTGTTCCGCACCAAAGGCGTCCGTGTCGCTAAATATTTTTACGCTAATTTGTTGTTCCGTGCAATTTTGGCTGTGGAAATAATTTTTTGGGGAACAAAGATTTCGCGGGGGAAAATCTTAAATGAACCGTGCCTGCGAGCACGGGTTATGACTAGTACATATATAAATAGGGTAAACTGTTTTTAAGTTCACTTAGCTGGTGAGGCAAGATAATGAGATGTAAGAGGAGACGGAAGAACTGAGAGGGGAAGATGGGGGCAACTGATTTTGAGTATTTTTTAAACAAGATTGTTTTTTTTGAAAATTAACTCCATGTGCTCTCTTGCTTAGCGGTTGGATCAAGGGCAGAGATTTTGCCACAGAGACGACTCCTTAGATGTTGGAAGCAATTTATCCATATATATCTACATATGTATAAAGTGTAGATACTAGTATAAATCTCATAATGAAAACCACACTAATTTCACCAACTTCACTGAATACATATAATATAACTGACCATTAAGAGCACTCACCCCCACATGGGCAATTGATCAATTGGAGGACATTAGTTGTTGAATTGAGTCAAAATTAGCCAAGTAATTATATAAACACCACCAGGAAGAATTTTCTCCTATACATATGTCAAAATGTTTACTCTCCGCTATACATTTGAAGGATCGGTACTACTCATTTTGATATTCATATTCTAAAACCGCAATACGCCAAAGATCAAATGAATCAAAGGTGTTTTGCTGATTGATCTATTCATTGCAAATTTAACGGTTTTGCAATAATAGAACTTTTTGCAACGACTAAATCAACAAGCAAAATACATTGGGTTCGTTAAATCTTTTTGATATATTTGGTTTTAGATAATGAAGATTAAAATGAATATTGCTGATCATATAAAAGAATAGCGGAAAGCGGACTTTTTGATATATTAGGTTTTAGATAATGAAGATTAAAATGAATATTTTCTAACGATTCCATATGAGGGAATTTCTTCTTGGGTAGTTGATGCCCATACATATATATACACATACATGTGTGTAAGTATAAACTTTTTAAGAATTCCAACTTGATATGTATTTTATTTGTAATTTTGTATTTCCAATAATAAATTTATGTAAATTTCAAAATAAGATGTTGTTTATGTATTTTATTAATGTGTTAATTTTAGTCTAGTTCAACAACCAAATGCCTTTTGAATTAGTCAACTATGCATATGGAGTTAGTGTTCCTAATGGTTGGTTATGGATTGATCTTCAGAACTGAAGTAGGCACTTCGATGTCTTTTCTAATTTGCGGTACTACACTTTTAGTTAATTCAGCACCTACGCAATTTTATGTGGTTGGTATTTTACTGGAGAAAATCTTTCTTAGTTGCGGTATCAATTAGTATCCAAAGGAAGACTCTGTTTTCTCAGATGCATTAACTTTCAAGATTGGTGGGCTTGTGCACATGTCTGTGTTGCAACTGTATTCTACTCTGAAGTTGTTAGTTATATCGAGTTATAAATCTATATTTCTTCTAATATTGAGCTTAGCGCGTCGTGAGTGCTATCCCCACCCCCCCCCCCAAAAAAAAAAATAAAATAAAAATAAAATAAATAAATAAATAAATAAAAAATCCCACCAAACATAAATTGAAAATATGCCTTGTGGTTTTCCCTGCTGGGCCTTCATATGGGAATGCTGTACTTTTTAGCTTTATATTCTTTCCAAGGGTATTATTGGATTTGAGTTTGGCCCCTCTTTTCCTCAACTGGCGGTCCTTTTAATGTGGTATTACCGTTTTTACTATCTTCTGACAGTTCATTCTTAGTATTGTTTTGGTTGTGCTGGGTACAGTCTGTTGAATGAATACTTTTAGTCTATGTATTTTATGTATTTTATTAATGTGTTCAACAACCAAATACTTTTTGAATTAGTCAACTATGCATATGGAGTTAGTGTTCCTAATGGTTGGTTATGGATTGATCTTCCGAACTGAAGTAGGTACTTCGATGTCTTTTCTAATTTGCGGTACTACACTTTTAGTTAATTTAATTCATCACCTACACAATTTTATGTGGCTGGTATTTTACTGGAGAAAATCTTTCTTAGTTGCGGTATCAATTAGCATCCAAAGGAGACTCTGTTTTCTCAGATGCATTAACTTTCAAGATTGGTGAGCTTGTGCACGTATCTGTGTTGCAACTGTATTCTACTCTGAAGTTGTTAGTTATATCGAGTTATAAATCTATATTTCTTCTAATATTGAGCTTAGCGTGTCACGAGGGCTATTTTTTCCCCATAAATTGAAAATATGCCTTGTGGTTTTCCTTGCTGGGCCTTCATATGGGAATGCTGTACTTTTTAGCTTATATTCTTTCCAAGGGTATTATTGGATTTGAGTTTGGCCCTTCTTTTCCTCAACTGGCGGTCCTTTTAATGTGGTTTTACCGTTTTTACTATCTTCTGACAGTTCATTTTTAGTATTGTTTTGGTTGTGCTGGGTACAGTATGTTGAACGAATAATACGTATCTTAGAGACCCTTGTTTCTTTTACCTTTTATGCAAGAGAATTAGCTATCTACAATTATAAGCTCAAATTGTCTTGTTGTAATTGGAAGTTATTGTATATTTACATCAATATGCAGCGAAAAAAATAGGTGGGCACTTCTGCTTTGTTTCTTTGACTTACATGAAGATATTTAAAAATCTCATGAGTTAGTTGCAATTCTAGATAGATATATTGTCATAACATATTTTGACAAAAAATTTAGATTATCATTTTAAATATACGACTCATGTTGACTTGAACAGTAATATTAATTGTCAGTTTTTTTATTCTTCTGTTTTTATTGTAGTGGAATATTTTGACTATTTTCCTGTCATAATATTGTGTCAACTGTTACATACTGTTTTGGAACTAGATATATGGACTATAAAGAATGCAATTTCTATTCTTGTTTATTTATTCTATTACAGCCATAATTAATTTCAGTTATTCTTAATTATGCTGATTTTATTTTGCACTTGTTTGAATGATGTTTTTACATGCATCTCCTTTTGAATGTGACAATCATATCACTTTCAATTTTTTCTTTATATTTTTTATCGTGGTTTGATATAAATTTTTGTTATTCTCTCTCTCTCTCTCTCCATTTCTTGTAAGATTTTGTGGCATGTTTTAATTACTATTTAGGAACTACATGCAAAAAAAGTTGTTGCTAAATTTATTTGGGATTATATGCTCTTTTTGATCATGTTTTCTGCAATGAACATGATGCAGATGGCTAAGAATTGTGTGCTTGAAGTTCCTTTAAAACATGGGATGTGCGTCTGAGAACAAGCCTTATGCATTACCCACATCATTGTGCCCAAATACTTAGAAAAGTTTCGGTGTTACAAATGACTTGACTCTGTACTGTTGGATGTTTATGATTTTAATTAGATTTAAAGTTTAATATACAAGTTAGAAAATAGGAATATCGTGCATTCTTTATGATAATGATTTTGAAAACATTCGAGGGCAGAATCTAGATTTTGGTAGGAATTGTAATCTCATAAAGATTTTGCGTGACTTCAATCTAGAAATAAGGATCCCGCCTTTAATGTTTCTGATTTGTAAAACAATCAGCTATTAATGTTGTATTTATGTACCAGTTTTAGGCACATGTCATGTGTGTGAATAATAAACTAGCTATCATATTTTATCTTTTAAAATTTTATTTGATTGAGATTCTTGCATATTTGGCTTGTATCATGACAAACTGAATTAATTGAAATTATCTTTTGACAAGTTTTTTTTCCCAAGCCAAATGAAATCCTAATTCAACTTGAATTCATATTTTCTAGTTACACATGTTTCTCTTTCAAGCTTGATGCTATTCTAATCTGATACAAATTTTATGTTATATTTTTTTTAAATGTTGCACGTTGAAGTGTTATAAAAGTATAATTATATGAACTTCCAAATATTTATTTACTGGTAAATCACTAAATAACCACAATGGAGCGAATATATATATGATTGGGAGTGCATTTATCGGCGTATGGTTTGATTGGTAAAATGCTGTAAATGTTTTAGATAGGCTAATGATCGGTACCAGTTTATCCGATTAAATTCAAATTTAACCCAAGCAGCAGCAGCAACAACAACAAACAAACACGAATAAAATAAAAAATAAAAATGTCATGGATTTGTTTGGGGAGTTCAATAAATTGACATGGAAATCTTTTCAAGTGCAGATTTTCGAGAAAAACCCAACCAAGATCAAGAACTACGGCATTTGGCTGCGCTACCAGAGCAGGACAGGATACCACAACATGTACAAGGAGTACAGGGACACCACACTGAACGGTGCGGTCGAGCAGATGTATACCGAGATGGCGTCTCGGCACAGAGTGAGGTTCCCTTGCATACAGATCATCAAGACCGCCACCATCCCCGCCAAGCTCTGCAAGAGGGAGAGCACGAAGCAGTTCCACGACTCCAAGATCAAATTCCCCCTCGTTTTCAAGAAAGTGCGGCCCCCTACCCGCAAGCTAAAGACCACATTCAAGGCCTCCCGTCCCAACCTCTTCATGTAAAGGCAATGCTCGTTTTGGTTTCAGTCTTGTGGGTTAATGGATTATCTTAGTTTTTAACATGATGGCCTATATTATGTTGAAAGATACTGTTTCTGTTTCTGAGGAGATTTTTGTGATGCTTTTGAAATTTATCTTTGTAGAACCCGTTTGATTTAATCCATTTGTGTTGGTATGGTTAAAGATGCCGTTCTAGAGCTCCGGTGCTCATCCTAGTGGTTGAATCACTCGGCTGTCTCGGTGGAGACCCGGGTTCGAATCCTACTACCACTTATCCCCTTTTATTTTTTTCTTTATTTTCCAGTTTCTAGGGCTCTGATGGATATTTGGCTTCTCTGTAGTTGGGTTTAAGCGATCAGGACGGGTGTATCTGTGTTTCACGACCCATGTTTCTTGCTTTCCGATGTATTAAAAAAAGGTACAGTTCTTGTACGTCTGAGTTTTCTATTTGGCAACTGGGTCCGAGGAGGTTGATATCTGGCAAATATTATAGATAGAAAAGAAGTGAAAGCTTTGCGATGCTTGAAATTGATATGAAGTAGCAGTTGTCTTTACCGAGTGCGCTAGTCTCGAGCTGTATGTCTGTTGGGACGTTTCTTTCTTGAATGGGATTATAACAAAATTCTGGGTCTTTTTTCAAGTTACTTTCTTTGGTTTTGTTAATGGCGAAGGGGCATTTATATTCTGGGCGTTTTTTGCAATTACTAAAATACAACTCGATCGTTTCTATATAAAGCCACCCATACATTGAATAATGTAACTCATTCTAATCAGAACTTTCTCGCCACCATCATCTTAAGCATTCACCCAAACATTTACGGTCAGCTTCATGTGCTCAAAAGAAAGAGACAATAATAATTGTACAAAAATTGTAGTAGTAATAATAAAATAAAAGGAAATAACAATATGTTATGAATCAACTACTGGGAGAGGTGCCCCCAGCTCTTTATTTATAGGCAATAGGGGAGAATACAAATATGGTCTACATTGATATGTGCATATCTCTAAGGTAGCCCAGAATCTAAACCAACTCCGGTTAATAACCGTTCACAACACTCCCCCTTATCCAGCCATAGGTGTGGACTCTGCTCGTGAATACTTCAGGATTCTGAGAATAGAAGAGTCTTAAGGGAAAAGAGTACAAACTCTCCGTAACGCCCCCCCTATCTGTACAAGCTCTCAAGCTTTCAGATCTCTTAGGCGTCTCATTCCAATCCTTTGTACAAGGCTTCCTAAAAGTGGCAGTAGGAAGGGCTTTAGTGAACAAGTTTGTCAAATTGTCACATGATTGCACTTGTCTGATGTCGATCTTGCCATCTCTCTGTAGCTCGTGCGTCCAGAAGAACTTTGGTGAAATGTGCTTTGTTCTGTCGTCTTTGATGAAGCCACCTCGTAGCTGAGCTATGTAGGCAGCATTGTCCTCGAACATTGTAGTAGGTTCGAGATCTCTAGTCTTCAGTCCGGTAGTTGACAGGATGTGGTGGACAACTAAGCGTAACCATACGCATTCTCTGCTTGCTTCATGAATTGCAATGATCTCTGAGTGATTGGATGAGGTAGCCGTCAAGGTTTGCTTGATGGATCTCCATGAAATGGCTGTCCCTCCATAGGTAAACACGTACCCAGTCTGTGACTTCGCGTTGTGGGGATCAGACAAGTATCCTGCATCAGCGTAACCAGAAAGTGTAGAGGATGTTCCATTTTTGTAGAAGAGTCCCAAATCTGTAGACCCTTGGAGATAGCGCAGAAGGTGCTTAACCCCGGTCCAGTGGCGCTGTGTGGACGCTGCGCTGTATCTGGCTAGCAAATTTCCTGCGAACGCTATATCTGGATGCGTGCAGTTTGCCAGATATAAGAGTGCTCCGATGGCACTTAGATAAGGGACTTCTGGACCAAGTATATCCTCCCACTCTTCTAGCGGCCGGAAGGGGTCTTTCTGTGCATCCAGAGATCGTACCACCATAGGTGTACTTAGTGGATGACATTGGTCCATATGGAATTTTTGCAACATTTTCTTTCTATATGTGGTTTGATGTAATAGGATTCCATCTTTTAGATGTTCAATCTGTAAGCCAAGGCAGAATTTTATGTTGCCTAGGTCTTTCATTTCAAATTCTTTTGTTAGGCTTATAGATATCTCAGCGATCTCTTCAGGAGATCCAATAAGATTCAGATCGTCTACGTAGACAGCGATTATTACGAATCCTTTTCCCTTTGTTCTTATGAAGATACAAGGGCAGACTTCATTTTTATTGAATCCTTGTTGAACAAGAAATTCGCTGAGTCTGTTATATCACATCCTTCCTGATTGTTTGAGACCATACAGTGATCTTTGCAGCTTAACAGAGTAGACGTCCGAGGTCTATCTTTTAATTCAGTAGGCATTGAAAAGCCATCAGGAAGTTTCATGTATATTTCCTTGTCGAGATTGTTGTATAGATATGTAGTCACAACATCCATTAGCTGCATATCTAAATCTTCCTTTGCTGTTAAGCTTATCAGGAATCTGAAGGTGATCGCATCCATGCCCGGTGAGTATGTCTCGTTATAGTCAATACTCGGTCTCTGGGAAAAGCCTTGCGCTACAAGCCTTGCTTTATAGCGTGCGATCTCATTATTTTCATTTCTTTTTCTTACGAATACCCACTTGTATCCCACAGGTTTGACACCAGTAGGTGTCTGTACTATTTGCCCAAAGACTTTGCGTTTCTGAAGCGAGTCCAGCTCAGCTTCTATTGCCTGATTCCACTTTGGCCAGTCATTTCTACGTTTGCATTCAGCAACGGAATGTGGATCATGATCATCGTTGCTTCCGGCGACGTGAATAGCAATGTGAAACGCGAAGTCATCGTCGACGACTGTACTCTTTCTGTCCAATACCTCCCCTGTACGTACATAATTTAATGATATTTCAGTTTCTCCTGGCAGTTCCTCTGCAGTGGATTCTGGGAGGGGAGAGAGTATGGACACGAGCTCGTTTCTCTGTGGGGATATCGTCCCAAGGTCTCCGGATATTTTTCTTTTCCTTGGATTCTTATCCTTGGAGCCTGGTGGTCTGCCGCTATTCTGTTGAGGTGCAGCCACTTCTACTGCTGGTGGATTGCATCCATCCTTTGGGATGTCAATCCTAGCTGGAGTATTTGTAGCAGGGATGTGTGATTTGACAATCTTCTGGTTGTCAGTAAATGAGTCTGGTAATCTATGAACTGTGTTCCGGATGTGTACGATCTTCAGGATCTCATTATCACATTGTTTTGTTACCGGGTCATAGTGGGTCAAGCTTTTTGTATCCCACGTTAACATTTGCTTCGCGCTAGACTTTTCAATGTCTAGGACCATTTTGGGAAAATATGTCTCATCAAAGTCACAATATTCAAGACGTACCTTAAAAGCGTCCCCGTTTGGGGTTCTAGGTATCTTATAATGGAGGATGAGTCAAGCCCCACATAAATACCTAGGCGACGTTGAGGGCCCATCTTAGTCCTCTGGAGTGGTGCAATGGGGATATAAAATGCACAGCCGAAGATTCTCAGGTGAGAAATGTTCGGCGGCGTTCCATATGCAAGTTGCATTGGAGAGAGACTCTAACCTCCTGAGGGTCTTATTCTTATTAATGATGCAGCATGCAGAATTGCATGTCCCCATGCATCCACCGGCAACTGGGATTTCATTAGCAATGGACGTGCAATCCATTGGAGTCTTTTAATTAGTGACTCAGCTAACCCATTCTGGGTGTGAACATGCGGCACCAGATGTTCAATTTCTATTCCTGTTGCCTAGCAGTATTCTTGAAATGACTGGGAGGTGAATTCCTATGCATTATCCAGATGTATTTTTTATTTGGTTGTCTGGAAAATGCACCCGCAACTTTATAATTTGTGCCAGAAGCTTTGGAAAAGCTAAGTTGCGGGTCAATAGTAGACACACATACGAATATTTCGAAGATGCATCGATCAGTACCATGATGTATCGAAAAGGCCCACTAGGGGGTGGATGGGTCCACATATGTCTCTGTGTATTCTTTCGAGGAAGCTTGGAGACTCGATATCCACTTTAAGTGGTGATGGCCTTGTTATTAATTTGCTCTTGAAGCAGGGTACACAAGGGAATTCTCCCTTCTGAAGAATCTTCTGGTTCTTCAGGTTATGCTCATGAGATTGTGAGAAGATGCGGTGCATCATCACAGATCCAGGATGGCCAAGTCTATCATGCCAAAGTAAGAATTTGGCTGATGTTGGGCACTTCAGGTGCTCCGTCAGGTTTGCTTCCTCTCTCCAAATCTTTGTATGGTAGAGGCCCGAGGAGAGGCTCTCAAAACGTTCAAATATGGTTTTAACTCCATTTTCTTGAGACGTTACATACAGTAATTCATTTTCTTTTACATTTGCTGTTTCCAAGTGGAATCCGTTCAGACAGATATCTTTGAAACTTAGTAAGTTTCGCTTGGAATTCGGAGAGTATAATGCATCTTTAATTTTAATTTCTGTTCCTTTGGAAAGCAACAAGGTTGCATTCCCAGAACCTTCAATTATATCTGATGGCCCTGAAATGGTATTTACAGGGCTCTTATACGGTGTAATGCTATGAAAGTAGCATTTATCCTGAAGGATCGTATGTGTCGAAGCACTGTCTACCAAGCAGTCATGAGAGCATTCCATCTAAAAAGATGAGTAAGACATTTGCATTCAGAAACTAACTTTTATTCAAAGGAAATCAAATTACATCAAAAGCTCTCATAAGATAAATTGTTCTGAATAAAATGCTAAGATAAATAAAGTAGGCTAATCAAGCATGTCCTCTGATTCGAAGTCATTTCCTGTGAACTTGACTGCAGTGTTTGCAACCACCAGGTTTGTTTCAGCTTTCTTTTTCTTGCTTTGTTTATAAATCTCCTGGAGATGCAGTGGGGTCCTACACACTCTGGACCAGTGGCCTTTCATGCCACAGCTGTGACACTGGTCTTCCCAATCCCTCTTGGGCGGGGGTGCATCATTTTTCCTGTTGTCATTTCTACGCAATGTGAAATTGCGCTTCCCTTCATTCTTTCGCTGTTGTGCCTGACCCTTGGCTCTTTTCTGTTGTCCCCCTTGCTGTGGTCTTTCTTTTCTTTTATTATCTCTCTTCTTTTTGAAGGAAGAGGTATGGTGCGCTTCTGGTATAGGGGCAGTGCCAGGAGGGCGCATATTATGAGTGGCGAGAAGAAGCTCTCTGTTTTGTTCGGCCATGATTAAACATGACATCAGCTCTGAATACTTGGTGAACTTGCGTTCACGGTATTGCTGCATGAGTATCGCATCTTTTTCGTGGAAAGACGTATACGTCTTTTCCAGCATGCGATCTTCTGAGACTTTCTCACCACTCAACTTCAGGCGTGAGGTGATGCTAAAAAGTGCCGAGTTGTACTCAGCAATGGACTGGAAGTCCTGCAGTCTTAGGTTCTCCCACTCATATCTTGTCCTTGGGAGTATAACATCTCTCTGATGTTTATACCTATCCTCAAGGGCGGTCCATAGTTCAAGTGGATTTTCGACTGTAAAGTATTCGGTCTTTAAGGTCTTGTCCACATGGCGGCGAATATAGATAATGGCTTGCGCATTTTCTATATCGTTAACATTTTCTTTTTCTGTTACAGCAGCAAAGAGGGACTTTGCCCGCAAGTGAAACTTCACATCTAGCTGCCAGCTCAGATAGTTTCTACCTGATGCATCCAGCACTTCAAAATCAACGCTTGCAATTTTAGCCATTTATCTAGCAGAGCACAAACATGCATGAATTAATATTTTAATCAAAGAAAACATTTTCATGCGGAGGCAATATTTAATGAGAAGCTAAATGCGTGGATCGGCCAGTCCCACATAAAAGAGTCCAAAGTCCTTACAGTCCATATTACACAATTTGCAGCTTAAAAGGAAAATACAACTTTGGAAACCCCGTGGGTCCAATATGATATCTCCAGCTTCAATTGTGGCCTCCGTCTCCATGTAAATTGGTCTTCGGTCTTTGACATTTACATTAATTCCTCACTACAATTTCTCTCAAAAATAAAAGAAAAGTACGGGAAATAAAATGTAGGACTTAAACGGCCGATCCAAAAACCACATTTAGTCATTCATGTAGAAATATTGTGCTCATCAACATTTTCATTCACAGACATCGCAGGCAGTAATATTCGCATGAGGATAAATAATTCAATCACTTAATAATTATTGGACCACTGAGCAACGTCATACACCGTTAGGTTAGTTAACTAACTGCAGAGCGGTCGTAAGATCTTCCTAATTATTAAGTTTTAAATATAATGCACAACCACGCATATAATATCCACAGAATAAGCCAGTGATGTATATCATATATAGATGATTTGGCAAAAGAAATCATTCGATGCATGGGTTGTAAAATTTTTGGGTTTAATCAACGAATTGAAAAAGAGCCCGAATGCAACATGTTCTATGCAAAAGGAAAAAGTTTTTCCTTTTTAATTCATCCCCAATATCCCACGATAGTCCCCAATAATCCCTTATATGTCTACATATTGTCCCATAATTTACCGTGATTTTTCACGAATTTGTAGGCCAACAAACGCCCTTTTTAATTAATTTTATAGCCCAAAAAGTCTTTTAAGGCTTATTTTTAGCCTTCGCCCCCCCCCCTTTCTTTCTTCTTTTTTTTTCGAGTAAAAACTGGCATGAAGCCCACAGGTTAGCTGCGGGCTTCAGCCCTGCAGTCACAAATTTTTTTTGAAACATGGCCTGCGGGCCTGAGGCCCGCAGTTTGCTTGCGGGCTTCAGGCCCGTAAGACAGAAATATTTTTTTTGAATCTGGGCTCAAGGCCCAGTAGGGTTTTGGGGGCGGCAGCTAGGGTTAGCCGCCGCCGCCCACTTGCTGCCGCCGGTAGGCGGTGGAAGGGGGGTTGACCGCCCCCTGCAGGGGGAGCGACGGCAAGGCGCCGTCCCCCCCTGCAGGGGGAAGCGGCCGGCGGGCCGCCGCCGCCCCCTGCAAGGGGAACGACGGGCCGGGGCCGTCGCCCCCCTGCAGGGAGAGAACGGTGGCGGGGCCACCCCCCGCAGGGGGAGAACGGCGGCGTCCCCCCCCCCCCCTCCCGCAGGGGGAGCGGCAGGGCATGGCGGAGGGTTTACACAAAGAAAAACCCAAAAATTTTGATTTTTGGGACAAAAAATTCGTCGTTTTTAGGCGATCTAGCAAATCCCCGTATCGATCTTGCGAGATCTAGGGGTAGAACAATCATATGTATGATTAAAAACATTGTTTTTAGCAATTTTACCTCTATATATGTCCTCTGGATATAGCGACGGTTGAACGAAGCCCTACGCTGATGACGACGTTCGATTGAGGAAGCCTTGCACCGCGTGTGGATCTCCCGTCTCCTTTCGCCTTCGCAACGAACGAAAATTTTTTCTGAAAATTTTCTTGAGGCTCGTGCTGATAACGTGTTATGAATCAACTACTGGGGGAGGAGCCCCAGCTCTTTATTTATAAGCAATAGGGGAGAATACAAATATGAGCTATATTGATATGGGCCTATCTCTAAGATAGCCCAGAATCTAAACCAACTCCGGTTAATAACCGTTCACAACACAATAATAATAATAGTCGTATGTCTACGCGGAAACTGTTGGAAAAATCTGACACAATATTAAACAACACTTAGCCTAAGTGTGCACAACGGTGTACGATATAAATATAAATATTGTGTCGCCAACCAAAATAATGAAGAGTTATGATCTTGGATGCATCATAAGAAGCACAAAGAAAACCACCACACAATCAAGCCAAGCAATCACACACAGAGAAAAGATTTATACTGGTTCGGCCCAACTTTTGGCCTACGTTCAGTCTTCCGTTGTCACGGATTCCACAAGATCAGAGATGTCAATACATAGAATACACCGACTACCAATCACCTCCAATATAATATGTATGCCTTCTCGACAAAATAACTCTAGCAATTACAATGTCTCATGCACACACCTAATGGGGAGATCTTACCAGAGTCTCTAAAACATGGAATACTCCTCTCACAAAGCTCGTAGTCACATTATTCGTGAAGACGGAAGGAATCTTCTCAATTCCCCGTCGCGATAACCAACCCATTCTTCGCATTTGCCGTTGCATGTGTATGTATTGGTATTATATATGATAGGAACAATCCATAGGGTAGAAGATGACGTTTTCTATAATGTTCATCCAATTAAACCCATTTGGAAATCAACGGTCAAGATTACAAGCTCAAATCTGGTCGTTCTAGGGTTTCTGGGCATCCGAACAGCCGTGCAACATATCCGCACGTGCGCCAAACTGCGACTGTAAAACAGAGACTGCTGAGTTGCACAGACAGTTTGCACGACCATGCTAAATAAATAGAGAGATGTCTGGTGTGCACGGATAGTTTGCACAGCCGTGCTAAATAAATAGAGAGCTGTCTGGTGTGCACGTATAGTTTGCACAGCCAGACAGCTGGACGGCCGTGTCCAAATCTGCAAAAGTTAGTTGATGCTTCTTCTGACGCACACGGCCGTGAAAGACACGCACTGTCGTGTCAACCTCCCAGATTCTATGTTTGAAGTATAAATCAACAAACTCTACCCTGCTTCAAACTTCTTCAACAAACATGGCCTATTCAAGCTCTCCATAACAACTCTACCCAAATACCAAACTTCTCTATCTAGATCTAGAATCTATGAAGCTATCATGACAACGGAAAAATATCAACCACTCACCATGTGTAGATCAAGCTCAAGCAATGCCTGAGCTTGACCGCGGGAATGATCTTCGTGAGCATATCTGCAGGATTATGATCCGTCGAGACTTTTTCCAGTTCTATCACCTTCCTTTCTTCTTGAAGAAAGAAGTCCCGCACCTCTATATGCTTGGTCCTCGAACTGTAGGCTTAATGTTCCACCAAGTGAATTGAGCTCTGACTGTCGCAATAGACATTCGTCACTACTTGCAGTATACCCAAGGCTCACAGTAGACTCCTCATGTACTTGCCTTCCTTGATCGTCTCAACTGCAGCTATCAGTTTTGCCTCTGTGGTTGACAATGCTATAATGGACTGAAGGACTGATCTCCATGATATCGCGGCAGTGTCCAAAGTGAACACATACCCAGTCGTAGATCTCATTCTATCTCTGTCACCTGAATATTCTGAATCATAGAATCTAGATATCACCAACCCGTCTCTCTTGCGAAAACACAAACCAACGCAGGTTATTCCCTCTGGATATCTCAATATCCATTTCACAGCCTGCCAGTGTTTCTTTCCCGAATTTGCTATGTGTCTGCTGACGGCTCCAACTGCATGTGCTAAGTCTGGACCTGTACAAACCATATCATACATCAGACTTCCCATGGTGCTAGCATAGGGGACTGTATACATGTAGAGTGTCTCCTCGTCGGTACTAGGTGACAGTCTTGCAGAAAGCTGAAAGTGAGCTCTTAACGGTGTGTTGATAGGCTTCACCTTCTCCATTCCATAGCGTGTTAGGACTTTCTTTATGTAGCCCTCCTGGCTCAACCTCAACTCCCCTTTCTTTCTGTCTCTGCTGATTTTCATGTCGAGGATCTTCTTCGCATGCCCCAGATCCTTCATGTCAAACTCTTCTGCAACCTTCCCCTTCAACCTATTGATTTCATTCATGTCCTGTGACGTAATTAGCATATCTTCAACGTACAGAAGCAAGTATATACTTGACACGCCATCAAGTGTGCGAACATAAATACACTGGTCCTTTATACTCCTCTCGAAACCAATGCTCATCATGAAGGTGTCAAATCTCTTATACCATTGCCTTTGACTATGTTTCAAATCGTATAAGGATTTCTTTAGTTTCCATACCTTCTGCTCTTGCCCCTCCATCACGAAGCCTTCAGGCTGTCGCATGTAGATTTCTTCCTCAAGCTCTCCATGTAAGAACGACATCTTAACTTCCAGCTGCTCCAACTCCAAGTTCTGCGCTACTACCACTGCCAATAACACACGGATGTATGTGTGTCTCACCATAGGCGAGAAGATCACATTGCAGTCTTCTCCCTTCCTCTACGCGAATCCCTTGGCCACCAATCGAGCTTTGTACCTCACATCGTCATCGTCTCCTTCCTTGACCTTATATACCTACTTGGAACCAATGGCCTTTCTGTCTTTGGGCAATTCAACCAATTCCCAAGTACCATTCTTATATAGAGATTCCATCTCCTCTACCGTCGGCAGCCGCCACTCTACAACTGCGCTAGAAGCTGGGCTTCATCAAACGACAAGGGCTCCTCGTACTCTATGTTCAGGGCGTATGCCTGCATATCATCAAATGCAAAACTAGAAGCAGAATAGTTTCACTCACCCAATCTCTCTGGTGCTCTCCTAATCCGCAATGACCTTCGCTCCTCTGGCTGACTCTGGGCAGGAACCTTACCATGAGTCTGAACCTAATCTGTCTGTATTTGCTCTCTCTTAATAGTCGGGTCCTGGCCTGTCTCATCATCTTGTGTCTCTATCTCCAGGGTAGGTGGCTCGACCTCATCGTCGACCTTCTCAGGCCTATGTCCACCATCTGAATGAGTCATCTCTGGCCTGACCATCGATGACTCATCAAACGTGACATGCCTACTGGTGAATGTCTTCTTGGACACATGATCAACCAACATGTATCCCTTTACTCCCTCTTGATATCCAAGCAAGATGGCCTTCTTGGCCCTCGAATCTAGCTGTCCTTCTTCTGCAACGCATATGCAGAACAACCAAATATTCTCAAGTACGAGTAATCACCAGTCTCACTTGTCCATACCTCCTCAAGAATTTTGAAACTAATCGCATATGATGGTAGTCGGTTCACAGATGTACGACGGTAGACATAGCTTCACCCCAATATTCCTTTGGAAGTCCAGCAATAAGCCTCAAGCATCGACACTTCTCCATCAGTGTCTGGTTCAACCTCTCTGCAACACCATTTGACTGTGGATCTCCAGGCGTAGTGTATTGTCGTAAAATACCTTGAGATTTGCAGAAGTCTCTGAACACCATCGAGGTGTACTCACCACCATTGTCTGATCTTAAAATCTTGACGGCTCTTCCTGTCTGCTTTTTAACCAAGGCTCTCCAAGCCTTGAACTTCTCGAAGACTTGATCTTTTGATTTCATCAGATAGATTCACACATTCATCGAGAAATCATCAATGAAGGACAAAAAATACTTTGCTCCTCCAATGGTAGGTACAGAAGTTGGCCCATATACATCTGAATGTACGTAGTCAAGTGGCCCTTTGCTGCTATGCTCTGTGATCACAAAGCGTGTCTTCGTCGGCTTTCATTCTACACACTTCTCGCAGAATTCCAATCTCTCCTCTTTGGCCTGTATTAGCTTCCTTTTGCGAAGCACATTCAATGACTTCTCACTTGGATGTCCAAGGCGAAGATGCCATATCTTTGTAGATTCTTCACCATATGTGCCTTGAGAGATGCTAGCCTCACCCTCCACATGTGCCTTTGTAGTGCATACAAGTTCTGTAACCTCTTTCCTTTCATCACGATAAGAGAACCATTGGGAACTTCCAATAGACCACATTCTATTAGTGTTCTGCACCCAAGTCATGCTAAAGCTCCAACAGAGATCAGACTCTTTTTCAAGTCTGGTACGTGACGCACATCTGTAAGTGTCCTGACGACCCCATCATGCATTCTGATTCACCCTTCTCCTACACCAACTGTCTTGCAGGCCATATTATTCCACATCAGAACGATGTCGCCTTCTCTGGAAGAATATGAACTGAACCAACTCATGCGAGGTGTCATATGGAAAGAACAGCCCGAATCCAAAAGCCATGAGATCTCTAGATCTCCTGATGCAGTTGCCATCAGTTTCTCACCGTCGTCACTGCTCTTGCCGATGATTCCCACTGAGGCAGAACCATAAGCTTCTTTCTTGCCTTTCCATTCTTATTTAGCCTTGGGCAGTCTCGTTTCCAATGTCATGTCTCCTTGCACAGATGACACATGTCTCTGTGCCCTCGTGATTTAGATCTAGAACGACCCTTGTCCTTCATAGAACCATGGCCGCCCCTGGAATCCTGACGTCCCCTGATGAAGAGTGCATCCCCTTGATCACCACCTTCTCTAGAGGTCACTTTGACACCAAGAACCTCAGAGTGTACCGCGGACTCTACCTCCTCCAGAGATAAAGATTCACGTCCATATACCATGGACCTCACCAATATGTCGAAATCATCAGTCAAAGAACACAATAATATCATCGCCAGCTATTCCTCGATGTTCATCTACATACTTCGCAAGTCAGACACAATCTTCGTGAAAGCATCAATGTGATCCTTAACATAGGCTCCCTCTCTCATCTTCATCACATATAACTGTTGCATCAAATACAACCCGCTCGTAAGATTCTTCTTTGTATAAAGCGCCTCCAGCTTCTTTCAAAGCTTCTTTGCAGTAGCCTCCTCAGATACCTTTCTGAGCACTGATAACGGCAGTGCGATTAACGCGCTCCATCTCTGCCTTCTGAGCCTCCATGACCTCTTTGTCAAAATTGTCTTTCTCAAAGACAATTTGTGAGCAACCGTCTCTCTTAAGAAAAGCCTTCATCTTTAGTCTCCAAATGTTGAAGTCATTTCTCCCCGTGAACTTGTCCATCTTGAATGATGTGGTAGACGACAACATCTTGACACCATACTTTTCCTCACCAGTAGCTCTGATACCACTTGTTGGAAAAATCTGACACAATATCAAACAACACCTAAGTGTACACAGCAGAATATGATAAATATTGTGTCGCCAACCAAAACAATCCAGAGTTACAGTCTTGTATGAATCCTAATAAGCACAAGAAAAACCACCACACAATCAAGCCAAGCAATCACACACAGAGACATGATTTATATTGGTTCGGCCCAACCTATGGCCTACGTACAGTCTTCCGTTGTCACGGCTTCCACTAGATCAGAGATGTCAATATAGAGAATACACCGACTACTAATCTCTTCCTATATAATATGTATGCCTTCTCGACAAAATAACTCAAGCACTCTAGCAATTATAATGTCTCATGCACACACCCAATGGAGAGATCTTACCAGAGTCTCTAAAACAAGAAATACTCCTTTCACAAAGCTCGTAGTCACATTATTCGTCAAGACACAAGGAATCTTCTCAATTCCCTGTCGCGAAAACCAACCCGTTCTTCGCATTTGCCGTTGCATGTGTATCTATTGGTATTATATATGATAGGAACAATCCCTAGGGTAGAAGAAGGTGTTTTCTATAATGTCCATCCGATTAAACCCGTTTGGAAATCAACGGGCAAGATTAGAAGCTCAAATCTGGCCGTTCTAGGGTTTCTTGGCATCCGCACGACCGTACCATATCCGCGCGGCCGTGAGCCAAACTACGACTGTAAACAAAGACTGCTGAGTTGTATGGACAGTTTGCACGGCCGTGCTAAATAAAAGAGAGCTTCCTGGTGTGCACGGACAGTTTGCACGACCGTGTTAAATAAACAGAAAGCTGCCTGGTTAACACAGACAACTGCACGAATAGCTACTCGATCGTGTCCAAATCAGCGAAAGTTAGTTGATGCATCTTCTGACTTGCACGAACGTGCAAAGACACACACGACCGTGTCAACATCCCATATTCTACGTTTGAAGCATAAATCAATAGGAACGTCCTTTGATCCTTTGACGTTCGAGAATCAATGATATTCTGATCTTTCGTCATCCGCAAAAACTTTCGTACCACGTCGCCTCTCTCACTCAGAAAAGAGTGTGCTGATAACGTGTTGTGAAGTGCTTTCTGCAGGAGACTGTGGGCCTTTATTTATATGGGAAGAGTTCATACAATACGATGTAACAGGATGTACTATTCATAATCAAGATAGACTGCTCATAACATGTTTCTATTAATCAATTTTGATGGACTGCCAACAATCGTGTAGGCTAAGTTGGCCCCGTCAACTGATCTTTGATTTTGATCGCGGCCCACGAAAACATTCACGTGAATTGGACTGTTCGGTTAAATTTAACGGTGATTAGGTTTTTGAATATTATATATACGCACTAGATGTCATTTTTTAATTTTCTATTGGGAATTGCTACGCACACCAATTGTTTTGCCATGCGTACGACTGCTTTAATTTTTTACTCCGTGCACAATGAATAAAATAATATTATTAAATTTTTTGCTCAGCACACGACCGGGGAATAACGAAAATACACATAAGCCAAAACACCATAAAATGAGTTAACATCATTGAACAAAATCACATTTAATCCCAAAAAACATATTACATATACGTATCAACTGAAGGATTAACGAAATCATGGCAACTCGAATGCTGTCAATCAAGCAGAAAAATGCCGAAATATAACGACCGAGAAAGAAAATTTTAGGAAAAGAACGATAATTTTTCAGAAAAGTTTTCATATGGAGCAAGTTTTTAGAGCACGAACAATGATGAAATGATAATGAATGAAGTGTAAATGCGCACATCAGGCAAAAATTTTGTCTGTTGTGCGCAGGAAAAAATATTGAGGCAAAAATTTTCATATGGGGCAACTTTGCATGTTATGCGCGTTGAGTAATTTTTCTCAGTGCATAAATTTTTACTCACCGTGCACAACAAAGAAAATTTTGCTTGTTATACGC
The DNA here is from genome assembly GCA_030789695.1 of Scilla litardierei. Lineage (NCBI taxonomy): Eukaryota > Viridiplantae > Streptophyta > Magnoliopsida > Asparagales > Asparagaceae > Scilla > Scilla litardierei. The sequence continues at coordinate 9,725,272 of CM061132.1, forward strand.
AATGCGTAATTTTACTCACTACGTAAATTTTTACTCACCGCGTATAGCATGCAAAAAAAATTTCTGTTGTGCACGTTGAAAAATTTTACTCACCGCGCACAACAAGCAAAATTATGCAGAATTTTGCCTGTTGTGCGCGATGCGTAAAAATTTATGCAGTGAGCAAAATTACTCATCGGGCACAACAAGCAAAATTTTTGTCTTTTGTACGTGGTGAGTAAATATATATTCGTTGAACAAAATTACTCATGATGCTTGTTGTGCCCGATGAGTAATGTTGCTCACCACATACAACAATTGTGCGTGTTCAGTAATTTTACCGCCTATTGTGCAATGTGAGTAAATTGCTTCGCTTCTTCAATTTTTACTAATCGCGCATAACAGGCAAAATTTTTGCATGATGTGCTAATGGGGTAATTTTTGTAATGTGCATCACAGTAATATGTCAATGTATCTGATATGTCAATGTAGCATCAATATCATATATGTTAATTGTGGACCGTGCATCAATGCAGTATCAATGGATTAGATATGTTAATTATGGACCGTGGATCAATGCAGTATCAATGTATCATATATGTCATTTATGGACTGTACTTCAATGTAGCATCAATGTATTAGATATATAAATTGTGGACTTTGTTTCAATGTGGCATCAATGTAATCAGATATGTCAATTATAGACCAATGTATCATATATGTCAATTGTGGACTGTGCTGTCACGCACCGTTCCCCAGAATACCCGGCATTTAATAAATTTTTTTCCAAGTATTCTGAAGAGTGACGGTGATGAGAGAGGAAAAGAAAGGAAAGGGAGAAACTGAACAAGCAGGCCACTGCGCACATGCTGGGATAGTACAAGTAAAGCTTCACAATAACATCAAACGACCTCATGAATACATAGATCAACAACAACATATCATACATACAACAACTTCCATTAATAAACATACTCCAAGTACGCCACTACATAAACACCGTCACTCTCTGCCTCCCAAGGCAATCAAGTCACTCTACAAGCTACAGCTCACACCGAGTACTACCCCTGATTTCCAACTCCAAGTCACCTCCAACTAAACTGACCCTGCTACCTGAAAAATAAGAAGGAGCACAGCAATGTGTGCCCAGTAGGAACCAACTTGGGTTTGGAACTCCGTTTAAGGTTATCAAATTCCAAGGCAAGCAAGAGAAATAGAGCATGTAACTAAGTGATATAATGAAAATAAAATAGTTAAAACAAGGAAATAATACATGCGGTCCAGTGTCGAGTTACTGCAAGGAAAAGGGTTAGTGCGAATAATAATAATATTAATAATAACAACACAAGTATTCAGGCAAGTACTATCTGATAAAACAAGTACAAATGCCTATGGTATGACACAGAGTCACAAAGAAGTAGGCAAGTGAAGGGGAAATGTTGCCAGCAGAAGGAGTAACATGCCGATTCTCATTTCATTATTTTACAATTGAATTAATTTGGAACTTAGGTAAACTGTGTGATACCCGGACCTGGACTTCACCCCAAATTTGGGGTGAATATAGCACATGACGCAGTGGACACGGGCACTGTACGCCGGGCCTCTCACCTCCCCAGTCCCTGACAGGAGTGAGGCTATCCACATATAACCCAACATCCGTATGAGCCATCCACTCCCGGTAAAGGCGAGTGGGTGTAAAAATCCCCTCCACTCCTGGTAAAGGCGAGTGGGTGTAAACTACACTCATCACATAATCGCCTACCAACTTCATAGTCCAATCCTCATATCCACAATTTACTCAAATCCCATCTAAAACCCGGGCTATGCTACTCATCCTCATTAGAGAGGACTTAGACATTCAAGAGTTTCATTTAATCATTTTAGTAATGAAGAAGTCATGTTGCATGACATCACACTCCATACTCTCATCAACATGGGTCATGCACCGAAGTGTCATGCCCTCCATTGTATTCATACCAACCCATCATCACATCACATATAGTACCATGCACGACATGCTCCCAACATTACAAGTTCATATCAAATTTCAATTCATATCCACACGATTGAGCATTTCTCACATTTCTAGTGTTTGCCTTCATTCAGGCATTTCATCGAACACCTGACGGGCATCATTCATAACGAAGCAACATAATAATATTTACATGTGCCAAGGGCATGAACATTCATTTCACCATATAACCATATTAATCAAGAATAATGATGTCCAATTAACCACATTTAATGAATAAGAATAGCACTTAGTGTATTCAGCTTGCTGAAATTGCAAGAACAACCATAAAGATCAACATATTTCATCTATTTCTCTTGGAAATTTAACAAAACTTTATAAATGAAAGTTGAAGATATAGTAGGTATGGATCTAAAAATAAAATTTCATGCAAAAATATGAACTATATGATTTATGATGAATTACTTAGTGAAGTGTGTCAATTCTATTTTTCAGACAGATTTCAGGGCCTGTATTGAAAGCCAATTTTGGGCATGTCAGGGGAAAAAATTCAATATACAAGCAATCTGATGAATTTTTAGGAAAACTTGTTAGATTTCCAACAAGACCAAAATCATAAATTTCCATGATGTGTGCAGGTGTTTCGGCCAATTTTACTGAAATGTGTCAAAGCTGGAAATCAAATAGACATGCTGTAAAGATGGATTTATTTCTCCGGATTCCTGAATTGAACATATATCAAAATTTATATGATTTTGGGGTAGAGCTTCAAGATCTACGAGATCATATTTTTTTCGAAGCCCAATTCGAACCACAGATAACAGAATCCAAGCATGAACACACATCAAAATTTCAGCTTTTCAAAGGAAGTGATGTTGATTATAATTTCAAGGGGATTTTGCAAGAAACTAAATTATGGCACATGAATTTGATTACTCCTAATATAAATTGAGTAAACATGATGTGAAAACATAATAAAAATAAACCCTAATTGAATTCCCAAAACCAAGCTGAATCCTACCTCCAAAATTTGATTTTTCCTTCTCTTCTTCTTTCTTTCTTCTCCATCTTCTTCCATCTTCAAACAAGCATGGTCTCCTTCTCTTTGGGCATGGAAATTAGGGGTTTTAGTTGTTAAATGAGGGGAAAGGGAGGATAGGGATGGCCGGCCATAGGATAGGGAGGGGAGAGGAAAATAGAATATGAAAAGAAAAGAAAAGAAGGAGAAAGAAGTTTAAAGAAAGAGGTGGAAGGATTCCAACTCTAGAATCCTCTTTAAAATAAGCATGCACCTAGTTAAATGACCAAAATACCCTTCCAAAATTACCCCTCAAGTTTCAAGTATTTACAAGTTTGTCATTACTTTATGCACCGACCACTTAAGTATGTACGCACAGCAGTTTTAGTCAAAAAGACCGTTTTGCCCCTAACTTTTCTAAAAATTTACGGGGGTTGCCATTGCCCCCTAACCCCTTTCAAACTTCCATGGCTCTCTCTACACATATTCATGCTCATTCGTGGACGCATACATGCTTCACTCACACACGTCTAGTACATTCATGTTGTTTTGCACCAACGACGTCTTTCACACTTCTCATGCGCTCAATCTCGCTTTCTCGTATCTTAGCCTCGTATTTCGGCCTAATCCCCCTTTCATTAAGTTACATTTATCGATATCTATGTTTATTCCATGCCTACGCATGTATCGTAGGTAGAAATACCGCGCGTACTCGGTAGAATACCCGTATAGTGCAAAATAGGGCATGACATGTGCATCAATGTTGCATCAATGTATCAGATATGTCAATTGTGGACCATGCATCAATGTAGCATCAATGTATCAGATATGTCAATTGTGGACTGTGCAGTAATGGTGCATCAATGTATGAGATATGTCAATTGTGGAATGTGCTTGAATGTTGCATCAATTTATCAGATATGTCAATTGTTGAATGTGCTTCAATGTAGCATCAATATATCAGATATATCAATTATTATTGTACTTCAATGTAGCATCAATGTATCGGATATGTCAATTTTGGACCGCGCAACAATGTATCAAGTTTTGGACCGTGCATCAATCCGATATGTGAGCAAGAGCAAAATATACCTTTTATTAGTTTTTAATTAATTTTAAATTCCGAGAGCAAAAACCCCCCACGAAGAGGATACGATGAACACGCACAGCCGAAAAGGAGCGAGAAATGTGGGTAGGTGTGACGATATTGTCGGGGGGGGCAAAAAGTACAAAGTCCTGGGGTCAAAACGCAAAATAAATGGGGTTTTTTTTTGTTTTCAGGGGTGAATGGCAAACATGTAAGTAAGTGGGGTTGGGGTTTTTTTTTGAGGGGATGGCAAACATGTAATTAAGTGGATTGAGGGGTTTGTTTGAGGTGGAGGGTGAGGTCGGACACTTGTCCTAGTCATATTCCCCCTCCACGTTGGACATCCGCATCATTTGTAACATAGATATTCTTCAAATCTAGTACGTTTAAAATTTTAGAACGTATTTTGACACCATTTCAAGCTATAATAAAAATAAAACAGGGTAAGATAAATAGATAGAAAATAGTGTGACATATAGCCGGTAATTTCTTATGTTTGAAGGTACCGTTTCTCGTGCACGAGCACCCTTGGAAGCTCTAGCTCCAGGCTCGGCTTATTACAATGACCTCGAAAACACATAAGTCACCCTAATTCTAAATTTAAAAAGTTAGATAATGTACTAGTATGAACTTAAGATATCACATATAGCCTCAGAACGGCTATTGACTTGAACAAACGACATTGCCAACTAGAGACCTAATTAAATAGGAAACTACTCAACTGCACAACTATTATTGACTGTGTTGCGGGTCAAATCTACCTATCAATGATATTTATATAATGTGGAATCAAGGGTACAGTGATTACTGGTTGACTGCGAGACGTGCACAATCCAAGTAGGATGCACACGCTCGCCTCCCGAGGGTAGGAGTGTCAAATGCAATATAATCCCGTGAGTACATGTCGAATCACAGAGACAATTCGTTTCACATTCACAATCTCAATTGGTTAATGAATGCTTAAAGTGTTGGTACAACCAACTAAACTAACACGTGCGGTGAGTAGAAGTGTGGGGTGACAATGTCGAGCCAAACCCAAGGTAGGTATGGTGGAGACCAAGGTGTGGAGCTGGTCAAGCAAGGAGAAGTGTGTGGAATGGGATATCATTAGGTTTATGGGTTGATTAGCAATAGGTTCATCCCAAATGAATCAACCCTCGCATCCATTTCAAGGTATGTGGGGTTGTGCATATAGGTAATGCCCTTAAGGCACACCACCGTTCTACGGCCCCACCAAGGGTAATGCATGATTCATCCGTGTGTTGATTAGTGGGTTGAAAACCTAACTTAAACTCGTGAGTCAATCCTAGCGTCCGTGTCAATAGAATGCAAGAATGGTGCACGTAGGTGTGACCCTTAAGGTACACCACCGTTCTACGGCACCGCCAAGAGTGGTGCACGACTCAATTAAACATATGGTGCAACCCATCAATGAACACTACTAGCATCCATTTCAAGGCATGTTAGGTCTATTAAATGCAAGAGATGAATAATTACTAATCAACCACACAAGCCCTAATTAATCCTACTTCCACACACATATGGCTCTAGGTCTTCATAATGAAAGAAACTTGATAATTATTTAAGAAAAGCAAATAAAAATTCATTACAAGCCAGAAATCAAACAACTATCAAATGGGTCTCACTCTCATTCAACAATCATTCAATAATATTCATTACAAAACAATAGAAACCAAATATTACAAGAGAGGAAAGAGATAACCAAATAGAACCCTAAAACGCATGCTTTCCCTCTCTTGCTCCTCCACCAAGCTCCACCAAGCTCCAATGGCCTCCAAGCCCTAGCCCTATCCCTTGGGAAGAAGATGGGGGGTCAAAATGAGGCTTGGCCGAATTGATGCCAATTACATCAGAGTTTAGCGGTTTTAACCCCTAGGGGATTGCATCATACCCTTTCAAAGAAGCATTCGACGGCCCACAATGACTGGGGAGAAAATCGGGTTAAGAAAAACACGTTTATCGCAACCCAGATCCGCAAGGAAAAACCCGCGACAGGCGACTGCTGAACAAATGTCAGTCGACTGTCGTTGGTCAGGCAACATAGCTTCAACGGGGGGCAGGCGACTACCTTGAAAATCACAGTCGACTGTGAATGACATAGGCGACTGTCTTTTGTGCTTCAGTCGCCTGCTGCAGAAGTTTCAAATCGACAGAGAGTTGGATTTCCTTCGCCCTTCAGGAGGAGATGAAACAGTCGAATGCTAAAGAACGAACAATCGATTGCACAGTCGTACAGTCGACTGTCAATCCTTCTGCAGGCGATTGTGTTGCACATTAGCATGCTCCAGGCGACTGTCGAGATAACAAGCGAATGTCATTGTAAGGACAGTCGACTGTCCTGGTCCCATGTTCACTTCTTCAATTACTTGATTTTGTCCCCTTCGGGACTCAGGAAAAATCCAGAAAAATATGTGATAATGCAATTCGTGTTTATAAAGCTTTGGAGAGTGAAATTGTGCCGAAATAAAACCATATGCTCAAAAGATGAGGAATTGATGCAAATATAGTTAAGTGAGCATGATTCAGTGAGTTATATGCACAAGATGGGTGTAGTTAGGGGGTATAAATATACACTTTTCACTACGAATCAATTACAGGTAAATTGAGTTTTAGTAGAGGCTAAACGCCTTGGAACTCGATTTGTAGACGAAGGATCCAAGGTCGCTCGAAGGTCGCCGACCGCTTGGGAGAAGGGTCGAGCTTCATGCACAACGAGCAGCTCATCAGAAAGGTTGGGTTGGCTGTCAACCAGTGGCCTCTTTGATGGTAAATTCAGTATGTGACTATTTAGAAGAAGGCTGAACACGATGGCATTCTTAGTGTAGAGCGACCTAACACGTCGAGCTTATATGGAAGGCACAGATATATGGACGATATCAAAACTCGTATATGAATGAGTGCTAAGATTTCTACCAACCAATGGCTGGAAGGGGGGTATTTGTAGTGGGGAGAGTCGGTTGATTGTCGTCCAATCAGTTGTCGCTTCTGCTTAGCTAGAGCCCGATTGGTGCTTAGCTGTCACATTAACGGGGATGCGACGGGTCGGCGAGAATGTCAGAGATATTCTCGCACCACCTTAATCGGGCATTAATGGGGATGGGGGATGCGATGGATCGGCGAGAATGTCATATATATTATCGCACCGCCTTAATCGGGCATTAATGGGGACGCGACTGGCGGCCATCAATTCTCGTATTTAACCTTCGACATTAATTGGAGACGTATGTGGCCATACGTCATTTGGTTAGAGATATTTATGGGCAGCCAGGTCACTGAGGGTCACCCTTAGAGAGAGTCGAGCTTGGCGTCCGAGCTCGGAGTCCCAAGCTTCCTCCGACCGACCTTCTAGTTTCGGTCGGCAGAGGAGCTTCGCCGTTGTTGAACGATCTCTACGCTTGGTTGGTGAGCTTTCCGATTGACTAGTTGGGCGAGCCTCTCTCTCGATTTGTCGGACGAGCTTCCCTCTTGTCTATATGAGCTTCTTGCTAGCTGGGCTAGCTTCTCATTTGGGATCGCTCTTGTTTCGGCTCGCCGGTGAGCTATTCGCTTGGGCTTCAACTATTTGGGTTTTCATTTTTTGGGGTGGCCATCAGGCCGTAACAATTGTCTCTGTCATTGGAGCTCGAACCGGGAAGCCTGGCTCAGTTTCGGATGACGCATCACATCCTCATTGGCCAAGGGCCGGTCAACGGCATCGGGCAAATCAAGCAGCTTCTTCAAGCCACGTCTTCTATTGAAGCCGGAGCATGACCTATTGTTGTTCGCTGGCAAAATTGATCTTTCTTCGTCATTCAACTCCTCTATGACGATGGTCGCCTTGATTTCTTTTGCGAGTGCTTCGAGCTTAGCGACGACACCCGGAGCACTCATTCCATAATCATACTACGGCCAACAATTTCGGTAAGAAAATGGGTAGGTGTTAGTCATTGATGATAATAGTAGTAGCAATAACTTTGTGATCCAAAACAGTTAGTAGTAGGGGAGGAGCACGGTCGAAGTGCGGCAGTTATTGAACGATCAAGGATCTAGCTCCAGCCAAGTGGATGATGGAGGGGGAAGTGTTGGGATTGAGATCAGAGCATGCCATGACTACTTTGGTGGCCCTAGAAAGCTTCGGCCGTCCCTGGCCCGAGTTGTGGGCGGTGCAGGCCGGAGTCCTTTCCTATAGCCTTGGGCGACCTATCGAGGATGCGGCTCGGAAACCTGCCCCGGATCTTTGTTTGGGTAAGGACGAGGTCTGTAGCCTACCCCAAGCCCTTGGGCGACCTATCGGGGGCGCAGCTCGGAAGCATGCCCCAGATCTCTGATAGGGTAAGGTCGAGGCTCGTAGCCTGACCTAAGCCCTTGGGCGATCTATCGTGGGTGCAACCCGTAGCTTGCCCCGGATCTTTGTTAGGGTAGGGACGAGGCCCGTAGCCTGCCCCAAGCCCTTGGGTGACCTATCGGGGGTGCAGCTCGAAAGCCTGCCCCAGATCTTTGATAGGGTCGTGGCAAGGCCCATATCCTTCCCCAGGCCCTTGGGCGATCTATCGAGGCCGCAGCTCGGAAGCCTGCCCCGGATCTCTGATAGGGTATGGGTGAGGCCCGTAGCCTGCCCAGGCCCTTGGGTAACCTATCGGGGGCACAGCCCGTAGCCTGCCCCGGATATGTGATAGGGTAGGGGTGAGGCCCGTAGCCTGCCCCAAGCCCTTAGGCGACCTATCCAGGGGACGCAGCCCGTAGCCTGCCTCGGATCTTTGTTTGGTAAAGGGTGAGGACCGTAGCCTGCCGCAAGCCCTTGGGCGACCTACCAAGGGCACAGCTCGGAAGCATGTCCCGGATCTCTGAGAGGGTAGGGGCGACGCCCATAGCCTGCCCCAAGCCCTTGGGCGACCTATCGGGGGCGTAGCCTGTAGCCTGCCAGGATCTTTGTTAGGGTAGTGGCGATGATCGTAGCCTGCCCCAAGCCCTTGGGCGACCTATCGGGGGCACAGCTCGAAAGCCTGCCCCGGATCTTTGATAGGGTATGGGCGAGGCCCGTAGCCTACCACATGCCCTTGGGTGACCTATCGGGGGCACAGCTCGGAAGCCTGCCTCGGATCTTTGTTAGGGTAGGGACGAGGCACGTAGCCTACCCCAGACCCTTGGGCGACCTATCTGGGGCGTAGCTCGGAAGCCTGCCCCGGATCTTTGATAGTGTAGGGGCGATGCCCATAGCCTGCCTCAGGCCCTTTGGTGACCTATCGGGGGCATAGCTCGGAAGCCTGCCCCGGATCTTTGTTTGTGGCAATGTAGCTGTTGTGTCCATATTTTCCATCTTTATATCGTGCATTTCCATGTCATTTCGATCGCCCGAAGTTCACATTTTTACATTTTGTCGTGCTTTTCACGATATATTTGATTCTTGTAATGTTTTGTGGATTTTCAAGAACTTCAGAGCGATTCGGAGCGATAATGGATGATGGACATGATGTCGGATACCAAAGGTCGCTTCACCACGCTTGACGACTCTAGGGAGCTAATGGAAGAGAAGAAGAGAAGGAGGGAAAGATAGAAGAGAATGAAAGAAGAGGAGACAAAGAGGAGTAGGGGGTTTCCAGGTCACTCGGTCGAGCAGGCATAATACCGCTCGACCGAGCTGTGACACCCAAGATTGGGGGAAATTTGCAAAGTGGCCACTCGACCGAGCGACCCACCTTGCTCGACCGAGCGCCCCTCTACAGACGACCCCCATCTTGCCTTGTAACTCCCTACCTACTATGCTCGGTTGAGCGACTCATACCGCTCGACCGAGTGGCCTTCCTCTCTGACGAGCCAGAAAAAGGGGCGATTCTCTACCCCCTACGCTCGGTAGAGCGGCCTACCGAGCGACATCCTTTCCCCGAGATGCCGCTCGATCGAGCGACTCATACCTCTCGACCGAGCAGCCCCTTCCCCAAGTGCCTGACGAAAGCAGCTAGGGACACGCTCGACCGAGCACGTCGTCGACAGCTTTCAGGAAAGGCAATTCTAATGGGTTTCTGTCACGACCTGCTTCCCTAAAATGGAGAGCGAGACGTGAAAAGGTCCGCACGAGAGTGGAGCTGTGAAGCCCCAAACCCGATAAGCGTCAATAAAACATAAGCAGGTCCCTGTAACCACAACGGAACAACAATAATAACACAAAGAGAGACTGAAATGAAATCTCACATCTCATAAATTGTCCAACATGAAAATAAGTTCAACATCCAGAAAAGCCACCAGGCTAAAGGAAAGAGTCTAAAGGCCCAGAACAAGGCCAACAAAAGCAACGACATAACAAAGTATAGGTGCTACGCACCGATAACAAAACAACTGTCTAAACAAAAGGGAAACACAACGAAAACACTAGGACTGGTCCCCAGTGTCCACGTACTCCCCGTCAAACACAAGCTCGGGCTCGGCGTCAGCAAACACCTCGTCCTCAACAAGGTACTCAGGCTCAGGATCTAACATGTGTCACCCAAAAGAGTAAAGGGGCACATGTCAGCAAGTCTAAAAGACTTGGGCAAGGAAACTGAAAGTAAGGCAACTAGCAACCTAGCAGTTATAGTATGCATGACATGGCAGTTATAACATGAGTGCACAATCAAGACATGGCAAGACAATTTGTACAAGAGAACAATCATCGGGACAAGACAGGAGTAGCCAAGCTACTATCAATCTCAATCAATTCACTATTCACGTTGTTTGTAGATGTTTACGCCTTACAGCTGAATGGTTAAACATTCATGCCGATTGGCCGCTTAACACTACCCCAAACCCAGAGTTTACGCCTTACCACTGCAGTTGTTGATCGGGCAGACTCCCAGTTGATTGGCCGCTTAACTCTTACCCCCAATACCCACACGTAATGGAGCCAGGGTCCTCGCACATGAGCTCAGCAAGTGAGCCGGGGTTGCCCCGCACATGAGCTCGCATTCTTAAACATTTGGCGTAGGGGTGCACCTAGCCGGAAACAAGCAATTCGGGCATTGGCTATCAACCAACACATGGCCCGCTTCTGGAACACGAGCCAGGAACACAAGCATTCGTAGCGAAGCTACGCAATCACAGAAATACTTAAAGAATGCAATGACATGACAATTAGTTCGCGTACTGTTAATGAAAAGTAAACATGACATGGTAATTGTGCAACATGATATATGTCGGATCTAGCTTCGTTGTCAAGCTAGTTCCTAAATTTGCACCTAGGCGAGTATCATTTCGTCGCCTAGCCTCTTTTACGCCTACAACAAGCAAATGGCCTAAAACATGGCCTAAACCCTAAGTGGCAAGTTTCACTTGCCTAGCACCGGGAATGACGATCACGAAGGTTCGTCTCGCGGATGCTAATCTACGGGGGAAATCGCTGTTATGGGGAAACAACATCAAACAACATGAAATTTCATTAGGGTTTCATAAAAATACAAATAGATTATGAAAACATCGAGAGATCGATTTCTTACCGAGACGAAGCGGAAGAAACACTCCGGAGAACCCTAGGACCAGATCTGGAAACAAATGGAGAAGTTTGGAGAGTTAGGGTTTTTGGGAGATTTTTGGGGATTTGGTGAGATTTTGGGGAAGAAGAGAGGTAGAATGAGTTGATGGATGGTTTGGATGATGGATTTAGGGCTTGGAATGAAGGAATAAGGCTTGGAGGAAGATGGGGGCTCAATGGGGGAGATTTTAGGGTTTTGGGTCGAGTGGAGGAAGAAGAAAACGTTTGGGAGGGGTATAAATAGGATGGGCTGGCGGCTACCCAGAAATTAGGGTTTTAACACAGATTAGTCGGTCAAAGAGCAACCACTGACCGACTAGTTTGGCAACTAGTCGGTCGGTCGACCAATGCAGACCGACTAAGTGTAAACAGTAACTTCTGAACGAAAATAGGATTTGGATTTAGTCGGTCCATGAACAAATACTGACCGACTAGTTTAACATCTAGTCGGTCGATGAATGTTCTTAGACCGACTAAGAGTGAACAGTATTGATACTAAAATTTAGTTGAAGAGTTAGTCGGTTAAAGAAGCATTGCTGACCGACTAGTTTGCAACCTAGTCGGTCAACCAACGTTCTTAGACCGACTAACGATAAACAGTAACTCCTGAATAATTTAGAAAGCCAACTAGTCGGTCCAAGAAGGATTGCCGACCGACTGGATCGTCATCTAGTCGGTCGGTGACCCTTCTTACACCGGCTAATAAGCACCAAAAGTTCCGATACAGAGCGTGGGGCCCCGGGATCGATTCCTAAGACCCCTAGGCTTGATCTAATAGTAAGATACGACCGTTATGAAGTCCGTCACGAATGACATACTTCGAAATCGACAATCCTAAGGAAGAAACGAGAAAATACGACGAATCGATCGAAAATGAAAGCTACGGAGACGAAAACCACACATGAGGAGAAAATCCACCAAAACATATATTATATCATAATAAATCCAGATACATGAAAACCAGTCGTTACATCCTCCCCAACTTAAGAAAAATTCCGTCCTCGGAATTTCCGAATACTCACGAGTCCAGAAACAAAAGTGGGAAACGCTCTCGCATCTCATCCTCATTCTCCCAAGTAGACTCTCCAGGTGAGCCGCGTCGCCACATCACTCTCACAAGATTGACAATCTTGTTCCGAAGTGACTTCTGACGCCTGTCCAGAATCTGCACTGGATGCTGGTCATACGTCATATCGGGGCGAACGGTAATCTCCGAAAAATCCACCGCATGAGACGGATCGCTAATGTATCGACGAAGCTGCGACACATGGAAGACATTGTGAACTCCTTCCAAAGATGGCGGCAAGGCCAAGCGATAAGCTACCTCGCCAACCCTCTCCAAAATGTCAAACGGTCCAATGTATCGCGGGCTCAACTTCCCTCGCTTCCCAAAACGAATCACACCGCGATTCGGGGAAATCTTCAAGAACACATGGTCGCCCGGCTGAAACTCCAAAGGACGACGTTTAGCATCCGCCCAATGCTTAAAATGGTCCTGAGCAATCCTCAACCTCTCCCGAATATTCCTGACGATATCCATGGCATCCACGATCATCTCAGGTCCCAACAACTCCCGATCACCAACGTCATCCCAACTCAATGGCGATCGACATTTCCTCCCATAAAGAGCGGCGAAAGGCGCCATGCCAATACTCGCCTGGAAGCTGTTGTTGTAAGAGAACTCCACCAAATGCAGATGGTCCTCCCACGAACCCTTGAAATCCAACAGGCACGCCCTCAGCATGTCTTCCAAAATCTGAATCGTCCTCTCGGACTGGCCATCCATCTGCGGATGGTACGCCGTGCTGAAACTCAGACGCGTACCCAAACTCTTCTGCAAACTCTGCCAGAACTGAGATGTGAACCTCGTGTCTCTGTCCGACACGATACTCACGGGGACTCCATGAAGTCGCACGACCTCCTCCATATATCTCCTCGCCAGCGCCTCAGTGGACTGTCCCACTCGGAACGGAATAAAGTGCGCAGATTTGGTCAATCGATCTACGATCACCCAAATCACGTCATTCTGCTTCGGACTCCGAGGTAGTCCAGTCACGAAATCCATAGTGATGTGTTGCCATTTCCACTCCGGAATCGGAAGTGGTTGTAGCAACCCGGCCGTACGCTGATGCTCCGCCTTCACTTGCTGGCAAACCAAGCACTTGGCTACACTCCGAGCCACACTCCTCTTCATACCATGCCACCAATAATTCAGACGAAGATCCTGGTACATCTTGGTGCCACCAGGATGCACAGAATACGGCGAACTGTGTGCCTCCACCATCAACTCCTCTCTAATATCCCCAGCCGGCACACACAACCTGGCTCCAAACCTCAGCGAGCCATCCTCATGAATCAAAAAGTCAGTCCGCAGACCGGCTTCCACCTGCTCCCGAATCTTCATCAGCTTCGGATCCTCAGCCTGGCCAGCCTTAATCCGATCCACGATCGTCGACTGTACCTGCATGTACATCAACGAAGAAGCCTCCCTAGGAAGAACAATCTCCATGTAAGACTCGCAAAAATCCTGCTGCAATCTCCACTGCGAGGTCAAATTCATCACCGCTGGAAGCCTACTCAAAGCATCCGGAACCACATTCACCTTGCCATGGTGAAACTGCAAATCAATCTCATAATCTGCCATAAGCTCCAACCATCGACGCTGTCGCATGTTGAGCTCCTTCTGAGTGAAAATGTACTTCAAGCTTTTGTGATCGGTGAAAATCTTCACTTTCTCACTCAGCAGGAAGTGCCTCCAAATCTTAAGAGCAAACACAACGGCGGCCAACTCCAAATCATGCGTCGGGTAATTCTTCTCATGAACCTTAAGCTGACGAGACGCATACGCCACAACATGTCCATGCTGATGCAACACACAACCGAGACCCTTGCCAGAAGCATCACAAAAGATCTCAAATCCACCGCTGCGATCAGGCACAACAAGAATAGGGGCAGTCGTCAACCTCTCCTTCAGAATACCAAAAGCACTCTCACAATCACCCGACCAAACAAAAGCAACTTCCTTCCGCGTCAACCTGGTCATCGGCTCAGCAATACGAGAAAAGTCCTTAATGAATCGCCGATAGTAACCAGCAAGTCCAAGGAAACTCCGAATCTCAGACGCAGACGACGGAACAGGCCACTCCCTGATGGCCCTAATCTTCTCGGGATCCACTGAAATACCATCTCCAGTCACCACATGCCCAAGAAAAGCAACTCTATCCAGCCAAAACTCGCACTTCGAAAACTTAGCATACAACCGATGCTTCCTCAAAATCTCCAATACCGTCCTCAAGTGCGAGGCATGCTCTTCTTCCGACTTCGAATAGATCAGAATGTCGTCAATAAAGATAACGACAAACTTATCCAGAAGGTCGTAGAAAATCAGGTTCATCAGATTCATGAAAACTACGGGCGCGTTAGTTACGCCGAAAGGCATAACCACGAACTCATTGTGTCCATACTTCATCCTGAACGCTTTCTTCGGAACATCATCCTTCTTCACCTTCAACTGATGGTAACCACTCCTCAAATCCAATTTAGAAAACACCCTCGAACCTCCAAGCTGATCAAAAATATCATCGATGCTAGGCAACAGGTATTTATTCTTAATGGTCACCGCATTCAACTCCCGATAGTCCACGCACATGCGACGCGAACCATCCTTCTTCTTCACCAGCAACACCGGTGCTCCCCACGGAGACACACTAGGATTAATATAACCCTTCTGCAAGAGCTCATCCAACTGCTTCCGCAACTCTTCCAATTCTGCAGGTGCCATACGATACGACGCCTTCGAAATCGGCTGCGCACCCGGAACGAGATCAATAGAAAATTCTAGAGCTCGATCAGGTGGCAAACCAGACATCTCCTCGGGGAAGACGTCGCCGAAATCACGCACCACAGCTGGCCACTCTAGCTCCAGTTTCGGGTTGGGTTTTTTGTGAAACCTGAAACTTAAGGGGTTCTGTATATAAAGTAAACGCTGTTTTAGATTAGGTTACGCTTTTTATTACTCAGAAACTCTTGAGCCATTATGGGGGAGAGAGTTCTTTGGTTATTGTTCTTCAATCTAAATCTTGGTGAATGTTTCTTGCCCTTCAATTTTTATATATTTTGCATCCTCATTCCTTACTCTACATTTTGATATTAATTTCGCGATGTTTGGTCAGTCTTTGATGATAACCTCTATTGCTTTTGTTGTTATAGCTATAGCCATGGTAGAGCAGTGTGATTCTAGGGCTTAGAGATGAACCCTAGGATCCTAGTGATTGGATGTTAAGTCAATCTCAGTTGGATGAATCTAGGGTTGCCCTATGGTAGTTTAAACAATGATTTTGGGGGATTAGCATTAGTATCGGAGGATCGCGAAAGCAGCTCCATATCCTAATGAGATTCCACACGAACCCGATTTGGGCTTAGTGGCCGTTTTCCGGGGCTCGTGATCACAAGAGTGACCCGAGAGCTGGGGGAGACCACTAATCCCGGATCTGCTAGTTGATGACTACGAAAGTAGCTCGATCGCTAGAACCAACCATAGCGTGGCGTCGCAGTCTGTAGACCACACGAGTGGATATAAGTTACGAGGCGGGACCAAGTGTCAAGCGTAATGCACGCATTCCCGTATGAAGCCAACTGCGAAAGCACGGCTCCGCATAGGGATGCGTTAGACGAGTGTGACGATGGAAGTCAAACGCTCGTTCCCATCATCGGATGTGACACTCCTACACTCACCAATCGTCCAACGAAAGACCCCTTGACCTGACATCCATGACCGAAGGGCCTAGCAGGGACTTCCGAATGCCCTAGACTTTTACTATTCAGTAGACCTCATTTTCGCAACAATCAATCCAATTTCATGTGACAACCCCGATCGAGCCGGAATGTAACTTCAAAACGATGTCGTTTACCGCAAGCGCACGATAGAGTGGCAAGCGGGTATCGAACACGGGGAAGCGGTGCTATACTACATATCTACTTCTAGATTGAGTTAGACTTGCGGGTTTATTGATGAATGTGGAGTAAGGAGAGTTATGATGGTGGTGGATGCGAAAGTTGTGTCACTCAACGTCGCATAAAAAACGCTAGGGCGTTAGGGATCACCGCTAAGATCGTTGGGGGTTGCTGTTGGATATGTTCCTCATGTTGCATTAGGGCTAGGGAAATAATCCCCCAATTCGTACCACTCTCATGGGTTAGAATTGCGGGGTATTTCGGTGGCTCTCGTTGACGCAATGGCGGTAGCCATCAACGTAGCGGTATAGTTTGTCGATGGTTCCCCTCAAGGCGCGAGCCGGGCATGGTCACGTGCCTTGATTGGATCCACTGATTTCCATATTCGAATCCCTAGATACCCCTTAAGCACATCAATTCCACAGACCGTGGGCATGATCTCAGTACGGGTTATCTACGGATTCGGTAGGATCTACCGAAATACAACCCTAAACCCCAATTCAACGTAGGGATCCAGATCTACATTTCCCCCCTACAATCCTAGGGTTCACCCATCAACCCTAGAAAGATCTACTCATACATGGCGATAATAACAGATAAAAACACCATTTTTATAGATGAGAACATCATAGCAATTGGTAAAATAAAGATCAGAAACTTACAGAGCGAATACCAGATCTCAAGAGAAACTCAAATTCCAAGAACGCAAGAAAATATCCAACAAGCTTTAATAGAATTTGATCCAAAACGTCTTTAGAAATTTTAATCTAAATCTAACAATTATTCTCTTAAAAAAAGTCTCCCTAAAATTCTCTCCAAAAATCTGTACCGAATTTCCCAGGCGGCTCTCTCCTTTTTCCCTCAAAACCCCTCGCAGAAAAACCCAAAAATCTGGCGCAGCGTCAAATAATGGGCCCACAGCGACTCGGCCCGAGCACAAAGCTGCTCGGTCGAGTCGTTCGGTAGCTCGGACCGAGTATGAGCCTGCTCGGTCCGAGTTTTACAGAGAATAAAAGCACCAAAATATGTCGCTCTGCCAACCCGGGCGCTGCTCGGTCGAGTAGGAGGTTACTCGGGCCGAGTAGGATGCTGCTCGGTCGAGTCGAAGGTCGCTCGGCTGATTGGGGACTAAAAACGCACTTCAGCCTCATTTGTACATGACTCGGGCCGAGTAGGATGTGCTCGGGCTGAGTAGGAGGTTGCTCGGTCGAGTCAGACACCAAAAATATCATTCTGACGTTGTGCTCGACTTGGGCCGAGTAGGAGGTGCTCGGGCCGAGTAGGCTGCTGAGAACAATTTCAGCACTGCACCATCAACTTGCAGAAATTTTCCAGGGCTCATCTGACCTCCGATTTGTGCGTTCTTAGCGGCGTTGGAACCGTCTTGAAGTCTACTGCCTGGAAAAAATATCATAAAAATAGTGAAAAATACCAGATGATAGCATATTTAGAAAAGGTGCACGATTGTCTTGTTTTCAGCACTTCGGGTCGTTCGATTCTTTTGCCGCATCATAGTTCGATCGAGCGACCTTCTCTCTTGCCTCTTCCTTACTCCGGTATTCTTCTTTGGTACCTCAAACATCTCATCATGAGTCTCATTGGTGCTCTCACGTCGCCGACCGTCTTATTGGCTCCAAATTGCTCCAATATCGCCCAAATCCCTGAAATGGACATAAACGCTCCGAAAGTCATATTATTCCAAATAATAGCGCAAAAAGCGTATAAAATATGTAATTGAACAATCATTTTGATGTGTAATCTTATCGATAAAATGTGGAATATAATGACACATCAAACCCCAACCATGCATTCTCACCCTTCCGAAAAGCCAAACACTAAACCACCGCCTCCCTAGAGAACGACAATCTTTATATACTACAACCACCGTGCACTTGCAGTGATTCGTGCTCCCAGGCATGAGCATGGGACGCCGAACAGTAGCTTGCTCCCAATGATCCAGCCGACCTTCGTGGAGGTGTTCCGATTTTGGGGAGGAGCTGAAATTCAAATTGAGACAACACAAAATCATTTAGGCCACAGTTTATTGATAATATTTGAGCAAGTGCTTGGCATTCCATGGGTGAGTTAACTCCTTTCCATCCATTGTCGCCAATATGTAGGTCGCCGGCCCTACAATGTCGGTTATTTTATAGGGGCTTTCCCACTTTGCTGCGAGCTTTCCTCGGCGGGCGATCTCTGGTTTGAAGGTTTCATCTCCGAGGATGAGGTAGCCGACCCTGAAGCTTTGCATCTTTACGGGAGAGTTAGTGCCGGGTCATCCTCTAGCTGTGCTTGACGAGGCTTGTCAGAGCCCGGTCCCTTACCTTGTCGATGAGCTCGATGTTGAGGTCGAGACCTTCTAAATTGGCCTCTTCGGGGTAGGGGGAGGTGTAGGTGACCTCTGGGGGATGTTTCGGCTGCCCTGGCCTCCCCGCCACTGATTGGAACCACCGGATGAGCCACCTCGGCACTCAGGGGTGTCCCTCTCTCGCTCTTTGGGGGTCATACTCCGGTTGCGGCTTCGTCGCCGCCAATCCTTACGCCTAGGAGAATGGCATCCTGATCGACGGGGGCTTTTGCTCCGATGTGGGTGCTCTTCTTGTCTTGGGCTCCATGGCCTCCCGCACCGATGACTTTCAGCAGCGAGATTCGCCCTAGGGAATTTCGTACTCCCTGGGCCGCCTCATGGGGGACTCCTCGGCTCCCCTCTCGGAGCTCTCCCTCATGGCGATGATTAGACGCCGTTGTCGAACGGTCACTTCCTCGTCGAGCTGCCTTTGTCGAGCGGTCGCTTCCTCGTCGAGCTACCTTTGTCGAGCGACCGCTTCCTCTTTGAACTGGTGGAGGAGGTCCCGCCTCACATTTGGGGGCCTAAGGGGCATTTGAGCGAAGGGGGCCCCACGGGTCTGGCGGCAACCCAGTTTTTCATCAGCTTGGTGAAGGTCGCGAAGTTCGCATGTACGTTGCAGGCTGTGGCCTGAATGACAGCTGTCGACCCCTCAAGGGGTAAATCCAGCGGGAGAGTCCTCCGGGAGAATGAGGCTCCTCGGCCAAGGGCGGCCTCAGGGTGTCATTGCTTAGTTGCTCGAGTCGTCCCGGATTTCTTAGAGGTGGCGGTGGGGTGATGTCGGGTGACTTGCCATGCCAGGAATTGCGGTGAATACGTACAGAGCTTAACATGAGTGTAACCCTTCATTTCCACAGACGGTGCCAATTGTTGCAGGTCAAATCCGCCTATCAATGGGATTTATATAATGGGGAATCAAGGGTACGGTGATTACAGGTTAATTGGGTTTTAGTATAGGCTAAAACACATTGGAACTCGATCTATAGACGAAGGATCCAAGGTCACTCAAAGGTTGCCGACCGATTGGGAGAAGGGCCGAGTTTCATGCACAACAAGCAGCTGTCAGAAAGGCTGGGTTGGCTGTCAACCCGTGGCTTCTTTGATGGTAAAGTCAGTAGGTGACTTTTTAGAAGTAGGCCGGACACGCTAGCCTATCTTAGTGTAGAGCGACCTAACGTGGCGAGCTTATGTGGAAGGCACAGATATATGTACGATACCCGACCGTGTATACGAATGAGAGTTAAGATTTCTACCAACCAACCCCCCATTGATGGCTGGAAGGGGGGTATTTATAGTGGGGAGAGAGCTGTCGCTTCGGCTTAGTTGGAACCCGGCTGGCGCATAGCTGGCGCATTAATAGGGATGCGGTGGGTCGGCGAGAATGTCAGAGATATTCTCGCACCACCTTAATCGGGCATTAATGGGGACGCGACGGGCGGCCATTAGTTCTCGTCTTTAACCTTCCTGATCAGAGATATTTATGGGCTACCAGGTCGTCAAGGGTCGTCCTTGGAGAGAGTCGAGCTTGGCATCCCAAGCTTCCTTCGGCCGACCTTCTTGTTTCGGTCGACAGAGCGAGCTTCGCCGTTGCTGGACGATCTCTATGCTTGGTTGGCGAGCTTCCCGCTTGACTAGTTGGGCGAGCCTCTCTCTCGATTTGTCAGACGAGCTTTTCGCTCGGCTGGGGAAGCTTCTTACTAGCGGTGTGAGCTTCTCATTTGGGCTCGCTCTTGTTCGGGGCTGGCCGGTGAGCTATTCGCTTGGGCTTCAACTATTTGGTCCTTCATTTTTTTGGGTCGGCCATCAGACCGTAACAGACTGAAACATACAACGTTGCCAACGTATAGACTTAAATTAACAAGGAACTACTATACTATTTGTTAATACAATCGATGGAGCGAAAGTTGATAATCGGCGTTCTTAATATTGGTTCTCCAAACTGGCTGGAATCGCTTGTGTCCAAGGTTGGATCACTCTACGGGGATAGCGACCTACTTGGCCAACCTTGATTAAGCCCGTTTATGTAGATTAATGCTAGAATTCCAATTATCATCATTTTACAAACATTGATTATAAATACCTTTAAATGAGTAACTTCAACCTTTCTTCGCACGTAAACTCATGTTCACCATGTTAAACTCCCTTGTCTCGTACACCCTTGCCTACCATGTTTTGATGCTTCTCACTTGAAAACTATGAATGAACTTATGGTACACTTGTTGCACGATTGCTCACGTTTAAATAGTCACATCACCTGCTGCATGCCATCTATGAATCAGTGAATGCTACTGAATTGTTGTATGGAATATCATATGGTACATCTTGTGGAATATCTTGGGGAAAAATCTTGTTAGTAGATATCTTGTGGAATATTCTTGGGGAATATCTCGTGGAATATCTTGGAATATCATATGGTACATTTTGTGCCATGAAAGTCCATCATAAATTTTTTAAAAGAAAAAAATGACTCAAAAAGTGGAAAATAACGAAATAAAGAGACTCAACACTAAAGAAGGAAGTACTATACCCAAGGTCTCCAAAACCAACCAAAAATGTGAAATGCAAAAACCGTTGTTCCCTGGCAACGTCGTCAATTGATTCAATCGAAATTGTGCGCAATCCAAATAGGGTGCACACGATCTCCCCATGCAGTGAAAGGGTGTCGAAGCAATACAAAATAACCTGGTGAGTCCTGGGTCGAACTCATGGACAAGTCGTCTCGCATTCACAGAGTCGATCAAAGATAGCTAAGGGTGTGAGAATGTCCAACTACTAACAAAGATGTGGTGGTGGAAAGTATGTGCGATAAAATGTATCAAACTACCCTATGAAAATGAGGGATAGAGGATTGGATAGGCAAGTGGCAAGGATGAGGAATGCATGGATCGTGGATTTGTTAGGATCAATGTTTAGTGTGAGAATATAACCCTACAACTCAATGATGTCCCTTTTGGGGATGCCCCATCGGAAAATACTCTTTTGGAGGTGAAAGCAAGTGTGAAATGTGATTCAATTGTGGAGCCCTTTTGGGGTCACAATTGGAAGTGGTAGCGGTCACGGGCTATGGTTCTTTATGACTCAATGGCGTCCCTTTTGGGGAAGCGTCATTGGGGATATCCTTTTGGGAGTTAAAATGATGGGATAGTGTAGTGGCTTAAGAATTAGGTCTCATAGAAATTAAGCTGATACTTCTTTTTGAGAAGATCAAACTCATCCTTTTGGGATGATCGGTTCTCTAATATAATTTTTTGGATTCGTATAGGAGATTTAAATTAGAAACTTAAATTTAAGCCACATAAAAATTAATTCAATACAAATGAACCCAACTCAACATGTGAACAAAGTTCCATAGCAAATCACAACCCAAGCAAAGAAATTTAGCAATTCATATGGATAAACAATACTAACTTCATGTAAATCATTATCAAATCCACACAACCCAAATAAGTACAAATGAAAAGAAAAGAGATCACCAAATATTGCTACAAATGAGTCCTTTCTTCTTTTTCCCTTTTCTTCTCCAAGCTCCTCCAAATTCCTTACCTCCAAGCCCACCAAGAGCCCCTCAAGAACCTCTCTATTTCAGCTATAGAATGGACTACAATTGGATATATTGGAATTAGTGTTGGTAGCAACGATCTAGGATCCCTAGTTTGATGATGACAAACGTTGTGTTTTATTTAATGTGTGTGCTAAGTGTGTTTCAGGAAAGGCCACATCAAATATTTAAAAGGTGAAGCAAAAATTATTTAACCAAGGATACAACCGAAATTATGGCATGAAGGGTGCATGGAGTTTAAATGGAGTTTAAACTGGTGACTGGTGATTGGATTTCTCCATGGATCATTAAAATATGCACTATACAAGTGCAAGCACTTATTTTTTGTGGATGAGGATTTCAAAACAACAATGGGCTCATTTTACTCAAAACGAAAAAAAAGGAAAATGTAACAAATTTTTTTTGGCCGGCCCATAGCATACTAGTGGCACAAAGGTAAATATTTGGATAAGGGTTTTAGATGCACGCCTATTTAAAGAGATTAGGCCTTAGGTTACAAGGGGTGGCTGACAAAAAAAACGAGGCGCATCCCTCAATAATAAATCTTTAGGCAGCCGAAAATCAAAGCCCCATCATTTTTCTCCAAAGCAACAAGGCCGACCTTCCCCTTGGCATTCTCAGAGAGCCGCTCTTCAAAGCACCAACCCAAAGAAAAGAGACGAAATAGATCTTGAAGAGCCCGCCATTCAAAGGGAAGCACCAAACCAAAGGGCCGGCCGAATTCTTTTGAGGGGTGCCCTATTAATATCTCCAAAGAGCATCAAGGTCAGCCGCACAATTCCCAGGAGCACGGCCTGGAAAAATATTTTGAAGAGGGCTCTTGCGTTGTTTTATTTTGAAAAGGGACGACTTTTTACTCTCTCATTATTTCATGTGCGTTCTTCATCAATCAAAAATATTTCAAAGTCTGTCACTTTCTTTTGAAAGTTTGAGCACAAAGTTTTTTTTGAGGTGCCAAATTTTTGTGTGCTCAATATTCAACAAGGTGCCGAATTTTTAGTGTGCAGGCAAAAAGGAGGAGGAGAAGAGCCGCACTAATTTTTAGTGGGGCCGGATTTTTTTACTTTGTGTACCCTTACACATACTCTTGATTGTTGCAGGCACAAGAATTTTAGCCGGGCCGAAAATTTTTGTCAACCACTTGCCGCAATTGTTTTTTGAGGGGCAGGCCGTTAATTTTTGTTTGCAATTCTCTGAGAGCACTTCCCCTTTCATGCATAAAAGTTAATGCACAGTCTTTTATTGTTGTGTGCAGGGTAAAGAAAAGTTAGGGGATTAAAATATAAATGCACTTGCTACAATCTTGGTGTGTCATCCTAGTGCCGCAACATCAGAGTCTTGGAGCATCACATCCGTGCCACAATATCAGAAAAGAGTGCCAAGGCCGCAAGTCATCCACAGGAGTTGAGACTAACCGACTACATTATTGTCAGACGTGATCCGACCACGCGCTGAACGACAGAGACGACACACCATTACTGCGCGTTACTAAAACTCTATTTATTTATCTTTGTATTGGTGTAGCGATCACTGTAGGGGAAACTTTACCTTCTGTGTTACTTTTTGGGGACCTGACGACTTTGGGAGTCGTCACGGAGGGAGAGCATCTGACTAGATTGAGAGTGTAGAGCACGTGGTGTGCGTACAAGCTAGGTGAGAGTAGATTTGAGATCTTGACTCATTGTAGCTGTACAGGATTACATATCTATCTAGTATTTGCTTTCGGGGGCTGGAGTAGGTCGTGGGGACGACCGAACCAGGGTATATCTGTGTGTACTCTGTGATTGCTATTTTATGTGCTTATAACTGCGTGTGATTTCTCGTGGGTTGCACGAGAATTTTTATTAGCCTATTCATCCACCCCCTCTAGGCTACGATCCAGATCCAACAATTAGTACCTCCAAAAGAATGAAGCTCTCCCCTCTTTATATATGCTTAGACTCCCAAAGGTTTATAGTGCTTGGCTCTTCATTTTTCCACTCTTTATTTGAGAATAAATTCCATGACTCTTTATTTTCCACTCTTTATTTTAGAATAAATTTCATGACTCCATTCAAATCTTGGCCTCTTCATTTTCTACTCTTTATTTGAAAATAAATTCTCATGTCTCTTCATTTTCCGTCTCTTTGGCTTCTGGTCATGCAAATAAGCTGAAGAGTCACAAACAGGTCGAAACGGCACTCAATTTGGACCCAAACCCCGCAAGTTATGCCCAAAATACACTTAAACCCCCTTATTGGGTCTATCTGCTACAGTACCCACGCCCGCAGCTGCAGTACCTGCTTTTCTTTTTATTCCAGAAATTGCTTTTCGCCTTCAAAAATTCAAGAAAAATACCTAGAGGCTTAGGAAAATTCTCAGAAAATACTGGAAATTTCCTAAGGCCCCTAGAAGTACATGAAAAATATAAGTGGTAAAAATTAGTCTAAATAATAATAATATGAATTAAAATATGAATTAAAATCAATATAAAATTATTTTAAGCTTCCAAAAATTGTAGAAAATTCCACCGAGCTCCGAAAAATACAGAAAAATAGTCGTAGCACCACAAAAATACTATGAGCATATAAAAAATAATGGAAAGCTAAAAAGATCGCTAAAACACGTATTATGTGCACAAATCAACGATATGCTCCATAAACCAATTTTAATTCAATTATGCTTATAATAAAGCTTAGTTAAACTATATTCATGCACACAATGCCCATAAATGGGAGGAATAAATATGTAATATCCATACTGAATCACCTGATGCATGCCATCTATGAATCAGTGAATGCTACTGAATTATCGTATGGAATATCATATGGTACATCTTGTGGAATATCTTGGGGAATTCCGTAAGAAACATATATTCTGAACACTTGACATTTCACTGAGTTTGGGGTAACTAATAGTTTAAGAGAGTGTGAGAGTGACTGGAGTTCAACTACATGTCCAGCTGCCTGTGTTTCGGCAATCCCGTCCCGCTACATGTGTTTCGGCATACATGTCTAGCTGCCTGTGTTTCGGCATTTGTGTGGATAAGTGCACACAGACAAGAGATGAACTCAATGATTGCATATTATAATCTTCTACTTGAATCACGTAGTTCTAGTTTCGTTACTAATTGCACAGTCACCTTTACTTTATGCATTACATGCGCGTTACTTAACACACCTGTGCAGCCACCCATACTTTACTCATCGCACTTGTATGCATGACTGCATTTATTTTACTTGTCGCCCTTGTCTGTAGCTACTTCTTTAGCCTGTTCTATACTTGTGCACTACTTTTCTTTCTATTTTTAGAATTGTTGTGACATACCTATGGTTCCGCTTCGTGGTACCGTTAGACGACGTACAAGTTGAAGAGGATGCTCCTAAGTATGAGGAGCCTGACCGGTGCCCGCCGCGTGGCAGGCAATGGGTTTAAATATTTGTAACCGCAAGCGTACGGTGTTGTAGTGTGGCTTGGGGGTCGAACACAGGGAGGCTAGGATGTGCCTGTGTCAAGGAGGACCAAAATCACCCCGTGGGCGAGCTAGCCCGAATCGGTTGATGGTTGTCACGATATAGGAATTCAAGGTATGAACAATAAGAAAATAAACCCGGGACCTTGGTTTCCAATCCAACGAGCGACTCTCCCAGATACGACCTACGGGTAGGATAGCGATCGGAATTAGGGTCTAATGATGAGACGTTGCCTCCCGAAGTGGTACCGGCATCCCATGTGCCCGATATTCCGGTCGGTGCCCGGGATGATACACCGGACTTCCCGGATTCAATCAGTGGGCACTCCCGTGTCCATTAACACTGATCGATTCCGGGAGCACTAAGCTCGCAACGATAACTCCCAACGTCTCATCCTGCCGCTCCCGCGTGCTAGGATTCGGCGTCTACGCTAAGGGCGTGAGCTATGGCTAAGGAGTCAACCGCCAAGTTTATTCCCCCTTGGCCCAACGGTCAAAGGCGGTCTTTTTCCCGCCGATGACAATGAAACACCCCGCTTAACCATTAGAAACCTAATCCCTATCGATTTCCTAACCCTATGGATGCATCGGGAAGAGCTCCCGAAGGGGTTTCCACCAAAATCCCAGATTTGGGAACTACTCACAAAAATTCATTAAAAAGCGATCTAAATGAAAATGAACCGTTGGAATCATAATAAGACGACAGGAATGCGGAAGTAATAGAGTAATTAAGACAATACTAAAATTTGAGAAAGATCCGACAACTTACAAAAGAATAGAAATTACAGCCGTCACAATAGGAGAAAACAGTAAAAACTAGCAGCTCTCCCCGTTTCTGGAACCCTAGGGGTTCTATTTATAGACTCTCGTATCACCCGATCGGTTGACAAGTCAACCGATCGGGTGATCCGTTACAGATTATGAACAGAAAACGGCGAGCTTTCACCCGATCATATGAACCGGTCGGGTGAGTTCTTGGAGTGACCGGTTGGATCTTGGCGCCATCGGGTGAAGTGATCGGTTGGGTGCCCGTGTCTTCAGCTCCTCAGAGAACTGTCCCCCGTCGGTTGGAGATGACCAACCGACCGGGTGAGGGGCTGAAAGATGTATTCTTTGACGTTTGACCCCTTGGATCACGCGTGACTCCTCCCGTTGCTCCGAGGACTTGAGATATCGTCGTTAAACGTCCCCTACACGGTCAATCTCCTGCAAACATGGATAAACAAAGAAAAGTGAAAGAAAACGAGAAAATACGAGAAAACGAATAAAAGACGGTGAAAAACACGGAGAAACACAAAAGAAAACTTGCGTGAATATATGAAATATAAACGCACGTCAGAGCCAGAGTTCGATCTAGATGCGGTAGATTTTAGAGATCGAGTCATGATGTATTTCTATATGAACTTCTTTTCTTTCACGTATTTATGTGTATCATGTTAGAGCGTATTGTACTTCGGTATGGATTGTAATACATGGACCCTATTTAAGTATTTTTGTACATCTTCGCTTCATGGCTATGTTGTTTTCACTAGTGATTTGCAGACCTGCGAATGTATCAAATAAGTAATGGCCCTTGAGAGTGGATCGTTACAGAAGTAGACTGATACATGCGACATGGTACCACACAGTAGACTGATAACATATTTCAGTAACCTAATACTAAATATCAAAACTGATACGAACTTTCAGTCATGCAAATGTGCATGAAACATGCAAACTGATACATGCAAGTGTGCATGAATTATGCAAACTGATCTAAACATCATTCATGCAAATTGATCAATTATCATTCATGCAAATGTACATGAAACATGCAAACAAATACAAACTGATACATGCTGTAACTCCCCGCTGCCCATGATACCCGGGAAGTACGAATCCGTCCCGGTTATTTCTAGAGAGGTGTGTGTGGAAAGAAGGAAAAGAACTAAGAGTAGGTCTACTGCGCACTACTGGGGTAGTACCTGTAATGTTCCATAAACACAAACATAAACAACACAGAGAACACCAGAACTAGCCAAAAGAAAACATTGAAACTCAGAAACACTGATCTTTATATGATCCAACATTCCATTATACATTTGATCCTTTATACAACAACTCACACTGACCCCAAACAAACCCCAAAGATACAAGCCACTATCCTCTCCCCTCACCACCCACCTACAACTCCATAAGCCCAGCTCTTCACCAACTCCATCTGCTTCCAACTCCAACACCCGAATTCCTGAAAAGTCAACGGTGGGGCACGTCAACATGTGACCCAGCAGGAAATCCAACTCTACTCAGATGCCATTCCATATTATGCAACTACGTGCAAGATATGCAGCGAATATGACATGGAAAGATAACAATAACAAGAGTACATAGAACCGTAAATGGGTACGAGGGAAGGGGTTACAATAATAGCAGAAAAATAAGAGTATACATAATAATGCAATGGGGTGCAAAGAGGAAGGGATAACAACAAGTAGTAACAAGTGCAATGAAGGTAAATGACAACATGTGAAAGCTAAAGAAAGGAACAACAAGCAAACAATAATGAAACTACAAGCGCCAAACAAATACAAGAGAGCACATCAACAACATTAAGTGCAATGAAAAGATTTAATTTAATTAGTCTTTTGTTATCGGAACCCGAGTATCGAGTAGAACATATGTGACTTGACATCACCCAGTAAGGTGCGTGGACGCTGTGACCCCCCAGATACACTGTTACAAAAGGGGCCATGATCCCCCCAAATACACTATTACAAAAGGGACCCAAAACTCTGCCCACTTTCCGCCGTGCTAGCTCGTCAGGAGTGTGAGTGAAACCACATAGCAAGTCTAGCCCATATGCCTTTCTGATACTCAAGTTTCTCCCAACCCCATGTTTATAGCTCGCCCTCCTTTAAGAGGATTAAGTCATTTGTTTATTTATAAAACATACATGCATCAACACGAAAGTTATAAATATGAAGGAAATCATCATGTTGGCATTGCCATAGCAATTTCTTTCTAATCTCTTCTTTGCCACATTTCACGACATACTTGGGACATGCATCTCCTTGTGCATTCCCTTTTCCATTTCCATGTTTCACAACAAAAAGGCCATGACTTCCATGAATCCACAACCAAAAACCTCGCAACATCATATAAATACCATAGCATCATGAAACATAAGCCAAGACGTGTATTGAACATCATGTAACTATCAATGGCATTATGAAACAAAAGCTATAGCACATAGTAATATGCTGGAAATTATAAAAGTTCATCAAATAGTGCTGTTTCCAGGGAATTCTAGTCATCATATGTGAAAAGTCCCAACTACAAAGTTGTAGATATGCAAGTTGTACATTCACCCACCAATTTTCAAAAAATAATCATGAATGTGTGATTTATGGTGGCCAACCTAGTAACAGATAGAAATTCTGCAGAAAAACAGAAAACTGCATCAACTCAATCAGTAAATTACTCTTAGTTGCAATCAGATTTGGATGAAGTGAAAAACATGAAAATTGAAGAGTAGATATCCAAAAAGTCATAAAACACCTAATTTTGATAAGTACAATGATAGTTATAGTTGATTCAGTGTAGGGTGTCCAAACAGGCAGAATTCTGCTATGTTGCAACCCACGTTATTTTAACATCAAAAATTGGCCGAATATTTAACACCCTACATGACTTTTGAATAAAATTCTAAGACATACATTAATATAATTTTTTCAGAATTTTATTCAAACTAAAAATAACAGATATCCATAGTTTAACAGAGAACAGTTTTGCTGGAAATTGAAAACCAAATTAGTAACAACTCTAAACGAAAATCCACTAACATGCAAGTGACATATCAAGATGGAGAGGGATTCCTATCTCCAAGAATCTCTATTTCCTCCTCCAAAACACCAAGCTGGAGCTCTCTCCATGACTCCTCAAATCTCCTTTAAGAAATCTCCCAATTTGCTTGCTAATCCCTCTTACCAAGCTCCAAATTACTCATTTCTCTTAAGCTTGCTCAACGGTGTTTAAGGGATGAAGAAAGAGATATTTGCCTTTGTAATAAGAGGGGAAAAGGGTAGGGAGAGGGGGAACACGAAAATGCAAAGAAAAGAATGAAAAAAAAACAGAGAAGAGAGATGATTAAGGGTTTACTTAAGATGAGTGTTTCTACTCTTTTCTCCTCTCTTCCACACTCTTCTCACATTTGTTCTTTTCTTTTCTTTTTTCATTTAATCCTTTTTTTCATGCAAGCGAAGGATCTCCCATGCACACACCTCTTTTTCCTAAATTACTAAAAACCTATTACTATACACACACTTCTTAATGACTAAAAAATCTTTACCCTACACACCCCTCTACAAACACACGCAACATTCAATCACCATATTGTTATGCATTATCAAATACATTAATATAGAGGTACACACACTACATCATGAACTACACATCACACAACTACCATACTATATTAAGCCATACATTACAAAGAAGCTACTAATAGTATTACACTAATAATAACACATATAACACATGCCACTACATCAATATTCACTACAATTATGCAATGCAACACTACAAATATAATTCATCCACATAAGCATAGAACAGGCAACCAATAGTTACTAGACACACATTTACTATACACACCACATAGATCCTTTAAACACTACACACATAAGTAAGCAGGTATACACTATATTTTACGCAAAAATATAAGCCCTAGAGTATATGACACTATGGACCATTACACATGCAACCTGATACACAATTTCATGCACCTTAAACCCAAATATATGACACAAAATTATCCTCATTCAGTATTACTAAATATCAAACCATATACTAAATATCATTCTTGTAAACTTGCATGAAACATGTAAGCAGATACAAATTGTAACATGCAACCTGATACAAAATTTCATGACCATTCACACCAAATAATATGAACAAATATACATAATCCTCATTCGGTATTACAAAAAAATGAACAAATCATAACCTTCAATCCATCCATTTGCCACATCATAATGGTATTGAATCCAATTTCTTGCAACTGATGGGCCATGACATCGGTGGACAATATGAACATATACAAAGTGATTATTATTCACAAAACCAATCGTAATGTGTCAACGGGATATAATAGGTCTAAAGCTGTTCTTAAAGGTAAAAAAGTAAGACATTATAACTTGGATAGAAAATGTACAACATAGTTATAAAAACTTGATATGAGATGTTCAGCTTCTGTCATGGTCATCCAAAATGTCTCAGGGGATTGTCCTCCATATATGCAATAGACCTTTTATTTTGTTAAGCATCTTCTTCACCCATAAGTTTTCTGGACAGATCAAAGTGTTTAGTCAACTCTCCAAGCAGATCTGTTCTGACCAGCCTCCAATTGTCATCCCACCATGCTAATTAGTCGAAGTTATTGCCCCTTATCCACAATTACCATCTGTCTTAATACCGATGATTTTCTTTATATATTGGATGATACCATCTGAAAAGTGCTCAATAAATGGTATATCTTCTGAAGCTGAATTTGCAATGGACCTCTTGACACTTTGTTTCTGTCTCCGAGGGCCCTTACAAATCTTCCTTTTTTGTCTAAATCTGTCAATTGGTGTGGGAGCGGAGCAAATATCCTCAGCTAATAAGACATGCTCAAAATGAGACGGGTCTTGAGTGGTGGATGTATCAGCTTTCAACTTCTTTTCCCTTTTTCCATTCGCATCACATTGACCTTACCATCCGGCGCAGTAATCAAATTTGTCACTGGGGTTGATAACTCCTTCAACTTTATTAAAATTTGCTTCTTCCTTGTCACATCAAACTGTTCGTAATGCTTGTAGATGTGATCTAACTTAGCCTTTATCAGCACTTCCTCTTCTGAGATCAATTCCTTTGTGAACTACATGTCTATCTTCTTCCAATGTGGATGTGGGGAATCTATGGGAATCGGGACATTTTTCCGTTTGAATTCTCTAATTTTATGGGCACACTATAATCCATAAATTCGTCTTGCCAGAAAATCACATAAGTTTTGGTCTGTCCCAATTGCCTCAAACTGTAATGCTTCATGAAAAATTATCTTCATCGCAAAAGTGGACGTAACCCCAATCAACTCTTTGTATAAGTGTCCTGTCATTTTATGCTGCACCATGATATTTGATTTCTCAAATGAGGCCTTAATATCCGTATGCTGTAACTTTAACAAAGCATGAATGGTTATCCATAAAGAGGCAAAGCTGAATGCCGATGAACCAATTGACTTTTAAGCTTAGCATGTGAAATATCAGCTCTGTTGGTTGTGACATTGCCAAAATGAAGATTGCTATCATTCCAAAACGAAATGAACTTCTCCTTATACTTTTCCAACCAAGATGCCTTCACATAGCTTAATGCCGGTGGGTAAACGCTGACTTATTTCTCCATTACCTTTAGTTGTTCAGCATACTCATCATCCATACGTGCAGGTACCAATAAATTCTATTTAT
Organism: Scilla litardierei; assembly: GCA_030789695.1. Classification (NCBI taxonomy): domain Eukaryota; kingdom Viridiplantae; phylum Streptophyta; class Magnoliopsida; order Asparagales; family Asparagaceae; genus Scilla; species Scilla litardierei. The sequence continues at coordinate 9,757,621 of CM061132.1, forward strand.
ATATGAAAGCTACCCATTTTTCCCTGGCTTCAAAAAATTTCTTACAATTGGCCATGACATTTTTAGATATGTACTATCTACATAATTGGTTTTGCGCGGAGGAAAATACATTGCTAACGACATTTATAACTGCAAGCTCTTTTTTTGTCAAAATAACTCGTGGCATCGTGCATCCATTTAACAAATTTCTCAACTTCTCCATTGCCCACATGTAGCAATCCTTCCGTTCAGCCTCCAAGTTAAAAAACTGCATCTGCGAATGTCATCTTTGTAGATGTAACACCTAATCTCCAACAATGGTAGCCAGTATTTGTCAGTCTTATACGTGCAGGTCATAATCAATTTTTTTAAAATGCACGTAATAAATCAACCGACTTCGGATGTGCCCAAAAAAGTTCCTCACGACTATTGTCTCTTATTCCACAGAATGATACTCAATGTAATTCTTTTTATTCAAACCCTTTGGTATGTGCTGCATTTGAGTTCTCATTGTCATTTCAACATCTTTCATCCTCTGTCTGGCATTATATATTGCTTTAATTGTAGTGGCATTGCACGTATTATTTTCTTTCAAAAAATTCAAATTTTTTCTTGGCCTCGTCAAGCTATTAGACAAGTCTCTCAATGTATCCGTCTCCACACCTATTAACCTCCCGGCATAGCAATGTTCCTCGAGGTACTTCTGGGTTGGATGGTTGTGCATGTCACATACAATTGTCAAAAATCCTCATATCTTTGTTGCCCACCCCATTAGCCCTCGAGCCGAAGGGACATTTACACTTATTGGTTCCAGTTTTTTGGACTTTTTCTACCACATATGTGTCATATACTTCATGCTTCTTTCACAACAAAAGTAAAGAGTTATGATTCTATTGCACAATGTACTCATATTTGATGACTTTATAACACCCACAATTCTATGTGCACTCCCGATGGCCTTTATCCAATTAACAAGTTTTCTTTACTTTTGAAAATTTCATAGTAGTAAACTCATTTGTAAAATCTTTATGCACATATGAGTTTTCAACAATAACCTGAATTTTACAATACACTTACCAATTTTGGAACATTACTTTTTACGGTATTTTACAGCAAAACCTACCACCATAACAAAAATTTCGTGCATTTGATTGTTTCTCCTCCTCTTCAACAATCCTCTCAATTTTATATAAGTACATCCCAATCTGAATAAGTTATATGCAATCAATTTATGCAATTAATAATAAATAACTGTTGTAAGCTTGACATCTACGGAACCCTGTAGCCCTGTATTTATAGAAGTAGGGTTACATAATGGGTGGATACCCAATACACTAATGGGCCAACAAAAGCCCGCTTATAACACTTCCCCTTATCCATCCATTGCTGTAAGCCATACATGAGCGCTTCAGGGTTCATAGAGCTTATCTGACCATGTGGGTATGGGTACTTCTGTATCCTAAGTTAAGAGTTCTTGCCTCGTTAAAACCTTTTGCCATGAAAAACCCAGTGGACAAAACCAATGGCTAAGGGAAAATAGTACAAGTCTCTGTAACTTCTCCTGATCGATGGAAGTATTTAGGGGTGGATAATTCTGGATCCAGAGTCAATGATGTTGCCTCGTTAAAACCTTTAGCTATGGAAAACCCAGTGGAAAAAACCAATAGCTAAGGGAAAAGAGTACAACACTACATTTGACTCCCCCTGATCTGTACAAGCTGTAGGCTTGCAGATCTCCTAGGCAACTATACATCAATCTCTTACAGTGTTCCGATAATAAGTACAAAGTACAAGGCATCGCTCATCTATACAAGACATCGCTCATCTATACAAGACATCGCTCATCTATACAAGTATCACTCATATATGGCAGCTACTGAATCTGAGGGAGCTCTTCTGAAGAGGAGTGGTCTGCAGACTCGGTAGGTAGCACCACGTCTCTGACCCAGTTGTCACCGTGTCTGCGAGGTACTGCAGGACCTGGCAGTGTATACTTATGATTTGCTTCTTGGATTGATGAGCCTCTCGGGATGGTGGGATTGATGTAGCCTTGGAAGCATGCTTTGCTGGTCTGTAGGAGTTGGTCGTTCCTTTGTTGTAGTCATCGCGAAGCTCTGTAACCTGTATCTGTAAATACATTTAACATGTTGGATGATCCTTGACCCTTGGAGGTAGCACAGAAGCTACATATCTCTGGTCCAGTGGTGCGCTGCAGGCGCTGCACTGTATCTGGTTAAAGGGTTTACTGCCAATGCTTTCTAGAATCGCGTGCAGTTGGCCAGATAAAGGGGTGTACAAAAGACACTTGAGTAAGGCACTTCAGGACCGAGGATATCCTTTCCCTCTTCCAGCGAATGGAAAGAGTCTTAATGTGCATCCATACAACCAGTAGGTGTATTAGTGGATTGCAATTATCCATGTTTCTTCATCAACTGGATGATAATTTCATCTTCTGAATGATTATTCATCTACTGGATGATTATTCATCTTCTGGGTGATGGTTCATCTTCGGGCTGATAGTTTCATCTTCAGGATGACGGTTTCATCTTCAGGATGATAATTCATCTACATGATGATTATTCATCTTCAGGACGATGGTTTCATCTTCAGGATGATTATTCATCTTCAGGAGGATGGTTTCATGTTCAGGATGATGGTTTCATTTTCAGGATGATTATTCATCTTCAAGATGATGGTTTCATCTTCAGGATGATCGTTTCATCTTCAGGATGGTAATTCGTAAGGGTATGTTGTCACATCATCTATAGCAACATAGCCTATAATTTTCTTTACCGATCGCATGGTTTTTACAACCATGGCCAGGGAGTCTGATGCATTAGTTTAAATAACTTTGTAAGTGAGTTAAGCTCATCTTACTTGATTACTTCCTGGTTTCTGCGAAATAAACCTCTAAGCTATAGCGTTTTGCTTATAGCATACGATTTTATTTATTTATACAATACTCGGTAACCCACAAGTTTGATATCTTTTGATATCAGTACTTCAGGTCCAAATACTTCACATTTTATATGTGAGTCCAGCTCTACTTATTATTGCCTCGTTCCACATAATCTGGCCAAATCTCTACGTTTGCTTCAGGAAATGGAGATTAGGAACGATATCTATGGTAAAATAAAATGTGAGTAATTGTCGACAAGTGTGTTTTATCCAAATACCTCTCCATCTACGTACATTATTCAATTTATTCCCGATTCATCTCTTCTGGAGGTTCTGGAAAGGGAGATGATATGGAGATGAGCTCACTTTCCTGTGGTGATATTGTGTTAGGGTCTACAGGAGTTATTTCTGGTGGATTTGCGACAATATTTATATTGTCAGTAGCTATGTCTGATAACTGTTTAACAGTTTCATAAGTGTGGGTCTTCAGGATCTCATCACAATTTATGATAATCAGATCATAGGTATTAATGTTTTAAATGGTCAAATTGAGCTTCAGGCTCATGGATGATTATAGTATTTTTGTTGAACCCAATGCTGGGGAATTAGAGTTATGAAGGATCTTCAGGATCTCATCAAGTCTTTAAAAGAGGGCAATTCAATGCACGTCTTAGGAGAAGTGATTTTAAATGCTTCCCCTGTTCAGAGTGCTCAGTATCTATTTATCTGGGTAATTACTTCCGATAAATAGTTCTGCGTTTTGATGGTCTATAGTGGTGATATGGGAATGTATACTCATCATGGCACAATCGACAAGATGTGCTCTAAACGCTTCCCTTGTTAGGGATTCTCGGAAACTTTTTATATGAGGTGATCAGGCTCATATAAATAGGTTCTAAGGAGACGTTTTGATGTTTTGCATTGTAATTGCATGTTCCTACATGGTCACCTACAACTGGATTTTTAATGGATAAGTAATCCGTTTAAATCATTTTAATGATTTATGTAACCCATTTTTGGGAGTGAACACAAACGTCAGGGTGTTCAACATTTTTCCAGTTGCAAATATAGTTTGATTTCCCAGTGTTATCCAATGTTCCCTCCATTTAGTAATGTGTCCCATTTGCTTTGAAAAGGTTGGACTGCGGTTGGATAATAGGTTCGATAATGACCATTTTTAGAGGATATATGGATGAGTTCTCTAAGGTACATCATCATCCATATGTATGGAGTGTGTGAGTCCACTTTTATCCCTCAGATACTCTTAAGGGGCCTAAATGTCTCATTCTTCTAATGATGATAGTATATCATCTTAAATTCGTTTGAGGAAATGAGGAGAGTCAATGTCCACGTGAATGGAGATGATCTCGTAATCATTTTTCCTTTTTGAATGGGACAATGAAAGTTTCACCCTTTTTTTTGAAGAATCTTCAGGTTCGTCTGGTTAATGATGTCTTGCATCATCAATCCAGGTTGACATCGATCCAAGGTTGGTCGATTCTGGACACTTTTGGTGTTCCAAATTAATTCCTCTGTTCGAATTTATGTGAGACTTTTGAAAGTCCATTAAAATGCTCAAGTTAATTTTGTCCAGTAATATGTGAACTGTGTTCAAACTGTGAATGATTACATCTTCGCATTGACTATTATGCGGATCAAAGTTGGACAAAGCTTCAGGCTTTATTGGTTTCTTGAGTCATTAGGGATTTCGTTTTGACGAATATCCTTTGAAACTTTATAAGTTTCAGAGAGTACATGGCATCCTCATTTTAGGAGTATTCAGGATAACAAATCATTCCCAGTAAAATAAAATGCGTAAAAAGCATGAAATCAATAAGAAATATTGTGGTAATGCAATTAAACACATATATACTGCAAGAGAATACTACTGATAATTATGTTACCGCAACAAGTTTCATAGTATAATGTGTGCTCTAGAAAACATACGTCCATAATTATGCTCATTTAGACTTATGTCATGACAACAGATCAAATTTGTTTTCAAAGTTTATTTGTCCTCGGGGAGTAGCTAAATATACATAATGTCAATTGACTTCGTCGTTTAGACTAGATATGTATATATTTTATATGGCATAAGTTAATGCCTATTCATTTTGCAAAAAACATTATGTGTCTTATCAGAACTTCTGGTCTGATCTTGGGTTGCCATTGCATACTTCATGTCGAAGTATTTCATATCTTCCCTTTCTCATTTTATTCAAGACTTCCCCTGTTTTCAGTCTTCCTTATTGTCATTTATCAGGAAGAATGAATATTGGTCATACGAAGTAGACATATGCAAGGAAAATGAGTTAGTTTCTATATTTCCACTTTTCTAATTTATGAGAGAATTTTAATAGTCTATTTGAATGCTTATGGTCTACATGCCATTTTTATTGAATCGTTCAAGTATTGTGTGGATATGAAATCATGCTCAAGGGGAAACAAATACGTGGCTACGAAATTTATAATTTCTCACTTATCTATTAAGACACGACTTCGGGCGTACGCTTAAAATTAAGGTTAGATTAAAGAATCATACCTTGTAAAGTGAGCTTGCTCTAAAAGAGTTTAGCAGTGTTATGACAAATGCTAGTGTCAATATTGGTTTATATAAACTACAAATTTGAGAGATTTATTTTACCGCAAAATGCGTATCACTAAAAGAAAACGCATAAATGGTTTTCGCATAACCCATCGTATTTGTTAATTTTTATTTTATTAGGCTGAAAGGGTGTAGACTTTTGATGTGATTTTAAACTTCAGGTTAATTTTGTCAAAGTGATATGATGTTAAACTTTTTGAAATCATGATTGCTTTGTTGTCATAAAATATTGTCATATCATAGGCATGAGCAAAAGCATGTGATGATTATATAAGAGTGCAAAATGCAACAGCTACTGATTTATCATACACATAATATAAAGCTTGTAAGCTAAAAAGTTATGCTCAATAAAATAGTTGAAAGAAACTAAATTATCATTGCAAATAAATCAAACATGTGAGCTAAGAATGTATGCTCAGTTAATTATGAATTGAAACATATACACATATTATTTTTATTCTGCAGGTATATAAATAATTTCATCTCAGACATATATTTATGCTACATGCATTAAAAATATATCGTAGAGATTTTAGCATGCTAAACAAAATGTTCATCACAGAACATTAAATATGCGGCATGCATATTATTTAATCGCAGACAATTAATCATCACAGACAATTAATCATCACGTGCATTTAATAATGGAAATGAAAAATTTTCGTTTAATAATTATTGGACCACTGGGCAATGTCATGCACCGTTAGGTTAGATAACTAACGGCAGAGTGGTCGCAGGATCTTCCTAATTATTAAACGTGTAATAATCAAATAATTCCAAAATGCGATGATTTATAAAGCATGTAATTAATTGGAATTTAACGAAGAGGAAAAAAATCTATTAAATCTGAAAAAGAACGTGTAAAAACGAAGTTTTTGGGGAAAAACACTAGTTAGGATTTTTGGGGGCGATCGGTTGGGTTGGCCCGTGCGGGCGAATAGGTTTTGCGCCGTATTGACTGCCGCTTCGGGCGGCTAGGGTTTTGCCGCGCGCGTCATCGCTTCGGACGGCTAGGGTTTGTGCCTTGCGTGCGCGGGGAGGGGGGTTTGCCGCTGCCGAGTCGGGCGGCAAGGCGGCGGCTGCCGCGTCGGGCGGCATCGGTGGCTGCTGCGTCGGGCGGCAGCGGTACGCCGCCGCTTCAAGCAGCGGGTAGATCGCGTTGGGGGGGGGGGTTTGAGCGTGCACGGCTTCTGGCCGCGTGGCGACGAAGAAACCCCTTTAGGGTTTGAAAATTTTTGGGAAGAAGATGGTAAAAACATGATTTTTATTTAAAAAAAATCTATTTTTAGTCTTCAAAACAACGTTTTTCATCGTAAAAATTGATTTTTATTGATAAAAACGTCGAGTTTATCATTAAAAAGTTGATTTAGCATGCAGATCTGAGATAAAAAATCCGATCTATACTAATCAAACATTGATCTAAGCATGTAGATCTAATCATATGCACATAAAAGTTTAGATCTATGGAACACAAATTACCTCTATATCATACCCACCGAATCTAGCGATGTTCGGTGAAGGAAGCCCGTTCGCGTCGCGATTCGTCCGTCGGTAGAGGTTCGGCTCAGATTTGAGCGTGCTGATAACGTGTTGTAAGCTTAGCGGCTACGGATCCCCGTAGCCCTGTATTTATAGAAGTATGGTTACATAATGGGTGAATACCCAATAATCTAATGGGCCTACAAAAGCCCGGTTATAACAATAACCAATTAATTTCTAGCAATTAATTTCTTACCAACTTTACAATGAACCGCGTAGTCCTTTGACTATTTCAAGGCAAAAATTCCCTAAATCAGGTGCTCTTGTTGTAGACATTCTTTTGATTCATGCAAGAAATCTTCTAATGTCTCTAATGATCAACGAATTCTTTGAAATTCTTCGGACAAAATCAAATCTTAGTTTGTTTGCTTTTTGCGCCTTTCAACTGGGTATATGGTCTGTTCGGTATATGGTCTGTTCGCATTCAGGTCTGTTGGCGTAAAGACCATGAATTTGTTTTCATTGTGAACGTTGAGTAGTTATCTTTCGTGAATTAAGTTTTATTTACCGCGTACAACCAGCAAAAATTTAGGCTGCTCTGCACGGTGTGAAAGTTTGCTATCTGTATATAAAATTACTCGCCGCGCACAACATGCAAAATTTTTGTCTGATGTGCGTTGTCAAAATATAAACAGTTATGCGCGTTTAGTAAAAACTGATGAAAAAATTCAACATCACCCAAGGGTGTACGCGATTAGTAAAAACCGATGGAAAAAAGCAAAATTAATCAATGCGTAAAGTTTTTGCATGGCACAAATTTGAACTGTTATGCATGTTGAGTAATTTTATTCTTTATACGAAGTGCACAACAGTGTATTTTATGCGGGTTATTTCTGGGTTCTAAAATGTCGATTTTCTTACCGTTAAAGCGGTTGTGCGTAGAGCAAAACGATAGGTGCGCGTGGCAATTCCCTTCCCTCTTTCCACGACGATCTAAAGCATTCTAAACGGCTTCGCTTTGGGACGAGTGGAGGCCGGAGGAGGTGCACGAATAAATCGCTGACACTGTCTCCTCCTTCCTCCGTTCGCCATCACAAAAAATAAGCCCTAGAAATTAAAAATATCGTCCCAATACACCTAGATATTTTTATAGTTATAGCTCTCTTGGATCTCGAATTCTCGCCCGATTGCTGCAAGATCGACCTATGTCCTAAGATTTCGATTGGCAATTCGTCTTCTGTTGCTTTCTAATCGAACTTCTCGCTCATTTTCACAAGAAGCGAGGTAGTTTCTTATCTAATGATGCCTCGCAAATAAAGTTCGATGTTTAAATTTATATGTTCATTATTATTCTCATAAGCTTGACTGGATCAGAATTATGCATTGGGCAACTGAAGTTTTTTGATCAGTTTTTGATTTTGCTTTTACATGACTAGGTATTACTGTTGCAAATAGTCTCTTAAGTTTTGGTCTTGATATGTTAGCAGTTTGATCTAGTCATGGAATTATTGCTATAATCCAGACTGGATCGCGTGCTACTTACTAGGGCAAACATTTTAAGTATTTTATTACTGGCTTGATTGGATTAGTGGAACAATGTATGGGAATATGATTATGTTAAAAAAATTGTGGTTCGTAGTCGAGTCCACCATGGTTCTTGTTAACACACAAAGACAAAAGAAAAGAGAGAGAGGATGTAGGATGTTGATTTATGCTGCAGAAATTTGGGTTTCCACTGCCAAGGGACATACAATTTAAAGTTGGTTATGAAAAGGTTAGTAGGAGATCCACTCTTGGATGGGTGGTCATAAAAAGGTTACATTAGTTCACACAAACCTTATCCTTGAATCCCTAAAAGTTACATTTTTAACAGCTTACAAATTTCTAAGACAAATCTATCCAACAGAGAAACCAACAAATCCTTAAAAATTGTTTCAAAGGATACACAAGAAGTCCTAATGCGGTTTTCAATGAAAGCCCAAATCTTGATATTTATAAGAGCTAGAAAAATCAAAACCGGATTTCCCTAATAGCTTACAAAATTCTAAGACAAATTTACCTGAAAGAGATACACACAAATCCCTAAAAGCTATCCAGGAGATACAAAGAAGTCCTTCAGAGGTCTTCAATAAAACCCCCAAGTCTTGCCATTTAAACTCTTCACATTTATAAGAGCCTGAAAGCCAAATTACAGGTTTAGGGGTCAGAATTAGTTGATCAATTGGATAATTTGTGCTTACTCAACTGATTTGCTGAGTGAGTAAACCAATCGACTGTTTTAATGTCTCATTTTACTCCAAAATACATTTAGATAGTGACTAGGCAGCAAGTTAAATTTTCCATCAAGGGATTCTATACAATACGAGAGTATCGATGCCACACCTTAACAATTTAACACGTGTTGTGCCAACTAGAATGGTTAAATTTAGTAAAACTTTAAGAGTATACTGTCTTCTTATAGAGTATTGACAGTGTAGTTGTGCCTAGGTAGATGGAATATTGGATTGAAGTGGAATCTTAATATTAGTATGGATGAGAAAGAACCCTAGAGGGATTGATGATTACGAAAGGTGTTTGTTTTTTTGAATATGAGGTAATTAAATTTTTTGGTTTATAATAATAATTGAAAGAAATAGTGTTCTTAAAGATGTTTTATGTGGTCATCTGTGCGGTCGCGATTCGGTGCCTCATGGAGTTGCAAGTATGCGTGCAAACTGAATGGACAAACCACCGTATATAAGGATTATGCTAAGCTGCATGTTGAACTCATTAAATATACACAACCTGTGTATTGTTTGCATAATCGGCATATTGATCGCATAAACAGCAACAACAAGAATGGAACAGTAAAATTTTTAAAAAATTGTTATTTGGTAAAGATTAATTTTCAGCAATGAGAATTGATCATTTGCAATTTGCAAATTTAAAGGTTTTACATGTGGTTCTTGAGGTTTATCATCATAATTTAAATTCAGGTTAGACTTGAGTTATAAAACTTTCAGATTGCTCCACGCACACATTAGTATTTCATATACATGCAAATTTATGCGATTTACATGATAAGTTGATAATATTTTTTTCTAATTTTCGCGTTGTTTTTAGGCATCTTTACATTTAAGATACATATATATGTATACATTTATATCTATTATTTGTTTTTATATAATAATATATTCATTTTCACGTAATCCGTATAAACCGCATAATTGGACGCATAATCTGTTTAGACCACATGTATAATGAAACCGTCTTTTAGAATATTGGTATGAAAAAAATTACATACACTTTTATGTATACTTTTTATATCGACAGAATTTGTAGTTCACATTGTAATTGAGTGATGAGGATACACGTAACTGGAAGTCCTTTCATTCTATGATTGCATAATTATAAACATTTTGGAAGAAGTAACATTTTATTATTTGAACCTTAATAAAGATCTTTTGATGCCCTCAGTTGTGTGTGCACGGATTGCATGTGTGGAAATGTTTATCAACATCAATAATGATTGTTATATTATTTGGGGGAGGTGAAAAAAATCCCTCTGTCTCCCCCTTCTCTTTTCCATGAACTTCTTCATGTCTTCCATTAAGGAAAAAAAAGGGAGAAACTACAATTGGGGAATGAAATATAAAACGAAAATGGAACATTATACCATGGCAAGCTTTATGAACGCATCAAAGGAGATGTTGCTTCTAGATCTGCTTGTAGATTAACTACATGCAAATCATCATCGTATATGGATACGTTATGCGTAGACTAGGTTGCTATATTGCGAGGTTGATAATTAGCCGCAAGTAGGTCGCCATTTTAATGGTAGAGTTAAAACAAAATTAGACAAAATGATGTAGTCTATTGAAAGCCAAAGATAGAAGACAGCGGTCTCTCTTTTTCATGTGACATTCCCACTTATCAGAAACAGCCATCATGACAAGTAAATCCTATAGTATTGTTGTTGTCGTATCTGATATTTTCTATATCCAAAGCTCTTGGTTGAAGTTATGATGAGCAATTGAAAGGCGCTCTTATTTGAAGATAGTAGAGTATAATCAGATCTTAAAATAAGTTGTTAAAATTAAAGACCACTGTCATCAAAATATAAGGTTGTTGACTAACATAAGAAATTGGTATGTGTGTTAGGGATGTATATCACAAAGCCCATATACCAAAGCCCGAAAGATTTTGCTTGCTTCTTCTTTTGTTCCATTGGTTGGTAAACCTTTAACACGGGAAATGTTTGATGGAAAGCAAGTGGAGAAGAAGAGCTGCAAACCATTAACCAGGTACAGAGAAAACAATAGCCATTATCTATGGAAACAAGTTCAAACAAATCTCAAAAGTTAGATCCACTAAAGTGTGAAAAAGTAGAATACTCAAAACCACCTCTTTTTAAGTAGTTTTATTCACAGGATTACGTAATCTAACGCCAACTGGGTCTTTAATTCATATGTTTCTGGGCATGCTGTAGGATGAAAAGCAAATCTGAGAACCATGCTAACACATGTGGGCTGTTTTTGGATATTTCATGCAATTTCCTGAAACTTGGATTCAGTTGGTGATATTCACAATCTGAGCACACTATCTTGCCTGATTCTGTATTCTATAAATGTTGAATATCCATGTGCCAAACATATCAGTATTGACATACCAGGATCACCTAATGCTCTGATTCTAATCATTAAGACAGAGACAGGCTAAAGTCGATGAAGGACTCCTTGGTTTGGAACTCACATGTGCCAAAATAGAAATCCTATTGCAGCATTTGATCTAACTTATATAACAAACAACTAATCCATATTTTTCTTGACTCAATCTGGGTTTAAACCCATCTCGTAACACTCACTTAAATACTCCATTGAATGCGGCAACTTAACCCGAACAGGTGTCAACATTGGTCAGCATCTGATTGAGCCCAGTTTGACCCTCCAACATCCATATCAAGCCTTAATTTTTCGACATCATTAACTTGACTTGATACACATCTTTAACAGAGACACCGTAAGGTATTACACTTTCAGCATATCCTCCATTTGATGCAGATGCTTGATCTCAACAAAATCTACACGGCTAACATTCATTCCAGCATATCCTGAACTGCATGCATCTTGAGCCTTAATTTTTTGATTGCCATTTGCTTGACTTGATCTATATCCTTCTGTAACACACTCATTTATGTCTTAATCTCATAATACTTTCATCACCACATGCAAAATATCCTGCACAATTTTGTTTTTCCATCACAATAATCTTTATTCTTTTATGCATCCACAACTGAGGCCTGATTTACCCAAAGACGACCCTTTATCCACAATCTTAAGTGGATGGTTTTGTCGTGTTAACAATGCATATCATTCAAAACTTACTATATCTTGCAATAAGTTGTGCTCCCACCACTTGTTGGCATATCCTCCATTTGATGCAGATGCTTGATCTCAACAAAATCTACACGGCTAACATTCATTCCAGCATATCTTGAACTGCATGCATCTTGAGCCTTAATTTTTTGATTGCCATTTGCTTGACTTGATCTATATCCTTCTGTAACACACTCATTTATGTCTTAATCTCATAATACTTTCATCACCACATGCAAAATATCCTGCACAATTTTGTTTTTCCATCACAATAATCTTTATTCTTTTATGCATCCACAACTGAGGCCTGATTTACCCAAAGACGACCCTTCATCCACAATCTTAAGTGGATGGTTTTGTCGTGTTAACAATGCATATCATTCAAACTTACTATATCTTGCAATAAGTTGTGCTCCCACCACTTGTTGGCAGGTTAGCAGAGAAATTATTAGTTTTTCACTGTCAAGGGGGACTTTTATGCGAGGTAGCTTCTTTTCCTATTACATTTAATATATATTATTTCTTGTGCTCACTCTTTGTTTCTTTGTTATTAGTGAGCCTCAGTCCAAGAGAAATGACTAACAGTTGGGCAGAATATGATTCAAAGTTTAGCCAGGAATGTGTTCCCTCAGTTGGATCTGGCACTCACCCTTCTAGCTGGAGACTAGGGTGAGATGAGCTATCTATTTCTCTTGTTTCTTAATAGTGCTGCTTGCATCTGTGTACTTTTAAGTATTGTTTTCTGTAGATTTGGTATTTCTACTGTGAGGTGCATGATCCTGACCCTTGTGATTATTCAAAATCGAACGCATGATTGTTGTCAATGTTTTTGACAATTTTTTTTGGTGTGAGGCACTTTTCTGCTGTTTCTATTCTTCAACTTAAGTGGAGACAGTTTTTGCATTTTTGAGACATTCGGCAGAACTAAAATACAAAAGACAAAAGTACCAGCGTGAAATCTTTGCAGGGATGATTAGCAAAAAAGTGAAGGGATGGATTCTCAAGATGTTAATTTCTTGACGCCTCGGCAATGCTTTTCTTTATACCTGTCATACATGCCAATAGATCATGGAGATATCTCTAGCTTGGCTGCATTGACATGTCGATTATGTCTTCCTATATCTTTTGTTGTCTAGATGGGGCAATACTTGAGACAGATTTCAGAATATTGAAATAGTTCCAGAATGACTTTACTGAGTGTTGGATATTGGAGTGCCTCAATCTATGTTTTGACGATGAAGAAATATTATGCTAGCGATAATAAGACTTGTGCAGCTATTAGGAAATCATTAGGAATCAAAAGACAAGGTGTAAAGACTCAAGAATGGATGATAAGGACTTGAACACTAGCGACATCAATCAAGCGCAACAAAGTTACATTTTATTTATTGAGGTTTTTTTCTTTTTTCTTCATAAATTATTGTAAAGCGTGGAAGATACGCATGCACACACTTGAAATCATACGATAAAGACTTAGCATTATTATGAAATAAAATCATATTAAAACCTTTGGGTTTCAACTTAAAATTGTGCTTTTAGAAGACAATTAGTCGACCAATATAGGTTTCTAGTTGGCTAGCGTATTAGAGTATTGCAACCAAGATAATTCGGTATTAACTCATTAGTTGACCAACTAAAATTATTAGTCGACTAATACATTTCAGAGACTCAAATTAGTTGAAGCCATTAATCGACTAATGCTGCTCGGTCAGCAGTTCTTTCACCTGTGCTATTAATCGACCAATGAAATTTATTAATCGACTAATCACTAGTAAATCTCATTAGTCGACTAATATTGTTTTGTTTTTCTGAGAACCATTAATCGACCAATAGGGTTTGTTAGTCGACTAATAATGTTACTGTAGGCTGCAGTGACCTTCAAAAACTAGCAGTTAACTAGTTGTTTGAAGGGAAGTTTTGTCATTTCCTCTCTTAGTTTTCTCTTCTATAAATATGGATTTATTTTTAGACGTTAATACAAGAAACAAGTGAAGAAAAATTATATCTTTGATCAAAATACTCTTAGATCTCTTATATTTTTAGGCCAAAAGAAAAAGAAAAGTTCCATTTCTATTCTTCAAATTCTGTATCTTATATAATAGAAATCCTTTTAGACTCTTCTATATTCACAAGCACATATATTCAATGCTATATGTAACGACTCACCTCCCGGGGCCATTACGATTTACAAGATCTGCAGGTTCTGCTGGTTACCAGTGAAAACACTAGATGAGAGTAGACATGTACCAACATACCCATATCAATTTCTCATTCGAATACAATTTGGATACATTACGAGAGAATTCAATATCTCGAGGTAAAAATAAAATACATAAAAGAATCCACTCCTGGCCTATTCCTCTGCAGCTCGTGCCTCGTGCATCTATCCCAGCATCCTAGTGTGTTGCGGTATCCTTATATTCCTGTGTGGCACCTAACAGTGCCATGAGACGCAGAGCCGCTAGCAGTCAGAGGTAAATCACAGTAATTCTAGAACATGACAAGTAGGCATGGTAAATAAGCATGACAGAAAAATAAAGTAGGAATAGTTAATTATGTCACATTATGAAAGGATAGCCATGCAAGGTAAGAATAACTTATTATCAGGAATACACAACAGTAACATACCTAGAAGCAAGCATACTAGAAGTAATCATGCAAATTAGATCTCAATTAAATTGTAAGTTATCAGTGCTCTCGTAGTTATACTAATTCTACGTTGTGAATCAAATTGGAGAGTACAATAATCAATCATGAGTCCACCTTATACCACGTGGGTGCTCATCCGAGCTGTAATGACTTGAATATTTCCAGGTGGGGTTTGAGGACTTTTAGGATTTACCCTAATTTTTTCTTATTCTAATCATCACCGTCATCATCATCATTACCTCTTCTTTCCTTTTCTCTTCTTTCTTTCCATTTCTTTTGTTCACCCAAGCCTAATTCCTTGTCATCATCTTCTTTCATTTCTTTCTCCTTTCTTTTCTTTGAGCCCAAGACAAAGACCACAGCCCCAAACCGGACCAATTTCCTTTAAATAAAATCAACCCGATTCATTAAAAACCCCCATCCCTTTTACAAACAAAACCTAACCCTTAACTCTCAAAACCTGCGATCTCAATTGGAGCAGAGGTGCAGGTGGCATTTTTCGGGATGATCGGGGTTCATGGCTTCTTGGTTTTTCTGCCTATATTGGGTGGGGGACTAATCTGAACGCGGAGCTCCAGGCTATATGTTTTGGGTTACAGATCTCGTGGCAGATGGGATTTTTTGGAGATTATGTGTAAATCAGATTCATATGTTGTTCTGTTGCTTCTTAACTCAATGGAGGCCCACTCTCACCCCCTTTGGAACCTGATTATGGACATTCAACAGTTGGCAGCGAAAATTCGTCTCTGTACCTTCCAACATGTTTTTCGCGAGGCGAATTTTTGTGCTGATGCGCTTGCAAACTTGGGATGTCAATTAGATGAGGAAGTACAGATTTGGGATCGTCCTCCTGCATCGTTATCTCAACTACGTAACATGGATGTGAAGGGCTCTGGAGTTCCTTGGGGGTTACCCTCAAATTTCTGTATCTTTCTTTCTGATGAATCAAAAAAACCTGCGATCTCTTCTCCCATTCCCTCTCTCACGGGCATCGGCTAACAAACACATTCGAATGGGTTCCAAAGACCCTAGCCCAAAATCTGCCGCCGATCTCTATCCTCAGTGGTTTTCGGGTTGAATCTTAACAAAAATATCTCATATCTCCTCCTCTCACGCGTCCCTCTGCCTATACATACATGCGTGACGGCCAGGGTTTGGTATGAGAAATTCTTCTTTCTCCTTACGAATTTTGATGGCTGTATTTTCAATTTTGATTGGGATTTTTTGAATTCTTACATGATCTTCGGTGAATGGTAGATTCGACCTCTTTAAAGATTTCAATTAATTATTTAATTATATTGCACATTTTGTGATTCTCCGGCGATCTTTGCCATGGCTACGTTTTGGTCTTTTTAGTTGTTTTTGTGTTTAGAGAGTGATGTAGGGTTTCAATCGAGGGGGTTTCTTTAATGATTCTATAACTCCGATAACCTGAGACGTGTCGGCGATCCTCGCCGTTGTCTCTGTTATTTTCTGTGGTCGTTACCTTTTCTTTTTAGCCCCATTGGCCTCTGTGAGGGAGATTTGCCGCCGGCACCATGTCTGTGTTCTCTGTTGTTTTCTTTTGCTGGGTTTCTCTTGCGTCTCTGTGGGTTCCCCTGATTATCCTGTTTGTGTTTCCCCTCGACAGTGCTTGCGGGTTTCTCCTTTGGCTGTCGTTGGGATTTCCAATGCGACTGTTTGGCTTCCCTTGGTTGTTCATGTGGCCTTCTTGTGGCGGTTCCCGTGCGTTCTTTTTATGGATTGTCTTGTTGGGATCTCTTGTGGTTGTTTTCCTGTTGGGTGTCTTGTGGTTGTTTCCTGTTGGGTTCTTATGTGGTTGTTTTCCTGTTGGGTTCTCTTGTGGTTGTTTCTGTGGGCTTTTACGTATTAATTACCGCATGTAGTTGACTACACTATATAGTGCATTGGTTTTGCTGTTGGGTTATTTTTGCTGCTGGGGTTTTGGGACATATTACTGATTTGTTGGTTTTTTTCTGTTTTAGGCTTTTGAGTCTGTTTTTACTGTGCAGTTTCTGAAAATTTTAAAACTAAAAATATTTATTTTCTTTTATGGTTTTATACGGAACGTGGAGAATCCTCCCATTGAGCTAGTAGGTCGTAGGGTTGAGTTGGGTTGCCGAATCTGATACCCAAAAGTGTCAAAACCTAATTTCTTTTATTTAAAACTTTTCTGGATTGTTTTCTTAAAACGTTGAGTTCTGATACGAATGCCTACAATAGTTGTTTAAATGGTTACTGCTATGATATATGCAATTGAATATTATTCTTGACTCGTACATCGTACTATTCATTAGATTACATTAGTCAAAGGCTATGCTGTATGAACTGGATACTGGACACTTGTACTTGACAGGCTACATGAGAGATACAAACTTCTGTATAGCACTTGATTTTGTAATTTAGGGACTATGGACATGTCACTTAATATAACTTAGAACTATAACTACACACTCGACATGACACATATTTGGAAAAACTTATAATTGAGAGAGTGCGGGAGCGATTGAAGCAATGCGTTTGGCCCGTATCTGGGAGGATTTTCGTCTATGGATACTGAGTACTTGCTACAACTGACCTTCTTACTTGCTACAGTTGACCTTGTTACTCGACCTGGGGTCGCACTCTGCGGTCCAATATGGACTTCATGTTGCACATTGTGCTTTCTTTTTTATAAGTTACAATACAAATTGATTAGTACATCCTTTAGTTGCTAGACCTTTACCGCCAGTAGACGGTGCAAGGTTTGTACTTTTCTTTACAGTTTTTCCGTTGCATGCCATTAAATTCCTACACAATATTAATTGATTGTCTAGTGAATGTTTAATATACTGTCTAACCCAATCTTATATCTCTCAGATGGTCTACATGTCTTCTATTAAGTTTCAGAGTTCTTCCCTTCCCTTGAGCTATTCTTGGGTCTTCTATTGAGGTATGTTTTCGGTATAGTTCTATTCCCGCCTATTCTGCTTTTACTGGTAACCAGTATGACTTGCAGATTCTTGAAAAAAGTAATGACCTTTAGAAACCGGGACGTTACATGTCTGAGCCCAGCGTTAACAACAGGAATGGGTTGACTCGACTCATTTGCCCAACAATAACAAGAAGGGGCAGACACATGTAACCAGAGGCATGGCTTCAGTCGCTTTTGCACCCTCTCTAATATGATTTACTTCAAAACCAAGTGAGTCTGAAAGTGTCAAGTGTATGTCAAGTGTACATCTTTCAATGTCTCAGTAATGTGGTCCATGTGTTATTCTAAGTTGATAGTATTTATTTGGTTTACATATGGGTTATGAAATAATGTTACCAAGCAGGTTCATGTTCACATCTAAACTAGATTATATGTTGGTGTACTATGTGATTCAATCTAGTCACGTTTTCATGATCTTAACCAGATAATCCATCAGGATATTCCAACACGTTCCAACAAGATATTCCAACAAGATATTCCAACAACAAGATATTCAAGTATAAATTGTTTATCACATCATAAACAATATATTACTACTTTCAATGTCATGGACTAAGGTGCAACGTGTGATGTAACTATTGAAACATGTAGCATACATCATGTGAATGTAACAATGTAACAGAAACATGAATCATGTAGTAGGTAACATGTGATATATCAATTGTAGCATGCAACAGATAATGTCATAAGCTAAACATGTAACATATATCAATTGAAATATACTAAAGCATATAATAAACACTAAAATAGTCTAAACCTGAGCGGCATACGATAATTAGTGAATAGCATGCAGTGAACGATGTTGCAATTAGAAACATGTGTGGATTGTCATTGGGAGGGACAACTGCGATAAAGCTACACATAAACAATATAAGCATGGAGTAAAGCTAGGCATGAATCATATGTCCAAAATGCCCATTGGTTCTAGTAAGTCAAAAGGCGAAGTCGAAACTCTTAACACTAGACGGCAAGGCCTAAGTCCCATATAATAGGACAAAGCCCAAGTCTAATCATAATAGGGTAAAGTCTATAACCAACCAAGCAGGGTAAAGCCCATCCCAACTAATCGCCAAATCAACTCCTAACATCACGGCCATCACTAACGACCTAACGCCTATCGCCACCAAGCCAACTCCAATCTTTCCAGTCACCTACTCCAATTCCAACAACATTACTAACACCACCAAGCCAAACACTAAGTCAAGACAGAGAGTAAAAGGTCACATGAAGTCACGACAGTGAGATTAAGCCCGAGCACAGTCATGACAGAGGCTAAGAGCCCAGGTAAAAGGCACGACAGTGGGTAGAAACCCATTGGACAGTCACAGCTAAAGGGTAGAGACCACATGACAAGTCACGACAAAGGACGGGGTGACCAACAGAGCTCACGGCATGGGGTAAAACCCCCTAGGACAATTACGACAAAGGAGGCAAAACCCCAAGTCAGTCACGACATATGGTTGAAAGCCCAACAGAAATCACAGCAGGCAGCAAGTTAAAACCCAAAGCACAACCACGGTAGTGGTGGAGGCAACGACGAGGGTCACTGCAAAGCCGTAAGTACTCGATTATACATCACAACATAAGAAGAAGAGTATAAAAATAGGAAAACTAGAATTTAGAGAGAATTTACCAAAATTGAAGAATAATCGGGGGTCGTCGAGCCTTGCTGTCGTGCCACCATGCGGTTGTGGATGTCAACATGCCACTGGTTGGTTGTGACTTGCTCTAGCGAGGTAGCAGAGACGAAATCAAAGCAAGACCAAGGCTTAGATCAGAGAAACCCCAAGATTTTTGAAAGAGAAATATTTCTTTTTTGAAGTGAAAACCATTGGAAACAAAGAGGGGAATATATATGGAAAGAGGGAGGCTGCCGATGGCCTCGGATTGGACAAGGGAGCGACAGATTTGACTGGGGAGGCGGTGACAATGGTGGAGAGGTGGGCGGTGTTGCTTTGTAGAGGGTGTCATGTCGATTTTCCCTCTTTGACAGGGTGAGCTGTCGATGCGAGAGGAGAGGGTGAGCTGTCGACACAAGAGAGAGGGGGTGAGCTGTCGAGGGTTATAGAGGCGACGAGGAGAGAGAGATTCGTCGAGTCGAGGCGGTTAGGGCTGGTGTGTAAAGGGTTTCGTCGTGAGACTGCTCGAGAAGGGAGAGAGAGACCAAGTGAGGCTGATGATCGGGGGGTTTTAGTTGGGGCGTGGGCTTGGTGTCTTGGCCGGGGTGTTGGGACGCGGAAAAACCAAAGGAAGAAGTGGGGGAGAGAGATCTGTCTTATGCTGCTTGGTTTTTCTGGGCTCGGTAGTAGAAAAGAATAAGAGAATAGCATGGGCTGGGCTCGGGCTTGGGATGTTCCAAGAGAAGAAACGGGGTATTACACTGTAAGAGTTTTGTATCCTTATGATCTTCAAGTTTACACCACGGTGTTTAATGTGGTGTTTCTCTCGGTTTGAGAGGTTTCAGATCTCATGGTTGTTGAGATTGGGTTTGCACTTTGTACTTTGTAAATGTGTTTGTTAAGCTGGAATGTTTTCTCTTACATGTTTGCAAGAGTGTTTAATGAGAAATCTCAAACTAGAGCGAGCTTGATGACCGGAATAGGTCGGGAAGACCGAATCAGAATACATCTCTGTGTTTGCGATTGCTTATCTGGTTTGCTTGTCTCTTTACTATTTTATATTGTGATAACTCATATTATTTTATTCCATTGACTTTTATTGATTATTGGTTGTGAAAGATTCAAATTGGTAGCTCTCTTCGATATCTTTATTTGATTATATTTAAAGACACTATTCACCACCCTATAGTGGACATTTGTCCATCCACCGAATTCAACATCCACAGAATTCAACACTGAGCTGTGATGTTTTGTTTTCATGGAGCTTGCAATTAAAATAATAGCTGCTGAAGGCAAGTAGTTATCAATAGCTTCAGTTTTAAATGAAAACCCAATAGCAATTCTCACATTGTTCGCAACAAGTGTGAAGTGTTGTTAGTCTTAGAATGATCATGCACACCATTCCACATTATGCAACTATGTGAAACATGGCATAGTAACATTTTTAATTCTGTCATAATGTTGTTTCAACCAAGAGTTGAACTTATGGTTCTGCACCAGCTGTGTATATCAAGCAAACATAGTGCTTACCACTTTTGTTGATCTAGGCCTTTGGGACGGCCCATGTGGAAGGTGCTCCAATGTAAATATGACATGCCTGAGGAGGAAAAGTAAATGGACATAAATAAACATAGTGCAGAGTGCAGCTATGACATCCGAACCCAAGACCTCTTGTAATACGTGGTATTCTGATACCATGTCAAAATCCAGTATGTACCAAAGCTTATGCCTATGGGTTGTGTAGGTTAACAGTGTATATCAAGAAAACGTAATTTTTAATGGATTTGATATCCTGGGATGCGTTCTATCATACTTGAGAAAATATGGATGGATGAGTGGCAATACTGGGATGCTCCATATTTACAAAATTTGACTTGTCGGACGCTTCAATACACTCTCATGTAAAATGTATGAGGTAAATATAATCTAAACTATTTAATGCAAAGCGAAGGGGGTGTTCAGCTTGATACCAATTTGGTGGTGGCATGGATGTCCAAATCTTTTGAGTCATTTCTTTTTTGTTTTGCCTTTATTGGAAATAATAAATTTGTTTGCATTTTATAACTAACTAATAATTAACAATTTAACTGAATATATTTTCAACTATTAATGAAAAGATAAATTCACATACAACATACATAATTTTTATGCAATTTTTTAATTGCAAGTGTTTATGAATGTGCCAAGAGATCTAGTATCATCTAAAGGAAGGGAAATGACGGGAAAAAATAGTTGAAAATAATCTATAGGAAGTAAGTGAGGACTAGAAATAAGGAAAAGTTAATGAGTGTTAATGTTTCTTTTATTCACATGGTTGTCCAACCCCATGCCATGCTCTTTTATTAGCCACACACACAACATAACATAACATGTTACACCTTTGTGCTATATCATACTATTGAAGAGATGCTGTGCCGAACACTTTAGGACATTGGTCATGTCACCCATCCTGTGTCCCTGTAACATAAGTGGCAATACGCTGAGTGGTTGTAAAAGAAATGGGATATCTATATGAAGCTAAAATTTACTATAGTTAGAAGTTCTAGGCTTGTGCTCAGCAGCGCAATGAAGCACCGAAGACAAAAAAAAGTTCTAAATGAACATGGATTGAGACACATACGGAAAGATATGATAGTTTTGATTGTGAAGCTCATAAGTTGTTTAAGAAACTTGATTGGGAAGCATATGATTCACCTAGCTGACACTGACATTTGGGCCAAAAGGCTTGCTTCTTGTTGCTTTTGTTGGAAACATAGATGATATTTTGAATGGTGACTTTTAGAGCTTTTGAAAGCAACATGTGCACATCCATTCTTAGTGAGACAACAATCCAATCCATACTCATCTTGAGCAACATATCTGGGAGGTTGCTTTATGTACACTTCTTCATGAAGATCACTATGAAGAACTGCATTTTGTCATCAAGTTGATGTAAATGCCAATGAAAAACTGCTTTCAATGATATAAGTCGAATAAATGATATTTTAACCGAAGAAAAGTACCAAATTAATAAAATCATAAATCTGATTATAACTGTAATGTCCCGAAATTTTTAAATACATATATTGGAAATTTTAGTTATATTTTTATGTCCTTTCTCTCCTTCTTTGCTTCTTTTTCTTTGAAACAAACTGCCGGCTCATAAACCCACGCCACACTTCTATCTTTTCCTTTCGTTTATAATTCCTTTTCTTGCTCTCTTTTTTTTGATAAAGCCCAAAGACCACCCAAATACTCACCCTAGGCTGTTTCCTCCCTTCATGTTTCCTTTTCTCCCCGTGGTCCAAAAACACCTTAGTCTTGATTTGACATTTATGTTCCATTCATTCCTGTCTATTGCTTGTATTTTAATATTCAATTCTACACCACCACCCGTCGCCTTGGATTGAATCATTCATCGCTTCATCGCATTATCTTCAGCTTGTGACGATCTTATCATCATCCATTCGATTCTTTGAGTACTCCCCGTGGTTTTTGCAACCTCTTTCTCCCACTATCAATTATCTTAACTTTTGAAAATTCTGAGGACGGAATTTTTGTACGGTGTGTAGAATGTAACGTCCTGAAATCTTGAATACATATATAGGGAATTTTAATCATATTTTTATATTTAATTTCTAAATTATTCCTTCTTTTTTCATATCTCTTTCTCTTCTCATTTTTTTCTTGTTCTTTGGCCCAAACCACCGGCTCATAAACCCAACACCCCTCTTCTATCTTTTCCTTCCTTTTATAATTCCTTTTCTTTCTTTCTTTTTAAAGCCTAAAGCCCATGATGTGGTCGTGTACCAGATGCGGAGGCGCGCGGGTCAAAGCAGCGGCGGGTCGTGTCTAGGGGACCCATTGGGTGACTTCTAACACATTGTTTTTATTAGTAATTGCATTAGTATTTGCTTTAGTTTTGTGGTGCGTTTAGTAAAATGTTAGGATTAGTATTTAAGTAGGGGCTTGCCCTAGTTGCAGCTTTTATCAAATATTTGTGATAGAAACCGTTGTGACGGCTAGAGTTTCTGGAGGATTAGACTTGTTTCATTAACACAAGTAGGGAGAGATCCACTTCAGAAAAGGATCTATCTATCATCTTTATTCCAGAAATCAATAAAAAGTCTACTTTTATATTTCTTTTCTTCTCTCAAATCTGAAATTACTCTCTTGTGGGTGCAATTCGTATCAATTTGATATCAGAGCGTGAGATCCTATGGTGACGTCAAGAAAGATCAACTCTTTCGAGAAAGAATTGCAGGCGGTGTTTAAGAGATGGGAAGACGCATGGAAGCAAGAGATAAAGGAAATGTTTGTGCAGGCACGCCGTCAAATAACGAAGGATTTTGCGGAGATCTATCATCGCCACCCTTTCTCTACGAGGACAAAGACAGATCTACAGATCACAAATTTAGATCTACCAGATCCGGGGCCAGATATGAAGCTTTCAAGCGTAGATCTACTAGATCCGGGGTCAGATCTGAAGATTTCAAGTATAGATCTAACAGATTCAGAGCCAGATCTGAAGCTTTCAAGAGTAATCCAAAACTTCCAAGAGCAGAACTACCAGATCTGGCCCAGATCTGAAGTTTTCAAGAGCAGATCTACCAGATCCGATGCCAGATCTGAAGCTTTCAAAAGCAGATCTACCAGATCCAATGCTAGATCTGAAACTTTCAAGAGCAGATATACCAGATCCAAGTTTACCTTTGGTAAAAGGGAAGGAGAAAAAGACGTCTTTATCGAAGGATTACTTGACGACACTGATACGTACTCTGCGGAAGACGAGGAGGACGCCGCGAAGGAGGAAAACCAAATTAAAGGCTTCAACACCTCTCAACAGCGTCATCCGAAGTCACCACCACCTCTGGGAGGTGCGTCGGCCCAAGGAGGGGGCCGCCAGACTCCCGGGCAGCAGCCGAGAGTTCCGCCGCAGCCGCAGGGGGGCCTACAGGCCTCACTTGCCCTCGGGGGGCCCCGTCGGCCCAGTTCTGGGGCCGACAGGCCTCTTCGCCCCTGACAGAGGCTTTGCCTAGCCTCTGGGGGCCGATAGGCCCTGTCCGACAGATCTAGGGGCCCGCACCCCCTTTTGGAGGCTTT
The DNA here is from genome assembly GCA_030789695.1 of Scilla litardierei. Taxonomy (NCBI): domain Eukaryota; kingdom Viridiplantae; phylum Streptophyta; class Magnoliopsida; order Asparagales; family Asparagaceae; genus Scilla; species Scilla litardierei. Next base: position 9,782,260 of record CM061132.1, read on the forward strand.
GCCGAACTTCTGGGGGGGCCGACAGGCCCCGCCCGACATACCTGGGGCCCGTTGACCCCAATGGGGGTGCGACAGCCCCCGCCACCCATTCCGGAGACTTCGTGGGCCCAGCAGGGGGCCCGACAGACACTGCCACCATCGTTCCAGCCTCAGAATGGCCCCATAGGGGGATATCGGCACACATGAGTACATCAACTGTCTTTTGGAGGGTCGTCGACTCATCCTACACCCTTTGGGGGAGTAACGGGAGATGCCGAAGACCTCGGGTGGCCTTTTGACCCGGGAGGGGATGAGTACGTTCATTCGGAATAGCACGGCCCAGGGATTGGATGCACCACCTTGAGGACAAGGTGGGTTTTTGGGGGTGGAGTAATGTTGTGGTCGTGTACCAGATGCGGAGGCGCGCGGGTCAAAGCAGCGGTGGTTCGTGTCTAGGGGGCCTATTGGGTGACTTCTAACACTTTGTTTTTATTAGTAATTGCATTAGTATTTGCTTTAGTTTTGTGGTGCGTTTAGTAAAATGTTAGGAGTATTTAAGTGGGGGCTTGCCCTAGTTGTTGCTTTTATTGAATATTTGTGATAGAAACCGTTGTGACGGCTAGAGTTCCTGGGGGATTAGACTTGTTCTGTTAACACAAGTTAGGGAGAGATCCACTCCAGAAAAGGATCTATCTATCATCTTTATTCCAGAAATCAATAAAACGTCCACTTTTATATTTCTTTTTTCTCTCAATACTCTCTTTTGGGTGCAATTCGTATCAGCCCACCAGAAAACTCACCCTAGCCCGTTTCCCTTCATCTTTCTTTTTCTCCCAACGGTTCAAATAGAAAAAAACTAGCAGCCCATCATCCATCTCCCTAACTCAAAATAACCCTAGCCCCTCTTCGTTCTCTAGTAAGCTGCCACCTATTCGTTTCCTCTCCCCAACTCGCACGATACCGCCGTGGGTTACGAGATTTGTCCGTAAGAAGTCATAATCTCATATGCGACCTCCTTACACGTTTTCCCTTCCCGCTTCTATTTATGTTCTACAATTTTTAGGGGTTTATTCATGCGAAAATCTTATTTCATCTTCATCAAAATTTCTAATATCGGTTTCATTCAAATTTGATGTTGGATTTTTTGGGGTTGGCCATCAACAGTGGACGGTAGATTATTTCTAAACTCATGTTTTTTGGTTTATGTTTTATGTTTTATTTAATTTTTCTAGATAATAATGTGAACTTGGAACTGTTTCGGATTTGTTGCATGATTAAATTGTGGTATTTTTGGTTTAATTGGGAAGTGATGTTTCACAAAAACTTACGAAGGAATTTTTCCCTTGATTGGCATGTTTCGGCAGCCTTAACAGATTCACGACGACCCTTATCGTCGCCCACACTGTTTCCTTATTTTTTTCGGTTGGTTATCTTTACGGTTGACGATCGGGAGTGATAGACGCCGCCGTTGCTTCTTGGTAATGGGATGTTTTCATCGTTAACTCCTTGTAGGGTTTTTGTCACCGATACCATACCTGACATGTCTTAATTGGGCCATAGCTTATGGGTTGTTTTTGGGTTCTTTGGTGACCTGCTGTTGGTTGTGGGCATTGGGCCCTGCTGTTGACTAAAATTAAGGACTTACCCCTTTCTATGAATTTCCTATGGACTTCTTTGAGGTTTAGTTGGGCTTCTGTTTAAGTTATGTGTTTTCTATTCTTGCGGCTGTAGTAATGTGACTTAGGCCTTGCTGTTTGATTTTCGATTAATTGCTGTTCATGTTCTAAATTGCGGCAAAATTCATCGTCTACGCTGGTAAACTGTAATAGTATTTTGGGGTGCATAAGAATGTGAATCTAATCCCATACTCGCTTAAATTTTATTTCCTGCATAAAATAATTTTTCAAATTTATTTTTTTTGCAACTTTAATTTAAATCATGTGATTGAATCTTAAAGTGTTTCACTTCATAGTTGGAAAATATGATTTATATCTTTTTCTAATCTTTTTATTAAAAATTAAAATATTAGTTTTAAATCAATTTTCAGTCTTATGATTTCATTGCATATCTATAATTCTCAGATTTACTTTGATGTGATATGCGTTGAAAATTGAGTTTACTTTAGTTTGACTGAAATTCATGAAAGATTTGAACAAGTATTAGCTTTGAAACAAGAACATGCTTTGACACCGTCACTTGAAATAATTGTGGAATTACTTTATAGCATGCAGTGATCAAAATAACCTTATTTGACATATACAATATGCAGAGTTTAGGCTGGGGCTATGCTTGAACTATGACATTTCTTTGAAATGATAAGCTCTCTCATGTTGAACTTGTTGGAAACTGATTCCTCACTCTTAACATGTTGGATCCATGAATTTTGAGATAGTACCCCTAACTACGCATATTTACAATGATGTTACATATGTACTTTTGAGAGACTCTGTCTCATACCAATATACATGGTGCATGCTATGTAATTACCATAACAAATGATTGGTATGCTAAAACTAATACAAATTTCTATACATTTCTTACTCCAAACTTATGACATGAAACCAATATAATAGTATGTATAGTCCTTGAAATACTACACTTAACACCACCGAACAATAAAATGACCTTACATTGAAGACTTACATGGTTTGGGGTAATTCATATTATAGAGTGCAGGAGCGACTGGAGCCATGCTTTCGGACCGTATCTGGTAGGATACTATTCCTGTTTCTTGTTTCAATCCGGTCGTTTACGACCGAGACCTGTTATGTCAAATGGGTCCTGAATTCTTTTCTAGTTTTAGTTTTAGAATCGGCCCGAGACAACTTCCTGTATAAGGTGGTCTTTGAGTTGCATATCATGCTCTCCAATATGAGTTAGTTCAGGATTGGTATAATAATCACATGAACTAGAATAATTACAACACAATAATAAATTGCAAACTCTTTTTTCGGTGGTTTGTCACACTCGTAACGTTCCGTAATTTACTTGCCTTTTTAGTTGTTTAATATATTCATAACATGTTACACTTTGTTATGTTTTGTTATGTAGTTTCCTTTTATATGCTTCGTACTATTATGCTATTTTTCTTCGCATATAAACCATATGCTTGGATTATATAGAATCTACTTGTAAGCTAGCAGTGCACTTTGATCGTTTCTGTTAGGTGTTAACCAGGAGAACGAGGAGGTTTAGGTATACGAGGACCATTATACAAAGCTATGAGACAATCCATTCTGACGGGTACATTTTACATTCGGTATATTTCTGCTACATCTTATTCTGTTTTCACTGGCAAATAGCAAGACATGCAATAATATGAATAACAGTCACGACACCCGGTAGTGTGGCGTGACTATAACCTTTAGTAATTAGGCGAGATTTCTACTGTTTATGAGTGTTATTTGGATGAACTTTTATAGTATAGACCTAACGATAGTGAATAACAGACTTGTCATGAGAAAGAGGATTCCGTTCTCAAGTATCAAAATTTTACAAACCACAAACTATTTTATCATCTACTGTAGCTTTCCATCCAGACTGACAACTTTTTTTAACCAGTAAATATTAAAAGCAATAACATCAAGATGTGGAGACTGAAGAGTAAGCGTATAGAAGACTGGTAGTTGCGAAGACGGCGATGGTTTGAAAACGGTGGTGGTTGTTGTGAAGACTGATTGTTGTATACTGTGAATTTGAAGTGAATTTGAAGCTGAAAAAGGTGTGGAACTTGGAGCATTTTAACAACGGGCAAAAAGTCTTAAGTCTACTTGATGAGAAATAACATTCTTCTTTTAACTATAAATATTAACATCAATAACATTAAGATGAGAAGACTTAGGTATGCGTGACAAGATTGTGGTGGTTAAGATGGCGACGGTGGTTGTGAAGATTGTGACTGATGTTTGTTATGGAGGAGAAGCTGACAAAGGTATATGCACATGGAGCATAACTCAACGAGATTGATAAATTATATTAAAGAGAAGTAAGGAGTGGCCTTAAAGAAAATGCCATGCATTGGTAAAGAAATAATGAAGTGTAAGAGTATGATCCATATACCATTCAGTGCATGTGCATGTCCTAAGAAAATGCATTTAATAGTATTAGAGGTTAACTTAGTCTATTTTAGGATAATGCATGCGAACAAAATACTTCGCAAAATACATGCAACCAATTTTTTTTAAAGGTAACTGAAATACTCTCATAAGAAAAAAGAACTAGTGAGAAAAAAGAAACATATATGGAGGGTTATTATGAGCAATACAAGTTGACATCTAATTTATCAAACATCAAGCCTTTAGAACCAATGTTTGAGGTCGCGGTTTTGGTTTCCCAAAAATTTAGGTTTCGATATCAGTTTCGCCCGTTTCATGTCCTAAGAAAAAGCATTTAATAGTATTAGAGGTTAACTTAATCTATTTTAGGATCATGCATGCGAACAAAATACTTCGTAAAATACGTGCAACCAATTTTTTAAAGGTAATTGAAATACTCTCATAAGAAAAAAGAATTAGTGAGAAAAAAGAAACATCTATGGAGGGTTATTATGAGCAATAAAAGTTGACAGCTAATTTATCAAACATCAAGCCGTTAGAACCAATGTTTGAGGTCGCGGTTTTGGTCTCCCGAAAATTTAGGTTTCGATATCAGTTTCGCCCATTTCGGCGGGTTCGAAAGTGAGTTTTGTTTCATCTCATCCGTATCAGTAATTTTAAATACTTAAAAACATATTAAATACTATTAGATACTTAAAAAATTAAAGTATTAATCATATACTATCAAATACTTATCAAATTTGTATTACTAATATGTATTTATAAATTTGTATATTTATATATAACCAAGTTTTCCATTACAAAACAAATCAGTCGGGGAATTGCTTTACGCACCCACCGTTTTACTCTGCACACATACCACTTATTTACAAGTTTTTCATTAAAACAAATCAGCCGGGGAGTTGCTTTGTGCATTAACCGTTTTACTCTGAGCACGTACCACTTATTTACACGTTTTCATTAAAAAAATCAGTCGGGGAGTTGCTTTGCGCACCCACCATTTTACTCTGAGCACGTACCACTTATTTACACGTTTTCATTAAAAAAATCGGTCGGGGAGTTGCTTTGCGCACCCACCATTTTACTCTGCGCACATACCACTTATTTACAAGTTTTTATTTACAAGTTTTTCGTTACAAAAAATCAGCCGCCCTCCCTTTCAAAGGCGACCCAACTTTCTGTCTCTCTTTGCTCTCTTTCTCTCTCACTCGAAAGATCGTCGAGGTGGGGGCAGCGAGGAATTCATCGAGGCAGGGTGACGAGGCAGGAGAGGAGTTCATCGAGGCGGTGAGACAGCGGGAGAGGACTTCGTCGGTGCGGTGATTCAATTCTTTAGCTTCTTTTTCTACAATTTTTTCCAGTTTCCGCCTTATCTTCTAGCTCTGCAATTTTAGATCATCTTCGTCATCGTTTTCAAGCCGAAACCCTAGGGTTCCGGCCAGTTTCGGCCGGAACCAGCCGAAATTGAGAAACACTAGTCGTTTCGGTCTCGGTTGCCTCTGAAATCGAAACGAAACGGCATAAACACTAGAATTTCGGCCGATAGATAAAATCTTGGTTAGAACCACATGCTTAAATTTCTTTAGATCAATTTGCGATAATAACACTCTATTGACTTTTAAATGATGTCTCTTTTTTCATTCTAAAATGAAATCTTAATTTGCGATGGAGTATGTGAACACAATGACCGATGAATAATTATACACGCAGTCATAAAATCATAAAAGGATTAAAAAAGTACTCTTTATTCTCAAGTTGTATAATTCTTATAGGCACATTAAACTGAGTTCGAATTTTAGAACAAAAGGTATAAAAATTAAAAGTAACTCAGAACGATCTTTCATTTGTTAAATCTTTATGAGAAAAATACATAAATATGGCAAAATATCTAGAACCTAATTTTGAAGTAACACGACATATCCTCTAAATATTTGAACGAACTAAAATAAAAGGACCAGATGCTAGTTGATTGATGCGCTTAAATGGTACACATATGATAGTTGATTGATGCTAGCTAAAATGGTACACGATGATGTTTAGCATACCCATATGACTCATCATTTAAAGAATTAAGATAAGCTGAATTGGGAACCAATTTCTGTAAATTTTCTAATGAGGGATGGCTTAGACGACAATGAATTTATAATGAAGAACCTGTTACTGAACAAGCAGTAGAAGAATGAAAGTGATAAAGATCATTAAACTTGTTCATTAAACTTGTACCTTTCACCAACCATCTATTTGTGTTTAAACTTTAAATATTGAATAATGATAGAATTAAAGGCCAGAGCAATTGAGCATTGAAGATTTTTAGTAAGTTTATTGGTAGACATAAGATTAATAACAAAAGGTTTAAATAAAACTGATGAAAAAGAAGGGTGCATGATGTATCACTCCTATATCAGTAACTTATCCATCTGCCATGGTAACTGAAGATTAAATGATAAATACTGCATATGAGAAAAGAGGCTAGGTAGAGGCTAGGTGTACCTAACATGTGATATGTTGCCCAGAAACAATAATCCAAGTTTAAAAGTAAAGGAATTGGATGAGAAATATGCTGCAGGTGATTATGATTTTACTAAAGTTGTAATAAAAGTCGATGCTTTATGTGCAATTTGATATGATAGCAATTGAGAATACTCATTTTCAGATGCAAGAATTAGATATTGCTCGGTAGGACCAACAATAGAGCCAGTATCATCTTGTAGAAGCAGTGACTATGCAGGAGGGTTTTCATATAATTCCGAAAAGTAACAATGAGTGTAATTATCCTCTCCATGCTAGGCGTAACTACGAGTTTTACTAAAAAAATTATTACAATCTCCTCTATTACGATATCCACCACGTTAAGTACCACACGCACTACTAATAGATGTGACACCATCCCTACCTAACTGTCTTGTCTTCTTACTTTTGAATACAAGTGTAGTTTTCGAATCTATACTAGCTTAAACATCATGATAACTAATTACCAACAATAACAAATGACCAATGTCAACCAACAATAGCTGGCATAACATTTAACCAACGTCAACCAAGAATCTATGATTCTACGAAAAGATAAACTTTTGTCAAAATATGTGGTGAAAATGAAGTTGACGAGTCTAGAAAAACATAAATTTCAACCAACAATAACCAACGATGTCTGTGGTGGGGTCGAGGATGAAGGTTGAATATGGATGAAAAATATGGTATTAGCAACAATGCGGCAAATAGGACACTGGCAAAATACCACATTGTAGCAAAATAATGCACTGTAGCAAATTTGGTATTGTAGCGAACATTGTATTGTAGCAAACATTGTATTGTAATTTGGAAGGAGAGTAATAGTTATGAACTATATACCAATAAGTATTGGTATTAGATGTTGAACTGAATGTACTTGAACTGCTTCATTTTTTGACCCCATAAGTCAGTGTTTGAAATCCAGAGGAGGGTTTTCTGGATTTTGGATTTGAGCACTTGATGCTAGTTTCAGTTAGTAACCATCATGTGGGTTCTGGGCCACTTGAGGTTGTGCCTAATAGCTGTTTGAATGACTCGTTTTTTGAGTCAGTAAGTTTTCTGCTCATGTCGGAAATATTACAGAGCATGTATACTTTGTTGTGGAAAAGATAACATCTACAAGTCGGATTTAGCCCACTCGAATGCTCGTGGAGACGTTCTGTATATTTCTTTTGATGAGTCCTAGTATTTACTAGTTTTCTTATGAAACATACACCAAAAATTAATGTGGGATTAAAAATCAACAACTAATGCATGAAGTTATGGAAATTCACTATTCAATTTAATTTGTACATGCTAATTAGACCGGATAATAAATGATGACGATGATAGATCATTGAGCAGATGATATTAATTTATATAACATATAAATTTATTTTATCACGGCTGAGCTATAGCATTCTATCCAACCGTACCAAGTCACATTATATGTGCTTGCAACCTATGAAATTTCAGTATTAGCTATTGATGTTGTATTTAGGTGTTGACTTTTTAGGGCTTATGGTATCTGCACATTATATCAATATTATGTATCATTATTGGTGCATCGTAGAAGAAACGCCATCTCACCACATTTTTGACATTGATGCACATGTTACTATGCTATGATACATATGAACATTGTCTATGATCCTTTGATGTATTATGTCCCATGATAGAAATTTTTGTCAAGCATTCATGTGCCCATGTTTAATGCTTGACTTATAGAATTTTAAATCAGATAGCATTATAATAAAAATACATGACTAAAGGTTTACTCCTCCCAATCATTTCTCTCATCTGTATCCTCAAGGTTTTCCCAACCTGAGTGCATTGCACCTTCCATCATGCGACTATAACCCAATGTGTCAATAACAACTTTAACGATGGACGAGAAGTGTATCTTTCAGAGTCCCATAGGGCACAAAGAAGATATGCCATTCTTGCAAAATCTATCATTGTATTTAGGAACAGTTGTGATCAAAAGTGTTTTGAGATACCAGATTGATCCATGTACCCTTTAAAGTTACAGTTATGGATTCGCTCCTTCCATTCAATGTGTCTATGAATAATATCAAAACACTCTACTTGAGAGTTGAGATCTTGGTTGATTTGATTGGTCAGATATCCACTCGGGAAAATTATGTTCTCCCAAGCGCGCACTTCTTCTTAATTACCAATTAGTGCCTTGAAGATGCATTTTGCTCATCCAGCATCCAAAATCTGTCTTGATCTTATTCCCTAATGCAAGTTCATGATGATGAGTGCCTTGTGTATCAGCCGACGCTTACTCTCTTACTTGTAGTTTGCCCTAGATCAACACTTCATCAGCACCCCTCTCTTTCATGTCCTGGCCCATATTGCTAAAGATTTTCATTGCCAAATCTGCTTTAGCTGTCCTGAACTTTGTCACATCAAAGCTGACTCTCCTCACCCCTTACTACCCCAAATCTCCAGTATCAATTGCCTTCACCCCCTCAGCTCGGCATGTTCTCCAAAATCAATACCTCTATTCATTCGTTCTTCCTTGTAATCCTATTGTTGGTCTCCTTTCATCTTCCAAACTTTCCTCCTCTCATTGTCATTGTAGAAAGGGGCTATTCGAACTGGAGGATGACAGGACTCACCCAGATCGGTCTTTTGGAAGATGGAAACTATTCAATATGACATGGTAGCATGTAATGTGTTCAAGGCATTAAACATTTTTGAATTTCTTTATTGATGCACATTTGCTTTACTTTCATACTCTAAACTTGGAATGGAGTTGAAGCACGCCCATCGAAAGTCACGGATGTTGTTTGATGTTTTTGCTTCTTTCTGGTTGCAGGAACATTTTTCAGCTGTTAGCTTTAAGAGAGATATCTCCTTCCTCCAAGAACTCTTCGAAGAGGTTTTGGCATCAAACATCAAAAACACGGACAGATGGATATGGGTCAAGACGTGAAATAATAGATGCACGACAGTCTCTTATGTCTTGGTAAAACTTTATTAGCTCATATTATTAGAACTTTCATGTGGTACTAAAGGCAACTGCATCCTTTCTCTGACTTCTGTGGCAGGGATAAACTGTTATCTTTTTGTTTTTTGTTTCCTCATTGGTCATTTGTTGGCTCAAAGTTTTTGTTGAAATTTACTTAGGGATCTGATCTCTTGTTGAATATTTTTTTCATGGGACACTACTTTTCAGGGTAGAAGCAGATTCTCTAAGGAATTTGTCAGCAAACTATTGTCCACTTTTGCCTTCTCCAAGATCAACAATTGCTGCAACATTTAGTTCTGATGGAAAAAGGCTTGCTTCAACTCAGTGAGTGCCTGCTGCTTCAATATGTGATAATTGAAAATTTGAAGCTCTGTGCCCTGGTTGGGGTAAACGTTTTCTCCTTTTCCTGTTTCAGCGGTGATCATACAGTCAAAATCATAGATTGCCAAACCGGAAGTTGCTTGAAGGTGTTGAGCGGTCACAGGCGAACTCCTTGGGTGGTATGTATTTAGATGTTTTGCTCTTTGCATTTATTGCTCTCTCCTAATAAATTATCTGCTAATCTACTATTAAAACCCTATTTTTTACTTTTTATTGCTGGAAATGAATTGATTTTTGCAACCTTAGTTGGATGTACTGGTTCAATCAATCTATGTGGACATTGGATGACATTTTAGCTGACAAGAATTGCAGCTATGTTAGTGAATTAATGGTTATTCTATTAAAAGAGTAATTTATTTTTATTGAGACCAAACGTTGGCTTCAATATTCATGAATATTGGCAAATGATTTTTATTAGTGAACAATTTAAGAAGTGATACTAGTTGTTTGCTTTCTTCTCTTCAACTTATAGAAACTTTTACTAGAAAGCCATATGGTGAACTATATGGTGATGGTTATCAATACCTTATGATATATTATATGTATCTTAAGTTACGATACTATTTAAAGGATTTAGATACATATTAGGTAACCATATTGGATAATGTAAAATATTGTATGGTATAGTTGTCATATCATAACAATAGTCAGCTATGATGACCAGATCTAGTTGGGTTTTAAGTTTAACATGCTTAATATTTAGAGATAAAATTAATCGATTTCTGTCAACGGAAACACATAAATCTCTCCTCTCAGCTCCTCGTGGCTCATTACCTGCCATCGATGTTCGTCTCCCATCATCAATACTCGCCAACCATGTCAATCATCTTTGAAGCTCGTAGAGCTTTGCCAAACTTGCCGAGCTTTGTCGACATTCAAGAAAGATCGACTATCCTTGCAAACCATCGAGGAGGCCCCATTAGCCTTAATTTACCTTTGCAGAGGCCTTTGATGCGATGCGGCTAGGAGAAGAGGCGGGTCGGCTAGATGAAGGGGCGGACCGCACGGACATCGAGAGGGCACTGGTTCGGGTCTATCAACGGAGGAGGCGACTTGGGTCCACCACGGACCCGGTCCCAAACTTATAATTCCGCAAGAGAAGAGGATGGCTAATCGGTAATTGGAGAATTGCTAATCCCCAGTGTTCTAAAACAAGTTATATGCATCCGCATATGCGCCCGCATATAAGGAGGCGGCATTTGGCCGCATAAATAATTAGATATGCGTCCGAATTATGCGGTCAGCCGCTTAATCGACCGATTAAATGTTATGCGCCCGCACATGTGAATATGCAGGTGCATAATCGGCAACTAAAAAAAGCCCAACCCGTTAAGAAACCAAAACCGTTAAGCATAAAAATCAGTTTTTTAATTTCAGAATTGACATGCTTTTGATTTGGATGTAGTTATTTTGTGCATTAATCGTCTTAATGTTGCAGATGTTTTAGTGTGAATTCATACTTATTTTTAAAAGTTGATATGATTTTTCAGATGTGTTCCTATTTTTTAAGATTTTTTAAATTTAATACACACACACATAAACTTAATGCTTATTTATTTACTAAAACATTCATTTTCGCATAAACCGCATAATCCGCATAATCGGCCGCATAATCCGCTTATGCGCTATGCGCTCCTAGACCGCACGCATAATGAAACCGCCTTTTATAACACTGCTAATCCCTTCCCTAATAAGGGGTCGGCCGGCCCTAACAACGGGTTTTATCGAAGAATTGATGAGGTATTTTATTTCCCTTAGAACCCTAGTTTAATTCCTATTGCTAATTAGTTGTTCTTGAGTTTAGATCTATTATTCTAGGAATTAATTAGTATTTTCAGATCAGTTCTTCGTCATTAAACCCTAGATTAGGAAGTCCAAAGCCATAAAAAATCCCACCTTTGATCCCCACAAAAGTCCTAATCATATCAAATTGGTATCAGAGCGGTCGATATATAGCAAGCACACGATCCATAGAGCGGGTTGAAATTTTGGAAGAGAAGGTTGAACGGATGGAAGCCCAAATCAGCAAGGGTTTCATTGACGTGAGAAGAGAAGACGCCGAGATAGCCGCGGAGATCCGGGGAGAGATGAAAGAGAACCAAGAGAAAACGGAGGCGAAATTGACGGAATTAACAGAGGCTATAACGGCGTTGACCGCACATCTCGCACCGAAGGTGGATTCAAGCAAAAAGGAGCCACCTTTGGCGAAGGACAAGGGCAAAAAGACGATCTTTTTCGAAGGCGGGCCGGAACGAGATGAAGACGGAGGCGTCGATCAAGGAGACAAGGACTGGGGGACTCATGACGATCCCGCACCGCCGCGCCAAGAAGATAAGGGCACCGGAGGGGGTTTTCTGTAAAGGCCCGTTGCCCTTAAAAAAGCACAAGCCCATCTCTTTTAATAAAACCCCCCTCTTTTCTCTCCCCGTTCTCACTTTCACACACCCAGCGAGAAAAAAAAGGCCCGATGCCCTCGTCTTCTCTCTCTCGTGCGACGAACCCAACCGCCCGACTTTCTCTCTCTCTTGCGTTCTCCTTCCGACCCGAGCCCAGACGAGCCCCTTCGAATCGTTTCCCTCGCACGAACAGAAACGGCGGCGAACCCCTCGTCGCTTCAAATCGAAACCTTAACCGCCCGATCTTCTCGCGAGGAAATCTCGACGTCTTCGGCTCCGATCTTCACGCGCGATATGATCTTTTCCCCTTTCTCTCTCTCTCTCTCTTCTCTACTTATATGAAGGGGTTTTCTAGGGTTTTCTTTGGCATGCGAAAATTATATTTTCTCTTCGAAAATTTTCCGGTCTCTTTTTTCTGAGGGTTCAGATTCTGTTCTCAGGGGTTTTCGACTTGGTTTTGGTTGCGGATATGCTCTTGGTGTTTTTGGTTCTACGCTGTTGGCTTCGGATCTTTATTATACTATTGCAATCTTCGATTTCAGATAGATTTCGAACCCTATTAAGCTTCTAATTATTTATTATTAGAATGAAGATGATGATTTATGAAATATTTTAGAGAGGGTAACTCCTTTATGAATATTTTTGGCACCTAGGTTGGATTCACGGCACTTTCGCCGTTGCTCGCTGTTATGCGCTTGCGTAGAATTAATTATTTGTGGTCAGCCGCTGAGGTGGAAGGCACAGCTTAGGTTTTGTCTGCGTTGACTTTCACATATTCAGTTTTTCTTTGGAAATATACATATCTTATATCTGTCTTCCCTTAGGCTGCTGTTCTTTCCTATATTAAGTGCAGTATAGTTCTGTTCTTTTAAAATATTAAAGTTTCAGTTTCTGATCTAGTTTCCTCCTGTTCTGTGCTTTCAAATATTAAGTTTTAGCCCCTTTTATATATTTAGTTGATGATGATCCTTTAAAGAAAATTTAGTTTTAAGTTCTTTTAAATTTCAGTTCAGTTTCTTCTAGGATCTCAGTTCAGTATTTGTTTAAAATTATAATGGAATTCTCTGAGCATTAAGTTCAGTATTATTTCAGGTTTCAGTTTTTCGTTATATAAAAAAACAAGTTTCAGTTTTCCATGAAAAATCAAGTTTCAGTTACCTAGAAAACCAGTCTCAGTTCTTTTATAAATTAAATTTTCAGTCCTTCCTTTACAAATCAATTTCCAGTCTTTTCCTTTACAAATCAATTTCCCGTCTTTCTTTTATAAATAGATTTTCAGTTTCCTTAATAAATTTATTTTCAGTTTCCTTTATAAATCCAGTTTTCAGTATTTCCTTATAAAACAAGTTTCAGTTTCTTTTATAAATCCAGTTTTTTAGTTTTCCTTACAAATCAAGTTTCAGCTTTCTTTAATAAATCCAGTTTCAATTTCCTCTTATAAATCAAGTTTCAGTCTTCCTTTATAAAATTCAGTCTTTGTTCCCCGTATAAGTTTATCTTAAAAGCTGGGAATCTGTACCTCCTTTTATTGCAATAAATTTGAGCCAGATCAGTAGCCTTTTAAGCAAATCCGGAACCGAGCAACCCCTCTAGGCAGGTAGACCACAACTTAGAAAGGTGCCAACATGAATCTGCTTCATTCTTATGTTTTAAATCAATTTTACTTTTGCTCTTTGAAGGTTCTTAATGCTTACATTTACATTCTTGACGTTATAGAAATTGTTCTCTTTTTGTAACACGTTTTAAAAGTGCTCTTTGGTAATTGTTGCGTATTTGATAGATGGATGGTTATCTCATAATGTTAATTGGACTTGCGTATATAATTGGCACTTTTCTCTAAAAGTACATGTTTAGAAGCTATGCAATGAAATTATACGATATTATTGGTACGCCTGATGTTCTTGCACCAAACATGATAACCTGAACATATAGTTTGCATATCTATCTAAATATATAATCTAGAGAACAACTACATGAACAAGATACTTGACACCCTAGAATTAGAACAACTACACTTGACATCACGGGTATGTGGTAACTTATAAATTGAGAGGGTACGGGAGCGATTGAAGCCATGCTTATGGCCCATATCTGAGAGGATTTCCTTTATGGATCCTGAGTTCTCGGTACAGTTTTGTCCTTATACTCGGCCCGGGGTAGCACCCCGCGGTCCAAGGTGGACTTCACGTTGCACATCGTGCCTTCCTTTTATAAGTCACAACACAATACAATAACTCTTCCTTTTGGTTATTTTGCTCATTACTTATTGCCACTTGTTCATGCTAGGTCAGTAATCTTCCTTTTACAGTTCCTTTTATACCTGTTAATTGCCTGCAAAATAAATCAATTAAATGTTTAATTCGGTTTTGCAATCTACTTTGTTAATGGTGGTTCAAATCCATCAAGTAATACTCAGGTCGAAGAGGAGGCTCCGCAGTATGAGGAGTCCGATTTTCCTGTTGAGGACGCAGACTTTTGAGTTTTCGTATCATCAGGAGAGTTAGTTTTTCTCTTAGTCGTTTTCCTTTCAGCATTGTTTTATTTGAGTTGTAGTTTCATTGTTGCATAGACAATGTAATTACCTTTCAAGGTTTAATAAAAGAGTATTTCCTTTATCATTGTCCTTAATATTTCCTGTTTAAACTATATTGACTTCACTGGTACATGCAAGACCTGTAAAACTTTTAAGAGTGTATCGGCTCCCGCTTCTGGGGCGTTACAAGTGGTGGCCCATGCATGTCCGCGCAACCACCTCGTGAACAGTATAGGATAAACAGGAAATATTTATAAGATACTCGAATTATTAAACTGACATCCATCCTTGAATTACAGAATGTCGAATGTGTATAACCTACGTATACGTACAACCGTTGGATCAAACCCCGATATTGTCAACACATAGGTGGAGATGAATGGGAATGGAAACCATATCCCCAACAATGGAGGTCCCGCCAACAATATCAATACTGAAGCTGGCCTCAATGGAAACGGTGCTGGCAATGATGGCAGTGCTGATACTGAACAACCTCCGATGGTGCACCCGATATCTGATCAAGCACTGCGAGAAATGGTTCAAGCCATACGGCAGGAAGCCATGCGACAGGAACCCGTGCAACAGGAATCAATGCGAGAAGGAGGAGTACAAGAGTTTCGGTCACTACGTCTACCGATCTTCACTGGATGGGAGGACCCTCTAGCTGCAGAGGAATGGCTGCGGTCTATTACCCATATGCTGAAGGCGGTACGAGCTCCTGTGGATTCTTGGGTCGATATGGCAAGGCTACAATTGACCAAGGATGCCATGTTATGGTGGGATTCTGTGGAGGACCGTTTACCGCAGCCGATCTCTTGGGATACATTTAAGGAGGCATTCGATGCTCAATTCTTTTCACCTGAGGCGCAGATGGAGCTCGAGGAATGGTTTATGGAACTGAAGCAAGGTTCCATGACTGTGGAAGAATACGATGCTGAGTTCTCTAAGCTCAGCAGGTGTGTATTTTTGACCCTTAACCGTTAATCATTCCAGATACATGATTTCTCTTCTAAACGATCTGTAAACTCCAGGTTTGCTAAGGACGTGGTGTCCACTCCTCTGGCTCGAGCCAACAGATTCTAGAAGGGCCTGAACATCGACATCCGTGATAAGCTGGTCGGGTTCAAACTGAAGACCCATGCTGACGTACTCTCCACTGCTCAAGAGTACGAGTATGTACAGCGAGAGCATCAGGTGGCTGCCCCCACGACGACCACCTCCCTCTTCGACAGCTTCTGCGGGGCATCACAGACAGCCACCTGCTCCTACCAGATAGCTTCACAGGCCTATGCATCAGATACAGTTTAAGAGGCCTGCACCACCCCAGCCACCGCAGCAGTCACAACTCAGGCGACCCACTCCTATCTGCCACTACTGCAACAAACCGGGTCACATCAAGCCAGAATGCCGACTTTATCTAAATTTGTGCCTGGTTTGTTGTGTCAAGGATCACACTGCGAGAGATTGCCCCCGCATAGGGTACAGAGACTAGCTACCCCAGCTCAGCCTACCGCTCCAGCTCCAGCCCCAGCCCCGGCAGGGGGCAATCAGCGCAGAGCTCCACTTCCACCTCAGCAAAAGGTGTACCAGCAGGCGAGGACTCAGGCTCCACCAGCTAAGCGCCAGGTTTTCACTATGACTGCGGAGGATGCAGAGGCCACTGGCCAAGTTATCACTGGTATGTAGCTTACAGTTTACTGCTTATTTATCTATTTAATTATGTTTTCATACAATGGTATATGTATGCTTAGACTTAGTATCCGTGACCGTAGGTATTATAATAGTTGCCAATAGACCCGTCCTCACCCTTTTCGACTCGGGAGCTTCACATTGCTTTATGTCCAAGCGTTTCGTTGAACAGCACACCATTCCTGTCTCGCCCCTCGATTCTTGTTGGGACGTTAACACAGGCAGTGGGGTACTGACAACGACTAGTGCATGTCTTTCATGTTCTGTGGATATATGTGGACACAAACTGCCAGCAGATTTCATCGTCATCAACATGCCAAATTTTGACGTCGTCCTCGGGATGGATTGGTTGGCGGTACATTATGCCACGATTGACTGTCGCAAAGGAAGAGTGGTGTTTGACATGCCAAACCAACCCAGATTCGAATTTGTCAGAACAGAGAGACCAGTAAGGTTCAGAGCTAAACCAACAGCAGCGACTGCCATGGAGATTGAGATAGAGAAGCCAGAGGTAGTCCGAGAATTCCCGGATGTGTTTTCGGATGAACTTACTGGGTTACCTCCAGACCACGGAGTTGAGTTTGAAATTGAGCTAATGCCTGGTGCCCAGCCTTATTCTAGACAGCCTTACCGCATGTCACCATCCGAGTTGTTTGAAGTGCGGATGCAGTTGGATGACCTCTTGAAGAAAGGGTGGATACATCCCAGCGTGTCTCCTTGGGGCGCTCCAATATTATTGGTGAAGAAAGATGGATCCAAACGGATGTGCGTCGATTACAGGGAATTAATTGAACAAGCTTACGGTGAAGAACAAGTATCCTATTTCCCGTATCGACGACTTATTTGATCAGCTTGGAGGAACAAGTGTCTTTTCTAAATTGGACTTGAAGAACGGCTATCATCAGTTGAGGGTCAAGAAAGAAGACGTGCATAAGACAGCATTCAACACTAGATACAGACACTATGAGTTTCTAGTGATGCCGTTTGGTGTGACTAATACACCGGCGATATTTATGAATCTCATGCACAAAGTATTATACTAATATTTGGACAAGTTCGTGGTGGTGTATCTGGATGATATATTGGTATACTCGAGGAATGCACAGGAGCACGCCGGACATTTGAGAACAGTACTAGAGACTGAGGCGGAGTAAGCTATATGCCAAGGACAGTAAGTGCGAGTTCTGGTTGGACAAGGTGGTATTTCTAGGCTACGTGATTTCGGGAGAAGGAATCTCTGTGAACCCAGAAAAAGTTGCAGCAGTTCAGAATTGGCCAGTTCCTTAGACAGTATCAGAGATTCGGAGCTTCTTGGGACTAGCCGGCTACTATAGGAGATTCATCAAGGATTTTTCGAGGATCGCAGAGCCCATGACACAGTTGACAAGGAAGGATGTGATGTATGTTTGGTCGAGGGCGTGTAACGATGCCTTTCAAGAACTGAAGAAGCGGTTGACGACATCGCAGATATTGGTCATTCCAGATTGCCTGGGAGATTTTGAAGTGTTTTGCGACGCATCTGGCAAAGGTCTTGGGTGTGTGCTTCATCAGCACGGGCGCGTTGTTGCATATGCATCAAGGCAATTGAAGAATCACGAGAAGAATTATCTCACTCATGATCTTGAGTTGGCGGCCGTAATATTTGCCTTGAAGATCTGGAGGCACTTTCTACTTGGGGAGCGCGTGAAGATATATACGGATCATAAGAGCTTAATATACATCCTCACGCAGAAGGATCTGAACCAACGACAACGGAGATGGATCGAGCTCATGGCGGATTACGACATTGATCTTCAGTATCACCCTGAGAAGGTTAACATGGTACCTGATGCTTTGAGTCGGCTTCCAGGAGTGATGACACTTACGACACAGTGGAGATTGCAGCAGGAGATCCGCGACATGGAAATAGACGTGGTGTTACCCGGGCTGACCTCGTCATTCATGAACATGGAGATACAGTCGACATTGGTAGACAGAATCAAGGCTGATCAGCCAGGAGATGCAAAGCTTCAGCGGATCAGGAACATGACATTGGCAGGACAAAGACCAGAATTTCAGATACATGCAGATGGGTCGTTGAGGTATGGCAGCAGAATTTGTGTGCCATCAGGAGATGTCAGGGATGAATTATTAAAAGAAGCACATATTTCTCCGTACTCCATCCACCCAGGAGGCACCAAGATGTACCAAGATCTACGACGAAATTACTGGTGGCATGAAATGAAGAGAAGCGTAGCGCAAAGTGTGGCCAGATGTATGGTGTGTCAGCAGGTGAAGGCTGAGCATCACCGCGTTGCCGGTCTATTACAACCCCTGCCCATCCCTGAGTGGAAGTGGCAACATATCACGATGGATTTTGTGACGGGACTTCCAAAGAGCAAGAAGCAACATGATGCCGTTTGGGTAATCGTTGATCGATTGACCAAGTCGGCTCATTTTATTCCTTTCAGGGTTGGACAGTCTACAGAGACTCTTGCGAAGAGATACATGGAGGAGATTGTGAAGCTACATGGGGTCCCAGTGAAGATCGTTTCTGATAGGGACACCCGGTTTACTTCGCATTTCTGGAAGAGTCTACAGGAGAAGTTGGGTACGCAGCTGAAGTTCAGTACGACTTATCATCCTCAGACGGACGGACAATCAGAGCGAACTATACAGATTTTGGAGGACATGCTGTGGGCATGCATGTTAGATTTTAAGGGGTCATGGGAAGACCATCTACATCTCGTGGAGTTTGCTTATAATAATAGTTATCAGGCGAGTATTGGAATGGCTCCTTTTGCTGCTTTGTATGGAAGGAAGTGTCGTTCTCCCTTGAGCTGGGACGATGTTGGAGACAGAGAACTAGTTGGACCAAAGATGATTGTAGAGGCAGTTGATGTTGTACGGACTATCAGAGAGAGATTACAGGTGGCACAAGACCGTTATAAGCACTGGGCAGATGCGAAGAGGCGGCATTTGGAATTCCAGCCTGGAGACCATGTCTTTTTCAAGATTTCACCTAATAGAGGCATGATCCGTTTTGGTCGTAGAGGAAAACTTAGCCCATAGTTTATCGGACCTTTTAACATACTCGAGCGTGTGGGCGAAGTGGCATACAAACTTGCACTGCCTCCATCTCTGGAGGGTGTGCATAATGTGTTCCACATATCCCTGCTGCGCAAGTATGTGGGAGATCCAACCCATGTGGTGGACCATTCAGAGATCACAGTGAGGCCAGATTTGAGTTATGAACAACAGCCAGTGGAGATAATTGATCGTCGACAGAGGGCTCTCAGGAACAAGACTGTGGATTTGGTCAAAGTGATGTGGCATCGTGACTCGCCAGGAGAGGCTACCTGGGAGCGAGAAGAAGAGATGAAGGAGTGGTAGCCGTACCTTTTTACCATCTAGCGTTTTCTTTGAATTCCGAGGACGGAATTTCTTTGAAGGTGTATAAGGTTCCCTTTAAAAAAAGCCCAAGCCCATCTCTTTTAATAAAACCCCCCCTCTTTTCTCTCCCCGTTCTCACTTTCACACACCCAGCGAGAAAAAAAGGCCCGATGCCCTCGTCTTCTCTCTCTCGTGCGGCGAACCCAACCGCCCGACTTTCTCTCTCTCTCTCGTTCTCCTTCCGACCCGAGCCCAGACGAGCCCCTTCGAATCGTTTCCCTCGCACGAACAGAAACGACGGCGAACCCCTCGTCGCTTCAAATCGAAACCCTAACCGCCCGATCTTCTCGCGAGGAAATCTCGACGTCTTCGGCTCCGATCTTCACGCGCGATAAGATCTTTTCCACACACACACACACACACACTCTCTCTCTCTTCTCTACTTATATGAAGGGTTTTTTAGGGTTTTCTTTTGGCATGCGAAAATTATATTTTCTCTTCGAAAATTTTCCGGTCTCTTTTTTCTGAGTGTTCGGATTCTGTTCTCGGGGGTTTTCGACTTGGTTTTGGTTGCGGATCTGCTCTTGGTGTTTTTGGTTCTACGCTGTTGGCTTCGGGTCTTTATTATACTATTGCAATCTTCGATTTCAGGTAGATTTCGAACCCTATTAAGCTTCTAATTATTTATTATTACAATGAAGATGATTCATGAAATATTTTAGAGAGGGTAACTCCTCTATGAATATTTTTGGCACATAGGTTGGATTCATGGCACTTTCGCCGTTGCTCGCTGTTATACGTTTGCGTAGAATTAATTATTTGTAGTCAGCCGCCGAGGTGGAAGGCACATCTTAGGTTTTGTCTGCGTTGACTTTCACATATTCAGTTTTTCTTTGGAAATATATATATCTTATATCTGTCTTCCCTTAGGCTGCTGTTCTTTCCTATATTAAGTGCAGTATGGTTCTGTTCTTTTAAAATATTAAAGTTTCAGTTTCTGAACTAGTTTCCTCCTGTTCTGTGCTTTCAAATATTAAGTTTCAGCCCCTTTTATATATTCAGTTGATGATTATCCTTTAAAGAAAATTTAGTTTTAAGTTCTTTTAAATTTCAGTTCAGTTTCTTCTAGGATCTCAGTTCAGTATTTGTTTAAAATTATAATGGAATTCTCTGAGCATTAAGTTCAGTATTATTTCAGGTTTCAGTTTTTTGTTATATATATAAAAAACAAGTTTCAGTTTTCCATGATAAATCAAGTTTCAGTTACCTAGAAAACCAATCTCAGTTCTTTTATAAATTAAAATTTCAGTCCTTCCTTTACAAATCAATTTCCAGTCTTTCTTTTATAAATAGATTTTCAGTTTCCTTAATAAATTTATTTTCAGTTTCCTTTATAAATCCAGTTTTCAGTATTTCCTTATAAAACAAGTTTCAGTTTCTTTTATAAATCCAGTTTTTTTAGTTTTCCTTACAAATCAAGTTTCAGCTTTCTTTAATAAATCCAGTTTCAATTTCCTCTTATAAATCAAGTTTCAGTCTTCCTTTATAAGTTTATCTTAAAAGCTGGGAATCTGTACCTCCTTTTATTGCAATAAATTTGAGCCAGATCAGTAGCCTTTTAAACAAATCCGGAACCGAGCAACCCCTCTAGGCAGGTAGACCACAACTTAGAAAGGTACCAACATGAATCTGCTTCATTCTTATGTTTTTAATCAATTTTACTTTTGCTCTTTGAAGGTTCTTAATGCTTACATTTACATTCTTAACGTTATAGAAATTGTTCTCAGTTTTGTAACACGTTTTAAAAGTGCTCTTTGGTAATTGTTGCGTATTTGATAGATGGATGGTTATCTCATAATGTTAATTGGACTTGCGTATATAATTGGCACTTTTCTCTAAAAGTACATGTTTAGAAGCTATGCAATGAAATTATACGATATTATTGGTACGCCTGATGTTCTTGCACCAAACATGATAACCTGAACATATAGTTTGCATATCTATCTAAATATATAATCTAGAGAACAACTACATGAACAAGATACTTGACACCCTAGAATTAGAACAACTACACTTGACATCACGGGTATGGGGTAACTTATAAATTGAGAGGGTACGGAAGCGATTGAAGCAATGCTTATGACCCCTATCTGGGAGGATTTCCTTTATGGATCCTGAGTTCTCGGTACAGTTTTGTCCTTATACTTGGCCCGGGGTAGCACCCCGCGGTCCAAGGTGGACTTCACGTTGCCCTGTCGGCCCTTTCAGGACGTCCGACAGACTTTTTTGAGCACATCCGGGCCCCTGGGGGCCCCGTCCGAGGTCCGAGGAGCACAATTTCCAGGTTTTCAGCCATTTGGGAGATCCGGCGGAGGTTTTCAGCAGCCTGGAGGCCACCACCAGATCACGGGTGGTTCGTCGACTCAGCCCCCACCCTTCGGGGGAGTGACGGGGGACTGGAGAGCATACCGGGGCACACCGGGAGGTCACCGGACAGAGTATGGGCATCCACAGGGTGACTGGCAAGGACATGGCGCAGAGGGAGGAGTTCGAGATCGAGCCGAGGCATATTTTCCAGACGGACGACAGGGGTACCAGCAGAGGGGAGGATTTCACCAGCTGGAGAGAGGTGGATTCGCTGGCGAGAGTCGAGAGATGTCTGAGGAAGCTCGAGGTGCCCATCTTTGAGGGAGGAGACCCAGATGACTGGCTGTACCGGGTGGAGAGGTTCTTGGAGGTGTCAGCAGTCCCAGGAGAGGAGTGGCTTCGGGCGATAGGTGTTTGTTTGGAGGGGATGCCTTAGGCTGGTTTCGTTGGACTGATCAGTAGCAGCCATTTCAGACGTGGGCTGAGTTTACGTCGCTCTTGATGGAGCGATTTGGTGCAGGGCAGTTTGGCGGCGTGTTCGAGAGACTATATTCACTGAAGCAGGAGGGGAGCGTAGGGGATTATATTAGGAAGTTTGAGTCGCTCTGCCACCGAGTTCGGGGAGTATCTGAGGAATCTTTGGAGGGCTGCTTCATGAAGGGACTGAAGCCTATGGTGAGATCAGGATTGAGGCAGTTCGAGCTAGTTGGTCTGCGCGGGATGATGACGTTGGCGAGGAAGGTGGAGGACCATCAGGAGACGGAGCGGAGAGCCCGCGGGACTTGGGGAGGCGCCACGTTCTGGGGTCAGGCGGCTGCTACAGGGCAGAGGACTGCACCTTCTTCAGGGACTACGTCTGGTGAGGGAGCTACCGCCGTTGCTGGGGGCGGCAGAGACAGGAGGCAGGAGCCCCGAGCTGGGGGGCAGGTGCGGAGGATAACAGATGCAGAGATACGGGAGAAGCTGGTGAAGGGGTTGTGCTTCAGATGTGATGAGAAGTTCACCCCAGGACACCGATGCACTGATCGGACTCTCCAGATACTGATATCTGACGATGAGGATGGAGAGGACGAGGTTGTCATCCTAGAGGCAGGAGAGGATGAGGAGGTAGAGCACCAGCACTTTGAATTTGCGGAGGTGTCCCTCAATTCCGTGGTAGGGTTCACACCGAACCATACCATGAAATTGGTGGGACAAGTGGGCAGTCAGGAGGTGATAGTGTTGGTCGACAGTGGGGCCACCCACAACTTCATTTTCAGCAGGTTGGTGGGGGCATAGGGACTGTAGATGAGTGGCACGGGGTGGTATGGAGTGATGCTGGGCACGGGACCTGTGACACACAGCACATGTGTCTGCCGCGGGGTGATTGTGACGATTCAGGGAGTGCAGATTGTCACAGACCCTCGGGAGACCAGGACGAATTGGAAGATGCTGAGGATGGAGTACCAGGATGTGGGAGGACAGTGGTATTGCAGGGGGATCCCAGCCTCTGCCGTTCCTTGGTGTCCTATAAGGCCATGTCCAAGGCGATCCACACGGCAGGAGGAGGTTTCTTGGTGGAGCTACAGGCTGTGACAGCATCAGTGCAGAGCGATGACCGGACACAGGTGGTGGCACCGGAGGTTGAGCAGCTGCTGGCTCAGTATGAGGAGGTTTTCCAGACACCACAGGGGCTGCCACCACACAGAGACCATGAGCACGCCATCGTCTTGAGGGAGGGCGTGTCCCATCAGTGTGCGACCCTACTGGTACCCACAGGTACAGAAGGACGAGATAGAGAGGCTAGTGGAGGACATGCTGCAGGCAGGAGTGATTCAGCCGAGTACTAGACCTTTCTCCAGTCCTGTTTTGTTAGTGAAAAAGAAGGATGACAGCTGGAGATTCTGCGTGGATTACAGGGCCCTGAATAAGGAGACGGTTGCAGATAAATTCCCCATCCCTGTGATTGATGAGTTGTTGGATGAGCTCCACGGGCAGCTTGCTTTTCCAACATTGATCTGAAGTCCGGGTACCATCAGATACGAATGAGGGCGGACGACGTGCCCAAGACTGTTTTCAGGACTCATGAGGGGCATTATGAGTTCCTGGTCATGCCCTTCGGCCTGACGAATGCCCCTGCGACGTTCCAGGCCTTGATGAACAAGGTATTCCGACCTTTCCTCCGGAGGTTTGTGCTGGTATTTTTTTGACGACATCCTGGTGTACAGGCGCAACATGGAGGAGCATGTGGGGCACCTGCGAGCAGTGCTGCATGAGTTACAGGAGCAGCAGCTGTGTGCTAATAAGAAGAAATGTTTGTTTGGGCAGCTGCAGGTTGAGTACTTGGGACACGTGATGTCAGCGGAGGGAGTGGCAACAGATATGGCCAAGATTGCGGCCATATTGGACTGGCCGATACCTACCACCTTACGAGGTTTGCGGGGCTTCTTGGGCCTGACAGGGTGCTACAGGAAGTTTGTCCAGGGATACAGTACGATTGCTTGGCCACTTACCGAGCATCTCAAGAAGGACAACTTCCACTGGGACGAAGAGGCGACCAAGGCGTTTGAGGCCTTGAAGCAGGTGATGGCGACTATGCCTGTTTTAGCACTTCCAGATTTCAGCAGACCATTTGTGATAGACACCGACGCGTCAGGATATGGGTTGGGCGCAGTGTTGATGCAGGACCAGAGGCCGATTGCTTTCTTCAGCCAGACTCTGTCAGCATGAGCGAGGCTGAAGTCAGTCTATGAGCGGGAGTTGATGCCGATTGTTCTGTCCGTTCAAAAGTGGAGGCCCTACTTATTGGAAAGGAAGTTCATAGTGAGGACCGACCAGCGGAGTTTGAAATATCTGTTGGAGCAGCGTATGGTTACCGATGAGCATCAGAAGTGGCTCTCCAAGTTGGTCCATTTCACTTTTGAGATACAGTACCTACCAGGCCTGGAGAATAAGACTGCAGACGCCTTGTCGCGTCGCGAGGAGCCCGTAGAGGTGGCGGCCATTTCAGCACCCGTCCTTCTGGACTGGGAGCCGTTGAGCAGGGAGATTGATGCAGATGAGGACCTGGCGAGGATACTTGAGGCACTGCAGCAGGGATCCGCTGATTTTCTAGGATACACCATGAGCGGACAGAGACTTCTATACCACGGCAGACTGGTGATTCCTAGAGGCTCCGCCCACATTCCGATGATTTTTCAGGAGTTTAACGGCAGCGCTATCGGAGGGAACTCCGGTATACAGCTGACTTACAGGAGGATGGCTAGAGAGCTATACTGGCCAGGGATGAAGAAAGACATTGCCCAGCGGATAGCGGAGTGTGACGTGTGCCTGCGTCACAAGTACATGGTAATGACACCAGCAGGGCTATTACAGCCGTTGGCCTTATCGGAGAGAGTCTATACTGGCCAGGGATGAAGAAAGACATTGCCCAGCGGATAGCGGAGTGTGACGTGTGCCTGCGTCACAAGTACATGGTAATGACACCAGCAGGGCTATTACAGCCGTTGGCCTTATCGGAGAGAGTCTGGGAGGAGATCAGCATGGATTTCATCGAGGGGTTACCGCGATCAGAGGGTTACAATTCTATACTGGTGGTGGTCGATCGGCTCAGCAAATATGCCCATTTCATACCTCTCAGGCATCCATACACTGCAGTCACAATGGCAGTAGCTTTTATGAAGGAAGTGGTTCGCTTGCACGGTTTTCCCGCCTCCATAGTGTCAGACCGCGATAAGGTGTTCATTAGCAGTTTCTGGCAGGAGTTGTTCAAGGTGCAGGGGACCAAGCTGAGAAGGAGTACTGCCTATCACCCACAGACGGAGGGACAGACAGAAGTGGTGAATAGGAGTGTGGAAACCTACTTGAGGTGTTTTGCATCAGAGGCGCCAAAGCAGTGGGCCAGATGGTTAGCCTGGGTAGAATATTGGTACAACACCTCGTACCACTCGACAACGCAGAGCACCCCTTTTCGGATCTTATACGGTAGGGACCCGCCCCCTTGATATACTACAGCAGAGGAGCCACACCTGTGTCACAGGTAGAGGAGCATTTGGGTGAGAGGGACAAATATCTGGAGGAGTTGAAGAAACACATGTTGAGAGCCCAGCAGATTACGAAGACCAGTGCCGATGCGCACAGGAGAGATGAGCAGTTTGCGGTGGGTGACCGGGTTTACCTGAAGCTCCGACCTTACAGACAGAAGACCTTGGTCCGTCGGAGCAATGGGAAGCTAGCGGCCCGCTATTATAGATCCTACGAGGTGACAACTCAGATCGGGAAGGTGGCATATAGTCTGCAGTTGCCGGCCACTGCCACCATTCACCCGGTGTTTCACGTCTCGCAGTTGAGGATGGCAATTGGGAATCACACACTATCACCGATTTTACCACCCACCTTGACAGATGACATGGATGTGCTTTTTGAGCCTCATGAGCTGACAGGGATCCGGCAGTCGACAGATGGGACGCAGGGGGTGCGTATTCGATGGAGGGGCCTACCAGACTACGATGCTACATGGGAATCTGTCGCAGTGATACGCAACCAATTTCCGGAATTCCACCTTGAGGACAATGTGGCATTTTGGGGGAGTAATGATGCGATGCGGCTAGGAGAAGAGGCGGGCCGGCTAGGTGAAGGGGCGGACCGCACGAACATAGAGAGGGCACCGGTTCGGGTTTATCAACGGAGGAGGCGACTTGGGTCCACCACGGACCCGGTCCCAAACTTGTAATTCTGTAAGAGAAGGGGAGGGCTAATCGGTAATTGAAGAATTGTTAATCCCTCCCCTAATAAGGGCCGGCCGGCCCTAGCAACGGGTTTTATCGAAGAATTGATGATGTTTTTTATTTCCCTTAGAACCCTAGTTTAATTCCTATTGCTAATTAGTTCTTGAGTTTAGATCTATTATTTTAAGAATTAATTAGTATTTTCAGATCAGTTCTTCGTCATTAAACCCTAGATTAGGAAGTCCAAAGTCATAAAAATCCCACCTTTGATCCCCACAAAAAGCCCTAATCGTATCAGCCTTGTTGCCACTCGTAGACACTCACCAACTTTTGTCTTAGTGTTTTTAATGGTCTATCAAATTTCCTTATTTATTATTTGTTTTATGATTAAATTAAGGAATGTGGTTTCGGTCAAAATCACTTAGCTTCAGTCATTTCAATTTTGAAGAGGGACGAGACGAAAATGTTGATGAAACTCGGTGTCAGTCGGTTTCAGGCCGAAACCACTTGGTTTCGGTTGTAACCTCGTTAAGTGGTTTCGACTGAAACCTCATTCCTTACAATAAAATATTTGTTTGTATAAAGGCTCCAAACTTTTTTAAGTTATGAATATATTATATATTTTTTCTTTCTTTTCTTTGTTTAGGCCCAGCTCACGGCCCACTCACACTCTCTTTTCTCTCTTTTCTTTTTTCCTTTTCTATTTCTTTCTCCCGGCCCAACCGAACCAAACCCATACCATCATCGATTTTTCCACCTTTCTCTCTCTCTCTCTTTCTCGCGATTTCTCTCTGCGAAGAAAACCCCAGATGCACCTCTCTCTTTCTCTCCTCTTTCCTTCGTCCCTTTGACGAGAAGGAAAACCCCACAACAATCGATGCTCCCTCCCTTTCACTCCACCTGACGGGCACTTGTCACAAGCTCACAAATCCACCATGTCCTAAATCGTGCAATTTTCGCCACGATCTCTCCTTACTCCGACGCCGCCCCCCTTCGTGGCAAAACCACGGCTCTTCTGCCCTTCTCCAAATTCCAAGGGTTACTCTCTTCTTCTATAAAAGTCTATGTAATCATAGGGTTTTGGTTTTCAAACGAAAAATTATTTTTCAAAGGATTTTTAGTTTGAGTTAGGATTTTTGCGTTCGATTTTCATCTCCTTCACTATCGGGCAGTTCCAGCCGTCTCCCAACTGGCTACGAGGCTTGGATTCATCTGTCGGACTTTGATTTCTGGTAAAATCACTTTAATTCTAGATTTTTGGTTTTAAGTTTAAGATTTTCGATTGCAATGATGAATCTGAGCAAGTCTCGGGTGTATTTGGGGCTTGGCGGTGACCCTAGTTGCCGCCCATTGCATCTGCCGTGGCTGTCCCTTGGGTTTCATGCCTTGACCGTAACTGTTTTTGGGTTTTGCCCCTTGCCGTGAGCTCCGCTGGGCACCCGCCGTGACTTGCCTTGGGGTTCTTCCCTACTGTCGTGACCAGTTTTGCGGTTTGCCCCTTGACGTGACTGTCCCGTGGTTCCCTATCCTTGCCTTGAGTTTCCATTGCCTCTGCCATGACTATTTAGGCTTCCGTGCCCTTGGCCGTGACCTGCATTGGGGGTTTAATCCCTCTGCCGTGACTCTGATGTTTGACTTATTGTTTTGGGGATTCTTTGATCTTATGCTATTGTATTGGGTTGGCTGGCTTGGTCTTTGAAAGTTGAATGTGGTTTGGCCATTGGACGTGAGTTGGTGTGGGTTGTTCATGAGAAATTAGAACCGGGCTTTGCCCTGCATGTCGGATTTAGGTTGCTCTATGCTTGTAAATGAGGGTTTGGCCAATTGCGACCGTTAGATTGAAGATTACTGTCTGTCGGACCATAGGCTTACTGCCTGATGGATCATAAGGTTACTACCTGTTGGATCATAGGTGTACTGCTTGTGGGATCGTACGAAAATCATAAACATATGGTTACGAACCTTAGTATGACCAATGTTGAGAACTCTCTGAGATCATCACAATTGTCCCTTCCCTATTGTTTATCCCCCATATTTCTAGTAGATACATCATTCTCTGTAGCCTATCCAGGTTAATTTACTGTAATAATTACTGCATGCCACTCAGGTTTAGACTATTTTAGCATGTGGTAGATGTTTAGAATATCTCACTTGACTGCCATCCATATGCTACATGTTCGTGTTTAAAGTATAATCTTATCCGTTGCATGCTACAATTGTTATGTCACCTGTTGCTTACTAAATGGTTCATGTTTCAAGTACATGCTACATGTTTTCCTGTTTCAGTAGTTACATCATTGTTGCACTCTAGTCCATGATATTGAAAATAGCGGTATGTACGGTGTGCCATGATAAACAATGAATACTAAAAAAATCCTGTTATTGGAACATCCTGTAGAAATGTCTTGTTGGAACATCCTATTGGAATATTTTGATTGGAACATCTCGTTGGAATATCTTGATGGAACATCTTGTTAAAATCATGAAAATGTGACTGGATTGAATCACACATCACACCAACATATCGTCTAGTTTCGATGTGACTCTAACATGCTTAGTAAACTTATTTCATGTTTCTTGTGTAAACCAAATAAATAATACCAACATAGAACAACACCTGTACCACATCACTGAGATATTGAAAGATGTACACTCGACATACACTTGGCACTTTCAGACTCACTGGGTTTTGGATAAATCATATTAGTGAGAGTGCGGGAGCAACTGGAGCCATGCTCATGTTCACAATGCCCCATCCTGTTATTGTTGGGCAACTGAGTCAAGGAGTCAATAGGTCAATGAGTCCGCCTCCTGTTGTTAATGTTGGGAATGGCCCAGGTGAGCGCCCCAATTGTACGAAGTGGAGTTGCTTACTGCACTCTCCAATATGATCTAATTTGAAGTGTTTTGTGATGCATCTGACAGAGGACAGGATGTGTGTTACATCGACATGGCCGAGTCGTAGCTTACACATACAGGCAATTGAAGAATCATGAGAAGAACTATCCTACCTATGACTTGGAGTTGGCGGCGGTTTTCTTTGTATGTATATTTGGAGACATTTCTTGTTGGGAAAGCATGTGAATGTATTTACATATCATTAGAGTTTGAGGTATATGGTCACTCAGAAAGAGCTCAACATGCGACAATGTCAATGGATTGAGCTGATGACAGATTACGATATTGGCTTTTAGTATCATCTTGTGAAGGTCAATGTTGTGACGGATGCAACTAAGTTGTCTTCCATCAGTAATGACACTCACAACTCAGTGGAGGCTTCAACAGTAGATTAGAGAAATGGAAATTGATGTCATCTTAGCTGGAGTGACAGCCTCGTTAATGAACATGCACATTCAATCAACTCTAGTGGATAGGATTAAGGCCGCACAGGCAGGATATGAGAAGCTGCAGAGGATCAGAAGCCTGGTGTTGGTAGGACAAAGGCCAGAATTCAGAATTCATGAAGATGAGTCCTTGCAGTATGGCATCAGAATTTGTGTGCCGTCTGGAGATGTTCGAGAAGAGTTATTGAAAGAAGCCGGTAGTTCCTCATATTCCATTCATCTAGATGGGACCAAGATGTACAAAGACTTGAGACATCACTATTAGTGGCATGACATGAAGAGAAGCGTTGCACGGAGCGTGGCGAAGTGCATGTTATGCCTGCAGGTGAAGGCTGAACAGTATCTTGCTACCGGGTTGTTACAACCTTTGTCCATTCCAGAATACAAATGACATCACTTTACAATAGATTTTGTGATTGGACTACCTAGAAGTGCAAAATACAATGATGCTGTCTGGGTAATTGTTGATCGATCGACCAAGTCAGCGCACTTTATCTCTTTCAGAGTTGGCTAGTTGACAGAAGGGATTGCCAGGAAATATATGAAGGAATCGTTGGTGTTCATGTAAGCATAGTTTTGGACAGGGACACCCGATTGACATTAAATTTTTGGAAGAGCATACAGGATCATCTAGGAACCCACTTGAGTTTTAATACGACCTATCACCCTCAGACAGATGATGGCCAATCAGAATGCACTATTCAGATATTGAAAGATATGTTACGTGCTTGTATATTAGATTTCAAGGGGTCATAGGAAGATCACCTTTACCTCGTGGAGTTTGCATACACCAATAGTTATCAGGCCAGTATCAGTATGTCACTCTTTATAGCATTATACGTGAGAAAGTGCCATTCACCATTGAGTTGAGATGATATGGGTGATAGAGAGCTGGGTGGATTGGAGATAATTATAGAGGCCATGGCTGTTGTGTGGACTGTCAAGGAGAAGCTTAAAGTGGCACAAGATCGGTACAAGCACTGGACAGATACGAAGTGCAGACACTTGGAGTTTCAGACTGGTGACCATATCTTTTTAAAGATTTCTCCTACCAGGGTCTGATTAAATTTGGACGAAGCAGGAAGTTTTGCCCTCATTATATTGGGCCTTTTGATGTCCTGAAGCGAGTGGGAGAAGTGGCGTACATACTTGCACTTCCCTTATTCTTAGGAGTGCATAATGTAAACCATTTATCCTAGCTGTGCAAGTATGTGGGGGATCCGACGCATGTAGTTGATCACTCTGAAATCACCATGCGTCCTGACCTGATGTATGAGCAACAACCAGTGCGGATTAATGACTGTCAGCAGAAGGCCCTTCAGAATACAGTTGTCAACACGGTAAAAGTAATGTGACATCGAGACTCGCTTGGAGAGTCCACTTGGTAAAGAGAGGATGAGATGTGTGAGCGTTAACCCCATTTGTTTGATATATCCTAGTTTTATTTTCTTTTTTAAATTTCGAGGATGGAATTTTTTGTAAGAAGGGTAGTACGTAAATGCCCCAAACTTTTTTAAGTTATGCATATATTACACACACACACACACACTTTTTTCTTTGTTTTTCCTGCATCCTATCCCTAAGGTCCAGCCCACGACCCACTTACACACGCTCTTTTCTCTCTCTTTTCTCTCTCTCTTTCTATTTCTTTCTCCCTACCCAACCGAACCCATCCCATACCCTCACCAAATTTTCCCCATTTCTCTCTCGTGATTTCTCTCTGGCGGCAAAAACCTTAGACATGCCCCTCTCTCCCCCCTCTTCCATTCGTTCCTTCGACCAGAAGGAAAATCTCGCGGCAGTCGAGGCTCTCTCTCATTCGTTCCACCTCACGGATACTTGTCGCAAGTTCACAAGTTATGCCTTAAATCGTGCAATTTTCGCCACAATCTCTCCTTCCTCCAACGCCGACCCCATTCGTGGCAAAACCACAGTTCTTCTGTCCTTTTCCAAACTCCAAAAGTTACTCTCTTCTTCTACACAAGCCTATGCGATCGTAGTGTTTCTGTTTTCAAGCGAAAAATTATTTTTATCAGGATTTTTAGTTTGAGTTGGGATTTTTGCGTTCGATTTTCAGCTCTTCACTACTGGGCAGTTGCAGCCGTCCTCTGACACGGCGACGATGCTTGGATTCCCACGTCGGTCTGCGATTTTCTAGTAAATCACTTTAATTCTGGATTTTTGGTTTTAAATTTATGATTTTCGCTTGTGATGATAAATCTAAGTATCGGGTGTCTCCGGGATACGGGGACGTGACAATTTGAGTTTAAATACACTAACATATTTGAGCCATATACATAAAAAATATTTATTAAAATTTAAAAATTATAAAAACTCTAAAATTTTATTGACTAAGAATTATACTATAAAAATTCATTAAAATTCCAAAGGATTTATTTTTCAATGCATTGTTATAGAAATATATACATAAAAATACATATAAAGTTGAAACTTGAAACTGAAACTCAAAACGGAACCTATGAAACAAACAAAACTGTTGGAAATCTAAAATTTTTCAGTTGAAGTTAGAAAAGATCATTTCAATTAAAAACTCCTAATCTTCATTATTTTCATGACTAAGATATCCTCAAAAATGAGGCAAATTACAAATGTTCCATACCTAGTAAATCATTTTAGATGATGATAAGGGTCTTTATGGTATCGATTTTTTTGATCGATTTCTACCGAAGTGGACTGAAATCGATCGAAACTGAGATTGAGGAGTTGAAGAGAGATTAGAGATATACATTTATGCTTAAATATATAACGCCCCAGTTTCCAGGAGAGAGAGTGACCAGACAAGCCGTAGTACATAATGAACTTAAGAAAAATATAGTCTTCTTCTTTTCTTTAAGTATACACTAAGCGTAATAGTAGGTAGGTATTGCAAGTCACTAGAAAATGATATGGACGAGCATAGTATAACAAGACATATATACTCAGTAGTAGAAGGTTTTTTATACATAGTATCGGGTCTAGTACATGAAACGAAAACACTCTTTAGGCCATCGGTCTTACAAAATATCTGATACATCATTGTAATGCAAAATAACCCAAAAACTGTCTACAGAAATTCCGCACAACTATATAAGGGCTTCTGGTCCTCTAAATCCGTGCACCATACAGCAACAAAGCAGCCATTAGAGTAGGTCCCCAAAATTACCAGAAAAACATATGAGATCTGTATAAAATAAACATATCAACAGAAAACACATCAACTAGAGTATCACCATATAAACAATAGCATGAGTAATGTCATGTAAGCTAACTACAGCAATAGAGTAATATCGTGTAAGCCAAATACAACAAGAGCAATATTGTATTGCGTAATATGATAATGTATGTCATGATAATGATGAGTAATCCTAACAATGTCTGCCTGAATAAGCATGTGAAACCAATGCTCATGTGCCTAGTGCTGTGACTCATACTTCATGGAGTCACACTTCATGGCATTGTATGCAATATACGAACTCACTCAAGGCAACAATGGTGCTTATCTGGGCCAGATACAGTGAGATATAATAATATGAACAATCAGATAACACAAACAATCAAATACAATAAAGGTGGAACCAATCTCTCCTGTGCTCGTCATAACATGAGTTATCACACCACCTAATATCTAGTGTAAACCTAAATAGTCAAGTGCGATATATGTGAATATGGTGTCAAGTACAGTCCTAAGTACAATGGCATGTCAAGTATGATACATTATCAAGTACAGTTTGTATATATATCTAAGACAAAATCCAATACTATGTTACATGTATGTGTATATAATGAGTGTCATGTTAATGAAGGTGTATGTTGTACGTACCCAACCGGCATCTCAATAATCTTAGTAGTAAGGATTGTTATTTATAGGATTTAATATTGTGCATATCATATATCAGGAGA
This sequence comes from Scilla litardierei, assembly GCA_030789695.1. Classification (NCBI taxonomy): domain Eukaryota; kingdom Viridiplantae; phylum Streptophyta; class Magnoliopsida; order Asparagales; family Asparagaceae; genus Scilla; species Scilla litardierei. The sequence continues at coordinate 9,816,449 of CM061132.1, forward strand.
CCGTCTCCATGTATAGCCCAGAGGCAGATATCATGATATTAATCTCTTTAATCAAGAATAAGACCCATGCTAAAAGGACAATAATTATAAACTCAATCCAGTAATCAAGTCATATCCTAATGGAACCATTAGCTCAGTTGCATCATCAAATTTTAACTTGGCCGAAGGCTTGATTACAAAACTGTGATCATTTCTATTTATGATCATTTCTATACTCCTGTGCATATCCCATAATTATTTTCATTAATTTCCATGTAAATGTCTAGCTGCATTGTTTCTTTTTTCTCATAGCAATGTTATCATAGAAAATAAGTTGACTTCCCATTTATCCAACCCTGAATACCAATCATGATTAGAGCGGGGCTAAACTCCACAGAACAGTATCAAGCTCATAATGCTCTAAGGATGTCAACCATACAATCCTATGGCCCAAATGGGACAGCCACACAAGCCCACGGTCCAAAAAGAGCAATCACACAAACTCACGTCCTAAAGAGGGCAATCTTACAAGCTAACAAGCCCAAAGAGCTAGCCACGCCAGTCATAAGCCCCAAAGAACCAGCCATACCGAAGCCACAAACCCAAAAAAGGTGGTCACACAGACCCACGGCCCAACCAGAGACCAAAGGAACCAACTCTGCAAACTAACCAAGCCAAACGAGAGGCAAGCTAAGCCAAAAAGGTCAGGAGCACGTCTGGGAAAAACACAGTCGGTCAAGGCATATGACACATGTGAAATGAGTTAGAAGGACGCATCCCTAAAATAGGAACCAGTCAGCCAACATGGCCCCAAAATCTCACATACAACCATAATCTCCCACAAAATCATCACAATCATGCTCAGAGCTCAGATCATGGTCATCATCACAAGAGGAATGAACCTCTACATGAGTCACGGTCATGGGGTCAAACCCCAAAATCCAACAAATCCATAATGACTAAAGTTGAGAGAAGTTGTCGAGTTTATTGAGGCCTTAAAGTAGTTTAGGGGCATACTGACCAATCAAAGAAGAGGGAAACCACTACTCACTGTCGACCCTCATTGCCTTGCTGTCATCGCACGGCTGCGGCTGCCTTAAGGATGTGAAAAATTGGAGGATGATTGGAGGAGTGTGGAAGGAATGAAAAGGAATCACGACGACTTAGGGGGGAGAGAGAGAGTTAGGGGAGAAAGATAGACTGTTGTATTTTACTAAGCGGATTAGGGTTAGAGTTAGGGGATTTAAATGGGGAATGAGAGAAAGGAGGAGAGTTGGTGAATTATAAGGCAAGGGGTAAGGTTATTGTGGGCTCGCTGATGCCCACGTCGTCGTACCACGGCGACACCTGCAAGCACAGAAGAATGTGATGCAGTTGATACGAGAGAGAGACATGGAATGTGCGATGTCATGGAAAAAAGAGAAAAAAGAAAAGTATTTAAAAGAGGAGAGAGAGATGAGAATTATATATGCGGGCCAGGTTCGGGTCTAAATGAAGCGGGTCACGGGGGTTTTAACGGGTTGTGGGGTTGGATTTATTTTAAGACATGTTTTAAGATGAATTAAAACTAGAAAATTATGAAAAAAATCTTTTAAAAATATTCTTTTATTATTTAACACAAATTTTAGACAATTACAAAATACATATACACAATTTAAACTGAAATTTAAGTCTAATAAAGTATGCGGTTGGGTTTAAATAACTGAATCATTTGAACCATATATATTTAAAAATTATTAAAATTATATTATAAAAGTTCTAAGAATTCATTAAAATTTTAAAAACTATATTATAAATGTAATGATATATATATGATTTAATGTTGAAAAGGTGGCACCTGACCTAATAGATCAGGTGACAAGACACAAAAAGGTGGAAAGTACAAACCCCACATGGGTTTGTACTCGTGTGGCCCTTCTTTTTGTGTCTCGACACCTGATCTCTTAGATCATGTGCCACCCAATCTATATGAATCCCATATATATGAGAATAATGGGTATCATATGACAATGAAGGCATTTTCTCATATACCAAGACACAAAAAGTGGGGTGGTACAACAAGTACATGACCATGTGGGCTTGTACCACCATACCTTTTGTGTCTTTTATATGATGAGATGACACTTATGTAATATGATACCATTATTCTATATATATAAGGAATATGGGCCTGTGATGTCAGCGCAGGAAATTTTTCCTGCGCCGACAATATTTTGGTGTCCAAAACAATATTTTAATTTTTTTGCAATGTGTTCTACAACTTGTTAACTACATTTCTACTAATTTTCAAGTGAATCCAACACTTTTTGAGCCTCCATCCATGCGTTTCAAAAAAAACCGCTCCGAAATCTGGAACGTTTGGCGCAATCTTTTTGAAATGCATGAATAGAGACTCAAAAAATGTTGGATTCACTTGAAAATTGGTGGAAAGATAGTTAACAAGTTGTAGAACACATTGCAGAAAAATTAAAAATAATATTTTTGAGCCTCCAAATGCTGTCAGCATAGGAAAACCGAAACTGTGCTGACAACACATGCCCATATTGCTCTGTATATATATATATATATATATATATATATATATATGTTGACAAGAATCCATTCGGATGGATCAAACATGCAGATTCATCCAAGTGAAATTTAAAATTGGGCAACCTAAATGATAATACGCTCCGTTGGATGTGATCTAATATGTCTAAACTAATACAAACAAAATTTCAAATGATTTGGATATGTTCTGCCCATCCATCAAGTGGTTGCAAAATTCGCCGATTTTATGATTATTCAGAAACATTGATTTTGCACCCACTTGAAGGATGGGAAAACATGTCCAAATTACTTGAAATTTTATTTGTATGTAGTTTAGACATATTAGATCACATCCAACGGAGCAGATTATCCATTTAGATTGCCCAATTTTAAATTCCACCTGGATGGATCCGCATGTTTGATCCATCCAAATGGGTCCTAGTCAACACATACACACACATAGAGGACTATGGAGGTGAGCTGACAGCACAGATTCGGCCTCCCTGTGCTGTCAGCGATTTGAGGCCCAAAGAACATTATTTATTTAAAAAATTTTTGCAGTATGTTCTACTGCTTGTTAACTAGCTTTCCACCAATTTTCAAGTTAATCCAACACCGTTTGAGCCCCCATCCATGCGTTTCAAAAAGATTGCGCCGACAGTTTCCAGAATTTGAGCTATCTTTTTGAAACGCATGGATGTGTGCTCAAACGGTGTTGGATTGACTTGAGAATTGGTGAGGAGCTAGTTAACAAGTAGTAGAACATACTGCAAAATGTTTTTTAAAAAAATTCTTTTCTAAGCCTCAAATGGCTGACAGCGCAGGAAAATTTCATGCGCTGTCAACACAGGCCCATATTCCTTATATATATATAGGTAAATCTTCATGTGAGAACATTTCGCACGGTGCGAAAATGTTTTTATCTTTTTTTTTGAAATTTTTTTCAAAAATTCTTTTTTCCACCCTCATTATATGTTGTTATACCCCCCTCAAAAAATAATGGTTGAGAAATAATGTCATTTGGCCTTCGATCAAGGCATTTCATCAAATTCGCACGTTTTGAGACTGTTAAATTTGTAACGGGTGGATGTGTTTTCTAATCCCCAACGGGTTCACCCATTATTTTCCCTGGGTATATAATTGTATGGATTAAACATCAAAAAAAGAATTTTTGAAAAAAAATTTCAAAAAAATAAAAAAAAAGTTTTCTCACGGCTTTCGCACGGGTTTTTTTCGCACCCGAAGATTGCCCCATATATCTATTATACATTTGACAGCGTTTTCTGAATTCTAGGGCTGACTAGGACAAGATAAAGAGTGGCTGAGATTTGATCTTGGTAAATCAATGGTTGAGATTGGATTATGTGAAAATTTTCGTGGGAAAACTTAAATTTTGATGGGAAAAGTGTCTTGGGAACCAAAACTTTGAAATTAGAAGTGTTTTGGAAAAGATTGTGGAGATTAAATTTGGGAAAAAAGTGTCTTGGGAACCTAAACTTTGAAATTAGAAGTGCATTGGGAAAGATTGTGGAGAAGCATTATCCATTAAATTAAACAAAATAAAAAATTTAGCATAAAACAATTTAGCGGAATAACATATTAGCGTAAAAATACCCTGAGATTTGTTGTTCCGCGCCCGCGCCGAAGGCGCCCGCTAATTTGTTGTTCCGCGCCGAAGGCACGGGCTCCAAATTTGTTGTTCAACGTCGAATTTGTTGTTCTGCGCCGAAGGCGCTTGGATTGAATTTGTTGTTCCGCGCCGAAGGTGCCCATGCCGCTAAATATTTTTACGCTATCTTATTGTTCTGCTATCTTATTGTTCTGTTAACCGCTAATTTGTTGTTCCGCGCCGAAGGCACGTGCTCCAAATTTGTTGTTCAACGTCGAATTTGTTGTTCTGCGCCGAAGGCGCTTGGACTGAATTTGTTGTTCCGCGCCGAAGGTGCCCATGCCGCTAAATATTTTTACGCTATCTTATTGTTCTGCTATCTTATTGTTCTGTTAAATTTTGGCTATGGAAATAATTTTTCGGGGAACAAAGATTTCACGGAGGAAATCTTAAACGAACCGTGCCCGCGTGCACGAGTTATGACTAGTGTATATATATATATATATATATATATATATATATATATCCGTCTGAAACCAAAACTCAAATAGGAAACATGTAAAATTAACTAAACCATAAAATTTTCCAATGACTGAAACCAAAATTGAGTTTTCACACCTTGGTACCATGAATAGATCATAAAAATAGTGTTGTGATGAACCATTACTTTTTATTTTTTTTTACTTACGTTTGTTTTTTCTTGGTTTTTTGTTCTAAACTGAAATGTAAGGATTTTTGTGGCTACTACGAGAAGTAAAACCTAATTCAAATCTAATGAAGAAAAAAGAAGAAAATGGTGGGTGCAGAACTTGAATTTGAGATCTTTTACCAATTGATGGGGACAATGAAGCTTTAGGGTTTTGCGGTGAAAGAAATTATGGATTTGAAAAATCCAAAATCTGAGATTTTTTATAAAAAGATAGCAATTCAGACCTTACAAACATGTGAATCTCTCTCTCACATTCTCGCATCTTGCATGCAAAGAGATTCGACCGATAAGTTCCTCACAAACCAACTTGCAAACTCAGATTTTAATCATTGATTTATATTATAATGAATGGCATAAAAGGCTTATTATAGAAAGACAAAACTTGATCACTAAGAAAACTGTTTTTAGTCTAAATAGAATTCTAAAAGGAATGAAACATGCCTTTTATAAAATAAGGCTAAAAACTTTAAAAATAAAAGGAAAATCTAAAAAAGGAACTATGAATTTCTCTTAAAACTCAAAACTAAAAAACTAAAAAATAATAGAACTTTGAAGAAGGAAAATCCTAACGCTGCTCAAACTCAAATAGAATATCCTTAACAAATTCTAGTTCTTTTTCCGTCTTCAACAATAAGTCTTCTTTGGAGTCGGATTCGCTCTAATATCCAAAATAATTGGCACATGCTTATGTGTAAAGTACAATTGCATGATCCGTAGTTGTAAAGTATAAAACTATGCGATGATTGTGTAAACACAGGTTAGGGTCAATGATATCAATTCTATTTTTGTCGCCTTGAAATCGTAGGCTTTGTAGACAGAAATACTTTGTTGTTATACAGCCATATGACATTGTAATATTGTATTAACCATAAATTTACATAATTGAATCCTCATAGAGTTCAAATGCTTCTTGGACAACATTGAAGCAAGGAATCAGGGTTTGACTGTTTTGTTTCGATTTCAAAGAAGGGCGAGACGAAATTGTTACACCGAAACTTGGTTTCGACCGATACTCGGTTTCAGCTGGTTTCTGCCAAAATAAGATTTCTAAAATAAGGTTTCTGTTAATTTTTTTTACTGAAACCAGTGGTTTCAGTTTCACTTGGTTTTGCTTGGTTTTGGAGCACATCACTTACAATAAAATGAGTTTGTATTTAAATGCATGAATATATTTAAATTATTTATATAAAAAAATTTATTAAAATTTTAAAAATTATAAAACTCCAAACTTTTATTGAAAATTTATACATTATATTATAAAATTTATTAAAATTCCAAAAAATTTATTACAAATTCATTGATATAGAGATACATACATAATAATTCATATCCGAAACCTAAACTCAAAACGAATCTCACGAAACGGGCGAAACTGTGCGAAACCTACAAATTTTCAAACGACCGAAACCGGAAGAGAAACCGGAACCGAAATAAAGTTCTCAAACCTTGCATATAAAAAATCCAAGATTCATAGCCATCTTGTGAATTGGTGACTTGGTTCAATACAATCGAAATGATTTCCACTTCAGCAGGGTATCATCTTTTTTTGGGGGAAAAATTGGATAAGAGTATAATTGACAGATATGGATATTCTGACTGTCACACTCAATACAGTTATTCAAAATATGTAATTCCTTAAAGAGGTTAGGATTGACGATGGGGCATTGGTATGACTCATTATTACTTTTCATGTGCAGAAAGCCAAATCCGTTTCATGAAAATCAAATCCTAATCCATTTGAAATGAAAATTCACACTGTTAAAGTCCAGCATCATCATCATCTAGATTGCCTATATATAAACAAATCAAGTGTTTTAAAGATTTTTTTGTACATGCATCAAGTGATTAGAAGATGGATGGGTGAAATGGCTAGTCGTTTAGATGCAAGGTCCAATTTTTTTAAACCCTACTTTCAACGTGTGATGAAATGTTTACATTAAGAATTTATTTTTGTAGATGCAAGGTCCAAGTTTGTAGCCATTTTCAGCCCTTTAATTTAAATGTGCATATTTGTTAAGACGATTGTGGATATGTAATGGTGGATATATTGAGTCATGTATATGGTGTAAAGAATGATGTGCGAGAAATAATATTGGATTTTGCGATATCCTATGATCTGTTGATTTTAAATGCATATTTTAAGAAGAGAGAGGAATATTTGCTATCCTTCAAAAGTGGATCAAATAATACTCAATAGATTTTCCTTTACTACCTGGATCGTTATGTTATAGGATGCAACGATTGCACAGTTGTTCTTGGAGAGCGCATGCCTAAACTACATAGTTTGATGGAGAGGGTGTGTCTAAATAACATAGTTTGATGATATTAGACATTTGCATTACAAAGTGAAAAAAGAGAACGATAGAAGACCAGGATCTAGATGGTAGAACTTAAAAGAAGGTAACTATGTTTTAATTGTAGAAGGATAAAAGAGGGAACTTGAACTGTTGATTATACAAGCGCCATTATGTGGAACATTATGTTTAGTTGCATCAAGAATATAGCTAAAGGAAGTCCTGGAAAATCTAAAGGTATTTGATTGACCACTGAAGAGGGCGGTGGCATGAGGACGTCGAATGGTCATTAGAGCGGACATAATGTCTTATAAGGAATTGCAAAAGTGTAAAACCAAGGAAAATTCTGAGAAAGGTAAGTTAGCAGGAGAGAGGGAGTAGTGGTTATTTGGTAGCATTTGAGGATAATTTGTCAGTTCGTGCACCAAAAACCCCACTTCCCTCTCTCCTTTGGACCATTGGCACTGGTCATGTTGATCTTTATGTCCTAAAGCATTGTTATACAATATTTTGTGATTTGCATATTATTTGGTTTTGCATTGAGTCATTGAAAATTCAATGGGTTTTCAATGAGAACATTTTTTAACACTTAGATCTATAGGTAAAAGGCAAGCATATCACAAGAGTTTTGGTGCACTCATATTTTTCTCCATGGAAATAAACATGAACCATGCTTATCCTTCAGTGGCGTTTTTGGCAGCCATTCAAGGAAATTTCCTTGGATGCCACTTAGGGCTTGTTCTTTTGAGATTATATTTGTGTTTGTTGGAATGAGAGAATAGTGTTGGGAAAGTAGAGTATTGTGTTTTTTTTGGTGAAAGTGGGGTTGTGAATGTGGATGTTGGAATTTTTTTGGGGCCCACACAACTTTATTGTGTGTTTTTGTGTTGAAGTGGGTTGTGAATTTTGTTGTGAATGTTGGAGAGAGATAGAGAGATAGAGAGAGGCGGGCCCCTCCCCCCATTCCAACACCCGTAATCACAACATTTTCTGGCTTTTACATTTGTTGGAATCTAGCTGCCACGTATGCGAGATCAGCGGAGAAAGCATCCAGCCTAAAAGAACAGGATTTGTTGAAGTGAGTGTTGAAGTGAGTGAATAGTGCCATAAATAGTGGAATCTCACCACTTCAACACCCACAACAACACAAAAGAACAGGCCCTTAATACCCATTATACGTATATACATGCATGCATTGAGGGAACAGAAGAGTAAACCAAGGTAATGTTAAATGAGTTTTTGGCAGTCATCTAAGAAGATTTTTTGATATGTGAGAAAAGCTGTTTTCCACCTATCTGACCATTTGGTTGTGAATCCTCAGAAGAGCAAAATTGTGAATCCTCAGAAGATCTGTTTGCTCGTTTGGCCATTTGATTGCTAATAATTGTTTCAATAACTCAAAGTTTAAGAATTTATTGAATTGCAATTTCAATTCATAATAGTTGATTAACACATTGTAATTGAGATGCAGAATTTCACCTATGTTCTGGTTTCTTTGTGTGTTTAGATGAATTTTAAATGTTAATATGGCCATTAACATTAAGACATGAATTATAGAACTCATGTTTTGTGAGTATAATTTATATCAATCTTGATTATCAAACTTGAGTTGCATATACAACTTTACTTGAAAGTCCACCAATTATGCCAAGTTTCCCCTGAAATCATGTAGCTGGATATCCATTGTTCATGAATTAAATGTTAGCAAATGGGCTATTTGCTGGTCTAATGGAGTAATCAATAATGGATTTGAGCTCAACTCCCTATATAACATGTGCATGTAATTGCTATGATTTTGGTTGTGATCCTCTTATAGCAGCACCTATCCCTGGTTGTGCCCTCTATGTCTATGTGTATTAGAAGCTGCTTTTCTTATGAGCTAATTGGTTATCAACAGGTTAGATTTCATCCATTACATTCGGAGATTCTTGTTAGTGGAAGTTTGGACCATGAAGTTCGTCTGTGGGATGCAAATACTGCTGCTTGCATACAATCACATGATTTCTGTATCCTCTCTTCCACTATCATTTTGGTTTACAAGTTGAATCATTATGTATCCTTTTTGTTTACTTCTATATCATGCGATATATATATTTGCTAATTAGAGAATATAATATGCCCCTCTTTTCCTTTCGATAAGCAGATCGTCCTATTGCTTCAATTGCTTTTCATGCCCAAGGAGAAGTTCTTGCTGTAGCTTCAGGTCACAAGGTATGTTAATTGACATCGTAAACTTGTTTGATGAGCATTTGTAGCGCATGCATTGTTTCAAGTTGGATCACTGTCAGGAGAATTGATTCATTTTGACCCCCTGAAAATGCACCTAGCTGTTCATGTGGCACTACAGTAATAGACGTGGAGAGTCATCTTCACCCGTCTCGGTGCTGAAGACAAAGCGCTCATTAAGAGCTGTTCATTTTCATCCATATGCAGCCCCTTTACTATTAACAGCTGAGGTGAAATTAATTTTGGACTTGTATTTGGAGATGACTGCATGGCCCACCTATATTATTGAAAAAAAGTCTAATTTAGTTTTTGGTTTGCAGGTGAATGATCTAGATTCACCTGATTATCCATTGACTCTAGCAACAACGACAGGTTATCCACAATATCCACCTGCCATTGTTGTTACAAATATTAAACATGCTACTCAAACTGATGATGTGGACAGAACACATTTTATGCCTTCTCACGTTTCCTTGCCAGCTTTTGTAACGGACAGTGGACCACTTCTCCAACAGTATAGCATGGCAACTGATGTTAATGGGCAGAGAACTGAGAGAAGAGCTGATTTTTCTCAGCAACAGACATATTCACACATGGGAAGTCAGCATAATGACCATGCGACGCCTATGGAAGTGTATTGGGAACCTTCTGCTTCTAGTCTTTCCACTGAAATTGCAGTTGATAATTCAGTGATTGATGAAATAGCAACTGGTTACTCTGGCAATGAGAACCTGACAAGTATCAATAGACAGCTTACAGTCATGGGCCCGAATATCTCATCTGCTGCTCCTATCAATTCTTCAAACTTCTCTGTCAGCCGACAACCTGGAATGCCTGTGAGAAGTACAGGTGATGGCCATTTTCAGCAGTATATTCCGTTTGGTGACTTAGCATCCTGGCAGCTTCCATTCCTGCAGGGTTGGGTCATGGGTCAAACCCATGCTGGTTTGCATATGATGCCGCCTGTCAACAGTGCTTTCCAAGGATCAGTACCTCCTGGATTGGGCTCTGAACTTTTGCATAGTGTGGGAACTGTACCGGCTGTCTCAGCAAGGGTCATTCCTAGCCGTCCAAGGGACACTGGACGAAATTCATCTCGACATCGGTCACGCTCTCGGCATATGGCTTCAACATATCTGGGAGAAGGTATTGCTTCTGTAAATATTCATTTTGATCATGTTTATGTTGAATCGAACTTTATTAGTCCATGTGCTTCTTGGTCTCTGTTTATTTGGTCAATGTTTTGTTTCAGCTGCTGCAGAGTTACCTTGTACAGTGAAGCTGAGAATATGGTCACATGACATTCGAGTTCCATGTGCCTATCTTGATCCAGAGAGGTGTCTCTTGACGATACCACATGCTGTCCTTTGCAGGTATGCATGGTTGAAGGGAAGTCCATACTAGATATTATGTGAAGTCATAGTTTGTTAGTAATTTTGATAAAATACTGAATATCATTTTATATATTACATCTAGTCGAGCACAAACATCTTGGATGATGGCTTTGTTGATGTCGTCATTATCATCTTAATCTATTTGGTTTTGTAGAAATTAGGGAAGAAAAGTTTGAGAATTAGGTTAGAGAAAAGAGTAAATCCCTTTTTCACTTCTGTCATGTAGACTAGAAAGATAACGGGCACATGTTTACATCCAAATACCCACATACCCAATGTACAACGTAACAAGTTCTAACATGTTCCCTCAAGTTGGAGCATAAATATCTTACATGTTCAGCTTGTCACATAAAGACGAGAACATTGGGTGAAACAGCCATGATGAACACATCCACGAACTGTCTTGTAGTTCATTGTGTTCAAATTAATTTCTCCATGACAACATCACATACAAAATAATAGTCCACCTCATTATGTTTGCTTACCTCATGAAAAATGGGATTACTAAAAATATAAATTGCAGCTTGATAATCACAAAAACATAGACGATAGTCCATCCTCCTAGAAGCCATGCTCTTATACTAAAGTTTTTAACCCTATCATCACACGCATTGTGTGAACCATTGATTTATACTTGGCCTCAACAAGACAAAACACTTTGCTTCTTACTCCAAATAACAAGATTACTTTATACATAGGTATCATAGCTAGATGTAAACTTCCTTCACTCTTTTGTCTCACAAATAGTTTGAATCTAAGGAGGCCTCAATTCTTTAATATCCATGTCTAAGTCAAGATTTCACAAAGCAAGTGGATCTTCCGTTGTTTAGACATAAATTGACTCACTTGTTCGATGACAATGGTAATGTCAGATCTGGTAATTACGAGATAGATGAGCCTGTCAATTAATCTCCTACATCGAAAAATATCCTCAAAAGACCTGTCCTGTCTTATTTCTAAATTAGCAACCAGCTTCCACAAGGATACTCATAGGTTTTCAACCAAGTAACCATGGCTCTTACAGTAAGCCTAACACTTACCTTTGTTGGAAAAGAATATTGGCATGGTTGCATGTCAATAATTTCAATCCCAAAAGTGCATAGGTCTCCTCGTATATATGATCACAAAATGCTTCATAAGATACTCCTAGGTTTTCCTAGTCCCAATCTTAGAAGAATATCAACATATACAATCAGAACCATAATTCTAGATGAGATGTCACAAATGAAAATAGAATGATCAGAATATAATCATCGAGAACCAACTCCCGTAATAATAATGATGTTGCCGAACGTATCAAACCATGCTCATGGACTTTGCATTAGGTTATAGATTGACTTCTTAAACTTGCACACTCTATTCTCTTTCTAACCAACATAACTAGAAGATTGATCCATATAGACATCAAGATCATCATATAAGAAGGTATTTTTTTACATCTAATTGAAATAAGTGGTACTATTGGTTCCTATGAAAAGAGAATGAATTGAGTAAAATTAAGTCTCACAGCAGGAAAGAGTCTTAATATAGTTCACTTCGTACTTTTTGGCAACTAAACAAGCCTTGTCTAGTCCATTATCCCATAAGAATGATACTTCACAATATAAACTTATTGACACTCTCTCAATTTAAAATCCTGAAAAACCAGGAATCAAATCTGTTGAGTTTTGATACTTCAATACATGTTTTTATGATATACTAATATTGTTTAGTGGTCTAATGAACTTCATTGAGTATGACAGGATAAATTAGATCAATTGATTTTGTTCAAGATTGCTCAAGCACATAAATCAATTATCTCATAGTAAGGCTTGGCAAATGATGGTGGTTTGACTCCAAGGCAAGGATTTGAAGAGAAATGATTCAATGACAAGAAGATACAGAACATGGAAGAGTATTTTTTATTTGATGCATTATTTTTGTTCTTGTAATTAGAATTCTTGTAATGCCTTGAAGATGTCAAACAAACTTAGGAACACCCAAAAAATGTTTTAAAATTATTTAGATAGTATATCCTAGTGTTTTCTGATGCAAAAATGTGTATCAGAAAAATTGTCGATTACCAGTAGTATAAGAGTTGACTACTGGGCTGTTGGATGCTCTTATGAATTTTCCGCAAGAGTCAACAACTACTGTTTCGGTATCAGATGTACAGAAGTCGACTACTGTCCTGCTGACACTCTATAACAATCAAATTTTTGTTTTTTTTTCTGATCGTTAGGAGGGGCTTTTTGGGGTTTTTCTTGAACTGTTTTCATCTCATATATATGAGAATGATCGCCGGTCATTAGGTTAGAATTGTAGATGAAAAAGAAAAAAGAAGAATAAAAATCCCAAAGCCCTACATAGCTTTTGATTTCTTTCTCCATTTATTTTGAGCTATCTTCTACTCTTCCAAAGATCACGTTATATAGAGTAGAAATCCTAAACCCTAGCCACACAGCAAACACATTGTGTTTCATCTTCAAGGCTTAGGGAGTTGTAAAATTTGAGCTTCATTGTAAACCTCATTGAGGGGGTAGTGCTCTCATTGGAGACGTGTTGTCTCGGTGGAGACGTGTTGTAACTATTCGAGGAATAGTGGATTTGTTCCAGGGTGACGTAAGGCTAGATGTATGGCACATGGTGCTTGAACCAGGATAAATCTCATTTTGTGTGCTTGCCTTGTCTGGTTTGCATTCTCTATCTTTGAGCTTAATTGTTATACTTGCAATAACTTAACTTTTGCAATTTATTATCTCTTGCAAGTTATATAATAGATATTGATTAAGTTTAAAATGAGTAACTCCAATTGTAAGCTTGGGTATTGTTTTTAGAGGAATTTTTATTATTTGAAAAAACACTATTTACATCCCATTTAGTGTCTACTTGCTATCCACAGGATCCCAACAAAATCATGTATCTTTTAACAACGTAGAGCATCCATCTCATCCATGGCTTACTTCTAAGCTAGACGCATTAGTGCTTCATGATAAGATCCGTATAGAGATGTGAGAAACAACGATAATGCAATAATGCAAAATGACGATAAAAAAGGGTGAGCGATCTTAAGAAATAATAGTACTAATAAGATGTGCAAGCGTAGATTATTTGCACGTAGGATGTGCAGTAGGAGTGAGCAAGTCAGAGAAAATATAACCATATGGGTCTACAGATGATGGCTAATCAGGATTGATAGTTGGAGGCAATGGAGCAATTGGCGATAGAATAGTTGCCTCGGTTTTTAGATATCTGGAATACATTTGTAATGGATTTGTAATAGATTTGTTGTTGATGGTGCCTTAGTATTTCCAAGACTAGGCATATGATGAGGAAGTGGTGAAGAGAAAGGTATGCAACGGAGAAGTATGAAACTAACTTAAATAAGGTGATATTTGTGGGATCATAATTTTTCTGCTACAAAACACCAATATCCTTTTATGATTTAGAGTAGTCAGCAAAAGTACATAATATTAACCGGGGGCAACATATCAAAATCGAGCTAAAGAAGTTGAACACACCACATGCACCCAAGAACCTAAGGAATTATTTCCAAGACTAGGCATATGATGAGGACATGGTGAAGAGAAAGGTATGCAATGAAGAAGTATGAAACTAACTTAAATAAGGTGATATTGGTGTGATCATAATTTTTTTGCTACATAGGGTCAAAACACCAATATCCTTGTATGATTTAGAGTAGTCAGCAAAAGGACATATTATTAACCAGGAGGAAACGTATCAAAATCGAGCTAAAGAAGTTGAACACAACACATGCACCCAAGAACCTAAGGAATTGGGAAGACAGATTTTTAGGGACTTGAGATATAAACACAAATGTAATATCACTCAGGAACACAGATTGCGACATTCGATTAATTCAATGATAAGCACAAAGTATTGCATCTGTCCAAAGGTATTTAAGAACATGCATCTTAATCATTAATGTTGTAACGCCCCGCTTCCCCGGTGCCGCCACAACTGCAACAAGTATGTGCAGGTCCCGCATGTGTTAGTGAAGTCAATATGGAGCAGTGCAGAAAGGAAATACTCATAGGGAGCAGGTAATACAGTAAAACTGTACTACTGCTGAAATCGTAAACAGAGCGCTCACCTGCCGCTGGCTCAAGTCTCAACAAGTCCGGCACTGGAAGTCTGACTCCTCGTACTCAAGTGTCTCCGTATGATCATGTGCGTCGTACCTAGTGGATAATAAAGGTCGCACCACGCTCAATAGAGTAGACAATATCTAAACAAGAGACAGAAAAGTAAGGGGTGCATAAAAAGAAGATATGACAACCATATATATGATAGTACTAAACAAAGAAGTAATATGATAAGATAATTAAATGTCCACAACTACTATAAAAAAGTACTCGCTAAAGTGAACCAATCTTAGACCGTGACTTATGAAGGGGAGCATGGTGTGCGATTGGGAGCTACCTGGACCGCGAGGGTACGACCCCGGGCCGAGTTCAAAAGAAAAAAGCAATGTACTGTAAGAGCTGTAACACTTTGACCTGTGACACTGGTGGGGGATCCAGGACCCATCATGATGGCCGTTCTTGTCTGCCCCCGGACTCAGGACCCATCTGAATGATGGACGTCCCCTCCCCAACCAGGGGAGCTATAGATCATGCCCCATCGCTCCTGCACTTCTTCGATTATAAGTTTTTCGAAACCCGGTGAGTCAAGCAGAAATTAACATTTTATTAATTTTAGTGTCGTGCTGTGTCAAGTTTAATACTAGCTAAACTGCGTAGTCAAGTCATGAGTCAAGAAAGTCCACTGCTGTTCATGTAACAACACAGACTTCACAATTTAATCACAATATTAAACTTCATGGTACTAGCAAGCTCAAGTGACAATATGATAATGAAATTGGCATGCGATAAAGTAAATGCATGGATGTTTCTCCTGCCATGATATTCCAAATTGAATTGATATGGAACACCCAACTATTCTATGCAACGAACTAAGAAATAAGGAATTACAATAATTACTGATAAGGAAAACTCGAGAGTCAAACTCATAATGGCCATAGAGAATCTAGGCCATGTTGGGTAGATTTCAAGCAATCCACACCAGAACCCAAAACGACAAGCGAGGGAACTAGCCGAGCATAGCAATAACTCAGGGATCCGAGATAGCCGGCAAGGGAATCTATCGAACTTAACAATAAGTAACAACCCAAAGCAACAAGGGGAAAACCGGCTACAACTCAACAACTAGCCAGAAGCCCAAAGCCGCAAGTAAGGAAAGCCAATGGACCACACGACAACAAGAAAACCCCAAACCAGCAAGCAATGGAAGGGGTAGAACCCAACCAAGCAGCAAGGACCCAAGCTACAAGCAACAACCAATCGATAATAGTAAGGAAGCCAAATCCGCAAGTAATAGTGACTCAAGACAGTAAAGCAGCAAGCAAGGAAAACTAACGGACCCAACACAAGCAAACATGTAAGCTACTGGGCCCAAATTAACAAGCGAACCCAATCGGCAAGGAAGAACCGACCCAAACCCTAAGCAGATACCCCAAACAGCAAGCAGAAGTAGACCACAACCAACAACAATCTAATACCCCAAGACGGCAAGCAAGAGAATTAAAATCAAAGTATATGGTTTAGAGTTTACCTGAATTTGCAGCCAAATAACCAAGATAATTAAGGATCTAAGCCCAAACAACGACAGACAAGTCAGTCGTATCCAGTCAGCAATAAGGAAAACCCGAAGCCGCAAGCGAGGGGAACCACCACACCCTAACAACGAGGACCAAAACCCGCAAGCAAAGCAAGTCAGCTAAACCCAACGAGCAAGGAAATCTCAGACCGCAAGTAAGGGGACATGTCATACCTTAACGCAACAACGAAAAAGGCCATCCAACTCAACACTAGACAGCAAGTAAGAGTGAACAGATCACAAGTAAGGGGAACCATGAACTGCAAATCAGCGAGGAAGTGGAGCCACCACAACCAACAGCAGCAGGAGAGCCAACTGCAGCTGCAGTCAGCAAGGAGCCACCAACTGTAGGCAAGAGGGGAGCCACCGAGCCAATCTCAAGTAAGGAAGGGTATATTGCAAGCAAGGGAATGACCGATAGCAAGTAAAGGAGCAAGGGACTTACCGCAAGCAAAGGGGGAGGTCATATAGGAGGCGGAGGGGCCCAGAGGAAGACGTCGAAGCAAGGGGGTGCTGCTGCATCGTGGACGAAGGACGGAGGGGCACTGTGGGTTGCTGCTGTCGACGTGCGGGAGACAGAGAGAGGGAGGGGGGGCCTCTGCTATCGCATCAAGGGGGTCGTCGCTGCTTGTCGTCAAGGATGGAGGGTTCGATGTCGCTGTCATCGCGTCGGGGTGATGCGTCATACGATTGGACACATCGAATGAATGAAGCCCTTGTGGGCTCGTTTGCTGTGGGATTGAGAGAGGGGGGGACGAGGGAGAGCGCGACGTGGGCTTCTTGCGAATGGGCTGGGCCCAACAGAAAGAAAAAAAAGAAATATAGGGGGAAGAAAAGAAAGGGGCCATTACAAATGTTCTTGATATATCTAAAACATGATGTTCCATTCATCAACTCAATTTTTGTTTATGTTATGGAGTGTGAGGGCATGTAGTTTATTGCAAAATTTCATGAGAAACAAAAGCTAGAAACTTCATGTTGTCCGCTCTTAAGAACATGAAGGTTGTATAAAATTGTGTTTTATTTCATTAAAAAAATTTAAGAACTTGTATAGTGTCTTTTAATAAGTATACCTAACTCATTTTAAAGAAATCATCCACAGAGATAAAAATAATAGAAAACAAAATAGGACTAGTATGTTATGGATCCAAAACTTCTGAATGCACCTTCTTAAAAGGAGACCGACTCCTAATAATGACACTTATGGGAAAGTAAGCTTGGGGATGCTTTTCTAATTGGCAAGACTCACAATCTAAATGGAAAAAAAATTAGAAGACTCAAAGATATTACTGCTCTTAATTTTTGCAACGATACATAACCAAGCTGATGATGCTTAATGGGTAGTTAGAAGAAGAGAGAAAAAAAAAGAAGGTAAATCACCCGCACCCAAATAATATAGGCATCAGTTTTCATGATGCAAACTAATTCTTGACCTTCTTGGAAGACAATATATGTAAAAGAAGTTGCTAAATAGTGTTAATATTCTGTAAGCTGGCTAATGAATAACAAACTAACATGAAACGGTGGAACATAAAGCTTATTATCCGGAGATAGTTAGATGTTGCAGGCACTAGTCCTTTACCAACTAAGAAGATGATGACACATCGAAAAATGTTAACGGGATAAAGAAGAGGCTCTAGAATCTAGTACCTAGGGCTTATCAGCAATAGACAAATGCATTCATATCTGAATTTGAAGCAATAGTAACTGAATGAACTGATTTAGAGGATTGAACATACTCTGGTTGTGTGTGTGTGTGTGTGTGTGTGTGTATCAATGACATAATAGGAGTAGTTTCAGTCTCGACTATCTGAGCCCAAGCCATCTTTTGAAATTTCATCTAGTGCCTCTTAGGACATGGTTATATCATCCATAATGAATGCGGTATCGTGGCCCTTTGAAGGAAATTGTCTGCCACTGGAGAAACCATACCATCCCTTTACGTCATAACTATGTCCATATCCATGTTGACTACCACGTCATCTAATGATCATAGCAAAAATTTGAACACTAGATGAGGAAATAATAGTAGATGCACTAGCTACAGACGCTCAATATAACTCAAGGTAAGATTATGTACAGAGACGACACAGAATTGCCACCAAGCATTCATCCTTTAACATGGTTGGCTAACATAGAATCCAACAACAGCATGCTCCTCTGG
The DNA here is from genome assembly GCA_030789695.1 of Scilla litardierei. Classification (NCBI taxonomy): domain Eukaryota; kingdom Viridiplantae; phylum Streptophyta; class Magnoliopsida; order Asparagales; family Asparagaceae; genus Scilla; species Scilla litardierei. The sequence continues at coordinate 9,835,011 of CM061132.1, forward strand.
ATAACACTGAAGGATCTACGAGTTCGGCAGATAAACATCCAGCTCATCAAAGATACCCTCATTTATGAATCATACTCGGACAAATCTCTACTCCCCTTTTTCAAAGAAAACAACATTTTGCACAGATAAACCATCTGAGAGGTTCTTTTCATTAGAATATATCTCTTTCAATGTGATTTATATCTTCTTTACTTTCTTTAGAATCATAACCCTGCATTTACTTTCTCTTCCATGCTATTGAGTAACCAAATCATCACACAACAGTCACTGTCTGCCCAATCATCATTCTCTAATATCTAATTGATTGTGAGATGCTTCTGCTTCTTTTAAGATACAATGAAGAGGTAAAAAAATCATGCCCCTAAAAGTTGGTACCACTAAGCTTCGCAATTGAGCATATAGTCTTCGAAAAGACAAAATTAGGATGCGAGATCGATGTGATGACTTGCTTGTCATCTTCAGGCGCGACAATAACAACTAGATACACCAAGACAACTAAAATTCAGGAAATAACCAGCCAATAGTTAGCAGAACAACCAAGTAGACATACACATAGTGACCAGAAGTCATCTAAATAAGATGCCAGATAGATATCATCCAGAATTTAACCTAAAATATGATCAAATACATTTTATTACTGTCAAATTTATTGTTAAATTTGCACCAATAATTTTAAAAATAAAAGCAGATCTATTTTTAGATCCAAAAAAGGAGAAAAAGAGAGAAGAATAAGAAACCGAGGGTTAAATTGGGTTTGTTGTTGTTGTTGTTGTTTTTTTTGTTTTTTTTTTTTTTTTTGGGGGGGGGGGGGTGTGTGTGTGTGTGGGGGTGGTGGAGATGCAGAAGGTTGAGGTGACAGAGATTACAACATGTGGCATCAGCTATGGAAACGGGTGGCATATCTAGCATTGGAGAATACTACGAAAGTAGACAATGTGGATAGAGAACTGGATATGATGAAGCAGAAATTGAAGTCAAAAAAGGACAGCCGAGGAAGAGGATGAAGACTATGCTGATGATGAAGAATCTGGTGGCGCGGAGTGTCAATGGTAATTTTAAGCAATGCAGTTAGAGGCGTCGACAAGATCGGCACTGGACATTAACGTAGAAGTAGACAACGGACAATGATGACAATGAAAATAAACTTGCCGTTGGCTTTGTGATGTACATGTCAAAATTGCAGGTGAAATATATGGATGTGTTGGGTTAGAGTTATAATGAACAAGGTTTTATGGTTTAGATTGGCATCATAGCTCTGATACCATGTAGAAAGTTGGGAAGATAATGATGGGAATTAGGTTAAAGAAGAGAGTTAATCTTCTCTCCTCCTCTTACTATCATATATATAGACTAAAAAGGGAATGGATACGGGTTTACAACCAAATACCCTAATACCCAAAATGCAATGTAACGAGTTCTAACAGTTTCCACATTACATGTACTTATGTAATGATGGTGTGAAAGTATGTGTTGGAATGTTTCCGTTGTGAGACCTTGTCCGAATGTTTCCTTTGTGAGACCTTGTCCTGGATTTTTGATGCCATATTTGCACATGCAGTCAGTTGTTTACTCCTGACATGTCTTTTAAACATCTTTTAGTTGGTCAGTATACAAATGAGATTTTACACTAAATGATGGTAGAATTATTTTTTTTTTAAGCATTCACATACATTTCTTGCTTGAGTACTTAACCTTTATTTGCGGATTATACTCTTCATATATATCTGCAGAGGCTGAAAATGAGGTTGTATTCTTTATTAAATTTATGCTTGTTAGTTAGTTATTGTTTCCATATATATTTTTGACTTTGATGTCATTAAAATGCTGCCAGTGAGATGGGGGCACACTTCTCTCCATGTGGGCGATTTTTAGCTGCTTGCGTTGCTTGTATCCTTCCTCAATTGGAAGGGGGTCATAGGTTCCAGTCACATATGTCTGCTGATGCTTTAGAGGCTGCTACGTCCCCTACACGGCATCCGCTTTCAGCTCACCAAGTTATATATGAGCTTCGCATTTATTCCCTTGAGGAGGCAACGTAAAAAAATCCTTGATTATATTTTAGTTTTTTTAAAGTTCTTTCGTGTTTCTGAATTTATATTAATATCCGATACTTTGATTACTATTGATGGTTGCAGCTTTGGTATGGTTCTAGCTTCAAGGGCTATCAGAGCTGCTCACTGTTTGACCTCTATACAGGTTAATCTTAGCTCTTTTATCAGAATTTTTTATTTTTATTTTCCTTTCTATTCTTTTGAGAGGAACATGTTTAGTTTAAAGTGCCTACAAATTATCATGTTTTCTTCTTCTTATCAAGGGATACACACAAGCATCGGAATATTGGTTATTGAATTGATATATGAACCGTCTGAGATGGTTGTGAGCATCTGTCATCGCCCATCAGATAGTTATACCTTCTGGATTCTTCCTAACCTGTGCCCATTGAAGTATATAATCTTACAGTATAGAGTTACTTCTTCCATGACAACTTGACATATAGAGTGAAAATAACCCACATGTTGGAAGGTGGGCGAGTGTGTTAGTTTATGTTACTTGTACTCTAGGTTGGTTTTCTTTCTTGATACTTTTTAAGTTTCGTAATCTTTAAGATTGCCAAAGTGCACTATTCGTAAGATAAGCATGCTTATGATGTCAATCACTCATAAGCTGCATTTTATCGGATTCATCCCCGTTGGTATATTCTTTAGAGCATTGATCGAGTGTGTGTGTGTAGAGGTTGACTAGGATCCATTCGGATGGATCAAACATGCTGATCCATCCAAGTCAAATTTAAAATTAGACAATGTATATAGCAAATCCGACCGTTGGATGTGATCTAACATATATAAATTACATCCAAACAAAATTTCAACTAATTTGGACATGTTTTGCTCATGCATCAAATGGTTGCAAAATCAGCCGAATTTATGACTATTCAAAAAAATTGATTTTGCAACCATTTGATGCATGGGCAAAACGTGTCCAAATTAATTGAAATTTTGTTTGGAGGCAGTTTAGATATGTTAGATCACATCCAACGGTCGGATTTGCTATATACATTGTCTAATTTTAAATTTCACTTGGATGGATCCGCATGTTTGATCCATCCGAATGGATCCTAGTCAACATATATAAATATATATATTACAATTGAGGGCATATTTTGAATTTGTCCTATGTGGCAATGTCACATCAAGTTTTGGAGGGAAATTTTTGGGTTGAAGAGAAATTTGTTGGGAATACACAAAAACATTGAAATTATGGATAGCCTTTTAATATTAGTTATGAAAAAAATGTTGTGCACATACACAATCTCATCTTGGGAATGAACGCGAGCTGTGGGAGAATGAACGCGGAAGATGCTGCCAACTCATTGATCCGCGTTGCAAAACCCTGTAAAATTTCGATCCCATCTACTGATATTTCATGGGAAACTAATAATTATTGATGTTTGTTTAAAATTAGTGGGTCCAAGATTTTTAAATGAACAGTGTCCCCACGGGCACGGGTTATATGTATATGAAGCCCGTGCCGAAGGCGGCCGCTAAATATTTTTACGCTGATTTGTTGTTCCGCGCCTAAGGCACCCGCCCGCGTCGACATTGTTGTTTTACGTCGAATTTGTTGTTCTGCGCCGAAGGCACCCACACCGAAGGCGCCTGTGCCGCTAAGTATTGTAAGTTAATTTGTTTTTCTTTTAAATTTTGGCTTTGAAAAAAAATTTCGGGGAACAAAGATTTCGCAAGGGAAAATCTTAAATGAACCGTGCCCGCGGGCACGGGTTATGACTAGTGTGTGTATATATATATATATATATATATATATATATATATATATATATGCTTCCTGATATATGCTTGAACAAAATTTTTACCATTCTAGCAAGAATGTTTATGGGTAGAAAGCTAAGTTGAGTTCCTTTCTTACTCTTCCATCTGAACCATGGTTCAATCAGTAAAACTCCTCTAGGAATGGTCATTTAGCAACATGCAACAACACAATTTTGGTTTTGTAAAGTGAGGTGATTCACATTCCCCCTTCCTCCAAAAAAAGGGAGAAAAAAAGAAAACATGCACAGAGAGAGAGAGAGAGAGAGAGAGAGAGAGAGAGAGAGAGAGAGAGACTTTTTTTTTGGGGGGGGCAAGTGAGGCTTTGGCTAGGACCAGTTGACATCATCAAAGGTGCCGATTCTCACACCAAATTTAAAAAATTGGCAACCCAAATTTAAAATTCACTCTGTTGTTATGGTTTAAAATTCAATTGATTTTGATATGTTTTACAAATGCGTCAAGTGGAAATAAATGAATTAATTTATGACAATTCTGAGATCGTGATTTTATTGCTATCTTTTGCATGGTTAAATATATCGAACCAATTGAATTTCAATTTATAATTAGTTTGAGTGTGACAAATCATATCCAACGGAATGGATTTTTGATTTGGATTACTAATTATCAATTTGTGGTGATAGAATTCATTTTCAAATTTTTACTCTTAATTTGGAAACTTGAATTCCTTGTGTCTGAACTGAAAACTTTAATTCCAGTTGAACTAAAGCTATAATTCCTCGTTCTTAATACTCCCTCCTCCTTAATACTCTCCTTCAGGCTGGAGTATATACTTAGTATATGCTCAACTTATCATATAAATTGAACTCGTGCTTTTCTAAATGGCTTGATCAAATAGATCATCAACTAATTGGTAGAAGATACGTATATTGGCTTGATAATACTTACATCAGATTTCTTTCCAACTCTGATATGCTTCATTTGTTTATAAAACATAAGATTTTATGCAATATAGGTCTCATATGAGGTGCAAACACAACTGATCTTGACTAGAATGTCTTGTAACCACTCTAACACACACGCGCGCGTGTGATGCTTGCCATGTGTCACGTCCCGCTCCCCGAGACGTGCATGTTTTTCATATGTGATGCAGGTCCTGCTAGTTGCCAGTGAAAATAATATAGGCAACGAGCATAGATATACCAATATACTCATATGGAATTTCTCATTAACTTATGCAGGAAATTGAAAATACATACAACTTTAAGGTCAGGATTCTGTGACTACTATGGTGAAAATCTGTGTCTTCAGATGCATGGATATCCTTTGACTCAACACCTGGTGGTGCGACAAAATGAAGACCCACCAGATTAATCACAATAATTCTATAATTTTAGAATTTAAAACATGTAAACATGAGAAAACACTAACTATGAATCATGAACTGAGGACAGATAACAGATTAATTAACATTTCTTATCAGACATTCTTTGGAATTCAAGACAAACATGCAACTCAGTTAATAACTAACAATGATGCTAATATGGTCATATCAATTTATAACCTAGGCTATCAATTTATAACCTAGGCTGTAAATCATATTTGAGAGCATAATAAGTAACCAAGAAGTCTATCTCAGTACCACAGGGCGCTTTCTTGGGCCATGCCCAAAGTAAGGACGGTATGGAACATGAGTCCAAAAGTAACGGGATGAAACTCATTAATTAAAGTCCGACGGTACACTAGGGGTCATATCCTGATTCATGATGTGATCATGGCTGGAATCCCTGATGCGGTCAATATCAATATGAGCATGGCTCCAGTCGCTCCCGCACTTTCACTAATATGATTTATCCCAAAACCCAATGAGTCTGAAGTGCCAAGTGTAAGTCAAGTGTATATCTCTTCGTGTCTCAGTGGTACAATACAAGTGTAGTTCTAGATTAATATTATTTTACAACATGGTTTCTAATTTAAAGTTTGAATTAAATTTAAGTCCACATTGAACTTAATTCGTATATTGGTGTGCTATATCATTTCAGTTCCAATCATGTTTTCAACATTCTATTCTATCAGGTATATCAAAACATAAGTATATTTCACTGAGCAATAAGCAAGATTATACTAAGATTATCCAAGGAACATGTAGCATATAGTGACGAGAAATAATGTAACATTTAACAAGATATAGATGTGCAATAATTTAAACATCTAATCATGGATTATATCTATATGAGCATATCTATATGAAATGCAATAAGCAGAATACTCTAACATGCTATATAGACTAAAACTGAAATATAAATAGGTAATTCAAGCTAACTGCATGTCGAGGTAGCGATCAATGTCGCACCTTTTGAAATATGCGAGGATGGACAATGGGGGAGGAACAATCTGGTGATCTCAGAGATAATTTTCATCATCAATCTTTTTCGGGATTTAACCATGTATTCATGGTTTTATATGATCCTTGAAGCAGTGATTTATGATCACACAGGTAGAAAATTAAGGTCATTTAGGCAGTAGCCTGGTGTAAGATCCAACAGGTAGTAATTTCCGTACTTTTCCAACGGCCTCTAGAGGCCAAACCCTCATCTTCACTCATCAGATTTTTCTAAACCAACTCTGGCATGTAGGACAAGGCCCATGTATTTTCCATATCAACCTACAGCCTCTATCAAGCCTCAAGTCCAGTCAAAATTATCAACAACAGCTATTAACCGAATATGGACATCACCAAAAAATCCCAAACATGCATGATATAGGAAAATCCCTTAGGTCAGTCACAATTTAGAGCATGATGCCCAATTTCAGTAATGGCCATGTGAAGGAAAGACACTGCAAAGGCTGGAGGGCCACAAGTCACGGCAGAAGAGATGGAAAACCGGACAGTCTTGACGAGGGGGTAAATCCCCAAATTAGCCCGCATGCAAAGCGAGAGAGACTCAATAGGTCACGACCAAGAGGGAAAAATACTCGGACAGTCGCAACGAAGGCAAGAGGGACTGCGGCGGGGTCGTCGCCATGTCCGGGGCTCAGAAAACATCATTGCAGTAAAATGGAAACACAATCACAAATTTTAAAAAACCAAAATTTAGAGAATTAAATTGAGTTTTCCGAAATCGTGGACTGTGGGAAGAACTGAAGAGAAATCCCAACTCCAGAGTATGATCCGAGCTCAATTCAAGAGAGAACCTGATATTTTCTTTGGAAAATATTTTTTGCGGGAAAATCCAATATCATAGACTTACCCGGGCTTAAATAGAGGAAGAGGAAGGCCAGTGGTGGTTGGAGAGGGACATGAGAAGGTCACGAAGGCAATCTGCCTCAGATCGAGCTGTTTACGTGTCGAAACCCTAAGAATTTAGGGCATGGGAAATCGTGAGGCCACACCACGTGTGTCGTGATGTGTAGAGGAAAGGGGGGCCGCGTGGCTTCCTTCTAGTCGAAGGAATGAGGAGGGAGAGAGCGCGTCGAGAAGTCGGCGATTCATGTCGCTGCTTCGAGGAGTACACGAGAGAGAAACGGGGCGGTCGAAAGAGAAAAAAGAGTGCCATGTGCAATTGCACATGGCCCCAGGGAGTGAAGGGTTCAAGTGGAGGAAAAAAATGGGCTGGTCTTTTTTTAAATGGGCCTTTACACCTTGGCTCGATATTTTGACTCTGCATATGCATATGAACTGAACTCCATGCCCTATCTTGCATTTGCATGAGACAAGCTTTCCACCAATGAAAACACAATAACATGTGGTTAATCTCCTATTAAACAGACAATGGCTAATCTGCATCCGAAAATCTAGCTATTCGATTAACGTGAAGAATGTTAGGAGAAATAAACAAAGTTGCTGTCTAAGTTGAGCATGTAAGCTTAGGTGGCCCCGCAAGGCTGAAGTTTGTACTTTCAGTCAAGTTAGCTAATATTTTTTTGTTGATTATTTAGTAAACAATTAGTTTTAGCTCTTATCTAAAATTATGTATGATTTTATTTATCTTTAGACAAGTTATTTAAGATTTTGAAGCATGAACATCTAATAACGGTCTATCGATAGGTTAGTAGTTAGTCTTATTGGTAGAATTGATGAGCCTAAATGATCAATCAGTAGTAATGTCATTTGCAATTATTTGTACACGTAAGCTAACTTGTATGAATCAGGACTACCTACTAATCTATGTATTTTATTTATCTTTAGACAAGTTATTTAAGATTTTGAAGCATGAACATCTAATAACGGTCTATCGTAAGGTTAGTAGTTAGTCCTATTGGTAGAATTGATGAGCCTAAATGATCAATCAGGAGTAATGTCATTTGCAATTATTTGTACGCATAAGCTAACTTGTAACGAGTAACACAATGTATGTATCTTTATCATTACGTTTAATTCACAAAATATCAATGAATTATTTTATTTTAATGGATTTTATGACTTGTTTGTTTTCATGTTTGGCTTGCGAATGGTGGGATGAACAAATATTATATGTTAATGACATCAACATGATGCAAGAATTTATTAGACATGAAAAATGAAATTATATACATACATGAAATTTGCTAATTTTCACAAGATTTAGTGCATGATACGAAAAATAGGGAACAAAAATAATGTTTTGAACCTAGAAATAACACAGAACAAAAAAAATAAAGTATATATAAAAATAGCATAAACAGTTATTAGAATGGAACAAAATAGAAAGACAAGACAATGAGAAATATATAAAAAGAAAAAAAAGTGAAAAACAATGGACAAAAGTAAAACAAAGCATCATCTTTATCATATTAGCTTTCATCCCAAAAAAATTAGGGTCAATTTCATGGACTTAACAGAAAGAAAGAAGTAAAACTAAACATAAAGGTAGAAAATAGAGAAAAAGCCGTAAAAAGTTGGGAAAAAAAATAAAAAACTGAAATTGAAAAAAAAGAAGCAGTAAAATAAAAAAGAAGATAAAATGAAAAAAATCAAATCTTGTAAAAAATTAACAGCACAGAGGAAATTTTTTGGAGTTTGTTTGAAGGGTCCATATTCCATCCCTCTTCATGTACTTTAAAAAAAAATAGGAAGGAGGGTTAGAGATTTGATGGATATTTGATTATAAGCTAAATATTGATATTTTAAGACCAATATCAGTCTAGATTCACTAACAAAAAGCTTAGTTATTGAATATAAGTAAATAATATGAGTAAGAATAAGGATGAGATCTTTCTGATATTATACCTAACCCGTACCCCTTGATGAAAGTGAAAAGGTATGCATTTCAGCAAATAGTAGGCTGAAATAGATGATCGGTTAAACGGAACTAAGGAAGCGTCACTAGTCTAAAACTGCATAGACGGGTGCTTTTTAAAACACTACCTAGAGGGTGGACTTTTGGGTGCCATTGTAGGTAAATTTTGGATTTTTATATAGATAGATAAACATGAATATTTCCAATCATTAAAGAAACATATGGAGATTGGACTTTTTTGGTGCAGTTATAGGAAATTTCCTACACCGTCAGCGCATTCCTATATATGTAGTTTGACTAGAATCCATGTAAGAGGATCAAATGTACCAATCTTGCCTAGCTATATTTAATTATCGAAAATATAATCCATTAGATATGATCTAACACATTTGAATTTCTAAACAAAAATTTAAATGATTTTGATGTGTTTTACCCATACAAAAACCGGTAACAAGAATCAACATTTTGGAGTCAACTTAAAGTTGCCGAATTTGTTTCCGCTTGATGTATGATGGGTAAAACATATCAAACAGAACAGATATTTGACTTGAGGTGTCAGTTTTTAAATTTAGGCTGATAGGATCGGCATATTTGCTCCTTTCGAGTAGATCCTAATCAGACCCTTTGTATGCATGTGTGTGCGCTCCACACATACCATTATTTTTTAAAATGTTAGCGTGTCGTGAAGCAATAGACCTATACTTGTGGCTTAGTGAAAAAAGGGTAAACTACATGCAATATTAATTATTATTAATAATTTTTAAAAATATAAAATTAAGTAAAAATGCAAAAATAAGACAGAAACATTAAAAAATTCAAGGCATATGTAACCATTTTTTTAAAAAAATCTTAACATCACATAATGAATATTTAAAAATTCACGACATGCAAAAAATATTAAGAAAAATTTTACCTCAATGAAATCAGAATTGCCTTCCTGATCTAGTCATAGGTTGATAGGGTTGGTTTTTTATTTGGTATGATATTGGCTTGATTTTTGAAGCGTATCTGATTGTTTTCAGGAAAACATAAGGGGAGTTGAAGCAAAGTGAGAAAAGGAGAGGGGAAAACTCAAATCCTAGTTGAGAATAGATTAGCAAAAGAATAGAGAGTCAGAAGACTCTTGTAATTTCAAAGTAGAGATATTAATGAAAAGGCCATCTGGGTTAGTCAAAAGAAACCAGAATAGAATAATAAATGGTTAGGGTCTGCTCCAATGATATTTCTTAATTAAAAAGGAGAATGTTTTTTTATAAAAAATGTATGCCTGAATGTCACCTTTTTGTGTGTACAATTACATGCTTTTCCAAAAGCATATCGCTTCATCTTAAGCACTTGCCATGTAAATGTAAGTGTTCGCTATGCTACAAAGCATGGTGTATGTAGCTCATAACGTCGATATGTATGTATGTATGTGTGTGTGTGTGTGTGTGTATATATATATATATATATATATATATATATATATGTACATATGTATGTATATGTGAGTGTATATTTATATGGATTTAATGTAGAAAAGCTGCCACCTGATCCAATGGATCAGGTGGCAAGACACAAAGGGGTGGGCCCCAACGAGTACAAGTCCATGTGGAGAGTACAAGCCCCCACATGGGTTTGTACTCGTTGGGGCCCACCCCTTTGTGTCTTGCACCTGATCCTTTGGATCAGGTGCCACCTGCTCCACATTAATCCCTATTTATATATACGTGTTCTCGTTTTATAAACATACATACATTAGTATGTATGTGTGTAGAGTAGATTTAGCTACAAGACACACGCCAAAGTTTTTGCAATGGTTAGAAGAACGAGTAAGTTCCTTGGGTCACTTTAAAATTGATGGTTTATGTTTTAGAACAGGAACAAAATGAATGGACCTAATTGTCGAAAAATATTAGGGTGATGGAGTTGCGTGAGGTAGAAATGGAGGAAGTTTTCTCATGATCTTGTTGATCTCCATATTGTTAAATATATGTGGGTTACTATATATGTGGTCATAAAAAATTCTGTGCTGAAAGCACAAAATACTCACATTTCTCATTATTTTTGAAATTCTTCTGAGGTTATAACGTACATTCTAAAACCCAAAAACCATAAATATGAATGAACCTCGGGGAATTCGACTCTTAATCCACTCGTAAAAAGTTTTATTCTTCTGAAATTGATGATTATGTACCAATTGAATTGTGGGTCAAATGGCATTGGATTTGCATGATTTTTGGTACGTTGATCGTCCATGATGTGTAGAAAACATTTTAAAAAAATTAAATGCAGAGTACATCCAATTTTTTTAAATAGTGTATATAACTGTCGGTATGTTCCCATGCTGACATCATATATACATTACTCATATTATATATATATATATAATAATGGGTATCATATGACATATGTTGTTAAGCCTTATATACGACTCTAAAACTTCATCATTCACTATGTTTTGGAGGATTGGAACCGTTCATTTTGATCGACATATTCTAAAATCCTAAAACACCAAATATCCGGTGAACATAAGTGGTTTTACCCGTTCATCATTCCGTTGTAAATTTAACGGTTTTGCATAAGTAAAACTTTTGCGACTATGGATGAAGAGGAAAAACCGTCTGGGTTCAACCGATATTCCGTATTTTGGGGTTTTAGAATATAAAGATCAAAATGAATTGTTCAAATCTTCCAAATAAATAGCAGAGGATGGTATGGTATTCTTGAGGCCGCATATGAGGTTTAAACCATATGTCATATGATAACCATTATACACATTGGAGGGTTTCAACAGGGCATCTAATTTATATTGCTAATTAAACAGAATTATGAAGAGGATCAATAGTTCCACCTTTTTAATGTGGCATATAAACAAACGGAAGTACATTGGGGGTTGCAAAAGCTTATATTTAGCTACATAATTCTTCTTGTATGCTTGAATACTGTTTCAGCTGTCCTTACTTGATTCTCAATTTTGTTGTAGTTCTCACCTACATCAGAGCACTTATTATTAGCATATGGCCGTCGCCATGGTTCGTTATGTTGGAGAAGGGCCATTGACGAGGAGCCTGCAATTCACACATACACTATTATGGAGGTAGATCTAAGCCCTATTTTACTTGATGTCTCATTATATGGGATTTTCCTATGCTTTTGTTTATCTAACTATTATTATTGGTCATTCTTTGATCAACTATTATTATCTCATGCTTAGATTTGTTGGAACTTTACCATTGCTATGTTTACATTTATTGGAACTTCTACCATTGCCATGTTTACATTTAGTGGAACTTTACCATTACTTTTATCATTTTTGAAAAAATAAAAGCAATTCCTTAATGAAAACCATGTTTCACCTTCCATCTTTCAGAAAATTTTTTCATGGACTTGGATAGTTCGAAAGGTGATCCTCAAAGCTTAAAACTTCATGATTGATTACTGCTAATGATTTCAAATTGACACCTGAAAATGTGAAAATGATTTGTACCAGAACAAAGAGATGGATTCTGATCATTACAAACGTTAACCGACACATTAAGCACATCATCAAATGTGCTGGCTTGGGTTTTAAATTTCACATGCTTGACCCAACCAAATCCATCTATAAAAGAGGATGCATTAGTGGCCAAGCCTAGGAAATTTTAATTTTTACCCGCTTGTGCCGACTCAAATCATAGAAAAGGTGCCAATGTGACCAAATATCCAATCGCAGTTGGTAAGTTTGTGTAGTTATGTTTGATCACTATTGTTCAACTCCAATGGTCTTCTTGATGTTTTCGTTTATTATCGACCATCTTGGTTAGAATATACAAATATATCTTTACATGATATGTCCTTGTGATGCAGGTCGGAAGGGAAAAGATAGTGGTGGGGAAATTAGGGATGAAAAATTAGAAATTTGATATAATATTAAGCCTCAAATCCTAAAGATCTAACAATCTCTAACTCATATGCCTCATATATGGAAATTTTTAGAACCTCACACTCAGGCAACCAAACCCACTCTCGGACTTAAATTCAAAAGATTTAATTGAAAAATAAAGTTTACACAATTTTTTTTATTAATCTCCATCTAATAAAATAAGCAATGTGGTGTTTTATGGGCTTATAACTAACACAAACTTGTACCATAACTGATATTGGACTAAAGAACTTACCAATATAAGAAACTTATTAAAATAAAAAAGGATTTAAACTCCTAAAAGGAAACTTAAAACTAAAATAACAAATAAAAAGACTCAAATACTCTTAACATCTAATATGAATACAATTGGATCCCCGTTATTCTTTTCGACTTTAAAAAATTCGTCACCTGATGAATTGTCGCAGAAAAAACATAATCAAACAGAACTGCATAGTTAGCCCTATGGCAACATAGGTGAAGGTAGATGAATTAATGTTGTTGACGAGTGGATATCATTAGGCTTCGGTGCCATGTCTTGCTTCTCATTCTACTTGGGGGTGAGAACTTGAATGAACTAATGGTGTATTTAAACCAGAGGAGGGAGAGAGAGAGAGAGAGAGTGAGAGAGAGAGAGAGTGAGAGTGAGTGTGTGTGTGTGTGTTTATTCCACTGTTTTAGTTTTCCTTCTTTTGGTTAAACACACTAAGCATGTACGGTTACCCTTAGGTTTTTACATGCATACTTAAGAACAACATAGATAAATATTAATCACAATTACTACATTACAATCTGATAGTCTTATAAGTACAGAATATTGGACCAAATATGGTCATTACAACACGATTCATAGAATACAACATGAAAATAGAACAATGGCTAATAAGAACATAGTCAACTGGGTTGGTCTTGTTCTTCTCGTTCTTCTCGTTCTTCGGTGGATTTCCTAGGTGATTCATGATGTCACATTATCCTCATTAGATTAACAATCTTGTTTCTGAGAGTCTTTTGTCATCAATTCAGGATCTCCACTGATTGTAGCTCGTATGTTAAGTTTGATATCATTGTAATCTCCGAATAGTCTAGATCGCACCGTAATTTCCTAATAGTCTATTATATGGTTAAGGTTGCTTACATATGGGTGCAGTTGAGAAATGTAAACTATGTCGTGCATTCCTTCCACTAAAGGTGGCAATGCTAAGCGATAAGCTAATTCTCCTATTAGCTTCAATATGGTGAAAATTCCAATGAATCTTGGACTTTACTTTCCTCTCCTATCTTCAGAAATACATGGTCTCCTGGTTGAAACTTCAAATGTCGACGTTTTCCATCAGCCCAATACTTATATTGATATTGTGTAATACGTAGTTTGTCCATGGTGATATATACCATGTCCATTGCTTCTGCAATTCTCCTTAGACCCGACAGTTCTTGTTTGCTAACATCATCTCAACTTAATTGCCAGTGACATTTTCTCACATACACCATTATAATTGGTGACATTGCTCTGCTGGATTGGTATGTGGTGTATGCAAACTCCACTAAATACCAGTGATGTTTCCATGATACTTTAAAGTTTAGTAAACAAGCTCTTAGCATGTCATACTTTAATGATCTGTCTTCGTCTATAAGAAAATCTGACTAAAGACCTAATTCCACTTGTTTTTTTAATCTTTGCATCTCCAGCTTGGTAATCATAATCTGTTCTATAATAGCAGACTAAATCGTAAGTTCATCAAGAAGGTTGTAATAACAAGCAAGTATCCATCTCTTGCGTCGCTTGCAGCAATTTTCAATGTACTGTAAGAGTCATAAATGTCAAAAATCAACTTAATGCATCGGATAAGACATTAACCTTTCATGTGTGGTATTTGAGGTCAACATCGAAATCTGTCATCAGTTCTAACAACTTACACTGCATTATGTTAAGTTCCTTCTGAGTAAAGATGTACTCCAAGTTTTTGTTATTAATGAAAATCTATATTTGCTTAACTAATAGAAATGTCTCTAAATCTTTAATGCAAATATGACTGCAGCTAATTCTTCATCACGTGTAGGATATTTTTTCTCATGAGTTTTCAGTTATAGGGAAGTATAAGCCATCACTTAACCGTGCTGGTGCATCACGCATCCAAGATCATGATACGATTATCGATCAATCAAATCAACGATTTAATGGTGGAAAAATGTAAAAAGTGGAATTTTTATAAGGAATTTTACGAAGAACAAAGATAACTGGATCTCGTTGAAGTGGAGACCATTTCTCCTAGCTTTTAATTGAACAGAAATAAAAGCCTAAAACACCTTTGCAAGACGTCTAATTGTTCTTCACAAAATAAGCATGGAAAAAAAGGCGGCTAGCTCTAGATTAAATAGAAAAAGAGGGGAATTACTAATCTAGTCTGAAAAGACCAGAATATCCCTGAGTTCACTAAGTGGTGTTCTCACGTCTTCTGCGTCGGAAGTAAGTCACCAAAGGGGGTGCGGTTGGTGCGGGCGGTGCACCGGTATCAATACCCCCCTAAAAGAGCCACCTTGTCATCAAGGTGGAAGTCTGTGAACTGCTCCTGGATTACGTCGTAGGCCTCCCATGAGCATCGCAGACTGGCAATCCCGCCCAATATATCAACACCTCCTTGCGTCTGCCCGGATCCTGTCGAATTGCCCGTACCTCTAATGGTTCCAACATCACCTTCATGTCCTCAGTCAACGTGGGTGGTAGCATGGGCGCTGATGCATGCTCTCCAATGGCTCTTCGTAACTGTGACACATGGAACATCGGGTGGATTGTCGACGTAGGTGGCAGTCTCAACCTGTATGCGACCTGACCAATCTTGGCTTCTATCTCATAGGGTCCGTTGTACCGAACCGCCAGCTTCTCATTCCTTCTCCTAGCCAATGACTTCTGCCGGTGTCCATCAGCTCTAGATTTCATCACTTGTTGTGCCCTCAGTAGGTGTTTCTCACCTCTTCCAACAGACTATCTCTCTTCTCCATGTACTCCTCCACCTGTGACACCGGCGTCTGGCTGTCTCCAAAACGAAGCAAAGAGGGTGGGTCACGCCCGTACAGAACCCGAAATGGCGTCGTACTCGCTGCTGAATGGTACGAAGTATTGTACCAATACTCAGCCTATGCTAACCACATGTGCCACTGCCGAGGCGTCTCTGAAGCAAAACACCGCAGATAGGTCTCTATGTTACGGTTCACCACCTCTGTCTGGCCATTCGTCTGAGGGTGGTAGGCTGTACTCTTCAACATTGTTCCCTGGATCCTGAACAGCTCCTTCCAGAACCCACTCAGGAATACATTATCTCTGTCAGTCATTATATACTTAGGCACTCCATGCAGTCGTATCACTTTCCGAGTGAACGCGTTTGCCACCGAAGCTGCTATGTAAGGAGCTTCAAAGGGATGAAATGAGCATACTTAGCATATTCTCCACCACGAATATCATCGTAAACCCATCTGATCTAGGCAGCCCATCGATGAAAGCCATCGTGACCTCCTCCCATACTTGCTCAGGCAGGGCCAGCGGCTGCAACAACCCCGCTGGTGCCATGGCCATGTACTTATGACGCTGGTAGACATCACAAGCCGCTACCAAACGAGCTATCATCTTCCTCATCCCTGGCCAGTACACCTCCCGAGTCATCCTCATGTAACTCGGCTGCACACCTGAGTGGCCTCCCACCCCTAAACTATGAAACTCCTGAAACAAGACTGGTATGAATGTAGACGTCTGCGGTAACACCAACCCTCCATCGAGTACCCCTTTGGCCCTCCTGCTCCGCTCAATAATGAATCTCGGATCTTCCTCAACTCGGGGTCACCCTCCGCCTCATGTATCATCGGCTCCCACTCTAACCTTATAGGTAAAGATAGAGCTCTCACACTAATGTCCCCCCTCTGCGTGACAATGCATCCGCCGCCTTATTCTCCAACCCTGGCATGTAATCAATAGTAAACTGATACCCCACTAGCTTGGATAGCCACATCTGGTGCTCCTCCGTGACCAACTGCTGCTCCAATAAATACTTGAGATTACGCTGGTCCGTCCTGACCATGAAGTCCCTCCCCAGCAAATACGGTTGCCACTTCTGCACCGCCAAGACAATCGCCATAAGTTCACGCTCATATACGTACTTCAGTCGTGCTCTGGCTGATAGCACCTGACTGAAATAAGCTACCGGACGTCCCTCCTGCATCAATACTGCCCCCAAGACATACCCCGACGCATCTGTCTCCACTACAAACGATACACTGAAATTCGGTAGAGCCAGAACCGGTGATTGGTCATCGCTACCTTCAAGGCCTCAAACGTCTTGGTCGCTTTCTCCCCCCAATTGAACCCATACTTCTTCAACTGTTCGGTAAGTGGCCAATCTATGGTACTATACCCATTCACGAACTTTCTATAATATCATGTCAGCCCAAGGAAGCCCCGCAACGTCCTCAACGTCGTAGGCAGCGGCCAATCTAACATCACCTTTATCTTCGATCTATCAGCTGCCACCCCTGCCTCAGAAACTACGTGCCCCGGATACTCGATCTGTCTCTGCCCAAAATGGCACTTCTTCTGGTTCGCATGCAGCTGATGCGCCATTAACTCTTGGAAGGCCAACTCCAAAGTGCCCAAGATAATCTGTCATAGTCCTGCTGTAGATGCGTATGTCGTCGAAGAACACCAATATGAACGTCCTCAGGAATGGCTGGAACACCTTGTTCATCATGGCCTGAAAGGTAGAGGGAGCATTGGTCATGCCGAAAGGCATGACCGAGAACTCTTAATGCCCCTCGTGTGTGTGAAACGCGTATTCGGCTCATCCTCTTGCCTCATCAGTATCTGGTGGTATCCAGATCTCAGATCGATCTTCGAAATGACCGATGCCCCGTGAAGCTCATCTAACAACTCATCGATCACTGGAATAGGAAACTTGTTGGGAACAGTTTTCTTATTCAGTACTCGGTAGTCAACACAGAAACGCCAGCTCACGTCCGTCTTCACTAATAACACAGGGCTGGAGAATGGGTTAACACTGGGCTGGATCACCCCCGCCTGCATCATCTCCCACACCATCCGCTCTATCTCATCCTTCTGCAAATGCGATACCGATAGGGTCGTACACTCAGTGGTGCTGCTCCCTCACGCAACACTATCGCGTGCTCGTGTCCCCGTACTGGCAGTAATCCCTGCGGATCCTGAAAATCCTCTTGCTATCGCTCTATTAGCTGCTCCACTTCGGCTGGGGTCTCCTCTTGTGGTGCATCACCCTCAGTCATCGTACCTCGGCACTCCACCAGGAACCCCTCTCCTGATCTCTGCAGGGCGCGTGATATGGCTTTGAAAGCCACTAAGGAAAAACAGTGGCTATGGTCTCCTGTCAAAACCACCGTGTGGTCCCCCTCCTGAAACTCCATCCTGAGCTATTTCCAATTCACATTGACCTCTCACAACCCCTTCAGCCACTGCACACCCAAAATCATATCAACATTGCCCAACTCCAGGAGCAAGAAATCCTCCACAATCTGCACGTCCTGCTAGGTCAACCATAGTCCATTGCACATCCCACTGCTCTCCTCCATCCTTCATGTACCTAGCAGGACCGTGAACTTCTCTAAGGTGCTCAACCGCAACCCACGACAATTCACCAACTGTCTAGAAATGAAGTTGTGGGTGGCCCCACTGTCTATGAGTACCGTCACTGCAGTGTTGTCCAACCGTCCCGACAACTTCATGGTATGGTTCGGTGTGAATCCTACCACGGAGTTCAGGGATACATCCGCTACATCCAAATGGGATTTCTCCTCCTCCATGGCCTCCTTGGTCTCATACTCCTCTCCAACATAACCCTTCTCATTTGGCATGATAGTGATCTGCAGCAGCCGGCTCGCGCAACGGTGACCGGGGGTAAACCGTTCATCACAGCGAAAACACAGCACATTCGCTCTCTTCTCCCGTACCTATGCCTCTGTTAGTCGTCGCCCCAATGTCGTTGGCTGTGCCTCTCCTCTAGGCTCAGGTGCTCCTGTAGGGGCCCTCGGTGCTGCTGCCGGTGCTGGGCGGGAATTTTGGGTCCCGCAAGCTCCACGTATCCTCCTCTCCTCCGCATTCTTCTCCTTCGCCTTGTGGGCCAGGCGAAGGACATCCTCCAAGGTCCCCAGGCTCTGCATCCGTAACTCCGCCCATATAGAGGACTTCAACCCCCTCATGAAGTTTCCAATCATGACCTCGTCCGTCACCCCCTTTACCCTGATGTTCGGCATCTCAAACTTCTCCACATAGTCTCTCACTGTCCCCTCCTGCCTCAGAGCTGACAGCTGCTCATAGAAGTCTCCCTCCGTGGTCTCCTGAAATCGATCAACGATATGTGCTGATAGCTCCTCCCAAGTGCAAAAAGGGGTCCGCGCCACCTTCCATCGTTACCATGCCGGGGTCTAGCCCTCGAACTAGATCTCGATGGCTCTTAAGACCTCATCCTCGGTCAACCTCATCACCTGAAAGTAGCGCTCCGTCCGGTAGATCCAACCATCAGGATCTGTGCCATCAAATATGGGCATCTGTAGCTTCATCAGTCGGCGATCCGCATTGATGTCACCCTCCTGCCCCCCATCTCTGCCACGACCACCACCCCAAACCACATCTCCACCCCCGTGCCTCCATTGGTCCTCTATCACCCCATCCGTACAGCTCCTCAGGCCACCTAGGCCTCTCTAGAGCCTCAGTCTGGTAGTAGTATCCTGGAAACTTCGGTGGTCGCTTAAAAGTAGGCCTTCCGGTCCCTCCGTACTGCTGGGTAGACACTGTCTGGTCTCCCAAATAGCCCCCCAGACATTGCCCACATCCCGGAAAGCCCTCAAAAGCCTGTCTGGGGTCAACCATTGGCCTCGGCCCATGTGGAAAAGTCTCATGTCTCCAGAATTGGCCTGCAGGGGCCCCGATGGTGGCGCCCCGGACCCATCCTTCTCCGACGTGCCCCGACGCCCCTCTCGGAAGGGGGCGAACCCTGCAAATCCCCCGGAGCCCATGTCATGTTCGTCGTGCCCCAGGAGCGGTTCGTCCATGTCGCCGCACCCCCGACAGGGGGTGCCGATCCCCCAGCACCCCCGCAAGGGGCTGTCGCTGCTGTCGTAGGCCCCCAGGGGCATGTCGAGGCTGCCGCAGGCCCAGTTGGGCCTGCCGGTGCTGGCGCAGGCCCGGATGGGCCTGTCGAAGCTTCTGCAGGCCCAGATGGGCTGGTCGCCTTGAAAACTGACCCGGGTGGGCCTGTCGTTGGCCGGACAGGCCCGGGAGGGCTTGTCGAGGCTGCGGAAAACCCTAGGGGTCCTGTCGTAGCCCCCGATTGGCCTTGGTTCGCTGATTCGAGCGTGGAATTGCCTTGATTCTCCTCTCATTGGATCCTCTTGCCCCAATCTCCTCCTTGCCCGGCCGTTAGGGTTTGCATCATCGCCGGAATTGATGCCGTGTGTTCTCTTAAAAATTTCAGATCTGACGTGGCTTCCTTTAACCCATGTAGATCACGACTTGTTTGCATGGCTTCTCTCCTCATGGTCCGGAGTTCAATCTGGATGTCTTCTTGCGAGTGGGCGTGATCCTTGATTGAATCCCCCATGGTTTTCTTCATCCCTTCAATCTCCCGATTGAGATCTTCGCGGAGCCCTTGAATCTTCTCTTCCATCAAATCCGTCTTTCCCCTCGTACCTGTCGCCATCGGATCTCACCGCTCTGATACCAATTTGATACGATTCGGTAGATCGATCAATCAAATCAACGATTTAAGGTGGAAAAATGTAAAACGTGGAATTTTTATAAGGAATTTCACGAAGAACAAAGGTAACTGGATCTTGTTGAAGAGGAGACCCTCTCTCCTAGCTTTTAATTGAACGGAAATAAAAGCCTAAAACACCTTCGCAAGACGCCTAATTGTTCTTCACAAAATAAGCATGAAAAGAAAAGGCGGCTAGCCCTAGATTGAATAGAAAAGGAGGGGAATTACTAATCTAGTCTGAAAAGACCAGAATACACATGAGCTCATTAAGCGGTGTCCCCATGTCTTCTGCGCCGGAAGTAAGTCACCAAACGGGGTGCGGTTGGTGCGGACGGTGTGCCCGTATCAGATCATTCCCAGTTGCTTCATCGTATATTTAAAATCCTCCAGTAATGTCTGGAATAGTTAGAAGTTGTGTAGCTATTGACATTGCCTTTAATTCTTCAAAAAACTTACCGACAAGCTTCAGACTAGATGAACTCAACATCCTTTCTTGTTAGACTCTTTATATGTTCATGTTCTGTAATCTTAAAATTCTTGATGAATCATCAACAATAACAACCTGCTAATCTCAGGAAACTTCACATCTTTTCAGCCAATTCTTGAATGTTATGGCCCTCTAGATCAATAAAAATCACATCTCCAGACATCGCATGCCCGAGAAAGGTACCTCAATCCAATTAGAATTTGCACCTGCTATATTTGGCATATAGTTGATGTTTTCTCATGGTCTTAAACATTAGCCGAAGATGAATAATATGTTCTTCATTCTTTGAGTACACCAGTATATCGAATGTCGTCGATGAAGATCACTATGAACTTATTCAGAATCCCTCGAAAATTTGGGCCGTGAGGTTCATGAATGTTTATTGCATTGGTCATACCAGATGTTATAACCAAGAATTCAGTGTCAGAAAGCTATCTTAGGAACATCCTCATTCTTAACCTTAACTTAATATCTAATTTGGAGATCCAGTTTTGAAAAGACTCTTGATCCACCAAGATAATCAACAAGGTCGATGCATGGCAACATGTACTTGTTCTTCTGTTTATGTTTCAATAATCAACTCGTGTCCTCCTCGATCAATCTTTCTTTTTAACCAACAATATCGATGCACCTAACAATATTGACGCATCCCAGTAAGGTATCATATGATGTATTCATCCTTTCTGTAATAGATCATCTAATTGAACATGAAGTTCTTCCCAGCTCAGCTGGTGTCATGTGATACAGGACCTTGGAAAGGGGTTGGGAGCCCGGTATTAGGTTAGAGGTGAATTTAAAAACTCGATGCGGTGATAAACATGATGTCTTCAGGAAACACGTCATTGAAGTCTCGAATTATTCTGAGTCTCTCAGGTTCTGCCTGAGTACCTGCAATGCTGTAGCTACTACTACTTTCTTTCTGCTTGGCCCGAAATCGAATATGCCCAAATCAACTACTACTGCATACAAACTAGAGCACTGAATGATTAGGAATCTCGAACAATGTTCTCCTTTGACATATTATCCTTTGACGACAATCAATGGTAGCAAGAAAAGTTTCTAACCAATCGAAACTCAGCAAGTCAATCATCAAGAAGTCTACAAAGTGTTCTCATCCCCTTAAAACTATGAGACATAAAAGAAGACTGTTATGTCTGTCACATCCATTTTTTTCTCCTCCGTCCACCCCAGGGCAGCTCCTTCCTCCATAAAAATAAAGTACTCCAGCATTGATGAAGTTTCCATATAAAGGTGATCTTTGTATTTCACGTCTCTTTTATTTTATGAGTTTATTGAATCAATTAATTCATGTTATCCTATGATTCCCTTTTCAACGTTTTCATGTAATCGTGCTTGGGATGCATGAAATATTTCAGAAGTTGGTTCAAAGGCAATGTGGCTTAACATGCTAACCGCTTATGCAACCACTGCCACCCCTAGCTGCGAATGGACCTTTACACTGTCCAGTTGGATGATCAAGGTTCTTTTGGGGACTGTACATCCCATACTCAAAATCTAAACTAGCAGTCTTCGCAAAAAACAACTAATTTTATAGTCCTAGCCAGTGTTTCCATTTTGAGAAGCAGAAATTGGAAGGACCAAGAAAAAAACAGAAGTGGAAACACCACTAAAATATTCAAGGGAAACAGAGGATATGAACATGTTACAGACCTGATCGGGGAACCAATGGGAAACTTCATGCCAACATGGATGAGAAAAGGGGAAGCAGTATTGAACCCATAGGACTTTATGAGGATGCGTATGGGGTATTAATTTGAAATCATGAGTGAAGCTGTTGATTCTAAAAGAATCTATATTATAATCCGAAATATAATCATTAAGAGTTTATATTTGCCAAAAGATGTCAATTAAGTTCTTATATGCATTATAGAAAGTTTTTTGCTTTTAATGCTTTTGAATCATTTTAATTCATTTTATATGAACTCATGTATTGAATATGTCATTTAAATCCCATGAGTTATTAGGGACATAGATACCTTTCTATATTCTACTTTTAATTCAAATCCTCTAATACTATTTATCTCAATGATCAAGTCTGCTTCATGTTTAACTTGATAACATAGTTGAATTCTCCACTTTAAAGTTTGCTGTATATTCTCCTTTTGCTCAGGGAAGATTATCGATGTAGATGTATTTTAGAGTGTCTGACAGAATGTTGGCTTATTGGTTTCCAGGTCTATAGAGTTTCAGACATGGAACTTGTTAGAGTTCTTCCTAGTGCTGATGATGAGGTTAATGTTGCGTGTTTTCATCCTTTAGCTGGAGGCGGTCTTGTTTACGGAACCAAGGTGATGTTCAAGATACTGGGACAATGCTTACCGCCCTGTACTTAACACTAATGGTGGTTATTTTTGTGGTAAAATGCAGGAAGGAAAACTCAGAATCTTTCAATATGATGGTCCACGTGGCGCAAATTGCACCAGTCCAAATTCTTCACTTGAGGAGGACATGGTAGATATGGTAATCTTTGTTCCAGCCATGATTGCTTTTCATGTCTGTTTTTATGATGCACATACTTTCAGTCATTAACTAGTGTTTCATGTTCTCTATTTTCTGTATAGTCTTTGTTTCTTAATAACATGCTTAACGCATATAATTTGCATTAAGCATGTTATTAAGAAACAAAGCATTATCTATCAATTATGTATTGTAACTGGTCATCATTTCCCATAATGGCAAAAACAGCAACTCAGGTATTCCATAGTTCTGGTGTTGTTATGCGAATCCTTTTCCCTGTCCGGGGAATATCTTCTTCTTTCCTGTTTTCTATCTCTCTCTTTTTATTTAAACACTGACTGGGGACATAATTCATTTTGGTTGACCCCCAGTGCATGCCACTGTTTAACTGTGATCCTATCTTTTCCAGCTTCTGAACTTATTAAGCTCGTCCAGTTTTCAATATGTTATCCTCAGTTAAAAACTACCCCAACCTTCTTTCAGCAACACTATATTGGTTAATATGTTGTTATGAACAATATCAATTAGTCTGCATGATTACATGATGAGTTATTGATTGCTTTCTTCCAGAATAACCCATTACAGTCTTCTTCAAGGACTTGCCGGTTTGCACTTGGAATATTACAGTTTAATTCATAAACTCAATGCAATTTATTTAGATGTGAGATCTATACTTCGTGAAGCTTAGTGAACTAGGCTATCTGATTAAAAAAAGAGCAGCATGATCTAATCGGCGATGGTTTCATTCTCTTGCCTAATTTTCCGGTGTTACAAGGATGATGGAATGAATCTTACAAGCAGAACGAAAATACTACTGCCACCAGACCAATTTTGGTAGCCCAACGCTATACGTGCATTGGGTTCAATAGGACGGAGTTATGTTCCAAATTTCAAAACACACAACTATCATCTTGGTGCGAGGAGAGTGATGCGGACTAGGGTTTTGTAGAAGAGATTTGGGGATTTTTATTTGATTGGGAAATAGGGTTACAAGATAACTAGCCAATTTTGGGAGAGTTGGCCCTTCTCCTAGCTTTTGCTAAGGGAAAAGCCTAAACTCTCTTCTAGATCTCCTCGGAGAACTCTAGGAATTGTCAAATGACGGCTACAATTTCGATGCCCTAACCCTAGCCCACACCCTCTTTTATATAATGAAGAGGCGTGGTGCGTACATCAAAAATAACAAAACTAATTGTGCCTAAAGAACTTCCCCCAAGTCGTCGGTGCACACAGCAATTTCTCATTCGGTCTCATCTCGTACGTAATGATCGCGTCATTACTCCGCCCCTAAAAGAGCAACCTTGTCCTCAAGGTGGTGCATGAAGTTTGCAGAGGCCCTACTCCACGTGCGATCAAGCCTCCCCCCGGATCAAAAAGATGTAAATGATCTCCAACGCTTTCACTGCCGTTCTGAATACATCCAGATCTGGAAACTTGAAGATCTGGATCTGGGAATTGCAGATCTGGATCTGAGAATTGCAGATCTGGATCTGGGAATTCCAGATCTGGATCTGAGAGTTGCAGATCTGGATCTGGGAATTCCAGATCTGGATCTGAGAGTTGCAGATCTGGATCTGGGAATTCCAGATCTGGATCTGAAACCTGCAGATCTGGATCTGGGACGTCCAGATCTGGATCTGAAACCTGCAGATCTGGATCTGGAAATTCCAGATCTGGATCTCTAACCTACAGATCTGGATCTGGAAATTCCAGATCCGGGTCTGAAGGATCTGAGGCGCCGCCCTCCTCTTTCTCCACCTCATTCTCAGAGAAGTATCCACGAGCCATGAAGTGGGTGAGCATCTTCCTTATTTGCTCCAGATCTCCCTTCAACTCAGATCTGAGTGCCTCCGTGGCCGCCGTTGCCGTGTCGATTTTCTTGATGATCTCCGCTGTCTCTTTCTTCCTCTCGAAGATCTCTGCATCTAACCTCTCCTCCAGAGATTTCGTCGTAGTTGATCTTGTGGCTGCCATTGGATCAGAGCTCTGATACCAAATTGATGCGGCCTATGGTTTTGTAGAAGAGATTTGGGGATTTTTATTTGATTGGGAAATAGGGTTACAAGATAACTAGCCAATTTTGGGAGAGTTGGCCCATCTCCTAGCTTTTGCTAAGGGAAAAGCCTAAACTCTCTTCTAGATCTCCTCGGAGAACTCTAGGAATTGTCAAATGACGGCTACAATTTCGATGCCCTAACCCTAGCCCACGCCCTCTCTTATATAATGAAGAGGCGTGGTGCGTACAGCAAAAATAACAAAACTAATTGTGCCTAAAGAACTTCCCCCAAGTCGTCGGTGCACGCAGCAATTTCTCATTCGGTCTCATCTCGTACGTAATGATCGCATCATTTCCAATTGTTAGAGACATATCCCATACTAGGCCTCCAACACTAGTCCATTTGTTAGAAACCTCATCACATACTAGGCTTCTAACAATAGCCTTGTTAAGGGCACATCCCATACTAGGCACATAACATTGGGCTCACACCCCATTTGTTAAGTATTATTGAGCATCCAACCCAAAACCAATTGGTATTAGGTGGAGAGGCCCTCTAATACTTAAACTATTTCTTTTTTCTTTTGCACTTCCGATGTGAGACTATTTTTGGGATCCTAACATACCACCACGCTTCCGACAACGCCGTCTACGGCGGCCCACTCTGGGGGGCCCACTCTAAGTGGCCCACTCTGGCCTCACCCAGGTCGCCCCCTCTTAGGTCGCTCCTTCCCCAGGTCGCCCCTTCCGCTTTCGACAACCACCGCCACGACGGCCCACTCTGGGGTGCCCACTCTAAGTGGCCCACTCTGGCCTCACCCAGGTCGCCCCCTCTTAGGTCACTCCTTCCCCAGGTCGCCCCTTCCGCAACGTGGGTCGTAGCATGGGGCTAGCTCTGATACCAATTGTTAGAGACCTATCACATACTAGGCCTCCAACACTAGCCCATTTGTTAGAAACACATCCCATACTAGGCTTCTAACAATAGCCTTGTTAAGGGCACATCCCATACTAGGCACATAACATTGGGCTCACACCCCATTTGTTAAGTATTATTGAGCATCCAACCCAAAACCAATTGGTATTAGGTGGAGAGGCCCTCTAATACTTAAACTATTTCTTTTTTCTTTTGCACTTCCGATGTGGGACTATTTTTGGGATCCTAACAGAGAGCTGAACATTTTTCTTCCAAACTGATAGTCTGGCACTAAATTGTCTGGGTTAGAGAAATGTCACGAACCTCTGCTGAATCAGGATATGATGGGAGATATGAGTTCTGAAGCCTTGGGTTAAGTGCAATGCCACAGCCTGAAACTGTCGAACTTCCTGTTCTCAAACTTTGATCATGCACTTGAATGCACACAACAAACTGTCAAAGCTTCAAATTTCATCAGTTCTTCATGACAGAATAGATATGGTAGTAGTATTTTTACTACTACTACTTTTCTTCTTTTTGAGTCAATATGGTAGGAGTATTGTTAGTGATTGCAAAAAAGCTAATGATGTGGCATATGCAGACTGGCTGGAAGATTGTGGTCGTCAGTTGTTCTTAGTTTAGGTTTAGTGGAAAAGTAAACGATGGTTTCTGACCATAGTTTTGAAGAAATTATCTAGGCAGTTGACTGTTTAGTTTGCCTAGTTCGTGTCCTTAGCTAGTGAAATTTGAATTGTTTAAACTTTGTCACCATTAAGGCGTCTAAGCCTTTCCTGGTAAACCAGATGGATCATGTTATTTGTGTTGTTGCTGATTCCTTCATAGGAAAATGTTGTCGTCAACACCTATGTGAGTTGTAGGGTGGTAAATTTGCCTTATTTGTTATGCTGTTTTCTGTCAGCTAAAAAGTGGAAATGTGATGATGTTCTGAAACGGCATCTGCCACTTGGGTATTAGCTGAAAGGTCTTATAATACTGAGCTTATATGGCTTTATCACCCAGTGAAACACATGTGAGAAACTACTAGAGATATTACCATTGATCTAATAACTTAAAACATAACATTATGTATCTGATATATAGATCTTTGTTAGAAAAGGATAGAAGCCTTGTTGCCAACACACACACACACACACACACACACACACACACACCCCCCCCCCCCCCCCCCCCCCCCCCCCCCCGCGCCCGCGGATTTTGCCCTTCTAGAACAGGCTTTACCGGTGGGCCATGTTCAGAGTAAGTATCATCAGATCGGGCAATAAACTCGTTTAGGCTATTAATGGATTATATGCATATTGCGCTTAAAACATACACTGTTCATCCGGAATTTACCATTTCATTTGAACCTTCTTCTATCTTTCGATATTCTAAATTTTATTTCACCATCATATTTGAGGTTTCCAATAACGTGATACTATAATTTGATTTATATATATTGGGCTTGGCATAATGTAGTTTTTGTTTCACGCTTAATGTCTACTTTGAAACTTTCACTTGTTCTGTTTAGTTTAGGTTTAGCTTTGAATATGTTGATCCATTATATTACTTCTTTCACCATTATGAGCAGGAATAACAACACATTAGAGGTCACGAAACTGAAATAGAAACCTAAAACTATCTATATCGACATTTTTGCCACAGGAAGTAAACAAACAAATAAATGAACCACACCCACTCATCCACCCCACAACCCATATACTTGGCTTGTTTATCTTTGCTGACGACAACTTTGTTTTTCATGTTTGGCAGGTGCAGCAATATGCTTTAGAATGTTGAGGGCCTGTTGCCACTACGTTAGTGGAGTTTTGTGCTGACATGGTACTGCATCAAATCATTGCTTAATTTTCAAGCCCATTTTTTTATTATTACCCTTCTGTTTATTATTGTCTTACGATAATTATTTCATGACTTCATGGAGATGTGTATTGATGAACTAATTCCCATCCATTTGTTCGTTATTATATCATTATTAAGTTCTTGGATATGTGTATTGATGAACTATTTTCCCTACATTGATTCTAAATCCTTAATGTTGGGTTCTGATGGTGTAGCAATGGAGCTAAATACATATCACATTTATGCTATTTTACTTTCTTGCAAAGTTTTTTTCTCTAGGCACTGCTAGCAATGTAAATTTGTATACGTAATATTATATATATTCCATTCCTTATCTGTGTTTTAACAAGTATGGATATCTGATATCCATGCATTCACTAAACAGACACATGAATAGTGCTAAACGACTCAAAATATCCTAGCACTTATCTAATCAACAACACAGAACCAATATACAAGAGAGAAGACTAAGTTGTGAATATTTTATTTGAACATCTGATCTATATCATGATGTGCACGTGCTTCTGTAGAGGAATATGTGTGTCAGTTTCTATAGGATGAAATTTCTTCCTATGATGGTCAAAAGGTCCACCCTTCACATCTTTCTTGAATAATCGGTGTTATTTATTTTAATCTTCTTATTCTAATTTTTAATTCACCAAAAATCTAGTGAAACTCATGTTCTTGGATTGTCGATCTAGGGGGTAGAACTTTTTCTATAATTATAAAACAGTTAAATTTTCAACGACTAGGTGCATAGATAAATAACATGGGAACCACAACATTTTGTTGCATTTATGTTTAAAATGTATCGATCAACATGAATGATGCTTATCATCAAGAATAATGAGTGGAGAGCGGAACTTTTTACTGCCATAGTAGGAATGATTTCAAACTTTATGCAGGTATCTGTAACTAATGTATGATTAATATAAAATATGATATAAATGACTTAATATGTCCATAATCCAAATCATTATATGATATGTCTTGTTTTTCTACTAGCATGCCATGTGGTGTATAACACCTTAGTCAAATTGATGGGGATTCATATAACTTATCCAGCATTTGATATTGCATATCCAATGGACCAGTCAATTTTATTTCCAAGGCTTAGTGTTCAGATTTTAATTGAAAAATATTTATATGACCTATCAACTGTTTGCAGTTGCATCTCCAATTGTATAAATTGTTATTATTGTGGAAAGCATATGACAACCTTAGAGGAGGATGAATATGGTTTATAAAAATATTAGAAATGATTAAAACACCCAACTACAATATTGGAGCAATCACACTCCAGACAACAAGAAATAAGCACAAATAAGTAAAATACAAGAATGTAAAGAATTGAGAGTTCGAATGGTAGAACTAACAATGCAAGCTCAATGATCTATAGTAGTTCGACGTCTCAATGAGTCTATGCCTACTATTTGAAGATGTTCTCTTTAGAATTTTCAACCAAGCGTTATTGCTTTTTAACACCTTGTCAACTTGTTTAGTTGTATGTCTTTTCATCAATGCACATTCGTGCTTGAAATTTGTACCACTGCACTTTTATGTATAAATTTTACACCTACTCAATCAGTTGGATTTATAATCTGAAGCGATGGCTACATAAAGAAGTTCTCACAAAATTTAAAATTTAGGAATAAGAAATAAGCTCAAATAAGTGTACATATCCAAAACGTAAAAGTGCACAATGGTAGTTTATAGAATCAGTGTAATAAGCTAGGTAAAATAGAATGAATGAAATTAGAGTTGATAAAGAATCCAAGTATAATGCTCAATCTAGTTGGACACGTATAGGCTCTATAAGAGATTAAGAACTTGAGTCCAACATTAACAATAGGAAGGGACTGACTCGACTCATTTGCCTATCAATAACAGGAAGGGGCAGACACATGCAACAGAAGCATGACTCCAGTCGCTCCCGTACTCTCACTAATATGATTTACCCCAAAAATCCAGCGAGTCTGAAAGTGCCAAGTGCACGTCAAGTGTACATCTTTCAGTATCTCAGTAATGATGTATATGTGTTATTCTAAATTAACAGTAGTTATTTAGTTTACACATAATTATGACATAAGTTTACTAAGTAGGTTCAGAGTCATGTCGAAACTAAATAATATATTGGTGTGCTATATGATTCAAGATATTCCAACATGGTATTCCAATAAGATATTCCAACATGATGTTCTAACAAGACATTTCTACATGACATTCCAACAACAGGAGATTTCAGTATTCATTTTTTATTATAGCACACCCAATATATCACTATTTTCAATGTCATTGACTAGGGTGCAACAAGTGATATAACTATTGAAACATGAAACAAGTAGCATGGAACATGTGAACATGTAACTGATAAAATAATAATTTAAATAAGTAACATGTAGCATATGGATGGCATGAAGCAAGTGACATTACTAAGCAAGAACACATGCTAAAATTGTTTAAACCTGAGTGTCATACAATTATTCTTAAAGTAATTAAACTGGATCGCATGCATTGATCGATGTAGTAATTATAAGCATGGGGAAATTGACAATGGGGGAGGGATAATTGCGATCTCAGAGAGTTCCCATTATCGATCATGGTCGTAACCATATGTTTATGCTTTTTATATGATCCTTCAGGCAGTAAACTATGATCCAACAGGTAGTAACATATGATCCAACTAGCAGTAAAGGGGCTATACTTAGTCACAAGTCCAAAATCTAAGTCCAACTACAACATCGGGACAGAAATCCAACCAACCCAAGGCCAACCACCAGCACAACACCTACACCAATCCACCCAATAAGCACAACACCTACACCAAGCCAACCACCAAGCACAACACCTACACCAAGACGGGACAGAAGACAAAAGCTCAGGGAGTCATGATGGAGGGGCAAAACCCCAAAACAGGTCATGGCAGTGGGGAAATTGATAGACCTGGCGGTCTATTTCCGCCCAAGCATGGGCCGGCCCATGTGGGCCGCCGGACCCCCTTTCCCTTGTGTTTGTGCGCGCGCCCATTAGCCTAAGAAAACCCTAGTTTCTTTTATAAATAAGGGCTAGCCGTCATTAGGATTTTTATGCTTGATATTGGATATTTTCTATTGAGCGTCCTTAGGTTTAGATCTTAGATTAAACGAGTGCGGACGTCCTCTTCGGCGTCTTGGGAGGAGAGCACACCTCTTTTGTGCTCAAATATCTTGTTATTTCTACTATTTTCCCAATAAAAATCGTATCTTTGGTTGGTTCCTAACATTTTGGTATCAGAGCATGTGACGATCCATGGCGGCTACGACGAGATCCCACGACAAAATTGAAGCTTTGGAGGCGAAATTCACGAGCGAAATTGACGGGATCAAGAAATCTTTGGCGGCAAACGATGAATCTATGGCCAAATTGACGGTTTCAATCAACCAATTGACGGCAAATCAAGCGAAGCACGACGAACAATTTGCGCAATTGATGGCAACCTTAAATCAATTGACGGCGAACAATAAAGGGGAGGGAAACCCTAATCCGACACCAAAGTCGGCACCTTTGAAGAAAGAGAAGGAAAAAAAGGAGATTTTTATCCAAAATCAACCCTATTTGGTGGAGGAATTAGACGATGACGAAGACGAGAAACCATGGAAGATCGACTATCGCGAGGAGGTCCAACGGAAGGCGATGGAGAGCCAAAGGGGCGGAGGCCCTAGCCGCCAAAATTGGGACCAAACGAGCGGCGACAGGCCACGGCCGAACCCCCAAAACATCCAGGGGGTTCGGCCGCCGCGGGAAATAGGCGGGGGAGCCTTCCCCGCCTCCGGCGGCTTCCGGCAGGGGGCGCCAGGCCCTGCCGGTGGTCGCCCGGAGGCCCGGCGAGGCCTGCAGACCCTCCGACAAGGCCGGTTGCTAGGGGTGGGGGACTTCCGACGAGCCCCTTGGGGGGCGGGAACCCCCCTGGCAGCCGCCAGGGGGGTGAAGATGTCCGGCGAGCCTCTTAAGGGGCGGGAAACCCCCTGGCAACCGCCGGGGGAGATGCTCACGGCCAAGGCCTGGGAGGGGGTTTCGAGCCCCCCGGGCAGCGGACAGAGGTCAGGAGGGTGGATTTCAGAGGGGACGACCCCCACGGACAGCGTTTGGGAGAGATTTACGACCCTTCTGTACGGCGGCCAGTGGCGGATGACCATTTTTACGGAGACGGACACGGTGGGGACCATTATTATGACGGCGAAGGTGGCTACGGGGCGGAGTTCGGCGACGACGCAAGTTGGGACGATTTCGAGGACTGTCGAGAGGTTACCGAGGACACTATGGGGTCCGCGGAGGAGGGCCACCGAGGCAGTACGAGACTTAGGACCAGAGGAGACAGCATTACCGCCCGTATCACGGGGAGGAGGGGAGGCCCGAGCAGGGGCGCTTTGGTGGAGATTGCAGAGTCCGGAAGCTGAAGATGCCGATATTTTCTGGGGAGGATCCACACGCCTGGTTATTCACAGCGGAGAGATATTTCGCGGCACACCACATGACCGAGGCACAGAAGCTGGAGGCAGCAGCCATCTGCATAGAGGGCGGAGCTTTAGGGTGGTTCCAGTGGAAAGAGAGGAGGCAGCAGATCCGGAGCTGTGACGAGCTGAAAGACTTGGTGCTGAAGAAGTTTAGAGATCCCCACCTGGGGAACCTACACGAGCAGCTATTTGCCCTCAGGCAGGAGGGACCGGTGCGGGAGTACATCGAGAGATTTGAGACGCAGGCCGGGCGAGTTCATGGGGTTTCAGACGAGTCGCTGGAAGGCGTCTTCTTGAAGGGGCTGCGCCCTAGTCTTCGAGCTGCGGTGAGGCCTTACAAGCCCCGTGGGCTTTCAGAGGTCATCGAGATGGCCCAGATGGTGGAGGACTCCCGAGCTGAGGATAGGAGAGGCGGGGGGAGCTACAGTGGACAGTTGCAGCGGGTCTCCTCGGCGGGAGCAGGCGGAGCGGGCCACTTCTGAGGCAGTTCCGGCAGGACTTGAGAAGACGGGTGAGCAGACCACTCCACTACCGGCCGGTGGCCCACTTCGACGGATGACCGATGCGGAGATGAGGGAGAAAAGGTAAAAGTGGCTATGTTTCAGATGCGACGAGCGCTTCACTCCTGGACACCGCTGTGTGGATCGAAAGCTGCAAGTGTTGATAGCGGAAGCCGACGATGAAGATGACGTGGAGGACGAACGGATCGAAGGGGAGGACGACTCCCACTCGGAGTAGTACCGCCGGGACTTACACCACCTTGAGGACAATGTGGTTCTTTGGGGGGAGTATTGATAGACCTGGCGGTCTATTTCCGCCCAAGCATGGGCCGGACCATGTGGGCCGCTGGCCCCCTTTCCCTTGTGTTTGTGCGCGCGCCCATTAGCCTAAGAACCCCCTAGTTTCTTTTATAAATAAGGGCTAGCCGTCATTAGGATTTTTATGCTTGATATTGGATACTTTCTATTGAGCGTCCTTAGGTTTAGATCTTAGATTAAACGAGTGCGGACGTCCTCTTCGGCGTCTTGGGAGGAGAGCACACCTCTTTTGTGCTCAAATATCTTGTTATTTCTACTATTTTCCCAATAAAAATCGTATCTTTGGTTGGTTCCTAACAGAACCCTAGGACAAGTCACAGCTATGGGCTGGGTGCCTAGCGGATCTCACGACAAGGGGTAAACCCCTAATGCCGTCACCGCCAAGGCATGAAACGGGACAGCCACGGTGGCAATGAGGGGCGGCAGCGGGGGTCACTGCCAAGCCCCATAGACACCCGAGACTTGATCATAACCATCATTGCAAGTAAAATAAAACATTTAAAACCAAGATTCGAGAATTAAAGTGATTTACAAAAAATTGAAGACCAATGGGAAAATTTAAGTCTCGCCACCTTGCCAGGGGACGGTTGCAACTCTTTGCAAGGGGAGGAAATGAAAACCAAACGCCAAACCCTTAACTCAGAAAAAACTCAGAATCCTTTTGAAAATGATTTTTCGCGTGAAAACCAAAACCCTAGACTTACATAAGCTTTTATAGAGGGGGGAGATAGACCCGTGGAGCTCAGAAAAGGGACAGAGGAGCCGTGGTTTTGCCACGAAGGAGATCGGCGTCGGAAAAATGAGAGATCGTGGCGAAATCGCACGATTCTAGGTCGTGGTGGGTTCGTGAGGCCGGAACAGGTGTCATGTGAGGTGTAGAGAGTAAGAGTGGGCCTCGGGTTGTTGTTGTTGGGGTTTCTTTCTGCCAAAGGAAGATAAGAGAGGGGGGGGTGAGAGAGAGAGAGAGACTAGGGTTTTCGTCATCGTCATGAGAAGGGTCGGGAGAGAAAGAGAGAGTGGAGTTGGTGGGGTTAACGGATGGACCTTCGGGTTTGGGCCAGGGAAAATAAAGGAAAAGAAAAAGGAAAGGAAAGAGATGAAAAGAGATGAAAGTGTTTGGACTGGTTCGGTTGTGCCGAGAAAGAAAAATAGAAAGAGAAAATAGAAAAGAGAAAGAAAAGAGAGAATGAAATTGGTTCGTGGGCTTGGGGTTTGGGCCTTGGGGAAAATCAAAAAGAAAAAGAAAAAGAAATAATTGGAGAGAGAAGGGATAAATTAAAATTATATTCATAGTGTAGGAAAAATCCTCAAAGATCTGAGGCCATTACAATGGTCTTCACCAACGATGGTTTTGATGGCCTTAAAGCCAGAACTAGATACTCAGTGGTAGAGCGATGGAGCCAGTAATGCTTATCGTGTGTGTCAGTGATTGAAAAATTAACTTTGGTCAATTGTTTTGACAACGGGAAATTATGCAAAGTATCAATATGATTCTTAGTAATATTAAGAACATATCCAAGGTTTGTACCATAAAAATTGCAATGAATTGATTTATTTGCAAATCATATCACATGGTTCTATTATCTTGTTTTGTGGTAAGTTCAGTAAGTTCATAAATTTTGAACTTGAACTTCAACTTGAATTGGGTGTGGTTTTGACATGAGTTCAATATGGTGGTATTATTTTATTCTAGTATGCTCTTGAGAAGTTTTTGAGCAATGTTTGAACTTCTTGCCTTCAGAGATAATCATGTTTAGAGGTAATCATGTATAAGACGTCCAAACAATAAACAAACATGATACTAACCTTAGAATTGGGTTGTAAATAACTTATATAACCTAGTGTTCATCATTATTTTTGCTTTTTTATTACTTAATATGATCGATGTTTTGATGTTAATAAGGGTTAATTATTAATGTTGTAAAAAACTTAGATAACCTTGTGTTCATCATTATTTTTGCTTTTTTATTCCTTAATATGATCGATGTTTTGATGTTAATAAGGGTTAATTATTAATAAGTTTTTAGCAATGACCGTGGTGCGTCTTTACGGTGCCTTCTTGCATCAAGAGATGAAGGTGTTGGACCAGTATACAATATAATATTTGTGTTTTAAGCAATTGTTGGCAAGTTTTTTTTGGTGTCATCGTATGTAGCTTTCTAAGCACCAAGGGAATAGTCACATATCCTTGTGTGAAAGAGAGCCTCTAGTATAAAAATTCATATGAACTCAAGAATTAATCATTGGGTAGAATTTTTTAAGGAGGAACCGTGACAAAATGTATTGTTAAGAATGCTCGAGTGAAAGCATTTTCACGATATGTGACTTGGAAGTTCGCATCAGAGGGTTACAAATGGTATTTAGTATCAAAGCCTAACATTATGTAAAAGCCCATTTTTTTTCCTAAAAAGAAGCCCGTCCCAATCTCCCTCTCCCTCTCTCTCCCCCTTTTTTCCTTTTTCCATCCCTTTTTCCCTGAACCTAGCAAGCCGGCCCAGTTGCCCGGCCCACTCCACCTAATCCCTCCCCCACGTGCGCATCACGTGCTTCTCCCTTTCTCTTTCTCTTTCGATCTCTCTTGATCGCTCTCTCTCCCACAGCGACAACGAACGGACTCTCTCGATCTCTCTCTCCTTCATTACCTTCGGCACGAAGGCAAAACACATCAATCTGATGCCCTCTCTTCGATCCACCTCACATACACGCATCACGACTTCAAATCACCTCCCCGACCTAAATTTCTAGGGTTTCGACACGAAATCATCTTGACTCGATAATGACGGTCTTTGTGGCAATTCCACAGTTCTCCCTCTTTTTGAGCTCCACAACTATCCTTCTCTCTCTATAGAACCCCAGGTAAGTTTTAGGGTTTTGGATTTTACACGAAAAATCGTTTTCGAAGGAAAATTTTGGTTCTCTTGCTCGAGCTCGGTTTTGGTGTTGGATTTCCCTAGCAGCTGTAGCCACCCACGACGAGGCTCTGGTTCATCGTCAGTCTTCAATTTTTGGTAAATCACTTTAATTCTCTAATTTTTTGTTTTAAATTTGTGGTTTTCGTTTACATGCTTGCAATGATGAATCTGAGCAAGACTCGGGTATTCCTGGGGCTTGGCGACGACTCCTGTCGATGCCCCTAACTGTGTCGTGACTATCTCTTCGGTTTTTGTTTTGGTCGTGGCTTTTCAAGCCCTTGCCTTGACTGTTCCTGGGTGTTCATGCCTTGTCGTAAATTTTCTGGGTTCTTCTCCCTTCGATGTGACTCCCTAACACATGCATGGCCTTACCTTGTCCCTGCTGTGACTTTCATATGCTCTAAAGTCCTTCACAGTAACCCTGGGATCCCGTAGCCCTCGTCGTCTCCCCTTGACCTGTCCGTGATTGATTTTGGGTACCATGCCCTAGGTCGTGTCTGATCGATGGGGTTTTCCGCTGCCATGATTGTTTTTGGGATTTTTCGAAGCTCATTTTTTTGGATGGTGGTTGTAGATGTTGTTTTGGTGATGTTTTGGCTGGTGTTGAGGCTTGGTGGTGGACATGAATTAGTATTGGGACCTTGGGGCCGTGCCTTACATGTCGGAGTTGGCTTACATGTCGGAGTGGCTTACCCTATGATTGTAAATGCGGGTTTGGCCACTTAAGGCCGTTGGAATTATAGGACTCACCACCTATTGGATCATAAGGCTACTGTCTGGCGGATCATAATTTACCACCTATGGGATCATAGATTACTGCCTGAACCATCATATAAAACCATGAACACATGGTTAAGTCCCGTAAAATGATTGATGATGAGAATTATTTGAGACCACCCCGGTTGTCCCTTCCCCAGTGTCCATCTCTCCAGATTTTCAGTTGCTGCACTATTCGATATATGTCATCCATGTTAGCTTGTTTTTTATAATTTAGAATGCTTAGAATGTTTCACTTGTTACTTACCACTCATGTGCTTCATACTTTATATTTAAAATTCGTATAACACATGTGTGCCCAATGTCATATGGTTAAGGCAGTGTAATCCATATTGCATGCTAAATGTTCCATTATTTCCATTATTACATGTCACATGTTCCTTAGTTTTAATGATTATAGTACATCTTGCACAGTTCACATGACATTGAAAATATTGATATGTTGAGTGTGCTATGAAAACCTAATGGAATTGGAACATCATTGGAATACAATGTTACTGTCCTGTAGAATCTTAAAAACATGACTGGATTTGAATTGACATAGCACATCAACATATGAACTAGTTTCAATGTGACCTTAAGCCTAATCAAAAGCTTTACTTCCTAAATCATGTTTTAAATAAGTAAATATTACCAATTTAGAACCACACTGGACTGTATCATCGTGTCTCTAAGAGATGTACACTTGACATATACTTGACACTTCAGACTTACTGTGTTTTGGGGTAAACCATATTGGTGACAGTGTGAAAGCGACTGGAGTCATGCTCCTATTAACATGACATCAGATGTTTCGATTGGGTCACTTCAAGAATCCGATGGACCCCTATTGGTATCGTCGGACTTAATTGTTGAGTTTCACCATGTTACTCTTTTGGACTCATAGCCCTCCTATTCCTACTTTAAGCCTGCCCCGGGTGAGCACCCCTGTGGTATAAGGTGAACTCCTTATAGCTTACTCTACTCTCCAATATGATTCACAGCCTATGATTGGCATAACTGATAGGACCATGATAGTATCGCCTTAAATTATCAACTTAGTTATATAGCTGCTTTAATTTTCAGTGCATGTCTGTTAGGTAGTATTAATTAATCTATTACATGCTCCCAATTCCTGATTACTAGTTAGTCTTACTCATGCTCACATGTTTTAATTCTAAATTTTTTGAATTATTGTGATTTACATGACGGTTCTTCGTTTTTGTTGCACCGCTAGATGCTGAGATAGAGTTAGAGGACCTGCTGTTCGAGGATATGGAGTTTGCAGTAGAAATCGTTCATTTCTGATTTTGAGGTAGTGAGTGTATCTATGTTGCATCTTTTAGTTGTATTTTGTTAGCATGTGCATAGAATGCTGTATACGATTTTGTAAACACACACAGTTTTCTTAAGCATTTTTGATGTACCTTTGCTCGTGTCTAGATTCTTTTCACTAGTTAACTGCAGGACCTGCCATTCTTTGCGAAACATGATGCGAACCGGGATTATGGGGCGTGACACAATAGCCGAGGTTGGAGAACCAAGTGTCAAATTAAGCTAAATGCTATACGGAGCAAATTGCCATGTCATATATAGATGTGATGGATGTCACTTTTTGAATCCATGGAAACGATCTCCAGAAGCTCACATTGCCTGGTGAAGTGTTATTATGACGTTGATGTCATACATTAAACAATGGTGTATGCAACCCCCCAAGTATTATGGGAATACAATTATATCATAAATGCAATAAAAAGGCTTTGGTATATGAGAATTCTTATTATCTTAAGAAGTAATCGCAGATGACTTTTTTTCCGGACAAACTGTGACAAAATTTATCATTAAGCATGCTCTGGCGGAAGCAATTTTAGCATGCTTAGGTTGAAGCAATTTTAGGATGGGTGACCTCTTCAGAAGTTATTGCTTGGGGTGTTACATCTGACACATCGATTTGTCTGTCAAACACGTGCCTTTTGAATATCGTGCACATTCCTCGAACATGTAGAGCACTTCTTATACTTCTCTATTGCATACTATATTTTCTAACGTATGATAGTTATCGGACAATTAATTGGTCCAGTCTCCTACATTTCTTCTATCAAGGACTATGCTAATTAGACTTGTATAAACTATGGCAAATCTAGAATATAGTTCCATAGGAAGATGCATTGAGCTATTTTATTGAAAGATCATGGGCCACGACAAAGACATATAATTTTATTATAGGTTGTAATCATTATATGGTATTATATCATTAGAGATGTGTGTTTGTACTTTTTGGATGTACGGGCATCTCTATGTATGTATTAGTATGTTTACTCGTTCTTACTACTACTAAATTCTAACGTCCTAATGTTGTATGTATGTCTTTTTTTAAATGTAATGTTATATGTATACGCCGCATGTAAGTTTCCGTGTTTCTTAGGTTTTAGCGGGGTTTAAGCATTCCTCGGTGTAAAATTTAGGATTTTTTTGGTTCTGTGTCCTTCATGTAAATGTGCTTGAAGAATTATTAGGATTGTTAAGAGAGATTGAGCTTTATTGTAGGCACTTTATACTCTATTTTGTCCACGAAATTGTGTTTTACTGTGAAATATGATGTGTGTGTACTTTCATTTTGCTTTAGAGGACAAATCACAAGTCAAAACTACTTTGCTTTTATACTTAGCAGTCATAGACAATAATGTTGGTGTGTATGCATGCTATACCTGGGTTAGGTTTCATTTTCATCGAATATAAATGGGACACAATACCTTTATAGCATCCATAACCATATCTTTGTATGCCAGAGAAAACAAATACAAAACAGTTAATGCCTATAATCTTTCCTTGTCCACTCTGTTCGCTCTTCTTCCTGCAATCTGTTTCTCATTCACACGCTTAAAATGTCCATCGTTCTTCCTTTAAATCTTCTTATGAATGTTACCGTCTGCAATATTCACCGTGTTAAATTCCATTCTAGGAGCCCCTGTGAATCGTGCATGCAACTATGATTTGGCGGGACGTAGCTCCAACGTGTTGCATGGAAATGGAGGACTAAGGGAGCACATTGATGACACACTAGCCCCCGAACCTTGGAAAGAACGCTGAAGGTACTTCATTACACCTCTACTGTCTTTAAACCTTAGGGTGGAAGCTTTCATCGTCATCGTATTAGCCTTCATTCCAAAAAATTGGGATCGGCTTCATGGATTCAATCGTGATGGCGGATATGCTCCCCTTGGGGTACTTGTGAGTTCCATCTTTGGATGCATAGGCCACTTATTACAGGTTTTAGGGGCTTAGGATTTATATTAACACATCGAGATGCTTTAATGTAATGCGTTGCGACTGCGCTTATGTCAGATCACTATGGAGAAGGCAGTGCAATTCTCTGTTATATTTAGTTGGTAGATTTGGCCACGTCGAAAAGGGTCGCTAATTTCTTACCATTATCGTAGTATAGCTGTTCTCTTAAGTTTAAAATGCGACCCTTCGTGTGCAACGGGCCCCACCAAGGACAATTCGTATAGGAGAATGCTTGAACAAGTATTTCTAATCTCCCTCATGAAGCCTAAGAGCCATGTTACTGGACAGGCTGTGTGTCAGGAGAATGTGCGTTTATGATCACGCGTACAATACAATAATGTTGCGAATATACTTTGTACGTTTTCTGCTCAGCTGCTGGGAATGTATGGCGTACATTAATTGGATGTTTTCTTCCTTTTGCTTTCAGGTTCCTGCATGCTTTTCGCTTCAGGAGCGCACTAACCCTGAGGGGATAGTTGGTCAGCTTGACACTCCTAATGATCCCCTTAAGTCGTAAATCTGAATCCATGCATCGTAGAGATGACACGAGGGCCTCCGTAGCTGATACCAGAACAGTCACAGGCTAATGGTGTCAGATAACATTACAGTAGGGCGATACGCAGGAGTTGGACAAGTCCATGTCAACATGTCAGTTGCATAGATGTTACTTTGTGTTGTTCCTTCTTTCCTTTTTTGGGCCATTGGTGGCACCTAAAATTCCCTTTACTGTGTGACATGGGGGGGTTTTTGAACCAGTTATGTAATTCTCAGTAGATAGTGAAATATCGTTCATCTTCAAGCTCTCATCCAACTGAGATTATTGTGTGCCGTGTATAGCATGCGTCTCGGTTCTGCATCTCGATTTTAGCATCCTGTGTTGTGTTGTATATAACCTATGTGGTGATTTCTGTCTCGCGCTGTACTTGATCTATTTTTGTGATTTAATCTCTATGCTTGCATGGAAGCAAGCTAGTTGAGTTCAATTGTGAAGGCTGGGATGCCACCGCGATAAAAGCCAAGATCCCATTGCGTCGGTCAATCGTGTAGCACGCTTCGCGCTGAATGATTTGGTTGTATAACCATTTTGCTTATCGATTTGGAGCTTCTGTGTTTTCTTCCTTGTTCCTCTTCCTCCTCTTTGTACTTTCAAAGTCTTGTATAATCCTATTCTTGTCTATAATAATGGGCCGGATTAGGCCGGGACAAGGCTAATGTTGGTCCGGTCCAATCAAAATGGGCATGCCTTTGGGTTGGCGAAAAAACCAAATGTGCTTAAATTAGGCATCAAGCCAGCCCACTAAGCTTCGCGTTGGCATCATGCTTCAAATTCTCTCCCTCACCCTCATCCCCTATTCATTGTTAGCGTTTTATATCTCAGTGATTGGGGATTTAGTTATGAAATTTTGCATTGAATTTATTTATTTTTCCCTTTGAATATTATTTTTAAGAAACTAATAAATGCATTTAAGGGCAATAAACTTTAACCACTAAAATTTCCTAGGTATAT
The DNA here is from genome assembly GCA_030789695.1 of Scilla litardierei. Lineage (NCBI taxonomy): Eukaryota > Viridiplantae > Streptophyta > Magnoliopsida > Asparagales > Asparagaceae > Scilla > Scilla litardierei. The sequence goes on from CM061132.1 coordinate 9,877,175, forward strand.
CAAGGAATACACAAGCTGGGAAAACCTGGTGCAGGAAGACAAACGCACTAACCACAAGGGAATACATATAGAGGCCACATGCTACAATAGATAGAATTTCCTTGCAACCAAACGTAAATCATAGATTGCCCAACTACACTCTTACACATGAAATTCCTAATGATTTTTTTTTTCACCATGCTAAAGTATCCAATGAATTATAATAAGAAAATGTATGTTATAAATGTGATATCCATAGCTTCAAGAGACTTGTATATGCAAAAAAGACAATTTGGTACACGAAGCTGAGGGACCATTTGGAATTACCAGACAGAGTCATGGTCTACTTGAAGTTATGATATTTTATCAGGACCTCTCTCTCTCTATGTTGAGGCTTCAAGTATGTAGACCATGAATGTATCAGGAAGGGTAGCAACTTGGGTCGGGTTGCGAGCCATCCCAAATACAGACCGAACTAAGATGAACTTTCACATAGCTAATCTAACCCAGTCCCACTCCTGAACCCAACCCAACCTATGATACTTGGTCACACTTGAGTCTCTCTGTCTTTAATCAGCTCGGAAACTGCAAACAAACATAAATATCAACAAGATTTGCAATTTGTATCCTGTTCTTCTTAAAATCGCATGCAACAAAATATCCAAAAAAATTCTAGATTTTGCAGTGGCCAACATATCAAGTTTTATAAAGTTGAAAACCTAAACTTTGAAGGAAATTTTTTTTGTTGAGCGAGAAAAAAAACGTTTTAGGCAAAAGAAATGAAACTAGGACATTCAGGGCTATCTAGGACTCAAACGTCTTGATCCCACATTTCCCATTGATGAGCCACACGGCCCAAACAGGTTAATCATGAAGTCCATGCCTGAAAAACAAACAAGGATGAACAATCATATATTTTTGAAATATCTCATACATGCAACAAATTATTGCAAACATGAGTTCTTATTTAATAGCAAGTTAACACACATGAAAAATTCAAAAGGACCCTAGCCAATTGGCTTAGTGGTATTTGCCCTCACTCACTTGTGAGAGGTCGAGGGTTCAATTCCTGCTTTCCAATGTATCCCAAAAAAAAAAATTCCAAAGGATAGACACAAAACAATGGCATCAAGACCAATGCTTCTGTCTAACGCAATAAACTTCCCTATTGAAGTGTTCATGCTACATAGAATGCTAGATATGCAGGTAAAGTGTCAAAACTAGATGATTTCGCATGTTTGTATTTAGGCCATGTAAATCATGGTGACCAGATGATGCAATGAGTGTCTGTAGAAATTGTGAGTTTTGGTGTCATCAGTGAAATCTCATCTTCCTTTAATGGAACCTAGTACGTTGGTCCTCCAAGATAAAAAATCATCCTCTAGTTATTGCAGCTAGTACATTCTGCATCCACTCATGATGTCCAATTCTCATCCTAAAAAATCCAGTCTACTTCCTAAGTTCCAAATAATTGCATACAATATATCAATATCCTGTAATACATCTCGCCAACTCCAATAACCCCAACACTGACAGAAGTTATCTTTGTCTACTCTCTCCAACTTTAAAATTAGTCCCTATGCGTCACAGATTGGGCATATTATCAAGCTATATACAGTCTCCAGATTAGTATATTCAACGAACTACTAAATCATTCCAATATTGTATGATGTAGAAATGGCATTCTCTAAAGTGTAAGAAATAAATTTCCCTAAAATGTAAGAACTTGTAAAAGGTCTTCAGGTCAAGACTAAAAAGTAAAATAGAAGGCAACAATGGACTTAGTCTTAGTCGCATTACTAGATCAATCAAACATATAAAAGTTACAAAATTGATAGCCAGTAATACTCTATATTCCAATAATTACATTGGATCTTAAGTGCGACACACTGCCAGAAATCATTGCCCAATAAGGACTACAAGACATTTAGGTGAACACGTTGGAACAACCTGATTTAAAAAGGAAATATGTGTTGGAATATATAAACACCCACAACATCTGAGCAATTAAGCTTACTTAGAGATCACAAATCCCCTAACATGAGATAGAACCATAATTGATGTAGGTTGAGTTTGATGAAAAAATACCAAGCTCAACCCAAGATACTACTTACTAAATGACCTGCAGGGATGATGGATTGATTAGAGCACTCCAAATGGAGGGCTGAACTGTTCAGTCCATGTTGAACATGGACTGAATCTGTGCCACGATTCAGCCCATGCTCTCTCCCAATGGAGGGCATAACATGGGTTGAATGGTTGCCACGTAAGCCGCCAACGGCTAAATAACCAGACGTTTGGTGGCACCACATCAGACGTCTGGTAATCCAGCCATCTAAATTTTTTTCTAATCTGAAGTTGATCAGACGTCTAGACGATACCCACTAAGCGTCTGATCTACTGTTGGTGTACCCGACAAGTTAGTTTACAGACGCATCAGACGTCTATGTTTCAGCTCCAGATGTCTGATCTGTCCGGACTTTTTTCCCAGGAAATCAGACGTCTGATTTAGAAGAGTCAGACGTCTGATTTCCTCATAAAATGTCAATTTTGATATTTTGTAAATTTAGAGCCCTATGGCATATAGATTTCAATATCCATAAATTATTATTGCTGAACTTGAAATACGAAATGCATAAAAGTGAAAACATATATAACAATTTTAAATATAAAATTACATTGACATGCATCGATTAAAATACAAATTAAATTGTATTGCCTTCCAATGGCCAGATATGTTTCATCAAGTCATTTTTAATTGGCAGTGTCGTTCCTTGTCACGAGTTCGACCTCTGAATATATCTCGCCCAGTTGATGGTTGCCCCGAAAGCACATTGCCATGCCATTTTGTACTGGCATTCCCAAGTTGATCGTATAGTGACAACTCATATTGTGTAGCTTACATATGTCCTTCATCCTCCACAATTATATTGTGGGAAATGATATAAGCACGCGTTATTTTTCCAAGTAGGGTTACTTGGTACATTCGAGCTGGACCTTTAATAATTGTGAATCTTAACTGTAAAATGCCGAATGCACTCTCTAATCCTTTCTGACAACCTCTTGTCTAGCAACAAACAATTGAGTCATTGTGGACTGCATTAAATGAATAAATTGAACAAACGTAGCATGCAGTGGATAGATACCATCGACCAAGTAATATCCAAGGTCATATTGGTTACCGTTAACCGTATATTGAACAGGAGGAGCTCGATCTCCATAAACATCGTTAAATAAGGGTGAACTGTCCAATACATTTATATCATTACATGTACCTGGAACACTGAAATATGTATGCCATATCCATGTATCATACGATATGATTGCTTCAAGTACGATTGTAGGCGATCCATGGTCTCCCTCTTTCCAAGACGATGGACAAATTTTCCATTCACAATGCATGTAATCGATACTCCCCAACATTCCCGGAAAATCCACACGCTTCTCCTACACTTAGAAGCAGATGAGTATCTACGGCATTTGGCATCTCATATATTCTTCTCTGAAAACCGAAACAACACCATTGACAAAATTATTAAGACATTCTTGAGCAGTGGTTTTGCTTATTCACACATAATCGTCAACTGCATCAGCCGATACTCCATATGCCAACATCCACATAGCATCAGTGCATTTTTGTAATGGTGAAAGATCGATACGACCCCAAGGATCAACACGTTGCTGGAAGTATGAGAATTGACTACTAAGGGTATCAATTATGCGAAGAAATACATGCATCTTCATTCGGAATCTGCCCCGAAATTGATGATCATTGTAAATTAGTGGGTCGTCAAAGTAGTCTCTGTAAAGACGAATATTACCCGCCATCTGACCTCTATCCATGGTTGTTCCATGACGTGGAGGCTCGACCATGCTTGGAGAAATGCTTGGCGTGCTTAGGAACCCATTGAGCAACATTGCTCATGGCGACTATTTCTGCCACATCAACTTCATCTGACTGACTCTGTAGATGAAGAAGAAGAAGTATTTGATGATACTTAAATATGTTTCTCAAATTTTAGTTTTATATGTAGTATAGTGTTGTGCTGGATGTTATATATATGACTCCATATGACAATGGCTAGTTTTTAACGGCTAGATTGCAACGGCTAGTTTTAACGGGTAGATTGCAATGTCTAGTTTTTAACGGCTAATTTGCAACGGCTATTTTTAAAAACATGATATATTCATTCAAATAACATACATAAGTTACAAAAGACGTGAACAATTGGAAATTAAAATTCAATGACTTATTTTATGACTAAGACACCACTATTTTGGAAACAACTAAGCCTCATATCGTTCTTTAAAAGTTCTTCCTCCCGCTGATAGATTTCCATTTGCTAGTAGCTTTGAATACATTCCTAACTTCTTCGTGCGGGCAGTGTTTTCCATTGCATTTGCCAGCTTGCTTTGTGTATCAATGAATTCCTGCATCATACCACTCTTTTGGTTATTGGCTTTCGTAATTTTTGAGAATGTAGCAGACATTCCTTTTGCCACCGTAGGCATTGCATTTGCCTTTGCATTCACTTTTCTTTTTACGGCTTTCACCCTGATTGGACGGCTTAAAACAGACACATCTTTCGTGGTATCACCAACATAAGTTGATGTATTCGGCTCGTTATGTGTATTGAGCTCGGTAGGTGTATTTGGCTCAGATGGTGTACCCGCCTTTGAAGATGATGAATAATTTCCATTTTCATTAATCTTCGTTCTTTTGGATGAGCTCTCTTGGCCCACCAATATCCACTTTGGATCATCCTTCAACAAGTACCTTGCATGCTCTAAGTTGAACTTTGTCCCCGCGTCACTTTCATAAATTTTATGGGCAGTGAATAGGACGTCATTTTCGGACTCATCACTCTTCTTTCGTGCCTTCGCTTGATTGTAGGCTCCTACGAACTTGGAAGCGTGTCCATTCAAATAGTGCCACCGGTTTTTGCAAGACTTGTAATCTCGATTAGCTCCACCAGTTTAGAACTCAGCGACGTACTTTGTCACCTTGTTCCAGAATGTTATGTCCAATTGATCAATGTCAATAATGGAGTCTGCTGATATTAAGATAAGAACTGACCAGGATCTTGTCTTCCTCGATTGTCCAGCTTGGCTTTCTTTTGTTGGCCGCAAGTATCGTAGGTGGAAAATCCTTCTCTTTTTGGTAGGCGGCTTGTCTTGTGGTGGCCGTATCATCCCTTATGCTCTTCTATTACACATTGCATTGCAAATTCGAGATACAATGAGTTATATTGGAAATGTGAATTGTATGTGAAATGTGGATTGTATGGGAAATTTGGATTGTATGCGTAAGTTGGATTCGGATGAATAGATGAGTTATATTCTACATTGTTCTTAAGTGGTGAAATTTGTGGAGAATTTGGGTGGCTAGATGAACTTGAAGAATTTAACAAATTGTGGAAGTAATTGGGATGATTTGGATCCATGGCAAATGAGTATTTAATGCACAAAATTATATAACTAAAGAAAAATTAAGATTGGAGATGTGTGAAACAAATGCTTATGCATTATCATGTATATATAAGAGAAACAGCCCAAAATAGTGAACCAAAATATGCACAAAGTCCAAGAAATAAACCCTCAAATCCAAGTCTCAACGGCTCTTTAACGACTCTTTTTTCCATGTATCCGACGTCTGAAGTTCACTACTCAGACGTCTAATCAATGATCAGACTGCTAGCAAATGACCGACAGCCGTCAGGTCCATATCTCAACGGATGTTTACGAATATTTTTTTCCCAAAATCAGACGTCTAACGTTCCCTTACCAGACATCTGATCATGTATTAGACGTCTGGCAAATGAACTTCAAACGTCTGGTTCATAGTCACTAGGAAAAAAAATCCTCTCATGATCATCAAATGTCTGGTCGTGGAAGGGTTTTTAAAAAGTCCTGCCAGAATCGGGCGTCCGGTGTGTAACAACCAGACATCTGATGCTGGAATATTTGCAAAAAAAATACTCTACCTGCTGAGACAACGGCTGAACGCTGGGCTGAACAGGGGCTTAATATATTCAGCCCCCCCTCTCCAACATTTTGCAAAAATTCCTTCCACGTCGGATTAAGCCCCAATTCAGCCAGCTTTTAGCCCTCCATTGGGAGTGCTCTTACAAAGGACCAAAAGCAATGCTGAAAGTGTATGCAGATCAAATTTTAAGAGTTTTTCAAAAAAAAATTAAGAACTAAATTTACAGCAGGTTGGGATGATGGAATCAATCCAAGTCACGTTACAAGATCAATGAGGTATATCAAAGTTATATGAACTAACAACAGATAAAGTCTGATGTACCCTACATATTCAACTAACACACGCTAACACATTGCATTACTATTTCTACTCAGAGCACTATCAAATCGAGCAATGCACTCAATACTCTGAATATGACTTTAAAAATCACAAAAGAACAATAAAATTGAAACCCTAGGATGCAGCAATCCAAATTATAAAACTAAAAGCAACAGCCGAGGCATCATCAAGAAATTTTCATATAATCCATATGTGTTTAGATCACGAAATTTTCTTATAATCCGTACTTTTTTAGTTAAAGAACCTCTTGTAATCCAACCATTACATGTCCCATTAAACCCCCTAATTCCCACGCTAGAACCCTAGGCCAGAGAAAGTACAAAAGCAAATACCGAGTTTTCCTTGGGGATCGATCTCATCTTTAGTTGATATCAGCATCGTCGAAGTCGTCCTCGAAGGAATTGAAGAAGTCGGCGTCGAGCGGTGGCCTCTCGAGCTCGCCGAGGAAATCGAGTGGGTCGGGGTCGTCGACCTCCATGCCGATCGCCACGATCCCCTGATCGTCGGTTTCCTGATTGTAAAGCGACGACGACGGCGACGGCCTCATCGTTTCTCTGTTCTTCTTCTTCCTCTTGGTCTTGCAAATTCCAGTGCTACCCGAATCGATCGAGAGCGGCAGATCGAGACCGAGATCGCGCATTGGTATCGTGTTTTGGGACAGGGTTTTTGTGGGCAGTCGGTGGGGTGGGGTGCGGTCACCTTTAGTGATGTGTAAGATTGACCTCACCGATTTCGGATGCGGGTGAGAAATATAACTAAGGGATATCACGCCTTTTCGGTGCCACACCCGCTTTAATACATCAGGAAGCAGTAAGGCATGCGCCGATCGGGTCTCGATCCCGCATCTCTCAGGAGAAAGGGAAGAGAGATCACATCTGGTTTAAACCAATGTAATCCGCATATTAGGGTCGTACCGTCGTGCATAAAATTCCCACTTCGACTTCGACTGCTTCTGCTTCGTATTGGGTTTGACTATCAGCACCGCAACTAGCGGTGCACATTCAAATTTTTCCAAAAGAGACAAATAACTCACATCAACTTCTTTCTTCTATTTTCAGAATAAATTGTACATTTCTTCTATTTTCAGAATAAATCGTACAATGCACCGCATGTATTGCGGTGCATTTAGCAATCCTCTTCATATTTGATCGGAACAAAAACGATCCATGACAGTTAAAAGACGTATATTAACAATTATAAAAGAAATTGTATACCTAGATTTAATAAGACCATCAGTCTAGCATCCTCCTGATGAGTCTGTTCTTCCTGTGGTTGCCCTCAGTCTCGTCATTGATGGGTGAAACAGGCTAGGCTCCGTTACTAAAGTGAAGAACCACACAGTGCAAAAGCAAGAAAACAAAGAAATATAAAAGGTGTAAACTCAACAGAGTTTTGTATTCAATTTCATAGATCTTCTCTCAATACAACAACACTCTTTTATAGAGGTGCTTCCTAAAAGCAGTTACAACAGCTTCTAACCACCAACGGCCGCCCTAACCCAACAGCTTCTAACCACCAACTGAATTCGAGCAGTTTCAATGACTCGCTTGAATAGTATGAGAGATTGGCTCGATCCAGCTGGATGATTTGAAGCTCGGAGAAACATGGGCATCAGTCTGTTATGAACTTAACGGTTAAGGCTCCAGCAAGTCATGTCTCCCAATGGCCCAGATATCTTCACTGAACGCACCAACGACCCAGATTAGATCAGTAATGGACCATTATCCTCACTTCTGAAATTATCCTACAGCTGATTAGATCAGTAATGGATCAGTAATGACCCAGATTAGTCAAAATGACCCGAGCAGATACTCTGATATGCAGCCTACTTCAACCCTACGATGCTGGAACGCTGTGAATCAACGGATCTATTGTTGCCCATCGGTCATCAATCTCCACACGCCTGTGGTCTCTTAAAGTCATACAATTTTTTAAAAAAATTATTCAAAAAAGTAAAAGAAGAAACAAAAAAATCATAAACAGCCTCCTTAGAAACCCCAAAAAAAAGAATGAAGACATACCCGATCGACAACGATGACATCATCGTAGTATCTCTTTGTCATCGTCGGAGGTCATTGGCGCTGAGAGAACCAGATGTAGCTGCTGCTGAGAGAGCCCTGAGTTAGCCCTTGGTTAGAATTATAATACTAATCGATATCAATTCCTTCTAATTCTAAAGGAACTTAAAACAAAGAAAGTGATGGATGAAGAGCTTACCAGCATCGTCGTCGTTGTCATCGGGTCGATACATCAGTGGCAGCTGCATTCGAAAGTGGCTTGCCTTTGATGGTGCTTCTCATGTTTCAATTTGGGCTTGACAACATGCTGTTATTGTTGTTTTGCCTATGAAGCATAACAAACGGAATTGGGTTTAGGTATAGAGAATTGATTTGCGAACCCACTGTTTTACTCACGCGCACATACCACTTATTTACAAGTTTGCCATTCAAACTTTCTCAAACGTTTTCGTCTTTAACCCCCCCCCCCCCCCCCCCCCCCGATACCCCCGTTTTACTCCGCCGCCGTCCACCAATGACGACGACGAGGACTCTCCCTCTTCCAAAGCCTCTCCCCCAATCACCAGTCCCTCCTCCGACCGCCCCATCCCCCCTCACCCTCTTCGCCCGGCCCCTCCTCCGCCCCCACCACATCATCATCCCCTTCTCCCTCGCCCCCTCAGACCACCTTCCCCCTCCCCCTCCCCAACCACCTCCCCCTCCTCTCGGCCTCATCTTCCGCCCCAACCCTCTCCCTCGCCTCCTCCGACGACCTCCTCATCACATTCGCGCATTGGATCACGATGTTCCAACGAACAGTCGCCGTCGTCTTCTCCGACCGCACATGACGACGAACGAGGGTATATGGAATGGACAGAGGAGTTCGGAAGAGGGGGCGGTGGATGGGGAGGGGCGGTGGGGACGGGAAACCCTGGCGAAATCTCGGCAATGCCCCGACGGAGCCCTATGGGCTTTTTCAGAAATTTAGCCCTAGGAGTGTGTTGTAAGTACTTTCAGTGGCAAACTTGTAAATATGTGGTATGTGCTCAGGAGCAATGGCAAACTTGTAAATAAGTGTTATGTGCATGTGAATAAAACGGTGGGTGCGCAAATTAACTCCGTTATATATAGAACTTAGTATAAACCCAAACCCGTCCAACTTATTCATAAAACGTGTTCAGGTTCGAATCTATACCATTAAATCACATATCACTACATCAAAATTTTAAAGTTGTGATGAGAGTTGATATGAATAGTTTTATACTCTAATGTGCCATGGAGGGGTAAGTGCTACTTTTAATATGCCAAAAACCTAGACTTTTGGAGGACGGTATTTTGCTACCATATTGAATTCTACATCACTACATCAAAACTTGTGCTTATGGTTGAGTGGAATTTCTTTATACTCTAACATATATAACTAAATTAAATTAGTTTGACTAAACTTGTGATAATGGTTGAGGGAGGTTTCTTTATACTCTAACATATATAACTTAATTAAATTCGTTTGACTTTGATCTTCGGTTTCGTGTCACATGTAAACTAGTCTAACCTTTTCAAATGATTTTAATTATTTAATTTTTTATCTTCTAACATACTTAAAACTCTATAACAGTAATAAACCAAAACCAATACCAATACCGAAACTGTTGAAACTTCAGAATCTTTTTATTGGTTCATCGAAAAGCAGGAAACCGTGCCCGAAGGCCGGCTGGCAGCCCAACGCAAGAGCCCGGGGGAGCCACTACGCTAGCTACACTAAGGAAAAGTACACAGGGGGAGGGGGTAAGGGGTTTCGAACCCGGGACCTCACACCTGAGGTCCCGGGTTCTCACCCGGGTGCCAATGCGCCAAAGGTGCTCGGCAGAATCCTATTGAAACTAGGTTTGTTTGCAGAAGGACAAAACCAAAACCGAGTCCTCAACCCTTGTTCTGGTGCATTATAGTGCGCAACCAATTGCTTTAGTTTTTTATCTCCATTGCTTCGATGAATCTTTGCCTAGGGTTTCAACTGGCTGCTTATGGATTTAGCATGATATATAGAGCCCAATCTCACTTAAGCTATAGTACATAACTAATGAATACTAATTAAAATGGTAAAATAATTCGAGGTTCATTGGAGCCCCCCCCCCACCCCCCCCCCCCCCCCCCCCCCCAAACAAAAAAACAAAAAAACAAAAAAACAAAAACAAAAACAAAAAAAATGCCAACAACAGCAAGAACACTCAAACTGCCACCACTGAGCATGTGGCTTCTATATTGGGTTACCATCACAGCCATATGAACACAGCAGCAGATACATCTGTGTTTAATTAGAGGAACCAAATTCATGAGCCCTCCGATAGATATATGCATGCAACTAGATTGCATGATATTCGAAGATTTGCTTCATCGCCTTTAGTATCCTATTCTTTAACGAACTATAGTGAATAAAACAACCGCTGTGATACATGCTTGTAACATATCTTCCATCTAAATGGCTCTGCATCGAAGGCTCTTGTTTCGTTGTAACGAGTTAACTAAAAGATCCATGCCCATGTAACCTCCGTCTTAACCCCGAAAACAAATGGATTATCAAGGTAGACTAACTAGAAAATGATGTCTTTGCAACATCGGAAAGGGAAGCCACATTCAAGCTTAGACGCTTTGGTGAGGCTTCGTCTTTATGTCCCCTAGATGAGAACATGTTCTTATACCTAAACCTCAATAACTAAATCAGTTGCATGAATACTGAGACCTCTGACTTGAAGCTAGTTATTATAAACAACAGAATTACAAACAAAAATGCAACAAAAACGCAAGCAGGACTGCCCAGTTAGTGTTAACAGGTCACTTCATGTTTACAAAATTCTGACATTCGGACACACTGATACTTCATGACCCCTGGGCACCTTTGTCCAATGGGATGGGCATGAATCATGTAAAGAGAACAACAGAACTATGGTATCATTCAAAGGAAGGGAATGATTAGGGCAGAAGTCCAGAAAGCATGCATGCAGAATAATTAATGTGGGCAAAGTTATTTTTCTCACGAATGTTGTAGTAGGTAAACAAGTAGGATTAACGAGAGCTTATATCTATTCTAAATATGGGACGCCGATTCGTGTGTGTGTTATATTCGAGTCCACATATCCAACTATTTAAAATTTGTCATGTGGCACCGTTTAAAACACCCAGCCACCTGACAACCGTATCTCATGTCCCGGTAACATTGAGACCCAAGCTTTCCAGTTGGAACATCCAGATACAATTGTTTTTCTCCATATGGTCAGTTTCAGTATTCAATACAATGCAATTTGACAATGGGTGGTAATAATGCAGTCAGAATCGACGGGGTTGATGCCTACCAATTTCAATCAAACGTAAATTTGAAGCAGCTTAGAACAGCTATCACAACAATTTTTTTGGGTTGTCTGTGTGTGTGTGTGTGTGTGTGTGTGTTGTTGGGGGGAGGGGGAGGCATGAAAGGGTACTAGCTGTCAGCAGATTATGTAATTTGCTCAAAATTCAGTTGTTGAAGTTGCATTTCAAATTTACAATACCATTATCAAAATGTCGAAAAATATACCATCTAGGAGGGATCATAGTTCACATACGTGGTGACATTTTCTCTAAATGATCAACATAGCTTGCAATATGAATAACACCATCCAGTTCAGACTTATTTCCTCCAGCTGCAATCAAAATCAGTACTCTTGTCTAAGCTGCCTGCACATTTCCCCAAAAAAACAAAAGTAGAACAATGTGCTAGTTAGATTTCGTGTCCTTAAAACTACATGGAACAAACCCAGAAAGCTTACAACTAGAAATAAACAGTATGCACAAGTCGTATTTGTCAAAATATTGTTCAGTATACAACAAATCTTGCACCTTTTTTCAAATTTCCCATACATATTGAACCTTGAAACCATGATGGCAGAATTTTAACTAGTCACCAAGATGACTGATCATTAATTCTACATTCTGATGCACTTATCAAATCCTCAGAGCACAGACACTAAATGGATCTATAAGAGTTTCGTATCAACTGCTGGGGATAACACACAACGGAATCTCAAAATCAATGACAATCAAATCCTTACCTTTTCCTCTGAGAATCAACCTAAATGTGGGGCTCATACCTGCTGGCTACATAGAAAAAACTACCGGACCGTCCTTCCATGCTATTATGTGCTTCATTTCCTGACTTTGGGTGAAAAAGAATCATACGAGTAGAGTTAGGTGCATTGCACATCTGCTGTCTCTTGATTAGTTTGTACAATAAAGACAGTTGCCCATCTGTTTCTCTGTCCATCGGGGCTTTCACTGTTTGCTTTGAATCTTGGAACCGTGATAAAAAGAACCCTGGAAGCCGTAAGTAAGATTGCTCCGACATCTACGTCTGAAACAAACTTGCTAAAAATTGTACCATGTCATCGTATTCTTTCTCATCATTGTGATAAAGTAATGAGGACAAGTTAAATTCCTGAATTTTCTTGTTTCCATATTAGAGCTTTCTCGAGGACTGTCAGATAAACCACAGACAAACAAGGAAAAGAATATTAATTAGACAGAGCATATGCACATGCAAATTTAACCAAGCTATCAACCAGGAGGAGGGAAACTACATCAGGAATACCAAAAAGGCGAGTTCAGCTTTCAAAAACTAAACCTTCTCCATCAGCTAGGTGCAGGAAAGAAAGATACTCCTACAATGCACTGGAAGAACAATGGAGAAGGATAAACTCAAAGCACAAAACATATGTTGACATGCGCATGTTCATTCGTGGAGTAAACAATCAATATACACACAAACGAATGAACGGTAGATGAATTTGGTCCCATTTTGTTGACATGAAAATGCATATTATTCAACAAAAAAAAAGAACATCTCAAGTGCGGGTGCACGGTATTTACACCGCTCGGCATGCAATTTAGTGAAATTTCCAAGAGTTTCACAATTTTTCACTGCTCTACTGGAATCTAGCATTCAAAATTTTCAAACTGAAGGAAAAAAAGAATGAATAGCGGGGAAATATCTGCAAAGTCTTTACAATAGTTTTCTGAGAAAAAAAACAAATAAGTTTGTGTTTGTCCACAAAACAGACATTGTTCAAGAACCAGTTGCATATGCAAAAATGCTGACTAGCAATAATTGAAGTACACAGCTTATCAATGAGCTATGGTTTCCCGCACATAATAGGGGAAAGATCTGTGATGACTAGTTAAGACAAATTAATTTGCACAGAGACTTCAAGTAGGGGGCCATACCTAAATTAGATACGTATTTGATACTTGGATACTACAATACTTGATGGGTACTTAACGGATGCTTCTTTAAGCATGCCCACAAAAGTTATAAAGTAAAAGATACCCTAAAATTTATAAAGTAACCTAGACGTATTATAGATAAAACCAATACTGTGGGCAAAAAATTACACTCTATGAATGATGGTTTTTAGTATTTCATTTGATTTGTACATTTATTTATATAATGTATCCACTTAAGTAATATAAATTGGTTGTTGTTTAGGTATATATCAATGTATGTAACTAGAAAATCTATTATACTATCTGAGGTAAATGTGTTTCTTTAACCATGAGTTTCCCACGTTCATATTATACATAACATATTAACTGACGCATGTACGCTTCTGCTATCAACCTCAACGTTCCCATCTCCTGAATTTTTAGGTTCGATGCATCCATATGCACATATTGCATTGGATATTATCATGTATCTATCATGCATCCTATATCAGATACGAATTTGATACTTGGATACGCCATTACTTGATGGGTACTCAACGAATGCTTCTTTAAACATACCCAAAAAAGGTATAAAGTAAAACATACCTTAAAATTTATGAAGTAACGGATGCAGATTAGGGTTTGTAGAATGGATTTGGGGATTTTTATTAATAGAAATAGGGTTACAAAAAGTGGATAAATGGCCAATTTTGGGAGAGTTGGCCCCTCTCCTAGCTTTTGCTAAGAGAAAAGCCTAAAACTCTCTTCTAAGATCTTACTGAAGAACTCTAGGAAATTTCAAATGACAGCTAGATAATTCGATACTCTAACCCTAGCACACGCCCTCACTTATATAATGTTTAGGCGTGGTGCATACAGCAAAAATAACAAAACTAATTATGCCTAAATAAGCTTCCCCAAATCGTCGGTGCACATAGCAATTACTCCTCCGGCCTCCTCCACCTCCTCTCATACGTGATAACTGTATCACTACTCCCCCAGGAGTTTCACCTTGTCCTCAAGATGGAAATCAGGAAACTGCTGCGAGATCTGATCGTAAGGCTCCCAAGTCGCCTCACACTCTGGTAGTCCCGACCAACGAATCAATACCTCCTTCGCCCTAGTAGCTCCCAACCGTACGCCTGTAACATCCTCAAGCTCCAATAATACCCCCATGTCGACTGAAAGGGTCGGCGGTAGTGTAGCGGATGCCGCGTGATCCCCGATCGCTCGACGTAACTGTGAGACGTGGAAAATGGGATGGATACGCGTAGAATGGGGTAACCTCAGTCGGTAGGCCACCTTGCCGATCCTGAACTCTATCTCGTAGGGCCCATAGTACCTCGCTGCTAGCTTCTCGTTGCACCGCTGAGCCATCGAGCGTTGTCGGTAAGGTCGGAGCTTCAGATAAACCTGCTCTCCCACTGTAAACTCCACATCCCTGCGATGTGCATCCGCCTTTTCCTTCATGATCTGTTAGGCTCGTGACAAATGGCGCTTCAACTCCTCCAGAACCCGGTCACGCTCCTCCAACTGCTGCTCCAATCCTGATACTGAGGTGGCTCCTCTGCTGTAGTGGACTAAGTGGGGTGGGTCCCGGCCATAAACCATCTGAAACGGTGTCATCTTCGCAGCCGAGTGGTATGAAGTGGTGTACTCGTACTTAGCCCACATCAACCACCCGGCCCACTTCTTGTGCGTCTCTGACGCAAAACATCGCAGGTATGTCTCCATACTCCGATTTACTACCTCAGTTTGCCCGTCCGTCTGCGAGTGGCATGCGATACTCCGTCAAAACGTGGTACCATGTATCCGGAACATCTCTCTCCAAAAGGTGCTCAGAAACACCTTATCTCTGTCCGACACGATAGAACGAGGATATCCATGCAGCCAGACCACCTCCTTCAAGAAGGCAACTGCCACCGATGCTGCAGTAAACAGATGGCGAAGTGGAATAAAGTGGATGTATTTGCTGGGACGGTCAACCACAACAAATATCGTAGTATAGCCCTCTGAACGTGGTAACCCCTCCACGAAGTCCATCGAGATGACCTCCCACACCCTCTTCGGTAAATCCAAGGGCTGTAAGAGGCCGTCTGGTGATGTCGCATGATACTTGTGACGCTAGCACACGTCACACTCCGAGACTAACTGCGCGACATCCTTCCGCGTACCCGGCCAACAGAGCTCTCGAGCCATCTGCTGATATGTCTGATATCCCTGAGTGACCTTCCACGGCACTGCTGTGGAACCCCTGAAAAAGAATGGGGATGTGTGCAGACGTACGGGGAATCACCAGCCTCCCCTTGTACAGAAGTGTTCGCCCATCCATGACATAACCCGGGAAATCTCCTGATCCCTGGGTGATGGCCTCTCTGATCTGTCGCAACCCATTGTCCGCCTCGATCTCTGCACGTAAGGCGTCGCTCCCCAGCATCACCGAGACAGAAAGAGTTACTACATGTACCTCGCATATCGTCATGAAAGCGCATCCGCTGCCTTATTGTCCGTGTCGGGCTTGTAATGAATCTCGAATTTGTAACCGCTCGGCTTGGACAACCACCTCTGGTGTTCCTTGGCCATCATGGGCTGCTCCAAAAGGTATTTTGACTCCTCTGGTCTGTCCGTACCACGAACTCTCTTTCCAAAAGGTATGGCTGTCACTTCTGTATTGACAGCACCATAGCCATCAATTCTCTCTCATAGACAGACTTCAGTCTGGCCCTGGCTGATAAGACCTGATTGAAGTAGGCAATCGGCCTCTGCTCCTGCATCAGCACAGCCCCCAACCCAAAGCCTGAAGCGTCAGACTCCACCACGAACTGCTTCTCGAAATCCGGGAGTGCTAACACTGGCATTGTCTTCATCGTCTCCTTGAGGGTCTGGAATGCCCTCGTCGCCTCCTCCCCCAGCAGAAAATGTCCTTCTTCAACTGTTCGGTGAAGGGCCACGCCAAGGTGCTGTACCCCTTCACGAACCTCCGATGTAACCCGTGAGCCCCAGGAATCCCCGTAGAGCTTGTAGCGTCATCGGATGTGGCCAATCCAACATATCTGCAATCTTCGACCGATCGGCCGCCACTCCCTCCGTCGAGACGATGTGACCAAGGTACTCCACCTACGCCTGTCTGAACAGTCACTTCTTCCAGTTGGACTGTAGCTGATGGTCCTCCAGCTATCGCAAAATGATCTACATATGACCGAAATGATCCTGCAGTGATCCACTGTATACTAAAATGTCATCGAAGAAGACCAAGACGAACCTCCGAAGGTAAGGCCGAAAGACCGTATTCATCAACGACTGGAAGGTGACGGGGGCGTTCGTCAGTCCAAAAGGCAGGACAGGAACTCGTAGTGGCCTTCGTGAGTCCTGAAGGCCGTCTTCTGCACATCCTCCTTCCTCATGCGGATCTGGTGATATCTAGACTATAGGTCGATCTTCGAGAAGACCACCGCTCCGTGTAGCTCATCCAGCAGTTCGTCGATCACAGGGATAGGAAACTTGTCTGGGACAGTTTTCTTATTTAGAGATCTGTAATCGACGCAGAATCTCCAACTGTCGTACTTTTTTACCAGCAACACTGGACTAGAAAAAGGGCGTATGACCCCCGCCTGCAGCATCTGCTGAACCAGCTTCTCGATCTCGTCCTTCTGCACCTGCGGATATCGGTACGGGCATACACTAATGGGCGACACCCCCTCCTTAAGCACAATAGCGTGCTCATGATCCCTCGGCAGTGAAAGACCGATGGATGGCTGGAACACCACCTCAAATCCCTGCAACAACCGCTCTACCTCCTGTGGTACTGCTGTCACGCCCTCGGTCTTGTCAGGAACCTACCCATGTAGCTCGATCAAGAATCCACCTCCCTCAGCCTGAAGTGTCTTCGACGTAGTCTTGTAGAACACCGACGAACAACACAAACTCGGGCCACCCAGCTGTACTACCTTCCTTCCGTCTACCTAAAACTCCATCCGCAGCAGCTTCCAGTTAAACTTCGTCTCCCCCAGCGACTGCAACCACTACATCCCCAGAATCATGTCGACGTTGCCCAAGGGCAAGGGCAAGAAATCTCCAGTGACCAGCACTCCCTGTATGGACACCGTTAAGTCCCGACAGATGCCTCTACTCTGCTCCACTACACCGGTCCCCAACATGACCCCGAAGCCCTCTGTCTAGGTAAGCTAAATCCCATGTCCCTCAATCACCCTCGGGGATACGAAGTTATGGGTGGCCCCACTGTCTATCAGGATCACCGCGTCCATGTCTCGAACTCTACCAGCCAGCTTAATAGTGTGGACTCGTGTAAGTCCTGCTATGGAGCTGAGTGAGACCTCGGCTGCCTCCAGAAGAAGGGGCTCGTTGTCCTCCTCGTGCTTTGTCGCTCCCTCTCCTGCCAGCTCCTCCTCCAGCTCATCAGCGTATACCTCGTATACATGCAAGGCCTGGTTGCGGCATATGTGTCCCGAGGTAAACCTCTCATCGCACTTGAAGCACAACATATTTGCTCTACGGTCCCGCATCTCAGCTTCTGTCATCCTCTTGTAAGGCCCCCCTGACCTCACATCTCCAAGTCTCCCTCCGCCTGCCGGTGCCCCTCCTGCAGCACCAGACTGTCCCCCTGGAACAGTTTGTGGTCGGAAAAACTGCCCTCCAAACGCCCCTCTAGCGCGACGCTCATCTGCCAACCTGTTCTCGACTGTCTGTGCCAGCTTCATCTGCTCCTCCAGTCCACGAGGTCTGAGAGTGTGGAGCTCGAACATAATGGTAGGTTTCAATCCATCCATGAAAACCCCCTCTAAGAATTCTGCAGACATCCCGTGCACCCTACTAGTAAGTACCTCGTACTGCTTGATGTAGTTGCGCACCGTCCCCACCTGCCTCAAGGCATGCAGCTGCTCATAGGCTCCTCGCCTGAGAATCTCCGAATCGGTGTAGTAACGCCTCCGTGAACTCGTCCCAGGTCCTCAGAGGTCTCTGCTGCTCCTTTCCACCGCCACCAATTCAGGGCCTCTCCCACCAAACAGAGTGCAATCGCTCGCAACCTCTGCACCTCCGTCAGCCTGGCCATCTCAAAATACCTTTTCGCCTTGAATATTCACCCTGTGGCATCACTACCCTTGAATAAAGGTATCTTGAGTATCCGTATGCGGTCATCCGCACGTGGATCCCCTCCGTCGAAACGATCTAGCCGTTGTTGGCGATGGTGATCTCCAAATTTGGCTCCACCATGACCCCACCGCCTATCCTCCCTCATATCTCGCTCATTCTCCTCCTCATACTCCTAATCATGGTAGTTGTTAGGTTCCTCGTACTCCGGGTCATGTCTCTCCGCTTGCCGTCATCTTTCTGGGGCCCCATCACTATCATCGGAGTACTCCAGATCTCGCGCACCCCGCGTGCGCTCGTCACGGCCCTCGAAATCCCCCCTGCGATAAGCAGGGGGCTCCTTGGAGTCCGTGCGGCCCGTCAGTGGCCCGCATGTGCCTTGGCAGGCCCGTCAACCATCGACGGCCCCCTATCGGGGTCACCCGCCTCTGACGGCCTCCTGGGGGGTCACCCGCCTGCAGCGCCCCCTGGGGGGTCGCCGCCTCCGGCGCCCCTGGGGGGTCGCCCGCCTGCGGCGGCCCCCTGGGGGGCCGCCCGCCACCTGCGACCCCCCTGCTGGGTCGCGCCACCTCGGCGACCCCCAGGTGGGGTTGCCCGCTTCCTGCGGCCCTCCTGTAGGGTCGTCGGATGTCGGCAGCCCCCAGGCGGGCCGCCAGGGGTCGACAGCCCCTAGCGCCCCTCTAGGGCTGTCGCGCATGCCTTCCGTCGTCGTCGTGTCAGTTGATGTTGCTCTTCCTCGGAGCTCTCCCCTAGGGTTTCGGAGAGATCCTCCTGCCAGTTGTCGTTGTCGAGATCCAGATTTGGATCTTTTCTCCCAAGATCATCCCCTCTTGATTGGGAATCATCCTCGCCTTCCCTTTTGCTCTCAGATCTGATTAGTGATTCAGATCTGAGGTTACTCCTTCCTTCAATTGCGAGATTTGAGGCGCGGTTAGGTTTTGAGCCATAAAGTAGGCGAGCATCTCCTTCATTTGTTCCAAGTTGTTGTCGAGCTTCATTCTGAAGCCATCGATCTTCTCCTCGAGACGTGCCGTCTCCTTCTTTCTCTCGTCGATTTTCGCATCTAGTCTTTCCTCCAGAGATTTTGCCGAGGATGATCTTGTCGCTGCCATTGGATCAGAACTCTGATACCAAATTGATGCAGACTAGGGTTTGTAGAATGGATTTGGGGATTTTTATTAATAGAAATAGGGTTACAAAAGGATGATAAATGGCCAATTTTGGGAGAGTTGGCCCCTCTCTTAGCTTTTGCTAAGGGAAAAGCCTAAAACTCTCTTCTAGGATCTCACTGGAGAACTCTATGAAATGTCAGACGACGGCTAGATAATTCGATACCCTAACCTAGCCCACGCCCTCACTTATATAATGTTTAGGCGTGGTGCGTACAGCAAAAATAACAAAACTAAGTGTGCCTAAAGAAGCTTCCCCAAATCGTCGGTGCGCATAGCAATTACTCCTTCGGCCTCCTCCAACTCCTCTCATACGTGATACCGTATCAGTAACCTAGACGTACTAGAGATAAAACCAATACCGCGGGTAAAAAAATTCTACTCTATGAATGATGGTTTCACAATTTCATTTGATTAGTACATTTATTTAGATAATATATCCACTTCCGTAATACAAACTGGTTGTTGTTTAGGTATATATCAATGTATGTAACTAGAAAATCTAGTATACTATCTGAGGTAAATGTGTTTGTTTAACCATGAGTTTCCCACATTCATATTATACATAACATATTAACTTAAGCATGTATGCTTCTGCTTTCACAGTAACCTCAACATTCCTGTCTTCTGAACTTTGAGGTTTTATGCATCTATATGCACATATTGTATTGGATATTATCATGTATCTGTCCATTGCGCATCGATAACATCATGACCTTAACATATAATATATATAAGAAGAAAATGTTATGCAAAAAATCTCATTATAATATATATATAACATCATGACCTTAACATATAACATACAATAGAACATCCTCCTGCCAGTTGCCATCCTTTGAAAAACTGTTCCCGTGCAAACACTGAGAAAATCGTCTCTTTCTCTTTGATACTTTTTCTTAGATCTAATCAGTTGCATGTTATCTACACATCATAATACCTTCCCAAACCAAAACTCAAAAAAATCTACCCCTATTTGCCCCTCGATCGGCTTGGTATAAGATGTTCTATTGTTTTAAAACCGATAAATTGTAATGGTTGATCGAGGGTCAAATCTTCCGAGGGTTCACCCAGTATTTTTCTGTATGGATTAAACCTTGAAAAAAATAATAAATTATAAACTTTTTTGTGCACCATATTCATATACAAAATGTTTGCATGGAACATGGCCCTTGTGTGTGTGAAACATGAAATAACATGTCACATGAGGAACTCATCCCTTGTGACGGCCAGAAACTCCAGTCGGTACATATTTATGCGAAAATTTCACACAAGGAGATATGCAAAAAACATTTTTATTTTATGAAATTTTTTTCAAATTTTTTCATGATTTAATTCATACAGATATATACCCCCAGGAAAAATAATAGGTGAACCCAAAAGGGATTTGACCCTCGATCTGATTGAGTAGCAAATAGAGGGGTTTTCAAGATTTTTGGTACGTGTGTATTAACATATGTAGAACACATTCAACTGTTTCGATCTTTTAAAAAAATCAAGAAAACTCTTTTTACATGATAAAGGGGGTAGAAAGAGTGTTGTGATTTATTCTTAAGGAATCAATGGATATGATGAGAGTTTATGAAAATTTGGGAGAAACCCTAATATTTTGGGAGAATTAAATCTAGATGGAATTAAATTTTGGATTAATTAAAATTTTAAATTTTGAGGGAACTAAATCTAGATGGAATTAAATTTGTGAAGGAACTAAAATTTTTCAGGGCATTAAATTCTCTAAGAGAACTAAACTTTCATTTAAAATTTTGAGAGAACTAAATCTGGATGAAACTAAATTTTTGGAAGAACAAAAATTTTAGATTTTAATGGGAACTAAATCTAGATGGAACTAAATTTTTTGGAAACTAAAATTTTTGGTGGACCTAAATTCTCTCTGTGGAACTAAATTTTAGTTTGAATGTGTTAAAATTTTCTGTTTGGGTGTAATATTTTGAATGTCCCATGACCATAGTTCACGGGTGTGTGTGTGTGTGTAAACAGAGGAACATGTGCATCAACTATCTAAGAAGGAAATCCCTCGTTGACTTTCATTAAAAAGTCCACTCTCCATTATTTTTTCGGTGACCTGAATCATATACTTTGACCTTCATATTCTAAAACTCTTAAGCATCAATTGTTCTAGTGAACATAATGGATTTTGTTCACTCATCTCATCATTACAAAAAGTTACATTACTATGAAAGTGTTAAATTTGTGACATGTGGATGAACAAATAAACCCTTTTAGGTTCACTAGATATATGGTGTTTGTCGTTTTAGAATATGAAGATCAAAATGAACGGTTTCGATCGTCGAAAAATAATGAAGAGTGAACTTTTGGACACAACCAAGGAGGGATTTCCTCCCTGGCTAGCTGATACACATTTCCTCTTTTTTTTTGTGCGCGCGTGCGTGCGTGCGTCAGTCAGTGATATAGCATAGTGGTTTCTTCTATTACTGCATGAAGTCTCAAATATTGCCAGAAATTCTTATAATATGATCTGTCTAAAATCTACACACAAATGTACGAGTTCTTTAAAAAGTGGAATCGACATCAGATACAGAAACATCAAACTTTTTGCAAGTTCACATAGCACCAAGGACGAGATCAACATTATTGGCACCTCATAAAAATCAAGAAAAATAGCAAACAAAAAATTACCGAGAAGATGTAGAGGATCGACCTAAGCGATTTAAAGATCAAGTCATCGGCCATAAACTTGCAATCATGGAATCAAACCAAAACCATTCCATGTTGAAAACAGCTACACCAGAAAATAAGATCAGTCCGTTCAATAGATAAGAGACCACCATTGCAGAATGATAGTAATATGTTGTATCTGAATTATTTCTACCCTGGTGCCAAAGGCTTGACATGTGGTACCCTTCTGCTACTGTTTCAGCTCACAGCATAACTCTTAGAGGCAGATCACAAAGCCCATCCAATCCTCTTTCCACAAATAAACAGACAGAAAAGAAAGAATTTAAACAAACAAAAAGAGAAAGAAAGTGTAAAAGGAGAATAAAAGATTGATAAGATTCATCATGGGCTGCAGAAAGACAAGTTGGAAAATTAATTGTATGTTAAGAAAATACCACTCCATGTCTTCTTTTGCCAAAACATTAGTTAAGTGTCAAAATAAAATAGCAGAACACTTGCAACATAAATACCTCGTTATCATTTCTAAGAACTGAATTTACTTAGTAATCATGAGTAGAATAAGAGCTGCAACATATATGAGAAAATAAAACCACATGAATACAACCTCTTTTCTCCTTAACAAGAAAAAAACAGATCAACCAATCTGATAATATAAAAGGACAAAAGAAACAATGCAAAATTTTGGTCACATCACTAAATAGCAGCATTCATCCCATACAGATTGTGTTTTATAGACTTAATCTGAATGGGACATATATGCTCTCAAATGGAACTAAGCAGATTTAATTGCCTCCATGGAATCTAGCCAATACAACAAGACTAGATGACAATATTAACACGAATGGCCTAGCAAACCTCAATTGAAATCCTTTAGCCTCTTTTTCAACATGTCCATTGACTTCTTCCGAGCATTTTGTTTTGCATTGCGATTCGAAAGACTCCCAAACAGTCTATCCGGTGAATCCCTGAATTTCTCACAAATGCCGGCAACTTTTTTATAGTCTAAAGCCCCATAATTCTTCTCCCTTATAACAGGATTCATAAAGTTTTCTGGCTGGTTGCTCAATAGGAGGTTGACCAACTGCCGCAACTCTACCAAGCAATCCTTTAAAGTTCTATCTTTCTTCAAATCGCTCAAGCCAGTGCTATGGTAGCTCTCCTTCGCAAACGACTCCAACTTTTTTAAGTCACTGTCAATGCCAATAACAGCACTGAGAGTGAATCTCTTTACATTATCACTTAGAAAAGCTGTTATGAAACAATCAGCAATGTGATCTACTGCTCCAACTGTGAGCTTGTACAAGGCTTCCAAAGGTAAAATCTGCTGAGCAGAAGCCAGTATGGTCTCAAGATAGATAATAACTTCATCGATATATTCGTTTCCATTTTGTGGTGCTTCATCAGCTATCCAATTTATATTGTTTATGTGACCCATAAAATCATCTAACTTAGTGTTCACCAGGTCTACTAGTCCATTGTAGGCGGCATTCTGTGAGGCCTTTAACACAGCTTTAGCAGCCAAACCAGCATGAGGCCTTTCCACTAAACGTACAGGAATACCACAACGCTGTGCAGCTTGCCAAAGAAAAAGATCACAAGCATGCTCAAAAACAGCTATGTTCGCTGCAATTTGCATTGCTTGCGAGACACCTAAGTTACCACCATGGATCATGTTTAAAAGAGACTGATTCAGCACATCAACCAAGAGCTTGTCCAAATACTTCCTTACAACATCATAGAAATTCATCTGACCTCCATATGACAGATAACTGACAGAGTCATCAATGAAAGAGCGTATGATCCGACAAGAATCTGGAACTGAGGAAGAAAAAGGAGCCACATACGGAAACACTGGCACTATGTCCGAAGACTGTAATTGAAAGGACAACACATACATGTTGTACTCGTACTCCTTCCTTATGACCATCTGCTCAAACGTGTCATTGGAAAGGATATCAGATATCTGCTTTCGGCATTCATCAAGTAAGAGTTCATGGTATTTATCTCTAGTGTTATCTAGAACATCAAGCAAAGGAGTCACTTGGTACCCACACCTCCTAAGAGTAGCTCCCAGTAGCGTAACAAAGTCTTTGATCAAGAGGAGATGGCTAGCAGTATCCAGACGAGAGAATTGGTGCTGCAAAATCGATGTCATCTTGGCTGCAGCTGTATCCCAAATCGTCTCCACCTGGCTCTCGGATAACAATCCACCTGCCGTCCTTAAAACCCGATCCTCTACTATGAAGAATCCAGCTATCTGAGCAAAGAAGGGCTGATGAGATTCCAGAAAAGGCTGTGAAGTAGAAATTTGTAGGTCCAAATTCAGTTGCATTAGTCGG
The DNA here is from genome assembly GCA_030789695.1 of Scilla litardierei. NCBI lineage: Eukaryota > Viridiplantae > Streptophyta > Magnoliopsida > Asparagales > Asparagaceae > Scilla > Scilla litardierei. Next base: position 9,901,980 of record CM061132.1, read on the forward strand.
TTCTTGAAGTAATAATCCCGGAATCGCTCCTCAATACCAAGAATGGTGTGTATATGATGAGCCCTATACACTGGTGTAAGGTCAAACTCTAAAACAGAATCTTCATCAAGCTGTTCAACATCCAAAGTATATGCACATTCCCCAACCTTTGAACGACTCATTTCTTCTGCTTCTCTTTGCCGAGCGCGCATCTCCTCATCTCTTTGACGAGCTGAGGCAGCTTGCCCTATTGACATCTGTCCAATTTCCTTTGCCATGCTCCTTACCTTGACAAGCCAATCATTGAATTCGCTAGTGACTTTTTTCTCGATGTGGAGCTTAATTGCTGGTATCTGCTTCTCAATCACCTTTCGAAGGGCCTTAACAGGGATATTGTGCAGATAATCTTTCTCGATAAGATTCAATGTCTTGAGAGCGGGGTGAAAACGGAACTCCGAGATGTGGTGGTTGCATGTCAGGCATAGGTTCGAAACTTGAACACAAACTTTCAATGCTTGGATAGCCTCTGCAACATTCTTTTTGATGGAATACAACTCAAGAAGTTCCTCGAGTTTCGTCAAAAGAGAAGAAGCCACTTCTTGAAGCCTGAAATTCTCCCCCGACAGCATGCTTTTCAGCTCGTCAGCATCCACCAACACACCACGAAGCTCATCGACAGCGATTATGAAGTCCTCATAGTGAAGCTTGCATAGCTCTTCTATCTCAACTTCCTTCTTCCTCACAAAGTTCCTAAGCTGATGCAAGAGGGCCTCGGGTTTCCCCGACTCAAATGCATGCCTAACGATGGGACCCAAATCCTCACCGTTGCTGATCAAGGTGGTCAGACCTGGGTCAATTCCGATCTCCCCAGCTTCTGCTGCAGTTCTCCTCTTGGGCTGGGAACTCATTGTTTTTTTTTTAAATCAAGCTCTGCAACAAAATGAATTAATTATAAACATATACAAATATCCCTAAGAAATCACTTAATCACAACATCTATGCACATCATAGTAATTGTACGTGATCAAATGAAACGAAGTGCCACAATCCAATACCAACCTCATTTTTAATGATTTCTTTAAAGAAACAGATAGAAAACAATTTTTAGTTTAAAATCTTGCATAGGCAAATGGTTGAAATCTTGGGTAGACGAAAGAACATCAAATCCACAGCTTAAATTTCACATTTTTGGTCGAAAAAACACGTTTCAGGCAAATTCCGCTTTAGTGGGAAAGCTACTACACAACAATACAACATCCATCAGCAAGATGAACACCATTATCATCATGGAGATGAGAATTGCAAATCTAGAACCGAAGAAATTCGAGCAGGAATTGAATTGAGTCAAGGGAGATGAATCAAATTACTGATGGAAATTACCTCATTAAAGAATCTCAATCGCGATTGAGACGGCAAATATGAGCTCGATCACTTAGGAGATCGAGGATTCGGAGCAGTGGAATTGATTCTCACTTTTGCTTCTGCTTTTGCTTTTGCAACAAATCTAACAAACAAATTTTGTTATCGACATTTGCAGGATAGTCTCTGTCAAGTTTAGTTTTTGCATTTGAAAATTATACCATTTTTTACATTTCAACCATTCTTAAGTATGGATGTTTGCAAATAGCCTTTAAAGTGTAAAAATGTTTCCTTCAGTTCTAAATAGGTGGCACCTGATTAGAATCCAAGACATGAAATAGCATTTAAAGTGTAAAAATGTTTCCTTCTATCCTACAGTTATAGAGTGGATTGTCATGGCATGGCACTATAAAAACAGAAGTAGCTTTCCTTCAAAAATAGAGTGGATTGTCATGGCATGGCACTATAAAAACACAAGATGACAATCAGGTGCCATTGGATCAGTAACAAGAAGAAGAAGACATGACAATCCACTCTATTTTTGAAGGAAAGCTTCTTCTGTTCTTATAGTGCCATGCCATGACAATCCACTCTATAACTGTAGGATGGATTATGCTACGTATACTGAAAGATTAAGCATTTTGTCGTCATCTTGTTATTCACTGTATCAACTTAATGAGACCAGACTTCTTGGCTATTGGGGATCTGTGGATTGATTGTAAGCACATCAAAATAATGTGTTTCAAGCAATGATTTCTCCCAAGAACCGAGCCCTTCAACTTTTTACGATTTCTCCCAAGAATCTAGCATTGCCCTGGCCATTGGGGATATGTGTCCTATTTTCTCTGCAGTCAGTTACATGATTCTTTTGGTGTATACTCTTAAGCATTTTATGTCAGTAAAAAGCATTTGCTTTAGGGTTAGTCAAAGTTAATTACAAAAAAACTGCTTGACATGGTTTATTCTACATCTCTCAGTAAAAAGCATTTGCTTTAGGGCTCAGTTTCAAGTTCTACATCTCTCAGTTTCTGCAGCAACAATTTCTCCTTTGTGAATTGTTTTCTGAGGACATGGTTTATTCTTTTTGTGCAACAGGTTGTAAAGTTAATTAAAACTGTTTTGTGCAGCAGGTTTTAAAGCTCTATCTGATCATCAAAGGCTGCTTGACATGTACACGCTCTTGCAGCTGTTGTCTAAGAAAATTACACAAATCCATATTTCACCTGGAGCATACAAGCTAACTGAGAATACAAGCAATATCTGGAGCATACAAGCTACCACCTGGAGCATACAAGCAATATCTGAGAATTTGTCAGACTAAACTGGAGCATACAAGCTAACCGGAGCATACAAGCTGGAGCATACTTTGAATAAAAAGGATTGGAAACCTTAAAAATTAATCACAAAAATTAGACAAGAAATTGCAAGGTTACTCTGAATCATGCTTTAAATTAATCTTGTTTTACATGAAAATAAACATTCAATGATTTAAAAGTTTTGTTTTCTCATTAATCTTGTTTTCTCATTAACCTTCATTGAAGCACAACAAAAATTGAAGCAAATAAAACATGCAGCAAATCTTCCAACATCAGTGTTGGGTCAGTCATACGGAGCTAAAATTGTTACATATCTTACAACCACATTGCTGCATAAAGAAGAGAATATTGCATCAGATTTTAAAATTTGGGAGGTAGTCTGTGTTTAATTAGATAACATACGTGAAATAAACATGATGAATGGTCCAAGAGGGCGAGTTCTTGAAGACGACATTGGTGATTAGGATCTCTCTTGAATGCATGAACTCAAGCAGATGCGACCTTGTGAACTTGAGGGACCTCTGCCTCCACATATTACATTATACTTAATATTAACCATACACCATCCATATAAGTAATCACGAGTTTAACTAGGAAGTTAGTTCCTCAATAACGGCAGGCCACAAAATTTGTAGTAATTAGATATTTTACAATGAAATTTTAAGGCCAGATTGTGTCAACTAGAATCAAAATTACGCTTGTTGATTTCGTAGATTTTTCATCCGCATCAACACCCGCATTGAATCAAAATTTTAAGGACAGATGTTGATTTGATTCATCCATGCCTAATGAGATGAGTTTATTATCAAGTTTTGAAATAAAAATAATGATCATTTGTGGATAGATGTCAGATATCAATCAGAAGACGTGTGAAAATGCAGACAAAATGACTTTGGGACTGGAAGTTCATGATGATTCATAACCCATAGTTGTGAATAAGCAATCGTGCAAGATACACATGCCATATTCCAGGAATTATTTGGATGCGATAGTATCATCTTGGATGTTAATGTCAAAAGTCATCCTTACCAGAAGCACATTCTGATTTTATATGTTAATTTCAACAAATTTCATTTTCCAAGTTCTCTCAATCAAAACTTGTTAATTTCAAGCACGAAATTATCCTTTCATTGATGCAATGCACAATCACTGACCAACCTTACAAATGCACGCATATATTTCTGTCAAAAAAGGGAAATAAAGAATAAAGAGGAAATATGAGATATAGATCTTACAGCAAGGTTAGTTTGTACAGATATATGGAGAGAGGGGCAGCTGCAGGGGTATTCAGCCCGATGGAGAATGGGTCGGCGGGGAAGGGATGCGGTCGAAGGGCTTCCAACTGGCGGCGGGTTTCAGCCCTAGTCGAGATCGAAGGGTCGGCAGCTCGCGAGATCGAAGGGCGGGGGTCGGCAGCTGATGAGGTCGAAGGCGGCGGCGGCCGCTCAGTCGGAGGAGGGGTTCGATCCGAGGAGGGTGCTTCCAACGAGAGCGGTAAGATGAGAGAGGGGGTCAGAGTATTTTTCCCAACGAGAGAGGGAAGATGAGAGAGGGCTTCTGAGTTTTTTCCCCCAACGCGAGCGTGAAGATGGAGAAAGGACGGGCTGATGCGTGATGGGAGACGGGGTGTCAGCTGCAGATGGAGAGGGGTGTTTTGTGGAAAAAGGAGGGGAGTTTTTGCAAATAAACCCAGATACTTTCTCCAGGTGGGCCCATGTGACGGGGCTGATGTGGACGAATGGGAAGCTGCCAACTGGTGATCTCAATTTTCCCCTTGCATTCTCTAACCCGAGCGGAGCGAGAGAGGGGTGTGGTTAAGGAATGATGAGTGGAGAGGAGGGAGACGGGGAAGACGGGAAGGGACGAAGATTGGCGGCGCGGGGTGAGAAGGTGTGGTGGAGGGCCGCCGGGATGCGGCGGCCGCGGCGGCGGCATGAAAGTATGGGAAGAGGATGAAGAGGAGAGGGGCAAACGTGGAAATATGCTGTTGTGTTTAAAGTAAATAAATCGAATTTTAAAATTTGTTCCGGTGTGCAAGAAGTGGTGCACAACAATTAGGTCCGTGTGTACAGAACTGCCCGGCGGCCGTATGCCTTGCTCCGCCATCGCTCTCGACGACGCCAACGAAATCCAATTCTCTTCGCAACTTCCGACGGAGCCTGCTTAATTAATCTGCCGCCCGCTGGTACCCTTTTTCTTGGATTCTCCTTCCCAACGGCATTACTTGATTTTGATCGGCCAAAGACGAGAGAAAATCCAATCCGAGCTCATCAGAGTAATCAGATGTCTGTGTGTGTTCTTGTCTGAGCTTTCGATATTTTTTACAGGCCTGATAATACAGGACTAGAAGAATAGCAAGTTTGTTTGCTTGCTTGTTTTTTTTTGGCAAGAGACGAAATTATGCTTCTTGGCTTGTGCTCAAACATTAAGCTGGATCTACACAACTGTTAAAAACAAAAAGGGACATTTCATATCGTCTTCTGCCATTGGTTCAGCACTGGGCCGGCCTCAGGTGAGCGTATAGGTACAAAAGCCCAGTAAAGTTCATAGCTTCGGCCAAACAGCCTACAGACCCTCACGCGAGGCTGATAGGTTCTTCATTTAAGATGAAATGTTTGACCGTTAAGCTCGTCATCAATGATAATTTATGCATGAAATTTCTTATGCTGACATCATTAAAAAAACCACATCTCTGTATTTTTAATTTTTTAAATGATTGTTGCACCCGTTCTAAACACTCAAAGCCTCAAATATGGATGAACTCTAAGTTGAATTTGACTCTCAATCCACTCTTACAAAAAGTTCCATTTTTCTAAAACATTTGATTTTGCAGCTATCGAATCAAGAGCCAAATGTCGTTGGATTCATATAATTTTTGATATGGTGGGATATAATATGTTCAAGAAAAGCAACCTTGGTCAACCACATTTAATGTACTTAGCATCATTCATGATATGCAAATCAATCCCAAAAAATTTTAAAACAACATTGGCAATGGCTTACAGCACCGTAATTTTTCTTTTGCTTTCTTATGATGTGAGAACATTTCTACTTTCATGTTTAAACTTTGGGTTAATTGCATAAAAATACCTTCAAGTTTGGGCCATTTTTACGTAAATACCCTGAGGTTCATTTTGTGACAAATTGATACACTGTAGCGGAAAATGGGCTGACGGTGTTTAATTGGACCATTTTGCCCCTCTCTCTCACGTTTGGGCCATTTTTACGTAAATACACTCACGTTTGGGCCATTTTTACGTAAATACCCTCACGTTTGGGCCATCCTTACGTAAATACCATGAGGTCTATTCTCTCTCTATACCGATTCTCTATCTCTCTCTACTGATTCTCTCTCTTCTCTCTATAAATTCTCTCTCTTTCTCTCTATATACCGAATCTCTCTCTGCCGACTCTCTCTCCTCTCTCTCTCTCTCTCTCTCTCTCTCTCTCTCTCTCCCGATTATATATATATATCTCTCTCTCTCTCGTCTCTCTCAACCGATTCTCTCTCGTCTCTCTCAACCGATTCTCTCTCTTTCTCTCTCTACACTGAATCTCTCTCTACCGATTCTCTCTCTCTCTCTCTACCGATTATATATATATACTAGCGAATGCCCGTGCCCAGAGGGCACGGCAAAGGTCGTCTTCCGGGTGCGAAACCGAGGGGACAGCCGGTTCACAGGCGACATGGCGACGGGGCAATCGTCTCCCGAGCGCAAGAACGACGGGGACAATCATCTCCCGGACGCAATACTGACGGCGAAAAGAAACACTGGGATAGTCGTCGCAAGGGCACAAAAGCAGGGAATAAATCTCTAAAAAACACAGGTGCAAAGCGGAAAAAGAGAGATTGCAAATCCATAAATATGGGGGAAGATGATGGGTCTTTGGGTTTTATGAAAAAACAATGACAAACTTGCAAATAAGGGGAATGTGGTGGGCTTTTGTTTGGAGTTCCACCAAAACACCCAACTCCACACCCAACCACACACACACTCCATTGGGCCCCCCACTCTCCCAAACATTTTGTACTAGTCATATTTTGATGCCATGTACGACAAAGATTCAAAAAAGGTCCTGATTTGTATAATAGATAGTCATAACCCGTGCCCGCGGGCACGGTGCATTTAAGATTTTTTCCCTCGAAATCTGTCACCAAAAATATATATTTCTACAGCCAAAATTTAAAAGAACAACAAATTAGCGTATAAAAAAATATTTTTACAGCCAAAATTTAAAAGAACAACAATAAATTCGGTGCGGATGCCTTTGACGCAGAAGAACAAATTAGCGTATAAAAATTTAGCGAGCGCCTTCGGCGCGAATGGGTGGTCAGACCTCTGCTTAACGCCCAAAAAGCTCACCCCGCCTCTTTGAATGCACATTCCCTGAGTTTTTTTTTGTTTCAATTTTTTTGGGTCAGCCGAAATAAAGTTCTTTTTTGCATACTTGTAATTTAAGTTGCATATTTTTGGGGTTTCATTTTTTGTGTGTTTTTTTGGGTCTCATTTTTTGGGACATTTTTGAATGAAAGGTATTAAGTGCTGATGATGTCAATTTCAAAAAAGAAAAGCTTTTGTATTCTCCCAACAAATTTTCACCCAACCCAAAAATTTTCCCCCCAAAACTTGATGTGACATTGCCACATAGGATAAGTTCAAAAACAGCTCTCAATTGTAATATAGATATATATATATCTCTCTCTCTCTCCACCGATTCTCTCTCGTCTCTCTCTACAGATTCTCTCTCTTTCTCTCTCTACACTGAATCTCTCTCTACCGATTCCCTTTCTCTCCCCCCAATTCTCTTTATCTCTCTCTCGGGTGGGATGGTGCATGGGGTGGGTGAGTGGGTGAGTGTGCGTTCATGCGTGGGATGGGTGGGTTGTGTGTGGGGTGTGTGCACTGGGTGTGTGTGCACGGGGTGTGTGCGCGTGGGTGGGTGGGTTGTATGCGTGGGTGTGTGTGCTTGGGGGTGGGTGTGTGCATGGGTGGGTGGGGAGGTGTGCGTGGGGTGGTTGGGGTGTGTGTGCGTGGGGGGGTGTGTGTGCTTGGGGTGGGGGTCGGTGTGGGTGGGTGGGGAGGTGTGCGTGGGGGGGGTGTGTGCTTGGGGTGGGGGTCGGTGTGGGTGGGTGAGTGTGTGTGTTTATAGGTGTGGGTGGGTGGGTGCACGGGGGTGGGTTGTGTGCATGGGGGTGTGTGTGCATGGGGGGTGTGTGTGTGGTTGGAGGGTGTGTGCGTGCGGTGGGTGGGGTGTGTGTGCTTAAGGGGTGTATGTGTGCGTGTGTGTGTGCATGTGTGGGTGGGTGTGGGCATTGGTGTGTGGGGTGGGTATGTCTGCATGGGTTGGTGGGTTGTGTGCATGGGGTTTGTGCGCATAGGGGGTGTGTGCTGAGTGTGCGCCTAGGTGGGGGGTGGGGTTGTGTGGGGTGGGCATGTGTGAGTGGGTGTGTGGGTTGTGTGCATGGGGTGTGTGTGCTTCGGGTGAGTGGGTGCATGGTCGTGTGTGACCTGTTGAAGTATTGGCTCAATCTGGGCACTATAAGGTAGACGATCATACATGCACTAACCCACCACAATGCACACGCCGACCCAATACACACACCTACCACATACCCACACCCACCACCATGCACCAACCCATCCCAATGCACACACACACGCACCCAATGCACACACACACCCACCTCATGCACACACATCCATGCCCACACCCACCCCCATGCACCAACCCATCCCAATGCACACACACGCACGCACCCAATGCACACACCCACCCACCCCATGCACACACATCCATGCCCACACCACCCCCATGCACGCACACACCCACACACAAACCCATGCACCAACCCACCCTGATGCGCATGCACACCCCCACATGCACACACACCCAATGCACACACACACCCCATGCACACACACCCATGCACACACCCACACCCCATGCACGCACACACCCACACACAAACCCATGCACCAACCCACCCTGATGTGCGTGCCCACACACCCCCCATGCACACACACCCCCCATGCACACACACCCATGCCCACACCTACACCCCAGGCACGCACACACCCACATGCAAACCCATGCACCAACCCACCCCAATGCACACGCACACACCCCATGCACACACACCCCATGCCCACACCCACCCACCCATGCACACATCCACACATGCACACACTCACCCACCCCATGCAGACACACCCCATGCACACACCCACCCCCATGCACACCCCCCCCACCCACATCCCACACACCCCCCCCCCCATGCACCCACCCACCCCAATGGACACACACCCAATTCAGGATATTAACTTATAAAAGGCCCAAACGTGAGAGTATTAACTTGTAAAAGGAACATTCAGTAGTAAATTTGTCCAAATTTCTGTCTTCTGGACGGAAAATTAAAAAAAGGTATCAACTTAAAAGCGTCGGAAAACGTTTAGGTATATATTTTGATGAAAATAAACGTCAGGTTATTTACGTAAAAATGGCCAAACGTGGGGGTATTTTTCTGCAATTTACCCTATTTACTATACATATCTTTAAAACTTCAAACTGAAAGTAGATACATGTATATACTTTTGTCTGTGTATTTTCTCTTTGCATAGTTTATGTAGTGTTGAATCTTGTAAAATTATTTTGAGCTTTTGTCTGTTTTTATAAAAGGGGAAATCACACAAGAATACCCCAACATTTGGAGCCTCTTTCATATTAATACCTTGAACTTTTAAGTCATACACAACAGTACCTTTTTTGGTTTTTTGTTTAATCTATACCCGTTTTGCCCTTTACAATATTCACAAAAATAATACCCTAACGTTTGGGATATCTTCCAAAAAAATACCCAAATTCCACTAAAACCCAAATCACAGGGGGAGGGGGCGGTGCCGCCTCCCCCTCCTCCTCGACTGAGGCGGAGGGGGGCGCCACCCCCCTCCTCATCGACTGAGGCGGAGGGAGAGGGGGCGCGCCCCTCCCCCCGAAAACAGGGGGAGGGGCACCCCGTCCCCCTCCATCCTTGACTGAGGCGGAGGGGGAGGGGGCGCAGCCCCTCCCCACGAAAACATGGGGAGGGGAGGGGGCGGCGCCCCTCCCCCTCCCTCTCCCTCCTCTACTGAGGCGGAGGGGGAGGGGGCACCACCCTCTCCCTCCTCCTCGCCTGAGGCTGATGGGGAGGGGGGTGGCCCCCTCCCCCCAAGAAAGCAGAGGGAGGGGAGGGGGGCGGCACCCCCTCCCCCACGAAAGCAGAGGGAGGGGAGGGGGCGGCGCCCCCTCCCCCTCCATCCTCTACTGAGGCGGAGGGGGGGCACGAAACAGGGGCGGAGGGGAAGGGGCGCCCCCCCGGAAAACATGAGGTAGGGAGGGGGAGGTGCCCCTCCCCCTCCCTCCTCTACTGAGGCGGAGGAGGGAGGCGGCGCCGCGACGACCCGTTGTGTCTCGCGGCTTACAACCGTATCGAGCACTGTCCGCTGCTGTTGGAGCACTTCGTTCAGTTCTCCGATTTCCCAGGCCTAGCTGATCTTCTGTCGTCTAGCGGTCTTATCGATTATCTTCGATATGACCCTAAGGCGAATCCACATCCATACCCTCGCCTTGTCAAGCTATTTTACGCGAACCGTGTCCGGTGTCAATACGACGAGACCCATTCCATTGAGATGACTGTCTTGGGGACACCGATATTCCTCACGGCAGAAATCTTAGGAGATTTGATAGGTGTCTCCTCGTCTGTCCTTCTTCCTTCCGACATTTCTGTTGATGACATTTCTGAGCTTGATCAGGTGATGCTCGCCGAGATTTTTCATGAGATCCCTCCTGCCATGATTGGCGTCCCTTCGAAGTCCTTCAAGCCGAATGCTTGGGTTCTTAATCTGATCTTGAAGTCGTGCCTCCTTCCGAAGTACGGCTCCTCTTCCTTGCCATCCCAGCCATTCCTCAAACTCATTTACGCCATCTTCATGGTGACCTTTCAATTCATAGATGTGGATCTTGGACCTATGAATGGGGGTATTCCCGATACTCACAAAGAAAAAGGGAAGTGACTTGGACAAAAAGGGAAGTGACTTGGACAAAAAGAGAAGTGACTTGGACAAAAAGAAACGAAGTGACGCCCCCGCCCCCGCCCCCTGTGATTTGGGTATTAGTTGGATTTGGGTATTTTTTGAAAGATACCCCAGACGTTATGGTATTTTTTTGAATAGGTTAAAGGGCAAAACAGGTATAAATTAAACAAAAAACCAAAAAAGGTATTGTTGTGTATGACTTAAAAGTTCAGGGTATTAATATGAAAGAGGCCCCAAACGTTGGGGTATTTTTGTGTGATTTCCCCTAGCAAATATATTTGTAACATTATTCTTTTTAGCATATTTACATGGATTCGTATATGATGCACATGTTGTTGAAGGTATCTTGTATAACAAAATTTATTTCTTGCAATCATAGTATGCAAATAATATACATCCCATTTGATATTGTTATATGAAACGAAACACGATAATTGTTTTAATCTGTAATTCGATTCGTAATATGCGAATACTGCATGAATATTGCTTTTTTCACTTATTTTTAATTGTTCTTCATTTAGTTAATTTGAAAATTTATAGATTATATTACATTTATTTAATCGAAATTTAAGATCGTGGATCCGGTTGTATACCGAACCTAGCCCATTTAAACAGGCTAAACATAGAAATTCAAGCCTAACGCATAAATGGGCCGGGCTTATAGTTTATTTTTCCTCCAATATAGAACGTTTGATAAAGATTTAAGCCCTTTACATCAGTAAAATTTATATGCAAATAAAAAATAAAGAGAATAATGTGAATATATGATGGATTTAATGTAAAAAAGCTGCCACCTGATCCAATGGATCAGGTGCTAAGACACAAAACAGGTGGAAAGTACAAGCCCTCACATGGGCTTGTACTCGCTGGGTCCCACCTTTTTGTGTCTTGCACATGATCCATTGGATCAGGTGCCACCTGTTCTACATTAATCCCATATATGATATATGTAGCTAAGCCACATATGCACCTTAAAAAGTCTTATTTTTCATATGATCGGAATCATTCATTTTTATCTTCATACTTTAAAACCCTAAAACACCGGATATTGGGTGAACATAAGGAGCTTTGCTCATTCATCCAACCTTCGCAATTTAAGGGTTTCACATGAATATAAATTTTTGCGAGGGGTAGATGGACATGCAAAACCCCGTATGATCACTCGATATTTGGTGTTTTGGGGTTTTAGAATGTGATCAACAAAGAGAACGATCCCGATCTTATGAAGTAATATAGGAATATAGAGTTCTAGAACTTCTAAAAGATTTCTTATATTGAATATAATATTCAAATTGTCACATGATGCTGCACATGCCCAAAATCTATTTTATAAAACACGACCTTTTTTGAATCTTTGTCCTACATGACATCAAAATATGACTAGGACAAAATGTTTGGAAGAGTTGGGGGCCCAATGGAGTGTGGGTGAGTGGTCGGTTGTGGAGTTGGATGTTTTGGTAAAACCTCAAATAAAAGCACACCACATTCCCTTAATTTGCAAGTTTGCCATTGTTTTTCATAAAACCCGAAGACCCATCATCTTCCACCTATTTATGGATTTGTAATCGCTCTTTTTCCGTTTTGCACCTGTGTTTTTTTGCGCTTTAATCCCTGCTTTTGTGCCCCTACGACGACTAACCCAAGGTTTCTTTTCGCCGTCAGTATTGCGTCCGAGAGACGATTGTCCCCGTCATTCTTACGCTCGGGAGACGACTGCCTCCCATCGCCATTTCGCTGTGAATCGGTTGTTGCATCGGTTTCGTACCCAGGAGACGACCTTCGTCGTGCCATCGGGACACGAGCATTCTATAGGCTTCTTTCATAATATGAATGGAAATGGATCCAACTAACCATGTTTAATACAATCTATAATGTGCAATTCTTTTTTATTTTATTGGCTCATTGGTGGAAATCAAGAGAATGAGTAACCATGGCACAAAGCCATGGTTCTCTATTTATTCATAATAGTAGAATGCCAAGGGACATGTGATACCAAAGGTCCCCATTAGTAAGCTTGATGGAGAGTAATGGGGGGATAAAGATGAGGGGAGGCCAAAGGTCTACCTCATTCATAACACTCCCCCTTATCCATCCATTACTTTGGTCTTATCGTATGAAGCTAAGGGGGTGGATACTTCTGGATCCAGAGTAGTCGTGTTTGCCTCGTTAAAACCTTAGCTGTGGAAAACCCAGTGGGAAAAACCAACAGCTTAAGGAAAAAGAGTGCAACCCACAGGTTACTCCCCCGATCCGTACAAGCCTTATGCTCGTAGGTCTTTCAGCTTTCATTAGAGGTGGACACTTCAGGGTCCAGAGTTAAATGAGGTTGCCTCATTAAAACCTTTGGCTATGGAAAACCCAATGGGAAACCCATAGCTAAGGGAAAAAGAGTACAACTCTACTATCAACTCCCCCTGATCTGTACAAACTTCAGGCTTGCAGATGTCTTATGTATCTATACAATCATTTCCTATTCGTCTATACATCCATCATGTTCTGAAAGCAAATACAATCATCACTCATCTATACAAGTTTCGCTCATATCTAGCAGCTACTGGAAAATAGTGGCACTCAGGAGTGATACGCTCTTCGAAGTTTGGTAGATGACTCCACGTATGTATTCTTTTGCTCAGTCTACACCGTGTCTGTAAGGTTCTGCTGGACCTGGATGAGCGTATTCTAAATATGTTTTTTGGATGATGAGCTTCTCAGAAGATGTAGACTTTTGGAGGATGATGTGTAGATCTTTAGGAGGTGGCCGGCCATTTGTGCTTAGTCATCGTGATGTTCTGTAAACCTGCATATACGATATTTATTCCTTGGATGCTGATCTTTGACCCTTGTAAGTTGTGCAGAAGCAGCTTATCCTTGGTCCAGTGGTGCTGTCCAGAGCAGCACTATATCTGGCTAACAGCTTTACTACAAACGTTCTATTAGAGACACATGCAGTTGGCCAGATAAAGAAGTGTAACTAGTACACTAGAGCTATGTTCTTTAGGACCTAGGATGTCCTCCTCCTCTTCCATCTACTAGAAGGCTCATAAATAAGGATCCATTTTTAATAGATTGCAAATGGACATTCATAGACTCAGGGTGTATGAAGAATATGATAGGTATAAAAGGATTCCACCACGAAGGTGTTTAATCTGTAAGCCGAGATAATACCTTGTTTTGCCTAGTATTTCAGTTCGAAGGTATGCTTAAGGCTATCAGATATATTAATGGTCTCTGTAGGAGATCCTATTAGTTTTAAGTCGTCCACATAGACGTCGACTAATACAAATCCTGTCACTGTTCTTTTGATAAAGATACATGGGCAGATTTCATTATTAGGGAATCCTTGTTCAGCAAGGAATTCGCTAAATCTGGTATACCATATTTTTCGTGATCGCGTAAGATTATATAATGATCTTTGAAGCCTTTATAGAGGAGACGTTCATACGTCTCTCTTTTATCTCTGGGGGTAGAGTATACCCTTCTGGAAGTTTCATATAGATCTCTATATATATATAGCCGGATAGATATGCAGGCACATCGTCCATGAGCTGCATTTCCTGGCTTTTCTAGAGACGTTTAGGCTTAGTATGAAATATGAAAATGATCACATTTCCTTCATTTCTTATTCTTATGAAAACCCAACTTATATTCCACAGGTTTTACACATTCCGGTGTATGGACTACTGGTCCAAAGACTTTGCTTTTCAAGAGTGAGTCCAGCTATACTCTTATTGCGTCGTCCTACTTTGGCCAATTTATGCGTTTATGCTATAGAAAAGTGGGTTGACGTCATCGTATTCAATGCCATGAACGACAATAGCGAAAAAAAAATCGTCGCCGACGATTGTGCTATATCTGTCCAGTACCTCTCCAGTACGTACATTATACAATGATTTTTCTCCTATTGTTTCCTCTGTAGGGGAAATCAGAATGGGAGAGATCGCTGGTTGAGCACAGCATCCTGTGGAGGGATTATTTTAATATTTCCAGGAATCTTCCTCTTTCGAGGAACTTTATCTTTTGAACCTAGCGGGCGTCCTCTTTTCAATTGAAATACAGCCAATTCTGCTGCCGGTGGATTGCATTCATCTTTCGAGATGTCAATCCTAGCTGGCGTATTAGCAGCAGGGACGTGTGAACGAACAAGTTTATGGTTGTCCGTGAATTTATTCGCCAATTGATGTACATTAGTCTGAATGTGAAGGATCTTCTGGATTTCATCTTCACTTAGAAATAGTATGCGGATCATAACGAGATTAGGACTTTTGTGTCCCATGATATGGTCTCAGAAGCTTCAGGCTTCTTTAGACCGCGTGCCGATTTTAATGAGACTTTGCGAAACCTAGATTGCGAAAGATTCAATCTTATTCACCCCCATTATCAGCTTTTAAGAAAGCTAGGTTGCGGGTGGACAAAAAGGCACACATACGACCATCTAGTAGATGCATCTATCAGTACAATGAAGTACCGAAATGGTCCACTTGTAGGGTGAATAGGCCCGCAAAGGTCACCATGTATTCTCTCAATGAAGCCATGAGACACTAATCCCACTTTCAGGAGGGAAGGTCTCTATATAAGTTTTCCCTTATGACAAAGGGGGACAAGGAAACTCAACTTTTTGAAGAATCTTCATGTTTTCCTAGGGATTCATTTGATGATGCGTCCATCATTGCTGATCCAGTATGACTAAGTCTATTGTGCTAGAGTTGAAAACTCTGGCAATGAAAAGCACTTATGGTGCTCAGTCAAGTTGGTTTTTTATAGGAGGAATATCTGTAATGATAAGGACCCGACGGGGGTCCAACGAATCGTTTGTAGATGGTCTTCTGGCCATCCTTTTTGACGAGTTATATAAGGATATTCACTATTATTATCCATAGCTTCCAAGGTATGTTCGTTTTAAACGAAATATCCTTGAAACTTGGGAGAAACCTATATGATTAAGGAGAGAAATTTGCATCTTATAGTCTCGGTGTATGTGGGAGCAATTTTAATGCGCCACTAGTGCATCTAAGCACTGTCCATAATATAACATGTTTCATCTATATATCAGAATGAATAGAAAAGCTAAGTATGCATTCACAAAGTTCCAAAAAAGAAATACGGATGAAGGAAACTAGTATTTAAAATGCAAAGATAAAAAACAAACTAAGATAAGGCTCAATCGAGCAGATCAACATTCTCGAAGTCTTGTGCAGTGAACTTGGTTAGAGCTTGAATATCCGCCAGATTTGTTTCAGGGGGGAGGCTTCAGGCTCGCCTGATACATGTCCTGGAGGTAGCGAGGAATGCGACAGTTTCTGGACCAATGTCAAGTCATGCCACATCTATGGCATTTGTCCTCCCATTTCTTATTTGGAATTTGCACTGGATCAGTGTTCTTATGCTTCCATGTGAAGTTTTTCTTCCCCATGTTGTTGTTGTTGTTCTGGGGTGGTGCTCTTGCTGGCTTCACTTCAGCTTTCCCTTTGTTTTTTCTAGCTTTCTTCTTGTTTGTCCACTTCCGGGAAGAAACATATTGGGCTTCAGTGAGAGGGCAGCATCAGCAGGGCGCAAATTATAAGTGGCAAGTAGTAAGTCTCTATTTTGCTCTGTCTTAAGAAGGCAAGAGAGCAAATCAGAGAACTTCGTGAAGTTGCATTTACGGTATTGTTGCATGATGATTGCATCTTTCTCATGGAAAGAGGTAAATATTTTTTTCCAACATGTGATGCTCCGAGACTTCTTCACCACACAACTTCAGGATGTAGATGAATATGCCATCAGATCATTTATATTTGATGCAAATGAAAATTTAAGCCTAGATAGGGACTAATTTGCATATGATGCAAAAGAGATTAAATGTGTCTTAAATTGTTTAAAACTATATTTAATTAAATAAACGCGTTGAAAAGGTTACCTAGATGACGGGATCGTCCCGCTCTAAACACAGGTTCAAATCGCGTCAAAAACGGAGTCCGAATGCACAAGTTATAGCCAAAACAAGTCAGCCCAAACTGTTGGGCTGAAACCAGCGAAAATGGAGGCCCACCAAGCTCGAATTTTCTGGTTAGGGTTTTTTGAAACCTGGGATTTTTTGACGGCTACGTTTCTAAGAGAAGCATGACGTTTGGCTAACTTTGGACAATTGTTTGAAGGGTCAAACGGACTCGGATTGACGAGTCGTTTTTTCCTACGCGTTCAACGTTGAACCCTCTTCGATTTGGTAGGTTGTACCAACATTGAAGCTCAACGGTGAGGGAGTTAAAATTCGAGAAAGTTTGCTCTTTGTGAAAGGCAAACTAACTTGATTTAATTAATCCCAAATTAATAGTCCCACCTCGATTGTGGAGAAAAGGGGAGAGTCAGCCGCCTCTATAAATAGAGGCCCTCCCCCATCCTCATAACTCGTCCCAAGCTCTAGATCTGATCGGCTCTCGTAAATGTTGGAGCACGCTCGGATCTAAGCTTAAATTAATATTTCTCCTCTCCCTATATATTTCTGCCTTGCTCCTGAGGGCTCTAGCAAAGCCGCAAAGGAGTTCGGATTCAGATCCGAAATCTAGGCAGAGGTTTCACTCGCGTGAAACTTTCTTCAGCGCGTGGTTGGCTCGGCGACACGGGATTGGTCGCCTCGGGATGCAGAGCGGTTCGGGGAGCGGTTCGGGGAGCGGCTCGGAAGACGGTGCGGAACATCTCGCCTGCCCCAGGGTTGAGATTCCGGGTATGTGTTTATTAGCATTAGTTTAATTTAATCGCAGTAGGCTAGATCCTTCTTGGGATGGTCAGACCCATCCCAAGTCGGCATAGATCTTGGATTAGGGTCTTGGACCTTAGGGTTAAATGGTAATTAGATTAACATGATTATTTTCCGCTGCTATTTCTGTCTATGTTCCGTCCGACTTACGACGGGCATAGAGTTTTGTGCCCTAAGGGTCCCAGAATTCCCTACAGTGGTATCAGAGCGTAGGTCTGCGTAACGATCTAGCCTGCGATTATTATTAAACTTTAAAATTCTTTTAAATGGTTTTAAAAATGTTTTTAAAGTTATGAGATAATTTTCAAAAATGTTTTAGATGTTCAAATATTCTATTTGATAAATTTTGAACATGGAAATATTTAAATTATTGTAAACCATGGCGGCTATGGAACCCCGTAGCCCTGTATTTATAGTAATAGGGTTACAAAATGGGTGGATACCCACTAACGGGTTGGGCCTCCAAAAGCCCGTTTATAACACTTCCCCTTATCCATGCATTGTTGTAAGCCGTGATGAACGCTTCAGGGTTCATAGAGCTTATCTGATCATGGGTCTATGGATACTCATGGATCCCAAGTTTAAGAGTACTTGCCTCGTTAAAACGTTTGCCAAGGAAAACCCGGTGGGAAAAACCAATGGCTAGGGGAAAAGAGTACAAGTCTCTGTAACTTCCCCTGATCGATGGATATCACTAGAGGTGGATACTTCTGGATCCTAAGTTAGGGATAACTGCCTCGTTAAAACCTTTAGCTATGGAAAACCCAGTGGGAAAAACCAATAGCCAAGGAAAAAAGAGTACAGTTTCCGTAACTTCCCCTAATTAGTGGAAGTATTTAGGGGGTGGATACTTTTGAATCCAGAGTCAATGAGGTTGCCTCGTTAAAACCTTTAGCTATGGAAAACCCAGTGGGAAAAACCAATAGCCAAGGGAAAAGAGTACAACACTACATTTGACTTCCCCTGATCTGTACAAGCTGCAGACTTGCAGATCTCCTAGGCAACTATACATCAATCTCTTACAGTGTTCCGATAATAAGTACAAAGTACAAGGCATCGCTCACCTATACAAGACATCGCTCATCTATACAAGTATCGCTCATCTATGGCAGCTACTGAATCTGAGGGAGCTCTTCTGAAGAGGAGTGGTCTGCAGACTCGGTAGGTAGCACCACGTCTCTGACCCAGTCGTCACTGTGTCTGCGAGGTACTACAGGACCTAGCTGTGCGTACTTATGATTTGCTTCTTGGATTGATGAGCCTCTCGGGATGGTGGGATTGATGTTGCCTTGGAAGCATGCTTTGCTGGTCTCTAGGAGTTGGTCGTACCTTTGTTGTAGTCATCGCGATGATCTGTAACCTGTATCTGCAAATACATTTAACATGTTGGATGATCCTTGACCCTTGGAGATAGCGCAGAAGCTACATATCTCTGGTCCAGTGGTGCACTGCAGGCGCTGCACTGTATCTGGTTAAAGGGTTTGCTGCCAGATAAAGGAGTGTACAAAAGACATTTGAGTAAGGCACTTCAGGACCTATGATATCCTTCCCCTCTTCCAGCGAACGGAAGGGGTCATAATGTGCATCCATACAACCAGTAGGTGTATTGGTGGATTGCAATTTTCCATGTTTCTTCATCGACTGGATGATAATTTCATCTTCTGGATGGTAATTCATCAGCTGGATGATTATTCATCTTCAGGATGAAGGTTTCATCTTCGGGACGATTATTCATCTTCGGGATGATGGTTTCATCTTCAAGATGAAGGTTTCATCTTCAGGATGATAATTCATCTTCAGGATGATTATTCATCTTCAGGATGCTGGTTTCATCTTAAGGATGATAATTCATCTTCAGGATGATGGTTTCATCTTCGGGATGATAATTCATCTTCAGGATGATTATTCATCTTCAGGATGCTGGTTTCATCTTCAGGATGATAATTCATCTTCAGGATGATTATTCATAAGGGTATGTTGTCACATCATCCATAGCAACATAGCCTAAAATTATCTTTGCTAATCGCATGGGTTTCGTAATCATGACCAGGGAGCCTGATGCATCAGTTTGATTAATTTTGTAAGTGAGTGAAACTCATCTTACATGGTTACTTCCTGGTTTCTGCGAAATAAACCTCTAAGGCTATAGCGTTTTGCTTATAGCATACGATTTTATTTATTTATACAATACTCGGTAGCCCACAGGTTTGATATCTTTTGATATCAGGACTTCAGGTCCAAACACTTCACATTTCATAAGTGAGTCCAGCTCAACTTATTATTGCCTCGTTCCGCATAATTTGGCCAAATTTCTGCGTTTGCTTCAGGAAACGGAGATTGTGAACGATATCAATGGCAAAATGAAATGTGAGTAATTGTCGACAAGTGTGTTTTATCTAAATACCTCTTCGTGTACGTACATTATTCAATTTATTCCAGTTTTATCTCTTCTGGAGGTTTTGGAAAGGGAGAGGATATGGAGATGAGCTCACTTTCCTGTGGTGGTATTGTTTTAGGGTCTCGTGGTATGTCCTCTCATCCATTGAGAATATCCACTTCTGCTACTGGTAGATTGCATCTATTATAGTTGGTATGTCAATCCTAGCTGGATTTTTAGTAGCAGGGATGTGTGAATTTGACGATATTTATATTGTTAGTAGCTATGTCTGATAACTGTTTAACAGTTTCATAAGTGTGGATCTTCAGGATCTCATCACTATTTATGATAATCAGATCATAGGTATTAATGTTTTAAATGGTCCATAGTGGTGATATGGGAATGTATACTCATCATGACTCCATCGATAAGATGTGCACTAAACGCTTCCCCCGTTAGGGGTTCTCGGAAACTGTTTATATGAGGTGATCAGGCTCATATAAATAGTTTCTAAGGAGGCGTTCTGATGGTTTGTATGTTCCCACATGGTCACCTATAACTGGATTTCTAGTGGATAAGTAATCCGTTTAAATCATTTTAATGATTTACATATAACCCAATTCTGGGTGTGAACACAAAGCTTCAGGGTGTTCAATTTTCTTCCAGTTGTTAAATTGATTTCCTAGTGTTATCCCAAAAATCCGCAATAAGCTCGACTTCAATGAAGTTGAGAAAAGAACTAGGGATATGAACCCGTCAAGGCTCCATCTATAAGAGGTGCTCTAATGCCTCCCCCGTTTGGAGATCTCGGAACATATTCATCTAGGAGGGTTAGTCCCGATGAATAAGTTCCACTGCGGCATTTTTTAGGGTGGTATGATGGTAAGTAAAAGCCCAACCAATATCCCAGTAATGTAATATGTCCGTTGTGATTAATAATAATCTGGACTGCGGTTGGATAACAAGGTTTTGATTATGACCATTTTAAGAGGATATATAGATGAGTACTCTAAGGTACATCATCAGCCATATGTAGGGAGTGTGTGAGTCCACTTTTATCCCTCAAATACTCTCAAGAGGCCTAAAGGTCTCATTCTTCTAATGATAGTATATCATCTTAAATTCGTTTGAGGAAGGAGGAGAGTCAATGTCCACGTGAATGGAGATGATCTCGTAATCATTTTTCCCTTTTGAATGGGATAATGAGAGTTTCACCCTTTTTTGAAGAATCTTCGGGTTCGTCTGGTTAATGATGTCTTGCATCATCAATCCAGGGTGACATCGATCCAAAGTTGGTCGATTCTGGACACTTCTGGTGTTCCAAATTAATTCCTCTGTTCGAATTTATGTGAGCCTTTTGAACGTCCATTAAAATGCTCAAGTTAATTTTGTCCGGTAATAGGTGAACTCTGTTCAAACCGTGAAGGATTACATCTTCACAATGACTATTATGCGGATCATAGTTGGATAAAGCTTCAGGCTTTATTGGTTTCTTGAGTCATTAGGGATATCATTTTGACGAAAATCCTTTGAAACTTTATAAGTTTCAGAGAGTACATGACATCCTCGTTTTTAGGAGTATTCAGGATGACAAATCATTTACAGTAAAATAAAATGCGTAAAAAGCACATATATACTGCAAGAGAATACTACTAATAATTATGTTAGAGCAACAAGTTTCATATTATGATGTGGGTTCTATAAAATATACGTCCACAATTGTGCTCATTTTAGACTCATATTATGACAACAGATCAAATTTATTTTCAAAATTTATTTGTCCTCGGGGAGTAGCGAAATATACATACAGTCAATTTGACTTTCGTCGTTTAGACTAGATATGTATATATTTTTATATGGCATAGGTTAATGCACATTCATTTTGCAAAAAACATTATGGGTCTTGTCAGAACTTCTGGTCTGATATTGGGTTGCCATTGCATACTCCATATCGAGGTACATCATATCTTCCCTTTCTCATTTTTATTCAAGACTTCCCCTGTTTCTAGTCGTCCTTATTGTCGTTTATAAGGAAAATGAATATTGGTCTTACGAAGTAGACATATACAAGGGAAATGAGTTAGTATATATATTTCCACCTTTTCAATTTATGAGAGACTTTTAAAAGTCTATTAGAAAACTCAAGTATGGTCTTCAGGCCATTTTTATTGAGTCGTTCAAGTATTGTGTGGATATAGAATCATGCTCTAGGGGAAACAATTACACGGGTACGAAATTTATAATTTCTCACTTATCTATTAAGCCACGAATTCGGGCGTACGCTTAAAAAATAAGGTTAGATTCAAAAATCATATATTGTAAAGTGAGATTACTCAAAAGGGGTTTGGCGGTGTTATAACAACTACTGGTGTCAATATTGGTTTATACAAACCATAGATCTGAGAGATCTATTTACCGCGAAATGCGTATTTCTAAAAGAAATCGCATAAATGTTTTTCGTATAAGCCATCGTACTGGTTAATTTTTATTAGTGTGAAAGGGTGTTGACTTTTGATTTGATTTTGAACTTCAGGTTCATTTTGGTTTTGAACTCCATGTTCATTTTGTCAACTAGGATATGATGTTAAACTTTTTGAAATCATTATTGGTTTGTTGACATAAAATGTTGTCATATCATGAGCACATCATACATATAATATAATGTAAATCTTGTAAACTAAAAAGTTGTGCTCAATTAACCTGAATTGAAACAAGTATGATGTATACACATGCTATTTATATGCTCCATGCATTTAAATAATCTTATCGCAGACATACAGTTTTGCTACAGGCATTAAACTATGTCA
The DNA here is from genome assembly GCA_030789695.1 of Scilla litardierei. NCBI lineage: Eukaryota > Viridiplantae > Streptophyta > Magnoliopsida > Asparagales > Asparagaceae > Scilla > Scilla litardierei. The sequence goes on from CM061132.1 coordinate 9,924,623, forward strand.
TAGTGATTTTAGCATGCTAAATAAAAATGTACATCATAGAATCATTAAATATGCGGTAGGTATTTAATTTTCTACACATGCATGTAATTATGCAACATGCATTTGTTTATTATTCACAGGCACGTAATGTGTTTAAGTGCAAATTCATGCTACAGGCAATGAAAATATGCAACATCACAGGCATGTAGTATGTGTAAACGCAATTTTATGCTAGAGGCAATGAAAATATACAACATCTCACGCATTTATAATGGAATAAAATATTTTTTGCTTAATAATTAATCGGACCACATGGAAACGTCATACCCCGTTAGGTTAGCTGACTAACGAGAGAGCGGTCTCAGGATCCTCATAATTATTAAACGTAAAAGTAATAATCAATTAATCCAAAAAATGTGATTAGTGATGGTTTACACATATGTTAAATCAGATTTATTTGGGGAAAAAATGATCAGTAAATCCAAATGATTTCTGAAAATAGCCTTTTATTAAAAAAAAGGAAAAACCCTAGTTAAAGTTTCGTTGCGACGAGGCACGCGCGGGGAACGCACGTGCGCGCGCGTCAGGCGCGCGGTGGCAGAGAAGGTGCACACTCGCATCGGTGCACGTCGACGGGGCATGCACGTGCGGGTCACGCGCACGGCGGCGGGTCGCGCGTCAGGCGCCGAGGGGGGTGCGCGTCGGGCTTGGCCGCGGGCCGCGCCTCGGGCGGCGGCCGCGGGCCGCGCCTGGTGCGGTGGCGGGCCTTGCGACTGGCGCGGCCGTCTGCCCATGAATTCACATTCAATGTAGGGGTCAGCTATCGCCTTGCACCTCTCACATTTCATCAATCGAATGTTTCCAATTGAATTTTGCACAAATAGCCTCTCAATTCCCCATCCGCAGTTTACACATCGCAAATCCAACACTTTCTTGTCGTAGGAATGCATTGCTTTTTAAAATCCACAATGTAAATCTGAAACCTAAATAAATCAAACCATAGCTGGCTTGTGAAATCTTTCAAATACTCGTCGAATATCTTGAAAGACTTGAATAATTTGAGAGACGCCTCGTTTTATGCGAGGCGCGCACACGTCGGGCGCGCGCAGGGGTGCCAAATCTTCTGGATTCATGAATTACGGAGGAAAAATTCGATTTTTATTGTAAAAATATAATTTTTAATCTTTGAATCAATGTTTTTACCGTAAAAATATGATTTTTAGCGTGAAAAAGTTGATTTTTCATCCAAAATGATGTAAAAACTCTTTTTTTAAAAGAGATTAATATTAAAAATGTGATTTTTTATTCAGATCTAAGTAAAAGAGTTAGATCTAATTAAAGAAAATTACAGATCCATAATCATGCACATGAAAAATTTAGATATAGAGGATGAAAAGTTACCTCTAGATCCTACCCGCCGGATCTAGCGACGTTCGGTGAAGGAAGCCCTTTCGCGTCGCGATTTGTCCGTCGGCAGAGGTTCGGCTCAGCTTTGAGCGTGCTGATAACGTGTTGTAAACCATGGCGGCTACGGAACCCCGTAGCCCTGTATTTATAGTAATAGGGTTACAAAATGGGTGGATACCCACTAACGGGTTGGGCCTCCAAAAGCCCGTTTATAACATAAATGACGTTTTAAAATTTTGTGATAATTTTTTTAAACTAAATTTAAATCTTTTAAAATTTATGTGATAAGTTTAAAGTGCCTAAAATTTTATATGATAAATTTTTAAGCATGAAAGTTTTTTTAAAATGATGTTTTAATTTTATGAGATATTTTAAAACTGATTTTAAAGGTTAAAATTTTTATGCGATAAATTTTTTAAAGTAGCCTGCAAATTTGTGATTTTAAAAACAAGTTTTTATGAGATAAAAATAAAAGATTTTAAAATCGTATTTTAAATTTAAATGTTAAATTTATGTATGCATACTAAAATTGTTTATGCGATAAACTTAATCTATTTAATTGTTAAATAGTTGTGGACTATCTTTATGCGATAAATTAGTGTAGCTTTATTTTAATGGCTAGTTCTTCTTGTCCCTTATTTGATAGCACAAGACAACCTCTTAGGTTAGCCATTAAAAATGATTAAAATTTATTACTTGAATTTTAATGACATGCTATGTTTTAATAAAACTTTTAACAACCCTTTAAGACCTAATTCATGATTAGGGTAGTCCTTTTAATGAATCTTAATTCTAATTGTTATAATTAATTCTCATTAAAGGACTTCGCTTTTGGCGTTGTTAATAAAGTTTATTAAAATCATAATAACGATTAGGATAACACGTGAACCTTATAGTTGATAAGGTCTTAATAAAAGTTATTAAACAAATCCTAAAATTTTGAATTTAAGGATGCAACTAGTTGATAGGATTAATTAGTTGTTAATAAAAACTGTTTAGTCTATGGTACACATACAAAAATGACAAGCTTCATTCAATGGACCATGATCCAGTCAATGTGCTTGGCTAAGAGTTCTGGGTCAACCCTTACTAGTCTAAGGGGTAGTGATCCTGGCTTAGTCAATTCCCTGGCTGTGTTCCGCTGGACCGCAATGTCGCGAATCATAATTGTATGACACCCTGGACTATATCTAGTCAATGCGTTATAAATCTTATTAACGACTAATCCGTATCCCTCCTTGATTTTGGAGCTTGGTAACTCAAAGAAGACAATTATAGTTGTGGAGTCTCCTCAAGCTATGACATGTTTATCTTTAAGGAACAAACTCCAACATACATGTGATGTAGTCTAGACTTGACCCAAATCGATACGTCGGGTCTCCTCGAGCATCGATCTAAGTCAAATCTGGACACGAAATCAAGGGTTTGACTAGACCAGTCATTATGATTTGTTGAGTCTCCTCAAGATCATAAGTGACTGTGGGTAAAAAAACGATAGGGAGTCACATGTGATGTGATTGACTAAGAGTTAGTCTACCAATCATGGAACCAATCAACTTGTTGAGTCTCCTCAAGGTTGTGAGGTTCAGGATGATTGGATCCATCTTTCACTAAATTTTAAATATTTTAATTCGATTAAATCGTTCGTTATTAAGCTTTGAAACAATCGTAAAAATAGTGGGAGGATATAGATAGATGAATGCCAATCTATCTATATTTAATATTGAACATATGCTAAACTAGGGCAAGACTATGTTTACCGAAGGAATCGAAATATAATAAGTTAACTGGTCAAATAGGTTGATTAGTTGAATATCAAGCTAAATTCTAATTGATAGAATCAAAACTATATTCTCGTTGACATTAAAATGACCTTCTAAAGAACAGACTTAAGAAATATGATTTCATTAAGTTCTGGGTCCAACAAATAAATTCACGCAACATGTCACTCGTCTCTATATGAGGCAGCTTGAACATATAGGATATTCGAAGTATGTTTCTCCCTACAACTTGTCGAGCTACCCTCAAGGTTGTATGGACAAACAATTCTGATCTGCAAAGTTCGAGAATTCGATCAAACCGTTTGAGTCGAATACGAGTGCATGAGCGATGCAAGACTATGTATCCCAACCGGATCTTGAGACAAGCAACTTCTTGAGCTACACTCAAGATTGCAACTCTTAGGCGTTTGGATACATGAGATGCTTGCATAGATATTTATTTATGTTGGGCTATTTAATATCTAAATGTGATTTAGAAAAGGAAGAAGGCACTCCGGAAAGTCAATTGAGAAAGTTAGTTTAATTTGTCATTAGTAAAGGCATAAGTAGGAGGAAACAAAAATGTGACATATTTTGATGTCACGATTTCGTAATTATTGTTATACAAAAGGTTAACACATTTTGACGAATGTCGTCACATTGCTTCTGAAGCAATGAGTAATATGTATAACGATAATATATATATTAAATGTTAATATATATAAATACACAAGATAGTAGCAAACTTATATGGCAAAATAGACTAGGCCGTATCGAGAGACTAAGCTTCACAAGTCACATAAAGAGGGGTCTGACCTCTCGTATTATGAAGTCTACGGACACTTGTGAGTCTTATCCTCTTAGATAAAATGGCCGAAACACATCTGTAAGACAGTGGAAGAATGAGTTGTCGAACTCAGTCTCGTACATACTGATGTACCCGAGTCTAGATTAACCGAAATAAGTTATTCGTATATTTTATTAAGACACGTGTTCCTGATGAAACACAAGTCTGATAAAATAAAGAACGAAATGACTAAAGTATTTAAACTGATTCGATTAGATCGAATGGTCAAATACTTAGCTACATAAAATCTTGCGTAATTAAAAGAAAATGTGATTTTCTCTCAGGTCAAGTCTGTTAACACATCAGTGTGTTAAAAGGTATGAATCACACTTAGTTAGACTTGGTGTGATCCATTATTAGTGACTCTGAGTTAAGTCCTCCTTCTGGGTCAAGTCCCAGACAGTAATGCCTAGGTTTTGATAAATGTTCTATGAGGACATATCAATAAGATATTCATTAAATCGATCATTAGAAAGTTGTATAATTACTCGAATCTCGTGAGACGAATTGTCGAGTCAGACATCATAACTGATATGACTTAATCAACTTCCGGGATGAAATTCGGAGTAGTAACTCCGATTTAAAACTTGATGCAATCAGAATAGGTCCGTGTGAGCAAATAAATTTTGGAATTTAGTTTACGTGCCCAAGGAAAATGTTTCCTCTCATTTTCTGCAAGTAAATCTTTAAGTTGAAAGACTAGGAGCAGAAAGGAAATAGTGAAGTACAATCATATTGGTCGAGAACGGTTTTCATCTTAATTCCTATAAAACGGATTATAATGAAACCGTTTTTTCGCCAGCAGATGTGTACAGAACTACTCGGACCAAACTCGATGTAAACACTTAAGTTGACCATGAAAATTGGAGCATTCACTTATAAGTTCGTTTTTCTAAATATGATTTAGACGGACCAACTTATATGAATTAGCCAGATAGTTTTCAAGGTCAGTGGGAGTAGGGGTGGCAAACGGGCGGGGCGGGTCAGGTTCGGGTCGGGTCAGGTTTGACCCGACCCGAATAAGGGTAAACCCGAACCCGACCCGGATTAAATTCGGGTCAGGGTTCGGATACCCGAACCCGACCCGGCTGTAACCCGGGTGATCCGTACCCGAGCCGGTTTCTCTTACGGGTCGGGTACGGGTCGGGTACGGGTCGGGTTCGGGTCGGGTTTGGTGTGAAATAGTGATTATTTTTCAAAAAAGGTCGGGTTCGGGTCGGGTTCGGGTCGGGTCCGGGTCGGGTTGGGGTGAAAAGAGTGAAAATACAGGTCGAATTCGGGTCAACCGGGTCGAGGGGTCAAACCCGTACCCGACCCGGATTTTTATCCGGGTCGGTCGGGTTGACCCGAATTCGACCCGACCCGGATTGGCCCCTACCCATACCCGACCCAAGAGGCCGGGTTCGGGTCGGGTCGGGTCGGGTCTATTTTGCCACGCCTAAGTGGGAGCGTATAAATTACATGCGAGACATCAAATGGATGAAACATATATTTTTGACAAAGTGATCAAAAGAGTTTGATACTTTATCAGAAATAAATATGAGCCATTTGAAATGACCATTAACTAATTTAAATGATTATTGTAAGGTACGATGAACTGGATGAGATCCAAGGAAATAAAATATTATAGATTCCGAAAGACCAAGTGAATTATTTGAATGAGATTCAAATGGTTGGTCTAACATGAAAATAGAAACCCCTTAAGTCTATAGTGTAGACGGTTTTAGCAGATCCACTCACGAAGGCTCTACCACATGAAGTCGGGAAAACTTATGTGTAAAAACGGTATTAGATACCGAGATAAATGGGTCTGAGTGCAAGTGGGAGATGTTGAGAGAAGATGCCTTCGAGGCAATCTATCTCTGTGTGTGAATAACACAAACATCTTGTTCGAAATAACAGTAAGCTGTTTGGTAAAAATTTATCTAAGTTATGTTATAATGTAGTTAACATTAGATATTAACTTAGTTAAAGTCCTGAGAATTTATGCGAGGTCAAACAGGTATCGAGATGAGTATCTCGATCATGGAGAAATGTTTGACCGTCTGTAGCATAAGTCTAAAAGGGTTCGTGGTCGTAGATGTTTCGAGACAAGGATATCGAAACATCGGATAGACCATTGTGTTTTAGTCTTCACCGTTTAGCGGTGGCGATGATCCCATGATCGCTTGACTTGGCGAAGTCGTAGATGAGACACATGTGTTCATTATAGAATGAGTTCACTGAACGATCCACAAGAGTTATCATATGGTTATATTGACCAATCTGTCTATGATGACTCTGAGTGATGATAGGCTAGTTGGTCTTTTGACTTGTGGTCATTTTGATGAACCTGTGCGTGAACGGTGCCACTTAGATCAAATGACCTAGCTTCGAGGCAAGGCCTGTCGAAAGGTCTTTGATTGGGTGACACTTGAAGTGTATGAGGAGAGTAATGACCAAGAGAGGATTCGTCTCTCCCGGTCAATGTGAGTTAGTGTCGTAGGGTTAGTTCGGTCTTTAGTAAAAACTCTGGCCAGAGTATGTTGGAAGAAGTCCAACATTTTTGACTAAAAGATCGACAGAAACTAACCGGAGTCAAGTTATTGGGGTTGACAGTTTGACCGTACCCTAGACTTGATCTACACGACATAGTTTAGACGAAGAGACTATAACTGTGGAATTCATCACGGAAACAGTCAGGGTGGTCCCGACAATACTCATGTCAATGAGTCAACCACATAATGATGATTCCTGAAGCAGGGACGACAACCACTGCTCGTGGTCACTGCCGTATAGGGCTTCGAGCCCAACCTGTTGTAAGGGTCAGGCTGTAGGGTCTCACATAGAGTGCGATCTTCGTCTAGTAATAGGTAGAAATTAGTTAGGGAGAATAATTTGCATTTGATGCAAGTGATAAAATATTGCAAAAGATGTTTGCAATCATCTCCTGCATTCGGGATAAATGATCCTGAGTGCAAGTGGGAGATGTAGAGGAATATGCCCTCAGATCATTTGTATTTGATGCAAATGAAAATTTAAGCCTAGATATGGACTAATTTGCATATGATGCAAAAGAGATTAAATGTGTCTTATATTGTTTAAGACTATATTTAATTAAATAAACGCGTTGAAAAGGTTACCTAGATGACGGGATCGTCCCGTTCTAAACGCAGGTTCAAACGGCGTCAAAAACGGAGTCCAAATGCACAAGTTATAGCCAAAACAAGTCAGCCCAAACCGTTGGGTTGAAACCAGCGAAAATGGAGGCCCACCAACCCGAATTTTCTGGTTAGGGTTTTTTGAAACCCGAGATTTTCTTGACGGCTACGTTTCTAAGAGAAGCATGACTTTTGGCTAACTTTGGACAATTGTTTGAAGGGTCAAACAGACTCGGATTGACGAGCCGTTTTTTCCTACGCGTTCACCGTTGAACCCTCTTCGATTTGGTAGGTTGTACCAACATTGAAGCTCAACGGTGAGGGAGTTAAAATTCGAGAAAGTTTGCCCTTTGTGAAAGGCAAACTAACTTGATTTAATTAATCCCAAATTAATAGTCCCACCTCGGTTGTGGAGAAAAGGAGAGAGTCAGCCGCCTCTATAAATAGAGGCCCTCCCCCTTCCTCATAACTCGTCCCAAGCTCTAGATCTGAGCGGCTCTCGTAAATGTTGGAGCACGCTCGGATCTAAGCTTAAATTAATATTTCTCCTCTCCTTATATATTTCTGCCTTGCTCCTGAGGGCTCTAGCAAAGCCGCAAAGGAGTTCAGATTCAGATCCGAAATCTAGGCAGAGGTTTCACTCGCGTGAAACTTTCTTCAGCGCGTGGTTGGCTAGGCGACACGGGATTGATCGCCTCGGGATGCAGAGCGGTTCGGGGAGCGGTTCGAGGAGCGGCTCGGCGTGGGACGTGAGCGGCTCGGAAGACGGTGCGGAACATCTCGCCTGCCCCAGGGTTGAGATTCCGGGTATGTGTTTATTAGCATTAGTTTAATTTAATCGCAGTAGGCTAGATCCTTCTTGGGATGGTCAGACCCATCCCACGTCGGCATAGATCTTGGATTAGGGTCTTGGACCTTAGGGTTAAATGTTAATTAGATTAACATGATTATTTTCCGCTGCTATTTCTGTCTATGTTCCGTCCGACTTACGACGGGCATAGAGTTTTGTGCCATAAGGGTCCCAGAATTCCCTACACAGGCATGAGGTGATATTATGAAGTGCTGAGTTGTACTCAGCAACGGACTTATACTCCTAAAGACGGAGATTTTCCCACTCATAACTGACACGTGGTAGTATGACATCAATTTGATGACTATAACGTGCCTCAAGCGCTGTCCACAACTCAAGAGGGTCTTCTACCGTTAAGTATTCAGCCTTTAAGGTCCATCTATCTGTCTCCTGATATAGATAATGGCTTTCGCCTTATCCATGTCGGATACAACAGTAGTAGAACTGCCAGCTGGCTGGGCCGCTGCAGGGGACTTGCTAGCAGTTGTCTCGGCCGCTGCGGGGGCCAAAATTGAGTGAAGGAGTGCCATTGAACGCAAGTGGAACTTCAGGTCCACTCGCCAGCTCAGGTAGTTCTTTTTTGCTGCGTCAAGGACATCGAAATCGACGCTAGCCAAGTTTGTCATTTATCTATGCAATTGAATATAAATGAATTAATATTTGCGAAAAATAAATTCACGCAAAGTAAATAAACAGTCATGTGGGGATCGGCCAGATACCATTAGAAACAAAATGTCCAAAAATGTCCGAATACAATCCAAAAATGAAATACAAAAAGAAATGAAAAATGCAACTTAGAAACCCAGTTTGGGTAGCAGATTTCATCTCTGTCTTCAATTTGGCTGAGCTCCGGTCATTGGCATTTTACATTATAATCTCACTACAAAATCTCTCAAAAAAGAAAAAAGAAAGCGAGGAATATAAAAAGGTGTATCTCAAAATGACCGATCCCAAACCACAAGACTGAATTATTTACAACATCCACACAGTTTATATATGCTACATGCAATATAAAAATCGACCACGCAAACACACATGCATAATCAATACAATTATTCAACATCGCAGTCAATTTTATTGGATAAATATATTAAATTTACGTTAAAAAGTTACTTGGACCACGAGGAAACGTCATTACCAGTAAGGTTAGGTAACTAAACTAACGACAGAGCGTCTAAGGATCCTTGTAATTTATTAAAACGTAAATTAAATTTTTATCCAATTAAAAATAAGGCGATGAATTACACATCAAATTCATTAACAAATTTCTAATTTGTGCCAAATACCACATAAAGAGTTAATAAAACGCAATATCCTCACCCTGGTTTTCCCTAATTTTCTGGATTTTTCCAGAATTTTTTTCGGATTTTTCCAGAATTTTCAGGGGTTTAATAGGGTATTTCCTGAATTTTAAATTAATTTAGCCTGCAGGCCAGAGGTCCGCGGGCTGGCTGCTGACTGCATGCCTGTTAGCAAAAAAAAAACCCAATTATTTATTATAAATTTTGTTAATAACTGGGCTTCTGGCCCATCAGGGGAGGCACATGCCTGGAGGCCCCGTCAGGGGGTGGCGGCCACGATCGGTATGGCAGACCCCCCTCGACAGGAGGGGGCGGCGAATCAGGGGCGACGCCCCCCTCGCCAGGGAGGCGCGCAAGGGCAGGGAGGGGGGCGGCGGCCACCCCCGACAGGGGGTGAGGCGTTACGACGCAAAGGAGGCCCACATCCCAATTTTTGTTTCGAAGGGAAATTTTGCCCAATTTTGGAATTTTGCCCAGATTTAAGCAATCTGTTCGTTGCTGCCGGCGTTCCGAAATATACGGATCGGCCGGCGCCCCGACGCAAGGCGACGCTCGGCGCCCCGATAGGGGGATCGGCCCCCCGACGGGAGGATCGGCGCTCGGCGCCCCGACAGGAGGATCGGCGCACCCCCACCCCCCGCGCGCGCGAGAGACAGGCTCAAAAAATTCAGTGGCACCTCATTCAAAATGTTAACTGGACATCTGCTGCTAACGAGAGTTCTTGCTAAGTAGGCCTAAAGTTAAACAATTCTATTATGAAGAAGATCAACCGTTAGTGGCCCCCCCGAAACAGGGGAACGACAAATCAAAACAGGGCGAGTAGCACCCCTTCAGGGGGGAGAAATCATTTTGTGATATTTTCAAAAATACAAATTTATGATTTGTTACTCCAGGCAAATTACACAGATGCCTTCAAGCAAGGAGTACGCAAATTTCCCAGATTAATTACTCTAGATCATTAGATCGTACAAACATATCAAGTACACCAAAAAAAAATCAAATGGTTGGGCTAAAAGAGTTTTTTTTTTCAATTAAAGAGGCGTATGTTCTTGATTTTTTAGCAAAAAATGTATAATATTTTGCATAATCCAATTATCTACGAGACAAGGAATTTACCTCTAGATCAGTGATCTAGGGAAGAACCAATATAATCCGTAGAAAAGATAAAATCCCCGATACCGTAACGCCTTGCAGGTTCGTCGCAACTTTGCCGCAACAAACAAGATTCATTCGCAAGAAAATTGAGAGCTAAAGTACTGATAACGTGTTGGAAATCAAGAGAATGAGTAACCATGTCACAAAGCCATGATTCTCTATTTATTCATAATAGCAGAATGCCAAAGGACATGTGATACCAAAGGTCCACATTAGTAAGCTTGATGGAGAGTAATGGGGGGATAAAGATGAGGAGAGGCCAAATGCCTCTCTCATTCATAACACTCATCTATTTTTTTCAGTAATCTATTCTTAATTTTTTTGAAATGACAAATAAAAAAGATAAAGAGGCCTTGGATGGGCCATGCAAACCTAGCGAGCCCATAAGCCCGTTTACATGTCTGGAAACAATTTAGGAGTTAGGGTCCATTACGTCGCAATTCAAGATAAATCGAAGGGGCATTTCCGACCATTCCCGACACAAAGCCCTCCAAGGCCCAAACCTTGATCGAAGCGGCGGCGGGGGCGACAATCGTCGGAGAGCGTCGTGATGCCGGCGGGTCATGGCCTTCGTTCGCGCACCCGGGACTTGTTCGCGCGGCCGTTCAGGAAGAAGGGGTATATTCCGTTGACGACGTACCTGAGGACTTACAAGACCGGTGACTACGTCGACGTCAAGGTTAACGGCGCCGTCCACAAGGGGATGCCCCACAAGTTCTACCACGGCCGCACCGGCAAGGTCTGGAACGTCACCAAGCGCGCCATCGGCGTCGAGATCAACAAGCAGGTTCATTCTCATCTCTTCCTCTTGTTTTTTTGATGCTGGGATATACTATTATTTGTTCTCATTTTTATGAATTGATGATTGAAATAACATGATTTCGTGATGTATTTTGTGACGTGTACTCAGATTGAATTTACGGTAGGGGAATTTGATAGTTTTTGGATCTTTGTAGTGAGTGTGAGTTGCAGTAAACGCCCTAGAGTTTGAAGGGTTTAGTAATCAATAGTACATCGATGGGGATTTACTACTCGAAAATTGAAAGGTTTAATTCGCAGTGAAGCTTCCAATTTTTAATGAACTCTAATAATTGGGACTTTCTGCAATCCTTTTCCTTTTAATTGGTCTAACATTGTGTAAATAAACAACATTTATCATGTGGAAACAGTAATATATAAAGGGGAAAAGGGACCTAATGCTATATTTGATTTGAGTCATGCAACAAGGTGGTTTAGATGCTAATTTTTTTTGGGATGATCTGAAACTGTTCACTGTGTTCTTAATCAAGATAAATGGATTGTCCAAAAACTTGAGATATTTTGTTTGATTTTAACTTGCTATATAGTGTAGTAGCCTACTGTATAACTTGATGGATGACTTCACCTCTCTAGTGTTTTACTGTGCCAGCTTCTGTGTTAAGCTTTATCAAGGTTTGGTATTTCTTTATTCAACTAACTAATTCCAATTTCCTTCTTATATTCCATAACTCCCCCCTCGAGGAATCACTTTTTCAATTCTGCTAGCCTTGAGCCTTTACTTGAATTTTATGTTAGGAGAAGCGCATTTCTATATCGGTAGTATTAAGAAGGTCAATCTGATCTTTAAAAAAATACCATTTTTAATTTTCATACGGGTAGCATTAGATGCAGTTTCACAGTAATCAGGGGGCGGAACTATATACAGTTTGCACTGGGCAACTGCTCAGGGCAAAGAAATTAATTTTTTATCACAAGTTATCAGTGTTTCTTTGTGATTCAGTGGATAAGGCGTTGGCCTAGGAAATAAGAGCACGTGTGTTCGATCCCTTGGGAAGTTGTATTTTATTTGTTATTTAATATCCTATTTTTGAATGTCTGGCTTGCTAGGCACCAGTGGGCCGACAGATACAAACCATTTTGGTTATGTGCTACTGACGTTAAGATCAATCCCAACACTGCAAAATATGGAAGTGGGCCCATGGCCCGTATTGATTACGGATGTTACAGGGAATGCGCTCCATGAGCAGCACAAAGCCTACGCAGTAAGCATCCAGTCAATTTCCTTTTTTTGATACATCGAAAAGCACGAATCGAACACTCGACCTCTCACAAGAGAGGGAGGAGGGAGGGTGAATACCACTAAGCCAAGTGGCTCGGGTCAATTTCCCTTTTTCGTTTTTCGGCTCTCTTTCCTTTTTGTCCCATCTCTCACTCATCTCCTGCTCCCTTACAACCAAAAAACAACAAAATTTTCCTTCAAAATCTTAGTTAATAGGGATTAATGGTAAGCGTAGCTGTTGCATGTTTGGTTACTGTCTGGTTTCGATTATCTTCCATCGGTTAAGAAGAATGCATCACACCCATCAATCACCTTTTCGTTTTTCCTTGCGCTTTTTTTAAATAGATATTTCTCGGTTTATTGAATTACTTCGACGGATTTAACCGTGACATTTTTTGAATATATATAATACTATTTTGTAGCTACTATCAATAAATATTTAAAGCATGTTAACATTTAATTTTTTGTTTTAGTATTTTATGGGTTTTTAGAAATAGGTCTCTTAATCACGGCTTTTTTTATAAGAGCCCTTTAAATCGTAGTATTTGCGATTAGGTCACCCTATTCATATAAAATAGTCGAAATGAGTCCCATATTCATATAAAGGGGACCTATTTCTAAAACGGGGACTCTTTTCAAGTGAGCTATATGAATGTGGAAATTTAATCGCAAATGCTATGATTTAAGTGACTCTTTTAAAATTAGACATAATTAGTGGGACAATGGTCTAAAAAACCCTTTTAAAAGATATTCTTTACATCATCTTATTTTCGTCCAGGGCCGTCTAGGGCAAAAAATTACTGGTTACGCCACGGACAGTAATCATCCTCAAAGTTGATCAAGTCTTGTGTATCCTTTCCAAAGTTATCAATATTGTATGATATGTGAGTTATATCGTATGCTACGATATGAAATGGGACGAACATGAAACGAATTGTAAGCCTATATCGGATAAGAATAAATATAGTATGATATGCATTTCATATCGTACTGTGCAACATAATATTATATCGAGTGATATCTATATTGTTTGATATGATATAATGTTGCTTTTGAATGTTCGGGTTTCGAGTTTTGGGGTTTTAAGGTTTTAAACCAACCCGATGCATAATCATGTTCAGATCAATTCATTTCTTCACAAAATAATGACGATTGAAGGGGAGATTCGGAGTTGAGCTCGATGAAGAAATTCCATGACGAAATCGAAGCTCGAAGATGAAATCAAAGATGATGACGTAATCGAATTCAAATATGATACCATCGACACCAACCTTCATTGATCATTTCATCCTCAAAGACGAATCTATGAGCTCGATCATAGATTCGATCGATCGATCGATCAATTCTGTAAGTGATTTTTTTATTTATTATTTTTTACGCTTTTTTATTTCAGTGTTATTTATTTAGTTTTTATTTCAGTTTATTTGAGATTATTTGTTTATGATTTTTTTTTAAAATTTTAATATCTTGATAATTCACCGACGCAATCGAAGATTTAATTTTGTTTATGAATGGATTGAAGACACCTTAGTTTTAATTTTAGTTTTTTATTTTAAGTTTTTAAATTTAGTTCTGTTTATGATTTTTTATTTCAGTTTCGTAAGTAGTTTAAAAGTAGCATAATTTTATTTAAAAGCAGTTTAAAACTTTAAAAATAGTCTAGTTAACAATTTATTGAAACATAGTGATATTTTGTTATGTAGCATTGTAGATTATGTTTACGTCTGATAGTGTGACATAAGTAGCTTTTCTTTTATAATGTTTATGTGATTATATCTATGTTCAATTGTTTACTTAATTGAAAATTTTGTATTACACACTTGTAGCATATCTTATTGTCCACAACCTGTTATATGCTTTATTTTTTGATTAGGTTTTTAATATATTTAAATTTTTTGAGTGGTTTGCTTTATTTTTTAATTTTTCAAAGATCTTACGATATGATATGTGTTACGATATGGGACCAAAAAGATATACGATACTATTTATGATATGATAACTTTGATTTTTTCTCTTTTTATCTTGTTATACAACTTTACCGTTAGTGGAGGAAGGCAGGATCTTGCTTTTAAGCGAGTTTTATTTGCAGAAATTACTTGTAATATATGCTGCGTTTTATAATAACTCCTATTTCCATGCATGGTTCTTGTTATGCTGGAAATAGCCTTGCTGGTTTGTTTATAACTGGCATAAACACATACGATTTTGTCTGGCCCGTGGTTACCTGAAATGATATGTCAAAGTTTTCTTCAAAACTTGTTGGTATTTCAAAGAAAATTTAGGATTCCTTTTCTTCTTTACTTTCTTGGCAGGACTTCCATATTTTGCAGGTCTACTGAAGCAGGAAAACTCTTAATCCTGTGTTTGTTGATAATGTAATACTAACTCTTAGGGAGTGGTGAATTTGCTAGGATGGTTTACAAGGTTGTCCTGAGTCTTTCCTGTTGTCATTGGTTTGCTGAGTCAAATGGATCATGAGTTCCAATAGTGCGTCTTGGTCCGTGGCCTTCATTGTTGAAATACAATTGACATAGTGATCACTTAACTTTGCGTTGTGCTGATTTTAAATAGGGTGTCTATTTGTTTAATCGTTCATGTCTTCATGCCAAAATATTAGGTACTTCTTCATGGAAAGATTGCTTTCAGACCATATTTTAGTATTTTATTTGTTGCTCGACTGCTGTATGGTAGACACACAATTAAAAGTAGAGTTTATTCGTTGACGTGTTTCATTGCTTTTTTAACTATTACATTGTTAATTGATTGTTCTCTAATGATTTTAACAATGTAAATTTCTTCTTTCCTTAGAACGTAATTCTGGTGTTGTGCATTGCAATTAATTAATATGCAATTAAATAATGTTTATCGCGGTACCATTTGTACTGATATTTTATCTCAAGCTATTGGCTGAAACTGTGTTGATGCTGAAGCTTATTTAAATTCTTATTCAGAATCTTATACATTTTCCTTTCATCAGGTGGGCAATAGGATCATTAGGAAGAGGATACATGTGAGAGTAGAGCATGTGCAGCCTTCGAGGTGCACCGAGGATTTTCGTTTGAGGAAGATCCAGAATGATAAACTGAAGGCAGAGGCAAAGGCTCGCGGCGAGACCATCAGCACAAAGCGTCTGCCAGAAGGCCCAAAGCCTGGTTTCATGGTGGAAGGTGCTACTCTGGAGACTGTCACTCCTATTCCCTATGACGTGGTCAATGATCTCAAGGGTGGTTATTAGATTCCCATTAATTTAGTATCCTCGCATTCGAATATTTTCCTGTTTTCTGCTAAAAACTTCTTCTGTAGTTGAGGTATTTTGTGTGTCTTGATGAGGGTTTAGATTGGGTGTTGTGATGGTAGTTATTCTAAGGAAACTTCATCCATGGCTAGGCCGACATTGGCTCACTGCTGTTTTTTCTTGAATCTGTTAAAAAATTTCGATGCTACATCATTTGTCTTTCAAGATGCTGTGTGATGGCATGATTGTTGGGTGGCTTTGTTTTGATAATCTTTCTTTAGTTATGCAGATAATTCACTGACACAAGTTGTTTTCTTTCTTTATGGTGGTTTCTTCATGGTCTATGAAATTTTTTGTGTGGCTGATATTATTATGTAGGGATATCATGCAGTTGATGCTGCCAACTGACTGTAGGATTATTCTGGGCATCTAGAATGGATGTTGGGATCTTTTTGTTTTGTTGCATTGAAAATCAATTTTGTACTCCCTGTGCTAAGTGGGTGAATGAATGCTATCAAAAGTGCTGATTATGTCTGCGTTCTCTCAGTTACAGAAAGAAAAGGTGTGCCAGACTGAGGTGCAAGATGATATTTAGTCTTGAACTTGTGATCTTATTGAGATCAAGATTCAGTTGTATCGCAACTCTTCACACTTGAATTCCGATCACTGGTGAGAAAAACCAGCCAGGGAGCGATTGGAGGCCTCAATTTTTTCCCTCTATATTCTATTTGCTTTGTTATGCCGATCTTAGTTCAAGTTATATCCTAAACGACCATCATATTAAAGCGAGGGCTCATGCAGACCTACCATCTATGAGCGTTTGTATGGTTTCGAGACTCAAGAGTAAACTATGACGCCCGTGTTGATTTTCTATTCTGGTCGAAGCACAAGCAGCGCAATGGATGAACAATTGTTGCCCCAAACATGCCATTGTTTAAATGTAAATGACACGCTTTTCCAATACCGCTGGCTGCGCTGTCCAAAGTTAAGTAATTTCTTGTGTCATGGTGCCATTTACCTCACGGCTGGACTCTGTTTTTTCAATTGTACAAGGGGAAATTCTTAAACTTGAAATCACCTAGGGCAAAAAGAGAGAACACGTTCGTTTGAAAATTCCCAAAGAAATTTGCATGCCATTAGGTAAAGGAATTTTCTTACTAAGCATATGTCGCAATGTTCAACCTTAATAATGAGCTAAGCATTAGTGGTTGAATAACCCTGTGACGATTCACAATGAATAAGATTCAAAGCACATTCTACATGCCATATTCTACTAGTGGCTGAAGCAGGCAAAGTGGAAGGTATAAGCTTTCATCATCAAACTCCAAATTTAGAAAAAAATCGTTACGATTATATACATATGCATACATACATAACTATATACAGACATACATATACATATACATACATACACATAATAGCAGCATTACAATTTTTTTGAATGGAAAGGTGGATTCTCTGTTTTTTGTTTTTTGTTTTGTTTTGTTTTTTTGGAGGAATCATACGTACATACCTATATAGCACCCGTTCAGCATTACTATAGACGGGATTCTTGAATGACTGTCCTACACCGTCTGGCTTGGTCGTTTCCCCACCATGAAGTCATGTTCATGAGATTATACTGATGGTCGTGCCCCCGGCATCTAGGATAGTTAGAAATCTGCTCCTTCCAAGGCACGCGGTGCACCAAGCTGAGATTAATTAGATCAAGAAGTTGTCCCACCCCATAATCTGATTGTCACAGTGCGAAAGAATAGGTTGGCATGTCAAAACTGAAAGCTTCTTGCTTGTGGACAATGTAATCCAGTTCACACATTTGCTCCGCCTTCACTTGTATTTGACGTGTCAACACTTCGATAGTTGGACCTTACGCTCTGCAGAGAAAATCATCATTTAATTTAACCGCGCATTCAGTAATCAACAAGAGGACGAAGAAGAACAATGTATATATATACCTGCTGATATAAATCTGAAAAAACGAGAACTAACTTGCAATGTGAGTTCGCTAATGCGTCTGGATGTTCCCTCAAACCCATGGGTTGCTATACGGGGCAAGTAAATGCAGACCATGCTACCATAAGGGAACTGGTCTAATAACAACCTCAACGTGCAACTGGGACCATCAATAATGTTTATATTCAAGATGCTCAACAGCGACTGGATCAACAATGCTTCAGTCTGAATTCAAACACTAACCATTCTTGTCTTGATTTGTATGCTAAAAAAGTTTAAGAAGCTTAATCTATTCTGCACTAACCTACTAATCCCTTCTTATTTCCAATCTTCAGTTTTGAATGACCCAATAGCATGTAAAATTGATTGGTTCGTTCTCTAATGGCATTATATATATTTGGCAAATGCACATTATTATTGCCTAGCACAAAATGCATAGAAAAGTGAAATACCATTATTTGATAATAGATGAACTGCTTAAGAAAAGGACCTTTCTCTGTCGTGTTGTGTTCTGGCTGCTGACACTCCTAGACTTGAACCATACTTGACAACCACAGAAATAATCCGTAAGCTTCTTATCCTTAGGAAATATCGCTGGTTCTTTACTTTAGAATGTTAAACATACAATCATGAGAATCGATGTAAAGTAGTTCTCATTAAGAAGGTATAATATCTCGCATATACCATGATATGTCACATTATACTTCACATAGTACAAGGAAACATAATGGGCATACTACTTATCCTTTCATGCCCCTCGTGGAGAATGCATCATTTCTCATGTCATATGAGGCTCATTAATTTCACACATAATAAAATAATGAGAAATATATGACATATATGGTTAAGCCATATGTGTTTTGAAAAACTCGTCATCTTCTATTTTTCAGACGACCGGAACCGTTCATTTTAATCCTCATACTAACACCCCAAAATACCAAATGTTTGGTGATCTCAAGGGATTTTACCCGTTGATCCATCCGTCACAAATTTAACGGCTTCGCAAGAATAGAACTTTTACGACGGATAGTTGAACAAGCACAACCCATTGGTTTCACCTAATATTTAGTGTTTTGAAGCTTTAGAATATGAATATCAAAATGTGTAATACCCCTAACTCATCCTCATGGGATTTTTATGAATTAAAAAAATATATTTTAAAATGTTATAAATCTATTATACAAATGAGGACTTTTTTGAACTTTGTCCTTTGTGGACACCAAAGTATGAGTAGAATAAACATTGGTGACCAGGATGCCGACGAGGACAATGATAATTTGAAAAATGATTTGAATTTGAAATTTGTGGGGAACAAATTGGAGTGAAAATTAAAATTTGGGTGAGGACTTTTTTGAACTTTGTCCTACGTGGACACCAAAGTATGTCGACAACAAACATTGGTGACTAGGATGCTGGTTAGAACAATGATAATAGGAAAAATGATTTGAATTTGAAATTTGGGGGAACGTCATGGGTTGAAAATTAAAATTTGGGGGAAAAATTTAAATGAAGTTTGATTTTTATGTTGGGGTGAAAAGCTAAAGGGGGACATATTTTACTTTGAATTCATTTTTTAGGGGGAAACAAAAAATTCACCTCCCATTCCTATATATGACATCTGATCAATGCAACCAAACTGATAGGACAATGATGACAGTTGAACCGAGGATCTAATATAGTCTTACTTAGACTTGCTTGAACTGAATTCAAAATTAAAATACATCTGCAGCCAAACTCTGATTACATTATTTTGGAAACAAATTGAATTAAATTTTTGGAGAATTCCGAATTTTTTTGAAAGCAATTAAAAATAAATATAAAAAACATGAGCATGTGAAAATTTCACGAACAATTAAATCGGGATGGAACTATTGGGGAACTCATTCTGGCGGAAATTAAGTTTTAAGCTGAACTAAATTCTCTGGAAAAACTAAATTTTAGAGGAAACTAAAATTTTGAAAAGTGAAAAATTTAACGGTGAAAACCCGAAATTTTTTGAGCGGAACTAAATTTTGAGATGAACTAAGATTTTGGCAAGAACTAAATTTCCTGTAATGAGTTAAATTTTCGGAGAAACTAGATTTTGAGGGAGAAATATCTTAAATGAACTGTGCCCGTATAGCACGGGGTTATGACTAGTTTTTCTATAATTTTTGGAAATTTTTCGGTACTTCTATCAATTTTTCCAAAACTCATTTTTACTCAAAACCCATTAAAACCCATATATAACTTCTTTTTTCTTTCTTTCCCTCACTCGTTCATTGCCACTGTAGTTGCTTCCTCACGTGCGATTTGAGTACCGAAATCGTTGCGATGTGGGAGGTGACGTAGCCCATGTCGCCAATTCTCTCCCACCTTTTCCTTAATGGTACTCTTCCTCACTCTCCATTCTCTATTTTTACTCTTTCCCGCACTTGTCAAAACCCTAGTTTTTCATCTAAAAATATTGAGCACCGCTTCCTTGATCTTGGCCACTGGAGCTTGGATATCACCTCTCCGCATCCGGTCCTCCTTGAAAAACCCATCCACCGCTTAAGGCAGCCACAATCACGGCGTAAGGAGAGGCAGCGAGGCCCCACATGGGTTTTTCAGACGACCTATACCTCCAGTGAATGGTAGATCTCTTGAACTCCAATTTAATGCCTCGATAAAATCAGACATTCCTTAATTGAGATGCATTGTGTGAATTTTCCCCTTAGTGTGTGATGCAATTATTTTTCATGTCTGTTCAATTGTGATCTGATCAGAAAATTTTTGATTACTACGACGATAATTATGGCTAAGCATTTTGATAATTATTGCTTGATATCTTGATGTTTTGTGTGATGGCTGTGGGTTGTGGTTGTTCCTTGGTTATTGGTGGCTACTGGGTCTCGCCTGACCCTGCAAGCCGCCCTTCGGCCTTCCCGCACCCATGTTGCTAGCTTTTGGATTTTTCACCACTGTTGCTGGCTCTCAAGTTTTCCCCGTTGGTTATGCTCTGCCCTCTGTTTGCCTACTACTGCTTACTACCCAGTTTGCTCTTGGGTGCTCCTGGTTTACATGCTATTGGGTTCTCCCCTGCAGCCTGGTTCACTCTCAGGTTTTCGCCCTTTGCCCTGTTTCGCTCTCCGATTTGTTTTCCCTCGGCTTGCTCTTGGGTTTTGCTCCCATGTTACTTGTTGCTTTGGGCTTGCTCCCCTGTCGTTTATTGCTCTCGGGACTTGCACCACTTCTTTTTGTTATCTCGGGTGCTCGCTTGTTTCCCTGCTTGCTCTTGGGTGCTCGCTTCTTGCTTCTTGCTTTCGGATTTTGCAGTCCCCTGTTGCTTTGCTCTCAGGTATGTTTTTCCCTGCTACTTGCCTCGCGTTTTGCAGCATTACCGTTTCTTTCTGGGCTTTGGCTTGCAGGTTTGGCTGCTGCTTTTAGGCCCATTTTGCAGTTTAGCCTACTACTTTCTGGGCTAGGTTTGAGCTTGTTGGTGGCCCTATTTGGCTGCTAGTTTGGGCCTTATTTGGCTGATGTAAATTATGGCATTTGTATGATGTGTTGGGCTTTGATTATATGATCTTGCAATATTTACATGAGTTCGAAATTAAGATTATTGATGATAAAATTATTTCTGAGATACCTAAACCTAATAGCTGAAATTGGAAATTGAAACCGTAATTATTATGTGAATTACCTGGTGCGCATAAATGATTATACTATGGATTTGATTTCCAGTCACTCCCTATAGTTAAGTTTTGGGCCATGCGATGATTATATATTTGGATCGATTGGTCATGCTTTTGTGGATATTGTCTTGGATTGGAATTGATATTGTACATATATTGCCTATGACTGCATATGCCATACACATAACTTTATGTATTGTCTGTCGAAATTGCCTTCGAGCATATTTCCGAGACTTAGTCTCTTATATATATATGATATGTGCCAAGTAAATCCCACAATATGACCCAAATAATACATGGAAACATCTTCCTTTGATACTAATGATTTAAACAAATAGATAATCATTTACATGACATACCTCATTTACATACATATGTAACATTTCACTGGATACATTTCCGATGTCACCAGTACATGACACCGTGCATTGCATTTTACATACATCATATATGACTATCTAGGTTCATTGGAGATAGAGAAACTCATTATCTCAGAAGGTGCGGGAGCGACGATGGCTATATCCGTGTTTTCTGCATCCAAAGATGGAATGGGTTAATACTATATCCGCGGTTTTCACTTCTAGCGATGGAAATGTGGTTTACTACTGTATCCGTGTTTTTTTCTGTTTTACCCTATATTGGATCGAAGTTATACTACAAGATACATGTTTTTTGCCTGAGTTGCATATCGCACCCGCTGACATGAGTCACATCACTAGTATAGATTTACCAAACCACCTACAAAGTCATGTAGATAGTATTAACACATCACTACTTGATATTTGATTGCTCCTTTATTTTACTGTGTTAATTTCATGATGTCGTTTTATTGCGTTTTTATTTATCATGTTTTATATAACATTTCTTTTGTAATTTCTAAGGATCCATGACTAACCTCACAGTTACTGTGGTGTCCCATTAGATACTAGAAGTGGTTACAGAGCTTAGGGGTGGCAAAATGATCCCGACCCGATCCGACCCGAACCCGGCATCCTAAACCGGGTATGGGTAGGGATCAATACGGGTCAAGTAGAATACATGTTGACCCGACCCGACCCGGATAAAATCCGGGTCGGGTATGGGTTTGACATGTCAACCCGAATGATCCGAATTCGACCCGGTTTACTTTCTCTATTTATATAAAAACATTTATAATAATTTCAATACACAATTGCTATGTGGAGTTGTGCTTGTACGATTGAATTTTTGTCCTATTCTTTAAGAGTTCTTGTATTCACTTTTCTTTACATACAACTTTTTAGTTAATTTTATTACTTCTGTTAATAAAATGGTAACGTTAATTATACTTCATTAATGTCATCGGTGTGGTTTAAGCGACGAGCTACTGGAAATTATGCAACACTTATTAAATTGTCGGTGGCTCTTAATAAATAGCTGGATATCGAAAAAGGAGCAATTGTGTATAAGTCAAATCTTAACCCGACGGATTAACCCGAACCCGACCCGGATTCAATCCGGGTCGGGTTAGGATTTACCCCTAAACGGGTCGGGTCAAATCTGACCCGACCCGAACCCGAAGCCACCCGACCCGTTTGCCACCCCTAACAGAGCTAGTCCAGATCTCAATGATCCAACGCCGGTAGAGTATGACGCATAGTATCTGAAATCAAGTAACAAGTTTATTTTATTATTTTTACATCCCATTATGTCAATTATCTGTTTTCAAAGCCATTATCTTTTCGGTCTTTCTATATCAGTTGATCATAGAACTATACATGGCCATTGCTTTTGTTGCTCATCATTAGTTAGAAGTAGACGAACATTAAATGTTAACCAGACGAGTTCGCATTTCGGTTGAAAAGGAATTCTTGGTAGGCCTAAATATGCACGGGCTTGTCACCCTCTGTTTCCCTTAGTATTTTGTAAAGTGTGGCGTGACAAAATGAATGATTTTGATCATCGGAAAAAAATATGGGTAAACTTTTCAAAATAGCATATGTAGCTTATCCATATATTTCCCATTCTCCATGAGTATGATATAACCAATTTATCCTACAGAAAAGAAACAAAAATGCATGATCCGTAGAAATTTTGAAATAAAGAAAAAAGGTCTTTTTTAATCATCTCATTGAAAAAAGATTGATTATCCTTGCCGGGAGCACCACGACCTCGGGGCAGGTCACCCATGGGCCAACGGGCGGACCGCCTGGGGCCCTGCGATCCCCAGGTGGCTCGCTAGTTCCCTGTCGATCCCTGGCTGAGCCACCTGGGGCCTCGGCCAGCTCTGGCTGAGTTGACAGGGGCTACAGAACCCTTGGCGGCCTGTCGGGAGTTAGGGGAGAAATTGAGGATTCGTCAAGACATCGACAATGAACTGGAGGACTTTCGGGGGCCCAACAGCCTGAGAAAGACTCTGACGACGTGTTTCGAACAACGAGAAGCTCAATGATTACCACGATGAAGTCTCAGACTACGAGGATGGAGGAGATGTGGATTGGGGGCGATGATGAGTGGGGACGACAACAAAGCAGATGGAGATTAGTTTGGAGATTGGGATGCACCACAATACACTTATCGATAGTTCCACTGTGGTCTGAGCCTTTCCTTTAGTGGGTTGGGAAGCATTCCTTATCTGAACATCGGCAGGCATTTGTCGAATTCCCCTTCGGGCCCCCGGGGTTGTTTTGCTTTGAATATAGGCTCAAACATTGGTTGAATTGGATTTCCTTTACCCACATTTCCATGGTGTAAGAACGGGGGTCTGTCCAGGTTCAGAAGATGTTTAATAGATTATGCAAGTATCTCTATTCTAAATCTTACCCCTCTCGATGTGAATACCGTTGATTCGGGGTGCAAGCCTCGAAAGGAAATTATCTTGCATGGGCTTGCTTTTATGATGGGTAGGCTTGGATCTTTCATTCGGGTTCTATTGGGGCACCATGTGAGCCAATTCGTATAAGCTTGGGCTTTATTACCGTGGCTCACTTGACGACTCAGTACATGGATGTCACGAGTCTATTGGAATAGAATATGAAATCTTTTCCATCTAAGTTAGTTGTATAAAGTTTATTTGTTCACACATGTAGTGATTTATTGACCTTTTGTTTGCTTCACAAGGTAGGTAGCTAGAGCTAGCCAGTTTTCCATTAAACATGCATGATAGTCTTCAATTGCAGAAAAGTAGTGCAGAAAACTAATCAGAATTGTGTTTGCCATCAAATTCGTGGCGTGGACGATCCACCAAATATATTGCTGACTTCACCACGATCGATTAAGTGAAAGGGCATGTATATTCAATACGCAAGAAAAGTTGACTCACTCTTCACCGACTGATGAAAAGAAGCTATATATGCATCTTTCATTCATATGAAGTCTGGTTTTATAGAGGAAGAGCAAAACATGGAGTTTTTAACACGGACAACATGGTCATAAAATTAAAGATGCTGATATTTAGAGAGGATCCTTATGGATGGATCTACCAGGCACATATGTATTTTGAGATGACTTGCCTTACGGAAGCAGAGAAACTGGTGGCGGTTGGGATGTTCTTAGAGAGAGAAGCATTGTCTTGGCATCCGTGGAGAGAGCAGCGATGGTCTGTGCACTCATGTGAGGAATTTAAGGACTATCTGCTACACAGATTTCATGACACCCAAGGAGAGTAGACCTTCATGAGCAGCCTTCTGTCTTAGACAAAAGGGGACCGTCAAAGAGTACATCAGGAAGTTCGAGATGCTATCGAGCCACATTCGAGGATTTTCTGAGGAGTCTTTGGAGTGGAGTTTCATGAAAGGCCTGAAGGCAAACATCCGGGCTGAGCTACGCGTACATAGACCGAGAGGACTGCTGGACACGATGGAGTTGGCCCAGATGATAGATGATGAGCTCATAGAGGAACGACGGATCAAGGGAGCGATGGGAGGGGCTACATTTCATAACTAGGCTACAATGGAGATACGAAAGCCCCAACCGGGCAAGGTTCAGACGGACTAAGAGAAGAACAACGGGCTTCCACTAGACAAAAACTCAAGCGTCTCATAGAGGCAGAGATCCCGTATAAGCGCACTATGGGTTTATATTTCAATGTGGCGAGAGATTTGGGTCGAGATATCGTTGCTGGAATCGTGCTATCCAAATGTTGATCATCAAGTATGAAGAAGGTAAGGCAGTTGAGAAAGAAGAGACGGGAAGGGACGAGCACATCTATTTGAAGTAGCGGGCCTCATGTATTTCATAACACCACCTTGAGGACAAGGTGGGGTTTTGGGGCAGAGTAATGATGTGATCACAAACCAACATTTTCATAATATTTTGGCATATGTAATTTTGGGCATCAAGGTCATTTTTGTAATTTCTGTAATTTTCGGGAAGGAGACATTATAATTAGATAACGGCTAGGCTTAGGGATCTATCTTGGAAGTTGTCAATGAAACCATCTAGGAGTTGGATAGAACCCTAGATTTTGAATAGTTAGGCTTTGCTCTCAAATCTAGTTAGGAGAGCGACCTCCTAGCTAACCGAGGCCATCTATCTTGTTATCTTTATTTATAATCCAATAAAAAACTCACCTTTTCCCAAATCTTCTAAAAACACAAACTTTATCCTTATTTCTCTCGCGGATCACATCATATGCAAAACTTCTTTATAAAATAATACGTCATCTTTAATGCATTCCAAAATGTTATATGAGGTGTAGTTTTGGAGTTTGATTGTATAGCCGCTCGTAGCGATTTGTGGTTTATTTTTTGATACGAAAGTAGGCTGACGGGCCTTAACAAGCTTAATTTCTTTTATGACATGGCCAGTTTATCCTCATTGTTTAGGTTTGTCAAGTTGTTATTTTCAAACAGAAATGGTTCTACTGTTAGTGTAGGACATGTTACTATTAGACTACTAGCGATATTAGTTTAGCCTAAATGAATTAAACAAGTTTCTGTGCTTTACTATGTTTTTAGTTGCTTAGCCATCATTCAAAACCAGAGTGCTATTTGTTATATTTAATTTGCATAAATGACTGTTCGCTCCTTGGTACCATTTATTGCTGTGAAGGGATGCACATATTACTTGTGTAAGGGAAAACAATGCTTTAACCTGAAAATAAGTTATGTAAGACATGTTATTAGCCCTGCTGAATTTTCCTATGTCCTGTCCAACACAATATCGATATAGTTTATCACAATGATATCGTTGGGAAGTAAATGGTTGAACAGCAAAACAAATTGTATGTTATACAGTGAACACTCATTAGTCAAGTTCTGTATCGTTTAGCCAATCTGGCTTTTCAAATGTCAATGATTTTATAATATCAATCACAATCTATCCAAACTATGTTATGTAACTCGTGTATTAATCAATTTTCAAATATTTTGTCATCCTATTCTCTGCACTGTTTTACCGTATATGACTACCAATGTGACCTACAATGTCAATAGAAAATTAATGGTTTTATCATAAAATAATTTATATAATCAAATTTGATTTTGAACTTTTCTATTCTGCACGAGCTTCTCCAATCGAGTTAACAATATGCATGACATGTTAGCGACTACTATAATTATTACTTGGAGCATGTTGGATCGTGATCTAAACCTTGAGGGGGGGGGGGAGGTGAATAGGCTTATATGAAATTTCTTTGCGAATATAAAAAATATAGCGCACTCAGGTAGACAATCACAGAGCAAATACGAGCAAAGAAAATAATGCAGAAGCAAACATAGAGTGCACACAGTATTTACCCTGGTTCGGTCGTCCCAACGACCTACTTCAGTCCCAAAGTAATCACTAGAATACTAATGTCAAAATACAAACACACGGAACTTTGTGCCCCAACACTCAGCTCACCAAGTCTATATCTCACTCCCCAAAGTGTCGAACACTACTATTCTAGCAAATACTTTCTCTTGATTTGCCCTAACAAATCAAGAGCCCAAAAGAACACAAAACGAAAGTATATAATACAAAGGATCTAAAACACTTTGATCACAAATGGAAATAGTAAACAGAATTTAGAGTGCTCAATTTGTGATGAATGAATGGTCCATGTCGATAAGCACGTCGTTAGCTTCATGCTGGCGCAAACGGTGTCTCAATCCGATCTTTGGATCAACAGATATAGCCATCCAAAGTTGGTTGCACAAATCTGTCCGAAAATGGTCTGTACGCAAAGCAACTGAATTTTTGGTTTGCTGTTTCGTTCTGTAGTTGGTGCGGGTCCGTGTTTGTGGCAGACTCTCGTTGGGCGCACGCTTGCGTCAAATTCCGTGCGTCAGCCCGCACGTGGAAGTCATTGCTCGGATGGTCCTTGTGTTCTATCTGTGTTAGGGTGACTTGGTTTCCGTGCTATGATTTCAATATTTGATGCTTGAGCCCACCTTTTTCCCCTCCAATTAATTATCACCCTCTCTCACAATTTTGTTGTGGTGCTTATGCACAAAAAAACAGATACTGTTTCACTTTTGATTAATCAAAGAAAAAACAACTAACCTCTCATCTCTTTCTTAATGATCCCCCTTCCTCTTAACTAATGAGCCCCCTTCCTCTTAATTTAAATGCATGACCACATTAATTTTTGTGTTGCCTGTAACTTGCGTGGGTTGTCAGGAAGTGGGGACAACCTGCATGGCACAAAGAAGAGTTAATGCATACATGAATAATAAAACAAACTAACTTCTCATCTCCAAATTTTTCTGCTGCATGCGTGGGTTTGATTAGAGATCCAGGTGCTTGCTTTCTCTGTCCTCTCTTTGTTGTGCTGTGAATTGTAGGAGGAATTTGGAATTGGTCGGCTATTCTTTTTCCTCTCTCTTGGGGGGTTTCATTGTAGGGCTAGGAGAGATATTATAGATTTGGACCAAGAGTTATATTCCAATCAAAACTCCTTTGCTTTTATCTTAGAGATAGACCCCAACTTAAATTGATTGCTTTTGATCTCTCCTAGAGCCACTAGGATTCTTTCAAACTGGATAAACCAATCAATTTATCTCCTTAATGCAATAACTTGATCAATTCTAGGATAAGTGGGACTCCTCAAAATTGATTTGAATCTTCAATCAAATCTTATCGCATCTCCTTATCACTCTAAGTAATTTGTAGAAGATGTTGACCAAGTCAAATGACATAAATCACAAGTTTGCCATCTCTCCTTTTCTTGCACATAAATTGCATCATCGCCACTATGAACATATTCACAAAATTGCCACTATGCTCTCCATGTTTATTAAATTCTGAAAGCACTAAACAAACACATCAACAATATTTATAAAGGTTTGTTATCATCAAACAAGAAATCAATGATCGTTGTATCCAGCGGAGTACACCGTATTTCTATCACCTTTTGTAATTTTGCATGTCAAAATTCCTTCAAGTTATATTCATTAAGTTGTACTGCATATGTATATCTGACTTAACCATTAGGCACCCGATATTAGTATTTAAACAATGAATTTGTAATTTTGGCCTTCATTCGTTACACGAGACTTTGTACACATCTGTATACCGCATTTTGTATACCATATTTGACATCATATCTATATACTGTACTTGACACTATACTTGTTCATGATATTATATTTGTTCATTGTATATGACACGACACTCATGTTCATTGTTATGGACCGTCACATATAATGTTCATGATATTTTATCTGTTCACGATACCTGACATTACACATGATTACTTAGCCTGATTATCGTACTTATCATTGTATCTATCCCCTATACCTATTTGTCATACTCTCGTACTATAATTAATATCATAGATATAGGCTTTGGCCGATACAACATGGTATCGGCCGTATATATGTGAATTCGGTTTCGACAGGAACCCTAGGGTTCCAACATGAACGGATGAAGAAGACAAAAAAATCACCCCTTTGAGTGCACAGAAATTCCGGCATGAATGAAGAAGAACACATACCTCATTATCTCTACATCGAGATCTCCATCGATCTCCATTTGATCTATATACATCGATCTCCAACGGGTGAGGGCGAGGGCGAGGGCGAGGGCGAGGGCGAGGAGAAGCGAAGGTACGTTGCCTTAATTTTTCCACGTCGATTTCCCCATTTCCATGTCGATTTCCCCGTCGATTTCCCCTTCATTTCACGGAGAAAGACTGTAATGGCCCGCTCACGGCCCGCTTCCCCCATCTCTCTCTCTCCTCTTTTTTTTCTTTTCCTCTTTCTTTTCTTTTCCGTGGCCCACTCGAAGCCCGCGAGCCCTCCCCCTTTATCCCCCGCTCTCTCTTTCTTTCCCGCAGAAGCCCGAGCCCCCTATGGTTTTTTCGTTCGCCCTTCCTCTCTCCCTCTCGATTCGGTGCCGTCGTGGGCTTTTGAACCTCGCACGCCCCCCTCTCTCTAGCTCTCATCTCGCAGCAGCCCCGTGGGCTTCGACGCCTCTCGTTCTCCCTCTCTCGCACTCGCAACTGCAGCACGAGCCTCGCAGGGGCTTCTTCGTCTTCTCGCCATCTCTCCTTCGTCATCTCGCGGCAGCGTGGGCCCCTAGGGCTTCGACTGCAACCCGATGGCCCCTTGTCCCTCGCGCTTCATGTGGGACCCCCGATGGGGCTCTCGCCGCCCTGTCACCTCGCCGTGAGCCCGACTAAGGCGGTTTGCCTCTCTATTTAATCTTCTCTCCCCCTTCTTCTTGCTGGGAGCACCGTGAGTATCTCTTCGTTATTTTTGAAGCAATTTTCCTTCTATTTCCTCGGATTTGAAGTTGGGTCCCTTGCTCGTTGCTTTGAGTTTCGGTGTGGTATTACTTGGGTTGTGAGCCCCGTTTCCCGACGGTTTGGTCGTTAGCCCCTAGTTCTTTACTAAGAACCCCGTGGACTTTGCCGTAGGCACGGGTACCCCCCACTGCGTGATGAGAAGACCCCCAATCTGATCCCTCTGGCCTAGACTCTCTAGCGCCATCCGGGTTGTCTCTTGGTCCTTCATTATTTAATGCAATTGTGTTGTTTTCTTGTTACTTGTTCGTACCAAGATTCAGTTAGTATTGTTTCTTTTATATATCAGCACGTTCTTTCTTACTTGCTTGCAGGTTTCTTTCGTCTTTTCTCTATTGATTGCAGGTTTTGGGCTTCTTGTTGCTGATGGTTGCGGCGTAGGTTTTCTGCAGATGCTGGGCTCCAGTTCTTAATTATCTTGGTTCTTCGGCTTCGGTTTCAGGTAGACCTTATCCCCTTTACTCCAATTTAGATTCCTTTGCTTGTGTTGGGGTTTGGGTTTTCCTTGCTTGTGGTTCAAGCTTCCCTTGTTGGTAATTGAGTTGGGTGCCTCCTTTTGCTTGTCTGGGCTTTTAGCATTGTTGTTGGGTTTGATAGCTTCCTTTGATTGCTGCCGTGGGTTTTCTTGTTGTTCTTGAGTTGGTGATGCTTCCTTTCTACTCAGTTTGGAATATCTTGCCTCCATGCTACCTGTCACTTGCTAGTTTCTTGCTCTTGTTGTTTCATAAGCTTATTAGTACCCTGTTAGTTTAATATTATTAAATTGCGTAGCCTTGGGATGTTCTTATGATGGCACGTTACTATGTTGATACTGGATGACTAGTGGACTATCCTGAGGTTGGCTCTTGACTTGACATGTTGCTATTACCGGTACGGTAATAGATTCCCCTTGGCTACGTAGTTTAATCAATATTGAACCTCACGACACTAATAACTAATAAAATGGTTACTTTCTGCTTGACTCACCGGGTTTGGGGAAACTTATGATTGGGGAGTACGTAGGCGACTGGGACCTGATCTTTAGCAACCAATCGTTTTTGGTTGTTATTTTCCCCGAGTTAGGGGGGACTCCATCAGCTGATGGGTCCTGAGTCCAGGGGGCAGACAGGGACGGCCATCTTGATGGGTCCTGGAGCCCCACCGCAGGCCACAACGCCTCAGTTCTTACAGGTTTTGCAGCTTACAGTACAGTACTTTACACTTTTGGACTCTGCCCGGGGTCGCACCCTCGTGGTCAAGGTAGCTCTCAGATGCTTATTGTACTCCCCCTCATAAGTCACGGCTTAGAATTGGTTCACTTTAGTTAGTACCCTCTTTACAGTAGTTGTACTCATTTTAACCGTCAGGACATCTCTCTTTTCTGTACCCTTTCTGTTGCTGTCACATCGTCCTTTGTGCTTCCTTACTCTTCCGTGGCGTGGGCTCGTGGATTAGCAGGTCAGGTTACTTCTTTGGGTGGTGCTATCATATCTGTGGTCGTCTTGCTTCCTTTTGTGCACACTTACCTTCATTGTCTCTTGTTTAGATATTGTCTACTCTATTGAGCGCGGTGTGCCCTTGTTGCCCACCAGGTACGAAGCACACGATCATCCAGAGGTGTCTGAGCACGAGGAGTTGGAGCTTCAGTACAGGACTTGAGAGGAGTCAGAACTTCCAGAGCAGAACGGTTTGAGCGTTGACATAGCGGAGGTACGAGTTCCCTGTACGTTTCAGCAGTAGTACAGCTTTTTACTTGTCTCTTTTCTTTTTCAGTTTGTGTTACTTATCTTACTGTCTTTTCCTCATTTAGAACTGTGTAGCTGGTCATGTCTAGAGTGTCCCCTTACTTTCTGCACTGCTCCACATTGACTTCACTGGCACCTGCGGCACCTGCATCCTCTCGTTTCACAAGTAGCGGCGCTCGCCGGGAGGCGGGGCGTTACAAAGACTTCATCGAGAAACTATCTCAGCTCGTAAGTTTCTTCCACTAGGCAATTCCTTTCTATTGTATTTCATGCTTGTATGTAGCCTTACCATGCCATTTGTAATTGTCGTATTTTCTTTTGACTCTATATGTAATATTTATAGTTGCTCACTAATAGTTAGAATCAAAAGAGCCTACAAATTATTACAGATGCATTACATATTTAAGTTGAGTCTTAGTTTGAATACATCGCGGGCTTGTCGCAAATCCATTCACTAAGTATTTTAGAAAGCGAGAACTAATAACACCGATAAAAAATATAGGTAAATCTTATGGAGATTTGACCTCGACTAATAAGCCAATATAGATTCAATGGTTTTAGAACAATAGAATATCTTGGAACGATCTGATAGGGATGTAAATAAGAGGGATTTTTTATTTTTGATGCATGGATGTGTTAATCTGTAGATCATATCTCCAATATTTAGATCTTGAAAAATATCAAAATACCAATTTACCATAGTGCTTGCATGTGAAAGATTTTGTATAATAAAATTTACACACACACACGAGGACTATGTCCATCAGCTAGCCAAGTAGGGAAAACACCAAATATGTAGTGAACTCAAGGGCTTGCTTGTTTATTGAGAAGTTACAAAAACAGTTCTGTTACTGCAAAACTATTAATTTTAAGATTAGTGGACGAGTGAGTAAACTCATTTGGGTTCACTAAATAGTTGGTATTTTAAAATATGAAGAACAAAATAAATGGTTTCGATCATCAAATAAAAAAGAGTGGACTTTTTTGAGCTAGCCAAGGAGGAACTTCCTCTTTATCTAGCTGATGACTATATTCTTATATATGTATATGTATGTATATATATATATATATGAGAATAATGGGTATCATACGCCATATTAGAGGGTGTCTCATATGCCCTCACATAAAAGGGGCAAGTACAAGCCCACATGAGCTTGTACTTGTTGTACTTGATCCCCTTTATGTGAGAGGACATATGAGACACCCTCTCATATGACGTATGATACCCATTAATCCATATATATATAAATCAAGAGAAATTGAATAAGAGAATTTGGACATGAGAAATTGGATAAGAGAATTCAAATATCTATTATATAAAAGAGGGATGTTATCACGAGAAATTGGATAAGAGAATTTGGACACGAGAAATTGGATAAGAGAATTCGGATATCTATTATATAAGAGGCATGTTATCACGAGAATTTGGATACGAGAATTTGGACACGAGAAATTGGATAAGGGAATTTGGATATCTATTATATAAAAGAGGGATGTTATCAAGAGAAATTGGATAAGAGAAATTGGACACGAGAAATTGGATAAAAGAATTCGGATATCTATTATATAAAAGAGGGATGTTATCACGAAAAATTGGAGAAGAGAATTTGGACACGAGAAATTGGATAAGAGAATTCGGATATCTATTATATAAGAGGGATGTTATCACGAGAAATTGGATAAGAGAATTTGGACACGAGAAATTGGATAAGAGAATTTGGATATCTATTATATAAAAGAGGGATGTTATCAAGAGAAATTGGAGAAGAGAATTTGGAAACGAGAAATTGGATAAGAGAATTCGGATATCTATTATATAAAAGAGGGATGTTATCACGAGAAATTGGATAAGA
The DNA here is from genome assembly GCA_030789695.1 of Scilla litardierei. Taxonomy (NCBI): domain Eukaryota; kingdom Viridiplantae; phylum Streptophyta; class Magnoliopsida; order Asparagales; family Asparagaceae; genus Scilla; species Scilla litardierei. The sequence goes on from CM061132.1 coordinate 9,958,207, forward strand.
GAATTTCTACTATATAAAAGAGGGATGTTATCACGAGAAATTGGATAAGAGAATTTGTACACGAGAAATTTGATAATAGAATTTGGATATCTATCTATTATATAAAAGAGGGATGTTATCAAGAGAAATTGGATAAGAGAAACTGGACACGAGAAATTGGACACGAGAATTTGGATATCTATCTATTATATCAAAGAGGGATGTTATCAAAAGAAATTGGATAAGAGAATTTGGAGACGAGAAATTGGACAAGAGAATTCGAATATCTATTATATAAAAGAGGGATGTTATCACGAGAAATTGGATAAGAGAATTTGGACACGAGAAATTGGACACGAGAATTTGGATATCTATCTATTATATCAAAGATGGATGTTATCAAGAGAAATTGGATAAGAGAATTTGGACACGAGAAATTGGATAAGAGAAATTGGATATCTATTATATAAAAGAAGGATGTTATAAAGAGAAATTGGATAAGAGAATTTGGACACGAGAAATTGGATAAGAGAATTTGGATATCTATCTATTATATAAAAGAGAGATGTTATCAAGAGAAATTGGATAAGAGAATTTGGACATAAGAAATTGGATAAGAGAATTTGGATATCTATTATATAAAAGAGGGATGTTATCAAGAGAAATTGGATAAGAGAAATTGGATATCTATTATATAAACGAGGGATGTGATCACGAGAAATTGGATAAGAGAATTTGAAAACGAGAAATTGGATAAGAGAATTTGGATATCTATTATATAAAAGAGGGATGTGATCACGAGAAATTGGATAAGAGAAATTGGACACGAGAAATTGGATAAGAGAATTTGGATATCTATTATATAAAAGAGGGATGTGATCACGAGAAATTGGATAAGAGAATTTGGATATCTATTATATAAAAGAGGGATGTGATCACGAGAAATTGGATAAGAGAATTTGGACATGAGAATTTGGATAAGAGAAATTGGATATCTATCTATTATATAAAAGAGGGATGTGATCACGAGAAATTGGATAAGAGAATTTAGACATGAGAAATTGGATAAGAGAAATTGGATATCTATCTATTATATAAAAGAGGGATGTTATCAAGAGAAATTGGATATGAGAAATCGGACATGAGAAATTGGATATCTATTATATAAAAGAGGGATATTATCAAGAGAATTTGGATAAGAGAATTTGGACATGAGAATTGGATAAAAAAATTTGGATATCTATTATACAAAAGAGGGATGTTATCATGAGAAATTGGATAAGAGAAATTGGACAAGAGGTGAGATTTTGAGGGATATCTATTATATAAAAGGGGGATGTTATCAAGAGAAATTGGATAAGAGAATTTGGACATGAGAAATTGGATAAGAGAATTTGGATATCTATTCTATAATATAGGGATGTCATCAAGAGAAATTGGATAAGAGAAATTGGACAAGAGTATATACATACATATATATATATACATATACATACATATATGTATATATGTATATGTACATACATACATATATATATATACATATATACATATACATACATATATGTACATACATATACATACATATACATACATCTATTCTATAAACGAGGGATGTTATCAAGAGAAATTGGATAAGAGAATTTGGACATTAGAAATTGGATAATAGAATTTGGACAAGAGTATACATATACATATATACATATACAAACATACATATGCATACATACATACATTATCTATTTCTATAAAATAGGGAGGTTATCAAGAGAAATTGAATAAGAGAATTTGGACAAGATAAATTGGATAAGAGATAAGATTTTGGGGGATAATAGAAGAGGTGGGAAATTTTGCACATACAACACCGGTTTTTACATTTTTGCCCTTGGACTATCCCCCCACACTTTTTATTCTTCCCCTTCTTTCCGACCGTTTTTCCCAGTCCACGTGCACGTGTGCGCGGGTTATTTGCTAGTATATATATATGAATGTGAATAATGAGAAACATATGACACATGTAGCTAAGCTACATATATGACTTCAAAAGTTTAGCTTTTATTATTTTTAAAAGGATAGGATCCGTTGTCTGAAATCCCATAACATCAAATATTAGGGGAACCCAAAGTTTGTCTTATCGATTTATGTAACACCCAGTTCCCTGGGTGCCGTCACAATTAAAACAGTTATATGCAGGTTCTGTAGGTGCCAGTAAAGGCAATGTGGAGCAATACATAAAGAAATAAAGATACTCATAACCTAAGATGTTAACATAGTCCCGAACAGTGAAATACCTATACAATTTTACACTACAACTGGAATGTAAATACAATACTTACCTTAGGCGGCTCAAAACTCAAAGTCAGCATCGGACGCTCTAACTCCTTGTGCTCAGGCGCCTGGAATGATCCTGTACGTCACTTAGTGGGGCAACAGAAGTCGCACCACAGCTCAATAGAGTAGACAATATTTAACGACAATAGTAATAATGCACAAAAATGTTCATTTAATGTTTAATGTTCATTTAATAGTAATAATACGGTACAAAAATGTAACATGGTATGATCATTTAATGTTCTTGAACTACTACAAGGTGGTATTCACTAAAATAAACCAATCTTACATCGTGACTTATGAGGGAGTGCGATGTGCAACCTGAAGACCTTCTTGGACCACAAGGGTGCTAACCAGGCCGAGTAACAGACTACTCAGGATCCATTCAAATGTTAATACATGGAATACGTGATAGATCGTGGAATGGAAATCCTCCCAGATAAAGGCCAAAAGAAAGGTTCCAATCGCTCCCACACTCTCACAATCATAAGTTTCTCCAAAACCCGGCGAGTCAAGCTAGATTAATTAATTAATAGTTTTAGTGTCGTGATTTGGTCTAAGTTTAATATTAATCAAACTACGTAGTCAATGGAGAGATCCATAGTCAATAATTGAGCGTAGTAACCGGACATGTCAGAATCAATCTCAATTCCACCATTCATTTCTCAACAGTGATATCACAAGTAACATCCCATGGACTACACAATTTAACATAATATTAAACTTCTTAGTACTAGCATGCTTAAATAGATAATTAAATAACATAACAATAAAGCTGGCATTGTAATAAAGTTAAGCAGAGATATTCCTATTTCAAGATATTCCAGATTTGAACTGATATTAAAAACACCCAACTGTTCCATGCAATGAACCAAGAAACGAAGGAAACATAATAACTGCTTAATAAAGAAAAACTCGAAAGTCAAACTCATAATGGCTCTAGGGTTCTAGGCCGAGGGATCAGATTTGGGGTCTTTTCATCACGTGGTAGGGGAACCCGTGCCTACAACATAGTTCACGGGCTTTTTGGCAAGGAACCAGGGTCTAACGACCAAGACAACAGGGGAATGGGGCTCAGATCCCAAGTAAACCACACCGAAACCCAAAACAGCAAACTTTGGACCCAGCCGAACCCAAACCACAAGCTGGAAAAGCCAGCCGAGCCCAACAACCTAAGAACCCAAGGCAGCAAGCGAGGAAGAGGCCAAACCCTAACGTAGCAAGCCAAGAGGGCCACCGAACCCCAAAACAACAAGGAAGCCCAAACTCGCAAGCAAGGGAAGCCACCGAACTCAACACAACAAGCAAACAACAGCAAGGAAGTCAGCCGAACCCAACACAACCCAAGCAAGAACCCCGGGACTCCACAAGCAGGCGAGGGAACCAAGCCCACGAGATAATCGTAGGGAATCAAATCCTACTCTATTCTCCCAAATCATCCTCTCCTGACTCTTAAAAATCCGATTTTTCTCCATAATTACCAAGGATTTCAACTCAGTTCTAAGCATGCAAGAAATCAGAAATCAAAATTGAAGGGTATGGGATAGAGTGTACTGAAAATATAGCCGAACCAAGAAAATCAAGAACCGAAGCCCACAGCAAGTAAAAAGCCAAAGAAATCAGTCGATAAAACTCCAAAAATGAAAAGAGACTTACAAGTTTTGTAGAGAATTGAAGAAGAGAGGAAATGATGGAATTATAGAGTTGGAGGAACCCCGGAGAAGGACGAGAGGAGGTTGTCGCATCATACGAGAGAGGACGAGAGAGGAGAGAGGGAGCTGCTCGTCGTACGTGAGAGAGGACATGAGGGGAGAGGGGGCGCCATCGACTTAGGGTTTAATCGATCGAATTGATCGGAATGAGAGAGACAGGGCGAGCGAACGTTGCCCTCAGTCCAAAGCCCCGTGGGCTTGATGGCGTGAGATGATGGAGAGAACAACACAAGGAGATGGCCCCGAGTGGGCTGAAAGAAAAAAGAAAAGGGTAAAAAGAAAGGGGGGACAACTGGGCCGTAACAATTTATAGGTGACAATTTTTTAATGTTGTAAAATCGTTAATTTTTTTAACAAATAGATCAACAAACAAAAAGCTTTGGATTCACCGTATTGTTGGTGTTTTAGTGTTGTAAAATATGAAGATCAAAATGAACAATACCGATCCTCTAAAAATAATGAAGAGTGACCTTTTGAGATCCTCTAAAAATAATGGAGAGTGACCTTTTTGAGATCGTATGAGGCTTAGCCAAAAATGTCATATGCTTCCCATTATTATCTATACAACATATGTCGTATGTTTCCCATTACACACACACACAAGAAAAAGGGTATCATATCCCATATGAGCAAAAATAGGTAGCATATGCCATATGACCACTTTGCTCGTATAGCATCCTCGAAAAATCCATTCTTCACTATTTTTGGAGCATCGACTACGTTCATTTTACTCTTCATATTCTAAAACCCTAATGCACCAATACGCAAAAAATTTTAGGTTCACTCGGTAAGTGATGTGGTAAGGTTTTAAGATATGAACATAAAAATTAACATAAGCCAATCATCTACAAAATAGTGAAGTGGACTTTTCGGATGAGGTATGATGCTTGTGCTCAACATGACATATAATACACATCTCTCTCTCTTCGTACACACACGCACACCCCAGCATACGACCCTGCTTTATAGAACCTTACCATAGATTGGATAGTCGTGGCAAGAGAGAAACATCCATGGGAAGTCTTTTATCATGGTATGGTGATATTTATGTCATGGTACTTAGCTATCCCTACCGCTCACTCCAGTACAAACGTATTATTCTATGCTTATGACATGTAAACAATCAAATACCATTACATAATAATGCTTAATCTCGACGTGGATATGAATAACAAAGATATTTATATGCTTACATCAGTAGTATATGATGCTGATCTCTATGTGATGAGAGTGACAGAAAAGAGATACAAAGGTACCAAAGTTTTGAACAAATGGAGGCACAAAGGAAAACATGTCAGAAGAGAGACATTTCTTATTCACTGTTATCTTTCCACTTCTCCTATCTAGCTGTCGATGTTCTCTCCTTTTGCACATGCGTTATCATATCCCATCGTACAGAAGATACCTTTCATTTAATTTTTCAGATATACCACATGTGCATGTGCACAATATACTACAAATAAATTATATTGAATATTCGTTAGGAAGCAGTAGCTATCACACACAGTTCAAATAATAATTAGGATGTCAATCAGTATTTACTATTTCAACAACATATGTTGGTAAAAAAAGTGTTGAAAATTTGCACACCATAGATAATGGCATGACAGAAGACGACTAGAAAAACAATTTTTTCACTTCATTTTACAAACAATGCACATTCAAAAAGCAGCGGACTAAGTAAAGATGGAAAGGCAAGAGTTTTGTGGAGAAAAAAAAACCTCTAACAGCATGATATAATAGAAGTCTTCCATATGCTGCATCAATGCAGTTCCATCTCTAATGGAACGGAATAGATTTATTTCAGTCTGCAATATTTTCTCTACAAGTTGTATCTCCCCTTTCATCTGCAGCACATGTTTTTGAATAAGATAAGAGAGTGGCCAAATACTAGCATATGCACACAACTCATTTAATTTGTTCAGATAGACTGGTAAAATCGAGTAAGCTTCATCTTATACTTAGTAGTGCAGAAATATAGTAACAACTGAAAACTAGAATTACAATTAAAACTAAAACAAGTGTTAAAGAGACCATATTGCAACAAATATATGCTTCGATAATCGATGTTGATGGCAGAAAACAATATACACCAGTGTGCTATAAATTAATTGTATATTACCACTTGACAACGAAGACAACTTCGTAAGTATCCATCCGAATGCTACAATAAATGATGCGTTTATAAAGGAACCAGTCTAAACAAGTAAGAACCAGAAATGATAGATAGTTGCCAACGTAAAAATATAAACTTTGAAGATGGGAACTATTATGTTTCTCTGGTCTAGAAAAGAGCAGGTGACAGACATATGAAAGAAATCACAATTAATTGTTTTTTCTAAAAAATGGTGATTAAATGACAACTTCTATTCGTAATAAGCACAGTACTAACAACCCTATACGCTTACTGATACCCTTGCAATAATTGGATGTCTTCAAAGGGATGTCAGGTAGTTTGATAGAATCCGCTGGGGCTTTTGTTGGACACAATTAGGGTTTTTGGTGGAAAGATGCGACTTTTGGTAGAAAGATGTGATTTTTAGGGTTTACTAGAGAAGATTTGAGGGAAAGGTGTGATTTTTATTGATATAAGCTGAAATAGAAAAGAAGAAACAAGATAGATTAAGTTCTTCCGAAAGGAATTCGTGTGCTCTTGGTCATATTCAATAGGTGTGCCGTTCTCCGAAGCTTCTATTCGAGACGAATCCGCAATCTACAACAAAGAGTTCTTCTCTCAAGATTCAACACCATCTTCTCTAATCCCACTAGCCCCATAGAAATAATAAACTGAAAATACAAAATTACAGAAATAACCCTAAAGCTGAAAATTACAAAAAGACTCCCTTAAAACTAAAAATTACAAAACGCCCCTAAGACTCCAGATGCGATCTCATCATTACTCTGTCCCCCCGAATAACCACCTAGTCCTCAAGGTGGCACATTTAGTCAGTGGGCCACTCCACCCCAAGTGGTTTGCATACCTCTTGAGTCAAAAGGATAGGATTGGTCTCCGCCACCCTCAATGATGTCGGATAGATATCACGATGATCACGCAGCCCAGTTGAAAGTCCGCCATGCCCAAAATAGAAACATCCGTACTCTGGAGGTCGTTCATGTGCAAACCATGAGCCATAGGGCCTCGAAAGTGTCGACGGGCCATAGCGGGCTTGCAAGTCAGCACACTGGTCATGGCAAGCCTGCAAGGAAGCGGCATGACCCAACGAGCCCTGCAGGACAGTGGCAGTGCCTGCAAGGCCATGCAGGGGCTCGACTATCCCTGTAGGAGCAGCTCGAGAGCAATGGTGAGGAAGATAGGGTGTGCCACCCTGCCGCCTGGTTGTCCCGCCGACTTAGCCCCATGTCAGCGCGTCCTCAAGCTCTGCATCATCATCTCTCACCAACCACTGTAACTCCACCAAGAAACTGTTCCCCTCAGACTGGAGGGTCCTTCCCATGGTTTTTAAGGAAACCATGACTCTAAACTAGGATCCTTCTGCAATGTCATTATTCGTCCATCATCACGGAACGACATCCTTAGCAACCTCCAATTCACCTTCATATCCCCCAATGACCGCATCCACCACATGTCCAGTATCACGTCAGTACTCACCAAGTCCATCGGTAAGAATTCATCCACAACTCAAATACCCAAAAGCATCAGAATAAGGCCCCGGCATACGCCTCTGCTACGCTTCACCCGACCAGTCCCCATCATCAACCTAAAACTGTCGATATCCACCCACTATAAGCCTTACCGCTCCACGACACGATTTAAGATGAAGTTGTGGGTCGCCCCACTATCAATAAGCACAGTCACCGTCGGATCAGAAATCCTCCTTGTCAACCTCATTGTGTGGTTCGGGGTAAACCCCACCATGTAATTTAAGAAAATCTTCACGACGTCCAAGTGATGATGCTCCTGGTCCTCTATCGCCTCTGCCTCGTCCACCGTCCACCACTACGTCGTCCTCACCCTCGTCCACCATCATAAGCTGAAGCTTGCAAACTCTACAACGATGTCTGGGGGTAAACTTCTCATCGCACTTGAAGCACCTCTTTCAGCCTCTTCTCCTTCATCTATACCGTAGTCATCTTATTGAACTGCCAACCCGACTGTGACTCGTCGCGGTTCTCTCTGCTGGACTGCTCAACCTTTGCTGATGCCTTTTGTCCTCCTGTCGCTGGCTGGCTGTGAAGCGTGGAGCCACTCAAGTCTCTCTAGACATTCTCTCCTCAGCAAGGCGATCCTTTACCAACTGTGCTAAGTCCATCGTCTCCATCAGTCCCCTGGGCTGATGAGTATGGAATTATGCGCGAATGTTCGGCTTGAGCCCCTTCATGAAACTCCCATACATAGTCTCCTCCAGGATGTGCCTGGCTCGTTCGTAGAGGGCCTCAAACTTCTTTATATACTCTCTAACGAATCCCTCTTTGACTGAGTGTCAGCAACTGTTCCTGTAGGTTTTCTCGCTGGGTATCTTAAAACTTGTTCATAAACCAGTCCTTTAGCTTCTCCTATGAGCGTATAGGTTGTTGGGAAACATTGGTATCACGTTCGGCTTCAAGCAACCAAGCTCTTATACCACGTATTGGGATCTCCTCCTTCATAAGGTGTATGGACAAGTAGACACCAGGGGGGGTGATTAGTGTCTAATAAAATACTAAAAAATTCCTCTTGATATCTAACTAAGTTAACAAATGGTTAATCAACAATAACTATACTTGCTAAAAGAATGCAACAGAGATAATTCACAAGCAAGATAAACAATTGCAACACAGAGAATGGATAGCCAACACAAACATGAGTTTACCCTAGTTCGGATATCCAAGTCTCACTTGGTTCCCATATCCTACTCCAGCCACCTGAGTCCCACTCGGCTCAATCCACTATTTCCCAAATAGTACAATTGCATCTTCCCAAGAGGTCTTACTTACAACAATTTTCTTCTCAAGAAAATAAAACTCATCACCTCACACTTTGAGGATTTTCACCTACTTTTTTGAATGAATACACTTTTACATATAGCCTCACTTTGAAGCTTGTTAAAGTGTATGATATATGGAAAACTTTGATCTATAAAGATGTTGAAAATAAAGGCTTTGAAATCAAAATTTTTTTGGCTAAAGAACTTACTAATCTTTTAAAGCATGAGCCAAAGAAAGCTTTTGAGAGCTTTTGAAAGCACTTAGAAAATGCCCTTAAACTTATTTTTTGCTCATTAAAATCTTACCAAAAACCTCAGCAAACTTAGCTTAAATAAAGGTGGAAAACCGTCGAAAACCGTTCTAAAACACCCATCCAACGTATTGAAAAAACAGCTTTCCGAAAATCGCAAAACTATGTTTTCTTTCCGTTGGGCTGTTTATAGTTGACTACAGCACAACTGGCAGTCGACTATCCAGTAATTGTAGTCGACTATATAGACAACTGTATTTGACCACCAGAACAACTGTAGTTGACTACTTCATGGGACAGAGAAATCCCAATGAACTTCTATATTATAAATAGTCGACAATTGAACTGATACATATGATACTAATTGAAAAACCTTTTAAAATATTTTTAAAACATTTTAAAGTGATTCTATATGCGTGTGAGCTTCTAGCAAGGCCTTAACAAACCAAGACAAAATAAATAAAAATATATCAATATGAAATTAATACATTGAAGTCCATTGATGCATTCTTGCTTCTTTAAGCTCATTGTCGTGCTCCATTTGGTCCATGACCCTGTTTAGCTGATCATTAATGCATTGAATGTTTCATTTGATTTTCCTTACGCTCATGCACTCAAAGATATTAGATGAACATTTGTTCATTATCAAAACCACACATGGTGAGACTCAATATCTCAACATTCTCATCCCTTTTGATGATGACAAATAATGCATGCATAATAACCAAAAAATATGTGTAAGTGTTGCAAATAATGTAATTATGCATGACATCTAATATTTCTCCCCTTTCGTTATCGACAAAAAGATATTCAATAAAGTGTTCTCCCCCCGTTTTAATAAGTATATAATCATAAAAAAATTCCCCCACATGCAGATCTCTTCCCCTAGATATATGCACGAGTCTAAATAAGAAGTGTGACTCAATATCGAAAAGAAAGTGCAAGAAAAATAATTTTACAAAATACTTAGCAAAAGGTGAGCCCCCTTGCAAATAAGATTATTAATTTTCATTCTCCCCTTGCAAATATGTAAATTTTGAATTTTCTTTTGGATACTAGCAAGCAATCTTCTAAACCCTTCAAATGTAAGTACATGAAAAATCAAGATGTTTTGATAATCTTTGCTTTTGGTCCACGTGGTAGTTTGTGGGGATTAAATATGGGTATCAACATAAGCATTACAAGCATGGATACCCGAAAAATATGGATTCAAAGAAAATCATCCAATAGGAATCCGAACCCATTTAGAATTTGTTTTCCTAGAATACAAAGAATTTCTAGAATCATGCATATTCTTCACAACTATATATATATATATATATATATATATATATATATATATATAGGGCAATCTTCCATTGCGAAAAAATGGCGCGAAAACATTTTTTTTATTTTTTTGAAAATTTTTTTTCAAAAATTCTTCTTTTGATGTTTAATCCATACAATTATATACCCCAGGGAAAATAATGGGTGAACCCGTTGGGGATTAGAGCACCCATCCACCCGTTACAAATTTAACGGTCTCAAAACGTGCGAATTTGATGAAATGCCTTGATCGAAGGCCAAATGACATTATTTCTCAACCATTATTTTTTGAGGGGGGTATAATAACATATAATGAGGGTGGAAAAAAGAATTTTTGAAAAAAAAATTTCAAAAAAAAGATAAAAACATTTTCGCACCGTGCGAAATGTTCTCATTTGAAGATTTACACACACACACACACATATATATATATATATATATATGAGGAGGGATCAAATGACCCCCAAAAATGACCCCCTATCAAAAATCCTATGCCCCCCATTTTTTCGGAAGATTCGAACCGTTCATCTTGATCTCCACCCTCTAAATACCCGACCCACCAATTTTCAACCCGATCCCATGTGTTTTGCCCGTTCATCCACCATTCACAAAAGTTCTGTTCATGCGAAATCGTTAAATTTGGGTCGGATGGATGAACGGGCAAAACACATGGGATCGGGTTGAAAATTGGTGGGTCAGGTATTTAGAGGGTGGAGATCAAGATGAACGGTTCGGATCTTCCGAAAAAATGGAGGGCATATGATTTTTGATAGGGGGTCATTTTTGGGGGTCATTTGATCCCTCATATATATATATATATGGGCAAAAGGATCCTAAAGTGCCTCCTTAGATTCAATCTAAGGAGGCGCCCCCATTTCCCTCTATCTCACACATTTTTTTGAAATTGTTTTTCATGGGGTTGTTGTTCACCTTATGGATGATCAACATACCAAATTTCAAGGGATTCCAAAACTTTTTGAGCCCCCATTTACCCCTTGCAACTTCGTGGGTTTTTCAGCACATTTTTAGACCGTTGAAATTGTGAGGGGTAGATGGTGGCTCAAAAAGTATTTGAATCCCTTGAAATTTGGTATGTTGATTATTCATGATGTGAACAACCCCATGAAAAAAATTTGCAAAAAAAATTGTAGGTAATGGGAGAAATGGGGGCGCCTCCTTAGATTTTCATCTAAGGAGGCACCTTAGATCCCCTTTTTCCTATATATATATATGCATTTCTATTAGTAAAGCTCAAATGCTTTGGAACCCAAAACATATTATCATGTAATTTATGCATGGACATGGAATTCTTCGTAACATAATCACATGATTATCGAAATCCAATTTATAATGAGGGCTAATAGAAGCATTGGATTCATACTCTTCTTGCATGCAAATGATCGATAAATGAAAGTATAATTCTTTCTCTTAGCATGCAAAGAATGAACATGATTCTTTTTAGCTCTAACAACATTAATTAGTATGCATAGAATCATAACTACAAGAAGAAATAATACTCAAGCTAGCATTACTCTTAAACTTATCAAACATACAAATAAATTCATCTTACTTTCGCTCGCGTAAAAATAAATCATAAAGAGCATATCAATTCTAGCATTAATATTCTTGCATTCATCCATCAGCAAAGAATTTTCAACAACTAATCTATCATTGTCAATTCACAATTCTTCAATAATCAAATTTGCATTATTTAATCTAACAAGAGATTCATCATGCTCACTATACAAAATATCATGATCATGCATCAAAGAACCATACTTAACTTTTAAACATTCACGATCAAACTCTAATGAACTAAATTTACTCTGCAATAGCTTATATTTATCTTCTAACTCATTATAATCATTACTTGAGTTAGAGATTACCTCATTTTCATTTCCTTGTGTCATGAGACACACACTTGTCCTTTCTCTTGGTTGTTCCTCTTCTTCATCATTTGAGATCGAGTCAATGTTGATTCCCCAAAATCATCAAGCACGTGCCATATTTGGTTTGCACTAATAGCTCATGACACAAAACTTAAAGCTTTGTCAGGAAATCAAAATTTTCATTACCTCTTCACGAAGAGTGGCTATTCTTTTCTATTCATTTGTACATTTGAAGATCTATCTTGTGAGTTTGCAATAAGGCTTCTCCATCATGTTACGATCAATGTATCTGATGTAGATCTTCATTCGAAACTTCCATAAACCGTAGGGATTGTTGTCAAACATTGGGGGTCTCATTGTATATCTCGAAAAAGCATGTCGCTTGTTGAGGCCATCCTTGAACTTGACTTTGATACCACATGTTGGAAAACACTGGTATCACCTTTGGCTTCCAGTAAAGAAGCTCTGATACCACGTGTTGAGATCTCCTCCTTTCTGAGGTGGATGGACAAGTAAATACGAAGGGGATTAGTGTTCAATGAAATAATAAAAAATTCCTCTAGATAATTTACCTAATGTTACACAAATTTAACTTAATCAACAATAATTATACTTGCTAAAAGAAGGCATCGGAAGTAAGTCACAAGAAAGATAAACAATTACAACACAGAAAATGGGTAACAAACGCAAACATGAGTTTACCCAGGTCCGGATATCCAAGCCCCACTTGGTTCCCGTATCATACTCCAACGACCCAAGTCCAACTCGGCTCAATCCACTATTTCCCAAATAGTACAATTGCCTCTTCTCAAGAGAACTTGCTTACAACAATTTTCTTCTCAAGAAAATAAAACTCATCAAATCACACTAAGGATTTTAACTTATTCTTTTGAATGAATACACTTTGACATATAGCTTTACTTTGAAGCTTGTGGAATTGTTGGCTATAGTGGAAAACTTTGATATCTAAAGATTTTGAAAAAGAGGGCTTTGAGATTAAGAAAACTTTGGCTAAAGAACTTAAGAAATCTTTTAAAGCACGAGCCAAAGAAAAGAGTTTTTGCGAGCTTTTGAAAGCAATTAGAAAATGCTTTTAAAGTTAATTTTTGCTCATTAAAATCTTACCAAAAACCGCTACAAACTCAGCTTAAATATGGGTAAAAACCGTTGAAAACTGTTCCAAAACACCCCTTCAACGGATTGAAAAACAGATTTTCGAAAATCACGGAACTGTGTTTTTCTTTCCGTTGGGCTGTCGGTAGTCGACTACAGTACAACTGGTAGTCGACTACTGGAAAAACTGTGGTCGACTACTGGAAAAACTGTGGTTGACTACTTCATGGGACATAAATCCCAATGAAAGTAGTCGACTCCTATATTAGGAATAGTCGACTATTGAGCTGATACATATGTAACTAATTGAAAAACCTTTTAAACATATTTAAAACATTTAAAGTGATCCTATGTGGGCGTGAGCTTCTAGCAAGGCCTTAACATGCTAAGACAAAATAAATAAAAATATATCAACATGAAATTAGTACATTGAAGTACATTGATGCATTCTTATTTTTAAGCTCGTTGTCTTGCTACATTTGGTCTATGGCCTTGTTTAACTCATCATTGATGCCTTAGTGCTTCATTTGGCTTTCCTTAAGCTCATACACTCAAAAATTTTAGGTGTAACATTTGTTCATCATCAAAACCACGTGGGATGAAACTCAATATCTTAACATAGGTCGCCTCTGCGTCCTCCACAGAAACCAAGAACACACATCCCCTTCGAAAGAGACGTCGTATGCCTCTAGTTTTTGCCCCTGTCATACTTGTTATCTCAAAGAATCTCTCAAACTCTGTAGATCCAGCCATATGGATCATCTCACTCGAATATGGGCAGCCTCATCTTTCTTACACTGATGTCCACCCCAGGATTCCCCTTATCTTCTCATCATCTGGTCTGTCTGAAATAACGAGGATGATAGGTGTCTCACCATCTGTCCATGTGTCACCCATAACCCCCCAGTGGCGCGTTGTCTCTGTAACCATAGCATCCACAGTCGTCATCACCCCAAACCGAGTCTCATCCGTCCTCCTCATGGTCACTGACATCGTCGTAGTCCTCTTGATACTCATCGTGGACTGGAAGTGGATGCAATCGCCTTTCTACAGCGTACTAGGGGCCATGGCCCCCTGGAAATTATCTCTGTCATCGTCCGACTCTTGGGAAAGCCTCTGGTGGCCGTCGCGATCTCGACTGGTCGTCAGAGCCTCGCAGGGTCCTTGGCGGCCCGTCCCCTACATTGGAGGCCCATGTCGGACGATCGGGGGGCCGCAGGGCCCTCCGTGGACTTACAGGGACTCGGTAGGCCCCTGTTAGGCTGCCAGGGGGCTGCGAGGCCCCTGCGGCCCTGTAGGGGATCGGCGGTGCCCTATAGGGGGTGCCAATGGGCCCCAAGGCCCCCCACGTCACTGCAAGGTCTCGACGAGCCCCTGGCAGGCCGCTAGAAGGGTGTGAGGACTGATAGGAATAGGGGGGAAAATCTGATTTTTATTTCATGAAACTGAATAAACAAAATAGATGCCACAATTAAAGAGGTGATCCCTCTCCTAAGATCCCAATTAAAGAGGACGTCTCCACTCTCCCGATGTAGCTGAATAATCTCACCTCTCCTAAGAATAATATCTTAAAATAAGCATAAGAAAATCCCTCTCCTCACATGGCCTATATTTAATGATATATAATGATCAGATTTTACACTTCTGCATAAAAACCAACAAAATAATAATAAAATTCATAAAAGGCCCAAAAAGTTTACGAAAATGCCACTAGATCATGGATTTGCCGTCGGCGCCTTATCCCGCCGCCTCTGATATGTAATAAGCCCATCATTACTCCCCCAAAGAGCCACCTTGTCCTCAAGGTGGAAGTCATGAAACTGCTACACCATAACGGCCACCAACTCCCAATTGCTCTCATGATCCGATAGGCCCTTCCATCGCACTATCACCTATCGCTCTCCTGTGCTTCCTCTGTAGACTCCCCTCAACTCCTCAGGCTTCAAAACCACATTCGTATCTTTAGTCAATGTCCCAGGAAGTGATGGTGAAGGGGTATGATTGCCAAGAACCTGTCGGAGCTGGGGCACATGGAAAACCGGATGAATAACCGAACCTGGGGGTAGCATCCTGTAAGCAATCGGCCCAACATTGACCTCCATCTCATAAGGCGTAAAATATCGTTAAGACAACTTCTCATTTCTTCTGTGGGCCAAAGACTTCTACAGATAGGGACGTACCTTCAAATACACCATATCACCGATGTCAAACTGTACGTCCCAACGATATGAATCTGCACGAGCCTTCATAAGCTGCTGGGCCCTGGTCAAATGGTCCTTCAGCTCCTCGAACACACTCTCTCTGCCAGAAACTGCTACACTTCTGAAACTGGAATCAAGCCATGCCCATAATGCACCAAATGGAAGGGTCCCTTCCATACAAAATCTTAGAAGGTGTAGTCTGAGCAGCTGTGTGAAAGGAAGTATTATACCAATACTCTGCCCAAGCTAACCACTATACCCACAACCTCCGGGTCTCTAATATAAAACAACACAGGTAGGTCTCAATACTCCTATTAACGACCTCAGTCTGACCGTCAGTCTGCGGGTGATAGGCAATACTCTTCTTCAAGACTGTCCCATACATGCGAAAAAGCTCCTGCCAAAACCTGTTAAGGAAGACCTTGTCTCTATCAGAAATAATAGGCTTCAACAGCCCATGCAAATGTATAACCCCCGCAGAAAGGCCTTGGCCACGAAAACATCACTGTAGGAATACCGCAGTGGTATAAAGTGTGCATACTTGCTGAGGCGGTCAACCATAATAAGTATAATTGTGAACCTTCCAGACTTTGACAACCTCTCAATTAAGTCCATGGAAATCTCCTCCCAATCCCGCTCTGTCAAAGATAGGCTGCAGCAGCCCACCAGGTGCCATCGCCATGTATTTGTGACAATGGCAAATGTCACACTCTGCCACCATCGTCGTGACGTCCTTCTTTGTCTTATTCAAGAACAGCTCACTCGCCAGACACACATAGGTCTTAAGGACCCAGAGTGGTCACCCCCATCGCGCTACTATAATACTCAAGTGGAATAATGTGGATGTGGGTAGAGGTCCGTGGTATCACCAAATGACCCTGGTACAAAAGCTTTCCGTCCTGCAAATAATAGTCTGAGTGATCCGCTGATCCATTTAAGAGTACTGATCGAATCTTTGCTTAACTCATATTCCTCCTCAATCTCCCTCAGCATTGGCTCCCAATCCTGTATCACTGGAACAGGCAAGGCTGCCAAACACATGTCTTCATCTCGCCTCGATAATGTATAAGCAGCCTTGTTCTTTGATCCTGGGCGGTACTAGATCTCGAACTTGTATCCCATCAGCTTCATAAACCACTTCTGGCGCTCCACCTCCACCACACACTGTTCCAACAGGTACTTCAGGCTTCTCTGATCTGTGCGCATCATAAAACTCCGACCCAGCAGGTAAGGCCTTCACTTCTGAACTGCCAAGACAATGGTCATCAATTCCTCTCATAAACAGACTTTAATCTAGCCCTCGCCGTCAGAACCTGGCTAAAATATGCAATGGGTCTCTGTTCCTGCATCATCACCGCCACCAGACCGTTCCTTGAAGTATTTGACTCCACCATAAATGGTCTACTAAAGTCCAGTAGTGCCAGCACTAGTACTATAGTTATTGCCTTTTTCAAGCCATCAAATGTATGCGTCGCCTCATCGCTCCAATGGAATTTATCTTTCTTCAACAACTCTGTGAGTGGCCAGGCGATAGTAGTATACCCCTGCACGAACTTCCGATAGTACACTGTCAAGCCAAGGAATCATCTCAGCCCTCGTAATGTAGTAGGGCATGGCTAGCCTACCATAGCTGCTAGATTTGACGTGTCGACAGTCACCCCCTTCGCTGAGACCACGCAACCCAAATACTCTACCTTTGGCTGGGCAAAAAGGCAATTCTTTCTGTTGGCACATATATAGTGCTGAAGCTCATGAAAAACTATCTGCAGGTGGTCTAAGTGCTCCTCTAGAGATTGGCTGTAAACCAAGATATCATCGAAAAAAACAACTAACCATCTCAAGTATGGGCGAAATACTTATTCATCGGGGCATGAAATGTGATAGGGGCATTGGTCAAATCAAAAGGCATGACCAAGAACTTATAGTGGCCCTCATGAGTTCTGAATGCTGTCTTTGGCACATTCTTTATGCGCATCCTGATCTGATGGTAGCCAGACTTTAGATCAATCTTCATGAAAATCGCCTGCCAGTGCAACTCGTCTAGGAGCTCATCAATAACAGGGATGTGGAACTTGTCGAGGACCGTCTCCTTATTAAAAACCATATAATCCACGCAGAAATATCAACTCACGTCCTTTACCAACATTGGACTCGAGAAAGGACTCACTCGGATGTATGACACCTGCCCGCACCATCTCTGCCACCATGCTCTTGATCTCATCCTTATGCGCCTGAGGGTAACGGTAAGATCTCACGCTGATAGGGGACATCCTCTCGCAACACTATCGCGTGCTCATGGTCTCGGGGCGGCGGTAGACCCAGGAGATCCTGAAAAACCTCCTCAAACTGACCCAACAACAGCTGCACCTCTTGTGGGATGGTCTACCCACTCTCAGCCTCCAACCCTCCTCGCGCACTATCCCTTGCATCTCCACCAAGAAGCCACCACACTGACTGAATGGCCCCAGCAATAGTCTTTAGAGAGAACATGGTCCCTTATAAACTGGGGTCTCCCTGTAGTATCACCATCCTAACGTCCTCTTAGAACTCCATCCTGAGCATCTTCCAATTCACCTTGATGTCCCCAAATGTATGTAACCACCTCATGCCTAGAATAACATATGTGCTCCCCAAGTCCAAAGGAAGGAAGTCCTACACCACCCGAATGCCCTGCAATGTCAGAAAAAGCCCGTGGCACACTCCCTAGCTGCTCTACATCTGGCATGTCCCCATCATAATGCCAAAACTGCCAGTATCCACCAACTGCAGGTCATATTGCTCCACTATCCTCCTGAAGATAAAATTGTGGGTGGCGTCATTATTGATTAGCACTGTCACCGCCCGGTCATATATATGTCCTGTCAACTTCATATTATGGTTCGAGGTGAATGCTACCACAGAGTTTAAGGAACCCTTTGCGATGTCCATATGGTGATGCTCTACGTCCTCAACCTTTATGGTCTCATTCTCTATCACGTCCTCACCCTCATCCAATATCAGCACCTGAAGCTTGGGCACTGCGAACATGTGCCCTGTGATGAACCTCTCATCGCATCTAAAGCATAGCCCCCTCTGCCTCTTCTCTCTCATCTATGTATCTGTCATCCTTTTAAACTGCCCTCCTGGCCGTGGCGCCTCGCTCTTCTCTTTGCTTGCATGGTCTGTCCCTATTGCTGCCTTCTGTCCACGTGACGCTGCCGGACTACAGAAAGTAGGTCCACTCCAAATGCCCCACGACCTCCACTCATCCACACAACGGTCCTCCACCATCTGGACTAACTCTATGGCATCCATCAACCACTGGGTTCTCTGCAGGCGTAGCTTAGTGCGAATAATGGGCTTCTAGCACTTCGTGAAATTGCTTTCTAGTGTCTCATCAGAGATCCCTCGAACTCGCCCTAAGAGTACCTTGAACTTGCCTTGACAGTGCCTCGAACCACTCACTTTACTCCTTCACCGTACCGTCCTCCCTGAGAGATAGCAACTGTTCCTACAAATTTCGTCCACGTGTCTCGCGGAACCTCTCTACCAAACAGTCCTTGATCTCTTCCTAAGAGCGAAAACGATGCTGCTACTCTCTTCACTGAAACCACGAGAGGGCATTCCCTTCAAAACACATAGCCGCTTCCAACTTATACTCAGTCATGCAGGTCACTGAAAAAATCTATCTGCCATGTATATCCAGCCACATGGGTCATCACCCTCGAAGATTGGCATTTTCAGCTTCCGAACCCGGTTATCCACCCCCAAATTCCCATGCTCAGCTCGTCCCCCCATAGTGTCTATGACGGTGGGACTGGTATGTGTGTCTCCAATGGTCTCAATGCCCTCAAAGCCCCTCCTTTGACCTCTATCCCTGCCAACATAATATCACAGTCATCTTCGCCAACATAGGAACCCCGATCACCATCCTCCATGTCCCCATCTCTACCGTCCTCTCTTGGGCACTCCTTATGGATCGAGGGTGGTGTCGTCGTCTCACTGCAACATATTGGTGACCGTGGGGCCCTCGAAACTCGTCACCATCGTCACCAGGCTCCAAAAAGTCTACTGTAAGGTAGTCGTCCTCGCACATTGTCCCTGGGAAGCCGTGGGGCCCTCGTCGGCTTGTCGAAAAGTGGGAGGAGACCGACCATGTATCATCGGGGGCTGGGCACCCCTGCCCAGGCTCTGCAGGTGCATAACCCCTCCTGCTATTAGAAGGGGCCACTGGGCCCCTCTTGTTGTCGGCAGGGGCCGAACGCCCCTGCGGGTGAGCCGCAGGGGTCAATCAACCCTCTGTCGAATCTCTAAGGGGTCATGCGACCCTGCGGGTGAGCCATAGGGGCCGCGCGGCCCTACTACTATCTCCTGATGGGCCAGCTGGGGCTACCGGCCCCTTAGGGGTCTTCCTCAGCTTCTGACGATGAGTCTTCAACATCCGTGAGTCTTCCGTCTTCGTCTTCCGTCTTCGTCTTCCGTCTTCATATTCCATCGCCTTGCCCTTACTCTTCTTCAAAGTCGACGACTTTTTCGCTCAATTAGGGTTTTCGTCAGCATGGTCCAACTTCAATCGAGATGCGTGTGAGTTGTTGCATGATTTGCGATAAGGCTTCTCCTTGTTTCTCTTGAGTTCCTTCCACATTCGCTAGGGTTTCTCCGTGCTGTGTTAAGATTTGCTTCAGCCCTCAAGTTCACAGTTGTATTTCTCTTCAAAAGCATCGAAGTTGTCTTTTGATCTCGTCGTCGCCGCTGCCCTGGATCTCACTGCTCTGATACCAAATTGATAGGAATATGAGAAAAATCTGATTTTTATGTGATGAAAGTGAAAATAAACAAGATTGATGACCACAGACGCTAATGAAAGAGGCCGTCTGCACTTTCCTAATGTAGATGGATAACCTTACCTCTCCTAAGAATAATCTCTCAAAATAAGCATAAGAAAATCCCTCGCATTCCATGGCATATATATAATGATCAGATTTTAAACTATTGCATAAAAACCAGCAAAATACTCAAATTCACAAAAAGGCCCAAAAAGTTTACGAGGATCATGGATTTGCTGCCAGCGCCGTCTTCCGCATCCTCTGATATGTACTAAGCCCATCAGAGGCCCATGGCGGCCCTGTTAGCCCTCGGCTGGCTCTTCCAGGGGCTGGAAAGCCCATGGGTTAGGTGAGGAGGGTCGCCGCCATACCCGTCTTCTTCGGCTTCCTTCTTTAAGTAGTAATTCGTATCAGAGAGTAATCCTTCGACGTATTCTTCAACTTTTCCCTTGCCATTCTCTAATGTCGTTGCCTTTTGCCATAGATCCGGATTTTCAACCCTTTCAAGTTCTTCGCCGTCTTTGGCTCTAAAATCCTTTGCGTTAGGGTTTGTAGATCCGCTAGGGTTTGCATGAAAGTTGCAAACTCCTCCCTCGACTCTTGGATCCTTCTTCGATCGATGCCCTAACCTCAGATTTGAGTTCATCCATAGATTTCCCCAAATCCGTCACCTCGCCATAGAGTTTCTCCTCCAACGCTTCGAACATTTCCTTCGATCTTGTTCCCACCATGAGAATCGTAACGCTCTGATACCAAATTGTTACGATCCACTAGTATTTTGATAAATAAAGTCAGAATTTTGGTGGAAAGGTAAGATTTTTCGGGGAAAGATACGCTTTTAGGGTTTAGTAAATATGATTTAAGGGAAATGTGTGATGTTTATTTATATAAGCTGAAATAAAAAAGAGGATACAATATAGGTTGAGTTCTTTCGAGAGGAAATCGTTCTCCATTGGTCACATTCAAGAGGTGGATTGCTCTCACATGCTTCTATTCGCGAAGAAGCCGCAATCTCTAACAAAGTGTTTCTTCTCTCAAGATTCAACACCCACATTCTCTAATCCCCTAGCTCGTTATAAATAATAAACTGAAACTACAAAATTGCAGAAATAACACTAGAGCTGAGACCCCCTAAAAACTGAAAATTACGAAAATGCCCCTAAGACTCCAAAAATTCCAGATCTATCCTTTTTCCTAGAATGCAGTCTCATCATAGTTACTCATCATAGTTACTGACAAAGTCTGAGCACTCGGTTTCGGTTTTGGTTTCGACTATTCGAAATTTTTTAGATTTCGGTTAGTTTCACACGTTTCGTAGGTTTTATTTTGAATTTTAGATTTATTTGTATTTTATGTATATATTTCTATAACAATGCATTTATAATAGAATTTGAGGTTTTAATGAATTTTTATAATAAAAATTTTAAACTTTTATTGAACTTTTAGAATATATATATATACTAATCATAACCCGTGCATGCTGGCATGGTTCATTTAAGATTTTTTCCTGCGAAATCGTTGTTCCCCAAAAAATTATTTCCACGGCCAAAATTATGCGGAAAAACAAATTAGCATAAAAATATTTAGCGGCACGGTCGTATTTGGCTTGGGCGCTTTCGGCACGGAACAACAATTTCGACGCGGGCGTTTTCGGCACGGAACAACAAATTCGACGCTGAACAACAAATTAGCGGAACCACAAATTAGCATAAAAAACGGCGCGGACGCCTTCAGCGCGGAACAACAATTAATTAAAAAGATGTAATCGAATATTAATTTTAGATTTTTTTAATATTAAAAACACACATGATAAAAAAATAAATATTTTGATAGGTGAGATCTGCTAAACATGATACAACTCATACGACACATCATGAATTTAATCAAAATAAAATGCGTTGGAAATTGGACTTAAGAAAGAATCTATTATATATAATTTAATATATGTTCCCAAAACTAATGGTTTTCAAGTGTCAAAAAAATGCATGTCGGTTCCTAAAACAGCCTTTTGCAAGTCCTGCCAACACATTTCTCTATCAAAATTTAAGTTTTTCCCCTCGCAAAATTTCATCAACTATCATCTAAACCATTCATTCCTTACGATTAAATCTCAGTCGTCTTTTTATCAAACCCTTTGTCATAGTCAGCTTGTCCTAGTCAGCCCAAAGATTCAAAAGGGTTGTCAAATGAAATATAGATATATATAGTTCAAACGGGTTTGGATATTTAAACCCAAACACAAATTTTATTGGACTTAAGTTTCAGTTTCAAATGTGCTTGGGTATTTAAACTTAAACCCATATTTTATTTAAACCCAACCTCATATTAAATCTCTTTTCAGCATCTCAACATTGTTTTCAATGAGTTTTGGCCGAAACTGACCACAACAGACGGAAATCAAGATTCAAATGCAGTTTCGTATTGTCTCCATTTGAGACCGAAACGAAACAATCAAAACCTTTTTCCTTGCTTACTGGGTGGGACCACTCATTACGGGTAAACCAATATCAAACCAGCACTATACAAGCAAAAAAAGAAAAAAGAAACAAAAAGCTGATAAGCTGATTTCTTTTTTAACACTTTCCTGGTACTTTCAACAGACACTTACATATGCTGGTTTTTCTGTTTGAGAATTAGTTAACGTCAATTTTTGAGGAACAAATTCTTTTAAAAAAAGACAAGGAAAAAGAAAAAAAAGAAAAGGTTGCAATGATTTAAAAAACATATATTTTGCAGATTTAGTTGTTATATGAAGAACATCTATTGAGAATACACATAAAACATATTTAAAACTAATTCAATAAAACTAAATTTAATAATTTTTTCCTTTTTTTCAAGCTGCAAGTTTGTCTATGATACTTATTCCTTGTCAATTCCATGTAAATTTCAAAATTAACTTCAAAAGTTTGTTGCAATTCTAATTTTGATGTATATAGAAGTGAGAATATTACACGCACATTTGTAAGCACATACACATACTCAAGCACATTTCCATGCTTTGATGGAGCCATGAATACCATATGCGTCTCAATGAATTGTATCCCACTTTACTCTCCTACCATGGTACTAGACACAGCTGGCATGCTTTCATGTATCAATAAAGCACAAACTGTTTTATTGGCTGTTCAAATATCACAAATCCTAAACCGTGACACTGAGCCAAACGCCAAAAGATTGGGAAGCCTTAACGATAGTGAGGAGGATTAAAGGACAAGAGAAGGATAAGAAGAGCTGCAGTTTATTCTGCCTCAATCCCTTTTTTTATTATGATGTATGTGGTTGGCAGTCAATGTTTTTGGGCTCTATTCTGAGCGATGCACAAGTGAAATATTCGAGTCTCCTGTTACCAACTCGGGATGAATGTCTTATTTTATGCTTACCTATTGATGGAAATTGCTGGAAACTTGCCATGCTACGTTTTGAAAGAAAATGGTTTTTTTTTGAACCCCCCCCCCCCCCCCCCCCCCCCGGGGGGGGGGGGGGGGGGGGGATAATAGCATACCATTGTAGCTGACAGGTCTTAATAAGTCTAGTAGGCCTCCTAATTCTCTTCTTCCTTCCCCTCCCCTTGTGGTTGCAAATTTTCCATATGGTCGGAAGGCATAACATGTCAAAATCATATCTTGTACTGGGTGATTATGGTTGTTGAATCACTCGTCAATTACATCCAACCATACAAATTTTGACAGTGATACTCCAGGGTCCCAAGCATTTTGCAGTTCCTATTCTCTTGGTCCCTACAATTTTTTGTGCTTTTCATGTCTAAGTTTTACACCCCAACTGAGTTAGTGGCTTCTTGTTACATCTTTGGTCTGATCAATTATATCATATTGCCAATGGGCCTGCACCAAAGGCCCCAAGCAATAAACATCCACCAAACTGAAGTGTATAGCATGCACACAAGGGAGACTCTTTAATTATCTCTTACTTAGGTTTTAGCACATAATATCCTTATTTTTTATCATAGAGAATAATGGGTATTAAATTACGGGTGGCAATTTGGACCCGGCCCAACGGGTCAAACCTGAACCCAACCCAAATTTTAATTTCCGGGTATGGATTGGAGTTTAAACAGGCTCGAGTAGCATATGGGTCAACCCCCTTGACCTGGCTAAGAACAGACTGTGTTCTGGTTTAATGATGTAAACATGATGTACCTGAATACAACATGCTTCTATACATTTAATGCGTCTTATTACACAGGAGAATTGTAACCTAACGGTTAGTATCTGATAGGAATCACCCAAATCTGAACTTAACTTGAATAAAACAACGAATAATTTTTGGCTACAATGTAGGGGCAACCACCCTCCCAAGACGCCGGTAAGCGAGGACGTCCGCACTCTCCTAAGATCCCTCAAAGAACTCTTGAAGTACTCTCTCACTTTATCAAAATAAGCATAAGGAATTAGCGACGGCTAGCCCTCGCTTAAGAATAAACCCCCCAATCCCAATTACCAAAATGCCCTTAAAATAATAATAAACCGGGTTAAAGGAAAATAAGAGGGGCACACACGGCTAATGCAGGCCGGCGGCTGGGACCCGGGCTCACCGGCGGGTGTAGACCAGCGTCCCATCAATACTCCCCCAAAGAGCCACCTTGTCCTCAAGGTGGAAGTCTGGAAATCGCTGCGCCATCACGTCCATAGCCACCCACGTGCTCTCGTGCTCGGACAAATCATTCCACTGCAGCAAGACCTCGAGCTCTCCCGTGTGCCCTCTACGTACCTCCTTCAGTGCCTCTGGCTCCAACCTCACCTCCATATAAGATGTCAACGTCTCCGGAACGGTGGGTGAAGGGGCGTGATCTCCGACAGCCTGGCGAAGCTGTGAAACGTGAAACACCAGGTAAATAACCGATCCTGAAGGTAATCTCAGCCTGTAGGCAACCGGTCCCACTCTTGCCTCAACATCGAAAGATCCAAAATAACGCGGCGCTAGCTTCTCATTTCGCCTGTGAGCCAAGGATCGCTGCCTGTGGGACCTCAGCTTCAGGTACACCATATCTACTACTGCGAGCTGCACATCTCTCGGTGTAAATCTGCCTGCTGAGCTCTAGCCAGATGGAGCTTCAGCTCCCCCAGAATCTGATCCCTCTCTGCCAAATACTGCTTCACATCTGATACCGCTGTTGAGTCCTGCTCATAGTGTAGGGTCTCTGCCATACAGAATCCTGAACGGCGTCGTCTGAGCTGTAGTGTAATAAGGCATGTTGTACCAGTACTCCGCCCATGCTAGTCAACACACACTCCTTGAAATTTTCTGAAATAAAACATCGCATGTAAGTCTCGACACTCCTGTTTATCACATCGTCTATCCATCGGTCTGAGGGTGGTAGGCTGTGCACCGTCTCAACACTGTCCCATGCAGCCTGAAAAGCTACTGTCAGAATCTACTCTGGAACACCTTGTCTCTGTCCAATACAATGAACTTTGGATGTCCATGCAAGCGAATGACCTCCCTCAAAAATACCTCCGCCACTGACACTGCGTTGTAAGGATGCCGAAGTGGGACAAAGTGCACATACTTGCTGAGGCGATCAACTACAACAAATATGACTGTATATCCATCCGACTTCGGCAATCCATCTATGAAGTCCATGTAGAGGTCCTCCTACACTCGATCGGGTAAGGACATCGGCTGTAGTAATCCTCATGGGGACATCGCCCAGTACTTGTGACGCTGGCACACGTCACACTCTGCCACCATCTTCGCCACCTCCTTCTTCATCCCCTTCCAATAGACCTCCCTCGCCAGTCTCTGGTAGGTCTTGAGGACCCCAGAATGTCCTCTTACGGCACTGCTGTGGAACTCCTAGAGTATGGCCGGTAGATATGCCGACGTCCTCGGCAGAACCGATCTCCTCCAATATAGCAGTCGTCCATCTTGAAGCGAATACCCTGGAAACTCAGACGATCCCTGTAGTAGAGCCTCCCGTATGCCTGCCAACTCCTGATCCTGCTCCACCTCCTGCTGTAGTGGCCCCCAGTCCTGTAGCATGGATACTGCTAGTGCGGCCAACTCTGCTTCCTCTCGCCGCAAAAGTGCATCAGCGGCCTTGTTCTCCAGCCCCGGTCGATACTCAATCTCAAACCTGTACCCCATCAGCTTCCGCAGCCACTTCTGATGCTCCTCTGCTACCATCCGCTGCTCCAATAGGTACTTCAAGCTCTGCTGGTTTGTGCGTACTTGGAAATTCCGCCCCCAACAAGTATGGCCTCCACTTCTGTATAGACAACACTATGGACATCATCTCTCTCCTAGACATACCGCAGTCGGGCTCTAGCGGTCAACACCTGACTGTAATAAGCAATGGGCCGCTGCTCCTGCATCAATACTGCTCCCAGCCTATGTCCCGAAGCATCAGCCTCTACCACAAAGGTCCTGAAAAAGTCTGGTAACGCCAAAACTGGCACGGTGGTCATGGCCCTCTTCAGGGCCTCAAATGCTGTCGTCGCCTCCTCCTCCTCCCAGTGGAACTGGTCCTTCAATAGCTCTGTCTGTGACCAGGCAATCATCTCATACCCCTCCACAAATCTGCGGTAGCAACCTGTTAAACCCATGAAATCCTGTAGCCCCCTGAGTATGGTGGGGTGCGACCAGTCTAGCATCGCCGCTTTATTCGCTCTTTCTACTGTCACCCCTCTTACTGACACATGTCCCAAATACTCCACCTGTGGTTGTCCGAATAAACACTTCTTGTTCGCAAACAGCTGATGATACTGCAGCTCTTGAAACACAACCTGCAGGTGGTCCAAGTGCTCCTCCAAGGTACGACTGTACACCAAAATGTCATCGAAGAAAACGAGTACGAATTGCCTCAGGTAGGGACAGAATACCTTATTCATAAGGGCCTGAAATGTGGCTGGTGCGTTCGTCAAACCGAACGGCATGACTAGAAACTCGTAGTGGCCCTCATGCGTCCTGAATGCCGTCTTGGGCACATCATCCCGTTGCGTCCTGATCTGATGGTAGCCCGAATTGAGATCTATCTTGCTGAACAGGGCCGCCCCATGTAACTCATCCAGGAGCTCATCTATCACCGGTATGAAAAATTTGTCTGGCACTGTCTCCTTATTCAACGTCCTGTAGTCTACGCAGAAACACCAACTCCCATGCTTCTTCTTCACTAACACCACTGGACTGGAGAACAAGCTCACACTAGGCTGAATCACTCCCGCATGCACCATCTCTGCCACCATCCTCTCTATCTCATCCTTCTGATGCTGGCGGTATCGGTAAGGCCTGACACTAATGGAGGATACACCCTCTCATAGTACTATGGCATGCTCGTGGTCCCTCGGTGGTGGGAGACCCTGAGGCTCTTGGAAGATCCCCTCAAACTGCTTCATCAGCTGCTGCACCTCTCCTGGAATAGGCTACTCAGCACTGGCCGCAGCGCCTCCCTCCTCCGTCAACGAGTACAACTCCACTAGGTATCCTCCTCCCTCAGTCTGGATGGTCCTCAACATGGTCTTCAAGGAGACCAAAACTCTGCATAGGTTGGGGTCCCCCATAATAGTGTAACTGCTCTTCGATCCTCCTGAAACTCCATCCGTAGTAGCTTCTAGTTTACTGTCATCTCCCCCAACGTCTGCAAACATGTCATGCCCAAGATGACATCAGTGCTCTCCAGGTCTAAAGGTAAGAAATCTGCGATCACATGTATCCCCTGTATGGTCAGTACCAGCCCTCTGCAAACTCTCCAACTGCTCTCCTTCTTCCCTGTCCCTATCATAACACTGAAACTGCCACAGTCGATCAGCTGGAGCCCCTGCTGGGCCACCACTCTCCTGAAAATGAAGTTGTGGGTCGCCCCACTGTCAATGAGCACGGTCATCTCCTGGTCGCCAATCTCTTCCCTCAGCTTCATGATATGGTTTGGTGCGAACCCTACCATAGAGTAAAGAGACACCTCCGTCACGTCCAACTGATGGCCCTCAGGCTCCTCCTCTGCCTCAACTGTCTCATCCTCGACGTCAGCCTCGTCATCAGCCTCGTCATCATCGTCCTCCAGTAGCAGCACTTGGAGCTTGCGCCTCGACACCTGTGACCTGGTGTGAATCGCTCATTACTATCTAAAACACAAGCCCTTCTACCGTTTCTCTCTCATCTCAGCATCCGTCATGCGTCTGAACTGCCCCCAGCTTGTGGTGCTCTACTTCTCTCTCCAGTCTTCTCCCTGGCCACCGAATCCGCTCCCGTAGTGGCTCTCTGCTGTCCACTTGTCACTGGCTGGCTACGACCCACCGTTTCGCTCCATCCACCCCTGGCCTTCCTATCCTCCGACTGATAGTTCTCTGCCATCTGAGTGTACTTCATGGCCTCCATCAGACTTTGAGTCTTCTGCATGTATACTGCTGCTCGTATAGTGGCCTTCAACCCCTTCATGAAAGTGCTCTCCATCGTTTCGTCGGTCACCCCATGCACCTGTCCTAAAAGGGCCTCAAACCTCTCTAGGCAGTCTCTCACCGAACCCTCATGTCTGAGTGATAGCAGCTGCTCCCGCACGATTCCCAAGTGGGTATCTCTGAACCTCTCTACCATCTAGTCCCTGATCTCCTCCCATAAGTGACAGGGACACCTCACGTCCTTCCACTGAAACCACACGAGGGCCTTTCCATCTAGACAGATGCCCACTGCCTCCAGCTTCTGCTCCGCAGTCATGCGAGAGACTCTAAAGAATCTCTCCGCTCTGTAGATCCACGAGACCGGGTCTGCTCCATCGAATATATGCATTTTCAACTTCCTCAGTCGGTCCATATTGAATCCCCCATGGTCCCTGCATCCTCCACCGTGTCTAGGCTGTTGGTAGTGCTGCCATCTCTCATGGTGTCGCTCGTAACCCCATGGGGCCCTCCTCCTCGGCTCCCGTATCCACCCCATTCGTCGCCTCCAAACCTGCCCTCTGGCATCTCCTGGAAGTCTTTGTAACCTCTTCCCCCGCCTACTGTGCGTCCCTCCTGGTGGTGTGATGGAGGCTTCCACCTACCGTCGTCAAATCGAGGGTCGGGAGGGTCCCGATAACCTTCACCGTAGTCTCTGTACTCCTGGAATTCCCCGGGGCCCAATTCCTCCTCAAAATCACCTGTCGGCACCTCTCGATGGGGCTGGTCATCGTGTAGCTGCTGAAAATCACATTCCCCCTCGAAAAAACCCTTCACATGCCCTCTGTGGCCTATGGGGCTGCGGCCTACCTAGGGCAGGGCCGCCGGCCCTGCCTGGTGCTCCCGGGGGCCCCAGCGGCCCCCCCGTGGGTCGGAGGGGGTGTTCGCCGACCCCCCGGGCCTTCGCCGCCCCTGGGCGAACCCAGGGGAGGCCACCGCCCCCCTGCGGTGATCCTGGGAGGCGGCGGGGCCCAAAAAGGGTTCCCAACCATTGTCTGCGCCCCATGGGGCTTGGCTAGGGCCGTCGCCCCTTCTGCGCTTCCACTGCCTTCCGTCGCACTTCCTCCCGGTAATCGACCTTCCACGGCTCCCCTTTCACATCCTCGACGAATTTCTCCTCCACATGGACGTTTTCCACATCAAAAATTTCAACTTTTTCCTTCCCCTTACTTAAAGGTGGCGCCTTTTCCGCTGATTCAGTGTTCCCATCTCCTTTGTTGTTCGCCGCCAATTGGAAGATCAAGTGCACTAATTTTTTTTCATGCTTCGTTTGATTCGCCGTTAATTGGTTGATGGAAGCCGTCAACTTCGCCATGGAATCATCATTTCCCGCCAACGATTTCTTGATCTCGTCGATCTCGCTCGTAAATTTTACATCCAAAGCCTCAATTTTGTCTTGTGATCTCGTCGAAACCGACATGGATCGTCACACGCTTTGATACCAAATTGATAGGAATCATTCAAATCTGAACTTAACTTAAATAAAACAGCGAATAGAAGATAGTTTTTGACTACAATGTAAAGGCAACCACCCTCCCAAGACGCCGGTAAGCGACGACGTCCGCACTCTCCTAAGATCTCTCGAAGAACTTTCGAAAAACTCTCGAAAAACTCTCTCAATTTATCAAAATAAGCATAAGGAATTAGCGACGGCTAACCCTCGCTTAAGAATAAACCCTCCTAATTCCAATTACCAAAATACCCTCAAAATAATAATAAACCGGGTTAAAGGGAAATAAGAGGGGCGTGCGCGGTTAAGGCAGGCCGGCGGCTGGGACCCGGGCTCGCCTGCGGGTGTAGACCCGCGTCCCATCAGTATCATTGCTTCCTAACATTTGGGTTCTGGGTTCTACTCCTAGCTCATATATATAAGTAGATGAAGATTTCTAGACATTGCAAAACCAAAACCCAGCTCTATTTGCTATAGCTTGAACCCAACCCACTTAAGCAAGCGGATCAGATATGGGTCGCCCAGATTTTTTTCAGTTGGGTTGGACCAGCTTGGGTTGATCCGATTCGAACCTGGCCCGACTCAATTTCCGCCCCTATATCAAATCAAATGGCATCTATGAAAATTTTCCTCAGCTGGTGAAAAAAATATTTCCTCACATGCCATCTGATATCCGTCATTCTCTTTATCGTTATAATTATATACATATAATTACTTTATGTTTAATTTCTTATACGTCCACGTTTTTAAACATAATTTGTGAATATACCCTTCTGTTACCTAGGAGTTAATCAAGGACATATATTTGCGAATTTCCATAGAATAACAAGAAATATTGAAACATTAAGAAGAATCTCCCATAATTTATCCTCTTGCATGATATTTATTCTAGTAGGTACCCAAACTTCTTTATACCATGTAACATGAAAACCCAAACTTTTCTTTTCTTTTTAACGATTTTTTTCTATCTTCTGTCCCCTCTATAGAAGAATGAATTATAGCAAGTCATGGAGACAGTAGAGAGAGAGAGAGAGAGAGAGAGAGAGAGAGAGAGAGAGAGAGAGAGAGAGAGAGAGAGAGAGAGAGAGGATCAAGTGTTTCAAGTGAAGAGACAAACCAAATGGAAGTGAAAGGAAGCCCAAAGCCTGCAAGTTGAAAACGATGTCGATGCACGGTAGAGGCTACAGGTCTGGACGTTGCAGTGGAGCCGCAAGTCATGAAGCATAAAAAAGGTTCGATGGTTAAATCCCAAGATAAGTGGCAAGAGCGCGGATGATGGAACTTGTTTTCAAACCTTGCATTATGGATTTTAGGACTTGGTGTATACGATGTTGCAAGGGGTGGTCGAACCAAAGATGAATATGAAGTTCTGCTGAGTCAATCGGCAAAGGCATGTATAAAATCTAGGATACAGATATCAATAACTTCTGAAGTAATATGCAGAAAACATAGAGTCATTCGACGTGACTTGTGAGATTCTTCTGTTATGCTCAGGTAATTGTGATTATGCATTGGGTAGAGAAATCTGCACATATCATTTCTGCAAGAAATGTGCATGAAATCCTTTTGCTCTTGCACTTCTTTATCTCGTTGACATATAAATGATCATGCGATGCTAAATAGCTTTTCATAACGTCTCATGCTAATGATCTCTCAAAGGTATCAGTTGAATTAGACTAACATATTCAGGTGTACAGTTACATGCAAACGTGAAATCCGCATATTGTAGTAAAACAATAACCACTTTTAAGAAAGAATTTCCCAATTGCTGGTGCAGTGAACACACACACACACACACACCCGCGGTATTCTTCTTTGTATGTATGCTTGCTGTGAGGGTGCCCTGGTTGTTGTTGTTGTTGTGTTTTGTGTGTGTGTGTGTGTGTGTGTGTGGGGGGGGGGGGGGGGGGGGGGGGGGGGGTGAGACTTACAAACTCACTAACAAGAACTTCAGGTGTTGACTCTCCAATCACATCCCCTTGGTACCCATCTCCTAGAAGCTCTTTACTAACCTGCAATAAATTATATGTTACAAAATATGTATTGTGGGGGATAACAGACAATTAGACTAAATGAAATTTGGAATCAGATAAATAAAGTCACTGACCCCCATTTTAAGTACAAGCAGACATGACAAAATTTGGCGCATAATAATTACTCAGGTAATAATAATTTCTCTTAAATGCCCAAAAATTGCACTAGCAAGAAATAACAAAAAAGACAGGGTGGCGTCCCTTGGTTATTTATATGCTTAACATGATACAATACTAAGAAACTAGGCCTTATAACTTTTAGTGTACTGAGATTGGGTTAATGTTTGATTCAGTATTTTGAAAAGCTCGGTCCAGTGAGCTTTGGAGCAGTGGTGACACTTTCCACGTAGCCTATATGGCTGTGAAGCATAAATACGAACAAAGTACGATACCATATGTGCATGGCAATAAGGACAATATCAAAATAAATAGGACACTGGTACAGTTTGGACACACACATAGATAGGGTAAGCAGAGCCTACAGGGTCACTGCAAGCAGTACAGACAGTGAGTCCATTTTCAACCATTGAACTTGCTTCAAGATTAGTACAAAAAGTCAATGTGCTCATCTTGAAGAAAATTTAATGAAGGAAAGGGAAGGACATTGCCAGGTATCGCCATGTAATTGCCCGGCCCGCCCATTCTCTCTCGTCCCCTTTTTCCTTTTTTGTTGTTGTTTCTTTTCGTGGCCCGCTCCAAGCCCAAGCCCGCAAGTGCTTCTTTTCTTCCCCTCTAACTCCCGCAGCCCCCGAGCCCTCAAGGGCATCTTCAGCATATCGAGCCCGCCTCCCTCCCTCCCTCCCTCCCTCTCCCTCTCTCTCCTCAGCCATCGAGCCCTAGGGCTCTTTCGACGCAGCAGCAACAGCCATCGTGGGCTTCGATGTTCCTTCCCCCCCCTCTCTCGATCCCGCAGCGAGCCCCAAGGCCCTTAGGGCTTCCGATCGCATTGTAACGGCTTGCATTCCTTTCTCTCCCTCTCCTTTCTTTTTCATTTTCGTTTTCTTCGGTTGTCTTGCATGTTGCTCTGAGATGAAGTATTGGGTTTTTTTCGGAATAAAAATTGGGTTTCTATTACGGGAGGGGATGATTCAGGGGGAGCGACGTAGGGTTCGAGTCCCTACGGTAATTTTAGTGGGTAAGTTTCCCTCGCCCGCTTGTTGTAGAATCCCAGGGTGCCCTTGGGGCTGTGTTAGCTTGCGGTCTGCCCCGTTTGCTTGCTGACCTAGGTTCGGTGGCTCCTTAGCTGTTGTTGCTCTTTTGCTCGCTGAAATAGGGTGATGTGGCCCCTTTGCTTGCGACCCGTGTTGACTGCGTTTGCGACTTACTATCCTTCCTGCTACCATTAAGTTCGACTGAAGGTTTTCTCACTGATTTCGGGTTGTTGTTGAGATTCACTTGGATAGGAGCCCCGATGTTTCGACCTGTAGCCACAGTCCCTTGCTAGGAACACCGCAGATTTTGCCGTAGGCATGGGTGCCCCCGATATATGATTATAAACCCTCGTTCTGATCCCAAATGGCCTAGAATCCCTAGAGCCATGATGTGGTTGACTTTCGAGCTTTCATTATTTATCAGATGTTGTGTTTCGCCGTTTATTTGGTTTGTCTCATAAATACGGTTTGTTACTTTATTAACAGTTCAGTTTTGGCATGTCTTGCCATGAGGAACATCCATGCCTTTACTTTGTCACCTGTCAGTTCATTATCATGTTATCTCGTGAGCTTGCTAGTACCATGTTAGTTTAATATTGTTAAATTGTGTAGCCTTGGGATGTTCTTGTGATGACACATTACTATATCGATACTGGATGACTAGTGGACTATCCTGAGGTTGGCTCTTGACATGACAGGTTACTATTACATGTACGATAGTGGATCCCCCTTGGCTATGTAGTTTACGTAATATTAAACTTGACACACCTCACGACACTACCAATTAATAAAATGGTTAATTTCTGCTTGACTCACTGGGTATGGGGAAACTTATGATTTGGGAGTACGGTAGCAACTGGGAGCTGATCTATAGCCCCATGTAGGGGGAACGTCCATCATTCAGATGGGTCCTGAGTCCGGGACAGACATAGACGGCCATCTTCATAGGTCCTAGAGCTCCGCCACAGGCCACAGTATTACAGCTCTTACAATACGGTACTTTTTACTTTTGGACTCGGTTCGGGGTCGTACCCTCGTGGTCCAGATAGCTTCCAGATGCACACCGTGCTCTCCCTCACAAGTCACGGCCTAGGATTGGTTCACTTTAGCTAGTACCATCTTTACAATAGTTGTGCTCGTTTTAACTATCATAACATGCCTCTTTTCTGTATCCTTTCTACTGCTGTCGCATTGCCTTTTTGTACCTTCTTACTCTTCCGTTGTGTGGGTTCATAGATTATCAGGTCAGTTCACTTCTTGTTCAGTACTATCATATCTGTGGCTGTCTTGTTTTCTTTTTGTGCACACTTACTTTTCTTGTCTCTTGTTTAGATATTGTCTACTATAATGAGTGTGGTGCGACCTCTGCTGCTCACCAGGTACGACACACATGATCATATAGAGGTGTCTGAGGACGAGGAGTTGGAGCTTTCGGTACATGACCTTGAGAGGAGCCAGAACGTCCAAGGCAGGACTGCTTGAGCCTTGACATAGCGGCATGTACGTGTCCCATTTCCTTACTTTCAGCAGTAGTGTAGTTTTACTGTCTTACTTGCTTGTTACTGTCTTTTCCTTATTTAGATTTGTTACTTGTCATTTCTAGAGTGTCTCCTTACTTTCTGCACTGCTCCATATTGACTTTACTGGCACATTCAGGACCTGCACACTCGTGTTACACTCCTAACGGCACCCCCGGGGAGCGGGGCGTTACAAAGTGGTGGCCCATACAAGTCCGCGCAATCGTCTCGTGAACAGTGTAGAGCAGGCAGGAAGTGCGATACTCGATTGACTCAATCTTGCCTTGTGGATGCATGTGTGTATATAAGCAAGAGACATAGACCGTCCAGGAGAACGCTCATGACTTCGGGATCTAGATCTGGTTCCGGTGGCACCGGATCCAACACAGTCCATCAAATTTTAGACCAGGCTTTGCGAGAGTTGATCCAGGCTAAACAGAAAGGACCCAAGCAGGATGGAGGAGTGCAGCAGTTTCGATCTCTTCGGCTGTCGGTTTTTAATTGATGAGTAGACGCTTTGGCTGCAGAGGGGTGGATGCGCTCGATCACCGACATGCTGAAAGGCATCAGAGGTACCTCCAGCGTTGTGGGTTAGCATGGCAAAGCTATATTTGACTAGAGATGCCAGAGACTGGTGGGATGCTGTAGAGGACCGATTACCTCAGTCAATCTCTTGGGCCACGTTCAAGGAGACGTTCAATGCCCAATACTTCTCCCCAGAGGCATAGATAGAGCTAGAGGCTCAGTTCATGAACCTCCAGCATGGCTCCATGTCGGTGGAGGAGTACCATGCTGAGTTTCCAAGCTCAGCTGGTGCGTTCTTTGATGCATGACAGTTAACTCTGTATGGTGTGTATGTCCCTAATAATTGGCATTGCAGGTTCGCGAAGGACGCGGTGGCTACCCCCAAGGCTCAGGCCAAGAGATTTTAGCATGGGTTGGACATCGACATCTGCGACAAGCTAGTGGGGTTCAGGCTGACGGCTCACGTTGATATGCTCTCCACAGCTCGAGAGTATGAGTACGTGCAGCGGGAGCGGGTATGACAACAGCAAGCAGGAGTCCCTTCAAGCCGACCACCACCACCTCAGAGGCACCAGACGTTCACCATGGAGGCGATGGAGACGGACGCTCCCGACTTTTAGCTTGTATTATCAGGTGCTCAAATTGATCTTCATTTTATTGTAAGACAGTTGTTGGATTTCTTTTGTGTACTGTTTATATTATCTTGTTCTGAAATTCTGAGGACGGAATTTTTCTAAGGTGGGTAGAATGTAACGGCTTGCATTTCTTTCTCTCCCTCTCCTTTCTTTTTCTTTTTCCTTTTATTTCTTAAGCCCAAAGCCCGCTGGGCTTTTCCTTTCTCTCCCCCTCTCTCGCGTCTCGCAAGCACCAGGCCCAAAGCCCTAAGGACGTCGATCGATCTCTTCTCTCTCTCGATGACGCCTCGAGCCGCGTGGCTTCTTCGATGCTCCCCTTCGCACGCTCGCAACAGCGAGAAACCCTAGGGCCTCGACGCATCACACACACACCATCTCTCACCTCTCTCACTCGTGCGTCGTGCTGGTCCCTCGGTGGGGTCTCGTCGCCTTGTCCCATCTCTGCAGGAAGCCCATCACCTCTCCCTTAAGTTGTCGACGGCGATTGAGAGGACGTGAGCCCTAAGGCGGTTCGGTTGGCTATTTTAACCTATTTCTCTCCCCTCTTCCTCTTGAGTTACACTTTGGTAAGCTTTTCTCTATTTTTCTTCGAAGTTACTGTTGTTTTCTTGCAGATCTGGGATTTTTCGTGCCGATTTTGGTGAAAGGGTTGATGTGGCCTTGTTCCTCTGCCTTGCGCTGGTTCTTCTGCTCGGTTTCGATAGACCTTATCCCCTTTTTCATTTTCGTTTTCTTCAGTTCTCTTGCATATTGCTCTGAGATGACATATTGGGTTTTTTTGGAATAAAAATATAGGTTTCTATTACAGGAGGGGATGATTCAGGGGGAGCGACGTAGGGTTCGAGTCCCTACGGTAATTTTAATGGGTAGGTTTCCCTCGCCCGCTTGTTGTAGAATCCCGGGGTGCCCTTGGGGCTGTGCTAGCTTGCGGTCTGCCCCTTTTGCTTGCTGACCCTAGGTTCGGTGGCTCCTTGGTTGTTGCTCTTTTGCTCGCTGAAATAGGGTGATGCGGCCCCTTTGCTTGCGGCCCGTGTTAGTGCGTTTGCGGCATACTATCCTTCCTGTTGCCATTAAGTTCGACTGAAGGTTTTTCGTTGATTTCGGGTTGTTGAGATTCACTTGGATAGAAGCCCCGATGTTTCGACCCGTAGCCCCAGTCCCTTGCTAGGAACCCCGCGGATTTTGCCGTATGCATGTATGCCCCCACTATATGATGAGAAACACCCGTTCTGATCCCAATTGGCCTAGAGTCCCTAGAGCCATGATGTGGTTGACTTAGAGCTTTCATTATTTATCAAATGTGTTTCGTCGTTTATTTAGTTTGTCTCATAAATACGGGTTGTTGCTTTATTAACAGTTCAGTTTTGGCATGTCTTGCCATGAGGAACATCCATGCATTTACTTTGTCACTTGCCAGTTCATTATCATGTTGTCTTATAAGCTTACTAGTACCATGTTAGTTTAATATTGTTAAATTGCGTAGCCTTTGGATGTTTTTGTGATGGCACATTACTATATCGATACTGGATGACTAGTGGACTATCATGAGGTTGGCTCTTGACATGACAGGTTACTGTTACATGTACGATAGTAGATCCCCTTGGCTACTTAGTTTACGTAATATTAAACTTGACACACCTCACGACACTAACAATTAATAAAATGGTTAATTTCTGCTTGACTTACCGGGTCTGGGAAAACTTATGATTGGTGAGTATGGGAGCAACTGGGACCTGATCTATAGCCCCCATGTAGAGGAGACGTCCACCATTCAGATGGGTCCCGAGTCCGGGGTAGACAGGAACGACCATTTTGATGAGTCATGGAGCCCTGTCACAGGCCACAATGTTATAGGTCTTACAGTACGATACTTTATACTTTTGGACTCGGCCTGGGGTCGTATCCTCGCGGTCCAGGTAGCTTCTAAATGCACATCGTGCTCCCCCTCATAAGTCACAGCATAGGATTGGTTCGCTTTAGCTAGTACCATCTTTACAATAGTTGTGCTCATTTTAACTATCATAACATGTACTCTTTCTACTGCCGTCACATCACCTTTTTGTACATCCTTACTCTTTCGCTGTGTGGGTTCGTGGATTACCAGGCCAAGTTACTTCTTGTTCAGTACTATCATATCTGTGGTTGTCTTGTTTTCTTTTTGTGCACTTACTTTTCTTGGCTCTTGTTTATATATTGTCTACTCTATTGAGTGTGGTGCAACCTCTGCTGCCCACCAGGTTTGATGCACAGGATCATACAGAGGTGTCTGAGGACGAGGAGTTGGAGCTTTCGGTACATGACCTTGAGAGGAGCCAGAACATCCAGGGCAGGACTGCTTGAGCCTTGACATAGCGACATGTAAGTGTCCCATTTCCTTACTTTCAGCAGTAGTGTAGTTTTACTGCCTTATTTGCTTGTTACTGTCTTTTCCTTATTTAGAACTGTGTTACTTGTCATTTCTAGAGTGTCTCCTTACTTTCTGCACTGCTCCACATTGACTTCACTGTCACCTACAGGACCTGCACACTCGTGTTTCACTCCTAACGGCACCCCCAAGGAGCGGGGTTTTACATGCATCGCCCCCCTCATAATCACGCTCGCATCAGCGCCTCGAGCCCACTGGGCTTTTCGTCGCCCGTTCTCTCTCCCTCTCGACTCACTGCAGCGACGAGCCATGCTGTGGCTTCGATTCGACAATGGCTCCCCTATCATCTCCATTGTTCGAGGCGACAGCAGCAAGTTTCCCCTTGTGTCCTCTCGCGTGCGTCGACATCGACGTCATCCTACCCCTCTGTTCTCCTCTGCCCCACAGCTATCCCCTCTCCTCCTTCCCCTCTTGCATGCGGTTGGCTTCCTTGCAATTTTGGGCTGCGGTGGCTTGCGGTCTATCCCTTTTGCTTGCTGATTTCTGGGATCGGTGGCTCCTTGGTTGCGGTTGTTCCTAGCTTACTGATTGGGATGATGTGGCCTCCTCTTGGTTGCGGTCTGTGGCCCCTTGCTGGCTGTTACTTGTGGCTTGTTGTTTCTTGTCGTCGTTGAGTTCGACTGAGGGTTTTGATCGCTATTCTGGGATGTCGTTGAGGTTTGACCTGTCCCCTTACTTGTGGTCTGAGATTTTCTTGCTTGCGATTGGGTTTGGCTGACTCTCTTACTTGCAGGTTTTGGTTCTTATTGCTTTAGGGTTCCGGCGACTCTTTTGCTTGCTGTATGTTCCTCCTTATTGATTATTGGTTCTGGTGGCTCTCCTTGCTGATGGATTTGGGGTCCCTCGTTATTGATGGTTGTGGTGTAGGCTTTCTGCTAATGATTGGGCTTGGATCTTAATTGTCTTGGTCCTTCAGCTTCGACTTCAGGTAGACTCTATCACATATACTCCAATTTAGATTCCTTTGCTTGTGTTGGGGTGTGGGTCATCCTTTACTTGCGGGTTGGACTGGTCTTGCTTGTTGTTGGGTTGGGATGTCTCTTGCTTGTTGTGCTAGGTTCGGTGGCTTCTTTGGCTTACGGGTCGGGCTTGCCTTGCTGGTTGAGGTACGATGACTTTCCTTGTTTACAACTAAGGGTTTTTTGCTGTTATGGGGTTTGTTGGTTTCTCTGGCTTGCGACTTTGGGCTCCATACTAGTTGTTGAGTTGTGATTGTCTTTTTTGTTGCTTGTCGAAATCGACTGAATCCCTAGTTGCTATTTTGGGGTTCTGGGTTGATGGGTCCGGTTAGCCCACCTTGCTTGTTGTTGGGTTGCGACTGGCTTCTCTTGTGTGCGGGTTGCGACTGGCTTGGTTACTGTTCTGGGTTCTTTAATTGTTGTTATGTTTGGAGTTTCTCTTACGTGTTGTCTTGGTTCGCTAGATCATTGTTGGACTCGACTGGTTTCCTTGCTTGTTTGACTTTCGGGCTTTTCTTGCCAAGTATTTATTATGTTTCCTTCGTTCTTGGTTCCTTGCATGAACAGTTGGGTGTTTATTATCTATTCAGGTTGGAACATCTTGCCATGAGAAATATCTATGCCTTTAATTTATCATATGTACCAGTTTCATTATCATGTTATCTTTTGAGTTTACTAGTACCATTAAGTTTAATATCATGTTAAATTATGTAGTCTTGGGTTGTTGCTTGAGATAGAATTTGTACTGATTCGCTAAAGGATTCGAGGTGGAACTATCATGACATGACAAGTTATTATTGCAAGCATGACAGGATTTGATGTGGACTATTACTATTGCAGTGGATCTCCGATCTTCCTTGACTACGTAGTTTAATCAATATTGAACATCACGACACAATAACCAATAAAATGATTACTTCAGCTTGACTCACCAGGTTTGAGAAAACTTATGATTGGAGAGTGCAGGAGCGACTGGAACCTATCTTCGGGTCCCCTGGTTAGGAAGGGGACGCCTATCACTTCAGATGGGTCCTAGAGTCCAAGGGACAGACAGGGACGACCGTCTTGATGGGTCCTGAAGCCCCCTGCCACATGTCACAGTTTCACAGCTCTTGTAGTTTTACAACTCTTACAGTACAGTGCTTTCTTCAGTTCAGGACTCGGTCCGGAGTATCACCCTTGCGGTCTCAAGAGTGTCTAGCCGTTGCTTACTGTACTCTCCCTCATAAATCACGGCCAAGTATTGGTTCAATTTAATAAGTACAATCTTTACAGTAGTTGTGCTCATTTTAATCTTCATAACATGTTTCTTTTCTATATCTTTTTAACTACTGTCCCATCGCCTTTGTACCTCTTACGTTTCTGTCAAGTGGGTTTGTTATCTACCATGCCAGGTTACTTCTTTGTTCTGTACTATCATATCTGTTGTTGCTGTCACATCTCTTTTCTGCACCTTTACTTTCTTTTCTCTTGTTTAGATATTGTCTACTCTATTGAGCGTGGTGCGACTTCTGCTGCCACTAGGTACGACACACATGATCATACAGAGGTGTTTGAGCACGAGGAGGTAGACTTCTAGTTCCGGACTGTCGAGTCTTGGCCTATCGACATGTACGTGTTCCATTTACGTTCCAGCAGTAATGTAGCTTTTACTTGCCTCTTTTCTGTTCAGTACTGCGTTACCTGTTTTACTGTTCTTACCTATTTAGTTTAGAGTATCTCCTTATTTTTTGCACTGCTCCACATTGACTTCACTGACACCTGCGGAACATGCACACTCGTGTTTCAATTGTAGCGACACCCGCAGGGAGTGGGGTGTTACACGCCAACAATAGCATTGCAAGCCACAAAAAAAATAGAACATTAGATTGGATCAAAGATGCCGATCTAACCCAATAACATGGGGAAGAGAAGCGATAATTAACTTTTTAACCCTCCTTCCCAAATTTCTTTTTTCTATGTTCACATTTGCAAAATGGGTATGTTTACTCATCATATCGTTGCAGACAGCCAATATCCCTACTTGTATGTGAATCACAAGTTAATTCTGTACTGAATTCAATTTAAACTGTTTGAATTGACAAGAAGCTGTCAGTATGCTGTGTTCTACAGAAGCAATGCAAACTTGCATCCAGAGTCCTTTGGACATCTGAAAAATCAGTTCCAAGTCCTGTCTTGGACCATCCACTCGAAACATTTTATTTCTTGAATAAAACTTATCACCCGGCAATTTCAGGTCACACCAACAAAAGGAAACATGAAAGAAATCACACAATCTACATTCTAGCATTTCATATCGTAGTTATTGCAATCATTATCTATAGGATGAGGCTGGAACATAATACCCACCAAAGACTCCTCGAAATCTCCTGCTACTAGATAAACAGGCTGTGCCACGTGGCAATATCCCATCAGACGGGGGACTGTTGGAATAATATCTCTGTGGTTCACAACTCTCCAGCTATCTTTGACTTTCTGCATGTTTGGCCAACACATAAACAAGCAATGTTTTACCTCAAAGGGAAATGTTTTGTCCACCCAGAATATAGAAATAATCAGTACATGCCAGCAGTCAAGTACTTTATATAGAAAATAAAAAATGATTGTAACTGACAGATCATGTGAGTGAAATTAACACACCGTGAAGAAGCAGTTTTGTACATGATTTAGATACAGTGTGAACTTGACACTTCAAATAGCATCTCCATAAGATATAAAAGGATCCACTCGTACAGTATGCATGACCAGTGATTACATACAGTATTAGTGATTTTATGATTCAGACCAAGGAGACAAGTTTCCTTTTATATGTTATTACTTTTTTTCAAGGAACATTTTATTTGGGAAGGATCCTAAATGCTAGCAGTTAAACATAAGATGTGTGATTATAGCTGCACAAAAACTAATTGTGTTGATCAAATTAATTGATGTATGACGTGGTGTGAACTAGGGATATGGTGGAGAATTTTTGGGGTTTCATTGGATGATTTGGGGAAGAAAGGGATAACTTAGGGTTCTTGGCTTCACACCAAGGATTCCGAGGCTTCGCACCAAGGAAGAAGGAACCTTTAACAGGTTTGGAGAGATTTCTCAAATTTTCATTCATTCGTTGATTTTCAAAGATACAACACCAGAGCCTTTATATAGACTTACACCCCAACACTTCTCCTAACACATTCGATGTAGGACTAAACTCACCCAACACATTTCCTAAAGACCCAAAATGAACTAAAGACTAAAATACAAATACAACTCTGATCACATCCATATCATTAATGCCAGTCATTCGAAGGAAAATTACACATTGGCCTACACTTTCCCATGGAAAGACATGTGGTAAAGGTTATTTTATTACACAAGAAGCACACAAGCTAATCCTTGGGAATA
Organism: Scilla litardierei; assembly: GCA_030789695.1. Taxonomy (NCBI): domain Eukaryota; kingdom Viridiplantae; phylum Streptophyta; class Magnoliopsida; order Asparagales; family Asparagaceae; genus Scilla; species Scilla litardierei. The sequence goes on from CM061132.1 coordinate 10,001,187, forward strand.
GCTTGACTGAGCCCATGTCCTCAATGTTGCGACACAGTTGGGTTTAAAACACTGTGAGGGAGCAGATTTGAGGAACCACATAGCCTGTTCCTTTTCCATCTAGTTCCTCACACTTTACATTGGTGCAATACCAAAACATTTAAATATCATCATTGTAAAGTAGAAGTCACGTAATGACAAAGGAAGGATGCATATTCCATTGTGCAAGCACACTGCTATTCTGTGTACCCAAAATTTAAGAATATATATATAAGACATTCATGCATGCACACATGTGGGCATACATGCTTACAACATCCTAGTTATCTGATAGCACAAAAAGCTCGAGTATTACCTCATTGTATACTTCAGCAAATCTTTTATTCCCAACTCTAGGTGAGCCAAAGTTGTACATGGTAATAGAAATTGCACCAAACCTACACAGGTTAAAATATGTGTAATAGTTAAAGACTGATGGTACCTGTATGAGAAACTTACTTAGTTCAACTACTATTAGTCTTTGATACAAGATGTTTGCTAAGCACAGAACATCAATTTAAAAATCTTGTAAAAAGGTGATCGAAACAAACACCTCCCACCCTTACATATAAAACGAGTAACTCATGAGAAAAGGACAATTGACGAGGTAATGCTGAAATAATGGAGGTTTATTGGCAGTATGCATGAACATAACTCTATCAGTGGCCACATGGAATTAGCACATAACAAAATCTCAGAAGATATAAGCTAACATATTATATTAAGATCCAAATGGACTTGAACCTATAAATGTTTGGCAAGAAGTTGTGGAATAGTGGCATCCCCTAAAAACACTTGTTATTTAAAGTAGAACAGGACTGGGGGCCTACGAAGAGTTAAACTGGTGAACACGTGATCTTGGCTGAGACACTATAATAGAAAAGTTCAAATTTTTAGGTAAGGCCCAACTTTCTTTTCTCGTTATTCTCTATTTTTCCTAATGCGGGACTATTTTTTTCCTTAACAATCACTCTCAAAATTAACATGGATTCATCTTGAGTTTGGAAACATAATTAGAGAAGGAATTGAGCTAGAACGATAGGAACGAGACAGGAATGAGAACCTGAGAGCTAAATTGGGATAGAGTAGGGAGAAGATAATCCGAGCACTGACGGGACGCGGGTCTACACCCGCAGGCGAGCCCGCGTCCAGCCCACGGCCCCTTAGCTGCGCGCCCCCGGGTCCCAATTAACCCTAATTTGATTAGTCGCGCGCGGGGGGATTTGGTAATTGGGTTTAGGGGGGATTATTCTTAAGCGACGGCTAGCCGTCGCTAATCTCTTTATGCTATTATTTGATAATTGAGTGATTCCATAGATTAGACGAGTGCGGACGTTCTCTATTGGCGTCTTGAGAGGGGAATACCCCTACTTTGTATTCAATTATCTTGCTATTGCTACTTTGATTACCAATTTATTAGATTTTCCTTCACGGATCTATCAATTTGGTATCAGAGCGCCTGACGATCCATGGCGGCGCCGACGACGAGATCGAAGGACAAGTTTGACACCTTGGAGGAGAAATTCATGGGTGAAATTGAAGGGGTGAAAAGATTAAACGAAGAGTCGATAAAGTCGTTGACGGATTCCATCAAACTTTTGACGGCAAATCAATCAAGGTACGAAGAACAATTTGCAAACTTCATCATCCAATGGTCGGCGAGCAACCACGACGAAGGAAACCCTAAATCGACATCAAAGGCGACATCTTTGAAGAAGGAAAAGGAGAAAGGAGAGGATTTTGACCCGGATCGTCCATTGGAGGAGGAATATGACGAAGATGACGAAGAGGAGCCGTGAAGGGTTGGCTATCGAGAGGAAGTGCGGCGAAGGGCAACGGAGTCGAGAAGGGGGCGGCGGCACGAAACCCCCCTTCAGGTGACAGCGCTTGAGGCAGGGGGGCCGCGGGGGGGTTTTTGATGGCCCCGCCGCCTTGCAGGATCACCGCCGAGGAGGCGGTGGCCCTCCCTAGGGTCGCCCGGTGGCGGCGAAGGGGGTTAGGAGTCCGGCGACCCTCCGACTAAAGAGGGGGCCGCTGGGGGCCCGGCAAGCATCAGCAGCAGTCCGCGGGGCTGCCAGGAAGGGGCCGCTGGCCCGACGAGTAGCGGCAGCAGCCTGCGGGGCTGCCAGGAGGGGGCCGCAGGCCCGGCTAGTAGCCCCGCGGCCTATTGCTACTTTGATTACCAATTTATTAGATTTTCCTTCACGGATATATCAATTTGGTATCAGAGCGCGTGATGATCCATGTCGGCGCTGACGACGAGATCGAAGGACAAGTTTGACACCTTGGAGGAGAAATTCATGGGTGAAATTGAAGGGGTGAAAAGATCAAACGAAGAGTCGATAAAGTCGTTGACGGATTCCATCAAACTTTTGGCGGTGAATCAATCAAGGCACGAAGAACAATTTGCAAACTTCATCCTCCAATGTTCAACGAGCAACCACGGCGAATGAAACCCTAAATCGACATCAAAGGCGACACCTTTGAAGAAGGGAAAGGAAAAAGAAGATTATTTTGACCCGGATCGTCCATTGGAGGAGGAATATGACGAAGATGACGAAGAGGAGCCGTGAAGAGTTGACCATCGAGAGGAAGTGCGGCAAAGGGCAACAGAGTCGAGAAGGGGGGCGGCGGCACGAAACCCCCCTTCAGGTGACAGCGCTTGAGGCAGGGGGCCGCGGGGGGTTTTTGATTGCCCCGCCGCCTCGTAGGATCACCGCCGAGGAGGCGGTGGCCCTCCCCAGGGTCGCCCGGTGGCGGCGAAGGGGGTTAGGGGTCTGGTGACCCCCGACCAAAGAGGGGGCCGAGCCCGCGGGGCTGCCAGGAGTGGGCCTATGGCCCGGCGAGCAGCGACAGTAGCCTGCGGGGCTGCCAGGAGGGGGCCGCGGGCCCGGCGAGCAGCGGCAGCAGGCTGCGGGGCTGCCAGGAGGAGGCCACGACCCTGCAGGGTCCCGTGGACAGGGAAGGAGATCTGGGGAGACTTGGGGGGTTCGTTTTCAGCCTTTCCAAGGAAATCGGCCCCCTCTGGGAGCACGACGCGCGGTTTCGAGGATGAATATGACTCTGGGGAGTTTCAGTATTACGGAGACGGAGGAAGGGGTAGAGACTATTATGACGACAGCGGGGGAGGCTATGAGGCTGAGTTTGGCGATGATGCAGGTTGGGATGACTTCGAGGACAGGCGTGGAGGTCCCCGAGGGGACTATGGGGACCGCAGAGGAGTGCCACCTAGACACTATGAGGCCCAGGGCGAGAGATGGCAGCACTATCGCCAGCCTCGCCGCACAGAGAGGATGCCCGATCAGGGACATTTTGGAGGGGACTGCAGGGTACGGAAGCTGGAGATGCCACTATTCAGAGGGAAGGACCCGCACGCCTAGCGGTTCACGGCGAAGAGATACTTTACAGCACATCACATGACAGATGCTCAGAAGCTGGAGGCGGCGGCCATTTCCATGTAGGGAAGAGCTCTAGGGTGGTACCAGTGGAAGGAGAGGAGGCAACAGATTCGCTGCTGGGAGGAGCTGAAGGACCTCATTCTGGAGAAGTTTAGGGATCCCCGCATGGGAAATCTTCATGAGCAGTTTTATGCCCTCAGGCAGGACGAACCGGTACGGGAGTACATTGAGAGGTTTGAGACCTTGTTAGGGAGAGTACACGGCGTCACAGATGAGTCACTAGAGGGTACCTTCATGAAGGGCCTAAAGCCCAGTCTTCGATCCGCAGTACGACCATATAAGCCCAGGGGACTGTATGAGGTGATAGAGATGTCGCAGATGGTAGATGATGCCCAGACAAATGAGAGGAGAGTCAGGAGCGGGTACAGTAGCCAGATACAGCGGAGCACCACGTCTGGATCCGGAAAAACGGGGGTCACTACTGGGGCAGGTCAGGCTAGCGAGGAGAAGGCGGGGAGAGGAGTAGTGCTCCCCCAGCAGGAGGACAGTTCAGGAGGATGACTGATGCGAAGATGAGGGAGAAGCGTCAAAAGGGCCTATGTTTTAGGTGTGACGAGAGATTCACTCCAGGCCACGGGTGCGCGGGGCGCAAGTTGTAGGTGCTGCTGCTGAAGGATGATGACGGCGATGAGGGCGTCGAGGACGATAGCGATGAGCTAGAGGAGGAGCCCGAGGGCCATCAGCTAGACGTAGCAGAGGTGTCCCTTAACTCCGTGGTAGGGTTCACACCGAACCACACCATGAAGTTGAGGAAGGCGATAGGCAAGCAGGAGGTGACTGTGCTGATTGACAGTGGGACGACCAACAATTTCATCTCCAGGAGAGTGGTGGACTAGCATGCGCTTCAGTTGACCGACTGTGGTAGTTTCAGTGTGATGATGGGAACGGGGAAGAAGGAGAGCAGCCGAGGAGTCTGTAGGGGATGGTACTGACCCTACATGGGATACATGTGATGGTGGACTTCCTGCCTTTGGACCTAGGGAGCACAGATGTCATCCTGAACATGAAATGATTGCAGACGCTGGGGGAGATGCCAATGAACTGGAAACTTCTGCGGATGGAGTTCCAGGATGAGGGGAGAGCTGTTACACCGCAGGGAGATCCCAGCATATGCAGAGTGGTAGTATCATTGAAGACCATGCTGAGGGCCCTACAGACAGAGAGAGGAGGATACTTGGTGGAGCTGTACACTTTGATGAAGGAGGGGGGGGGGGGCGCAGAGACAAGTGGGGAACAGACCGTACCAAGAGAGGTGCAGCAGCTGTTGGCACAGTTTGAGGAGATTTTTCCGAAGCCTCGGGGTCTGCAACCGCCGAGGGACCATAAGCACGCCACAATACTGCGAGAGGATGCTTCTCTCATCAGTGTTAGACCCTACCGGTACCCCCAGCACCAGAAGGATGAGACTGAATGGATGGTAGCAGAGATGATACATGCGGGAGTGATTCAGCCTAGTGTGAGCCCTTTCCCCTGTCCAGTACTATTAGTGAAGAAGAAGGATGAGAGCTGGCGTTTTTGTGTAGACTATCGTGCATTAAATAAGGAGACAGTGCCAGACAAGTTTCCGATCCCGGTGATTGACGAGCTTCTGGATGAGTTACATGAGACAGCCGTGTTCAGTAAAATAGATCTCAAATCAGGCTACCACCAGATCAGGATGCGGCAGGAGGATGTGTCCAAGACGGCGTTTAGGACGCGTGAGGACTACGAGGTCCTCGTCATGCTTTTTGGCTTGACGAACGCACCAGCGATCTTTCAGGCACTTATGAATAAGGTATTACGTTCGTACTTGAGGCGATTTGTACTTGTTATCTTTGACGATATACTAGCGTACAGTTGTACCTTGAAGGAGCACTTGGACCATCTGCAGGTTGTATTCATGGAGTTACAGTACCATCAGCTGGTGGCAAACATGAAGAAGTGCTTATTTGGACAGCCACAAGTGGAGTACCTAGGACATGTGGTGTCAGCAGATTGGGTTACAACAGACAGGGAGAAGATCGCGGGGATGTTGGACTGGCCGCGCCCCACCACTCTCAGGGGGTTGCGGGGGTTTCTGGGCCTGATATGTTACTACCACAGGTTTGTGGAGGGATATGGGGTGATCGCCTGGCCATTGACCGAGCTACTGAAGAAGGATCAGTTCCACTGTGGGGAGGAGGTGACGGCCGCATTTGAGGCCCTGAAGAAGGCCATGACTACCGTGCCAGTCTTGGCTCTACCAGACTTTTCCAGCCCCTTGTGGTAGAGACAGACGCGTCGGGACATGGGCTAGGAGCGGCATTGATGTAGAAGCAGCGGCCCATCGCGTACTTCAGCCAGGTGTTGACCGCTAGAGCCCGACTGCGGTTGGTCTACGAAAGAGCTGATGGCCAAAGTCTTGGCGATTCAGAAGTGGAGGCCATACTTGTTGGGGCGGAATTTTCTTGTACGCACAAATAAGCGGATTCTGAAGTACTTACTAGAGCAGCGGATGGTAGCGGAGGAGCATCAGAAGTGGCTGCGGAAGCTGATGGGTATAGGTTTGAGATCGAGTATCGGCCAGGACTGGAGAACAAGGCAGCCAATGCGTTGTCACGACGAGAGGAGGAGGCGAAGTTGACCGTACCAGCAGTGTCCGTACTCCAGGATTGGGAGCCACTACAACAGGAGGTAGAGGAGGCATACGAAAGGCTCTTCTATAGGGATCGATTGAGTTTCCGGGGTATTCACTTCAGGATGGACGACTGCTATATTGGAGGAGATTGGTTCTACCGAGGACATCGACATATCTACCGGCCATACTCCAGGAGTTTCACAGCAGCGCCGTGGGAGGACATTCTGGGGTCCTCAAGACCTACCAGAAACTGGCGAGGGAGGTCTACTGAAAGGGGATGAAGAAGGCGGTGGCGAAAATGGTGGCAGAGTGTGACGTGTGCCAGCGTCACAAGTACCATGCGATGTCCTCAGGAGGACTACTACAGCCGTTGTCATTGCCAGATCGAGTATGGGAGGACCTTTCCATGGACTTCATAGATGGATTGCCAAAGTCGGGTGGTTATACCGTCATATTTGTTGTGGTCGACCGCCTCAGCAAGTCTGTGCATTTCGTCCTACTTCGGCATCCTTACAGCGATGTGTCAGTGACAGAGATATTCTTGAGGGAGGTCATCAGATTACATGGACCCCAGAAGTCCATCGTCGACATAGACACGGTGTTCGTGAGTAGGTTCTGGCAGGAGCTGTTAAGGCTGCAGGGGACAATGTTGAGATGGAGCACAGCCTACCACCCTCAGACTGATGGGCAGACTGATGTGGTGAACAGGAGTGTGGAGACCTACCTGCGGTGCTTTATTTCAGAAAATCCCAAGGAGTGGGCTCGTTGGCTAGCATGGGCGGAGTACTGGTACAATACATCATTTTAAACTGCAGCGCAGACGACACCATTCATGATTCTATATGGCAGGGACCCCCATTTAATGCATTACGGGCACGAGTCGACACCAGTATCAGATGTGGAGCAGTATTTGGCGAAGAGGGATCAGATTTTGGAGGAGCTGAAGCTCCATCTGGCGAGGATCAGTAGGTTATGAAGGCGAGGGCAGACCTACATCACAGAGATGTGCAGTTCTCGGTGAGACATGGTGTACCTGAAGCTGAGGCCCTACAGGCAGAGATCCGTGGCTCACAGGAGGACTGAGAAGCTAGCACCGCGTTATTATGGACCTTTCGAGGTTGAGACGCGAGTGGGACCAGTGGCTTACATGCTGAGATTGCCCCCAGGATCGGTTATTCACCCGGTGTTCCATGTATCACAGATTCGCTAGGCGGTCGGAGACCACACCCCTTCCCCACCCTACCGGAGACATTGACTGCTGATATGGAGGTGAGGCTGGAGCCTGAGGCACTGAAGGGGGTACGCCGAGGGAGCGAGGGAGAGCGTCAAGTATTGCTGCAGTGGAAGGGATTGCCAGAGCACGAGAGCACATGTGAGGCTATGGACGAGATGGTATAGCAATTTCCAGACTTGCACCTTGAGGACATGGCTCTTTGGGGGGATTGTTGATGGGACGCGGGTCTACACCCGCAGGCGAGGGCCCCCTGGGTCCCAATTAACCCTAATTTGATTAGTCGGGGTGTATTTTGGTAATTGGGTTTAGGGGGGATTATTCTTAAGCGACGGCTAGCCGTCGCTAATCTCTTTATGCTATTATTTGATAATTGAGTGATTCCATAGATTAGACGTTCTCTATTGACGTCTTGGGAGGAGAATACACCTACTTTGTATTCAATTATCATGCTATTGCTACTTTGCTTACCAATTTATTAGATTTCCCTTCACGGATCTATCAAGCACCAAATAGGGAAACAATCAGGAGGAGATAATGTTCAATGAACATGAGCTATGATACCACGTTAATTATATTAAATAAAGAACAGGAATGCCCGTTATAAGTTAAATTGGTAGAAAAAGAAATCCTGATTAAGACAATCTAACTCAGAAACTTAAACTGCTAGGTAGACGCTTAACTTCCAACTCATGTTCCTCTTTTTTCCCCTATTGTTTCCAATGTAGGACTATTTTTCTTAACAAGTACTACTCTACAACATATCAACCAGTGCACACACTCAGAGACTAGATCTCCATTTATGCATTAGAGAGAATTGGAAAAAAAATAAGTGTGTGATCCGGTTAGAGAAACAAGTACAATGAAATATAAATAGCAAAAGAGAAAGTACGCTAAAGCTAAAATCTCCTAGATTTTTTATGAATGCTATTACATGTTAATGTAATGGTATTTATTGGAAGACAATGGGAGACCTTAGGAGAGTAGAAAGATGGTCAGAATTCTGAACTTCTTAGAAGGGTAAACAGTATTTATATAAATCTAGTAGGTTAGTTGGCTATGGAAAATTTATTGATTACAAAGTTGAAGCCTGTACCACCAAGAGCTGACGAGTATCAACTATCATATTCATAAAGAGACTTTATAGTTAATGTAATAAAGGAAAAACTAGACCTTTAGGTAAGATCTAGAATTATGTAAATTAGGAGCTCTATCAAATGAAAGAGTGATGAAATCCTTAAGTCTGTGGAAGACGGATCAAAATTGTTAGACGTACGAAATTCTTGCAGAAACACCCATTTCAGCCACAGCCTGTCATTTGCCAATGGCCCCATTACACACGGAAAGCATAAGATGCTTAGATAGTGTCTTGGGTTATGGGATATGGTTAAAGATAGCATGAAAACAAGAGTCATATTTCAATATAATTGACGCAACAAGTTGACTGATAAATTCAGAAAGCATCACGAATATGCCTTGCACGCAACGGGTCTAAAATGTACAAAGGGTCATCTAAGGTAAAGGCAGATCTAGAAGAAGCGGCGGCATGGAAAGACTTCCAATGGTCACTGCTTTCTCCCTCTCATCATTATCATCATCATCCAACAATTTTCTATTCAAAGTAGTGCCGTCTGTGAAGAAAGAGTTAAAGTCAAATCCCACCATTTCAGAAAAAAGAAGAATGGAAAAAAAAACTTGCTGTCAAACTTACATTGATTAGGTATGAACTGGTTAGCAACAATAATGAATAAGGAACGTAGGGTCTTGCTATGAAACATTGGCAAGAAGCTGACAATAAGGTATCATGCACTCTTGATCATGCAATTTAAGCTTATAAAACTATGAATCAGAAAAATAGGCAACAGCTACGCCACGACCGTTTGGGTATCATAGGCTTTTGCTTAAGAGTATACCCCAGAAAGACAATGCAATACAGACCTATAAAATAATCTGTTCTTTCTAACGGAAGGCAACAATCCACTCAAGCCTGGAGAGGGTTCGAAGTAAATATAATCAGATAGTTATTTGTCCACACGATCCTTCAAATAGATGTAGAGCTATAGAGCAAAAATTGTAAGATGATGGCCATCCCATGAAGATTAAGAATCAGTTATGACAGAAAATGGTCTGCATGTTCATGCATGCAATACCATGAGCACTGAGGAAATATAAGATGCGATAAATCTTTGATCTTTTTGCCAAAGGAGGTCCCAACTAGACAGTAGATTCAACATGGTCAACATTAAGTAATGCACTTAGTAGGCACATTGACAGCAAGAAAGCCAAAAATGCCGGTGAATGACTCCTGTTAGCATCTCAAGCCATGCTAATTTGTTCAGGCTGTATTCCGCACATAATGAATACTCACTTCAAACACAATAGAAATGTCACAGAAGACTAACATGCGTAGCTTTTGCAACAGTTGCCACTAGACCTTCTATGATTACCGAGTTTCTTATCAAACAAAAATTAACTCTAAACAAGGACAGAATTCTGAAGGGCTAGATGATAATGAGCAAAAGCAATAACCAAGACTTTATATATGTTAACTTCCTACCTAGGGAGAAATGAAAAAAAGGGCAGTGACCAGATCCTAAAACTTACTTGGCCATCTGACTCGATGAAAGCTCCAAAGCAAGAAGGGTTGCAAGGGCACCACCTAAACTATGCCCTGTAATATAAACATGCCACTTCATCATGCTTTCCAAATCATCTTCTCTGCAGTAAAAACTCCATCATTAAATATATGAAAACATGGATAAATTTTAAGTTCAAAAACAAGAAAATAACTTCAATGAAAAAACGGGTGATGTTAAGGCCAGACAAAAAAGAGGACTAGCAGGGGTCTAGAAAGACATGAACCTGAGGTACAGTAAGAAAACAAGAAAATAACAAAAATTAAAAACCTACAAATTTCAAATGAAAGCATCACCGCTGAATGTTCCATTTCAATAGTCATTTATATCTAACATAGACTATGGTTCAGTGATTAAATTCTATGATGAACTTAAGTGGTTACACATCCAGATTGCTAGCATCCTGCATGATTATAAGCCACATAATATTCTGGATGAGGTGGCTGTTGTATTAAAAAATGAACAAAAAACATATTTCTACATTATGAAATCATGAGATTATCTTCTGGAAGAGGGCATTCCAAGGCCACAAACAGTTTATACATTTTGTTAAAATAAGATACATACTATGTGAAGTTATAATAGGCCTTTTTTCACAGAGGAACATAATAAAAGAGATCACCTGGAAGTACGTGCTCTTCATTGAATAAGAAACCCCACACAGTTGCAAGGTATCTTGAAAGTTTTTGGTAGTTTCTCTTGGAACAATCGATGATTTTAAACCATATGATATGGCCAAGAAAGTAGTTTTCCTCGTCAGCAACTGGTATTGTGTATTTGTAAAGGCCCATTTTAATATAAGATCCCGGCTCATTATTCTCTTCTTCTCTTTCTTTGTGTTTTTGTTTTTTTCCTTTTTGTTTTCTCCGGCCCAGCCCACTCAAGTGGCCCGCTTCCACCATTTATTTCTTCTCCCCACGTGTGCACGCGTGTCCCCACACCTCTCTCGTTTTCTCCGTTCCTCTTTCTCTCTCACATTTCGTTCGAAAGCGGCGGCGACGAAAAATTTTCGTTCGCCGACTCTTGTCCTCTCTCCTTCGTTCCTTCCACCCGAAGGAAAAACTGCAGCAATCACCCCCATTCTCCTCGCTCCACGTCACGTAGCATGTGTCTTCTCCTCTTGATTTTTCGTGCCCAAAATTCTAGGGTTTTGACGGGTAAACACCTTGATTTGGAGCCGATCGCCATCGCGGCGAAGCCACATCTTCCCTCTAAGCTCATCAGGTCTTCTCTTCCTCTATTTAAGCTCGGATAAGGCTAGGGTTTTGGATTTTTACGCGAAAAATATTTTCTGAAGAAAATTTTTCGGGGTTTTCTTCTGGATTTGAGCTTGGCTTTTACTCTGGAGTTAGGATTTCTCTTCGGATATTTCCGACAGTCCACAATCTTGGTAAACTAACTTTAATTCTCTAAATTTTGGTTTTTTCCAAATTTGTGATTGTGTTTCTATTTTATGATGATGTTTTCCTAGCTCCAGACAAGGCGGCGACCCCGCCGCAGCCCCTCTTAGTCTCATTGCGAATGTCCAAGGGATTTCCCTCTTGGCCGTGACCTGTTAAGACTTTTTCGCCTTGCCTGCGGGCTGTTTTGGGGATTTACCCACTTGTTGGGACTGTCCGGCCTCCCTTCTCCTCTGGCGTGACTCGTGCCCCCCAGAGCCTTCGCAGTGCCTTCCCTTGACCCGACCATGACTGAAATTGGACACCATGCCCTAAAATGTGACTGACCAACAGGATGAGTCCCTGTTATGACTGTTTGGGATTTTCGATGATGTCCATTTTTGGATAATAGCTGTAGTTGATAATTTTGACTGGACTTGAGGCTTGGTAAAGGCCGTAGGTTGGTATGGGAATATGGGCCTTGCCTTACTTGTTGGAGTTGGTTTAGATATACATGATGATTGAAGATGAGGGTTTGGCCTCTAAAGGTGATTGGAAAAGTATGAAAATTACCGCCTGTAGGATCTTATATCAGGCTACTGCCCGAAGGATCTTAGTTTTCTACATGTGGATCATAAAACGCTACCTGAAAGATCATATAAAACCATTAATACATGGTTAAGTCCCGAAAATGATCGATGATGAAAATAATATGAGATCACCAGACGGTCCATCCCCCCATATTTCCAAAGGCGAGACACGATCGCTACCTCGACGTGCACGTTAGCTCGAATTACCTATTTATATTTCAGTTTAGTCTATGCAGCATCCTAGAATATCATGCTTATTATTTGTCATATAGATATGCTCTATGATTAGATGTTTAATTATTGCACATCCATAGTATGTTAAATGTTACATTGTTTTTCCCTCGCTATATGCTACAATCTTGCTTGGTGGCATATGACATTGGACTAATTGGTATGTTGGGTGTGCTATGGAAACCAAGTCAACTGAAAGTCAGTGGATTATATATATGTCTAGACCTGATAAAATAGAATGTTGAAAATATAATTGGAACCGAAATGATATAGCACACCAATATACGAATTAAGTTCGATGTGGCTTTAAATTTTAATTCACTTTATAAATCATGTTTTAAATTACTAGTTTAGACCAACACCTGGACTGTACCACTAAGGCACTGAGAGATGACACTTGACATAAACTTGGCACTTCAGACTCACTGGGTTTTGGGTTAAATCATATTAGTGAGAGTGCGGGAGCGACTGGAGCCACGCTCCTAATGACTTGACCGCTCGGGTGTTCCGTTTAGGGTCACATCATAAATCAAGTTATGGCCCCTAATGTTCCGCCGGACTTAATTAATGAGTTTCACCCCAGTTACTTTTGGACTCATGGCCTATATCGTTTCTACTTTGGCCTGGCCTGGGTGAGTGCCCCGTGGTAATAAGGGACTCATTGGTTGGTTTCGTACTCTCCAATATGATTCACAGCCTAGGTTTAGTATAAATTGATATGACCATGTTAGTATCATATTAAGCGTCTTAAATTCCAATGCATGCCTGATAAGAAATCTTAATTAATCTGTTATCTGTTTCCAATTCTTGTTTTAAATTCCAAAATTAAAAAATTATTGTAATTTACCTTGTGGGTCTTCGTTGTTGCTGTATCACCAGGTGTTGAGTCAGAGACAAAGGAGGCACCGGTGTTTGAGGGCTCAGAACTTGCGATAGAGACTGCTGACTTTTGACTAAGAGGTACTGTATGTAAACATATATTGGTATCAGATGTATTTTTTTTGTTAGTATGTGGATAGTATGATGTATACCATTTTGTAAACTCGTTCATATATATATATGAAAACTTTTGTTAAGCATTTTGATGCATCTTTGCTTGTGTCTAGATTGTTTTTACTGGTTCACTGCAAGACCATTGATTCCTTTACGAAACATGATGCGACTCCAGGTTGCGGGACGTGACATGTTTTCTTGGTTGTACATGCATGTTCTCGCAACCAACCTTGTGAACAGTCTAGAAAAAGTAGGATGCATCGTGGTAAAAATGCTTAATTGAAATTAACAGTGCCCAGTGAATGCAGACGCATGCAAGTTTACAATCACCGAAAGCGCACCGAGGAGATGGCACGGGATGCTTCTGGATCAGGTTCGAGTAACCAGACGGTCCATCAGATCTCAGATAATGCCCTCGGAGAGCTTATTCAAGCTATTCGCGAGGAGCCTAAGACTACTGAAGGGATACAACAGTTTCGGGCTCTGCGACCGGCTACATTTACTGAACGAGATGACCCCTTACACTGTAGACAACATGACCGCCGTAGGGATCCCCACAGAATCCTGGGTGAAGATTGCAAAGTTACAGATGGTAGAGTGAGCCATGATCTGGTGGACCACATCAGATGATCGGTTAGTTGACAAAGCCTATCACCTGGGATACATTCAAGGAGCAATTCAATGCCCATTACTTTTCTCATGAGGCTTAGATGGAGTTGGAGGCGCGATTCACTAGTTTGAAGTAAGGTGCTAGGACTGTTGAGGAGTATGATGCTGAATTCTCTATGCTCATCAGATTTACGAATGAGATGGTGTCCACTTCCGCCGCTCGAGCCCGACGTTTCCAGCATGATCTAAACATATCCGGGAGAAGATGGTTGGGTTGAACCTGAAGACCTGACCTATGCAGAGGTACTTGCGACAAGTTCGTAAGTACGAGTACATTCAGATAGAAGCTGAGTGGGAGTGCCTTATGGATGTCCCTTTGAGATGACCACCACCATCTATAGCTGCCACCGAAGTGACGATATCGATGACCTCTCGATGACCGCTACCTCCAGCAAGACAATTGCACTGGCCAGTGCAACAGGTTTAGTTCAAGAGGCCGGCACCACAGCAACAACCACGACCAGTTTGTCATTACTATGTCAAGAGTGGTCATCGTAAGGAGTGTCTGGTTTGTGGATCCAAGGAGCATAGCGCCAGAGACTATCCGCAAGGGGGACCACGACCAGCTGCACCAGCTCCTGCTCATGTTCTTACACCAGCAGGGAATGCACCACGTAGACCACCACTTCCTCCCCAGAAGGTCTTTCAGCAGACCAGATCACAAGCACCACCTCCGAAGCGCCAGACATTTACTATGACGGTAGTAAAGGCCGAGGCTACTTGCGAAGTGATTACTGGGAAGATTTTATTGCTTTCAGTAATTAGTTTCATATGTCATTACCGGTTTACTTAGACATGGTATCTTTACCAATAGGTATTGTTTAGTCGCGGGTAGATCTGCCCTTTCATTTTTCAACTCAGGAGCCTCTCACTGTTCCAAACCACTCGATTTATTAGCACACACAATTCCTGTTGAACCCCTGATTACCCATTGGAATGTCAGTATTGGCGGTGGCAAGTTGAAGACGACCAGTGAGTACCCTCAGTGCCCCATAGTTATTTGTGGACGGGAGCTATTTGCAGACTTTCTGGTGATTGAGATGCCAAGTTTTAATGTTGTCTTTGGAATGGATTGGTTGGGGACATTTCCTGCTACTATTGACTGTCGTCAAAGAAGGGTAGTGTTCGAGATGCATGATCATCCAAAATTCGAGTTCATCGGCGGATGCAAATCTAAGGGGCCAGTACGATTTAGAGCCTGACCAGCAGAAGCTGTTGTGAGAGCAATGGAGGTTGATGAACCAGAAATACCAGAGGGCGTGCGGAAATTCATGAACGTGTTTCTAGATGATCTTACAACATTGCCTCTAGAATGCGTCGTTGAGTTTTCCATTAATCTGGTACCATGTGCTTAGCCAATTTCCAAGAAACCATATCGTATGGCACCACCAGAGCTAGAATAAGTCCGTGCTCAGTTGAATGAACTGCTGAAGAAGGGATGGAATACACCATCATATCTGTAACAGCCTGAATTCATATTGCATATAATTTCGTAGTCAGATGAATTCAAAAATGAGTAAACGATGTGTTTCTATTTTTTTCGTCGCTCAAATCTAAAATAGACTTCATTTTTATGATCCTCGCAACGATACGAACTTGTGACATATTTTTCGTAATTTTTCGGAGTCATATGTGAAAATTGATATTTTAATATTAAAAAAATAATATAATATTATTATGTATTAATTACAATTACTAATTACTTACCTAATTACCCGTTTAATTACCTTAACTGCTTACATATACTCTGTCGGCAACAGCCCACGAGAAAATTGATTAACCCGGTTTCTACACTTAGTCAAAGTATCCAACCCTAATTAAGTCTCTTAATTACCTTCTTACTATTAATTTATATTTTATTTTATTATAATCCATATTTAATCCCCCTCCCTCCTCATTTGGGATCCTGCAGAGCATCCCTCTCCCATGCAAATCCCCGAGGCCTCTGACCTCCACTATTTCTCTCCAAAGCTTCATAACCATAATCAAGACCCATAGGAGCTCCGCCAAGCTCTAACGAAGCCTCAACCCCATAGCCGAGCTCCCAGCAAACTCCACTTCCTTCTCCACATTCTTCTTCTTCGTTGGCCACCCATCGTCGGTCATCTACCGCCGCACCAGAGCAGCCCCATGACGCTTCCCGCCGTCGCGCCGTTCCACCAGCCTTCTCTGACATCGACAACACCCAGCCATGTCACCCCTGCTCCACATCACGCAGACGAGCTCCGAGCCCCACCGTTCCATCGAACCAAGCTCAGCCGCAGCCTCTCTGCTGCCGCCGGCTGGCTTACCCCGCTGCCGCCGCCGGGGTGCCCGACCTGCGACGCCCACCCTGTCGACCACCCCTGACCACCACCTCCTAACGTGGCAGCGTGGCAGCACACGCTCGCGCAGAACACATCAAGTAGAAACCGAGGAGAAAGGGTGGGTTAGAGAGAGAAGAGGTGGAGAGAAAATGGAAGCAAAATATGAAAAATGAAAATGAAAATCTAGAGCCTAGACAGAAAATCTAAAAATACCAAAATGTTCAACGCGTTTTCGCAAACGCGTATGCACTAGTTTTGCCTCAATCGGATACTGATGTTTCAAGTTATGATATTTCAAAGTTTACGGTAGTTAATTTAGATTAGATAAAATGCATATATTTTTCATATTGCGCGTAAATCCCAACGTATAAAAAATATCTTCGTATTCTACTAGTCAAGAGTAAATTTCGACATATCATATGAAATATTTCGACGTGTATTTTTCTCTAAACAAATCGTCGAACATTTACGATAGTTAATTTCTAATTTCAAAAATTAGTTTTTAATAGATTTTAAATTCTGAAAATTAGTTTTAAGTGTTTAAAAATTATTTTAAAACACCTATTAGCTTTAGAAAATTATTTTCTTCCTAGATAAAATTATATTATTCACATCTAGCATTTCTAAAAATTATTAGTACATGTTTTGACATGTTTAAAGCCATTATAAAAATAAAACGGTTAAGAAAAATAAATAGAAAATAGAATAACCGTTAATACTTATATTTTATGTTTGCAGGAACCAGTTCGGGCACATGATCACTCTAGGAAGCACTAGCTCCAACCTCGTCTTACTATGACGATCTCGAAAACCGTAAGTCATCCTAATTTTAAATTTAGAAATTTGAATAGTGTACTAGTGTGAACCTAGGATATCAAATTAACATAGCATAGAGATGATTATCGTGGCACCGTCAGACGACTAACAGGTTGAAGAAGAGACTACTGAGTTCGAGGAGTCAGAGTTCAACCCTGAGACTGTCAACTTTTAGATTTGAGTTGTGTACTTTCATATGTATTACTATTCCGCTTTATCTTTCATGTACTTAATGTGAGAACTTGTTGTGGTGTATGATACTTCGGTTATGGATTGGAATAAATGGACGTTTTTTTGAGTATTTTGTACATCTCTGCATCGTTTGCTATATTGTTTTCACTAGTTAACTGCAGAATCTACGAATGTATCAAATAAGTAATGGTCCCCTGAGAGTAGATCATATATTGTTGGTGCCAACCAAGGATGGATCTGATACGCATGTACATCGATTACAAGGAATTGAAGAAGGTGACAGTGAAGAACAAATATCATCTTCCCCGTATCAATGACATCTTCGACCAACTCAGAGGATCAAGCATTTACTCAAAGTTGGATTTGAGGATATGATTCCATTAGTTGAGGATAAAGATGGAGAACATCCATAAGACTGCATTCAGGACCAAGTATGGGCACTATAAGTTCTTGGTGATGCCATTTGATGTAACCAATGCGCCAGCAGTATTCATGAGCCTTATGAACCAAGTGCTATATGAGTATATGGATAAGTTCGTAGTAGTCTACCTTGATGATATCCTGATATATTCGAAGGACGCCCAGAAGCATGTTGGACATTTGAGGAAGATCCTGAAAACTTTGAGATGACACCAATTGTTTGCCAAACTCAGCAAATGTCAATTCTATCTAAACAAGGTGGCGTATTTAGGCCACGTGGTGTCTGGAGAAGGAATCTATGTAGATCATGAAAAAGAAGCAGCTGTTCAGAACTGGCCTGTTCCACGAACCGTGACAAAGATTTGCAGCTTCTTGGGAATGGCTAGTTATTATCGAAGGTTCAAAAATGATTTCTCGAAGATCACGGAGCTTATGACGCGATTAACAAGAGAGGATGTGGTGTTCATCTAGTCCAAGGCATGTGACGAAGCTT
Organism: Scilla litardierei; assembly: GCA_030789695.1. NCBI lineage: Eukaryota > Viridiplantae > Streptophyta > Magnoliopsida > Asparagales > Asparagaceae > Scilla > Scilla litardierei. Next base: position 10,019,215 of record CM061132.1, read on the forward strand.
TTCCGAAGCTAAAGAATAGATTGACTTCCGCACCAATCTTGGTTATTCCTGATCGGACGGGAGGATTTAAAATGTTCTGTGATGCATGAGGTAGAGGGCTTGTATGTGTATTACATCAACACGACAGAGTTGGAGCTTATGCATTCAGGCAGTTGAAGAACCATGAGAATAACTATCATACCCATGACTTGGAGTTGGCCGCGGTTATTTTTACATTGAAGATGTGGATGCATTTCTTGTTGAGTGAGCATGTGAAGATATTTATAGATCATAAGAGTTTGAAATATATCTTCACTCAGAAGGATATAAACATTAGGCAGCGTCGATGGTAGAGCTGATGGCAGATTATGATATTGACCTTCAGTATCATCCTGAGAAGGTCAATGTCGTACATGATGCGCTGAATAATCTTTCAGCAGTAATGACACTTACGACTCAGTGGAGGCTGTAGAAAGAGATCTGAAAAATGGAGATGTAATTTTACCTGGGCTGACTGTCTGGTTGAAGAATATGCAGATTCAGTCAACTCTGGTAGACAGAATCAAGGCCGCTTAGGTAAGTGATGAGAAGCTGCAGAGAATTAGGAATTTGGTGTTGATAGGGCAGAGACCAAAATTCACGAAGATGGGTCTTTGCGATATGGCAGTAGGATTTGTGTGACGTCTGGAGGTATTCGAGAAGAATTGTTGAAGGAAGCACATAGTTCCTCATATTCCATTCATCGAGGAGGAACCAAAATGTACAAGGACCCGAAGCAACATTATTGGTGGCATGGCATGAAGAGAAGTGTCACTAAGAGTGTGTCAAAGTGCATGGGATGTCAGCAGTGCAGGTAGAACATCATCGTGTTGATTTATTACAGCCTTTACCTATTCCAGAATGAAAGTGACATCACATTAGGATGGATTTTGTAACTGGACTACCTAAAAGCATGAAGCATAATGAAGCTGTCTGTGTGATTATAGATCGATTGACTAAGTCAGCACATTTCATTCCCTTCAGAGTTGGCCAGTCCATAGAAGTGTTTTCCAAGAAATATATGGAGGAGACTGTTAGGCTACATAGAGTTCATGTGAGCATCATTTCAGATAGACATTCGATTTACATCACATTTCTGAAAGAGCTTACAGGATCATCTGGGGACCCACTTGAGTTTTAGCTCAGTCTATCATCCTCAAACAGATGGCTAGCCCGAGCGCACTATACAGATCTTGGAGGATATGCAACGTGCATGTATGCTAGACTTCAAGGGTCGTAGAAAAATCACATTCACCTCGTGGAGTTTGCAAACAATAACAGTTACCAAGCCAGTATGGGTATGGCACTTTTTGCAGCATTATATGGAAGAAAGTGATGTTCTCCTTTGAGTTGGGATAATGTGGGTGACAGGGAGTTGATGAGACCAAAGATGATTATAGAGACTGGATGTGATGCGCACTATTATGGAGAAACTTCAAGTGGCACAAGATCGATACAAGCACTGGGCAGATGCGAAGCTCAGACAATTAGAATTCCAGCTTGGTGATCATGCTTTCTTGAAGATTTCTCTAACTACAGTCATGATTCTTTTTGGACGGAGAGGGAAACTCAGCATTCGCTATATTAGACCTTTTGATATCTTGGAGCGCATGGGTGAAGTGGCATATAGACTTGTACTGCCTACATCCTTAGAAGGAGTGCATGATGTGTTCCACGTATCTCAGCTGCGCAAGTATGTAGGGGATCCGACGCATGTTGTTGACCACTCTGAGACCACAATATGGCCTGATCTGACATATGAACAGCAACCAGTGCGGATTATTGACCATCAGCAAAATGCCCGTCAGAACAGAGTTGTCAACCTGGTGAAAGTGATGTGGCATCGAGACATGCCTAGAAAGTCCACTTGGGAAAGAGAAGATGAGATGCGAGAGCGTTTACCCCATTTGTTTGTTGTATATTAGTTCTGTTTTTATAATTCCGAAAACGGAATTTTTTGTAAGGATGGTAGAATGGAAAGACCCATTTTAATATAAGACCTCGGCACATTATTCTCTTATTTACTTTCTTTTTGTTTTTGTTTTTTCTTTTTTTTCCAGGCCCAGCCCACTCAAGCGGCCCGTTTCCCCAATTTATTTCCCCTTCCCCACGTGCGCATGCATGTCCCCTCTCCTCTCTCGTTTTCTTTGTCCATCGTTCTCTCTCGTGTTTCGTTCGAAAGCGGCAGCGACGACAAAATTTTCATTCACCGACTCTCGTCCTCTTTCCTTCGTTCCTCCGACCCAAAGGAAAAACCGCAGCAATCGGCTCCATCTACTCGCTCCACGTCACGTAGCATGTGTCTTCTCCTCACGATTTTACCGTGCTCTAAATTCTAGGGTTTCAATGCTTAACCACCTTGATTTGAAACCGGTCGCCTTTGTGGCGAAGCCACAGCTTTCCTATGAGCTCCGTAGGTCTTCTCTTCCCCTGTTTAAGATCGGGTAAGGCTAAGGTTTTGTATTTTCACGCGAAAAATATTTTCTAAAGAAAATTTCGGGTGTTTCTTCTGGATTTGAGCTCGGCTTTTACTCTGGAGTTGGGATATCTCTTCGGATATTTCCGACAGTCCACAATTTTTGTAAAATCACTTTAATTCTCTAAATTTTGGATTTTTCAAATTTGTGATTGTATTTCTATTTTACTACGATGATGTTTTCTGAGCTCCGCGCATGGCGGCGACCCCACCGCAGCCCATCTTACCTTTGATGTGATTGTCCAATGGATTTACCTCTTGGTCGTGACCAGTTAAGGCTTTTTTCGCCTTGCATGCAGGCTGTTTTGGGGATTTACCCCCTCACAGGCACGGTCCGGCCTCCCTTTAACTCTGTCGCGACCTGTGGCCAGTGTTCTAAATATCGAATTGATATCCGATATATCGGCCGCAATATCGGTTTTATCACTAAGCCGATACGATATATGCTTATATATTACGGTTTTTGATATTTGGGAAAATATCGTCACGATATTGAGTTACGGCCGATATTGCAGCCGATATATCCCTTTGAAATATCGGCCGTAATTCACTATTTTTGTAAAATAAAGTTAGTCGGTCGGTCCACTTAAAAGTGGATCCGATCCGAGTCACTCGACCCAAATCATTTATTTAAAACGATGAAGTATCGGGGTTTTTTTGGGATAATCACTGCTTTGCCCTAACTCTAATCACGTCGCTCTGCTCCTCTCGAAGCTCCAGTCATCATGCCGCTCCGCTCGACTCTGTCCGGTGAAAATTTTCGATGACAATCGATTGAGCTTCGGCGTACGACATTCAATCTGTGCAAGGAAGTGTTTTCCGATCAAGGTAAGTAGTCGGGTCCTTTTTCCGTTTTCATTTTTTAGTTTTTTTGATATTTTTCCTTCCAGTTTTGGGTTTATTTGACATCAGTTTTAGCCTCTGATATGACACTCTAATATTTATAAATATCCCGGATATTCATGTTCAAAAGAGTTATAACCAAAACATACTTTTAGTTAAGTTAGTATGATTTATATCATCTTAGATACATCTATGCTTACATATGTCATCATTTTTAAGACTCACTCCGATTTTTTGTCAATATCCCCAATATATCCCCAATTTTCGCAATTCGATTTCAAATTTTCTACTCCAATACGCGACTGACATCCGATATTTAGAACACTGTCTGTGGCCCCCAGTGCCATCGCAGTGCCTTCCATTAACCCGACCATGACTGAAATTGGGCACCACGCCTTAAATTGTGATTAACCTAAGGGATTTTTCCCTTTTATGACTGTTTGGGATTTACGGTGATGCCCGCTTTCGGATAATAGCTATAGTTGATAATTTTGACTAGATGTAGAGGTCGTAGGTTGGTATGAGAATACATGGGCATTACCCTACTTGTCGGAGTTGGTTTAGAAATACCCGATGATTGAAGATGCTGGTTCGGCCCCTAAAGACCATTGGAAAAGTATGGAAATTACTGCATGTTGGATCTTATACCAGGCTACTGCCTGAAGGATCTTAGTTTTCTACATATTGGATCATAAAACGCTGCCTGAAGGATCATATAAAACCATTAATACATGGTTAAGTCTCGAAAACGATCGATGATGAAAATTACCTGGGATCACCAGACTGTCCCTCCCCATTGTCTATCCCCCTATATTTCCAAAGGTGTGTCACCGATCGCTACATCGACATGCACGTTAGCTCGAATTACCTATTTATATTTCAGTTTCAGACTATGTAGCATCCTAGAATAACAGGCTTATTATCTGTCATATAGATATGCTCCATGATTAGATGTTTAATTATTGCACATCCATAGCATGTTAAATGTTACATTGTTTTTCCCCTCACTATATGCTACAATCTTGCTTAGTGGCCCATAACATTGGACTAATTGGCATGTTGGGTGTGCAATGGAAACCAAGTCAACTAAAAGTCGTGGATTATATATATGTTTAGACCTGATAAAATAGAATGGTGAAAATATAATTGGAACCGGAATGATATAGCACACCAATATATGAATTGAGTTCAATGTGGCTTTAAAATTTAATTCACTTTATAAATCATGCTTTAAATTACTAGTTTAGAACAACACCTGGACTGTACCACTAAGGCACTGAGAGATGACACTTGACATAAACTTGGCACTTCAAACTCACTGGGTTTTGGGGTAAATCATATTAGTGAGAGTGCGTGAGCGACTGGAGCCATGCTCCTAATGACTTGACCGCTCAGGTGTTCCGTCTAGGGTCACATCATAAATCAAGTTAGGCCCCTAGTGTTCCGCCGGACTTAATTAATGAGTTCCACCCCCGTTACTTTTGGACTCATAGCCCCTATCATTTCTACTTTGGGCAATGCCCAGGTGAGCGCCCCCGAGGTACTGAGCGACTCCTTGGTTTGCTTCTGTACTCTCCAATATGATTCACAGCCTAGGTTTGGTATAAATTGATATGATCATGTTAGTATCATTTTAAATTATCAATTGAGTTGAATGTTCGTTTTAAATTCCAATGCATGCATGATAAGAAATATTAATTAATCTGTTATTTGTCACAGTCACCGTTTCCTACTTAATGTTTTCTCATGTTCATATGTTTTAAATTCTAAAATTATAAATTTATTGTGATTTACCGGGTGAGTCTTCATTGTTGTACCACCAGGTGTTGAGTCAGAGACAAAGGAGGCACTTGTGTTTGAGGACTCAGACCTTGCGGTAGAGACCGCTAACTTTTGACTTAGATGTAGTGTATGTAAACATATGGTGGTATCAGAAGTATTTTTTTGTTAGTATGTAGATAGTACGATGTATACCATTTTGTAAACTCGTTTATATGTGTGTGTGTGTGTATGTATGTGAGCGTGTTTGTGTATGTGAATTTTTGTTAAGCATTTTGATGCATCTCGCTTGTGTAGATTGTTTTCACTGGTTAACTGCAGGACATGTCATTCCTTTGTGAAACATGATGCGACCCCAGATGGTAGGGCGTGACAATTGTCATGCCCCGCAACCAGAGGCCGCAGCATGTTTCACAAGGTTGGCAGGTCTTGCAGTTAACCAATGTTGACAATCAAATCTATGAGCAGATATATACAAAAATGCGTAAAGGAAAAACTTCACTTTATTTATATAAGCAAGGTTTACAAAAGAGGCTCTCAGAAAATGATATATATACATCACAAAAATAGGATCACTTTCTAAGAGCTAAGTACACCAAAAAGTTCTACAAAGATAACATGCATGACTACCTCTAAGTCAAAGATCAGCAGACTCCACCTCTGGCTCCAGAACCTCACCTGCAGGAAACTCCTCAGAACTATCAACACCTGTGTTCAATGCAAAGCAGGAACACCAAGTAAATCACAAAAACTTCAAGAATTTTGGTATTTAAACATTTATGTGAGCGTAAGTAAAAAATTACTGAAAACAAAACTTAAGACAATGGAAGTACATTTTTACCAACTACTCAAGCTGACAAAGAATAAAGTAACATGCATCCTTCTGTAGTAGATTTCTTACTTTCTACAGGTTAAACCAAGCCTAGGTCGTGAATCATATTGGGAAGTACAAAAGCAACCAAGAAGTCCACTACATGCCACGGGGGCGCTCACTCGGGCTAAGCCCACAGAAACAACAGGAGGGCGGACACATTGACTCATTCGACCAACGTTAACAACTGGAGTAACACTATCTTATGGAACAAATCATGGCTCCAGTCGCCCCCGTACTTCCACTAATATGATTTACCCCATACCTAGTGAGTCTCAAATGCTCAGTGTAAGCCAAGTGTACATCAATCAACCTCTCAGTGATATGTCACACGTGTTATGCTAATTTGATACTATTTCTTTTATTTATCACAGGAGGCAAGTATTCAATTCAATTATAGTCACATAGACAAATATGTGGGTGTGCTATGTGATATCATATATTTAACAAGATGTTCCATCAAGATGTTACACGGGATACTCATAACAATATATTTCAACAAGACTTTCTTCTAGTGTCCGTATTTATCATTGCACCCCTAACATAAAACTAAATTCAATATCATGGACTTAAAATGCAATCATTAACATAATCTAGTAATATGTAGCAGATAACAATAGCTTGAACATGAAATATTAGCATGGCGACAAGTAACATGATAGCAGTCATGTTATCAATTAAACCAGTATTTTACAAATGACAGTTATTACAAAGCACTAAGTATTAAATAGCTGATTATGAGAATCATGCAACAGTTGGCGCTTTATTTTGAAATTAAGATGGAATTGATGGTGATCTCAGTTAAATGTCATCATTGATCATCTTTACGGGACTTAACCATATTTTCATGGTTTCAATTTCATCCTTAGACAAACATCAGGACTTAATTATCAAACCATAAATTCATGGTTTAATTTTATGATCCTTCAAGCATTCATTTAGGAACTTAAGAGTCGGAACCCTCAGCTAACAGCATTGGGTATTCTGAATATTAAGGGACAAAGTATATAACATAGCTTAAAAGACAACCAATCATCCAATAAGTCATGGTTTATGAGTTTATGGTCTCCATGGCACAAAAGAGTGTTCAGCCATGCTCAGAAAATAGATCATCAGGTTCATATCAATATCCGAAAGTTGCCTAACAGAAATAACAGAGCCAAGGAAAAGCTTGGCTGAAATTTCAGAGCCAAATAGGGCTCAAACCATCTTGATAAAGGTACAACAGAGCTAGGACAGTGACATGAGTTGCCACCAACCCAAGAACAACCAACTTACGCTCAGAAATCATCATAGCTATGAAACATAAACATTTAATACCGAAATTCCAGAAGTTGAGTGTTTACCTGAAATTCGGACTCATCGAACGAACATAATAGAGAACCCAACTTCAGAATTCAAATCAGTCTCCAAACAAGAGAGAAACCCCCAAATCGCATAAAAAGTGCAACTTTCCATTCAAAAACGAAATTTTTGATAAAAAGCTGAAATATTTGGATTTACCCAAGTTTAAATAGGGAAAGTGAAGAGTCTAGGTGGCTTCTAGAAGAGCTGAGAAGGTGCCATGAAGCCTTTACCTTCAGATCTGAAGCAAAACGTGTCAAAACCCTATTTTCTAGGGTTTGAGATGAGACACGTGTAGTAGGAGGTAGAGGGAAGAGGAGCTTCGTTTTACTCCAAGGAGGTGCTGGCAAGGACGTGCTGGCATGTAGAGGAGAGGGGAGGAGAATAAGATCTGATCTTTCTTCTTCTTTTTTCTTTTTTTTCGCGCGGCTGTTTTTCACGCGCCTGCGTGTTATCGCGAGAGAGAGACAGAGGGGAGAGAGATCGGGAGGGGGAGAGAGGAAAAGAGAGTAGGGGGTTTTAGTTAAAGGCCTTGATGGGCTGGGCCGAAGGCAAAAAGAAAGAAAGGGAAAAATAAAAAGACAGAAAGACAGAAAGACATAAAAGGAGAGAAAAAGGCCTTGGGCCCCAAAAAAAACAAATGGGCTTTACAACAATATTCATGCAAGCATGTTCCATGTCCATGGTTTTCTTGCCCATACATTAGATTCCCATCTAGAAGGGCTGGTGTATGGTTAACATGCAATCATGACTATGATCAATATCCAACTGCTTTTTTACGGTGAAGGCTCAGATGCTCCTGTTGTTTCTAACCTTGATGCTAGCGAACATATCTTTAGAGCAGACATCGCATTGTATAACAGAATGGATGTATGTAAATTCTCGAGAATATTTGCATTTTAAGCAGGCTGATTAAATATAAATGAAATATGATTGAAAAACATCGAGGGAACTTATAAAATTTGAAAATATTGGTGCATTATATTCAGTCAACATCATGTTTAAAATGCAACTAAAGTAGTTTATTCGTGTATGGCTTACGAGTAACCTATGGAGAGTCTAATAAGGGCCATGAGTCTGTTCCTGACTGAATCATATGCATTTAGAAATCCACTGTGAACCTGACAAATGCAGCATGATCAGTACCAATTCAGGTAAAAAAAACCACCTAAGATTCAGTAAAAGTCATCCAAAAAAGTCATCAAGGACTAATATGAGTAAGGCATGGAAAATATACCTGGATTTCTTGCTTGAAGTCGCCACCCAGTCTCTCGGGGTTTAGCCTACATAATAAATCAGGCCCGATTTAGAATTTATGGTATAAAAGGTTATGATTTTGTTGTGACAAAGAAAATTATGATAATATGAAGAGTAAGTTGCAAACAAATCTAAACACACACCAATCATGATGAGTCCAAGTGTAACATATACAGAAATGTGTGCTTGTTCAAGGTTTAAAATATCAAGATGTTTCACATGATACCTATGGATTGGCATATCAATGGTCATCCGGATTAACATGTGGAACTTGAAAAAACAAACTATAGACATGGCATGTATGGGATATGCATCATTTTTATTTAAACAAAATACATGATTAGTTGTATTATCTCTTACCACCCCTTCCAAGCTAATAATGGTATACAATCAGGAGTTACAATGATAAATAAAGTGTTCAATGGTTGCAAATATGTCAGCTGTTACTCAGCGAACTAAAATTAATGTCGTATAAAGCTAACCACTTAAAAACTAAGTAGCAATTAATATGAGGGAGCCAAGCTCTCCTTCCCAATGTGGATGATGGGAGTTTGAGTCCTGGTGCCCCCGGTACCTTTCTCAAAAAATAGTAGCAATTAATATTCATATCCTTCGGTAGCTAATGAAATAACCAAGCACAAAAGCTTGGATAACACATGTTATCAAGGTCACATGAAGTAGGTAGTTCAGACAAGAAAGATGTTGATCTAGGAGGGTGTCAACGCATCAACGAATCCAAGATATTCTCCGCTTCAACAAATTCCTGCAGCAAGGGCAAACTTCCAAAAATTACTGTTAGCAATAGACAATGAATCTAATAGCAAACCAGTGCCATATGAGAGTTCGTTTGTTAACTCCACAAAGGGTCTACGCGTGTGAAATGGATTTCGGATGAAGTTATGAACCATACAAGTGGGAGGTGTCAGACTGCTGGATTCGATCCGAACCCGAACTGGATTCCAGTTCTAGTAGGATTCTGAGCATGAATCTAAGGGAATTTTTAAGAAGTTCTTAATTTATTTGAAAAACTTTTGATGTAATCCTAAATTACCACAAGATTCAGGAGTCTTGATTTAGGAGTCCTGATTTAGTAGTGAAAGAAGAGATGACATTTATAAAAAAGAATAGTTCTTTTCCGTTGTAAACCAATCAGGCCGGTAATCAATGTAAACCCTCAAGAAATAGCCTACATGCATGGTGTAGGAAAAACCTTCTGCTCAAGGCAAAACCTAGGAAGCATGAAAAAGCCCAAAACCCTAGAGAAGGGAAATCCCCTACTTTAGAAAAGAACCATTGGCAACTACGAGAAAGACAAAACCCTACCCTAGACATCAAGAGTCTTGTATTCTAGAAAAAGGCAAAATTCCAAGAAACCCATGAACTTTGATCCATTTTGAAAATACACACCTGAAATTTTTTTAAGCTAAATCCACTCTTAACATTTTTAGGAAGTCCCTAACGGCGGTTAACAGCATTAAATTATTTTATTAAAAAAATTTATGAACTACCTCTTCCATCAATATTGAATAATTTTTTCCATATTAATTTTTTTAAAAAAAATTGTTCAATATCTAAACTTATTTTTTTACTATTTTGTTAGGAACCAAAATTTAATGTGTGAAAACTTACAAACATATTCAACAGAATTCCAGATTAGTCGACTAATCCCAAAGGATTAGTCGAATAATAGGCAACAGAGGACCTATATCAGAATATTAGAAATATTAGTTGACTGGTCGACTAATTAGCACTAACAAGTAGTCATTGGTTGACTAAGCAGGATATTGTCTTGTGTTCCGGTCCAAATTAGTCGACTAACACAAAAACGTTAGTCCACTAACTATTTCAGGACTAAACAATTACAGGAAAAAATGTCAATTAGGATTTTCGGTTAACAAATTCTACTTCCATATACTTCTATATGAAGACTCAACCACCCAAAAAAGACTCTTTGTAAACGCCCCCAATTTTCACTAGGGATTTTTCTACAAACTTAAAACATTTTTCATTCCTCTTCTTTTGCAGCCCACCGAGCCCAATCTCGAGCAGCCCACGCCCGACCCATGTAAAAGCACAAATTTTTATAAGAATCTCGGCCCAAGCTATCACCTTCATTCTCTTTTCTTTAACTTTAACTTTTTCTTTTCACAGCGACCCAGCCCAACCGCAGCGCAAACCCGTCCCCACTTAACCGCACTTACTCCAATAGGCCACGTGCATCGCACGTGGAAATCACTCCCCCTCTCTCGATCGCTCTCTCACTCTCGAGTACCTTGAGGCGGCGACGAACGACGATTTCGATCTCTTCCTGTCCCCTTCATTTCCTTCAACAAGAAGGAAGGAAACATAGCACCCCCGAGGCTCCTCACCTCTCTCCACCTCACGAGACACTCGTCTTCTCCTCCTTTCTCTTGCACGCCCTAAATCTTAAAAGATTTGACATGACTTTGCCTTAATACGAGGCCGATCAACCTCGTGGCAGATCAGCAGCCTTCCCTACCCCTCTCCAACTACCGCATGTCATATTCTTCCTCTATTTAAGCGCGGTTGAGCTTAGGGTTTCAATTTTAAACGGAAAATATTATTTTTCAAAAAGAAAACTTTGACTTATCTCTTGCTCGAGCACGATTCTAGTTTTGGGGTTCCCTAATACCTGTAGGCATCCACATGGAGGCTCGGATTCACCGACAGTCATCGATTTTCGATAAATCAATCTAAATCTTTAATTTTTGGTTTTAAAATGTGTGATTTCTATTTATGGCCTGCGATGATGGTTCTGAGCAAGACTCAAGTGACGTCGGGGCTTGACAGTGACCCTCACAGCAGCCCCTAGCTGTGCCTTGACTGTTCTTTGGGTTTTGGTTGAGGTCGTGACTCTTTGGGGCTCCCTCAACCCTGTTTGTGGACGGTTTTGGGGTTTTTCCCATAGCCGTGACCTATCATGGGCTTACTTTGCCCACTACCTGGCCTTCTCTTGTCTTGTCGTGATTGGTCTAGGCCTTACATCTCCTGTTGTAACTGTCCTGGCTTTTTAAACCCATGTATGACCTTCTTGTGGTCCAGCCGTAACTCTCCGAGTCCCTATTCCTCTGTCGTGGCATGTGGGCCTCGCTAGGCCATGTTGTGCCTTCTCTTGACCTGGCCGTGACTGAATCTAGGCACCATGCCCTAGCATGTGAATTAATCAATGGGGTATTCGCCTGCCATGTCTGTTTGAGATTTTCTGATGTTGTCCGCTTTTGGATAATGACTATAGATAATGTTTTGGCTAGAATCAAGGCTTGGTGGAGGCTGTGGGATGGTGTGGAAACCCTGGGGCTTTGTCTTACATGTTTGAGTTGACTTAGAATTACCCGATTATTGTAAATGAGGGTTTGGCCTCTAAAGGCCATTGGAATTGTGGGATTCACTGCCTGTTGGATCATACACCAAGCTACTGCCTGAACGATTATACTGCACCACCGGTTGGATCATATGCTACTGCCTAAAGGATCATATAAAAACATGCACATGAGAAAGTCCCAAAAAAGATCGATGATGTAAATTATCTGAGATCACTACAGTTGTCCATCCGCCTTTGTCCATCCCACATATTTTTAAAGTGCGGCACCCATCGCTACATCAACAAGCAAGTTAGGTCGAATTTATTATTTATATTTCAAATTAACACTTTCTAGCATGCTTAAAATATTGGACAATTTTTGCAAAGAGGCCAAAATAAAATTTTAATTAGGAAAAACGACCCAAAAAAATTAATTAGCAAAATCGACCGCTTTTGTTCCGAGCAGCAAAAGAGGTCGATTCTGGGCATGTGGACCATGGGGCCCACGGGCCGCATCTACAAAGTGCGACGCTCGACCGAACTTTCAAAGTGCGGCTCAGGGCCGCACTCTACAGGTGCGGCCCCCAAGTTGTTGCAGGTTCTTCAATGGTAGGCTCACAGTTGTTGTGAACAGTTTGATCACGTGAGAGTGCGTTGTCTTCAAGTTGAACTATGGAGAGTTGACACGGAACAGGGCCATATCCTTCCTCAATGGTGACTGGCGCAGCTGAACTCAGCTGAACTCAATGGTGACAGGACCATATACAAGGCAAAAGAACATTCAGAATGCTTTGAATGACACATGCTAAACTTTGATTCAAAATGGTACCCCGACAGAGTAATTAAAAAAGAGTGCGGCCCAGGGAATCTTCAGAGTGCGGCCCAGGGCCGCACTCCCAGAGTGCGGCCGAACGGCGCATGCACCACGGGTCCAAAATCGACCTCTTTTGCAAAAGAGGTCGATTTTGCTAATTAAATTTTTTAAGGTCGTTTTTCCTAATTAAAATTTTATTTTGGCCTCTTTGCAAAAATTGTCCTAAAAAATTTTACTTGCATGTTTAAATTAGTATAATATCTATATGTTTCATGTTATATGCTTAAATTAGTGTAGCTCCTTTTGCATGCAAAATGTACTATTGTTTCTAGTATTACATGACATATGTTTCTAGTGTTAATGACTATAACCCATCTTGCACAGTGGCCCAAAACATTGGAAATAATTGATATGTTGAGTGTGCAATAGAAATTAAATAGAATTGGAATGTCATGGAATATATATTGTTACTGTCCTTGATAGAATAGAATCTTGAAAATATGACTGGAACTGGAATGATATAGCACACCATCATAAGATTTAGTTTCAATGTGGCCCTAAACTTAATCCAGAACTTTACTTTCTAAGTCATGTTTTAAATAATTAAATAATACCAATTTAGAATTACACCTGGACTGTATGACTGAGACAATAATAGATATACACTTGACATACACTTGGCACTTCAGGCGCACTGGATTTTGGGGTAAATCATATTAGTGAGAGTGTGGAAGCGACTAGAGCCATGCTACTATTCATTGACAGCATCAGGTGTTCCGACCGGGTCACATCATGAATCTGATCGACCCCTAATGTATCGCTAGACTTAATAAATGAGTTCCATGCTGTTACTTTTATGAATCATGGTCCCTACTGTTGCCACTTTGGGCCTGACCCGGATGAGCGCCTCGTGGTACAATGTGGACTCCTGATTGCTTATTTATTGTACTCTCCAACAAGATTCACAACATAGGATTAGCATAATTGATAGGACCATGTTATTATCGCTTTAAATTATTAACTGAGCTGCATGTTTGTCTTAAATTTAAATGCTTGCATGTTAGTTGGTATTAATTAATCGTTACATACTCTTAATTTTTGATTATTAGTTTTGTTCATGCTCACATGTTTTAATTCCAAAATTTTAAAATTACTGTGATTTTCCAGGTGGTTCTTTATTTTTGTTGCATCACTAGGGGCTCGACCCAAGCTATCACCTTCATTCTCTTTTCGGTCTGCGCTAACCACCTCGTGAACAGTAAATGAAGAGTAGAATGTATAGTACAATATACTCATATTCAGTGTTCTAAAAAAAGTTATATATGGCCGCATATATGGAGGTGCCCTCTGGTCGCGTCAAAAATCAGCTACGCGGACAAATTATGTTGTTGGCCGTATAATCGGTCGCATAACTGTTATGCACCCGCATATGTGAATAACGAGCGCAAAATCGACAACTAAAACCCCCTAAATCGTTAAGAAACACGACCCGTTAAGTATAAAATTTAGTTTTTTATTTTAAGGATTTACCTAAAATAAAAGGCGGCAGTCTAACTCTCCATCCTATCCAAGGCAAAGCAGCAGCAGATCGCAGAGGAAAGCAATGGAGCGAGGCGGCAGCGGGAAGCAGGTACGCCCGCATGTTTTTTTTTCTTTTTTCTATTTTTCCAATGGGTAGCAGCAGCTTCGCCGCATGTTTTTTCATTTCTTCTTTTTTTTCATTTTTTGATGGGGGTTAGATGATGATGTTCATTATGAAGCCAATGAGAAAGATGATGAGTAGATATAGAATGGATCTTTTTGTTATTTCAAAATACTTATGTTTGACATGCTTTTGATTTGGATGTAAAACTAAGTATTTATGTTGTGTGTAGATTGCTTTAGACTTTAGTTATTTTATGTATTGATCGCCTTAATGGTGTTGATGTTTTAGTATGAATTAATTCATGTTTTTAAAAGTTAATATGATTTTTTTCTTCTTGCCATCTTTTAGGTTTTTTTATTTTAATATACACAAATATATATGTGTACATATACTTATTGCTTGTTTATTTATTAAAATATTCATTTTCATGTAAACCGCATAATCCACATAATTGATCACATAATCCGCATATGCGTTATGCACCTCTAGACTGCACGCATAATGAAACCGCCTTTTAGAACACTGCGTATATTGATCTCATGAATATAGGACATCTAGAGCTTTCACATGTATGGGACGTACATGCCAAAGTTCTTGCCACTACTTTTCCTTTAAACTCCTAGACCTCCAACTAGGAAGTCATGTTCCACCCTTTGACTACGTTCCCCTTCCTCGATGACCATCAGTGACATCTCTTATAAATTTAACCAAGTAGTTTGAAACGACCTCGTTACTTTTAGTATCTGACTTTAGGTGTTATATTAGTCATCGACGACAATCATGAGCCTCCCATTATTTCTTAGTCACATGATTCGTTAACACACACCATTCGAACCATTGGCTACCCATTGGAATGTTAGTACTGGTGATGGCATGTTGAAGACAACCAGTCAGTACACATAGTGTCCAGTAGTGATATGTGGACGAGAGCTATTCGCGGATTTTCTGATGATCGAGATGTCAAGTTTTGATGTTGTCTTTGGAATGGATTGGTTAGGGACATTTCATGTTACCATTGATTGTCATCGAAGGTGGATAGTATTCGAAATGCCCGATCATCCAAAATTCAAGTTTATCAGTGAAAGCAGATTCGAGGGGCCGGTACAATTCAGGGCCAGACCAGCAGAGGCAATGGTAAGTGCCAAGGAAGTTGAAGAATCATGAGAAGAACCATCCTACCCATGACTTGGAATTAGCGGCTGTTATTTTTGCATTGAAGATTTGGAGATATTTCTTGTTAGGTGAATATGTGATGGTATTCACAGATCATAAGAGTTTGAAGTATATCATCACCCAAAAGGAGCTTAACATGCGACAACGTCGATGGATTAAGCTGATGGCATATTATGATATTGACCTTCAAAACCACAGTAAGAAGGTTAATGTTGGGCCAGATGCGTTGAGTCGTCTTCCAGTACTAATGACACTCACGACTCAATGGAGACTGGAACATGAGATTAGAGAAATGGAAATAGATGTGATTTTGACTAGACTGACTGCCTCGTTGAAGAATATGCAGATTCAGTCAACTCCGGTGGATAGAATCAACGCCGCTCAGGTGAGTGATGAGAAGCTGCAGAGGATTAGGAGCATGGTGTTGGCAGGACAGAGGCCAGAATTTTGAATTTATAAAGATGGGTCCTTCCAGTATGGTAACAGAATTTGTGTCGTCTGGAGATGTTCGAAAAGAATTATTAGAGGAAGCTCGTCGTTCTCCATATTCCATTCACCCAGGTGGAACCAAAATGTATAAGGACCTGATGCGACATTACTGGTAGCAAGGCATGAAGAGGAGCGTTGCACGAAGCATGACGAAGTATATGGTATCCCCACTATTTGTTATATCTTTGTTTTGTT
Source organism: Scilla litardierei (assembly GCA_030789695.1). Classification (NCBI taxonomy): domain Eukaryota; kingdom Viridiplantae; phylum Streptophyta; class Magnoliopsida; order Asparagales; family Asparagaceae; genus Scilla; species Scilla litardierei. Next base: position 10,035,441 of record CM061132.1, read on the forward strand.
TTTGTAATTTCGAGGATGAAATTATTGTAAAGATGGTAAAATGTAAATGCCCAATTTTTATGATATCTCCTCCTTTCTCTTATCTTTATTTTTCTGTTTCCCGCGGCCCGGCCCAACCGCGGCCCAAACCCACCCCCACTTAACCCCACTCACTCCCACAGGTCACGTGCATCGCATGTGTCAAATCACACCTCTCTCTCACAAGCACCGTGAGGCGACGACGAACGACGGTTTCGTTCTCTCTCGAGCACCTTGAGGCGACGACGACGGTGCCGGTTTCGTTCTCTCGCGGTCTCCCCCCTTCATTTCCTTTGGCAAGAAAGACGGAAACATAGCACCCCAAGGCTCCTCTCCTCTCTCCACCTCACGGAACACGCGTCCTCTCCTGCTTTCTCTTCCATGTCCTAAGTCTTTAGGGATTCGACACGACTTCGCCTTGATTCGAGGCCGATCAATCTCGTGGCTGATCCACAACCTCCCCTGCCCCTCTCCAACTACCACATGTCCTCTTTTTCTAGTCAAGCTCGGTTGAGCTCAGGGTTTCAGTTTTACACGACAAAATTATTCTTCAAAAAGAAAACTATGATTTCTCTTTTACACGAGCATGCTTCTGGTTTTGGGGTGCCCTAATATGTATGGCCACCCACGTTGAGGATCAAGGTCACCGACAGTCATCGATTTCTAGTAAATCACATGAATTCTATTTATAGCTAGCGATGATGGTTCTAAGCAAGACTCAAATGCCGTCGGGGCTTGGCAACGACCCTCGCTGATGCCCCTGTTAGGATTTCTATCATGCATAGCACAATTTATACACAAAGAAAAAATAGAAACCTACCAAAGATTCATGTGTTTCAATTGATTCAATCGTGATTACTAACATTTGTTGACTGTTCTGAGAATTGGACTGCAGGGCTGCTCAATGAACGATCACCCTCTAATAGTATCCACACACGAACATCACGAACGGAAATTGCAAGGGTGCTACCTCCTTTTCCGTAACTAGGGTTTTCTCTCGCTCAGTATTTTCTCAAAACGGCGGAGAGCGCTTATATTTCTGAAAAACCGCTCTACATCATATATAGAATCCCACGTCAACTCTTTAACGCATTTCAGTTACGCAGAGATATCTTAACAAGATATAATATCTGACAGTTAAGATATATCGCCTTATTTCAAATTTCAAATCAGATTTTAAATTTGAAATCTCATTTTAACCCATTCACATCTATTACGTTCTTTATGTGCGACCCAATAGGCTCCTATCAAAATGGCAGTGGGTCTAATCCCATTACAAGCCCACAATTCATAAGTGGTCTGTAGCAAGCCATTATGACTACTCAATTAATATGAATATCGTTAGTCCGATATTAACCTAACCAATAGAACATGTCATAATCCTTTTGTAACACGATATCTGATTAGAACATATTATGGACAGTGTCACACTTATAATATTCAAACATTTAATTTCTCGATTACTAAATAAACTGATAATCAAATGACATTGATCATGTATCAATTCATCCGAGCACGACCATTCATTTCTCAATCCTACTTATCGAGCGCCCATTAGATATCTCTCTTGGACAAATTTCATCTTGTTCATTTACTTTCCTCTGCATAATTTACATCATGTTCAATCATAACCTTTATAATTTACATCATGTTCATTTATGACACTGCTCCTTACAATGATCTCATAGCGAGTCTATCCAATACCTTGTTCGCCAACAATTACCTACAAGTTTGATTTGTATCATCATACATAATTATCTCATAATTATCAACCAAACTCATACTAGTCTTAATTCCTCATCATAACTTAAGTGATGAATAACTAGGGATAATTAAAATAACATAAAATAGCTATTTAAACGTTATTATAATGAAACATGCTAGCAATATAATAATAACATTAAGAAAACCATTTTATAATAAAAATAACATAACATAAAGGTGCAAATATTTGTCCTAGGGCATAACCACTAACATAAAGGTGCAAATATGTGTCCTAGGGCATAACCACTAACATAAAGGTGCAAATATTTGTCCTAGCAGTGCCGTAACTGTTCTGTGGGTTTTGGTTATGGCCACGCCGCTTTGGGGCTCCCTCGACCCTATCAGTGGAATATTTTAGGATTTTTCCCTAGCTGTGACCTATCCTGGGTTACTTTTCACACTGCCAGACCTTCTCTTGTCTCGTCGTGACTATTCTAGGCACTACAGCCCCTCGGTATGGTCTGTGGGCCCTTCATATTCCCCTGTTGTGACTGTCCTGGCCATTTAAACCCCTGCATGGCCTTCCTATGGCCCTGCTGTGACTTGCCTAGCCCTTATTCCTCTATTGTGGCATGTGGGCCTCCCTAGTACTTGTTGTGCCTTCCCTTGACCTAGCCATGACTGTATCTGGGCTTAGCCCGTGATTGATCGATGGGGTTTCCCCTGCCATGACTTTTTGAGATTTTCTGATGGTATCCGCTTTTGGAGAATGTCTGTAGATAATGTTTTGGCAGGAATCGTGGCTTGGTGGAGGATGTGGGATGATATGGAAACCCCAGGGCCTTGTCCTACATATTTGAGTTGGCTTATGATTACCCGATGATTATAAATGAGAGTTTGGATCACAGGTTGTTGGATTATACATCAGGCTACTGCCTGAAGGATCATAGTTAAGTCCCGAAAAACGATTGATGATGAAAATTATCCAAGATCACCAAAGTTGTCCCTCCCCCCTTTGTACATCTCACATTTTTAAAAGTGCAGCACCCATCACTACATCGACATATATGTTAGTTTGAATTTATTATTTATATTTCAAATTTAGACTTTCTAGAATGCTTAGAATATTTTACTTGGTATCTGTCATGCATGTGCCTCATGATACATGTTTAAATTAGTATAATATATGTGTGTTTCATGTTATATGATTAAATTAGTGAAGCTCCTTTTGCATGCAAAATGTACTACTGCTTCCAGTATTACAAGACATGTTCCTAGTGTTAATGACTATAACCCATATTGCACAGTGGCCCAAAACATTGGAAATAATTGATACATTGAGTGTGCTATAGAAATCAAATAGGAATTGGAATGTCATGGAATATATATTGTTACTGTTCTTGATAGAAAAGAATCTTGAAATTATGATTGAAACTGTAATGACATAGCACACTATCATATGATTTAGTTTCAATGTGGTCCTAAACATAAACCAAAACTTTACTTTCTAAATCATATTTTAAATAATTAAATAATACCAATTTAGAATTACACCTAGACTGTATAACTACGACACTAAGAGATGTACACTTGACATACACTTGGCACTTCAGAATCACTGGATTTTGGGGTAAATCATATTCATAAGAGTGCGGAAGCAACTAGAGCCATGCTCCTAGTAACACTGACCGCATCAGGTGTTCTGACCGGGTCACATCATAAATCTGATGGACCCCTAATGTATCGTTGGACTTAATTAATGAATAACATATTGTTACATTTTAGAATTATAGTCACTACTATTCCTACTTTGGCTTAGCCTGGGTAAGCACCCCATGGTACGAGGTGGACTCCTGATTACTTATTGTACTCTCCAATATGATTCACAATATAGGATTAGCATAATTGATAAGACTATGTTAGTATCGGTTTAAATTATTAACCGAGTTTCATGTTTGTCTTAAATTTCAATGCTTGCCTGTTAGTATTAATTAATCGTTACCTGCTCTCATTTTCTGATTATTAATTTTATTCATGCTCACATGTTTTAATTCCAAAATTTTAGAATTATTGTGATTTACCATATAGTTCTTTATTTTTTGTTGCACCACTAGGTGCTGGGACAAAGTCAGAGGAGACCCCGCATTTGATGACTCGGATTTTCACATAACAGCCACAGAATACTAACCTTAAAATTGTAAGTATTTACAGTTCCATGTATATTTTAATGAGAAAAACCATAAGTATGATGGTATATCTCTGCTCGTAGCCTATATTGTTTTCATTGGTAACTAACAACTAGCAGAACATGTATCACATGTGAAAAACAATCACGCCCGAGGAGCGGGGCGTGACAGCCCAACTCCCCCTCTCATTTAACCCCCTCCTCACGTGACCCCTCGTTCATTTCGTGCGGGCAAACTCTCCTGATCCCCGATCTCTCTCTCAACAGCCCATGACCATATTTCGTCGATCGGCGAAAATTCTCGCCTTGCCACTGTTCGTCGAGGTCCATGCTCCGACCGAACTATCCTCCGCCTTAACTTTTCACCAATGTGATGCTATTGAAGGAGATGACCCCCTCCTTTTTACTCGCGATAGGATTTCGACGCCCATTACTTCGAATCGACGCGTCCTTCTCAGACGCCTATTATTTTGGATGTCATCACACTCTCAATAATTATGCAGGTCATGCAGTAACCAGTGAAGACAATATAGAGATAAATAGGAAATATTTATAAGAAATGAATATATACCCATTTATTTCATCCTTCAAAGAAGTACATTGTCTAAAGTAAGAAAAGAAATTTCATTTCTCAACTTTTAAGAATTGAAAGAAAATAAATAAAAGAAAATATTAAGTACCCTCTAACTTAATCCAAACACTCAGAACTATGCGTCCTCAACTGGAAATTCGAAGTCCTCATACTGCGGAGCCTTCCGTCAAACTGGTTGTCACCTAACGGAAATAATAAGAATCGAACCACCATTAATAAAGTAGATTAAACATCCATGAAACCTATAATTAATTTATCATGCAATAATTTAAAGGCATGTAATGGGAAAACACTGTAACAAAGAGTACTAACCTGGCACGGTCTAGTAGCAAAAGTCTAGCAGCTAAAGAAAAGTAACTAATCAGTTTGTGTTGTGACCTATAAAGGAGAGCACGATGCACAACGTGCAGTCAACATTAGACCGCGGGGTGCGACCCCGGACCGAGTCAAAAAGTCAATTGTAGTAGGAACTCAGGATCCATAAACGGAAATCCTCCCAGACATGGGCTGAAGGAATGGCTTCAATCACTCACGCACTCTCTCAATTATAAGTTTTCCAATTTCCATGGCAAGAAAATGTGTGGCTATTCTAATTCTAGATTATGTTGAGTGACATGTCCGTAATCCCTAGATTGCATAATTAAGTGGAATACAGGAATTATATGACTCATGTCAAGTACAAGTGTCCAGTTATCCAATTCATGTAGTATAACCTTTAATTGATGTAATCTAGTGGATAAATCCAATGTTCAAGTCATATGATGTGTTCATTTGCATGTATCAGGGCTATTAATTATTAAACAATTATTGCAGGCATTCGTATAAAACAAACAGAACTTAAAACATTTTAGAAAATCAGTAAATAAAAATTTAAATAAAAGAAATTAAGTTTTGACACTTTTGGGATTAGATTTGGCAACCCAACTTAACCCTACAACCTACCAGCTCAGTGGAGATTCGCCACGTTCAGTATAAACCCACAAATTATTTAAAACTCAAAACAGAACTGTACCGTAAAAACAAACACATAAACCCCTAAACAGTAAAGTCACGCGGCCCACAAAAGAACCCAACAAAATGTAGTTCAGACAGCCTCCATAAAAAGCCCAGTAAGGAAAAACAGTCACGGCCTATAAAGATATCCAACAAGCCCACATGAGCAACCAAGGAAAAAACTTGCAAGAAGCACACAGGCAGCAAGACCCACTTAAGGAGCCAGCAGAAGCCCACAAGGGAAATAATTACACAGCCCGCAGGAAAGCAACAGGACAGAACAATAGCCAACAGTAAAACCCAACAAGAAAACCCACATAAAGCTCACAAGAAGCAGACAACAGAGCCCATAAAAGAGGCCCACTGTAACCCATAGCATAGCCCACAAGAAAGCCGGCAACACAAGCCCGCAAAAGCGGATAAAACAACGGAGGAAAAGTCGACAGGACACCAAGGGGTGCCACCGGCAACAACCTCTACACTGACGGCCGGAGGGTTTCGAAAAAAAGGAAAAGCGACCACAGAGAAGACAACGACGAGAGCACCGACGCGTCTCGGGTTGCCGGAGCCGTGAATCATTAGGGAAGAGCCCCTAGATTTCTGGCTCTGCATCACACCCAAAACAAAACAAACGGAAAAGCCAAGCACATGAATGGCGAGAATCACCGAAAAAACCATCCAATAGTAAAAATCCTAGCAAAATATTTATTTAAAGTTGAGAGATATCGAATCTACCGTTCACCGAAGTTGCACAAGTAAATCAGAAAAAAATCAGAAAACCAACAAGCCCAAACCTTTAGCTGCCAAAAATTTAAAGAGGAGAGGATTTTTGCATGCCCAAACACTAGATAATATGCATATATTTATAGAGAGGACACGTGAGAAGAGCTCGCATCGGATGAGATTTGAGCCAAAGATCGCGAAAAAGGCGACGTCATCGGATAGAACTAGGGTTAGGATCGATCGGTCTGCTATGTTCGCCACGGGAGAGAAAGATAAGGGGAGAGAGATTGTGTGGGGTTTTTTGAGTGGAATAGAAAGAGAAGGGGAGAGAAACTGTATGAGGTTATTTGAGTTAAGTGCGGGTTTGGGTCGGATGTGCGAGTATGGTTTTGTTTTGAGTGGGAGACTGGGACAGCCCAAGTAAAAGAAGTGTTGGGCTTTAAGAAAGAAGAGAGAGAGAGAGAGAGAGAGAGAGAGAGAGAGGAGAAATAAAAAAGAGAATAAAAGAAAGAAGAAAGAAATAAAATAAAATAGATTAAAATTAGAATAAATACTCAAACCCCACGTGGCAAAATACGTGCCATTACAGCTAAGCTCTTTCTCTCCCCGGCTCGCATCTTTGAGGGTTAATTCCCCCCCTCCTTCATCGAGTTTCATATGAAACACTTCAGTTTTCTGCTTTCAAAATATTTTTCTGACTGTGATTTTGGGTTTTCATCGAAGTTGCGGTTTAGAATTGTTTGGTGCATTCTCTTCTCAGTTGAAGCAGCCATAGCTACTGGACGACATGGCAACAAAGCACCAATGGTCCTCGATGTTCGATAAATTATGTTAATCCTCGATTTTGATTTTAAAATTCGTGTTTTTTCTTTTCTTCTTCGTGATGATGGGTTCTAAGCTTGCCTTCGGTTCTTGGGCCTTGCCGCCGCCCCTCGCCACCGTTGCGACTGTCCTTTGGAGTTTGTATTGGCCGTGGGCTTTGAGCTTTGCCCTGCCGAGACTTTCCATGGGCTTTGCCATGCCGAGACTTTCCCTGGGCCTTGCCCTGTCGAGACTTTCACTTAGAGCTCTGCCCTCTGCCATGACTTTCTTTTGGGCCTCTGGCCCCTTGTGTTGGACTGGGGCCTTGCCCTTACCTTCGTGGCTTCTTGGCTAGGAACAATTCCGTTGTTGTCAACAAGAAAATGGCAAGGAACTTGGTCAACGGAAGCGGATCTGGCACAGTCACAATAATGACAACCACATCGTCAACGAAAATGTCAACACCAACCGTGATGCTGACCCAAATGCCAACGTCAATAATATCAGCAACGACGACATCACTAATACTGAACAACCTCCGATAATGCATCAAATATCTAATCAATCTTTGCAAGAAATGGTTTAAGCCATACAACAGGAACCTAGACAAGAAGGAGGAGTACAACAGTTTCAGGTAATACGCCCGTCGACTTTACTGAACGAGAGAACCATCTAGCAGCAGAGGAATGGCTGCGCTCCACCACCGATATGCTGAAGGCAGCACGAGCTCCTGCAGATTCATGGATAGACATGGTGAAACTGTAATTGCCCAAAGAGGCCCGAATAAGGTGGGATTCTGCAAAGGACTGATTAGCACAACTGATCTCCTGGAACACTTTTAAGGAGACATCAAATGCCACCAGAAGCGCAGATAGAGCTAGAGTCATAATTTGTGGGTCTAAAGCAAGGCTCCGTGACTATGAATGACTACGACGCTGAGTCTTTTATACTCAGCAAGTGCGTATTTTGACTCACATTTGTTAACTATACCATACATGCGAATATGCTAAACGAATTGTTATTCCAGTTTTGCCAAGGACATGGTGTCAACCCACTGCCTCAAGCCAAGAGACTTCAGCAAGGACTGAACATTGACATCCGAGATAAGCCGGTCGGATTTAATCTGAAAACCCATGCAGCTGTACTCTCCACAGCTCGAGAGTTTTGAGTATGTACGGAGAGCGAGTACAAGAGTGACAGGTGAATGCTCCTCCATGACCACCTTTACCATTAACAGTTTCTGCAAGACCCCATAGACAGCCATAGGCTCCCACTATGCAGCTCCATAGGCCTATGCAGCAGACACAATTTACGAGGCCAGTACAGCATTAGCAATCCCAATAACCTACTCCTATATGCAACTATTGCAACATGCCGGGTCACATTAAACCAGACTGCCAGCTCTATCTAAACTTGTGCCTAGTCTGCGATGCAAAAGAACACGGTGGGAGAGACTGTTCGCATGGGGGACAACGACCAGCGGTTCCAGCCAAGACTACTGCACCAGCCGCTGCACCAGCTCCAACAGGGAACAAACGGCGTAAACCCCACTTCCACCTCAGCATAAAGTATATCAGCAGGCTAGGCCTCAAGCACCACCATCCAGACGCTAAGCTTTCACCACGACCGTGGAGGAAGCCGAGTCCACTGGCTAAGTTGTTTTACCGTCTTTCGTTTCATACATTGGTACATGTATGCTTAGACTTGGTATTCGTGACCCTAGGAATTGTACTGGTCACTAGTAGACCTGTCCTCGCCTTATTCGACTCAGGAGCTTCTCACAGCTTTATGTCAAAGCGAACCGTCGACCAACATACTATTCCTATTTCACCCCTCGCCTCTTATCAGGATGTTAACAGGGGTAGCAGAGAACCAACAATGACAGGCGCATTTTTTCCTGCACTGTGGTAATCTGTGGACGCGAACTGTATGTGGATTTTATCGTCATCGACATGCCAAAATTTTGACGTAGTCCTCGGGATGAATTGGTTAGGAGCACACCATGCCACGATCAAATGCCGCAAAGGAAGAGTTGTGTTCAGAATATCCAATCAACCAAGATTCGAAATTGTCAAAACAGATAAGCCAGTGAAGTTCAGAGCTAAATCGACGGCGACAGTGGTGACTGCCATAGATGCTGAGTCAAAGAAGCCGGAGATAATTTGAGAATTCTTGGACGTGTTTCCGAATGATATTACTGGATTACCTCCGGAACGTGAAATTAAGTTTGCGATCGAGCTAGTGCATGGAGCCCAACCCTATTCTAGACAACCTTATCATATGTCACCGTTCAAATTGGAGGAAATGCGGACACAATTGGATGATCTCTTGCAGAAAGGATGGATACGACCCAGTGACTTCGTAGGGTGCTCCAATATTATTGGTGAATGTAGTGACTCAGTTTATAAAACAAAAAAACAAAAAAATCCAACAGCCTACAAGGGCCTGTCCCCCACTTCCCCGTTAAAAACAAATCTCTCTCTCTCTCTCTCATTTTTCTCACCCAACTCAACCTCTCTTTTATTACTAAAACCCCACAACTCCCCTTATTATTAAAATCCCACTATCTCCATCACGCGCTCACTGTCTCCCTCATTTTTCTTTTTCTCACCGACAGACAGCGACCCGTTTCTCGCTCTCACGCCGACGATCAATCGATCGAACAACCGACATTGCTTCGAAATTCGTCGCTCGCCATTAAATTCGAGCCCCCAACCTCACCAACCCGACTGATCCTCTCACAGCATGCAAAAGTTGGTTTCATCTTTGAAATTGTTTCGATTGAGTTCAATTTATTTCTGGATTTCTTGGTAGCCTTCGATTTACCTTCTACGGTGCACGTTAGACCCTATTTGCTCTAAACTTCAATTATTTCTTTTCCTGCCTTCGATTTGTTCTGGAAATTAGGGTTTTTTGCACAAGTAGATGATGATTCATCTTTATTTGAAAGAGATTTCTTCCCTAATGTTAAATATAGCATCTTACGAGCAAGGCGGCAACTTTGCCACAGCTTCGTAACATTGATTTGGGGTTTTGGGGTGTTAAGGGTTGGTCACCGGGAATTTTCCCTCTTTAGAGGGGTTCGGCTGTGTTCTTTGTGGGCGGTTTTCCCCCTTGGTTGTCTATCTGCGGCTGTGTTTATATGGCGTGTTTCCACCAATAGCTTCTTTGATTGGATGTCTTTTTTAGTTAATTGGATGCCCATGATGTTTCCTATTGACTGTATTCCCTCCCTATGGAATTTCTGTTGACTGCATGCTTTAAGTGGATATTCAGTTTAGAGGGTATTCAGTTTACTGCACATTGTTTAATTACCGTGAATTTCGGTTTGGCAAAATATTATAACATGTGGATTAACTCTGGTTGGATATTGATTTTGGCATGAGGCCCATTTACTGTCCCTATTTTCAGTTTTCAAAGGAAATTCTCCGAGCATGGTAGATCCTAGAAACCCATCATTGATGCCAATTAGATATGAATCTAATCATGTGGACGTTTTAATGTTTTCAAACTGATTTAGCTTCAGTTTTTATTGTCCAAAAGATGTGATTATTTTATGAATGTCTTGGAATGGATTGTGTAGTAGTTCCTTGCTATGGAAATTGATAGAATCTGATTGATGGAATAGTCATAGTTAGAAGATTAAAGCATGTAATATGAATTGTTCAAACAAAGTCATTGTTGTGAAATATTGATATATTGGACCTGTTGCTATAAATATTACAGTTTGTACATGATTCTGTTTACATAGTTTAGAAAGTATAGAAAGAGATGATAAATGAAAAGATACTGAAATAGATAGAATGACACATAGGGTTCTAGGAACTCATAATTGAAGTGATGAATAGTGACAGAGACTACGCTCATTGACGAAAATGTAATGACTTGACTGAGTCCTCTAATGATCTCTTGGACGAATAAATTTAGGGCACAAGTGAGCTCGCCTGTGGATCCCGAGGTGGTTCTTTAGCTCGCTCTTTCTCTTTACAGTATGAGTATAATAAAAAAGAGATGTTCTAGTTAGATAGATACAGACTAGTGCTTAGTTTTATTGGCTTGTTTAGGACTAGGGATGCATGCATGGTTATAATTATTGTTTATTGTAAATATCGTCTAATTCATCTCCCTTTTAAATATTTTTCAACATGACGTGAACCAGAGTATGACGAGGCTCCAGTGTTCAAGGAGTAAGAATTTTTAGTAGAGAGTTCAGACTTCTGAGATAGTATTAGTTAGGAGAGTTTTATTCTTCAAGCATATTTTCTTTTATAGTCAGTGTGAAAGACTAGTCATGTTCAGTATATGCTTTGTACCCTCTTGAAGGATGAATAAAGAATGTGTCCATTTATAAAAATTTCTGTATAGTCATATACTACTTCCACTGGTACATTGCATGACCTGTATAAATAATGAAAAATGTAACGACATCCAGAAACGGGGCGTTACAGTGAAGAAAGGATGGAACCAGACGAATGTGTGTTGACTAGAGAGAGAGAGAGCTGAACAAGATCATGGTGAAGAATAAGTATTCCCTTCCCCGCATTGGCGAGATATTTGATCAACTTTGGGGGATCATACGTTTTTCGAAATTGGATCTGAGGAGCACCTACCATCAGCTGAAGGTTAAGAAAGAAGATGTACACAAGACAGCGTTCAATACCAGATATGGTCACTATGAATTTCTGGTAATGTTGTTTGATGTGACCAACGTGCTAGCGGTATTCAAAAACCTTATGGACCAGAGTTGTACGAATACCTCGACAAGTTTGCAGTGGTCAATCTTCATGATATACTGGTTTATTCGAATGATGCCGAGGAGCATACCGGACCACTGAGGACGATTCTATTGACTCTAAGACTGAATCGCTTATACACCAAGTACAGTAAGTGCGAGTTCTAGTTGAACAATGTGGGTTTTCTAGGCCACGTAGTGTCGGAAAAAGGAATTGATGAAGACCCGGAGAAGGTTGCATCCATTCATAACTGGCCAGTCCCTAAGTTGGTACATAAGATTCGGAGTTTCTTGGTCTAGCTGGTTACTACAAGAGATTCATCAAGGACTTCTCAAAGATATCAAAGCCTATGACTCAGTTGCCAATGAAAGATGTAATGTATGTATGGTCAAAGCCGTGCAACGATGCATTTCAAGAACTGAAGAAGAGGTTGACGATTGCGCTGATATTAGTCATTCCAGATCGTATGTGAGGTTTTGAGGTGTTTTGTGACGACGCGCCCGATAAAGATTTTGGATGCGCACTTCACTAGTACAAACGCGTTGTTGCATATGCATCGAGGCAATTGAAGAACCACGAGAAGCAATACCCCACACATGATCTTGAGTTGGCGGCAGTAATTTTTGTCTTGAAGGTCAGTAGACATTTTCTACTTGGAGCGCACGTGAAGATATATATGGATCATAAGAGCTTGAAATACCTCTTCACGCAGGAGTTGAACATACGTCAACGATGATGGATCGAGCTTATGGCAGACTACGACATTGACCTTTAGTACCACTCTGGGAAGGTCAATATTAATGTGCTGAGCCGGCTTCTAGCCGTGTTAGCTCTTACAACAGAGTAGAGGCTACAGCAGGAGATTCGCGAGATGGAAATAGATGTAGTGCTGCCTGAATTGACTTCCTTATTAATGAACATTCAAATACAATCAACGCTGGTAGACATGATTAAAGATGTACAAGCAGGTGATACAAAGCTTCAACGGATCAGAAACACAGCATTGGCAGGATAGAGACTAGAATTCAAGACACGTAAGATGGCTCCCAAAAATTCAGCAACAGATTGTGTACCATCGGGAGATGTCAGAGAAGAGCTATTAAAGAAAGGACATAGTTCCCCGTACTCCATCCATCCAGGAGGAATCAAGATGTACAAAAATTTGAGGCAACATTATTAGTGGCACGGATTGAAGAGAAGCGTGGCGTGGGGTGTGGCTAGATGCATAGTGTGCCAGCAGGTGAAGGCTGAATATCACCACGTTGATTGTTTGTTATAACCTCTGCTCATTCTCGAGTGGAAGTGTCAACACATCACGATGGACTTCATGACTGGACTATCCAAGTGCAAAAAGCAAAATGACAACGTTTGGGTAATCGTTGATCGATTAACCAAGTTGACCCATTTTTTCCTTTAGAGTTGGCCAATCTACAGACTCTTGACAATCTTGCTAAGAAATACGTTGAAGAGATTGTAAGATTGCACAGGGTTCCTGTAAGTATAGATTCAGTCAGGGACACCCGGTTTACATCTTACTTCTGTAAGGCTTACAGGAGAGGTTGGGCACACAATTGAAATTCAGTACATCATATCATCATAAGACAGAAAGGCAGCCAGAGCGTACTATTCAAATTTTGGAGGACATTGCGAGCATGTATGTTGAGGGTCGTGAGAATATCACCTACACCTCGTGTAATTTACATACAACAATCATCAGACGAGCATTGAGATAACACCATTTGCGGCATTATATGGGAGGAAGTGCTGATCACCACAAAGTTGGGATGACGTTGGAGATTAGGAGTTGATCGGACCTGATATGATTATGGAAGCAGACATGGTACGGACTACCAGAGAGAGGTTGCAGCTAGCGCAGGACAGATACAAACATTGGGCATATTCGAAGCGGCTGCATTTGGAATTTCAGCCAGGAGACGTCTTCCTAAAGATCTCTCCCAACAATAGAATTATTCTTTTGGTCGCAGAGGAAAACTTAGCAAAATATATATTAGGCCCATTAACATACTTGAGCGTGTGGGTGAAGTGGCATATAAGCTTACACTGCCTCCATCCTTAAAAGGGGTGCATAATGTCACATATCCCAGTTGCGGAAGTATGTGGGAGACCCGACTCATGTGGTCGGCCATTCAGATATCACAATGCGACCAGACTTGAGCTATGAACAATAGCCGGTATGGATCATTGATTGTCGACAAATGGCCCTCCGAAACAACACTGTGGATTTGGTCAAAGTAAATGTGGCATCAGGACTCGCCAAGAGAAGCTATCTGTGAGCGAGAAGTTGAGATGGAGCGTTATTAGCCCTTATTCACTGATTTTTTATTCTTCAAATTCCGAGGACGGAACTTCTATGAAGGTGGATATGGTGTAATGGCCCTGTAGGATTTTTGTGGGATTATGGGATAAAAAGTTAGTGTTTTGATAGAAAGTTAAGATTTTCATTAGAAAGGTGGGATTTTGGGGTTTTAGGGTAGAAGAATTGGGATAAAAGAGGGATTTTTATTGGAAATAAACTAAAAATAAAGTGGTACAATGATAAAGACGAGCCATTTCGAGAAGGTCTCGCTCTCCTAAGCCGCCGATTCGAGAGGGGGTCACGCTCTCCAATAAAAAGAGGAATAATCTCACCTCAAAGTTGTCCACTTCACAATAATCAAGCATAAGAATTCCTAATCTCCCTACCCCTTATAAATAATAAACTGAAAATTACAAATTACAAAAAAGACCTTCTAAACTAAAAATTAAAAAAGACGCTAGAAATCCGAAAATTACGAAAACGTCCCTAACGGGCTAAAACTGCAAATCTGAAAATTTATGATTCTATCATTACTCCGCCCCCAAAAACCCACCTTGTTCTCAAGGTGGTGTATGAAATACAAGGATGACGCTGCTTCAAGTAGGTCACCGGGGTCCTTCCACTAACGGGCTGCGAAAAATAGAGCCACTCCAAGTCTCTCTAGACATCCTCTCCTTAGAAAGGTGATACTCAATTAATTGCACCAAATCCAAGGTCTTCATCAGTCCTCTAGGCCTCTGAATACGGAGCTTGGCACGAACAGTCGGTTTGAGCCCTTCATGAAGTTTCCTCCAAAGTCTCCTCGGGTATGTCTCTGCTCGCCCCAACAGTGTCTCGAACCTTTCTCGATATTCCCTAACAGACCCATCATGCTTGAGTGCAAACAGCTGCTCCTATTAATTTCCTTCAAGTGCATCTCGAAATCTCTACACCAAGTAGTCATTGAGCTCCTTTCACGAGCGTATAGGTCACCTCCGCTCCCCCCACTGGAACTAAGAGAGTGCATCTCCTTTGAAACAAACGCCAGCCACCTCAAGTTTATGCATCCCTATCAGACGTGACACCGCAAAGAATCTCTCAGCTCGATACATCCAGCCGGAAGAATCACCCTCCTCAAACAACAGCATCTTCAATTTTCTCACTCTGCCTCAGCCCCAAGCCGCTCCTGGTCCACTCGTCCTCCTGCATCTTGATAATTAGGGAAGGTTAATAATTGTCATGTTGTATCTCTCTGCGTCTCCCATAGCTCCTCCTAAGGATGTCGCCTCTGTCGACGTCGCCTCCCGACTCATGCTCATCCCAAGCATAGTCATCAACATTCTCATCAAAGCCTGGATCCTCGTCATAATCGGCCTGAAACTTCTCGTAGGCTGGAAGTATTCGGCATCATCACCTCTCTACCACCTACTGAGGCCCACGAAGTCCCGGGACCTACTCCACGTCATCTTCGGGCCCCGGAAGAAGCCCAAATTTGTCATCGAACTCTCAGCGGCTTCCCCGCAAGTCCTGAGGTCTCAAGTCATCCTTCCAAGGCTCGACACGTCTCTAGCGGCCCTGTATGGGGTCGTGGAACCCCCCATGAGCACGACTAGGGTTTCCCGACCCCGTTAGATATTCTTCCGCTCCATCGGATCCTTCCTCCCCATCAGATAGAAAGCCTTCTTTGATCTCTTCGTCCTTCCTTTTTCGCCAAAGTTGCCGCCTTTAGATCTGTTAATTGTCGCATCATGGTTTGTATGAAGGCTGCTAATGTTGCATCAATCCGCGTCTCAAGCCTTTCCTTCGACGCCTTGACCTCAGATCTGAGATCCTCCATAGTCTTCTTCGTATCTTTAATTTCGACATTGAATCTTTCCTCCAAAGTTTCAAGCTTTTTGGTTGTAGCCGCCTACATGGATGCCAAGATCTTCGCTCTGAAATCACTTGATAGGTTTTGTAGGATTTTAGGATAGAAAGTTCATGTTGTGATAGAAAGTTCGAATTTTTATTAGAAAGGTGGGAGTTTTAGGGTTTTAGAGAGAAAAATTGGGATAAAAGAGGGATTTTTATTGGAAATAAACTGAAAATAAAGGGGTACAATGATAAATATGAGACTTTTCGAGAGGGTCTCGCTCTCCCAAGCCGTCGATTAGAGAGAGGGACGCACTCTCCAATGGAAAGAGTGAAAATATCACCTTAAAGTTGTCTAATTCACAATAATCAAGCATTAGAATCCCTAATCCCCTAGCCCCTATAAATAATAAACTGAAAATAACAAATTACAAAAAAGTCCCTCTAAAACTGAAAATTACAAAAAAGATCCTAGAAATCCGAAAGTTACGAAAACACCCCTAACTTCCTAAAACTGCAAATTTGAAAATCTGTGATCCTATCATGCCCGTACTTTCCCTAGACATTTTTTGATGATTTTTATTATTCTCTCCATATTTTCCCCATTTCAATTACTATACTATTAATATAATCATTATTGTTACTATTAATATTATATTTTCTTCCTTTTCTATTTTCTTTCTTTTCCTTTTTTTTCTCTTTTCTTTTCCTTTTTTCTTCTCTTTTCTTTTCCTTTTTTCTTCTCTTTTCTTTTCCTTTCTTTCTTGGCCCAACAGCCCACTTCCCCTTTTCTATTTCTTCTCTTTCTTTTCTTTTCTTCGTTCTTTTCTGTTTCCCTTTGAGCACAAGCCCAACAAAAGCCGACTTAATCCTCTTAAAATATAAACTCTCACCTCACAGCCCTCACACTCACCCGACCCACCCCCACATCAACACAACCGATTCCTTTCTCTCATCCTCTCGCTAGCGGCAAAAAAACACAGCCGAATGGGTTTCAAAACCCCTAGCCCTAAAATCTACAGTCGACCTCTCTCCTCGGTAGTTTTCGATTCGAAATCTCAACGTGGAGATCTTCTTTTTCCTCCTCTCACGTGTTCCTCTGCCAATACATATACACGTGACGACTACGGTTTGGTATGAGAAATTCTTTCTTTCTCCTCAAATTCTGACGGCTGAATTTTCTATTTTGATTGTGATTTCTGAATTCTTATGCGATCTTTGGTGAACAGTAGATTCGACCTCTTTAAAACTTTCAATCAATTATTTAATTATATTGTATGTTGTGTGGTTCTCCGGCGATCTTTGCCATGGCTGTGTTCTGTTTTTTTTTTGTTTGTGCGTTTGGGGAGTGATGTAGGGTTTGAATCGAGGAGTTTCCCAATGATTTTATAACTCAATAAACTGAGACGCGTCGGCAAACCTTATCGTTGTCTCTGATATTTTCTGTGGTCGTTTCCTTTTCTTTTTAGCCCCACCAGCCGTCATGTGGGAGATTTTCTGCCGGCACCTTGTCGGTGTTTTCTATTGTTTTCTTTTGATGGGTTTCTCTTGTAGCTCTGTGGGTCTCCATGGCTGTCCAGTTGAGTTTTTCCCTCAGTAATGCTTGCGGGCTTCTTTAATGGCTGTCGTTGTCGAGTTTTCCCCTGCGGCCGTTCAATGACTTCCATCGGCTGTCCATGTGACTTTCTTGCGCTTGTCCATGTGGGTTCTTTTTGTGGAATGTCATGTTGGGTTCTCTTGTGGTTGTTTCCTGTTAGGTTCTCTTGTTGTGGTTTTTTCCTATTGGGTTCTTTTTTGGTTGTTTCTGTGGGCTTTTTTACCCATTAATTAACTCATGTAGTTGACTGCATTGTACAGTGCTTGGGTTTTACTATTGGGCTGTTTTTGCTATAGGGTTTTTGGGACGGATAGTTGATCTGTTGGGTTTTTTATTTTGGGCTTGTGAGTCTGTTTTTACTGTGCAGTTTCTAAAAATTTAAAATTTAAAAATATTTATTTTATTTTATGGTTTTATACCGGACGGCGAATCCTCCCACTAAGCTGATAGGTCGAGTGTAGAGTTGGGTTGCCCAATTTACTACATGAACTGGATACTAGACACTTGTACTTGGCATGCTATATTAGATATACAAACTTCTGTATATCCCTTGATTATGTAATTTAGGGACCATGGACATGACACTCAACAAACTTAGAACTAAAACTACACTTAACATGGCACATCTTTGGTTATAATTGAGAGAGTGCATGAGCGATTGAAGCGATGCTTTCAGCCCGTATCTGGGAGGATTTCCATCTTTGGATCCTGAGTTCTTGCCACAGTTGACCTTCTTACTCGGCATGTGATCGCACAGTGCGGTCCAAAGTGGACTTCACGTGCACAGCGTACTCTACTTTTATAAGTCACAACACAAATTGATTAGTTACTTTCCTTTTTGTTGCTAGACCTTTACTTCCACTAGACTATGCCAGATTAGTACTTTTCTTTACATTTTTTCCGTTGCATGTCTTTAAATTCTTGTATGATATTAATTGGATGTTTAGTTTATGTTTAGTCTACCATATTGATGGTGGTTTGATTCTTGTTGTCTTTGTCAGGAGATGATCAACTTGACGAAGATGCTCCGCAGTGCGAGGAGTCCGAGTTTCCAGTTGACAACACTGAGTTTTGAGTACTTGAGTTGACAAGAGAGTACATATTTTTGTTCTTATTTATTTATTTTTCAGTACCTATTAGTTGAGAGATGTAGTTTCTTTTGCTCTAGACATTGTAATTCTTGTATGATGAAAATAAATGAGAAGTCTGATTTCTTATAATATTTCCTTAACTGCAAGACCTGCATAATTATTGCGAGTGTGACGGTACCCGTGTCTGTGGCGTTACACTTAATCTCCACGAAGGACTTTTGAAAAGTCAATAAACAAAAACAATAAAAGCAAGTGCTTATCATTAAAGATTCAGAACTGCATGTTCGCATATTATTAGAGGAAAAGAAGAGAAACACAAGCCAAAATCATTTCTGTGAATATGAAGAAATTATTACCCAGCAGGAAGAAGCATAAGGTCAGTACACAGGTCCTTCCACCTAGACTGTAGTATTAGAAGAGAATTAGCAGATCAGAACTCAAAGATATGTACTGACAACTAAAGAAACTTTTGGACACAAACAACATGAAAGGCTACCACTTCAGTAGACAAAATAACCTACTTGTTCGGTACCTCTGAAAGCAATAACTAGCCGTCTCCTTCTAGAGTCGCGCCAAATGGCTACCTGCAGCTCTAAACTCATTAGTTCATTTAATTCATTATATCTTCCAACATAAGGAAATGTGAGATTTCCATTTAGAACCATCAAGTTGGAACTTGCCTGTGTATCAGTAGAAACATTATCAAGGAAACAAATCTTCTCAAATTCAGATTTTATAAAACTATTCCTGCCCAATGAAGTGGCAAGCATAGCCCAAGCCTCCATAGCACTTTCAGCACTAGAGAATATTTTCCTTCTCTCGTCTTCTGTTTGTGTGTCTGACGATAGAACTTCCATTGATATAGTTCCAGTTTTATCTAAAGAACGTCCTGCAGAATCTTCTGCTTCTGCCATAACATTAGTTTTCTTTTCATTTTCTTCGGCCATAACATCATTTTTCTTTTCATTTTTCGCCCCTGAAATTGAATCCTTATTCTGTTGTGAAATGTTTGCAGCTAGGACCATCATTGCCCCTAAAATTGCCTCTGTCTGACTCAGAACATCTTGGGATGCTTTCTTAACATCCAGAATTGAGGACATGGTTGTGTTTAAAGAAGCCAAGTTACTTGTACTATCTGCCTCCTTAGTTTCTGGAGTAACAACTGGAGTTGCGAGCCCTGATTCAATATACTTCTCTTCAGCAATCTTTTGGGATTGTATACTCATTTTATCTAATGAATCAAATCCCTCCCAAAATTTAATTTCAGGAAGAGGAATTCCAAGTTTCTTAAGTACAGATTGATTAATACTGTCAGCAAAAGCTTTCCAAAAGTACTCCACTGATGGCATGGTTTCATTACGCTTTCCATCAAGTAAAGAATCATTTATCCTGGCATCTTCAACAGTGATGACAGGAAAGTTACCCGGTTTCTCAGGATCCAGATCATTTACAGTGCTTTGTCCCTTGGCATCATCAGCACAAATGGCAGTTGAGTCAACCTTTTTCTCGGAGTCCAGTTCGTTTACAGAGCTTCCTGAACTTACGTCTTCTTGAAGAAATTGCCCGGGACCGCTACTGGAATTCAAAGATCTGCTGGAATCTGTATGAGGCTCATTGTCACGGTTGGGAGCTGGAATTTTTTGAAGGTAACCAAAGTTAGGTTTTAACTGGCCAAACGCGGATTGGACAAACTCGCTAACATTTACACTCTCAGATCCAAGAGCCAGTCTTAAAGCATATCCCAAACTGCTTTTCATTAGAATGTCAGAGACAAAAGGAATAGTCCACCACTTCTTCTCTATATTAATCTCATCATAGCTCTTATATTTAACCTGAAAAGATCATAGTATACTTCTAATGTGGATTACACCATCTTTTAAGTATTATTGTGGATCGGAAAATAGAAGGGAACATAACATCCCTTTAAATTTTAGAAGTATGGCCAACTCATTTCTTAAATTAAGGATCTTCAGGATATGACAAGTGGCAAAGCACAGATTTTTCTTCTTTCAGATAGTTTTTCAAAACTTGAACACTAAAAAGTTTTACATTATATGGGCCTAAAATTAATTTCAGACACCACATAATAAACTTGAAGTTAAAGATGTGGTGGCTTGTATTTAATGAAAGCCATTATGATAGGAATGGTTATATTTAAATGAAATGTCTTAAACAATGTTAAAAATTGAATGGTTTGGATTGATTTGGGAACAGTGGGAGGCCATGATATAAGTCAATGCCCCCCCCCCCAAAAAAAAAACACCAACACCCCCCCCCCCCCCAAACAAAAAACAAAACAAAAACAAAAACAAAAACAAAAAAACCCCCCAAGAGAGTTTACATAATTTTAGTAGAGTTATGTCCTTAACTAGAAATTAAGACTAATACCAAGATAAGCTAGCCCAATAGAAATGAGAAAAAGAAAAGGATTTTGCTTTATAAGCATCGTGCATTTGAATGTTAAACATATTCTTCATATACACTTCCGGTATGAATAATTTGAATGTCAAACATTATAGTTGTCAGATAGAAAGATTAAAAACTAAAGATGACTATCTCCTAACAAGGCATCAAACGTAGAGTTTGAGGACAGTTTCTAGCTGAGACATCGCTTAAGCATGAGAAAATCTGTAAATGAACCAAGTGTGTATAAGCAATCAAGCAGAAGCTACCATTCTTGATTACATAATTAGTTGCTTGCAAATGAGAGCCGGACCTTGTTTAATTCCCTGAAACGAATAGTGGCAAACAAAGCACTGAAGAAAGCAAAGCTTGGCATTGTGGAACAAGATTTCACTAGCCATAATCCATTTGCACTGCTGATAGCTATTGGTATCTAACAAACCTACTTTCGAATCAGTGAATCAAATGCTGGCATAAAGCATATAGGCTCGGGAAAAGAACTATAAAACTGGAGAATACAGTATTGCAGAGTGGCATAAATGAAATGTGTATTGTGAGAATATCAAGATGTAAATGAGGTGACGAGTAAAATTGTCCTTATATAAATATTACAATTGAGGATGCTTTTGAATAGTTTTGTTGACTAAGACAAAAGAGTGAGTAGAATGACAGCTAGGATTAAATCTTGAGGAATCAATGGTTAGGATAAGCGTTTGTGAAAAAAAATTTGGGGGGACCCAAAAATTATGGGGGGAAATTATGGGGGTAACTAAATCTAGAGCGAACTAAAATTTTGAATTTTGAAAGGGGGGCTAAATCAGTAAGGAACTAAAATTTGAAATTTTAGGAGAGAACTAACCCTGGAGGAAACTTGTAATAACCCTAGTTTTTTAAAAATTAAATTACAAATTTTCCTCGTATTTTTCTTTCTTTTCTTTTCATTTCTTCTTCTGTCTTTTGTTTTCATTTCTTCTTCTGTGTTTTGTTTTATTTTGTTTTCTTTTTTTACCTTCTCTTTCTTATTTGGCCGCAACCCAACCCACTTTCAGTCTTCCCTTTTCTTCTTCTTTTCTTTCCCTTCATTTTCCCCAGCCCAACCTAGAGCCCACTTCCCCCTTAATAAACTCTCACCCCAATATCTCTCCCCCTCATTTCTTTTCTTCTCCCATCAAGCTCACACCCGATCGATCACCCTCTCTTCTCAGCGTCCACATAAATCTCGGTATCGGGCAGTTTCGGCCGAAACTGCCCGAAATCGAACAGTTCGGCCAAAACTGAACTTACAAAAGTTTAAAAAGGGAAAAAAAGTAGAAGAGAAAGAAGAGAAAGAGAAAGGGGAGAGAGAGATGAACATTCTCCAGCAACAGAAACGGCAACGGCATTCAAAAAGAAGAAGAAGAAGAGGTGGGAAACTTACCTGAGTTTTCCTCCGGACGCTCCAAAAAATTCCAGAAACTTTTCCGCCCGCCACCAAGAAGAGAGAGGGAGTGAAACTTTAGGTTTAGGGAGCTGAACGTGGGCTCACGTGGGTTTACTCTGGAGGGCTACTACTCACATTGCACACTTTAGTAAACATAGTTCATTTATTTACAAGTTTGCCATTGTCTTTTACAATTTAATGGCAAACTTGTAAATAAATAACATGTTTTGCAAAATGTGTGATGTGAGTAGCAGGCTGGCAGCTACTGTGTAGCTCTGTCATTTAGCTAGCCTGTATTCCCCCTTTCTCCCTGCATGGCCTACTTCAAAAAAATATTTCAACGGTTATTTCAAAAAAATTAACCTAAATAGCAAAATGTATAATGCGAGCAGCAACTAAAGTTTCGATGAAGATTCAAAATGTAACACAAATATTTGAAACTATCGATACGGACGAATAGAAACTTACGTCCGAACCCACCGAAACGGGCAATACAAATACCAAAACCTAAATTTCTGGAAGACCGAAACCGAGACCTAAAACCTTGATTGTTGTGGCCTTCTGGCCCATGTTCCATGTGACCCGTGGGTTTCTTTTGCCCATATTTCAGTTTGGCCAAGGGCAATGCCACTATGATTAATTGGTGTGACCCTATAGACTTGGATTTGTTGGATTTGATAAACTTTGGGTTTTGTTGGATTTTAGGGATTTCATTCATTGAAATATGTTGGCTTTACACATGTTCATTTGATGAAACTGAAAATCATCTCTTGATGATATTGTAATAATATGAAGCAGTGAATATTAATTTGACCCTTAGAGAAATTGAGGATGAAACTTTCTTGGAGATTATAAGTTGAACATCCCTATGAACTATTGTGGAATTACTCTTTATGCATGCAAATGATTACATAATACTTCTAACATCAATTAGGGTAAATGGTTGGGTTGGGTTATGTTGAATATGTTCTTGAGGCAAATCGATATTTCCATATATGGCATATTGTTGGTTAATTGGACTTGGATAATGATTCATGTGGCCTATAATTGGAAAAGTAGACTTGTTGACATGTTGGCTTTTAAACTGTTGGAAATCATGACCTTAGAGTGGAATTGAAATACATAAGCACCCCCAACCATATATGCTAATAATGATGTGGCCCTTAGACTTGTTGATAGACTTGTTCCCCTTTTTACTTCTATATAATGCATGATAAAGTAATCACTCTCCCCAATAAAGGAAATTATTAATAACATCATTATCACATGATTAGACACTCGTTGCTACAACTTTGTAGCATGAAACTCAGGAAACAACATGACATCTTGACATGATTAGACACCTGTTGCTACAACTTTATAACATGAAACTTAGTAAACAACATGACATCTTGACTATAGAACATCACATGAAACAAAACTCATTGTCACTGAAACAGTATAATCTTAAACAACCACTTGACACTCAGAATCACTGGGTTTTGGTGTAACTTGTACTAAAGGGAATACGGGAACAGCTGAAACCATGCTTTTGATTATAACTGATAGAATTACACGACCGCATCTGGTATCCGACCAGATCTCATTCATGCATCCGTTTAGACCCATATTAGTATCGTCGGATGGATTTTGAGTCCCCTTCATGTTTCTATTTGGACTCAGCCTGGTTGAGCGTTCCCGTGGTACAAGATGGTCTTTCGGTTGTTATAGTACGCTCCTATATAAGTTACGGCTTAGGATTGGTATAATTGTTAAATTTGTAGGATATTGAGACACCCCAAGTGTGATTTTGATGATGATTAAACAAATGAATGTGCTAATCAAGTTAGTGAGTGCATAGGTAATAAATACTTAAATCAGAATAATGAGTCCAAAGCAAGTATGGATGATTCACATCAAGACTAATGGAGCTTAACCAAAGCCATAAAGAGACTTAAATTGAAAAGGCACATATTCAATATGGGGATGTGGATGAAGCTCAATCAAGGCAATCAAATATCCAAGAAGCAAAGACATGACAATGGAGATTCAAATCTACATCAAAGTCAAAGACTTGGGTAATTTGATGTATTTTTATTCGCATCTTTAGATTCAATGTAAAGTCTTAGAGCACTTAAAAAATGATTTTAAAATATTTCACAAAGCTTCTTCCCAAGTTTTAGCGATGTATCAAAATATCTAAAAAGCAGAAGTCGACCATTACTCTCAGAATTCTGGCAGTCTGCAAGGAGTCAACATTAGTCCTGCCATTCGACCAATTTGCCTTGGGTCGACCAGTGAGTGTACTATGGTCGACCATTAGTCCCCAACGGTACAATTTGACTTTCTCCTCAATTAACCGTTAGAGAATCGTTGAAGGGCATTTTGGGTAATCTTCTTGAGCAGATTTTCATCCTAAATATAGAGGGTTGTTGTGAGTATTAAGTATGATTTTATTGATCAATTTATAAGCTTTTTCAAGTGATTTTCAAGCTCTCTTACACCCTCAAAAAATTGGCCAAAACTCGTTAATGTTTTAAAAACTTTTAAGCAATCAATTTTCTTGGCCATAGAATTGTGATCTCCTCAAGCTTAATTAGATTTTCTTGAGATCACAATTAGATTTTTATAGCCACTTATACATATATAAGCTTCAATCTCTTGGCTATATGAAGTTATCTTCATCACCAAAAAGCAAAGGTTTGTGAAACCTTTTATTAAGACGTGGTAAGTTAAATCGATATATTGCTATGTGATTTGATTACTGCGTTATAATTGGAGAAAAGCCTCAAGTGTAGAGGTCCTCTTGTGAAGAGGTTATTGTTGTTGGAAGTCCTCTTATTGGAGAAAAGACAAGATTGTAGAAGTCATCATTGTTGTTGAGGCAAGGTTGCTCTCAAGTAGAGATTTAGTTAGTGGATGTTGGAGTTAATCACGGATTAATCAAACCAAAAATCTCCTATGTTTGTGCTTGATCACTTGTCTCTTATTCAATCTCTCTTACTTACATTGTGTGTTTAATTCCATTGTGCTCATATTTTATCTTCCAAGTTTTAGAGGTTTGTTGATTAAGTCTCAAGAGAGGTACCACTCATTTGAGACTTAGTTAAACTTAAAGGGATTAAAATTTTAATTTATGCTTACTTTTGATCACACTATTCATCTCCGTCTAGTGTTACTTGTCATCCTCAGGGATCCAACACGTGGTATCAGAGCCTGAGTTGCTAAGATGGCATTAGCAAGAAGAGAACCAATGCTTAGACCTGGCCAAAGCTTGAACACCTCCCACATTTGATGGTACAAACTTTCGACTTTGGAAAAGAATGATGGAGATATTTATTGGAGATAGAACCTCGAGTATTGAATGTTCCCACAAGAACCTTAGAAGTATTTACTCTTAGAGTAACTTAGACATTTGATCAATAGGATGCATACTCAATAAACCTAAAGGTGATGCATATTCTTTATGTTAGTTTATCTGACTATGTTTTTAGTGATATTGAAGAAGTCACCACCTCCCACCAAATCTTGAGAATCTTGAAAGAAAAGTACTGAAAACGTACAATGGAGACTCACCAACAAACAAGAAGACGACAACAATGAAGTGTGTATGATGGCACATGAGGTAATAGACTCTAAACTCTGACTCCTCTGATAGTGATAGTGACAATAGAGAGTTAGGAAAAACTTTTGAGATAACATGCAAAATTAAAGAAAAATCATAAAAAGTAAAAAAGGAAAATCTTGAGACTTTGATTGTTGATCATGGCAAGCTTAATATGACGCTTTATTACATGATCATGAGTACTTAAAAAGAAAATGATATTTCTAATTTAAAATTGAATGATAGAATTTATGTTTGCTAATGATATTTGTACTGGTAAGCTTAAACATGAAGAATTAACTCTTAAGCTTGATATGTTTAAGAAAAATCCTAGTGCAAGAGTTACTCCCCCACACAAACATGCTTCAATTCCTAGAAATATTGCTAGACATGTGCATGCTAATGTTGTAAAGAAAAATCATGCTTTTATGTATGGTAGATTTGCTTTTATGTATGGTAGATTTGCTGATAATGGTATATTCAACGCTTACAATGGTTATCCTAAGCATATGGAGAAACCACATTTTGTGCACCATACTAGAAATCATATTAGATTTGATATGAATAATTATATATTATTTCCTAGAAATTTGAATTTATGTGATAGAAATGCATATATTGATAATATTGTGAAAGATATAAGTTCTACTATCATTCTTATATGCATGCTAAGAAATCAAATCCAAATTGAATTTGGGTTCATAATGGTTGATCTTGCTTGAACCCATGATTATTAGGGTATCCATATTTTCATTCCTAAATTATCGATACCCTACTTTAGAATAGTAGAATGTAATCGAAAATATAACTTGATCTTCTTTGATAATTTTAGTTTAATTAGACGTATTGCATTGATTATATTTTGTAGTCGACTAGTATTGGTACAATAGTGACTAATATTCTGACATTGTCACATATTTTCGGATTCCTGCAAACGTAGTCGACCACTGTAGTTGTATTAGTCGACCAGTTCGGGAACTTCTCAGATAATAAATTAGTTTCTATTCTGTTTTGCATGTATGATAATTCAATATATATAGTGAGTTTCTTCTCTAGTGAATAACGCGTTGGGCAAATATAATGGACCCAACTTTTGTGGGTACCAAAGTGCTTTAAAGATTTTATTTCGTGTGCCCTTAAAGGAGATTTGGATACTGTATAGCTGATGCTCCAAACAATGACTGGTAACCACAAGCTTTTGAGTTCAGTTCAGATGAAAATAGTTCAGTTCATTTCAGATGAAGAATGGGAAAACCATGACCTTTGGAGATGATATGAAAGGAAAGATAATTGGCATCGGTAATATTGGTGGCAAATCTAAACTTCTTATTGAGGATGTTATTTTGGGTTATGGCTTAAAGCATAACTTAATTAGCATTAGTCAACTATATGATAAAGGTCTCAAAGTTATTTTCAACAGTGATGCATGCTTAGTTTATATGATAGTTCTATGCAAAATGTTTTGATTATATATAGACGTAGATATGATATTTATACACTGTCATTGCATGATCATGATTCAAAAGTATGATTGGTAGCTTCATCTTGTGATCCTTATCTATGGCATAGAAGATTTGGTCACGTTAACATTAAGAACATAAGTAAGATCTCTAAGAAAGATTTGGTAAACAGTTTGTCCTGTCCAAAATGAATTTTAAACTTCAAAAAATTTATGAATCCTGTCAACTTGGTAAATTGCATAAAAATACTTTTAAGAGTGTGTGCTTTTAATTCTAGAAGATCACTAGAACTTCACATAGATCTATTTGGTCCTTCAAGAATATCATCTCTTAATGATAGTAGATATACCTTTATCATTATTGATGATTATTCACGTTACACTTGGTATTATTTTTAGTAAAAAATGATGCTCTAAGTGAATTTAAAATATTTTTCAAACGTATTCAAAAATCACTTTAGAAATTATTTCTATTCGTACTGATGATGAGGTGAATTTGAAAATGAATTTTTTCAAAAGTTTTGTAAAAATCACAGTCTTACACAACTTTACTTTTCTTATAGCTGCTCTTCAGATGAAAAACAGAACACTCCAAGAGTGTGCACGCACAATGTTGTGAGAAAGCAACCTTCCAAAATATCTTTAGACAAAAGCAGTTTCCACAGCATGCTATGTTCAAAATAGGGTACTCATTAGAACACCTTTTAACAAGATCCACTAACAAAAAGTTCTTGTGGTAGCTTATATCCATGTCTTTGGTTAAATGCTATATACTGAACACTAAATATAACTTGGATAAATTTGATCCTAATGAGGAAATTTTTATTGGTTACTCCTCACGTAGTAAAGCAAATAGAATTTTCAACAACACTTAGTGTCGCTGAAAGCTTGCATGTTTCTTTTAATAAATCTTGTAACAAGTCGTTTCCGGATGCCATTACAATTTTCACGAATTTATCCTACTGGTTACCTTTGAAAACAATATAGGCGAAATAGAAACCACCGTAAAAACATACCAGAACGAGAAGTCACAAAAACTCTGTCCACAATTCAAAGAGATGGAAGCTAATCCTAGAACTCTGCAACTCCCTAGAAAACATGTTCGTCACCTGAGAGATGTACTACGGGATTAAAATTGGATTATATGTAACCTAAGCAAATGGTTTATGTACGAAACAAAATGAAATAATAACAATACAATGCATATGAAAGGTAAAATACAATGCATATGAAAGGTAATTTTACATAACAAAGTATAACTTGTTATGAGTATCAGGTTATGAACAATTTAAGCAGTTGATAGACAGATATGTCAACTTTAAACAATAAGACCACAGTGACATATTGACAAACAATACAGGGCTAGAGATAAAGAAGTATCTCACTAGCTAGCATTCAAAATAGGACAATTCTTGCAAATAGGCCAAAAAATTGGAAAATCGACCTATTTTTTTATTTAGCAAAACCGACATCTTTTGGTTTTGGGACCAAAAGAGGTCGGTTCTGGCTGTTAGGCGCACGTGCCTCGTGGGCCACACCTTCAGAGTGCGGCCGAGAGCCGCACTTTCAGAGTGCGGCTCTGCAGGTGCGCCCCAAAAATCTCCAAACAGAGAGCAAAACTGCTGCTGCTGCTCCCTCCTCTCTGTTTACAAACCAGCTGTTGCTGATATTGCTGCTCCTCTCATTATCAACAGCTGCTTCTGCTCCTACTCCCCCGATAATTCACCCTTGATTCATCACAGCATATGCATATAAATCAAAATGTGTCACAAATAATTCTCACACTCATACTTCTAACAGCAATAGCATTTCACAAATAGTATATCACAACACATCACTTCGATATCAGAAAGTTCATATAAATCAAAACACACATCACATCGAATTCACCAAGCTCACGTAATACATATATCAAACATTGAATTCATCAACCATAGTAGTTTCAAAATACATATCACGTCGAATTCAACAAACTTACATAGAACATATAGCAAACATACATAAAATGGCCCTAACACATCAACCATGGCCCTAACACAACATTCTCAGTAGAGTAACATCCACTAATGCATCATGTACGGGATCTGCCTCGACATTGAGATGAAGATCCGCCGCGGCCTTGAGATGAACCCGCGGCCTTGAGATGAAGACACGCCGCGGCCTTAAGATGAAGACACGCCGCGGCTTTGAGATGAAGACCCTCCGCGGCCTTGAGATGAAGACCCTCCGCGGCCTTGAGATGAAGACCTAAAAGATAAGCACAAAATTAGATCATATATATATCCACAAGAGATATATGAATTGCAAAATCAACATACGTGTGTTAGAGGATTTCGGCAGCGTGATTTGTAATGCCCAAGTTGATGACAATTGCCACATCTATTCTGTCGGCTTCCTTCACGGAGAATATCCATTGCCCCCCGAATACGTGTATATGTAGGCCGACCTGAAGGTCTTCTTTTGTCTGGTGGAAGTAATTTGGGACCATCCCAAGCCTTCCAATACCGTGCATCGGGTATGGTCTGAAATAAAGGTTCATATGCAAGGCGATATCTGCTAACCCTATACCATGGCGAACAGAATGGCATATATGCTATGTTGGCACCATATTCTTGTCTGGACATTGCGGCGATCACATGGGCACATGGGATGTGTTGAAGCAAAGGAATATTGCAAGTACATCTGCATTTCCCGTCATGCAATTTAACAGTATAACAGAGACCATCGTTGTCAGTCACCTGCCACAGTTTAGCGAGCATAAATGTCCGGGCATCTTCCCTCCGTTCTCCAATAATGTCCATTGTTGTGGGAACAAAATCTGGCGTCCACCCTTGCCCACTTAGTCTTCGACTGAAGAATATTTATTTAACCTGTAAAAGGTTCTTGTAATCAACACTCGTATCGGTAGAGCTCTAGCATCTTTGAGCATCCCATTAAAGCTCTCAGAACAATTTGTTGTCATGATACAATAGCGTTTCCCTGATTACCTTGTGGTACCTCATCGATATGGGACCTCATCGTATCGAAATACCCATGATCCGTGTTTGCAGTCCTTGGCCTGCCATGTCGTGTAATGTAACATATCCTCCAACCTGTAAAACAAATTAAGTACCAAGCATATTGTTAAAAAATACTATTAAAACAAAAAAATTGAACATCTTACATGTTGGCGCTCGATGGGTCCGCGGGGCATTTGTGAGAACGGGGGTTCCTGCCTTTGAAAAATCCACCTCTGGTAATCCCCCAATACCAATCCATATAGGCAGTGACTGATACCACATCACACTATTGCACAATGTGATCTGCTCTATTGATCCAATGCGCAAGTGGATCCCTGATTACAGGAACACCTGCAGGCTGTGATGGTCTTGTCTTTCCCGACAAGACTGGGAGTGCAGCTGGGATGTGTTGACGTAAACCAAATTGTCACATGACGCGGTCTGGTGCATGCATTACCCGTGCTTCTCAACAGAATATAGAAACCCTCGCACGCCATAACTCGGGATGTTCGCGACATAACGCCGGCAGCTGCTCGAATCGCTCTACACAAGGCTCCCAGATAACCTATTAGGCATGAATGACACAAATTTATCAGTGTAATGCATTATATATCAATTGTTCACCTGACTTTATAAAATTTACATATACATACATGTGTACTCTCTAACATGTCAAACTGGTCTCTATACGTATCCAGGTTCCTATGAGCAGTTTCGAGGAATGTTTTTTCCGCTTTCCACCTGAACCCATAGGGAACGGTGTCAGCGAATACATCTTGCAGGAGCCTTGGTCTTCCTACATACATTCTCTCCCACGCCCAAGCCTGTAACTATGAATTTTTTCCAGACGTAAAATATATATAGATATATATATATCACTATTTCATATGAAGCATATACACCCGTGCATACTGCTGAATGTCCTCATCTGTTGCATCATCAGGCAAATTCTTAAATGTATCACATAGCCAACTAAGTTTCACCTTTGCTGCTTTCCTTGTTGGGTCATCCAGTCCAAGTAGCCTCTCCACCAATGCACATCAGCTGCTACCTCGCATTTCACATTCCCATATGCTTCCCCATCAATGGGTAGGCCTGTGATGACTGCCACGTCCTGAAGCGTGATAGTCATCTCTCCCTGGCGCATGTGAAATGTATTTGTCTCTGGCCTCCATCTTTCAACCAACGCCGTCAGCAGTGTGTGGTCCAACCGTACCCAACGCAATCTCGCACATAGGTGTAATCTGGCGGCTTCGATATAATCTCTCGCATGCTCATCTAAGCTCCACTTTGTATGTTTTTGCCCATGATCCACAATTCCTATCATTCCCTGCAAACATATAATTCACAGATTAATTATTTTACTTCCAATCATAATTATTTATTTTTACTATACATAATTTCTAAAGACATGCCCTTGCACTACATCCGCAGAACGATGATGTGCTTGGTCATACAAGACCACATTAGTTATAGGTTCATATTCCTCCATTTTATGAAACCCTATAACATACAATTATAGAAATATATCACTACAAATTTCCCCAATTATAGAAATTATCTCATAAACCCTAAATTTCATGGTAGATTGTACAATAAACACAAAAAACATTTAATAATAGAAAACTTGAGTCTAGAAATTACCTAAAATAGTGCCGATTCCTCACCCAAGAACCAAATTGAGAGCCGGACTCTGAACCTGCGGCCGAGATTGATTTTTTTAGGAAGAAGAAGAACAGCAGCCCTCTCTTTCGGGCTGCTGTCTGTTTTGGAAAATGATGGGCGCACCTGCAGACTGCGGCCCAGAGCCGCACTCTGAAAGTGCGGCTCTGGGCCGCACTCTGAAGGTGCGGCCCCCGTGGCACGCGCGCCAAACAGCCAGAACCGACCTCTTTTGGTCCCAAAACCAAAAGAGGTTGGTTTTGCTAAATAAAAAATAGGTCGATTTTCCAAAAAAATTTGACCTATTTGCAAAAATTGTCCAGAATATTAAACATTAACATGACTATCCAAGTAGAGCACAAAAAACTGTAATAATAGACCAAGCATGAGATAGCATATCCTACAAGTACTGTCGTGTGTACTAAACTGTGATGTCTTATACTAGTGATGTGACTTATATTGGAGAGCATGATATGCAACCGAAAAATCACCTTGTAACACAGGGACGTTTCCCAGGCATTGGATCCATCCGACATAAAAGTTCTCGACTGTGAACGACCGGGTCAGCCAAAGTACAATACTAGGATGCATTAAATACAGTCAGAAGCATGGCTCTAGTCGCTCCTGCTCTCTCTAATATGAGTTACTTCAAAAGCCCCATTAATATCTATATACTGTGTACATTGTCGGTAAGGTATGTCAAGTTCAATGTCATGTCTAACAATATTGTATCTGGTATTGTGATGATTTTCAATATGAACTGTGGAAGGGATTCTAGAGATGGGGATTCTAGAGATAGCTCTCATGGGTTCAAGACGTGACCCCCAGTGTTTCGTGACACTATATCTCATGTAGCACTTAGCTCTCAATCATAACATATACAATATCCAGAGTCTGTGATCAGTGTATAATAACTAGTGACAGATACAATATCAAGAGTATGCATCATATTCAAGCAAGTATCATTATATATCATTCATTGATATTAGGTCATGTAGTTGAATCATGTCCACTATTATCTGATAACAAACATGTTATGGGAACAATGTAGCAAGAGTGTTTTCAATGAAATATCATTCGGTAACAAGAACTATGTAAAAGAAACATTAAAATACTAACATAAGGCTATACGGTTGCATTGTCAAGTGTATGATTGTTCAATTTTCATTTTTGTATCAAGTGTCATGTCAGATCATTCTGACTGTTTTCTACTTGTCTAGTAGTTCTCAGGTTGTCATGTCATCTGTGTCAACGTCAGGTATTCCCTCTGAACTGTTGTGGTGATTACTTAGCATTCATCGGAACTGACAGGAGATAGGTTAGTTCTCAGAAAAGTGTCCATGGTTCATATTACATAGTTTAGTGGTCATGTGCATCTCGGTTCATGTGTTCAACAGAAGTCATATAACAGTATTCAATATGTTTCTAATATCTAGTTCACAATGAGATAACTCGAGTATTGTTGCATGCACAGTTTCTCACCTAACTACGTAATTTAAAGGTAATTTAAAGATATTGATAAACCGTTCAAGTTATTGTATGCATGCAAGGTAATTCCACAATCAAATTCAATCAAGGAAAATCTAAATCAATTTTCAATTTCATCACATATATCTTAGAAAAAACAGTAAAAGTATCAAATTCACATCTCGGCACTCTAAGTGATCCTATGGTTTACTAGCCCAGAAGAGAATTTGATGTCGTCAAATATAGGAATAATAAATGGCCGCAACTATAGAACCAAGCCTAAATCACAACAAGAACAAGGCCATCAGCCCATGAACACACCAGCAACCGAACAAGGCACAGAGATACAGCCGCACAGGAAAACAAAACCTCAAGGAAAGACCCACAAAGCCGAGGCCCAACTAACACGAAACCCATAGAAACACCACAGCAGAGCTATGTGTTGCCAACCACGTGGCCCAAGGCCATAACGCAACAGCACGTCCAAGAAAACCAAGAGCTACCCGCCAGGTAAGGCAAAATCGAAATAACCCATGAGAGATAGCACTGGCGAAATCCCCGGTGTAAAATTAACAGTGGGGTTAGGCAATCAGCCGAGAAGAAATGACGACGTAAATCGACCAACAACCTCAACAAAACAATCCAACTAAGGAAGAAAAACGTCGAGCAATGGATCACCGCCACGACGATGTGTGTCAATAAAATATTTGCACATGAAAAATCCCTACAGAATACTGTGAATCATCACATCCCTATAATTCCCAAAAATTCCCAACAAATAATCACGCAATAAGCTCAAATGAATTTCCAGAGATTAAACAAGAACAAAAGCATAAACCGAAAACTTAGATCGAGAATATAATCTACCGTTGATGACAAAAATTCTCAAGAAATCAATCGGCCATGTAAAGTGAAGAAAGCAAACTCCCATGATAGATGGAAACCCAGTTCCAAAAGCTTTTTGAAACCAAAAATTTAAAGGAATAAAAAAGATGATTTTTGCATGAATAAAATCCTAGAAAATAGCATCACATAAATAGGAAGGGGAGAGGAGAAATCGTGTTTATAGAACCTCACGAGAGAGGCAGCTAGGGTTTAATTCTAAAGAGGTAGAGTGGCAGATGTTGGGTTTCCTACGTTTTGTTGGCGGGAGGGGGAGAGAGAGCGCTCGCTCGCTCACTCGCGGCCTGATGAGAAGGAAAAAGGTGAGGTTTGCAGGCTTTGGAGTCGAAGTGTGCTTGGTTTTCTTTAAGAAAGAATGAATGAAGAAAAAATAGGTCGCCTGGACTTTGGTTTTTTATGCTTACGGGCTTGTTGAAGGAATGAAACGAAATAGGAGGATTTAAGGGTGCGGGCCATGGGCCATTGGACTTAATGAAAAGAGAATAATAAAAAGAAAGTGAGAGCAATGAAAAGAAAGGAAATTATAAATAATTTTAGAAAAAATATATGAAAAATTACAGAAAATCCTAATAATCCTATTAGAATTTTTGGATCATTACACATCTCTAAGTAATGCATATCCTATTATTGTTGATGATCATGCACATGTTCCTGTAAATCATCTTGTTCATGAACATGCTATTACTTCACTACTGCCTAGAGCTTTCACTCAGACTACACATCATTCGCATACACAGGTTATTGGTAAAATAGATGATGGTGTTGGAACTAGATCTCAGATTGAGCATATAATGCATGTGGCTTTTATTTATAACATTGAGCCTAGGAAAGTAGAAGAAACTTTTGCATATGTTCGTGGATAGAAGACATGCCCGAGGAGCTCCTGCAGTTTGAAAGGAACCAAGTCTGTGAACGGGTTCCAAGCTAGAAGACTATCCAGTCATAATTGTGTCTTCAGGAACAAGTTAGATGAAAAAGGACAAGTGCTCAGGAACAAAACAAGATTAGTTGCATAGGACTACTTGTAGTAGGGGTGGGGCCGGCCCGGTCTTATCGGGCTGGGTCGACCTGGTCCAATTTTCTTAAAGGACCATGTCTGCCCGGCCGGACCAGGTCGGCCCGGCCCGATAAAAGTTCGGGACATTCATGTGCGGCCTGGGCACAGTCCGATAAAAATTCTGGCTGTCCGGCCCGGCCCAATAGGGTTGAAAGAATTAGTGTGCTCTGTTGTTTATTAGGATTTCTCACCTCCTGTTACTGATGTATCTTTAAATGCTACTAGAATTTAATTTAGAATGCAAACTCCAGGCAAATTCTGGAGCAAATTGATAGTTCAGCATAAGAGCTTTTTCTCGGAGTAAATTCTCGTGTATGAATTTTCAGAATGTGAACTCGAGTTATCCACAAGATGTCCAGCTAGCTTATTTTTTGTCTGCAAGTTTAAATCGAGCTACTTTATTGTGTGATAATTGTAGGGTTTAAAGATTGGTTTATGATCGAGTTACTTTATTTTGTGAATCGAGCTCCTTTATTTGAATCAAGTAAACTCAAAAGAATTCTGTGTCGTACCGTGCCGCCCAATGGGCCGAATAGCTTGGCTCAGACCCGGCACAAAAATGAACATGGCCGGGCCGTGCCGATAAGGATTGGCCAAAATTACCGACCCAGGCACGATCTTATCGTGCCATGCCTGTGCCGTGCTATCGTGCCGAGCCGAAAATTGTCACCCCTAACTTGTAGGAGGAATGTATAGACTTTGATACAACTTTTGCTAATGTAGCTAGACTTGAGTCTATTAGAATATTAATTGTCTTTGCTTCATTTATGAACTTTACTTTATATCAAATGGATGTTTATAGTGCATTTCTTAATGGATATATTAAGGAAGAAGTGTATGTAGAGCAACCTACTGGGTTTGAAGATGAAAAGTTTCTCAATCATGTTTTCAAATTGAGAAAAGCTCTTTATTGATTGAAACAAGCTCCCAGAGCTTGATATGAAAGGTTAAGAAAGTTTTTGGTTGATTCTAATACAATATAAGTAAAGTTGATACCACTATGTTTATCAAGAAAACTGACAATGATATTATACTTATTCAAATTTATTAAAGTGATATTATTTTTTGTTCTACTAACAAAAAACTGTCAAGAGTTTGCTAAACTGAGGCAGTATGAGTTTGAGATAAGCCACATGGTTGAGCTCAACTTCTTCCTAGGCATGTAGCTAAAGCAACAAAAAGAGGACACATTCATCCACCAAACAAAGTATGCTAAAGAGTTATTAAAGAGGTTTGGCATTGAAGACACGGTTGGGAAGGATACATCTATGACAACTTCTACCTCCTTGGACAAGGACAAGAATGGTAAGAATGTTGACCAAAATCTATATTGAGGTATAATTGGATTACTACTTTACGTTACTGCTAGTAGACATGATATCATGTTCAGTGTTTGTGCATGTGCTAGAATTCAGTCAAATCCAAAGAAACCTCATCTTTAATGTAGTAAATCACATTCTTAGATATCTCAAGTCCATATCAGATTTTGGTTTATTCTATCCAAAAGGTAGCACATTTGACTTAATTTCGTTTAGTGATTCTAACTTTGTTGATTGCAAAACCAACAGAAAAATCATAAGTGGAACTTCTCACTTTCTTGGACATTTCCTTGTCTGTTGGTTGAGCAAAATGCAAAATTCCATATTATTGTCCACTACTTGGTAGAGTATATTGCTGCCAGACTTACATGTGCTCAAATTCTTTGGATGAGACAAGCATTGACTGATGTTGGAATTAAGTGGCATGCGTCTGTAATTTACTGTGATAACAAGAGTGCTATCAATTTGACTAAGAATCATGTACTGCATCCTATAACTAACACATAGATATCAGACATCGCTTTATTGATGATCATAGCACAAAGAAGGGGGGAAACTTAAATATATTTCTACTGAGCATCAATTTACAGACATTCTTACTAAAGCACTTAAGATTGACTCTTCTATTAAATTGCATAGTAATCCTGGTATTGTTAGTGAGAAAGAGATTTAGTTGTTTAAATATTTTATGGCATTGAGACACCTTTGTAAAAATTGATTTCATTTTGCGATTATTCTATTTATTCCTCACCCTTCCTTGTTGATAATACCAAAGGGGCGAAGGAAATTGGATTGCATATAAAATATGTTTCCATTTGGACATTGGACACGTAATAGCTTCAACACACACACTTGGCACACCAATTATGATACAATATGCATAATGTACTTGATTATGTGTATCCTAACATGCAAAGATGTAGGTGGAGTTCAAAATATATTTTGTAAATTCTTGCATCAATGTCGGGGAGTACGTATATTTTTTGATGAAAATTTCATATTTTATATCATTTGTTTGTCGTCATCAAAAAGGAGAAGAATGTTGGATATTGAAACATCTCAAGTGTGATTTTAATTATGATTAAACAAATGAAGTGTGCTAATCAAGTTTGTGCGTGTGTAGGTAAGAAAAGTTTAAATCAAAATAATGAGTTCAAATCAAAGTATGGATGATTCACGTCAAGACTAATGGAGCTCAACCAAATCCATGAAGAGACTCAAATTGAAGAGCATATAGTCAAGACGGAGATGCGGATGAAACTAAATCAAGGCAATCAAATATCCATGAATCAAAGACATGAAGATGTAGATTCAAGACAAACAAAACAAAACAAATGGAACTCATGGAGAGCACACCGGAAGAACAATCAAGGACACACCCATCGGAAGAACAACCAAGGACAACCCCATCGGAATCAAGGCGATCAAACACTTCATCAGAATCAAGGCAAACAAACACCCAAAAAACAGACGAAGACTCGCCGAGGGCACATCCATCGGAAGAACAACCGAAGGCACACCCATCGGAGAAAACCCCGCACCCAAAAATTAAGAGATCGATCACAACTAACTAACAACCATACAAGGCATCTCTAATCTTTATGCTCAGTTAAAATTTCATCACATAATTTAAATTCTTGCATAGAAAATCTTACATCAAAATTTAAGAATGATCACAATACACTGTCAAGGAATTTCCCACATCAATCATTATCAGTTTTTAAGACTTTGGCCAAGTTTATCGAGACTCGAAAATATACTTCAGAAGATCCACCGTTAACCGGAGACTAGAGGGCGTTAGAAACTTCGTCGGTACTTGCCACATCGCCTTAAGCCGCGGCTGTCTCAAGTGATGGAAGAGTATCCAAGAGTGATCGAAAGCGCATGGAGAGCGGAACTCCGGCAACCAAGATCGAAAAAGATTCAAAGTAAATTTGAGAAAGAGCAGCTAGGGTATTCATGCTCAATGGATCACGATGAATCACGAGATTTAGACTTTAGTGATGCATGCACAGAGCATGAAGTAGCTATGACAGTATTTGAAGATGTTATACTCTGGAAAGAGTAATCTTTCTAAGGCATGTCTCAGGCCATGTAAATGACCCAACAAGACATGCAACTTTTCAAGTATTATACAAATTTCAATAAGTATAAATAGCTTAATGTATTATTTCCTACCACCTTGTACACTAAGACGAACGATTGGTAGTTTTTGTCTGTTTATGTAGTCTACGTTAAGAGTATGCATCTTTAGATTATTAAAAGCTCGGTAATAATCTCTACCTAAGACTTTTCATAACTTGCAACAGATATATTCAGATGGATCCAGTAATCAAGTGATATGAGATACAGATGACTGATTTGGTTTAACTTCACATCACTCATTTAGAGATACAGTTGTCAGAAATGCAGAAATGGTGCCCGTAGAGTGGGAGGTCATGCATGTAGAGGTGGTCATGTTGGAGGCCGCATGAGAAGCATATGCCACTTTGAAGGATGATGTCTTTATCAAACAGAAGGAAGAGGCTATCAAGGTGCATGTGTTGGACAAATAAAGATATGTTACTTTTGCACTAAGGAAGGCCACACTAAGCTTACGTGCATAAAAATGGTGGTTCTTTAGTTGCTTCAGTACATGTGGCTTCCTCTCATGACTTATCTACATCAAAGAGTGTTGTGATGTCAAAAAAATGGTAGATCTTCAGTTGATACATATGGATTTCTCTCAGGACTTATCTACATCGAATAGTGAAGCGATGTTAAAGGAAAATTTGTACCAGCTATTTCAAAAGTTGCAGGAAGTTTAAATGATAACATCTTCTTCCGTAGCGACTCATGTCAAAACAAGTAATCATAACACCTGCATTGCTAGATCTAATCTTAGGATTTGGACAACAGATTTAGGTGCATCAGATTATATGACTGAAGAGTCAGGTATATTATTAACTTTTCATTCCACTGCAAATGTTCAGATAGTAATATTACTAGATGGGTCAATATCAGTAGTTAAGAGTGTTGGCTCGGTTAATGTCATTGCATCATTATATTTATCATCATTTTTGCATCTATCTAAACTCCCATTAAAATTTTGTCAGATAGTTGACCAACCTTGATTTGCTTGGTAACATTTTTCCTTGATTAATGTGTTTTATAGGAGATTCTGTGTATTTCAAGAGATTGGAACAAAGAAGAAGAATGGCATATGGCATGAATCAGGAAGATTATAACCTGAACATTGATTGGCTTTGTAGCTTCATCTAGTCAAACCACTCCTTTCCCCATTGGTTATCACCTTTGACATCAATCATTTCATAGTTTGAAAATTATTACCCCTTAATTAAATAAATTGTTTGTTTTAGATTATGCGTCATGTCGGTTAAGAGAACATCATCGTGTCCATTCTAAACAGGTACAAACGGATTGTTGAGAAGTTAAATTATTTGATTGTGACTTATCCTTTTGTGAATGTAGTTGGTCAGTTCATGTTTGATCCAAGGACTTGGTATTGTATACAATTATGCAAATTGTAAGATACTTAAAGGGTGCTCCTGGTAGGTGGTCTTCTCTTTTTAGATTGTGAATGTAATAGAATTAATGTTTTCCCTGATGAAAATTAGAACCCATTAATTATAGGTCCACGACATGATATTATGTTTTCGTTGAAGGTAATTTAGTGTCCTGAAAGAGTAAGAAGTAGCCGATTCTATCCAGATATAGTGATACGTTAAAATACTGAGCTAAAAAATCACTAGTCAATTGGCATAGATTCGGTAGCTACTTGCTGCACATAAGCATTCACAATCTACTCATATAAGGCTTTACTATGACAACCAAACGGCCATTTACATTGCAAATAATCTTGTGTTTTGCAAAAGGACTAGGCAAAAAAATATAAGATGAATGTGATTGGAACTAGACATGTGAGCTTCACAAACCAGCTAACTAATCTGCTTACAAAAGCTCTTGCAAAATCATTGTAATAAGCTGGACATGTGTGATATATGCTCCGGTTTGAGGAGAAGTATAAGAATATCAATATATAAAAGGGGTAATGTGTAAAATTGTACTTATATAAAGATACAAGAATATATGATGGAGAGGTTAACTTACACTCCCTAATCCTTCTCTTAAAATACATCTTCTCCAAATTTCACACATATAATCCTAGAATTTGCAAAAACCAATATTGACATACGATCTTATCTTCTCATATAGACTTATAACTAGAATCAAATAAACTTTTCTTTTTTCCTTTTTTTCTTTTAAGCAAAATTGATAGAGGCATCTCTCTCCCCATGCATGGGGTATCAAGTGGCATCTAAGGAAAGTT
Organism: Scilla litardierei; assembly: GCA_030789695.1. NCBI lineage: Eukaryota > Viridiplantae > Streptophyta > Magnoliopsida > Asparagales > Asparagaceae > Scilla > Scilla litardierei. The sequence continues at coordinate 10,076,627 of CM061132.1, forward strand.
GGTGGCTGAAGACTCCACTCACCACTCCTCTTTCAGACAATGAGCACATACTCATGTTGATCTTCATGTCCAAAAACAAAGTCACACCAAATGTCTTCTGATTTGCGTATTATCTTCCTTTGCAATATATGGATAGAAGTTTAATGATTTTTCAATAACGCAACTATTTAACCACATAAATCTATAGACAAAGTGCCCGCAAAACACAAGCAACGTCGACAGCATATCCAACCTATTGCATTCCACAAATTTGGTAATTTAAACATGACAACAAGCCTGCAAAACACAGGCAAAATGATCAGCATATCCAACATATTTTATTCCACAAATTTGGCAATTTGAGCACAACCCAGTGTACAGATCATTCTACTGCCATGACTAGCCTACTTACAAGCAAAGAAATGTCCTCTTGCAAGAATTGAATGATCTTATAAGCGAAACTATAGGTACAATTGTATAGTTAATTCTATACATTGTTAAATATGAAATGGTACCAGTTGGTTAGTGATCAGTTTTTTTATTTAAAACTCAACATTTCAATGATCCATTTGCATCACTATTATTCCCTGTAGATATCATGATATTAATGTCCTTTGAGCATGCTCCAGTTAACATGACCATAGAAGTTGATAGATAGAAATACAAAGAACTTTAATGAAATGATATGAACGTTATTCAGGCTTAATATTTTAATCTAAAATGAGCAAAAAAATCAGATTATGATTTTATATGTGAACTTGATTTTGGCAGCTAGAAGTAAAACAGGGTAATTGGACCATCGGACTAATTTTCTGTCATAGCATTACCGTAACTAGTGCACTACCAAAAGAATGAAAGACATATAAATCAAATTTCCAGTAAGGAGTAGACAATACTTCTAAACTTAAGAACTTCACATATGGCAAACGTCTTCTTGCAAACACAAAGGGTATTTCCTTAACAGTCTAATCATAGAAAATCAATAAAAATCATATTTTACCTCTAAATATATCTTTCCAGCACCTCCAATGCCTTCTAATTCCACTTCAATTTCATGTAAATTTCCTGGAAGAATACTCGATGCCTTAGCTGATCACATAAATATTCACTCAAATGTACACCAAAAATGATCACCAAATTGCATCGAAACATTTGAAAATGTTATGACGTCACCGAATGCAAGGAAGGTTGCTTCAAGTATTGCTAGCAAAAGAAACACACAAAGCACGAGAGAAAATAATACCAGAATATGCACCATATTTAAATGTACACAAATGTACAAAGATTTTGCACAATATTCAAGGCAACTATAAATTAATTCCTATCAGTTATCCCCAAATTGCAGGGAAACATTTGAAATGTTATTATGTTTCCCAATGCATGGAAACTTGCTTCAGCTTTGTTAGCAAAAGAAACACACAAAGAGGCCATTGAACAGATATAAAAGAGAAATTCAAAGCCAAATGGTCATGTTCAATCAATGAACTTAAAATAGTAATGTCTTTTAAGCATACGTAAAAATAATAAATTAAGATTAATTTAAATATCAAAGCAACAAGAGTCATCCTTACAAATCTTACAATACAAAGCAATAGAATTAAAATAAAAAAATGCAGTGAAGCCAAAAAAAATGCAAAAGCAGATATCATCAGCCTCACCATCGCAAAGTGGTTCCAAGTTAAGACCTGCATTTCCCATCCTTTTGTGTGGAGTCACCAGATTTGCATCCCAAGCAGCAACCTAAGATACAAAAAAGAAAAGGACTACATAAAAGGCAAAGGAGTGTGTGCCCCCTCCCCCAAAAACACAAACCCCCGCGTGCAAAAACAACCCAAAAAAGGACGGGAAAAAAAAGAAAAGGAAGACAGTACAAAAGACAAGATACAAAAAATGGAAAAAAAAGGACAGGTATAGTAGCACCGAACTCTTTGTCAAAATTCATAATGATCAGTAGTCTCCAATGAATATAATTTCCTCATACCATGGAACCGTACTTCTTAACAACTGAACATAATTCACATCCAAGAATCTCCACAGAAATGATGACATGGTTAAAGAGTGGCAGGCTTTATCTGTCACAGTTAACATCAAACATGCAGAGCGTAGAAAGACGAAGTAATGTGCACAAGGCAATTGAGCCACGCATGAATGTAATGCCACACGGTGTTCTAAAACAAATTATATGCAGCCGCATATAAGGGGATGGCCTCAGGCCGCATGAAAAACTAGGTATGTTGCCAATTATGCGGTCGGCCGCATAATCGGCCGTATAACTGTTATGCGCCCGCATATACGAATATGCGGGCGCATAATTGGCAACTAAAACCCCAACCCGTTAAGAAACCCGAACCGTTAGACATCAGTTTTTAGTTTTAAGTGTTTTTCCTCAACAGAAATCAACTTGCATGGGCTATTGTTGCCTAGGCCAGTGAAACTAATGAGGATCCGCTTAGGATGAGCAAAAAACATTGATAATATATGTAAGGAGAAAAAAGGATTCTTCTAGTGCAGCGATGGATGATGTTCAAGGCCATTCAGATGAAGAAGATTTGGACGATGGTGATAAAATTTTTAATGAGATTGATGAAGTTCCTTCTTATGGGTGGTTAGATGATGATATTCGTTATGAAAATGATGAAGATAATGAGAAAATATAGAATTGATTATGAATCTTTTGTTATTTCAAAGTATTTCTGTTAGACATGCGTTTGATTTGGATGTAAAAATAAATATTTATATTTTGTGTATCGATTGCTTTAGACTCTAGACTTTAGTTATTGTATGTTATTAATCGCCATGATAGTGGTGATGTTTTAGTATGAATTAATCCATGTTTTTAAAAGTTCATATGATTTTCTTCCTTGTTTCCATCTTTTAGGATTTTTTTTAATTTAATATATACAAACACACGTGTACAAGTATATATACAAACTGCTTATATATTACCTAAAATATTCATTTTCGTGGAAACAGCATGATGTGCATAGTCAGCCGCATAATCCGCTAATGCTCTATGCGCTCTTGGACCGCGCACATAATGAAATTGCCTTTTAGAACATTGTTACCACATACCAAACACAGTAACAAGCATTAAACAATCACATGCTACATTATGGTTCTTGATGATACTCCCCTAGGGACCATATCCAAGAACCAACCACGAGAACTTATGATAAACAGAATTACAGACTAGAAGGAGAAGATAATGCTCATCTTTGGAACTATTTATCAGCAAGCTAACATTGTAATGTACGATTCCTAGGAATGTGATTTCCAACGAAAATATTTTATCATGCCTACCAAATGCACCCTTAGCGGAATACATGCTTTCCACTTAAATCTGATACAATGTCCGCTATGTATAATTTCCCAAATACTTGCTAAAAATAAAACCAAATGTTTTAGGCGTTTTCTCAACTATATTTATAGACTCTAAAATGGTAAGCTGACAATGGTGCAAGTTGTAGTTAAGCATCAGAACCATGTAAATAAGTAGCACTCAAGCTGTTAATCAGAACTAGGTATGACTCACAGAAGATGACCTGTGTGCACGTTGCAAAGGCAAAAGGACTGTATAGGAATGCCAAAGGAGTAGAAATGTTACCAGCAGGTATATGTAATTTATTTTATTTATCATAAAGTGTCAATTATCATGCCTGGAATATACCTGTAAAATATTTGTTCGGGAGACATTGATATTTAAAATAAAATCTTCATTCCATATGGGTTCCGTCGTCCTAAAAAATCATATATTCATAGTATCAGCAAAACTATATTAAATGCAGAACTTTTGTATATCAATGTCAAGCTCCAATGCATTACTTCATCTTCCACAGTAAATTCACATAAACCAGTGTCATTATTAGGTACTGCAACTTGAACGCTAAATTATTAGAGGCATTCATCTGTTTTGAAATCAATCTAATTAGCAAATGGAGATTCAAATAAACCTAGGGTGACACCGTCGGGGGAAATTCGTAGACAACAAGCACTTCAGTTTTGAATACTTAAGTGAATATATGAACTAGAAACATAAAAGACTGTTGGAACAACAATTCGAGGCTTAAAATGAAAACCTCAAGTTAGTAAATGATTCAAAACACCAACATGCACCCACATCCCATTGATATTTATGTTCTCAAACTACACTTTCTGCTAGTAGGCATGCTAGAGCCATGGAGGGAAATACTCAATGTCTAATAAAAGTCATAGAGCAGATTGTGAACAAAGATACTTCAGGGGTTTTAGATTTACACTTCCAAAAAATTTAAAGAAATTATCTTGAATAATTATGTTCATTCCAACCCACACAGAATTCCTAGCTTGGAATTATATAGATGTAATTGATAAAATAATTACTGGCATACCAAAGTCACATTTTTACCAAGAACAGCAAGTTGATGGTCATGAACTAAAGAACCAAAGTGTACATTTATGATAGATTCAGTGGCATTTGACCTTAATTAAGCAAACTGTGAACTTACGCCCATTTGACCTTGCTTTTTGTAACCTGGCCACCCAATTGCAGAACTACATATGGATCACTTGTCCCCTGAAATTTGACACAGTTCCCCAGGAATTTTATTAGTAATAGAGCCCATATAAATCTCCTGAATAAAAACTACATAAATAATTTATTTGCATATTTAACAGAACATAACATGTTGAGCATAAAATATTAAAAAAGGAAGAACACATGTGCACAAGGATTAGCAAAATAAAGAAATACCAGTTAGCAGAATTATTAGCAAGACAAAGAAACACTAGTTTCTGATATATATGGCATCGGTTAAAAAAATTATTTCCTTCTTTTCCCAACAAAGAAATAAATGTGGAAAGTGATCTTGCTATATTGCAAGTATCTTTTGTTAACTATATCTCTGTCCTTAAAAGATTTTGTATTTGAACCTAAAAAACAAAAATTTCCCAATCAAATTCTCAAGTGAATTATGATGCTATTCACTCAATATGCAACACATGTTTCACAAAACATGTGGTGCAAAAAAACCATCTTAGAAGCAAGCTCAATGTCAATCCACATTGCAGAATTCGTTCAATTCAAATCTCAAAATAAGACGGCGTCAAGCAATTTTTTGGTGGTCATTACCTATAATCTTCAACATTCAACAGTCAAGTGGGAATAGCTGCAGTGCTGCAGAATATCCATTTATGAACACATTTTCAGATCACTACTACCAATTTCATGCAAGCCACTTTAGTTTCATACCATTTACTTGGCTTAGAGTTACTAATGTTTAGTACTTCATTGGCACAATTATTTACAATGCTGAAGCATGCTTTTTCAAGGGTCTACTAACGTTGTTGTGTCCCCCGAATTTGGATTGTGCTATCAATAGAAGAGACGACCTCACTGTCTTTCCCCTTATCTTGTTGTTTTTTCCCTGCCATTTTTTCCTTAAAGCCTAGCTCCAAGATGAGATGAAAGACCAAGAGGCAGAACAAAAAAGCAACTGGAGAAGTCAGGAAAAAGTGATGAGGTCTCTCCAATAAATAATTGCATGAAATGAGGGAAATAAGGATAGAACAGATAAGAAGTCACTACTATGCAAACCCCTACACTCAAAACTGTAAGCTTCAGAATTGTAAGTAAAATGGTACAGTACCCATGCAGGTAGCACGAGAAGGCAAATAACTCAAACCTAAATAAGATCAAATATGGTAACATGGATGTTATGTGTAACGGGCCCCATTTAAATTCCCCTCCCCTTCTCTTTTTTTTTCATTGTCCTCGGTCCACTCAGCAAAGCCCACGAGGGCTTTTTATTTCTACCCCTCTCTCATTTTCAACGCCCGAGCCCACTCGTGGGCTTCTTTGATCGTGATTCTGATACGAACCGCTTGCCGTTTGGATCAAATCAGCGATTAATTGATCAAAACAACGATTTAAAGGTGGAAAAAATGAAAAAATAGTGGAAGAACAATGAGAAATTGAGAACTTGATAAGGATTCTTCGAGACGAATCAATCTCCCAGCTTTTATTGAACGCCTAAAAGCCTAAACAGCATCAAATTGATAACTAGATTGTTCGAAGACAAATCAAGCATAAGCAAATAAAAATGACGGCTAGCCCTAATAAATAGAAAAAGTGGGGATTTACTAATCTAGTCTGAAAAGACTAGAATACCCCTAGATAACTAAATCACCAAAGCCTGAGCATCAAGTGGGACCCGGGTGCGGCTTGCGACAATCGGGGCGGCGGCTAGTGGACATCCGCATCAATACCTCCCCCTAAAAGAACCACCTTGTCCTCAAGGTGGAGATCTGGCTTTGAAGGCCCCCGAGGGAAAACAGAGGCTAGGGTCACCCGTCAGAACCACCGTGCGACCCCCCTCCTGGAATTCCATCCTAAGTTGCTTCCAATTCATCTTCACCTCGCCCAACCCCCTCAGCCACTGCACGCCCAAAATCACATCGATATTGTCCAACTCTAGGGGCAAGAAGTCCTCTCTGATCTGCACCCCTTGTAAGGTCAGACTCAGCCCCTTGCACATCCCACTGCTCTCCTCCCTCCTCCCTGTCCCTGAGAGGACCGTAAACGTCTCCAAGGTGCTCACATGCAACCTATGACGATCCACCAGAGGTCGAGAGATGAAGTTGTGGGTAGCCCCAATGTCTATGAGTACCGTCACCGACGCGTCGTCCAATCGTCCTGACAACTTCATGGTATGGTTCGTGGTTACCCCTACCAATGAGTTCAGGGACACCTCCGCGGCATCCAGATGTGCGTTCACCTCCTCCTCCTCCACCTTCTCTGGCTCCAGTACCTCCTCCTCATCCTCCTCGTCGGGTACGATCACGATCTGCAGCAACTTGCTCGCACATCGGTGACCGGGGCTGAACTTCTCGTCGCAACGGAAGCACAACCCTGCTGCACGCCTGGCCCGCATGTCCGCCTCCGTCAGTCGCCTGCCTGGTACCACCCCTGGCCCGACCTCTCCCCTAGGCTCCACTGGGGCTCCTGCCGCTGGCCGTGGAGGAACTGGTGCTGCCGTACTGCGTTGGCCCTGGGCTTCCCAGGCCCCTCTGATGCGCCTCTCCTCCGTGTGCTTTTCCTCCGCCATGTGGGCTAGACGGAGGACATCCTCCAAGTCATTGGGCCTCTGCATCCGAAGCTCTGCCCGTATCGAGGGCTTCAACCCCCTCATGAAACTCCCGATCAACACCTGGTCAGACACCCCCCGCAACCTGCTAGCCAACATCTCGAACTTCTCCACGAAGTCTCGAACTGTCCCCTCCTGTCGCAGTGCCGATAACTGCTCATAGAAGTCCCCTCCGGATTTCTCCTGGAACCGGTCGAGAAGGTAAGAAGAGAGCTCCTCCCAGGAACGAAAAGGAGAGCGGGCTGTCTTCCACCGGTACCAGGCTAGGGCCTTGTCCTCGAAATAGATCCCTATCGCACGCAGGACCTCCTCCTCTGTCAGCTGCATCACCTGGAAGTAACGCTCGGCCCGGTAAACCCAGCCGTCCGGATCGGTGCCATCAAACGTCGGCATCTTCAGCTTCTTCAGCCTTCGATCCGCGTTTATGTCACCGTACTATGCTCCAACCCCCCTAGGGATGCCTCCCTGCATCATCACGCCCCCTTGCCCCCCTCCGGGGCCTCCGTCGCCGCCCTCGTACAGCTCAACAGGCCATTGAGGTCGCTCCCTATCCCCCGCAGGGATGTAGTTCCCCAAACAATCCGGTAGTCGGGGAGGTGGTGAAAAATGGGCCCTCTAGCGCCTCCGTGCTGCTGAACGGGAGCTGTCCGGCCCTCCAGATGGCCCCCTGGGCCCCAAAATTGGGCCGCAGGAGCCCCAATCGTCATCCCGGGAGCCTCTCTTCCTCCGTCGGGTCTCACCGTCGCCCCTGGGGGTTGAACAAACCCCGCCACGCCCCCAAAAGGCCTCAGTGGTCTCGCCGTGCCTCCAAAACGCGCTGCCGTACCCCCAAAAGGGGTTTCCCAGCCTTCCGCGCCCCCCAGCAGAGGCGCACCGCCTCCAGCGCCCCCCGCTGGGGGCGCTCCGCCACCTGCGCCCCCCTGCGGGGGCGTTCCGCCACCTGCGCCCCCGAATGGGGGCGCCCAGCCACCCGCGCCCCCGGAAGGGGGCGCTCCGCCACCTGCGCCCCCGCCTGGGGGCGCCTAGCCTCCCGCGCCCCCGGAAGGGGGCGCTCCGCCTCCCGCGCCCCCGGAAGGGGGCGCTCCGCCACCCGCGCCCCCGCCTGGGGGCGCCCAGCCTCCCGCGCCCCCGGAAGGGGGCGCTCCGCCTTCCGCGCCCCCGGATGGGGGCGCGCTGCTGTCGGCAGGCCCTATTGGGCCTCTCGAACTTACGGCAGGCCCAGTGGGGCCCGTCGTGCTTGCCGTCTGGTCTGGGTGGGTCCCGCTTCCTTCCCCCACAAACCCTAGAAGATTTGGGCAGCCGCCGCCTTGGTTTGGAAAATTTGTAGCCGCCGCTTCGACAAAAAACCCTTCCGGCCTCTTGCCTCGATCTCCTCCTACGACCGCCGAGATGGTTTGGAGCATCGCCATCATCGTTGGGATTTGAGCAATCTCTCTCGTCATCTTCGCCGCCTCGATCCTCATGTGTTTGAGTTCGGCTTGGATGTCCTCTTGAGTATGGGCGTGATCCTTGTTGGAGATCTCCATGGCCGTCCTCAATGATTGAATATCATCACCCATGGCTTTCTTTAATTCCTCCATCTCGCGGTTGATTTCTTCACGAAACCCTTGAAGCCGTTCTTCCGTCGCGCCGCTTCTTGTTCCTCCCGCCATTAGATCTCACCGCTCTGATACCAATTTGATACGAACCGCTTGCCGTTTGGATCAAATCAGCGATTAATTGATCAAAACAACGATTTAAAGGTGGAAAAAATGAAAAAATAGTGGAAGAACAATGAGAAATTGAGAACTTGATAAGGATTCTTCGAGACGAATCAATCTCCCAGCTTTTATTGAACGCCTAAAAGCCTAAACAGCATCAAATTGATAACTAGATTGTTCGAAGACAAATCAAGCATAAGCAAATAAAAATGACGGCTAGCCCTAATAAATAGAAAAGGTGGGGATTTACTAATCTAGTCTGAAAAGACTAGAATACCCCTAGATAACTAAATCACCAAAGCCTGAGCATCAAGTGGGACCCGGGTGCGGCTTGCGACAATCGGGGCGGCGGCTAGTGGACATCCGCATCAGATTCCTCTCGCTCTCTCATCCTCTCGCAGCGACTCAACTTGATAGGGCTTCGACAACACGCCCTCACATCTCGTACGACATCCCCCCTCTCGCATCCTTCTCATGCGAAGGCCACAAAGCCCTACCATGCCTCTCTGATGCTGTCGCCGCCCCTACCGCTTCAATCGCACGGATCGTGCATCCCGACAACCCCCAAGTCCCCTCTGGGGTTCCTCCAACTGCTATTAATACCCTTCCCCTTCTCCTTCTTCCCCTTATCCTTCTTCGTGGTTACGCAACACTGTAAGTTATTTCCAATTTCTAGGGTTTTCCGATTGATTCTTCGGCTTTTCTTAAGTTGATCCTTGCGGGATTTTGTTGTGGGCTTTCGATTCTTGATTTTATTTGATTCTTCGGCAATCTACGGTAGACTCTATCCCCTTTGCTTCAGTTTGATTTCGATTTTTAGCATGCTTAAATTTGAATTGAAATCATTGGTGTTTGTGTGGCAAAATTGGATTTTTATGCGTCGGGAGAGGATGATTTGGGAGATAGATTAGGGTTTGATTCCCTACGGTTAATTATGGTCTTGGTTCCCTCGCCTGCTTGCTTTGAGGTCACGGGGTCTTTGCGTGGGGCTGCGTAGGGGTTTGGTCGTCCCGTACTTGCTGTTTTGGGCTGCCTTGCTTGCTGTTTTAGGCTCCCTTACTTGTTGTTGGGTTCGGTGGCTTTCCTTACTTCCCGTTGGTTGCAGCAATGTAAAAGCCCAAAAGGGCTCAGCCCATCATCCTTTCTCCTTTTTAGCCTTTATCCTTTTTTTATTTGTTTTACCCGGCACAACTGAGAGGCCCATCGCCCCCAACTTATGCATCTCCCCCTCTCTTTCTTTCCCCATCTCTCGTGATTCTCCGAACAAGCGACGACCACAAAAATATTATCGCCGACTTTGGCCGTCTTTATTCGTTCCTTCGACTCGAAGGAAATCCACACGCCCTCCCCTCCTCTCGCCGCCTCACTCTCGCCTACTCCGAACCCTAAAACCATAGGGTTCTGCACGTCCACGCCCCGATCTGAGGCCAAACGCCTTCGTGGTGAAGACCCAGCCTCTCCCTGGGTTTCTCTGGTCTTCTTCCACCACTATTTAAGCTCAATCGAGCTCATATGGTTTCGGTTTTGTGTAACAAAAATATTTTACAAGAAAATTTTGGGGTTTCTTCTGATTTGGAGCTCGGATCTTAGTTTAGAGTTGGGTTTTCTCTTCGGATCTTTCTACGGTTCACAATTGCAGATAAAATCACTTTGATTTTCTCATTTTGGAATTTAAAATTTTGTGACCATATTTTCATTTGTCTGCGATGATGTTTTCTGAGCTTCAGGCATGGCGGCGACCGTCGCCGCAACCCTTTCTACCTTGTTGCGGCTGTCTGTGGGTTATTCTCTTGGACGTGAGTCTTTTTCAGGGCTTTCCTGCCCAGTCGGTGGTCTGTTTTGGGGTCTTTCCCCTTCGCTGGAACTGTCCAGCTTTCCCCTTGCATCTGCCAAGACATGTGGCCCACTAGTACCTTTACAGTGCTTCCCATCGACCCCTCCATGGCTGAAATGGGCACTATGCCCCAATTTGTGACTGACCTAAGGGATTTTCCCTTATCGCATCTGTTGGGGTTTTTCGGAGTTGGATAATAATTTTTATTACACTTGATGCTTGGTAAAGGATGTAGGTTGGCTTAGAAATTACCCGATGATTGAAGATGAGGATTTGGCCTCAAAGGCCGTTGGAAAGTATGGGAATTTCTGCATGTTGGATCATGTATCAGGCCACTGCCTGAAGGATCTAAGTTTTCTGTCGTATGATCATAAAATGTTGCCTGAAGGATCATATATAAAAACTATGAACACGTGGTTAAGTCTCGAAATGATCAATGATAAAATCTATCTGAGATCATTAGACTGTCCCTCCCACATTGTCCATCCTCCCATAATTCCAGAGGTGCGACACCATCGCTACCATGACATGCAGTTAACACAGTTTATTTATCTTTCAGCTTTAGTTTACCTAGCATGTTAAAAATTATATATCTTTCAGCGTTAGTCTTTTTAGCATGTTAGTTTTTATTCATCTTAGTCTACCTAGTATGTTAGAATATTTCGTTTATTGACAGTTATGTAGAAATGCCTCATGATTAGATGTTAGAGTTATTACACGTCTATAGCAAGCTAAATGTTTCACTGTTTCATGTTACTAATGCTACATGTTTCTGGATAGTATAATCAGGCACAGTGGCCCCTGACACTGGGAATAATTAATATGTAGAGTGTGCTATGAAAACCGAAATGAAATTGAAACATGTATTGTTACTATACCATTGAAATACACTTGATAGAATTGAAAGTGAGTATGACTGAAACTGGAATTACATAGCACACCGTCATATATATTAATTCTAATGTGGCCTTAAATTTAATTCAAGTTTTATTTTAAAAATCATGTTTTAAGATGATATTAATTTAAAACTACACATGTAATGTTTCACTGAGACACTGAGAGCTGTACACTTGACTTGCACTTAGTACTACAGACTCACTGGGTTTAGGGTAAATCATATTAGTGAGAGTACGGGAGTGACTAGAGCCACGCTCCTATTGACTTGACTGCATCAGGTTGTTCCGGCGAGGGTCACATCATTGAATCAAAATCTGACCCTTAATGTACCACCGGACTTAATTAATGAGTTCCACATTGTTGACTCATGGCCCCTACCGTTTCTACTTTGGGCCTGGTCCAGGTGAGCGCACATGGGTACTGAGGTGGACTCCTTGGTTGCTTACTGTACTCTCCAATATGATTCACAGCCTAGATTTGGTATAAATTGATATGACCATGTTAATGTTCCTTTTAAATTATTAACTGAATTGCATGTTTATCTAAATTTCAATGTATGCCTGATAAGAAATATTAGTTAGTCTGTTATCTGTTTCTAATCCTCGTTTTCTAGTTAGTGTTTTTCCATGTTCACATATTTTAAATTCCAAAATTTTAGAATCAGTATGATTTACCTGGTGGGTCTTCTTGTTGTTGCACCACCAGGTGTTGATTCAGAATTGAATTAGATAAGGACCCAGTTTATGAGGACATAGACTTTGAAATAGTAGCTGCAGAATCCTGACCTTAAATTGTAAGTATTTACAGTTCCTTCTTTATTTTCATGAGAAATTTCATATGAGTATATTGGTATATTATCTCTGCTCATAGCCTATATTGTTTTCACTGGTAACTAGCAGGACATGCATCACATGTAGAAAACAGTCGCGTCCCGGGAAGCGAGGCGTGACAGGCTAGCTTCTTTGCTTGCTGTTTTGGGTTTTGGCTTGGGTTTTGGCTTGTCCATTGCTTGCTGCTTTGGGTTCCTGGGTTGTTGAGCTCGGCTGCTTTCTTTGTTTGTTGTTTGGGTTTGGTTGACTTTTTCTGCTTGATGTTTGGGTTCGACTGGTCTCCTTGCTGTTTTGGGTTTCGGTGTGGATTACTCAGGATCTGGGCTCCATTCCCCCGTTGTCTTGGTCGTTAACGCCTGATTCCTTGCTATAAACCATGTACCGCAGGCTTGGGTTCCCCCCACCATGTGATGAAAACTCCAACTCTGATCCCTCTATTTGTAATTTTCAGCAATGCTAAAGATTTCAAATTTTAGTTCCTTTTCAAATAAATATCGTTGCATCTATTATCTAGTTGTGCCTCTATTTCCAGTCATCACATGTTTAGCTTACCTGATAGTTCGTGTAATGATCCGTTTTCAAAACAAAAAACAATTCTTTTTTAAAAGCCCAAAGGCCCACAACTTGGCCCATCCCTTTTCATTTCTTTAACCCGCTATCTCTCTCTCCTCCTCTCATTTCCTCTCACCCGTTCATTTTTTCCAACCCGAGCCCTCGTTCTCATCTTCACGGGCGATCGAAGCAGACGACAGCAGCTGCGATTCGAAATCTCGAAAACCCTAACTTTAATTTATGTCGACTTCGTGGGGATTCTCGATTCAATAAGAACAGACACTCTCTCTCTCCCTTCTATTTATACGATTTTCAGGGGTTTCTCCCTTGCGAAAATAAATTACTTCCTCAAATTTTTTGATTGAGTTTCAGTTTGGGTTCCGATTCTTCTTTGGTTTTCTGGGATCTTTCGGCTTGGTTTTCTACACGATTAGTAAACTTTTGTTATTTTAAACTTCAATTGTTGCTCTTTATGCCTTCGATTTGTTTCGAAAGTTAGGGTTTGGCTAGGAGATAATGATTCGTCTAATTTTAGAAGGGATTTCTTCACTTATGCTAAATATGGCATCCCTAGGGCAAGACGGCAACTTCGTCACAGCCCTAAAATTGCGATTTGGGATCTAAGGTTGGCCGCCGGGTAATTCCCTCTTTACAGGGGTGTTCGGTTCGTTTTGGGTTGCTGATTTTGTTTCCCTGCAACTATCATAATTCCTGCGGCTTGTGTTTTAGGGCCTTATGGGTTTCGGCTGTGTTTATCCTGATGTTTTGTATTATTATTGCGACCTTTAATTGCAACGGGTCTAACCCATGGACTGTGTGGTATTTCCCTATTCAGTTCCTTATATGCTTACTTAAAGAGTGTGCTTACAAATCAGAATCTTCAGTACATATATGACTAATTTGTAGGATTTTAAATGAGATTAATCTATGTCCCTATTTTCAGACCTTGATGGAAAGATTCCCTGAGCTAGGTAGACCCTAGAAACCCCCCATTGATGCCAAATAAAACGAATCTGATTCTAACTGTGTTAGTCCTTTTAAAAGTGATTTAGTTTCAGTTTTGAATGTTTCAAAAGATCTGATTGTTTCGGAAATGTTTTGGAATGTTATAAATAAAGTTTTAATTATCATAGAATTTTATCTATAGCATTGTTATGTTAGAAAATAAGTTTTGTAATAATGATGATGCAAATAAATGTATTTATTGAGGAACATTGACACATTGGAATAACTGTTATAGACATTATACTTTAGTGCACTGTTCATTTTACACAACTTAGAGAAAATAGAACTAGTGGACAATTGTAGTTAGAATGACATGGGGTTTTGGGAACTCATAATTAAAGTTAGACAGGGTGGCGGAAACTACGCTCATTGACGAAATTGTAAAGATTTGACGGGGTCCACTTAATGATATCTTAGACCAATAAATTTAGGGCACATGCGAGCTCGCCTGTGAAACCCGAGGTTGTTCTTTAGCCGCTCTTTCCCTTTACATTATGAGTATAATAAAAGAATGGAATGGTCTAGTTAGATAGGTACAGTCTAGTGCTTAGTGTTATTGGCTTGCTTAGGACTAGGGTTGCATGAAAGTTATAATTGTTATTTATTGTAAATTATCGTTTACTTTATCCTTTCAAATATTTTCTCAACAGAAACTGAACCAGAGTACGAGGAGGCTCCAGCTTTCGAGGAGTCGGAATTTCCCGTGAAACGTGCTAATATTTGAGTCCCAGAGTAGTAAAGGGAGTGTTTACTTTTGTTTAGTTGCTTTCTTTATTATTTAGAATGAAAGACTATTAGGTCTTGCTTAGTTGAGCTTTTGTACCTCTCTGAAGGATGAATAAAGTTATTCTATTCATGAAATTTTCTGTTAGTTCTATTCTGCTTTCACTGAACCTTGCAGGACCTGCACAGATAATAACGAAATGTAATGGTACCCGGAAACGGAGCGTTATAGTTCGCTTGGAATACTCCTTTTGGGAAGTTGTTTCTATGCATGCGAGAAGTTTAATGTTATGTTAAATTGCGTAGTCCATTGGATATTACTTGGGATATCACTAATAATGAATGGCTAATTAGGATTGAGAATTGGTTCATAACATGTCTGGTTACTACTACATGTATGGCAGTGGACCCCCTTGACTACGTAGTTTAAATGATGTTAAACTTAGGCAGTTAGTCTACATCACGACACTAAAATATTAACTAATTAATTTAACATGATGCGCTGGAGTTTTGGGAAAACTTATGATTGCGGGAGTGCGGGAGTGATTGTAGCATGTCTTTTAGCCCGTATCTGGGAGGATCTCCATTCCATGTTCTATTATTTAAATGAATCCTGAGGCCATGTCACGCTTTCTTCTTTTTAAACTTAGCCCGGGGTAGCACCCCGCGGTCCAAAAGGGTCTTCAGGTTGCATATCGCACTCTTCGTAATAAGTCACGACATAGGATTAGTTCACATTAGCGAGTACCACCCTGTAGTAGTTGGAGGACATTAAGTAATCATACCAGGTCGCACCTTGTATAGTACCATTATAATTGGTGATATCATATCTCCTTATTACGCATCATTATTATTTCTGCCGTTGGTTAGATATTGTCTACTTTATTGAGCTGTGGTACGACTTCTGTTGTCTCACTAAGTGGCGCACAAGATTATCCGGGGGCGCCTAAGCACGAGGATTCTGAGCTTCCGGTGCAGGACTTTGAACCTTAAGGGCTGAGTGTGAGTGTTGTATTTACGTTTCAGTTGTAGTGTGAGTTATATTGTTTTTTCCTATTCAGATCTTTGTAAACATGTTAAGAATTAGTATCTTTATTTCTTTCTGCTCTGCTCCACATTGACTTCGCTGGTACCTACAGGACCTGCATATAATTGCATAAATGTGACGGCACCCGGGGAGCGGGGTGTTACATTATGTAGTGTTTTTCTTTTTCTTTTTCTTCTGTGAACATTGACATTTATTTATTTCTAGAGACATTATTGGAATTGCACTTCTCATACAAACGAAAATCAAAACAACTGATTCTTGAAGACAATCAACTCAATATCCTCTCCAATACTCACTCTCAATGAAAATTAAGAAAGATTTACGAAGAAAACATGTGCCAATCAAACATCTCTTTCCTTGGTGGTTCTAATTAGCATAGTAAATTTATCATGTTACTTTACCTTCTTCCCTATCTTTTTCGCTCTGAACTTCTTCCTAGAGTGTCCTCTCATTCTTCCCACTCAGGACTAGTTCTATAAGTTTCAGATGAGAAAACAAGACAAGCAGGAACCTTCAGTATTGATATCATGCTCAACATCCATAAGAAAGTCATTGAATATCATATTGCCATCCTTACCCTTCTCCACATTTCCAAAAGAAAAATGTGTACACTAGTTTTTCTTTATTCTGGCCTTCCATCTCTTCCAAACTATTACAGACTCTTTTCAAAATGAGCAACATCCCATCAGATTTATTTTGAATAGATTGTCTCACTGCATTGATTGGAGAAAGATAGTTTCTATCCTTAACCTTTTTACCTCCATCTGATTCAACAAAGTTTATGCCAATATTTTTGGATATCTTCCACTCAACTTGAACACCCTCCTTGCTCAATTTTTTTCCATTTCCCTTGAATTCTACTTAGGCATCAACACTTGCTAGATAAGACAATCAACTTCATAATGCTCAAAACATATATATATATTGGCCCCAAGGAGACCCACTTTTCCCATACCTATTTGTTATCACTATGGAAGCTTTTTTCCCTTCTAGTTGAGGATGCCACAAGTACTCGCAGCATCCAGCCTAAGAGGCGTATAGGTTCTATATCTCACCTTCTCTTTGCCGACGATCTGTTATTATTCTGTCGTGCAAATATCTCTTCGTTTAAGCGTCTCAAATCTTTGCTAGCAGAATTTGCTAATCTCACAGGGTTGCAGATAAATTGGGAAAAAGCACGGCTATTTTTAGCAAGGGAACAAAAAACCCTGCCGAATTGGTTAACTTGTTGGGCATCAGAATGGGTTCCTCTATCACTACATATCTGGGTCTTCCTTTATCTACTAAATACACAAAGCCTTCTATGTATGCAAGATTGGTGGACAAATGCAAAAAAAGGCTTGTAGGCTGGACATCTTCTATGCTTTCTATTGCTGGCCGAATTGAACTGGTGAAGACAGTAATTTATGGTATGGTCAATTTTGGGATGCCTACAGAATTCCGAAATCAGTTTTGCGTACCATAACTTCAGCGTGTATGAGATTCATTTAGGGTTCATCTCATGTTTGGGCTTGGAAGAATATGTGCACCCCAAAGGAGGAGGGAGGAGTAGGCTTGCGATTGCTTTCTGATGTTAATCATGCGGCTGGGGTTGGTTTGACATGGCGGATGCTTTCTTTAAAAGGTCTTTGGGCACCCTTTATGAAAGACAACTACATTGATAGCACCAATTTCTTTCTAGCAAAAGGCAAGACAACTCAATTTGGAACCTGCAAATTTATGCTTCATTGCAGGAAATACTCCAAGAAACTTATTAAGAGGCAGGTTCGGGATGACACGCCCACTCTTTTTTGGCATGACAATTGGCTGACATGCAGCCCTCTTAGTGATATTTATGATGTCCCCCAGCTGAAAGCAACAAAAGAGTTAACGAGTATTGGACAAATTCGGGTTGGCTTGAGGATTCTTCTCTAGATCATGTTCGGCCATTTCTCCAGGCCATAGAGCTTCGCCCAGGTCCTGACATGTGGGCTTGGGCACTTGGGTCTATGTTCAAGTTTAAAGAGGCCTGGGAAGGTACCCGGCGACAAGGTACTATCTTTCCCTACTATAAGTTAATTTGGCATAAGAACTATACCCCTAAGATGGCAGTAACCCTCCTGCGAGCCTTTCATGGGAAATTACTCACTAGGGATCTCCTCATTAAGTGGTGGATTGCCTCCCCCCCCAACAATGTGTTCTTTGTGATGATGGAGTGGCTGAGAGCATTGAGCACCTTTATTTTGAGTGCCCATACTCATGCTACATTCTGCGCAGATGTCTTCTCAAACTAGGGGCGGTAAGCCCCATTGAACCAGTGCTTTCCGAAGTGGGTGACTATTTCATTGCCCATTATGCCAAGAAGGACACAATGAGTATGCTGGACAAAACCGTTCTCTCTGCAACGGTTTGGCATATATGGAGAGAAAGGAACAGAAGGATCTTCAAAGATTCTAAAAGGCCCAAGACATTACTCTTTGAAGACATAGCAGCGGACATCAGGATTGAACTTAGAGATCAAGACATTTATGCTCCAGATGCGGCTGAGGCCATGTCAAACTGGGAGTTCAGATATGAGGGATAGAGAAACTCAAATTGAACTTATTTTTGGTATAGGATGTGGGATTGGCTAGTAGAGAGTGACGGCGCTTGTGCCCTCTCCTTTTTCCAACTATTCTTCCCCCATAAGAGAACATATTTGTATGTTTTGCATATTTCTTCCACATTAATAAAGATTCACACTAACTTTTCAATATATATATATATATATATATATGTTGACTAGGATCCATTCGGATGGATCAAACATGCGGATCCATCCAAGTGGAATTTAAACTTAGAAAATGTAAATAGAAAATCCGACCGTTGGATGTGATCTAACATGTCTAAACTACCTCCAAACAAAATTTCAACTAATTTGGACATGTTTTGCCTATGCATCAAGTTGTTACAAAATCAATGTTTTTGAATAGTCATAAAATCGACTAATTTTGTAACCACTTGATGCATGGACAAAACTTGTCCATGCATAAAATCGACTAATTTTGTAACAACTTGATGCATATGCAAAACATGTCCAAATTAGTTGAAATTTTGTTTGGAGGTAGTTTAGACATGTTAGATCACATCCAACGATCGGATTTTCTATTTACATTTTCTAAGTTTAAATTCCACTTGGATGGATCCGCATGTTTGATCCATCCGAATGGATCCTAGTCAACATATATATATCTCTCTCTCTTCTATCTATCTATTATACAAAAGAGGGATAACCACCTAGGATTGTCCCAGTCCCAAGCTGGCTGGGACAAGCTGACTGGGACAAACCTAGGTGGGTCCCAATGGGGGAGGTAGGGTTTTGTGTTGGGTTTTGGTGATTTTTACCTCCCGACGATACAAGCACACACACACAAAGTTCTCGCTCCTTTTCGGTTGCACAATTGCGCCGCATCATGTTTGGTTTTTTCGCCATATATTTGGTACATATTCATGGTCAATATATAGAGAGTGAAACATACATAGATACTCACACATTCATGTGCATACATACATGCACTATTATAATGGCACCCCCTCCAAAAAATTGGGATTGGGATTTAAACTAGAGACGTCATAGACTAACATACTATTAACTATTTAGCCAAAAAAATAATTGGATCCCAAATTTTGCTTAATCAATTTTACTGCTTCCATTAAATTCATAATTAATGATTTGCAATTCCTAATTACAAGTTTCAAAGACATACGTCTTCATTAAATAACTAAAATAATGATAGCCATCATCAACTTTTAAATATATATCTTATATAAATTAAAATGCTTTGAAATTTATAACTTTTTATAAAATTTAAGTTTTATTCTATATGCATTCCACATGCCCAGAAATCTTGTGTCATTTAGGGTGCCTAAAAACTGTAACGACCCGCCTTCCGGGGGCCATTACAATTTACAAGATTTATAGGTCTGGATGGTTACCAGTGAAAACAATATAGCAAATAGTAGACATGTGTCAATATACACACATCAATTTCTCATTCAAGTACAAATTTGGATACAACGTGCGAGAACTACAAAATCTCGAGATAAAAAATAAAATACATAAAAGAATCCACTCTTGGCCTATTCCTCCGTAGTCTGTGCCATGTGTAACTAGCCTAGTGTTCACACGTACTGAAATCTCTTTGTAGTCCTGACCAGCATCTAATGATGCAACAAAAGGAAGAGCCCCATTATTTAGATGTAAATTCGCAATAATTCAAGAATATGAGATTTAAACAAGGTACATGCGCATGACTGAAATAAAACGGAAAGTATAACATATATATGAGAGAACAGAAAATGAACTAAAGACCTGAATGTAAATTGGTAACAGTTAAAATATATATGTTATGATTATTCTAATACATGAGCATCTATCAATTATACTAATTCTAAGTTGTGACTTATATAGGGGAGTACGATATACAACCCGAAGACCACCTTGTACCACAGGGGTGCTCATCCAGGCCAAGTCAACATGCAAAAACAAAACAGATATAACTATCCGACAATACCATATGAGTTCAAACAAATGCATGAATGAGCCTAGTCGGATACAAGATGCGATCAAATAATCGAGATCGAAGCATGGCTCCAATTGTTCTTGTACTCCCTTTAATATAAGTTACCACAAAACCCAAGTGAGTCTGCATGGCAAATAGTCTATGATAAGTGTATTATTTCATGTGATCTAAAATATAATGTTCATGTTTTAAACTGTAACAAGTGTTGCATCATGCCTCAATAGTAATGTGAACATAGCCGACAATGTATGTGAGAGTGATTACTCTAGCATGCATCATAAAGCGATAGAAGAGATAAGTCTCTCAAGAAGATCCAGGGTCTCGTTATATTAGCATATATGGTTGGGGTATTATGTTTATACCAAATCCTTTCTAAATCCATGCTTTCCAACATTTAGCCAACATGTCAATAAGATTACTTCCCCACAATTAACCATGTGTGATTCAATATCCAGCCAGTCCAACTATCCAATAATATGTCATGCATAGGATAACATTACTTCAAGAACATATTCAACATAATCAACCCAACCATATATCCTAAAACGATGTCAGAATTAATGAATAATCATCTGCATGCATTTAAGAGTAATTCACAATAGAGCATGGGAGAGAGAGAGAGAGACAACGGAAATAATGATCTCATAATGGTTTCATCATTGATCATTGATCATGCTAAAGGGACAAATCCATTTTAGGCATGCTTTCATACTTCCAACCACCAATATCATCAAAGAACAATTACAAGCACATCTGGCATGTGTAAGGATTGCAGATATTTCATGGGATAAGCCAAAGTATAACACTCGTGTCAAGGTCTAACCCAAGACCAAAGGCATGGTTCAAGCCATCATGTAACGTCCCGTTTCCTGGCACCGTTACATTTTTCATTATTTGTGCAGATCCTGTAATATACCAGTGAAAGCAATATAGAACGAACATAAAATTTGTATAAATGAAATAAACTTTATTCATCTTCAAGAGGGTACAAACGCATGGCAAAAAGGAACTAATAGTCTTTCATTCTAACAATAAAGAAAACAAGCTAAAAATAGATAACACTCACCTTTCTAAACTGGTCTCAAAAATTAGCACGCTCTAGTGGGAACTCTGACTCCTCGCACACCAGAGCCTCCTCATACACTAGTTCACTACCTATTGAAAAACATTTAAAAGAGAATGAAGTATGCAATATTTACAATAAAGAAACAATTATAACTTTACATGCAACTCTTATCCTAACAGGACAATATCAACTAACCACTAATCTTTGGATATCTAACAAAAGCATTTCGTTGTTATTATACTCACAATATATAGTGAAAAGCGAACTGAAGAACCACCCGGGTCCAAAGACGAGCTCACATTTGCCCTAAATTTCATGGTCCAAAGAGGTGATAGAGGACCCAGTCTAATCTATACAATTCTGTCAATAAGCGTGGTCTCCGACACTCTTCTTATCTTTAATTGTGAGTTCCCAAACCCCATGTGTCTGTTCTATCTATTTCAATACATATCTCAGTTATCCTCTAGTTCTATACGATTATAAACTAAGTAAAAAGAATCGTGCACTAAACTGTAATGTCTATAGCAACAGGTACAATGTATCATTATTTCACAAACAATGACTTTATTTGTACAATTCTAAATACAAAGTTTATCTTCTAACTATAACAATTCTATAAATAAATTTCTATGGTGAAGGAAACTCAATTCAATGTACTCCAAAACATTTCTAAAACAATCAAATCTTTCGAACATTAAAACTGAAACAAAATCGTTTTTAAACGGGATAAGACATCCATAGGATCAGATCGTGTTATTTGGCATCCATGTTCTAGGATTTACCAGCTCGGGGAAATTTTTCTTGAAATCTTAAATTAAGCATAGTGAAAGGGTCTCGTGTCGTAATTAAAATCCAAACAAATCTGCCTAACTACTACAGTAATCACATTGGCTGAAACCCTGGAGCCTCCTCATA
Organism: Scilla litardierei; assembly: GCA_030789695.1. Classification (NCBI taxonomy): domain Eukaryota; kingdom Viridiplantae; phylum Streptophyta; class Magnoliopsida; order Asparagales; family Asparagaceae; genus Scilla; species Scilla litardierei. The sequence goes on from CM061132.1 coordinate 10,098,838, forward strand.
CACTAGTTCACTACCTACGGAAAAACATTTAAAAGAGAATGAAGTGGACGATATTTACAATAAAGAAACAATTATAACTTTACATGCAACTCTTATCCTAACAGGACAATATCAACTAAACACTAATCTTTGTATATCTAACAAAAGCATTTCGTTTTTATTATACTCACAATATAAAGTAAAAGAGCGAACTGAAGAACCACCCGGGTCCAAAGGCGAGCTCACATGTGCCCTAAATTTCATGGTTCAAAGAGGTCGATAGAGGACCCGGTCTAATCTATACAATTCTGTCAATGAGCGTGGTCTCCGACACTCTTCTTATCTTTAATTGTGAGTTCCCAAACCCCATGTGTCAGTTCTATCTATTTCAATACATATCTCAGCTATCCTCTAGTTCTATACGATTATAAACTAAGTAAAAAAATCGTGCACTAAACTGTAATGTATATAGCAACAGGTCTAATTGGGTATCATTATTTCACAAACAATGACTTTATTTGTACAATTCTAAATACAAAGTTTATCTTCCAACTATAACAATTCTATAAATAAATTTGTATGGTGAAGGAAACTCAATTCAATGTACTCCAAAACATTTCTAAAACAATCAAATCTTTCGAACATTAAAACTGAAAAAAAATCATTTTTAAACAGGATAAGACATCCATAGGATCAGACCGTGTTATTTGGCATCCAGGTTCTAGGATTTACCAGCTCGGTGAAATTTTCCTTGAAATCTTAAAATAAGGACGGTAAAAGAGTCTCGTGTCGTAATTAAAATCCAACCAAATCAGCCTAACTACTATAGTAATCACATTGGCCAAAACCCTGGAGCCTCCTCATACACTAGTTCACTACCTATAGAAAACATTTAAAAGAGAATGAAATAGACGATATTTACAATAAAGAAACAATTATAACTTTACATGCAACTCTTACCATAACAGGACAATATCAACTAAACACTAATCTTTGTATATCTAACAAAAGCATTTCGTTTTTATTATACTCACAATATAAAGTGAAAGAGTGAACTAAAGAACCACCCGGGTCTAAAGGCGAGCTCACATGTGCCCTAAATTTCATGGTCCAAAGAGGTCGATAGAGGACCCAGTCTAATCTATACAATTCTGTCAATGAGTGTGGTCTCTGACACTCCTCTTATCTTTAATTATGAGTTCCCAAACCCCATGTGATGTCCTATCTATTTCAATACATATCTCAGTTATCCTCTAGTTCTTTACTTTTCTAAACTAAGTAAAAAAGAATCGTGCACTAAACTGTAATGTCTATAGCAACAGGTCCAATGTATCATTATTTCACAAACAATGACTTTATTTGTACAATTCTAAATACAAAGTTTATCTTCTAACTATAACAATTCTATAAATAAAATTCTATGATGAAGGAAACTCAATTTAATGTACTCCAAAACATTTCTAAAACAATCAAATCTTTCGAACATTAAAACTGAAACAAAATCATTTTTAAACGGGATAAGACATCCATAGGATCAGATCGTGTTATTTGGCATCCAGGTTCTAGGGTTTACCAGCTCAGGGAAATTTTCCTTGAAATCTTAAAATAAGGACAGTAAAAGGGTCTCGTGTCGTAATTAAAATCCAACCAAATCAGCCCTACTGCTACAGCAATCACATTGGCCGAAACCCTCAGTTAAACACCACCAACAATATATTGTACACCCACGGGAGAGGTACAAAATCATCTAACAAGGAAAAGGAAAACGACCGAACACACAAAAACACAGCCGGTCACAACCACGGAAAAACAGTCAGCCATAAAGCCTCTGATCACAGCCAAGAGGCAAAACCGATCAGAGAGAACACGGTCGAACCCCTCTAAAGATGGAAAATTCCAGGCGACCAACCCTGGCCCCCAAAATCCCCAAATCGAAAGTACGAGTTGCGGTGTAAATTGCTGCCTTGCTCGTAAGATGCCATAGCTATCAAGAGGGAGGAAAATTCCTTCATATGAAATTGAATCATCTCCTATTCCCAAAAAATCCGAAAACCCTAATCCTTCAACAAATTAAAAGCATGGAAACAAAAAGTTGAAGGTTAAAAGAAATAAAGTCTACTGTGTACTGTAGAAGCCAAGCCGAAAGCACCCCACAAAAACCAAAAGCAGTCGAAAACCAATCGGAAGAAGTTTGAAGAGAACTCATTTTTCGCATGAGAAAACCCCAAAACCGTGCATCAATTAAATAGAAGAAGAAAACGCGTAAACAGAAGTAAGAGGAGTTCTTATCGAAGAGAAGATCTTCCCAAAAGCGCGGCGATGATGAGATTAGGTTTTCAAATCGCTAGGGCTAGGATTTTCAAACTGTCGCCGCTTGCAGAGTTCACCGCGAGCTGAAGAACAAAAGAGAGGAACGGGGGCATCGGGTTGGGTTCCCTGTGGGTGGAACGGGTGAAAAGAGAGAGTGTGTGTAAGTGATTTCGGTTTTGTTTTTATAAAAAAGTAATGTGCTGGTGGTGGGCAGGGTTGTGGGCTTCCTTTATTTTTAAAAAATCTAGATCATTACACATCAACATAGGGCATGCCCAATTCTAAGCCAACCCCAAGCAAACACCAAAAAGAAACACCATGGCCAACGTCAATAGAATCTCATGGACATGCCAAACTCTACACCAAGGCAACCCAACAACCAAGTCGACCAAAATAGCCTCCTACAACATCAAAACCTGCACCCACAGTCCACAAGGGGCAAAATACCCTAGAAGAGCCATGTATGAACTACCCCAACAGGACAAGCCAGACAGGACACTAAGAGGTAACCCGCAATCACTGCAGGGGTAGTAAACCCATAGCATGGTCCCAAGGAAACCACGACAGCAAGCAATCCCAAGGAAATGGTCACATCAGTGGCAGGGATGGCGACGAGGGTCGTCGCTAAGCCCTAAATGCTCGGTTTTCATCATAGCAAAATAACATATTTAAAACCAGAAACTAGTTTAGAGTGAATTTACCAAAATCAGATAATTGTCGGGAGTCACCGAGACCTGCTGTCTTGTCACCGTGCAGCGGTGGGTGCCGCCATGTCACCGGTCGGATGCAACTAGCAAAGGAGCAGAGGCGAAACCGAAGCAAAACCAAATCTCATCCTCAATTCCAGATAAAACCTAAGAAATCTTTGAAAGAAAATATTTCTCTTGAAATAAAAATCCCTTAAGAGTATGAGACATATATATGGGAAGAGGAAGACTAAAGATGGGCTCGGATTGGCCTGGGAACGGTGGATTTGATGGTGAGGTGGCGAAGGCGATGAATGGGAGGGCAATCGTGTTGATGAAGGGGTGCTCGTGGCTTGTCGGGGAGACGTGTTGGGGGGAGAGAGACAAAGGCGGTGTGTCGATAGGAATTGTGAGGGGAAATGGTAAGGAGGGCGCCGATTGCAAAGGGAGGGGGAGAGACTGCCACGAGGGAGAGAGAATATCCTCCGTGATTCAAGGGCTTTCTCGTGTGGCTGTCGGGGCTCAGGTGAGGTGGCGACCGATGGGCTCGGGCGAATGAGGGGAAGTGAGGGGGATCGGGTATGGGCTGTGCGAAAAGAGAGTGAGAGAGAAAGAAAGAGTTTAGGGTTTTAAGAGTGGCGGGCTGTGGTCTTGGGTCTTGGATTTTTAAAAGGAAAAAAATGAAAGAAGAAAGAAGAAAGGTGGGGCGGGCTGAGATGTTGGGCCATATGAAAGAGGAAAAAGAAAAGACGAGAAAGTAACGGAGAAGAAAATAATTTAAGGAACATTGCAATTTAATTTCTAAATCAGATATGTAAAATACGGGGTATTACAAATACGAGGGGAAATATGAGTTGTTTTTCATATGCATAAAATATACATAAAATAAATGATGCATATCGCCGTTACTTTGGCTTAGTGCTGTTGACGAACGAGCTTGAACGAGCTTGAACAGAGAGCTTAGCTTTGTTCATGAACAAAATCCATGTTCAAACTTTGTTCGTTCACTAACTGAGCTCTAAAACCTGTTCAAGCTTATTCGTTAAACGAACAAACTTACCGAACAAACGTAAACGAACATTTACCGAGCTTGTTCACCGAGTAGTTCATCGAATGTTCTGTTCGTTAACAAGACTTATCGAGCTTATTCGTGAACACGTTCAGGAACACGTTCGTGAACACACAATCAATCTTGTTCATAAACAGATTTTCAAACAAACGAACGAACATCAATTTTTTAACATAATGCTCGATACATGTTCTTTTTTTGTTTCTTCTTATCATTATTAATTATTATTATATATATAATAGATATTAATATATATATAATATAATATAATATAAGGTAAACAAACATTCGAGCTCTTAGTAAACAAGATATAAATGAACACGTAACGAGCTTGTTCACGAACACTTAACGAGCTTCTTCATGAACATAAATGAACGAACACAGTTATGTTCATGCTCTGTTCGTTTACTAAATAAGCTCTAAAAATCTGTTAAAACTTGTTCATTAAGCTTCCCGAACGAACGTAAACGAACATGTACCGAGCTTGTTCACGAGTAGTTCGTCGAACGTTCGTCGAACGTTCTGTTCGTCAACAGCCCTACTTTGGCTTAATTTATAAAATGTTTGAAACCTAACAAAAGGATGTGTATAAGGGGTTTTGAGTAGCTACATCATATTTGAACATTCTGATCAATAATTCATGGATCTTAAATCATATAGATCTAATAAATAAGTTACTTTCGGTCATCCATTTCGTGCTACATGATGCATGGCGAAGAAACGTGTTCATTTAATTTTTGGCTTTTAGTGTTATACTTGATATAATTTTTGGTGTTGGCTTTTAACGTTATGTATGGAACTGTATCAAGGAGCAATCATCATTGGGTTACATCAAGGTTTAGCCCAGAGTTCCTCTTTGCCATAGTGATTGATCAACTCACTAGGCATATTCAAACTGACATGTCTATGTTTATGTTACATATAGACGATTTTATTTTGATCGATGAGACCAACATGACATAAATGTAAAGTTAAAACTCTGAAGGTAGATATTGAAGACTCAAGATTTCAAACTTAGTAAGCACAAAATTGAGTAAATAAAATGTAAGTTTAGTAGAATGTTTTAGCCAAAGGGAATGGCAAACTTGTAAATAAATGTAAAATGTTTATTAAATATGTAATTTGACTAGCAGTCTTATGCTGAATCATTGATATTTTTGGCAATTCACCTTACACATTTTGCTAGCCATGTTGAATATATTTACAAGTTTGCCATTATCTTTTAACAAAGTACGAAAGGGAATGACAACCTTGTAAAAAAGTGTATATATTTAGCAAAATGTGTACCATGAATGGAAAAACTATTTTTATTTTTATGATATATGTATTTTTAATTTTTGATAGTATTATACATGAATATTTTAGTTAGAATTTGATAGTACTACAAATTTGAAATTATTTGATAGAATTTGTGTAATACTTTAGTTTTTAAGTATGTAATGCTTTAATATTTGATAGCATTTGATAATATATGATAGTTTTTAAGTATTTGAAACTATTAATACGGACGAAACAAAACTTTAAAACCACAAAACCGAAACCTAAAATTCCCAAAAGACCGAGACCGAAACAGAGACCTCTAACCTTGGTTTTATTTGATACATTTGATTGACCATCAGTTGTCTAGGGATGGAAGAAAAGGGAACTTTTCAATAAGAGGACCAGACATCTATATCTTTACCAGATCCAATCTGTAACTTTCCCAGTCATAGGCGCTTCAATAGGGAGATGGACAAAGGTGTGCTCAAAAAGCTCAGACATATCTAGTAACTGCTTGTAATAAAGTGTTGTAGCTATGGTTTGTTATATGGTGACGTTTATTTTGACAATTGTACTGCACGTGGTTTGAGATTTCTCCAATAAAGCCTACTGAATGGTCTTTTGAGATTTCTCCACGAAAGCCTACTGCTTGGTCTGGTTGTTCCACAAGCCCTAGTCGGGCATGCCTTGGTTCAATCTAGCTGATTCCACCTAGTCATGGATTAGCATTACTACCATGATTAGCGGAGAGATTATGAACGAAAGATATCTTTTCACCTTTGCAAATGGTGAAAAATCTAGACTTTTTCACCTTTCCAAAGGTATATAACATGTTATAAGTTAGCTAGTTCACATGTTCAGTATTAGACCAGGTGAGAACAGATAAATTCACACTGATACATACAGTGACCATAGCACGTACCGAAATATTGTTAAAGGGTTTATGTACTTCTTAATATGCTGGTATCTCTATTTAAATCATAAACCCAGTCAAAGCTCGCCATCATAGTACCGAAATATTGTTAAAGGGTTTATGTACTTCTTAATATGCTGGTATCTCTATTTAAATCATAAACCCAGTCAAAGCTCGCCATCATAGTTAAAAATTTCCTTTAAAAAAATTTTAGAATTTTCTATCAAAATATTGATCAACTATCAATTATGAACCAAAAGATATCACTAAAAGCATATGTATGTTGAACTTAAGAAACTTTAGATAAAATGGGTATACATGGGCTCCTAAAACTAGGGACTTCTATCACAGAACTAGAAATAAGATATGACATACCCATGGGTCCAATGCAGGAAAGTTCACTCCTTTTTTCAACTTTATAAAAATTTGGCCATCGTACACCTCTCGCAGAAACTGCCTACAAAAGAAAAGGCATCCAGAAATACACATTTGAGTCTGGTATTGCATTGAAGCATCAGAACATATGACAAACATGATACAAGTATAGAAATGGGTCAATAAGCTGCTCATAATGAATTAATCACCAGCAAATAATGTAGATGGTAAACATTGACCAAATTACCACAATCATATCTGCTATTGTGGATATACTTCTCCACAATTTTAAGCATGACATGTATCGTAATTGAATAATAATAATAATAATCTCTTATCTATTTACAACCTGAAAAGCTTCATGCATTAAAAGTGCATCAGAGTGGCAGGCTACATAATGGCGTAACCAGGAATTTTTTTTGCCTTGAGCAAAAATAAAGCTGATATAAAAATATTTTTAAAAATATCAAAATTAAAAATTTAAACATTAATAAGTAACATGCAACAAAAACTTAAACGTTAAATAAGACCCAACAGGAAAAATGTTTCTGCTCTCATTTCCCTCATCCCCTACTGTAACAAGTCTAGCATAGGTTTAAAAAATCATAACAAAAAATTAAACATTAAATAATACCCAAACTGCAAACAAATGATAATAATTAACAAATAATAATAAATAATAAAGGATTGATATGGCAATCTAACCAAGAAGCTCTGGTTCCATAGACCAACGCCTTATCCATAAAAAAAGTTGGCTAAATAATACCCAACAAGCAAAACAATAATAAGTAACAACTAATAGTCAATAAAATTTAACTGGCACGATCGAACCAAGAAGCTCGGATTCCATAGAGATGCGCCTTATCCAGTGGGTCATAGAGGGATGGTGGTCAAATAATACCCAACATATAAAAATGAATAAAAAGTAACTACAAAGGGATTCGAACTCAGATGCTTGGTTTCATAAGCCAACATCTTATCCAAAGGGCCAATGGGGGACAATTGTCAAATGCCCAACATGTAAATAATATTTAATAAAAAGTGACTAACATATGAAATAATAATCATGAATAAAAAGCAACTACAGAGGATTTGAATCTAGATGCTCGTGCGTCATATGCCAACGGCTTATCCATTGGGCCACCAAGCGGCAGTGTTAGAGGTTTTATAAAAAATGTTTGTTTTATTTTCTTGCCATGGGCATTTGCCCAGTGCAAGTTCCACACGGTTCCGTCCCTGAGGCTACATAAATAAATTTTAATCTTTTTAGCGTGGATCCAGCAATTGTCCACCCAACAAAAAAAGCACATCCTGAGAAGCCATATATTAAAAAGTAGGCCCATGCAAAATTTGAAATTGAATTCATAGATAAGACAAAATACAATCTTATGCATACTTTTATCTAAGCCCCTAACATAATTTTATTCGCGTTATGATTTAAAGAAATCTACCAGAACTTAAAAAATCTATTTAAAATATAAAATGCTAAATAATTAATAATTTATAACGGATAATGATTTCTAAACTAACTCCAAAGACAATCTTAATTCTAATAATTATTAATCAATATAATAATCACACTATTCCTTATGAGCTACATGCTTTAAGAATATTATGTTATTTCTATACTTATCAACCATGAAAAAAATGATCTTAGTCGGTAATGAATCTAATGATATTAATTTTATATTTCAAACTAATTTCGAATATGTGGATCATCCATTTGCATGGCAAACTATGATATTTTTTGATATTTTAAAATAACTCCTTTGATAAAGAATCTAGAGAAGATTTTGGGATTTTAAAACGACACGATCTATTTAGAGAGGCTACCTTTTTTTTTTAACTTTTTATGTTAATTTATATGTGTTCTATAAATTTTTTTAACATTTATTTATTTTAGTTTTATGCCCATGTCGTGCCATAGAACTAGTACTAATAATAACGATAATCCTGACCAAAATTTTATGGGAGCCTCTTTTGAAAGTTGTCATCACAATTGCTATCAATGAATTTCAATTCAATTCATCATGTCATGAGATACCCCGATATTACAGCCAATTCGAGGATTTCTTCAATGTCCAAAGTTTAATGCTTTTCTCATCAATAGAAAGTTTTATTACAGTTTAATCGATAAAAAGATATGAAAATGCTTGAAAATTCAGATTTCAACATAAAAAAGCATAACAGAAGGAAGGATAGACATACTCAGAGAGAAACACCGTCTGACACTCTGCTGCATCCACTTCACGCCATCCCACATTTCCCTGCCAAAAAATAGAAACTAACTAAAATCAAATTTAACTAAAATCAAAAATCAGAGAGATAAAATTGAGATTGTAACCTAAATAAATAAAAATGTATCATAATTTACCGGAGGGGTTGTGTAGGCTTCGAATGCGAACCCGGCGAGAACAATGGCGAGGTTAAGATCGAATGGAGGCCGATCGCTGTCAACCGCCAAAATCTTTCCGTCTTCGGAGTTAGAGCGACGGACGGCGAGGTCACCTATTCTCGATCTAGAAACCGATCTCAAACCCCTATATTTCGATGATGTGGCTCTGAAACGAGAGCAAAGGCGGGGCTTCTTGAAGTTCAAGGGATTCGAATGGAACGGAAAGGAACGAATTGGGATTTGATAGCAATAAAGGGTTAATCGAGAGCTCCGAAGGGTCGCCATTGGCGAATGTAGATTAGAGGGGGGAGTGAGAAGAGAGAGTATTTTTAGCCTTTTCTGCTCTGAAATTAAACGGAGCGGGTGGGTGAGATAAGGGAAGCGGATACTGGAGAGTGGCAGAGCACGCACCAAGAATGTAGGATCTTCAGGAACGTTTGCGGGTCCCACACTTTGCAGCGGCCACCACACTCCTATTTGGTACTCTCGTATGTGTAGCGAAATTATAGAGGCATGTTATATACACACCGTGTGGTGTAGGTAAGCGGGGCGTCTGAAATTTTAAAAAAAAAATTGACCAGCAATATTTTCTTGTGTTTATTTTACATGTTGTTGGTAGCGATGAAAAGGTTATAAATAATAAAAGGACAATTTTTGCAAATAGGCCAAATTATTAAAATAATTAGGAAAATCGACCTAATTTTTTTTTAATTAGCAAAACCGACCTCTTTTGGTTTTGGGAGCCAAAAGAGGTCGGGCTGGGGCCGGGGCACGTGTGTGGCCTCGGCCGCACCTTCAGAGTGCGGCCGAGAGCCGCACCTTCATAGTGCGGCCATGGGCCGCATCTTCAAAGTGCGGCCCTTGGCCGCACCTGACAGCTGCGGCCAAGGCCACACAATTACAGAGCCGAATTTCAGCTGCTGCTGCTGCTTGCTCCTCTATGTTTGCAAATACAAATAGCTGCTGCTGCTCTTCTCCATTTCAGCAGCTGCTTCTCATACTCTTCCGATAATTCAACCCTAATTCACTCCAGCATATGCATATAAAAATCAAAACGTGTCCCAAATTATTCTCACACAAATACTTCTCACAGCCATAGCGTATCACAAATAGTATATCACAACACATCACTTGGATATCCAAACGGTCATATAAATCAAAACACACATCACATAGATTTAAGCTCAAGTAACACATAAATCAAACAACAATGAATTCATCAGCCATAGTAGTTTAAATTTCAAAATACATATCATTTCGAATTCAATAAACTTACAAAAAAACATGGCCCTAACACATCAATCATGGCCCTAACACAACAGTATCAGTAGAGTAACATCCATCATTACATCATGTGCGGGATCTGCCACGGCCTTGAGATGAAGACGCGCCGCGGCCTTGAGATGAAGACGCGCCGCGGCCTTGTGATGAAGACGCGCCGAGGCCTTGTGATGAAGACGGGCCACGGCCTTGTGATGAAGACGCGCCGCGGCCTTGTGATGAAGACGCGCCGCGGCCTTGTGATGAAGACCCGCCCCGAACTTGAGATGAATACCTACAAGATAAGCATAAATTAGAACAACATATGTATATACACAAGAAATATATGAATTGAAGAATCAACATACGCGTGTGTTGGAGGATTTCGGCAGCGTGATTTGTAGTGCCCGAGTTGATGGCAATTGCCACATCTATTCTGTCGGCTTCCTTCGCGCGGAATATCCATTGCCCCCCGAATACGTGTAGATGTAGGCCGACCTGGAGGTCTTCTTTTGTCGGGTGGAAGTAATTTGGGACCATCCCAAGCCTTCCAATACCGTGCATCGGGTATGGGGTGAAATAAAGGTTCATATGCAAGGCGATATCTGCTAACCTTATACCATGGCGAACAGAAGGGCATATATGCTATATTGGCACCATATTCTTGTCTGGAAGTTGCGGCGATAACATGGGCACATGGGATGTGTTGAAGCGAAGGAATATTGCAACTACATCTGCATTTCTCGTCATGCAACTTAACAGTATAACAGAGACCATCATTGTCAGTCACCTGCCACTCACAATCACTAAACCTTGTGAGCATAAACGTTCGGGCTGCTTCCCTCCGTGCCGCAATAATGTCCATTGTTGTGGGCACAAAATCTGTCGTCCACCCTTGCCCACTTAGTCTTCGACTGAAGAAATATCTATTTAACCTGTAAAATGTTCTTGCAATCAACGCTTGTATCGGTAGAGCCCTAGCACCTTTGAGCACCCCATTAAAGCTCTCAGAACAATTTGTTGTCATGATGCAATAACGTTTTCCACGATCGGCATGCATCGCCCACATGCTTTCTTCTCCATGTAAATCTGCAGATATCCACGCATCTGCTTCAATGGACTCGTCTTTAATTTTGGCACGATAGGCATTGTATGTCAGCAAGTCTGATGCAATGCCAGCCATCCAGAAGTTTCCCTCCAAGGAACGTGTTCGGAATCCTTTCGCCTTGTAATTTGCAATAATATGCCGCAGACAATACCTATGGTGATAATGTGCTGGCCATCCATCTTCTAATGCTCGAGGAATTCCTTTCATTCTATCTGAAATGAAGGTTATCGTTCGTCCATGCGCACTTGGTATGTATTCATATATACATGCGAAAAACCACTTCCAGTTTTCTTGGTTCTCCGCTGACACAACCGCAAATGCCAAGGGAAACAGCCCACCATTACCATCCACACCGGTGGCCACAAGTAAACACCCACCATATTTCCCATACAAATGGGTACCATCAATACTTAGAATCGGCCGACAATGTTTGAAACCCTTGATTGAAGGGCCAAATGCCCAGAAGACCCCCGAAAATTGTGCTACTCCTTCACTTATAGTGTCATAAGTGATCTTGTATACGGTGCCTGGATTAGTCTCTGAAATGGCCTCTAAATACCGAGGTAGCCGATTATATGACTCCTCCCAATCTCCAAAAATCCTTTCTAATGCCTTCGATCTTGCCATCCATGCTTTGTAATATGAAATTCGGATCCGTAACAGGGCGGTTATGGCCTCTTGGATTTCTGCCGGTGTCAAATCTAACTTTGTCTTCACCATTGGCATAATCATATTACAAATGAAAGATGCTGTGGCTTTTTGATGATCTGTATTAAGGGTTGGATTATTGCAAGTATGTTCCTCCACAACCCTTGAGAGCTTGAACTTTCCAATGCTACTCTTCCGCACTGCTGCATGGATACGCCACGGACAATTCCTACTAGCCTCATCTTGCGTTGCCGGATTGACCGCAGCATTTAGGGCGCATATCACGTTATAACTTGTCTTGTTTGTCTTGATTGGCCTAAATGAAACATTATGCTTAATGCTCCACTCCGTTATTGCTTTAATCAAGGCGGCCTTTGTATCATAAATATCGCCGACATTGAACACCCCCCTATCGTTTTGAGGTCTAGGCGCTTCCACTCTCCTTTCAAGTGTATTACTCATAACTGTTGCATTTAGCCATTCCTCCTCTTCAACTTCATCTGGCAAAGCCTCCTCATCTTCCACAATTGTGTTAACGGCGACCGATTGTTGTATCCATGCTATATCATCTTCGTTTGGATCATCCGCATAAAGCATGCTATCCTCTCCGGCCCCGACATGCTCCTCGTCATCGCTCTCTTCTATTTCTTCATCAACAGGTATGTATGGATCTTCAGGCATCGACTCCGGTACAAAAGGGCCTTCCATGTAAGTTGAGTGTTGAAGTTCAATTCCCACTGCTTCCTCATTCAACCTGTTACTGACATATGAACGGTTTAAAATTTTAGTTGCTACGACGAATACAAAAAAATTTAGTTACAATTCGCAAAACTTGATTGAAATATAGACTTACGTGTTCATGTTAGCTTCATCTTGCGGATATTGCGAACACCTTACTCGTGTCGTATTTTCTTGGGCGGTGTTTATTGCATCAAGACCCACATATATTTCAACTCCACGATTATCTTGCGATAAATCAAACAGATTCTCCATATCATCGTCGTCTGATATTTTAACTGCGGTAGTCTTTCCTCCCATTACTGGCCAGTTGCACACCAGATTCAACATATATTCTTCCCGACAGATCTTCGTAATATTGTATATCCGATCTACTAGGTCGTTATAGGTCGACCCACTTATAAGCTTCATCGATTTAGCTTTCCCTCCGACATACCGTGGTTCGTGATTTTCATTAATATATAATTCACCAGCAAAATAGCATATGACAAAAATTGAATCACTTGCCATTTTCAACAACCTGCACACACACCATTATAAATCCATAACTCCCTAAAGTATAACATAAAGATGAACAAAAGACGCTTAATACCTATTAGGCGAGTTGAATCGTCACGGATAAGTTCTCGTATGGCAAAGAGTTTCGGAGGGCAGTTGAGTTGGATCGGACCAAATCCCGCCGTCGCAAAAAACACAGTCGCACAAAAACAAACACAGCAAACAGAAGCCGCGGCCGAGGCAGGGTGTCGACTACTGGACGCAGTAGTCAGGTGCGGCCCAAGGCCGCACTTTGAAGATGCGGCCCAAGGCCGCACTTTGAAGATGCGGCCAAGGCCGCATCTTCAAAGTGCGGCCTTGGGCCGCACCTGACAACTGCGGCTCTGGCTGCTATATATTTCCAGCAGCCAGAATGTGATCTTCAGGCATGGAGTGTGATACGTATCACACTCCCGCCAACTTCAAAACGTGGCTGCCCTGATATTGTGATACGTATCACACTCCCACCAACTGAGAAGTGTTGGCGCTTGCTTGACGTGGATAATGTGGTCACGCTAAATGGAGAAAGATTGTTGACGGAATGATGAAGGTATTATGTCACTGGGTTGGGCTCCGCTCCAGTGGAGAATTTTCTCTTCATGATCTCATCTACGGGTCTTTTCGCCGCTTCGTTGGCCGCTTGAGCCGCTGTCTTCCTCCTGTAATCTGTGGAGAAATCCCGCCGCTCAAACTGCCACCGAAGCAGCAAAAGGGTGCGTAGATGAGTTCGGGAGGAGAAAATTCTCCTCTGGAGCGCAGCCCAACTCAGTGACATAATACCTCCATCAAGCCCGAAAACAACCTTCCTCGTATGTATCTGTGATGTATAAATATTGGGTGTATGAATAAATTCGTTGAATAAATAAGGGTGTTTGGAAACACTACATATCAAATTCATACATAACAAATGTCTGAAACACTACATATCAAATTCATTTGAGAAACACTACATATCAAATGTCTGAAATCCAGCAAATATACATAACACATTTTAAAGATACATATCATCGACGACTCCCTTTGCGCCGACTAAATACATGAGAATACCAGGGCCTATCCGAATACGTTCCCTTTTTGCCTACTGGGATATCCCGCCAACGTTCCACACGCTGAGACCCCTCGCCAGACTGTGACACCTCACCAGCCTGTGCCACCTCACCAGCCTGTGCCACCTCACCAGCCTGTGCCACCTCGCCAACCTGTGACACGCCGTAAACATCACCTTGTGTCTGAGGTGGCTGAGACGGGCCAACATCCTCTTCCACTTGCTGCTGTGAAATGCATGTGTCAACCCATTCTGTCTGCTGCGGCTGTGACGTGCCACCCTGGGTAGGCTGCCAATCTGCCTGTGTCAAATGCTGTGGCCAAGTGCTGCCGTCATACCATGTACCCTGGGTAGGCTGCTGCTGCCAATCGGATGGAACATCCCATATGCTCGGGTGCCAAGATCCGGCGTCAAATGATATGGGAGGGGGCTGCTGCCAAGTGCCGGGGTCATACCCTCCATGAGGGTGCTGCGTCCAAGTGTCGGTGTCATAACCTCCGTGAGGGGGCGGCTGACACGTGCTGTCATAAGCTATGGGCTGGTCCAGCTGCCAAGTGCAGGACTCATGTACGCCTGTATGCTCCTGCTGAGAGGTGCCAGCGTCATCTGCTCTGGTATGCTCCTGCTGAGAAGTGCCGGCGTCATCATCTCCGGTATGCTCCTGCTGAGAAGTGCCGGCCTCACCCATCCTATATAAACGACGCAGCTCGCTCGTATCTACACCTTCTGGAAGATGGCGTGTACGATGTAGCACATCATCGATATGGGTCCTCATCGTATGCAGCAACCCCTGATCCTGTGTTTGCAATACTTGCCCTGCCATATCGTACAATGAAACATATCCGGCAACCTGTAAAACAAATTAAGTACTAAGCATATTGGTTATAAAAAATACTATAAAAAATTAAACTTGAACATCTTACATGTTGGCGCTCGATGGGTCCTCGGGGCATTTGTGTGAACGGGGGTTGCTGCCTCAGAAAAATCCACCTCCTGGTAATCCCCCAATACCACTCCATATAGGCAGCAACCGATACCACATCCCCCTCATTCACAATGTGATCTACTCTACCCATCCAATGTGCAAGAGGATCCCTGATTACAGTCACCTCTGCTGGCTGCGCTGGTCTTGGCTTCCCCGCCAAGACTGGGAGGGCAGATGGGATGTGTTGACGTAAACCAAATTGCCGCATGACACGGTCGGGTGCATGCATAACCCATGCTTCCCAACAGAATATGGGTACCCTCGCTCGCCATAACTCGGGATGTTCACGACATAACGCCGGCAGCTGCTCGAATCGCTCTACATAAGGCTCCCAGGTAACCTATGAGACATGAAGTACACAAATATATCAGTGTACTATATTATATATCAATTGATCACCTACGTTATAAAATTTACATATACACACCTGCGTACTCTCTAATGTGTCAAATTGGTCTCTGTATGTATCAAGGTTTCCATGAGCAGTTTCCATGAATGATTTTCCTGTATTCCACCTGAACCCATAGGGAACGGTGTCAGCAAATACATCCTGCAGGAGCCTTGGTCTTCCTACATACATTCTCTCCCAGCTCCAAACCTGTAATATGAATTTTTCCTCAGAATGTGAAATATATAGATATATATATAGATATATCACTATTATAGCTAACAAAAAAAATTATACCTGTAATAATAATCCGCATGCATATAAAGCCTTTGTCTGCTTTAATGCCACCTTGCTGAGCTCAGCATACAAGTGCGCAAGCACCGCACTTCCCCATGAATATCCACCGGACTCCTCAAAATCATCTAACTTTGTCAACCAGCGGAGATTTATAGATCCTTTGCTTGGATCCGGAACCAGTAAGGTTCCAATCATATGAAGCAGATATGCCCGTGCATACCGCTGAATGTCCTCATCATCTACATCCTCAGGCAAATCAGAAAATGTATCACGCAACCAACTAAGTTTTACCTTGGCTGCTTTTCTTTGCGGGGTATCCTGTCCAAGTAGTCTCTCCATCAATGCACCCCAGCTGCCATCTCGCATTTCACATTGATATATTGGTTCTCCATCAATCGGTAGGCCTGTGATGACTGCCACGTCCTGTAACGTGATTGTCATCTCTCCCAGACGCATGTGAAATGTATTTGTCTCTGGCCTCCATCTTTCAACCAAAGCAGTCAGCAATGCGTGGTCTAACCGTACCCAACGCAAGCGCGCACATAGGTGTAATCTGGACGCTTCAATATATGGTCGCGCACGCTGATCTAATCTCCACTTTGTATGTTTCTGTCCATGATCGACAATTGCTATCGATGCCTGCAAACATATAATTCACACCTTAATTTTTTCCTTTCAATAATAATTACGTACTTTGCATATTAATTCTTTCTATTTACCTGCCCTTGCACTACATCAGCAGAACGATGACGTGCTTGATCATACAAGACCGCATTAGTAATAGGTCCTGCCTCCTCCATTTTATAAAAAACCTATAAAATTTCCCCAAATATAGATTTATCTCAAAAACCCTAAAATTCAATCTATATTGAACAAAAATCACAAAAAACATTCAATAACATAACATAGAGAGTAGAATTAACCTGAAACAAATTAGAATAACCACCCAAAAAAAAAATCAATCGCCGTACTTTGAAGGAGCGGCCGCGAGTTGAAGGAGTCGACTTCTGCTGCAGCCCGCAAGGTCGCGGGCTGCTGTGAGGTCTTGTGGCCATGGGCCGCAGCTGTCAGGTGCGGCCAAGAGCCGCACTCTGAAGATGCGGCCCATGGCCGCACTCTGAAGGTGCGGCTCTCGGCCGCACTCTGAAGGTGCGGCCGAGGCCACACACGTGCCCCAGCCCCAGCCCGACCTCTTTTGGCTCCCAAAACCAAAAGAGGTCGGTTTTGCTAATTAAAAAAAAATTAGGTCGATTTTCCTAATTAATTTATTAATTTGGCCTATTTGCAAAAATTGTCCATAATAAAATCGATATCAAATTTGGTGGCCTTTCATTGCTGTTTTCTTGTCAGATTTTGGACTTTCGAATAATACTGGATAGGATATATTCGATGAAAACGGCAAAGAAATCCCATCAAATTAGTATTAATAGATTCTACTCTTCGTAAACTTTCGAACGATACCAACGACGCATAAAACGGACATCAAACAAGTTAAATTCGCTGGTAAAAAGTTTCTTATTTGGTATGCACCCTAATATACATAGCATATGTATATAGCACAACTCAAATTATATACACGGAGACCAAATTGCTCTACTCAGCACGCATAAAAACGTAGTGACAATTTTTGCAAAAAGCTAAAAATTAAAAATAATTAGTAAAATCGATCAAAAATTTTATTTAGCAAAACCAACCAAGTTTCGTTATGTCGGCGCCCAGGGACGCTGACTATGTGCCCTACGAGGCTCGCTGCGACTTGGCTGCACATGCCAAGTGCGGCGAATTTAGTGGATTCGCAACTTTTGCATTTTGGGAAGTGCGGCCAAATCTTGATATATATAATATATGCACATAACTTACCATAATGACATATATTCTAGTGGTATGACTATATGTTGGAGAGGTCGATGGTCGCGGGTTCGAATCCTGCAGCCGTTGTCATTTTTTCTTTCTTTATTTCAAAAACAAATAACATTTGTAAATAGATTATCTAGTGAGATTATAAGATCGTAGTCTATTTAAAAAGATTGTTGCATCTCCATGTATGAACTCTCTCATCTCCTATAAATAAAGGCATAGGGTCTTTCCCAGAATATACGTTCACAACACGTTATCAGCACGCTCTTTCTGATATTGAAGGCTCGTTAATTGCGAAATCTAGGAAGAATATGGTCGATCCACCACACGCGAACGTCATCCACCTTAACGTGCTCTTCTTCTTCAATCCTTGATGTATATCGAAAATGATGCAATTCTTTTTATCATGATTATGATGGATATGATATAGATCTCCCCAGATCGAACCCAAAAACAATAATTTTAGATAGGACGATGACTCCTCGCCGTCGATCATAGGGGAGAATGGACACGCCCCCACACCCCCTCCCTCTCCTTGTTCCCCCGCTGCTCTCCTCGCGATGGTGGAACGCTGCCGCTAACGACGACGGCAAAACCCCATCTAGAGTTTTTCTCACACATAATAATAACAATATGTAAACCCCATGGCCAACCAGCGACACCCACGTCACTGGCAGCCTCGTCCAATTCCTCCCTCCCCCCCCCCCCCCCCGGCTCCCCCAGCGGTGGTGGCACGCCGCCGCCTAGAGCAGCGACGAACCCTTAATATATGGTTCTTAAAAAAGAATAAGGCTGCGGTCGGAAGCACGCAGCAGCCTACGGGCTTCGGCCTGTGTCATGCCCCGTTCCCCAGAATACCATGCATCTAAAATTTTTTTCTCCAAATATCCTGAAGAGTGAGGATGATGAGAGAGAAAAGAAAAAGAAAGGAGAAACTGAACAAGCAGACCACTGCGCACATGCTGGGATAGTACAAGTGAAGCTTCACAGTAACATCAAAACAACCTCATAAACAACATGGATAACAACAACATATCATATATATAACAACTTCCATTAATATACATACTCCAAGTACACCACTACATATACACCGCCACTCTCCACCTCACAAGATAACCATGTCATACCACAACCTACAGCTCACACCAAGTGCTACACCTGAAACCCAACTCCAAGTCACCAACAACTATGCTGCCACTGCTATCTGAAAAATAGGGAGGAGCACGTCAATACGTGTCCCAGTAGGAACCAATTTAGATTTGGAACACCGTTATAAGGTTATTAATCCACGAGATAAGGCAATAGAAATAAGGCATGCAAACTAAGTAACGTAATGAAAAGTAAATAGCTAAGTAAGGGGATCATACCTGCGGTCCAATGTCGAGCTGCTGCAAGAAAAGGATTAGCACGAATAACGATGCAAATATTCATGCAACTACAATTTAAAAGGGGAATCACAAGTGTCCGAAGCATAACACAGTGTCACCGGTGAAGCAAGTAAAGGAAAAGGGAAGTATTGACAGCAGAAGGAGTAATATGCCAAATCCTCATTTTATTATTTTATAATTAAATTAATTGGACCTTTGGTAAACTGTGTGATATCAGGACCTAGACTTCACCCCAAATTTGGGGTGAATATAGCACACGGCGTAGTGGACACTGGCACTGTACAACACCGAGCCTCTCAGCTCCCACGTCCCTGGCAGGAGTGAGGATCTCCACATAATAACACAACCTCCGTATGTCCCCTCAACTCCCGATAAAGGCGGGTGGGTATACATATCCCCTCCACTCCCGGTAAAGGCAGTGTGTATAAATATCACATATCACATAATCATTTCCCCCAACTTCTCAGTACAGGCCTCATATCCACAATTTACTCAAATCTCACCTAAACCCGGTTTTACTAACTCACCCTCATTAAAGAGGAGTGAGACATATCCAATTTTATAATTTAACATTATACGTAACACATTAGGGGTCATGATGGCATGGTGGATATATCACCTTAGTCGTCCATCATTAAACATAGGGTCATGTACTCACGAGACATGCCCTCTATCACAACAAATCATCAATTCACAATTACAATGTATACATGCCATTCAAGCCTCTAACTTCATCAATTATCAACGTGGCTCAAGATCAACACTAACACATGCACGTTACTCAAATTATTGGATAGTGTCTTCATTGAGGCATTTCATCGAACACATGATGGAGTCATTAACATAGCCATTATAACATGAGTAAATCTAAGAGCAATTATCACAATGAACCCCTACTTCAAGCAATAACAATGCACATGCATAATAGAGAAAAATTTAACATCAAGTCATAATTATAACATCTCTTAAACAGTTCAGCTTGCTGGAAATTGTACACAGTCACCACAATTGACCATATATCATCAGTTTGCAGTGAGAATTTGATAAAACTTTCCAAATGAAAGTTATAGATATACTAGTCATGGATTCACAGATAAACTTTCATGCAAAAATATTAAGTAGGTGATTTATGGTGAATTATTTGGTGAAGTGTATCAAGTCTGTTTTCCAGACAGCTTTCAGAGTCTATAAAGATTGCTGTTTTTGGACATGTTTTAGCCAGAATTTCTAAATATTAGCTCTCTGATGAAATTATATATAAACTTTTTAAGTTTCCAACGAGATCAAGAACATCAAATTACATTGTTTGTACATGTATTTAGATCAATTTTTCTAAACTGTGTCAAGACTGAAGATCAAACAGACATGTTGTAAAGATGTAATTTTTGCTCCGAAACTCTGAATTGAACATATATCAAAAATTATATGATTTCGGGGTAGAACGTCAAGATCTATATGGATATATTTTTTTCAAATCCTAATTCGAGCTACAGTAACCAGAATCAATGCTATAACAGACATCAAGATTTCAGAATTTCAAAGGGTATAATTTTGCTAAGAATTTCAAGGGGAAATTCAAGGAAATTGAATCAGATCACAATAATTTGACTACCCCTAATTTAAATTAATTAAACATGATATAAAAACATGATGAAATAGAACCCTAAACAAATTTCCAAATCCAAATTAGATTCCTACCTCAAAACTTTGGTTTTCCTCTTCTCTTCTCCACCTTCTTCCCACTTGCAAGGCATATGACATACTTGATTTTTAGAGTGAGAAATTAGGGTTTCTAAATGAAGGAGGAGGGGAAAATAGGTGAGAGGTGCCGGCCCTATTGGGGGAAAAAGGGAAGAAAGAAAAATGAAAAGAGAAAAGAGAAGAAAAGTGAAGAAAAAGAGAGAAGTTTCTCTCTAAAATATCTAGCACTAGAAGCTCCTAAGGATAAACATGATACATACCAAAATACCCCTCAACTTTTAGATATTTACAAGTTTGCCATTACTTTATGCACCGACCACTTAAGTATGTACACACAGCACTTTTGGTCCAAATGAACATTTTGCCCCTCGCCTTTCTAAAAATTTACGGGGGTTGCCATTGACCTCTAACCCCTTTCACACTTGCATGACTTTCCCACACATACACATGCATGCCTACTCATGCATACATACACCACGCACACACATCCAACACATTCCTGTTGTTTCGCACCCACGACGTCTTTCACATTTCTCCCGCACTGAATCTCACTTTCTCGACTCTTAGCCACGCATTACGGCCCAATCCCCCTTGCACTACGTTACATACATCGATATCCACGTTTATTTCATGCCTACGTATGCACTGTAGGTAGAAATAACACGTGTGTTCAGTAGAATACACGTACAGTGCAAAATAGGGCATGACATCCTACCCACCTTAAAATAAAGTCCGTCCTCAGACTTTTTAGGGTATGAACCCTGCCCAAGGTCAACTATGTATGATGGTCTTACTACCCATGAAGTACAAATAAGAATACATATCTACCCCCACATTTATATACACTATATGCTTCACTCTCATCCATACACACCCGCATGGCACATATATCACAGATACACCCTAGTATTCATCTAGTAGTACATCCACATCACTATGCACACTCATTGCATACACATACATATATGTTCTTCACATAAACATCTAGGCACATGTATTCACACACTAACATACACATCACACACCATAAGTAAGTCTCTATACGTATTATTATTAGTATTTAGATTACTACTCATATCCATGTGCATACGACATCACATTGTATCCATATTACGATACCTTCAAGTATAACGACTTATATTCTACCTGCTTACACACACACACACACACACACACACACACACACACACACACACACACACACACACACATACATATACGTCTATATTCATGCACAAACACACAACAATACACATTAATCTACTCAACATTTCTTGATAGACAGGGTCACTATCACGGTTCACACCGTATGTACACCTGATCCCTATACACCCAATACTTAATCATATAAGTTCACCCACAATTATAAGCACATAAATCTCTACATACACACAATATTTAATCACATCCAATATACATCGACGTGGACGCACTAACACATGCATGATAGTCACTTTGGTTCGCAATCATAATTATAGATAAATATACACATAATCTCACATTCATAGCGATGTACATACTGCCTCACACAGATATGCGCATATACGACACACAATACACACAAGAGTGCACAAACATAATATGTTCCACTTATATGTTATATATATATATATATATATATATATATATATATATATATATATATATATATATATATATATATAGAAAGATGCTAATATGAGATGGTGAGATGGTGAGATGAGATATTCATATCTCGAACTAGCGAAAACTATTTGTCAAATCATCAATCAGAACCGTCCATCTTCTTCTATCTATCAAGTGATCTTTATGTATAATTTTTTGTGTCATTTGGACATTTATATCAGATCCATCAAGTGTTTGCAAGATGAACGGTTTACAAGCTGCCTGTAAATGTAACAAAATTGGAACGGGTTGATCCATAGGATTTTGGGGTTTATAATCTCTAATTTTTTTAGGGTATAGATCTATCGACATGCTCTTGAAGATGAACGGTGCCGATCGTTAATTGGTGTTGCCGATTGTGCTAGCTCACGATAAGGATTTGAGCTCACCATCTCATACTAGCATTACTCTATATATATATATATATATATATATATATATATATATATATATATATATATATATATAATACGGCATTTACATATTATACGCACATACTGCCACAATAGTCAAGTAAATATAAATATATATCTACACTCCACACACACGCATACATATAAATATATAAACAAACAAGCACATACATCCTAATACCAACATATCAAACAGTTTCATTTACTTACATTTATCAAGTATATATACACCTATATTCCATATTTATCACATTTACATCCACATTGCACATATATATACATACACACAAGCTTTGGTGCAGACCTATATATACACGCATACAAACAGGGATACACTTATCATAGGTTCATCTAAATACACCTAGATAGACAACCATACAGGATAGATTAGCAGGTAAGCAAACAAAGATATGCATAAGTGTGTATATATATATATATAATTTAATGTAGAAAAGGTGGCACCTCTTAGACAAAAAAGGTGGGAAGTACAAGCCCCCACATGGGCTTGTACTCGTGGGGCCCCACCTTTTTGTGTCTGGCACCTGATCCAATGGATCAGGTGCCACCTGCTCTACAGTAATCTCATGTGTGTGTGTGTGTGTGTGTGTGTGTGTGTGTGTATACATATATATATATATGTATGTATACATACATACATATATGTATGTATGTGTATATATATAATATATATATATATACACATACATACATATATGTATGTATGTATACATACATGTATATATATATATATGTATGTATGTATATGTATGTATGTATGTATATGTGTGTGTGTGTATGTGTGTGTATATATATATATATTCATTCATCCAATATACTCACCATTACATATGCTCCTACTGCACACTACACATACATGAACACATCCCTACACTTCACATTCATATATATATACATACACATACACACACACATATATATGTATGTATATACATACACATCCCTACACTTCACATTCATATATACATGTATGTATACATTCATCTATGTATATGTATGTATACATACATGTATGTATGTATGTATACATACATGTATGTATACATACATGTATGTATACATACATGTATGTATACATGTATGTATGCATACATACATGTATGTATGCATACATACATGTATGTATGCATACATACATACATGTATGTGTATACATGTATGTATACATACATGTATGTATACACATACATGTATGTATGTATGCATACATACATGTATGTATGTATACATACATGTATGTATACATGTATGTATACATACATGTATGTATACATACATGTATGTATACATGTATGTATACATACATGTATGTATACATACATGTATGTATACATACATGTATACATACATGTATGTATGTATACATACATACATGTATGTATACATGTATGTATGTATACATGTATGTATACATACATACATACATGTATACATACATGTATGTATGTATACATACATACATGTATACATACATGTATGTATGTATACATACATACATGTATGTATACATGTATGTATGTATGTATACATACATGTATGTATGTAACATGTATGTATACATACATACATGTATACATACATGTATGTATGTAACATGTATGTATACATGTATACATGTATACATACATGTATGTATACATGTATACATACATGTTACATACATACATGTATGTATACATGTATACATACATGTTACATACATACATGTATGTATACATGTATACATACATGTATGTATACATACATGTATGTATGTATACATACATGTATATATATATATGTATGTATGTATATGTATGTATGTATGTATATGTGTGTGTGTATGTGTGTGTGTATATATATACTAGTCATAACCCGTGCCCGTAGGGCACGGTTAATTTAAGATATTTCCCCCCTCAAAATCTTAGTTCCCTCCAAAATTAAATCACAATAATTGTTATTTAAGGCAGTCAAAACTTTTACTTCCCCAAAAATTTACTTCTCCTAGAGAATTTAGATCTCCCAAAAAATTTAGTTTTTCCAAAAATTTAGTTTTCGTCCCATCTTAATTCAGTTTAAAACAAAAGGAAAATGTAAATAATAAGACCAAAAAACATCCAGGTACATGAAATTATTGATATCCTTCATATGCATCCTTCGTATGCAGACTGTTCTGCATGCAACTGAATAGTGATTAAACCCCAGATTACAATATACGAAGCAAATATAGAGACATATCTCGACAGATATAACAAAAACTTCAATAAATGTAATGGAAAAAATCGCAAGTGCAAAAATGGTTCAAGAAATCATAAATCAAACTATATGCCGCTTGTTGGTGGACCGTATCATTATTATAAACCGTATCATAATTATAAGTTCATCCAAAATTGACATTATAAAATTAAGAAATGAAATTAAAATAAACAAAATAAAGTTATAGTTGGAAATTTGCACTCAAAACACATAGCATTCCAACACATCAAAGAAAATTTAAATAATATAGAAACAAATCATATATACCAAGAAATTAAAAGCTAAAGAATTTACTATAATGACTTGCTTGACATAGTTACATGAGTTCATTTCCATACAATAGTCACACTTGCATATGTTCTCACTTCAATTATAACTATGCATCCAGTTTCAAGCTGCAATACAACCAAAAAGCATTTTAGTTCCAGTTGTCATCAAAACATACCAATCAGAAACACATAACTGGAAATAGACAATATAGAGAATGCCAACAATCCATTTAGTCATAAGAAATTGATACAAAGGATCCAGCAAACAATAATAAAAAGATAATAGTTGGCATGTATTAGTGCTGAAGATTAATTGATAATCCAATAAACACTCCAAATTTAAAATACTAAATTAAAATGAAACACTTAACTACATGTCATCACTACTGCAATACGAATGGAATTTCCTGTAAAATCTTACAAAGCCGTCAAATTTCCACTCAATGGAAGAAGATAGGCTTGCTTAAGAATGGGAAGAACAATAAATGTAAGGATATCTAAATGTCGATTATAAAATACGACAATAAATGTATGATTACAACCCTTTGAAAGATTAGAAACTACAGAATTGCAATTAGCTCTGCCAAAAGCATTACAAAAACCCAAAATGCACATCAAAGATATCAAAACCCCACTCCATTGAGCTAATTTCTCCACTGATCCCCAACTCACAAAACATCTGTTTTCCAAAATTTGGAGCATATTATACATTCAATTTATAAAAATAAGCATAACAAATAGCAACGAAATCCTAAATCAACCCAATAGACAACGATTCAACATCGTCAAACAATTCAATCCAATTACAAAATCCTAAAGGAAAAAAATTCCTACAGACGATCCTCTGCTAGCTTCAGGCTGCAGCTAAGTCCTCTGATCGCTAGAGGCTATCGCCACATCCATCGAGGAGCACATCGATGCGTCAAGCTTAGTGGACTTCAAGTTTCCTTCAAAGAAAATTAAAAAAGTTGTCGTTCATGCAAAAAAAACAGAGAAAAACTTTATTACCTGTCATCTCGCTGTTAGGAAATCTCTAGAAAAGATGGAATTTACCTGCGATTAAAGATGCGAGCATCCATGAATGTTTCTGGATCAAGGTGGACAACCATATATGCATCAAATACATTGCATCCTTTTGGAATCTTGTATCATGTCCCCGTCTAACCAGAGGTAATGAAACATTTATATTTAAAAAACATTGACAACTATCTAGAAGTATTTATTATTACAAAAAAAATCGGATATATATTAATGGAATATTTATTAGTATAAAATTCATAGATCAATAACATTGACAACTATATTGTATCATGTCCCCATCCGTGTATTTTTTTAACATGTTTAACTTCCATCGTTTTTTAACATATTTAACATCTTCGTCCTGACACACTTCAAAGGATGCAATTTAGGACGAAAATGTAATTTAAGATGGAATTCAGTACTTCATCATTAAAGCGGAAGATGCAATTTAAGATGCAATTCAAGACAATGATACAATGAAATCACTTGAATTGTAGGTAAATTTAAGATGCATTAAAGCCCTGCAATTCAGGACGAAGATGGAATTTAAGATGGAATTCAGGACGAAGCGGAACCAACATTCGGTACTTCATCATATATTTGCTTGTAAGTTTTCAACTTATAAGGCCCTGCCTAAAATCCAGAATCAAGAGAAAATTCCACAAATAAATTTCAATAAATCACAGAAATTAATGTACAGAAAATTATGATCACCAGCGGGACTAACCTTCCCATTAGAAAATACAGAATCAAGAGAAAATTCCACTAATACCTCTCAGCTGACACACTTATAAGTTTTCTCAAAACAATTCATATAGAAACAAATCATAAATTTCCTCAAAAATGGAAATAATCAAAGTAGACGCATATTAGATAAAATTGAAATCAGACTAAATAATCACTTGCCTATTGGACTATTAGTCGAGCATCTTTCGGTGGAGATCAAAATGGCTAGCCCCTGCACACCCGGTTGCTCATCCTGAAACCCCAAAAAAATCCACCAAAAATCAACTCATCAAATAATATTTCCAAGCCACAGATTTTCCAAGAAAAGTTTCGAAAATGAAATAAATCCACAAACCTCTAAAGAGAATGTCGAGAGAGCGACAATGGCTTCTTCGACGGGGATCGCCATGAGAGCTCGGCCTTGATTCGGCGAGGATCCCCCGATTCAGCTCGTGTAAAGCAGCGATAGCAGCAGAATCGCCCAAAATTGAGCACAAATTACTGAATGTATGATGAAAAATTTGAAACCCTATATTTTTAAGAGCAGATGGAATGTGGGGAGTTGGTGAGGAGCTCTTGTACTGCCCCCGGATCTCTTCAATTTCATGTCCCAATCACGTTCGCTTCAACTGTATTTACTCAGGTGGTAAAAATTGGCTCGTACACTGATAGCTTCAACTTTAAACTTTATTTACTTCTTCCCTGCACGCAGATAAACAGTGAAGGAAACCGCCATAAAAAGTTGACACAGCTGAGAAGAAGATCAGCATCATAAAATAGATGAGAAGAAGAGGAAGGAGGCTTGGATCAGGGGCTTGGATGTTGGTGTGTAGAAGCCAAGGCCAAGGGGATGCGGTTGATGCTCTAGAGGTTGAAGAAAAATCGACAGAGCTTGCAGGTGAGAAAGAGCTTGCAGTTTGATGCTCTAGAGGTTGATGAAAGAGCTGAGAAGAAGAGCTGAGAAAGACTCTTGCTCTTCCCCAAAAACAATTTCGTGGTCTCTTCCCCATGTCACGCAAAGAGCTTACGTCAAGTCACAGTCAAATGGGTCCCATAAATAAAAGACTGAGTTAATATATGAGGGGCTGTTTTTCAAGAAATGCTATCTCGAAAATACAAACTCTTCATCTCAAAGCTTCATCCCATCCTTTAATTCCCCAAGATTTAATCCTGGCCGTCTTTTATCAACCAGTTTGTCCTAGTCAGCTTGTCCTAGTCAGCCCTAGGATTCAAAAATCGCTGTCAAATGTATAATAGATATTCATTCATCCAATATACTCACCATTACATATGCTCCTACTGCACACTACACATACATGAACACATCCCTACACTTCACATTCATACAAGTATGATACATATTCACACGTAGATAACAACAATACTCCACATAGATACTCCATATCTAATTATATACACACTCATTATATACCCATAGATGTATACATATCAACACCATATATAGATCTTTAGGCCTATACATAGCCAAACACACGTAGACATATACACACAGGACATGCAACCATGCACATATATTCCTATGTATGGGCATACACACATATCATACATATTCTACTATTTCACACCCATACAATCGAGCTACCCAAACTATACTAGCGGGTAGTCGGTACCCACCCATACCATTATATACATATAACATCCAATACGCCCACACTTTTACTAGTATACTAGTACATATACAATAACTGTATTTCAACAATATTCATACACATTCAGTAGATAGTCACATCCCATATACATACACGTTCATATACTGATACATGCATATCAGAATAGGGATCATTCACATCTATTCTATAAAATATCTATCTCTAGATTCTTCTTTGGATAAGCATGCACAAGCCAAAATGACTTTAATACCCTTCCAAAATTACCCCTCAAGTTTCAAGTATTTACAAGGTTGCCATTACTTTATGCAACATTAGTATGTACGCACAGCAGTTTTAGTCAGAAAGACCGTTTTGCCCATGACCTTTCTAAAAATTTACGAGCATGCCACTAAACGCCATCCCTTTTCACACTAGCCCTTCTCTCACTAACACACTCCTTCAAAATTACAAGTATGACATTACTTTACCCACCCACTTTTGCTCTACACACACTTCCACCCATATAGAAAAATGACTAAAATACACCAACACTTTTCACGGAATTACACGACTGCCACCAGCCACATACACGCCTTATCACAACTTATCAGCTCATTATAATCCCTCTATTCGCGCATAGGGGACTACCGTATCAGTCGCCATATAGGACTAAACAGGCCATGACATCATACCCTCCTTAAACTAAAGTTCGTCCTCGAACTTTCGAAGTCCAAGGGTTCCAATCTAAGAAGAAAATAATTCTATTTCCCAGGGGCCTGGCTATATATATAGAGAATAATGGGTATCATACGCCGTATGAGAGAGTGCCTCATATTCACCGTCACATAAAACAACCAAGTACAAGCCCACATGGGCTTGTACTTGGTTGTACCCACCCCTTTATGTGAGTACAAGCCCATGTGGGCTTGTACTTGGTTGTTTTATGTGAGGAGGAATATGAGGCCCTCTCTCACACGTCGTATGATACACATTATTCTCATATGTATATTACCATACACCACTATCTCCACAAAATTTTGCGCTCAAGATTAACAAAAGAGACATTGATACAGGAATAATATACTTACATAAACAGGTGAGGGTATTTGTCTCTCAGCTCGTCCTCGCGCTCCCAGGTGGACTCACTAGGGGATTCTTGTTGCCATATAACCCTTACTAAATTAATGGCCTTTTTCTTCAGTATCTTCTGTATCCGATCCAGGATGGCCACTGGTTGCTGTTCATAAGTCAGGTCAGGGCGCATTTCAATCTCTGAGAAGTCTAAGAGGCGACTAGGGTCTCCCACATATTTTCGAAGCTGTGATACATGATATACATCATGGATGCCTTCAAGGGACGGAGATAAGGCAAGACGATAGGCAACTTCACCAACACGAGCCAAGATCTCGAAGGGACCAATTAATCTCGGGCTCAACTTCCCTCGTCTAACAAATCGAATTGTGCCACGTGTCGGAGAGATCTTCAGGAACACGTAATCACCTGGCTGAAACTCCAATGGACGCCTCTTTGTATCTGCCCAATGCTTATAGCGATCCCGAGCGATACGAAGATTCTCCTTACTGTCCGAACTACATCGATCGCTTCCACCACCAAGTCAGGTCCTAAGAGTTCACGGTCCCCAACACCGTCCCAGCTTAGAGGCGATCTGCACTTCCTTCCATAGAGAGCAGCAAACGGTGCCATTCCAATACTTGCTTGATAACTATTGTTGTAAGCAAACTCCACCAAATGTAAATGATCTTCCCAGGATCCCTTAAAGTCCAACATGCATGCCCTCAACATGTCCTCGAGGATCTGAATAACTCGCTCAGATTGCCCATCTGTCTGGGGATGATATGCGATACTAAACTTGAGATGAGTCCCCAAACTAGATTGCAAACTTCTCTAAAAATGTGTGGTGAATCTAGTGTCCCGATCAGAGATTATACAAACAGGAACTCCGTGAAGCCTCACGATCTCCTCCATGTATCTTTGAGCCAAATGCTCGGTAGATTGTCCAACTCGAAAGGGAATGAAATGTGCAGATTTGGTCAAGCGATCAACGACTACCCAAATTGCGTCATTTCCCTTGGGTGTACGGGGTAGCCCAGTCACAAAAACCATCGTCACGTGTTGCCATTTCCATTCAGGTATGGTGAGAGGCTGCAACAGACCTGCAACTCTTTGGTGTTTGGCCTTCACCTGCTGACAGACCAAACACGAGGCCACACTTCTGGCTATACTGCGCTTCATCCCATGCCACCAGTAATGTTGTCGCAGGTCGCGGTACATTTTTGTCCCGCCTGGATGAATGGAATAGGGGGGAATTATAAGACACTTTAAGCAATTCCTCTCGAATAGCACCAGCTGGCATGCATAGCCGAGTCCCAAATATAAGAGAGCCATCTTCGTGAATGTGGAAGCCGGTCTGAAGTCCGGCCTCTATCTGTTCTTGGATCCTTTTTAGATTTTCATCTCCTGACTGTGCGGCCTTGATCCGGTCCACTAGTTCAGACTGGACCTGCAAGCTCAACATAGTTGCTTCAACACACGGAAGTACGACCTCTATCTCCATCTGTCGCAGGGCCTACTGGAGCTGAGGCTGAGAGGTCAACATCATCACAGCTGGATATCTACTGAGTGCATCAGGTACCATGATCACCTTCCCAGGGTGATACTGAAGATCAAGATCATATTCTGCCATCAGCTCAAGCCACCGACACTGTCTCATGTTGAGCTCCTTCTGGGTGAATACATACTTCAAACTCTTGTGGTCAGTGTACACCTTGACATGCTCTCCTAGCAAAAAGTGTCTCCACAGCTTTAAGGCAAAAAACACGGCTGCCAGCTCCAAGTCATGTGTAGGGTAGTTTAGCTCATGCACCTTCAGAATTCTAGAGGCATAAGCACAACACGTCCATGCTGATGTAGGACACATCCAAGCCCTTTTCCAGAAGCATCACAGAAGATCTCAAATCCTCCAGAACGATCTGGAATCTTCAGAACTGGCGCAGTAGTTAACCTTCTCTTCAATTCCTCAAATGCATGTTGACACTTGTCAGACCAGACATAAGCAACATCCTTCTTAGTTAAGTGAGTAAGTGGTGCCGCAATCTTGGAGAAATCGTTGATGAACTTCCTGTAATAGCTAGCCAATCCCAAGAAGCTCCGAATCTCTGAAACTGATCTGGGAACAGGCCATTTTTTCACTGCAGCCACCTTTTCTGGATCAACTGATATGCCATCTCCTGAAACTATGTGCCCTAGAAAAGCCACTTTAGACAACCAAAATTGGCACTTACTATATTTGGCATATAACTGATGCTGCCTCAAAGTCTCTAGAACAATCCTCAGATGTTCTGCGTGTTCTTCCTCATCCTTGGAATATATCAGGATATCGTCAATAAAGACTACCACGAACTAGTCCAAATAGTCAAAGAATACCGGATTCATTAATCTCATGAAAGTAACCGGAGCATTGGTCACATCGAAGGGCATCACCAAGAACTCATAATGTCCGTAACGAGTTCGAAAAGCTGTCTTCGGTACATCAGATCTCCGAACCTTAATCTGTTGATAACCGTTCCGTAAGTCTAACTTTGAGTAGACTCGGGATCCACCAAGCTGATCAAAGAGATCATCGATGCGAGGAAGTGGATACTTGTCCTTTATTATCGCCTTCTTCAACTCCATGTAATCAATATACATTCTCCGGGATCCATCTTTCTTATTCACCAAAAGCACTGGTGCTCCCCAAGGTGACACGCTTGGCTGTATCAGTCCTCGTCCTGATAGGTCCTTTAGTTGATTACGAAGCTCATCCAACTCAGGTGGTGCCATCCGATATGGAGCCTTCACAATGGGCTGTGTGCCTGGTACCAAATCAATGGTGAACTCCAATGATCGATCAGGAGGAAGTCTATAAATATCATCAGGGAAGATGTCACGCCCCGCTTCCCTAAAATGGAGGCGAGGCGTGAAAAGGTCCGCACGAGAGTGGAGCGGTGAAGCCCCAAACCCGATAAGCGTCAATAGAAACATAAGCAGGTCCCTGTAACCGCAAGCGGAACAACAATAATAACACAAGGAGAGACAGAAACAATCTCAATCTCAGAAAATGTCCAACATTAAAATTAAGTTCAACATCCAGAAAATCCACCAGGCTAAAAGAAAGAGTCTAAAGGCCCAGAACAAGGCCAAGCAAAGACAAACGTAAACAGAGTATAGGTGCTACGCACCGACAACAAAACAGCAGTCTAAAACAAAAAGAGGAAAGCACAACGAAGACACTAGGACTGGTCCCCAGTGTCCACGTACTCCTTGCCAAACACAGACTCGGGCACGGCGTCCGCAAACACCTCTTCCTCAACAACGGATCCAGGCTCGGGATCTAACATGTGTCACCCAAAAGAGTAAAGGGGCACATGTCAGCAAGTCTAAAAGACTTGGGCAAGAAAACTGAAGGTAAGGTAAACTAGCAACCTAGCAGTTATAGTATGTTGCATGGCATGGCAAGTATAGTATGGAAGTGACAAGTAAAGGGAAGTACAAGTAGCAAGTATGTCACGGATAACAAGTAAAACACGAACAAGTACAAGTCAAGTGGTTCACGTCAAGTGAACAGTCAAGTAATCAAGTTGTGCACAGAGATTCCGCCTGTTGGCTAGAGTGGCTGATCGGGCCAACTCCTAAGCTCAAGTGACCGTTTATCTCTACCCCTCCACTTGTATCGAGCCAGGGAATTACCCCGAACACGGAATGCTCGCTTCTGAAATACGAGCCAGGAAGTGTATTTAACATGTATGGCGTAGGGTTATGCCCACGTAAAGTGGGTGCCTAGCCGGAAACTAGTAGGTCGGGCATTGGCTATCAACCAACTCACGTACCCGCTTCTGGAACACGGGCCAGGAAACAAGTATTGTAGCGTGTGCTACGAATGCGACATACAACATGGATAGCATGGATGACCTTTATTTGCGTACCGTTAATCAAGATTTAAACATGACATGATAGTTATGCAACATGATAAATGACGGTCCTAGCTTCGTTGTCAAGCTAGTTCCGGAAATTGCGCCTAGGCGAGTATCATTTCGTCGTCTAGTCTCTTTTACGCCTACAACAAGCAAATGGCCTAAACATGGCCCAAACCCTAAGTGGCAAGTTTCACTTGCCTAGACCGAGGATGACGATCAACGAGGGTTCGTCCCACGGATGCTAATCTACGGGGGAGTCGCTGTTATGGAGAAACAATCATCAAAACAACATTCATTTCATTAGGGTTTCACAAAAACACAACGGGTTATGAAAACATTAAGAGATCGATTATTACCGTATCGGAGGCGGAAGAACGATGCCGAGCAAGCACGGCAACGGAAGAAACACTCCGGGGAACCTAGGGTTCAGATCTGGAATAGATGGGAAAATTCTGGAGAAATGGGGTTTTGTGGGATTTTGGGGGATTTGATGAAGGTTTGAGGAAGATGAGAGGTAGAATGTGTTAAGTGAGGGTTTGGATGATGGATTTTGGGCTTGGGATGAAGGAATAAGGGTTTGAGGTAGTTGGGGGCTCAATGGGGGAGAAACTAGGGTTTTAGGTCGTGAGGAAGAAGAAGAAAACGTTTGGGAGGGGTTTAAATAGGAAGTGCTGGCGGCTGCCCAGAAATTAGGGTTTCGACACTGATTAGTCGGTCAAAGAGCAACCACTGACCGACTAGTTTGGAAACTAGTAGGTCGGTTGACCAACGCAGACCGACTAAGTCCAAACAGTAACTCCTGTACAAAAATAGGATTTAGATTTAGTCGGTCAAAGAACAAATACTGACCGACTAGTTTAACAACTAGTCGGTCGAAAGATGAACTTAGACCGACTAAGAGTGAACAGTAACTGGTACCAAAAATAGTTAATGAGTTAGTCGGTTAAAGAAGCATTGCCGACCGACTAGTTTGCAACTTAGTCGGTCAACCAACGTTCTTAGACCGACTAACGAAAAACAGTAACTCCTGAGAAATTAACAAAGCCAACTAGTCGGTTCAAGAAGGTTTTCCGACCGACTGGATCGTCATCTAGTCGGTCGGTGCCCCTTCTTACACCGGCTAATGAGCACCAAAAGTTCCGAAATGGAGCGCGAAGCTCTGGGATCGATTCCTAAGACTCCTAGGCTTGATCTAACAATAAGATATGACCGATATGAAGCCCGTCACGAATGACTTACTCCGAAATCGACGATCAACGGAAGAAGCTAAGAAAATACGACGAAACGATCGAAAATGAAAGCTACGAGGACGAAAACCACACATGAGGATAAAATCCATCAAAACATATAATATAATATAATAAATCCAGATACATGAAAACCAGTCGTTACATCCTCCCCAACTTAAGAAAAATTCCGTCCTCGGAATTTCCCAACACTCACGTGTCCGGAAACAAAAGTGGGAAACGCTCTCGCATCTCATCCTCATTCTCCCAAGTAGACTCTCCAGGCGAGCCGTGTCGCCACATCACCCTCGCAAGATTGACAACCTTGTTCCGAAGTGACTTCTGACGCCTGTCCAGAATCTGCACTGGCTGCTGGTCATATGTCATATCAGGGCGAACGTTAATCTCCGAGAAATCCACAGCATGAGATGGATCGCTAATGTATCGACGTAGCTGGGACACATGGAAAACATTGTGAACTCCCTCCAAAGATGGCGGCAAGGCTAAGCGGTAGGCTACCTCGCCAACTTTCTCCAGAATATCAAACGGTCCAATGTATCACGGGCTCAACTTCCCTCGCTTCCCAAAACAAATCACACCACGATTCGGGGAAATCTTCAAGAACACATGGTCGCCCGACTGAAACTCCAAAGGACGCCGTTTAGCATCCGCCCAATGCTTAAAACGGTCCTGAGCAATCCTCAACCTCTCCCGAATATTCCTGACAATATCCACGGCCTCCACGATCATCTCAGGTCCCAACAACTCCCGATCACCAACGTCATCCCAACTCAATGGCGATCGACATTTCCTCCCATAATGAGCGGCGAAAGGCGCCATGCCAATACTCGCCTGGAAGCTGTTGTTGTAAGAGAACTCCACCAAATGTAGATGGTCCTCCCACGAACCCTTGAAATCCAACATGCACGCTCTCAGCATGTCTTTCAAAATCTGAATCGTCCTCTCGGACTGGCCATCCGTCTGCAGATGGTACGCCGTGCTGAAACTCAGACGCGTGCCCAAGCTCTTCTGCAAACTCTGCCAGAACTGAGATGTGAACCTCGTGTCTCTGTCCGACACGATACTCACGGGGATCCCATGAAGTCGTACGACCTCCTGCACGATTCACGTTACATCACTATCTAAGCTAGGAAAAAGTAAATGAAAACGGAGAGTATAAGAATTTACCTCCATATATCTCCTTGCTAGCGCCTCAGTGGACTGTCCCACTCGGAATGGAATAAAGTGCGCCGATTTGGTCAATCGGTCTACGATCACCCAAATCGCGTCATTCTGCTTCAGACTCCGAGGTAGTCCAGTCACGAAATCCATAGTGATGTGTTGCAACTTCCACTCTGGAATCGGAAGCTGTTGTAGCAACCCGGCCGTACGCTAATGCTCCGCCATCACTTGCTGGCAAACCAAACACTTGGCTACACTCCTAGCCACACTCCTCTTCATGCCATGCCACCAACAATTCAGACGAAGATCCTGGTACATCTTGGTCCCACCAGGATGCACAGAATACGGCGAACTGTGTGCCTCCACCATCAACTCCTCTCTAATATCCCCAGCCGGCACACACAACCTGGCTCCAAACCTCAACGAGCCATCCTCATGAATCAAAAAGTCAGTCCGCAGACCGGCTCCTACCTGCTCCCGAATCTTCACCAGCTTCGGATCTCCAGCCTGGCCAGCCTTGATCCGATCCACAATCGTCGACTGTATCTGCATACACATCAACAAAGAAACCTCCCCAGGAAGAACAATCTCCACACCAGACTCGCAAAAATCCTACAGCAATCTCCACTGCGAGGTCAAAATCATCACCGCTGGAAGCCTACTCAGCGCATCGGGAACCACATTCACCTTGCCAGGGTGATACTGCATATCAATCTCATAATCTGCCATAAGCTCCAACCATCGACGTTGTCGCATGTTGAGCTCCTTCTGAGTAAAAATATACTTCAAACTTTTGTGATCGGTGAAGATCTTCACTTTCTCACTCAGCAGGAAGTGCCTCCAAATCTTAAGAGCAAACACAACAGCAGCCAACTCCAAATCATGCGTCGGGTAATTCTTCTCATGAGTCTTGAGCTGACGCGAAGCATACACCACAACATGCCCGTGCTGATGCAACACACAACCGAGACCCTTGCCAGAAGCATCGCAAAAGATCTCAAATCCGCCGCTGCGATCAGGCACAACAAGAATGGGGGCAGTCGTCAACTTCTCCCTTAGAACACCAAAAGCATTCTCACAATCACCCGACCAAACAAAAGGTACATCCTTTCGCGTCAACCTGGTCATCAGATCAGCAATACGGGAAAAGTCCTTAATGAAACGCCGATAGTAACCTGCAAGTCCAAGGAAACTCCGGATCTCAAACGCTGACGACGAAACATGCCACTCCCTGATGGCCCTAATCTTCTCGGGATCCACTGAAATACCATCCCCAGTCACCACATGCCCGAGAAAAGCAATTCTATCCAGCCAAAACTCGCACTTCGAAAACTTAGCATACAAACGATGCTTTCTCAAAATCTCCAATACCGTCCTCAAGTGCGAGGCATGCTCCTCCTCCGACTTTGAATAGATCAGAATGTCGTCAATAAAGATAACGACAAACTTATCCAAAAAGTCATAAAAAATCAGGTTCATCAGATTCATGAAAACTGCGGGTGCGTTAGTTACGCCGAAAGGCATAACCACAAACTCATAGTGTCCATACTTCGTCCTGAACACTGTCTTCGGAACATCATCCTTCTTCACCTTCAACTGATGATAACCACTCCTCAGATCCAACTTCGAAAACACCCTCGATCCTCCAAGCTGATCAAAAATATCATCGATGCGAGGCAACGGGTATTTGTTTTTGATGGTCACCGCATTCAACTCCCGATAGTCCACGCACATGCGACGCGAACCATCCTTCTTCTTTACCAGCAGCACCGGTGCTCCCCACGGAGACACACTAGGATTGATATAACCCTTCTGCAAAAGCTCATCCAACTGCTTCCGCAACTCTTCCAATTCTGCAGGCGCCATACGATATGGTGCCTTTGAAATGGGCTGCGCACCTGGAATAAGGTCAATAGAAAATTCTAAAGCTCGATCTGGTGGCAAACCGGACATGTCCTCGGGGAAGACGTCATCAAAATCTCGCACCACAGCTGGCCTCTCCAACTCCATCTGCATAGCCACAACCTCCACCGGCCTGGCCCGAAATCTGACAGGACCAAGCGAACTGCTACCTCGACTGAACTCGAATACTGGATGTCTGGGAATCTCGAACACCACCTTCTTCCTTCGACAGTCGATCGTAGCATAGAAGCTCGCAAGCCAGTCCATCCCAAGAACTGCATCGTAGTTGATGATGTCATGGACAATGAAATCAGCACAAAGCTCACGTCCACAAACCACCGACGGGCAAGAATTGCACCCACGATGCATCGAGACCACACCGTTCCCTGTGACGATATTCCAACTCTTAGGAAGAGAGGACGTCGACAAAGAATGCTTATCCATGAAGCTCCGGGCCGAAATGCACATCGACGCACCTGAGTCAAAGAGGACTCGTGCAGGAAATGTGCAAACCAAAACCACACCTAACAACAGTCTAACAATCAAATCCTATTCTAGCAACAAACATGAGCAAGCAACATAATCAACAATCAAACTAACTAAGGAAGAAAATAGCTAGAATGAGCGTTACCTGTAATAACCTTGTCCACGGCCATGCTCTCCTCCTCAGTCATCAGAAAGGCCTGCCTCCTCGGCGGAGCAGCCTGCCGAAAGGCCTGTCTCTGTGGAACAAGGGGCGCTCCACGTCCAGCGGGCACAGGGACTCTTTGCTGCAACGGCGGTGCTGCAACAGGTGCCCTCCAAGGCTACTTCGACCTTGGACAATCCTTCATGGCATGGGTAGGATCCCCACAGACGACACACTGGCCCAGGAATCTCCTACACTAATCCTTGACGTGCCCGGTCCTACCGCAGAAATGGCAAGTCTTCAGAATAGGCCCTCCTGGCCTTTTGAACTGAGCTGGCTGATTAGGCTTGAAACCAGGCCTAACCACCGCTCTGGCCTGCTCCATAGGCCTCTTCCCAGCACCAGAAACATGTCCCCTCCTCTGACTCAAGTTCAGCTCCTGCCGCCTTGCAGCGACCAGAACCTTCTGATAAGAGTCCAAATCAGAGGAAGACACAAAACTCTGGAGCTCCAAAGCAAGTCCCTGCAGGAACCTCTGAGCCCTCTCGTCAGCATCCTGCACCATCTTCGGTGCGAACCGACTAAGCCTAGTGAACTCTTGGTGGTACTGGTCCACCGTCAAGCTCCCTTGCTTCAGATCAAAGAAACGATGTAGCATCTCCTTCTTGGCAGCCTTCGGAAAGAACTCCTCATCAAACCTGGACTTAAAGGTAGCCCTATCGGCTCCACCAGCATCTTCTCTTCCGCATCCCACCAGTTCCGAGCATTATCCTTGAGTTGTCGCTTCACCAAATCAACCCACCCAGCCGGGGTGATCTTGGCCATCTTCAAGTTATCCTCAATGTTCCGAATCCACTCATCGGCAGCCAGAGGACCCTCAGACCCATCAAAATATGCGGGACCCAGCTCCCGAAATTGCTTCGCTCCCGGCTCGGAGCGAGGGGCCTCCGGAGTCGCTCGAGGAGCTCGACCAGCCGGAGCATTCTGGACTTGCAGGAGCACGCCTTGCTGCACCTGCATCATCTGAAGCATCATCCACATCATCTCCCCATTGGTGGTTTCCCGCTCAGGCTCCTCGGAATGAGGGGGCGCACCACTACCTCCACCACGGGTGATTCGTCTTCCTGCCATCTATTGACACAGAAAACGAAACAATTAGACTCATAGCTTATGACTCGGACGTCAAACTTAGTTTATTGGACATTCTAATATTATTATCGCGATTCCGACAATTCGCATGTACAGAAGGACCTGCATGGGCCACCAACAAAACCTGTCACGCCCCGCTGCCCTAAAATGGAGGCGAGGCGTGAAAAGGTCCGCACGAGAGTGGAGCGGTGAAGCCCCAAACCCGATAAGCGTCAATAGAAACATAAGCAGGTCCCTGTAACCGCAAGCGGAACAACAATAATAACACAAGGAGAGACAGAAACAATCTCAATCTCAGAAAATGTCCAACATTAAAATTAAGTTCAACATCCAGAAAAGCCACCAGGCTAAAAGAAAGAGTCTAAAGGCCCAGAACAAGGCCAAGCAAAGACAAACGTAAACAGAGTATAGGTGCTACGCACCGACAACAAAACAGCAGTCTAAAACAAAAAGAGGAAAGCACAACGAAGACACTAGGACTGGTCCCCAGTGTCCATGTACTCCTCACCAAACACAGACTCGGGCACGACGTCCGCAAACACCTCTTCCTCAACAACGGACCCAGGCTCGGGATCTAACATGTGTCACCCAAAAGAGTAAAGGGGCACATGTTAGCAAGTCTAAAAGACTTGGGTAAGGAAACTGAAGGTAAGGTAAACTAGCAACCTAGCAGTTATAGTATGTTGCATGGCATGGCAAGTATAGTATGGAAGTGACAAGTAAAGGGAAGTACAAGTAGCAAGTATGTCACGGATAACAAGTAAAACACGGACAAGTACAAGTCAAGTGGTTCACGTCAAGTGAACAGTCAAGTAATCAAGTTGTGCACAGAGATTCCGCCTGTTGGCTAGAGTGGCTGATCGGGCCAACTCCTAAGCTCAAGTGACCGTTTATCTCTACCCCTCCACTTGTATCGAGCCAGGGAATTACCCCGAACACGGAATGCTCGCTTCTGGAACATGAGCCAGGAAGTGTATTTAACATGTATGGTGTAGGGTTATGCCCACGTAAAGTGGGTGCCTAGCCGGAAACTAGTAGGTCGGTCATTGGCTATCAACCAACTCACGTAGCCCGCTTCTGGAACACCGGCCAGGAAACAAGTATTGTAGCATGTGCTACGAATGCGACATACAACATGGATAGCATGGATGACCTTTATTTGTGTACCGTTAATCAAGATTTAAACATGACATGATAGTTATGCAACATGATAAATGACGGTCCTAGCTTCGTTGTCAAGCTAGTTCCGGAAATTACGCCTAGGCGAGTATCATTTCGTCGCCTAGTCTCTTTTACGCCTACAACAAGTAAATGGCATAAACATGGCCCAAACCCTAAGTGGCAAGTTTCACTTGCCTAGCACCGAGGATGACGATCAACGAGGGTTCGTCCCACGGATACTAATCTATGGGGGAGTCGTTGTTATGGAGAAACAATCATCAAAACAACATTCATTTCATTAGGGTTTCACAAAAACACAATGGGTTATGAAAACATTAAGAGATCGATTATTACCGTATCGGAGGCGGAAGAATGATGCCGAGCAAGCACGGCAACGGAAGAAACACTCCGGGGAACCTAGGGTTCAGATCTGGAATAGATGGGAAAATTCTGGAGAAATGTGGTTTTGGGGGATTTTGGGGGATTTGATGAAGGTTTGAGGAAGATGAGAGGTAGAATGTGTTAAGTGAGGGTTTGGATGATGGATTTTGGACTTGGGATGAAGGAATAAGGGTTTGAGGTAGTTGGGGGCTCAATGGGGGAGAAACTAGGGTTTTAGGTCGTGAGGAAGAAGAAGAAAACATTTGGGAGGGGTTTAAATAGGAAGTGCTGGCGGCTGCCCAGAAATTAGGGTTTCGACACTGATTAGTCGGTCAAAGAGCAATCACTGACCGACTAGTTTGGAAACTAGTCGGTCGGTTGACCAACGCAGACCGACTAAGTCCAAACAGTAACTCCTGTACAAAAATAAGATTTAGATTTAGTCGGTCAAAGAACAACTACTGACCGACTAGTTTAACAACTAGTCGGTCGAAAGATGAACTTAGACCGACTAAGAGTGAACAGTAACTAGTACCAAAAATAGTTAATAAGTTAGTCGGTTAAAGAAGCATTGCCGACCGACTAGTTTGCAACCTAGTCGGTCAACCAACGTTCTTAGACCGACTAACGACAAACAGTAACTCCTGAGAAATTAACAAAGCCAACTAGTCGGTTCAAGAAGGTTTTCCGACCGACTGGATCGTAATCTAGTCGGTCGGTGCCCCTTCTTACACCGGCTAATGAGTACCAAAAGTTCCAAAATGGAGTGCGAAGCTTCGGGATCGATTCCTAAGACTCCTAGGCTTGATCTAACAATAAGATATGACCGATATGAAGCCCGTCACGAATGAATTACTCCGAAATCGACGATCAACGGAAGAAGCTAAGAAAATACGACGAAACGATCGAAAATGAAAGCTAAGAGGACGAAACCACACATGAGGAGAAAATCCATCAAAACATATAATATAATATAATAAATCCAGATACATGAAAACCAGTCGTTACAGAAGACATCAGGAAATTCGCGCATAACCCTGTGTAAGACTGGCTCTGGTTCCATGGCCAACGCCAATAATTCACCATAATTCACCTACTTAATATTTTTACATGAAA
Source organism: Scilla litardierei (assembly GCA_030789695.1). Taxonomy (NCBI): domain Eukaryota; kingdom Viridiplantae; phylum Streptophyta; class Magnoliopsida; order Asparagales; family Asparagaceae; genus Scilla; species Scilla litardierei. Next base: position 10,141,433 of record CM061132.1, read on the forward strand.
TTTTATCTGTGAATCCAGCACTAGTGTATCTATAACTTTCTTTTGGGAAAATTTATCAAATTCACAATGGAAACTGATGTTATATGGTCATGTATTGTCACTTCCTGCAATTTCAGCAAGCTGAATTCATTAAGTGTTGCTCTTATTCATTAATTATGATTAACTGGCCATCATTATTCTTGCTTATTATGGTTGTGTGGTGGAATGAATGTTCATGCCCTTGGCACATGTAAATTGTATTGTGTTTCCTTGATATGAATGATGCCCGTCAGGTGTTCGATGAAATGTCCTAATGAAGGCAACATTCGGTCATTTAAGAAACGTGTATGTGTTAGTGTTGGCCTTGAGCCACATTGATAATTGGTAAAGTTAGAGGCTTGTATGTCATGGATACATTGAAATTGGGAGTGGATGATGTGTTGTGATAGAGGGCATGCCACGTGAGTGTATGACCCTATGTCTGATGATAGACAGCTGAGGTGATATGTGGATATCCATGCCATGACCCCTAACGTGTTACTTATGATGTTAACTTATAAAATTGAATAAGTCTCAATCCTCTCTAATGAGGGTGAGTAAGCAAAACCCGTGTTTTAGGTGGGATTTGAGTAAATTGTGGATATGAGGCCTGGACTGTGAAGTTGGGAGATGATTATGTGATGTGTGGAGTTTATACTCACTCGCCTTTACTGGGAGTGGAGGGGATTTTTATACCCATTCGCCTTTACCGGGAGTGGAAGGGTCATACGGAGGTTGTGTTATTACGTGGAGAGCCTCATTCCTGCCAGTGACGGGGGAGTTGAGAGGCCTGGCGTACAGTGCCCGTGTCCACTACGTCGTATACTATTTTCACCCCAAATTTGGGGTGAAGTCCAGGTCCTGGTATCATACAGTTTACCCAAGTTTCAATTAATTTAATTATAAAATAATAAAAATAAGAATTTGCGTGTTACTCCTTCTGCTGGCTGCACTTCCCCTTTTCCGTTGCCCGTTCTTGTGACTCTGCGCTATGCCTCAGGCACTTGCACTTTTCTTATTAGATAATGGTTGCTTGAACACTTGCATTATTAATATTATTACTCGTGCTAACTCTTTGCTTGCAGTAGTTCGACATTGGACTGCAGGTATGATTCCCTTAGCTATTTACTTTTCATTACGTTACTTAGTTGCATGCCTTAGTTTTCTTGCTTTGTCTTGTGGATTAATAACATTCGGACGGAGTTCCAAATCCAAGTTGGTTCCTACTCGGACACGCATTGACGTGATCCTCTCTATTTTTTTCAGGTAGCATGGGTATTATTGTTGGTAGGGCTGTTGACGAACAGAACGTTCGATGAACTAATCGTGAACAAGCTTGGTACATGTTCGTTTACGTTCGTTTAGAAAACTTAATGAACAAGCTTGAACAGATTTTTAGAGTTCGGTTAGTAAACGAACAGAGCTTGAACATAACCGTGTTCGTTCATTTATGTTCATGAACAAGCTCGTTAAGTGTTCGTGGACAAGCTCGTTAAGTGATGTTCATGAACACGCTTATTAAGTGTTCGTGAATGAATATGTACGAAAATATTAAATTTAGATACATGCTATATTTTTTATTATGCTTGGAATGGACGCTTGTATTGGGATATATGGAGCTATTATGCTAGATTTATTTGTTTTTGTCCTGCAAATATTTAATCCTTTTATTTAATTGATTTAGTCATTGGCAATAATGTTTAAATATTATTATTCCTGATTAAAAAATTGACATTCGTTTGTTTGTTTGAAAATCTGTTCATGAACAAGATTTATTTGTGTTCACGAACATGTTCCTGAACATGTTCACGAACAAGCTCGATAAGTCTTGTTAACGAACAGAATGTTCGATTAACTACCCGTGAACAAGCTTGGTAAATGTTCATTTACGTTCGTTTACGTTCGTTCGATAAGCTTAACAAACAAGCTTAAAAAGGTTTTTAGAGCTCGGTTAGTAAACGAACAGAGCTTGAACATGGATTTTGTTCATGAACAAAACCAAGCTCACTGTTCAAGCTCGTTCAAGCTCGTTCGTCAACAGCCCTAATTGTTGGAGGTGACTTGGAGTTGGGTTCAGGTTAACACTTGGTGTGAGATGTAGTTGTGGTTTGGTATGGTTGTCTTGGGAGGTGAAGAATGACGGTGTATATGTAGTGGTGTACCTGACTGATGTATAGAAGTTGTTATATATATGTGTGTGATATGTTGTTGTTGTTCTTTGTTATTTATAAGTTGTTTGATATTATAGTGGAGCTTCACTTTTACTTTCACAGCATGTGTGCAGTGGCCTGCTTGTCCAGTTTTGCTTCATTTTCCTCTCTCATCACCCTCACTCTTCAGAGTACTTGGAGAAAAAAATTTATAAATGCCAGGTATTCTAGGGAGAGGGGCGTGACAAAATTTTACAGAGAAAGTAACTTCTCCCCCATTATACTACATCTACTGACCTCCACCTCAACAATGGTAGAGCTCAGAAGATGGGGAAAATTGATACGACTATTTTGACCGGGCCCGGAGGAGCCAAGTCAACTACGGCCAGTCAACCGGCCTACTACGGCCTTGGGCTCCGGCCCAAGGATCTCAAGGGAGGATCGCGCTTCTCCACCCGAGACGAGGACCCAAAGGATTGCCCACTTCCATAGTGGAGGAAATTATGGCCCGACTTAATGGCCATCACTCTCCAGCCATCATGGCTCGCCAAATATGGAAACTGTCCAGTGCCATCACTCCAGCCATCATGGCTCACCAAATATGGCAACCGTCCATTGCCATCACTCCAGCCATCAGGGCTCGTCAAACATGGCAACTTCATGGCAATAACTCGCCAATAATGGCCCGACTTCATGGCCATCACCCGCCAATTATGGCAGCCACTTTTCTGTAGAGAGATGTATGCCATCGTGGCTATTTATCTTAATAAACATCTTGTTCAAATAAATAAAAGTATTCTTTCTGGTAAAAATATTGTCTGAGTTATTTATTACTTGGATTCTTCCCTTGGATTCAAAGTTAGGTCACACATGTTTCGCGATGTAGATTACGATTATGAGAAATGTCTGACCGATAGCAGCTTGAATCTAAAAAGTGTTCGTGGTTATAGATGTGTCGAGATTAGGGATATCGACACATCGGACAGAACATTGCGTCTTAGTCTGGTTGGTCTCATAACCATGCGGCTTGGCGAAGTCGGAGACAAGGCGCATGTGCTCACTAGAGAATGAGTTCACTGAACAACCCAAACAAAGAGTTATTAAATGGCTCAACATGAACTAAACTATCATTAATAACTCTAAGTGATAATAGGTACGTTGGTCCTTAGAACTTGAGATCATTGTGTGAAGCTATGTGTGAACAGTGACACTTGGGTCTAAAGATCTAGCTTCGAGGCTAGGCCTGCTGAAAGATCTTAGGCTGGGTGACACTCGAAGCATATGAGCTAAGTAGTGATCAACAGATGATTCGTCTCTTCCGTTAATGGGAAGTTAGTGTCATAGATTAGTACGGCTCTCGGTAAAACCTTGGCCAAGGTATGTTGTAAAATGTACAACAAGTATGTACCAGAGACCGACGTATACTGACCACTGCTAGTGTCACGCCCCGCTTCCCTAATATGGAAGGCGATATGTGAGGAGGTCCGCTCAGACGTGGAGCTGTGAAGCTGCAGTCTGATAAGCGTCTGTAAAAATTTTCGAAAAGTAGCAGGTCCTTGCATTGCGATGAAACAACAATAATAATAAAGCAGATAAGAAAATATCCACCAACAACGCCCAACAAATATTACAACATCACAGAATAGTCAGAAAAGTATAAGTCTGAACAATAGGCCTAAAGCATGGCCAAACAAAACAAGGAGAGATAGGTGCTGCGCAACGAAACCTAACAGCAACTAAGGAAAGGTAACAACTAAGGGGAGACTCCAAACGAGTCTAGGACTGGTCACCCGTGTCCTCGAACTCGGTCTCAGCAGGGACCTCGAACTCAGCGTCCACGGACTGCTCGTCCTCAGCAACCTGATCTGTCTCAAATCCTGACATGTGACACCCAAAGAGAAAAGGGCACATGTCAGCAAAAGTCTCCCAAGGGAAGCGGAGAACTTTTGTGCAAAGATACAAATAAAATAATGCAACTAGCAGTTCTACAATGATGATATGGCATGACATTAAAAGAGTGCAACAATTAAATTAACAAGATGAAAATAATTAAGCACGTCGTAGCAGAAAGCTACAAATCACTATTTCACGATTTCACGATCAACTTGTGTTCACGATGTGCACATGGTTTATGCCTTTTGGCTGAAGTGGCTGTACGGGCACACTTCTACGCTCAAGTGATCGCTTAACCCTACCCCTCCACGTGTATCGAGCATTGGTTTTCCAACAACACTGTGCTCGCTTCTGGATCACGAGCCAGGAAGTGTTTTTCAATATGGCATAGGGTTGTGCCCGCAAAAGCAGGTGCCTAGCCTCACTAGTTACAATTATTGTAGCGTGTGCTACGCAATCACGATAAAACAATTTGATGCATGACATGTAATAAGCAGTTAAAGTGCGTACATTTAATTGAAAGTAACGTGACATGGCAGCATGAATGAAAACAGGTAAAAAGTGTCGGATCTAGTTTCGTTGTCAACCTAGATCAATATGGTCGTCTAGGCGACTATCATTTCACCGCCTAGTCTCTTTTACGCAACTACACAAATTGGCCTAAAAACGTGGCCTAAAACATTTACTGGCAAGTATCACTTGCCTGTTTCCGGTGGTAACGGTTGTCGTGGGTTCGTCTGGACAGGTACTATGTGTCGGTATGTCCGGTTCTCTGTTTGGTTAAACAATTCAATGAATTAGATTTATTGTGAGATAAGTCAAAATATCCGATTAATCCTTAAAGTGGGTTTGTATAATTTTATTGGGCTCTCTGTCTAGGGTGATGTTTATATTGTGTACACTAATATGATATGCCTCATATCATTCAAACTTTATTAACCTAACATTATTTAACAATACTAACTTTTTGAATTTAAAATACACCAACAAATTAACTTATAACCCTATTATTCACAACCTATTAATATTAACCTTTCATTTAGCTAATAGTATGGTCAACATCTTAGTTAATACCCCCCACCCTCTCTCTCTCTCTTCCCTTATTCTCATAACTATAGGCCGTCACTCTTTCTTACACAAATCAATTAATAGCTTATATGAAAATCCCCTACTCTCTTAAACCTATACTAAGGCTGTCGTCCAACACACACTGTCAGTCTCTCTTTCTCTTTTTAATGAGGCTGCCTCTCACCCTCTCTTTATAACATTCTTTAATAGCCTTTCTATCTTTTTTTCTCTCAGGCTTCTTTCTCCTTCTGTCTTCTTGTCTGTTCTTCTTTCATTTTTTTTGTTTTCAAGTTCGGCAGCTCAGGCTTCTTTCTCCTTCTGTCTTCTTGTCTGTTCTTCTTTCATTTTTTTTGTTTTCAAGTTCGGCAGCAACAAGGAAACGCCGCAGGCTCACGCGAAATCAAGAGGGGCTTACCTTCGCTCAAGGGGAGGAGGCTCACGGCGCAGGCGACGGGCGGCTCCCGACGGGCGGACGGCGTGGCAGGCGGCTCCGGGCGGCGCTCCGGTGATCCGTGGCCGACGGCTGTCTGCTGTAGGCGGTGGGCGCGTGGCGGCCTCCGGCGATGCGCAGGTGATGGAATGTGGGAGGAGGAAAGGGGAAGAAGAAGATGGAAGAAGAGGGTTTGTGTTTTGAATGAAAATACTTGTTTTGATGGTTTGAATTAGAAATTTGGATCTGAGATTTGATTTGGTTTCAAATCTGAAATACTTTCAGAATTCCTCTTGATTCTGAAATTTTGGGTATTGATCTGAAATTGGGTTGATTTGAATCTGAGTTTGTTGATTCAGATCTGATGTTGGGTTCCACTCTATTGTTTTCAGATTTGGGTTTGTTGTTGTATAGTTGATTTGGTTTTGTTGGTAGAGGAGAGGAGGATCAGAAATGGGGTTTGATGAAATTGTTTGGGGATGATGAACTGAAATGGGTGATTTCAGAATTTTGGGGCTGATTGCTTGTGAAATTGTTTTTGGGAAGGATTTGGGAAAATTGGTTGCTGGTTGAATGGGTTGTATTCGGTTTGTTTTGTTTGCAGGAGAAGAGACGTTTTCCCTGCTGTTGAAATACAACAGTGAAGGGGAACAAATTGATGGAAGGAAGGGCTGGAGGTGGGGGAAAGATTCAATTCAGTGTCGGATCTGAACTGTCCAAACGGTGGAATCAATAGGTTTAATTAATTAGCAACTTAATTCGGATTAAATTTTAATCAATATTGATTTGGGATAATCTAATTAGGGTTATTTAATTAGGGTTAAACTTAATTAATCGCACCATGGTAAAATATTAAGAGATAGACGCGCTCGCGTCGACGCACAAAAGAATTCGCGCACAAAAATATCCGAACGATCAACACAAAAATACGCCTAGAAAATACCGGCCGTTACATTCTACCCACCTTAAGAAAAATTCCGTCCTCGGAATTCTTATTCACTAAAGAGTAGGGAACAAATATGGGTAACGCTCCCGTATCTCTTCTTCCCGCTCCCAGGTAGACTCTCCTGGCGAGTCTTGGTCCTGAAAACTTTCTAACGTCGATCTAAGATCTCCACCGGTTGCTGTTCGTACGTCAGATCTGGTCGAACTGTGATCTCTGAGTAATCCACAGCATGAGAAGGGTCGCTGATATAACGACGGAGCTGGGACACATGAAAGACGTCATGTACTCCCTCTAAGGACGGTGGCAAAGCTAAGCGATATGCTACCTCTCCAACTCGCTCCAGCACATCGAAAGGTCCAATAAATCTCGGACTAAGCTTGCCTCTCTTCCCAAATCGAATTACTCCTCGATTCGGGGAGATCTTCAGAAACACATGATCTCCTGGCTGAAACTCCAGAGGACGCCGTTTAGCTTCTTCCCAATGCTTTAACGGTCATGGGCGATCCGAAGCTTGTCCCTGATATCACGCACAACATCAACTGCTTCCACTATCATTTCTGGCCCCAAGAGCTCCCTATCACCTACGTCATCCCAACTCAGTGGTGATCGACATTTTCTCCCGTAGAGAGCAGCAAATGGCGCCATGCCAATGCTCGCCTGATAGCTATTGTTGTAGGAGAACTCCACCAGGTGCAGATGATCCTCCCACGAACCCTTGAGGTCCAACATGCAAGCTCTCAGCATATCTTCCAAGATCTGAATAGTGCGCTCCGACTGTCCATCCGTCTGCGGGTGATACGAAGTACTGAACTTCAGACTGGACCTAGATTGGTCTACAGACTCTTCCAGAACTGAGATGTGAACCTCGTATCACGATCCGATACAATTCTCACAGGAACTCCATGCAAGCGTACGATCTCCTACACGACATATTTCACGTCACGACTAGTACTAGATGGAAATTATTAAGGCATGAGTTAGGTCATTACCTCCATATACTTCCTTGCTAATATCTCCATGGATTGCCCAACTTGGAAAGGTATAAAATGTGTGGACTTGATCAATCGATCAACGATGACCCAGATCACGTCGTTCTGCTTGGTGCTCCGAGGTAAGCCAGTCACGAAGTCCATCGTGATGTGTTGCCACTTCCACTCGGGAATCGGCAGAGGTTGTAGTAATCCGGCAATGCGATGATGTTCAGCCTTCACTTGCTGACACACGAGGCACTTGGCAACGCTCCGTGCCACACTTCTCTTCATTCCATGCCACCAGAAATTCTGTCGAAGATCCTTGTACATCTTAGTACCCCCAGGATGAATAGAATAAGGCGAACTGTGAGACTCATTCATCAACTCCTCTCTGATATCTCCGGCAGGTACGCAGACCCTACTACCATATCTCAAAGATCCATCCGCGTGAATCAGAAAATCTGTCCGAAATCCTTCTTCGACTTGCTCTCTGATCTTCTTCAACTTAGCATCCCCATCTTGAGCAGTTTTGATTCGATCTACAATCGTCGACTGAATCTGCATGTTCATCAACGACGATGTGACTCCCGGTAGTACAGCTTCAACATTCATCCTTCGCAGATCCTGCTGCAATCTCCACTGAGCTGTGAGAATCATCACTTCGGGTAGTCGACTCAAGGCATCCGGTACAACATTCACCTTCCCTGGATGATATTGAAGATCGATGTCGTAGTCTGCCATCAATTCCAACCATCTACGCTGTCTCATATTCAGCTCCTTCTGGGTGAATATATATTTCAAACTTTTGTGATCAGTGGAGATTTTCACTTTTTCACTCAGTAAGAAATGTCGCCAAATCTTCAAAGCAAAGATGACAGCGGCTAGCTCCAAATCGTGGGTCGGATAATTCTTCTCATAGACCTTCAATTGTCGCGAAGCATATGCGATCACATGATTGTGCTGGTGCAGAACGCATCCAAGTCTCTTGCCTGATGCATCGCAGAAAATCTCGAAGCCTCCGCTTCTGTCTGGAATAGCTAAGACTGGTGTAGTAGTCAGTCTCTCCTTCAAAGTAGAAAGAGCTTGCTCACAAGAGTCTGACCAATAGAACTTAATATCCTTCCCTGTCAATCTCGTCATCGGCTCAGCTATCCTCGAGAAATCCTTGATAAATCTGCGGTAGTATCCAGCCAATCCAAGGAAACTCCTGATGTCCGATGCTGATCGAGGTGTATGCCATTCTCTGACTGCTTTGACCTTCTCCGGATCCACTGAGATACCAGCTCTCGACACTACATGCCCAAGAAATGCAATTCTATCTAGCCAGAATTCGCATTTGCTGTACTTGGCATACAGTCTATGGTGACGGAGCGTCTCTAACACCATCTTCAGATGCTCTGCATGCTCTTCCTCGCTCTTCGAGTACTCCAGGATGTCGTCTATGAAAATCACCACGAACTTGTCAAGGAAGTCGTAAAAGATAAGGTTCATGAGATTCATGAACACGGCAGGAGCGTTGGTCACACCGAACGGCATGACAACGAACTCGTAATGCCCGTACTTAGTCCGAAAAGCGGTCTTGAGTACATCTTCCTTCTTGACTCTGACTTGATGGTATCCGCTCCGGAGATCTAACTTCGAAAATACCCTCGATCCACCAAGCTGATCGAAGATATCATCAATGCGAGGCAGCGGGTACTTGTTCTTCACTGTGATCTGATTCAGCTCCCGATAATCAATACACATTCTCCTCGAGCCATCCTTCTTTACCAGCAAGACGGGTGCACCCCGGGGAGATACGCTGGGATGAATGAAACCCTTCTGTAGTAGCTCATCCAACTGCTTCCTCAACTCTTCTAATTCTGCAGGAGCCATACGGTACGTCGCCTTCGAAATCGGTTGAGCTCCTGGCAAAATATCGATGCCGAACTCCAATGCTCGATCGGGCGACAGTCCAGAAATGTCATCAGGGAAGACGTCTTCGAAGTCTCTCACTACTGCGGGCTTCTCTGGCTCAGTAATCATAGATGCAATGATCAATCGGTAAGGCTGGGCTCGGAACTTGACAGGTCCAAGCGAACGTCCTCCGTCGACAAACTCGAACACTGGGTGGTCTGGAATTTCGAACACCACTTTCTTCCGGTGACAGTCGATCGTGGCATAAAAAGCTCCTAACCAGTCAATGCCAAGAATAGCATCAAAGTTGGATAGGTCATCGACAATGAAATTAGCATAAAATTCGTGTCCACTAATCACCAACGGGCATGGTTTACATCCCAGTGCAACCTTCACTACACCATTCCCAGTTGTAATGTTCCAACACTTGGGAAGTGTATAGGTGGGTATTGAGTGTTCGACTACGAACTTCCGAGATATGATGCACATGGAAGCTCCAGAATCGAACAGGGTTATGGCCGGGTGAGATGAAACTAAGATGACACATAAGGGTAACATGCAACTAAATTAACATGGATATAACTAATCAAATATAATGCATAAATAAGGAAGACTAGTATAGAAGTTACCTGCAATAACTCCGTCCTCAGTCTCGGCCTCCACTGCAGTCATCGTGAAGGCTTGCCTCTTAGGCTGAACAGCCTGCTGGAAAGCCTGCTTCTAGGGAATGAGAGGCGCTCCACGTCCAGCAGCCACTGGAGCTCTCTGCTACTGAACTCCATCTGGTGCCGTCCACAGTTGCTTAGTTCTCGGACAGTCCTTCAATGCATGCGTAGCGTCACCACAAACCAAGCACTGGCCCAAGAATCTCCTACACTGCTCCTTCACATGACCAGCCTTGCCATAAAAATGGCACAACTTTGGAGTAGGCCCACCTGGCCTCTTAAATTGTACGGACTGATTAGGCTTGAACCCAGGCCTAATCACAGCTCTGGCTTGCTCCATAGGCCTCTTCCCAGTACCTGAATACTGCCCTCTCCTCTGATTGGCAATCAGCTCCTGCCTCTTGGCAGCTATCAACAACTTCTGGTAAGAATCCAAGTCCGAAGAGGAAATCAGACTTTGCAGCTCCAAAGATAAACCTTGTAAGAATTTCTGAGCTCGATCCTCAGCAGTCTCCACCATCTTCGGCGCAAAGCGACTCAGTTTCATGAACTCTTGGTGGTACTGATCCACCGTCAGATTCCCTTGCTTCAGATTGATAAACTGCTGCATCAGCTCCCTCTTGGCAGCTCGAGGGAAATACTCATCATTAAATCTCGCCTTGAAAGTGGCCCAGTGAATAGGCTTCGCCAACATCTGCTCTTCTGACTCCCACCAACTGCGGGCATTGTCCTTCAGTTGCTTCTTCACTACGTCAACCCATCCAGCCGGGTTAACCTTCGAGAGAAGCAGGTTATCCTCCGTGTTCTTCATCCATTCATCCGCAGCTAATGATCCTTCTGACCCAGTGAAATATGACAGGCCCAGCTCCTGAAACTGCTTCGCCACCGGCTCGAAGCGAGGGGCATTCTGAAGCATGCCCTGCTGAACCTGCATCATCTGATGCATCATCCTCATCATCTCAGCCGTGGTGGGTTCTCTATCAGCATCCGCACCACGTCCTACTCCACCACCAGCTCCAGGTCCACTACCAGCTCCTCGGGTGATGCGTCTACCGGCCATCTAAGACTAGAAAATGCTCAGATTAGACTTAATCATGACTCGAATGTTATGAATATTTAAATGGATGGTATTATCATCATTGTTGTTTCGATATTTCACAGATGCAAAGAGGAGACCTGCATGGGCCACCACTAAAACCTATCACACCCCGCTTCCCTAATATGGAAGCCGAGACGTGAGGAGGTCCGCTCAGACGTGGAGCTGTGAAGCTGCAGTCTGATAAGCGTCTGTAAAAATTTTCGAAAAGTAGCAGGTCCTTGCATTGCGACGAAACAACAACAATAATAAAGCAGATAAGAAAATATCCACCAACAACGTCCAACAAATATTACAACATCACAGAATAGTCAGAAAAGTACAAGTCTGAACAATAGGCCTAAAGCATGGCCAAACAAAACAAGGAGAGATAGGTGCTACGCAACGAAACCTAACAGCAACTAAGGAAAGGTAACAACTAAGGGGAGACTCCAAACGAGTCTAGGACTGGTCACTCGTGTCCTCGAACTCAGTCTCAACAGGGACCTCGAACTCAGCATCCACGGACTGCTCGTCCTCAGCAACCTGCTCTGTCTTAAATCCTGACATGTGACACCCAAAGAGAAAAGGGCACATGTCAACAAAAGTCTCCCAATGGAAGCGGAGAACTTTTGTGCAAGGATACAAATAAAATAATGCAACTAGCAGTTCTACAATGATGATATGGCATGACATTAAAAGAGTGCAACAATTAAATTAACAAGATGAAAATAATTAAGCACGTCGTAGCAGAAAGCTACAAATCACTATTTCACGATTTCACGATTTCACGATTAACTTGTATTCACGATGTGCACAGGGTTTACGCCTTTTGGCTGAAGTGGCTGTACGGGCACACTTCTACGCTCAAGTGATCGCTTAACCCTACCCCTCCACGTGTATCGAGCGTTGGTTTCCCAACAACACTGTGCTCGCTTCTGGATCACGAGCCAGGAAGTGTGTTTCAATATGGCATAGGGTTGTGCCCGCAAAAGCAGGTGCCTAGCCTCACTAGTTACAATTATTGTAGCGTGTGCTACGCAATCACGATAGAACAATTTGATGCATGACATGTAATGAGCAGTTAAAGTGCGTACATTTAATTGAAAGTTAAACATGGCATGACAACATGAATGAAAGCAGGTAAAGTGTCGGATCTAGTTTCGTTGTCAAACTAGATCAAAATGGTCGTCTAGACAGCTATCATTTCACTGTCTAGTCTCTTTTACGCTAACTAAACAATTTGGCCTAAAAACGTGGCCTAAAACATTTACTGGCAAGTATCACTTGCCTGTTTCCGGTGATATCGGTTGTCGTGGGTTCGTCTGGACGGGTACTATGTGTCGGTATGTCCGGTTCTCTGTTTGGTTAAACAATTCAATGAATTAGATTTATTGTGAGATAAGTCAAAATATCCGATTAATCCTTAAAGTGGGTTTGTATAATTTTATTGGGCTCTCTGTCTAGGGTGATGTTTATATTGTGTACACTAATATGATATGCCTCATATCATTCAAACTTTATTAACCTAACATTATTTAACAATACTAACTTTTTGAATTTAAAATACACCAACAAATTAACTTATAACCCTATTATTCACAACCTATTAATATTAACCTTTCATTTAGCTAATAGTATGGCCAACATCTTAGTTAATACCCCCCACCCTCTCTCTCTATCTTCCCTTATTCTCATAACTATAGGCTGTCACTCTTTCTTACACAAATCAATTAATAGCTTATATGAAAATCCCCTACTCTCTTAAACCTATACTAAGGCTGTCGCCCAACACACACTGTCAGTCTCTCTTTCTCTTTTTAATGAGGCTGCCTCTCACCCTCTCTTTATAACATTCTTTAATAGCATTTCTATCTTTTGTTTTCTCTCAGGCTTCTTTCTCCTTCTGTCTTCTTGTCTGTTCTTCTTTCATTTTTTTTGTTTTCAAGTTCGGCAGCAACAAGGAAACGCCGCAGGCTCACGCGAAATCAAGGGGGGCTTACCTTCGCTCAAGGGGAGGAGGCTCACGGCGCAGGCGACGGGCGGCTCCCGACGGGCGGACGGCGTGGCAGGCGGCTCCGGGCGGCGCTCCGGTGATCCGTGGCCGGCGGCTGTCTGCTGTAGGCGGTGGGCGCGTGGCGGCCTCCGGCGATGCGCAGGTGATGGAATGTGGGAGGAGGAAAGGGGAAGAAGAAGATGGAAGAAGAGGGTTTGTGTTTTGAATGAAAATACTTGTTTTGATGGTTTGAATCAGAAATTAGGATCTGAGATTTGATTTGGTTTCAAATCTGAAATACTTTCAGAATTCCTCTTGATTCTGAAATTTTGGGTATTGATCTGAAATTGGGTTGATTTGAATCTGAGTTTGTTGATTCAGATCTGATGTTGGGTTCCACTCTATTGTTTTCAGATTTGGGTTTGTTGTTGTATAGTTGATTTGGTTTTGTTGGTAGAGGAGAGGAGGATCAGAAATGGGGTTTGATGAAATTGTTTGGGGATGATGAACTGAAATGGGTGATTTCAGAATTTTGGGGATGATTGCTTGTGAAATTGTTTTTGGGAAGGATTTGGGAAAATTGGTTGCTGGTTGAATGGGTTGTATTTGGTTTGTTTTGTTTGCAGGAGAAGAGACGTTTCCCCTGCTGTTGAAATACAACAGTGAAGGGGAACAAATTGATGGAAGGAAGGGCTGGAGGTGGGGGAAAGATTCAATTCAGTGTCGGATCTGAACTGTCCAAACGGTGGAATCAATAGGTTTAATTAATTAGCAACTTAATTCGGATTAAATTTTAATCAATATTGATTTGGGATAATCTAATTAGGGTTATTTAATTAGGGTTAAACTTAATTAATCGCACCATGGTAAAATATTAAGAGATAGACGCGCTCGCGTCGACGCACAAAAAAATTCGCGCACAAAAATATCCGAACGATCAACACAAAAATACGCCTAGAAAATACCGGCCGTTACATTCTACCCACCTTAAGAAAAATTCCGTCCTCGGAATTCTTATCCACTAAAGAGTAGAGAACAAATATAGGTAACGCTCCCGTATCTCATCTTCCCGCTCCCAGGTAGACTCTCCTGGCGAGTCATGATGCCACATCACCCGGACTAGATCAACGGTCTTGGTCCTGAAAACTTTCTAACGTCGATCTAAGATCTCCACCGGTTGCTGTTCGTACGTCAGATCTGGTCGAACTGTGATCTCTGAGTAATCCACAGCATGAGAAGGGTCGCTGATATAACGACGGAGCTGGGACACATGAAAGACGTCATGTACTCCCTCTAAGGACGGTGGCAAAGCTAAGCGATATGCTACCTCTCCAACTCGCTCCAGCACATCGAAAGGTCCAATAAATCTCGGACTAAGCTTGCCTCTCTTCCCAAATCGAATTACTCCTCGATTCGGGGAGATCTTCAGAAACACATGATCTCCTGGTTGAAACTCCAGAGGACGCCGTTTAGCATCTGCCCAATGCTTATAACGGTCATGGGCGATCCGAAGCTTGTCCCTGATATCACGCACAACATCAACTGCTTCCACTATCATTTCTGGCCCCAAGAGCTCCCTATCACCTACGTCGTCCCAACTCAGTGGTGATCGACATTTTCTCACGTAGAAATCTCTACGACTGGTCACCGGTGTCCTCACACTCCACGTCAACGGTAGACTCAAACTCAGCGTCGGCAAACACCTCGTCCTCAACAACTGGCTCTGGCTCAGCAACTAACATGCGACACCCAAAAGAGACGAGGACGCGTGTCAGCAAGTCTACAAGAGACTTGTTCAAGGAAACTAAAAGAAAGAAATGCAACCTAGCAGTTCTAAAATATGCGATGACATGGTAGTTTAATGCATGGATGAAACAAGTAAGATAGTGCGACAAGTATGACATGGCAACAAGTATAACATGGCAACAAGTATATCATGGCAACAAGTATATCATGGTAAGGGTAGCAAAGATACTAACATTCACATGGATTTTACAAGTCAAGTAACCATATCGTGCATAGAGATTACGTCCTTTGGCTGGAGTAGCTGTACGGGCCAACTCCTACGCTCAAGTGATCGCTTATCCCTACCCCTACACGTGTAATCGGGCATTGGCTTTTGACCAACACATGTATCCCGCTTCTGGTTCGCGAGCCAGGAAGTGTATTTGGCATAGGGTTGTGCCTGTAACGCAGGTGCCTAGCCTGAATAAGGAAGTACAAGTAGCGTGTGCTACGAATGCAATATTCAAGCCTGGATGACATGTTAGGATGCATGGCATGGCAAGATTACAGATAAAGTGCGTACAAATATGGAATTTAAATGTGACGGGCATGGCAGAGTACTAATAAAATGCATACAGATATGAAATTAAACGTGACAGGTAAAATGCATGAATAACATGGCAGGGTGTCGGATCTAGCTTCGTTGCCAAGCTAGATCTTGAAATTACGTCAAGGCGACTATCATTTCATCGCCTAGTCTCTTTTACGCTAAAAACGAGGGATGGCCTAAATCATGGCCTAAAACACAAGTTGGCAAGTTTCACTTGCCTGCACAACCAAACTGGAGTCACGATCAACTAGAGTCTAACTATCTACGTGCTCGGATCGCAGTCCAGCCTACAACCCAATTTATTAATCTTGATTAATGAGTCACAAACAAACAGAAATTACCAATTTTAGTTGATTAACAGGTAAGTGGTGATTCCTACGGGGCAGATCTTACCTCAACACGACACGAGAGCTACTCTTACATCGGGTAGCGACGTCAGGGGTTGGATTCCTGTAGCGCGTACGGTAGAGGACGAACGATACTCTGTCGACACAACACATGTTCAAATCAGGTTCGTTACGAAAGATTAGTGTATTCATCAATCCTGAAGATGTCTAATGAGTCCTGTTTTATTAGGTTTTCTATCTTGGGACTGGTTACTCATCAATATTATTGATCCAACATGCTAACTAGATCAATATACCGTTCACATCACAGTATTAAAGTCAACAATGTTGTTAACAAGCTGGTGTGTTTCAAGATTACTCGTTAATGATAATACTGTTATTACTATTATAGCCTAACATCATTCATTTCCAACTTAGTGATATGTTATAATTAACATTATGAAAACTAGTTTCAATTCATCATTTATCATGCCATCTCCAGATTATTAAGTCCAATAGGTGTTCGTTATCGCTGTCCAACAACTAAGCTAACTGAAATTACCAAGTAACAGCGAACGATACTAACCGGTGAAGGGAAGAGATCCAACGCGGCTACCGGAGTGATCGCCGCGAGGACAGCGGCTAGGGGATCTAACGTTGTCGCGCGCGGAGGGAAGCGCTGCTGCGAAAAAGGCGGCAAGGGGGTTGGCTGCCAACAGATCCAAGCGAGGGAAGGACCTGTGGTCGCGCGGTCTGAGCGGGGACCAGCACGACGCCGCGGGGGGAGGGACAGAGTGGTTGTCGCGGGCTATGCATGGAGCGGGGTGATGGCGTATGTGTGCTGCCTGGGCGTGAAGAGGACGTGCGGGTCTGCGCTTGAGCGGCGCGTAGCATCTCGCAAGGAAGGTCGGGATGTGTAACTTAAATAACTCATATGTGCTAGACTTTGGATAGAATAATCCGTAGTCGAGTGTGTAACTTAAATAACGGAAAATACGTTTAACTGCTATTAAGTGAGATTCCTTAGGTTGAGATTGATAACGAGCACATACACATACAGCAAACATAATATCAGGCCGACTGGTAGTAAGATATAATAAACTACCTATCATACCTCGATATAGACGAATGTCTACATCTTTGCCGCCCAAATCTTTATCAAGATGAGTAGTGGTGCTCATTGGAGTCGTCTTACCAGAAGCATTCTCCATTCCAAATCGCTTTAGCAACTCCACCATGTACTTGGTTTGGTGGATGAAGATTGCATCGTTCATTTGGCGAATTTGGAGACCTAAGAAATATTTGAGCTCACCCATGTGGCTCATCTCAAATTGGTCCTTCATGACATTAGAAAACTCTTCGCAAAGAATGAAGTTAGTAGCACCGAAAATGATATCATCAACATAAATTTGAACTAAAAGAATATCATGATTCGCATACTTAACAAAAAGTGTAGAGTCAACTTCACCCATTTTAAAACCCAAATCCAAAAGAAAGTTCTTTAGGCGGTCATACCAAGATCTGGGAGCTTGTCTCAAACCATAAAATGCTTTCTTAAGTTTGAAGACGTGATTTGGAATCTTTTCATTAATAAAACCCGGAGGTTGAGAAACATAAACTTTCTCAATGACATCTCCGTTTAAAAACGCACTTTTTACATCCATTTGAAAGAGTTTAAAATGTTTATGGCATGCAAAAGATAACAACAACCTAATAGATTCTAATCTAGCTACAGGAGCAACGGATTCTTCGAAGTCTATACCTTCCTCTTGCCTGTAGCCTTGAGCTACTAACCGAGCTTTGTTCCGGACGACGTTTTCGGTCTTATTCTTGAAGATCCACTTCGTTCCTATAACGGTGTGGTTCTTCGAAGGCAATGGAACTAGCTCCAAAACCTCATTCCTCTCAAACTGAATGAGTTCCTCCTCCATGGCAAGGATCCAAGCACTGTCTTCGCATGCTTCGTTAATATTCTTTGGCTCTACTGAAGAGGCAAAGGCACAATGAGCGAAGTAGTTGACTTGAGATCTCGTCTTGACACTATCAAGTATGTTGCCAATGACTTGCTCATGGGAATGGTCACGAACTGTATGAAGCCGTTTGGAAACTCCCTGATCACTAGGAACATTCTCAAAAGAATCATCAGTAGGGTTAGTATCAATAGAATCAATAGAATTAGAATTACCAATAGAATCACATATAACTTCCATGGAGTCATCATCATTGATAATTCTAGACGGGACAAAATTTTCATTGAATGAAACATGAAGTGATTCCTCGATCGTTGATGTTCTTTTGTTGTTTACCCGGTAGGCTTTGCTACGTGAGGAATATCCAACAAATATCCCCTCATCGGATCTTGGATCAAATTTGTCCAAGCTACCATACGTGTTTTTGATAAAACATTGTGCGCCAAAAACTCGAAAATGTTTAATTTGAGGCAATCTACCAAACAAAAATTCATAACAAGTTTGTTTGGTGCCGGGCCTCAAGAGTATCCTATTAAACACATAGCAAGCGGTATGTACCGCTTCCGCCCAAAATTGATGGCCAAGTTGGCTATCATCAAGTATTGTGCGAGCACATTCCACTAGCGTCCGATTCTTTCTCTCAACAACACCATTTTGAGGGGGTGCGCGAGGGAAAGAGAAGGTGTGTGTAATACCAAATTCATCACAAAAATTTGAGAAAGACTCATTCTCAAATTCCCCTCCATGATCACTACTAATAGTGACAATGGTGGTTCCAATGAGATTTTGTACTTTTTTTAACAAATATTGTGAAGTTTTCAAAAGCATCATTTTTATTACTTAAAGAAAATACCCAAGTAAATCTAGAAAAGTCATCAACGATGACAAGTCCATATCGAGCATTCCCTAAAGAAGCAACTTTAGTTGGCCCAAAAAGATCTAGATGTAAAAGCTCTAGATGCCGTTTAGATGAAATGCTTTTCTTAGGTTTGAAAGACGATTTCAGAAGTTTGCCTCGTTGACACGAGTCACAAAAGCTTTTCTTTTGGAAAGAAAGCTTAGGAAATCCTTTAATAGAATTTAACTTGGATAGCTTAAAAAGTGTTCCAAAGTTCACATGACCAAAACGTCGGTGCCATAAGTGTTGTTCACTTGTGTTGGTAATGAGACATTGTTCATGTGACTTGGGGATATCTAGGATAAATATATCCTTATGGCGTGTGCCAGAAAATAACAAATTATTATTATCTTTACTAAAAATATGACACATTCTTTTCGCAAAGCTAACTTTGTAACCCTTGTCACAAAGTTGGCTTATTGAAACAAGATTGTGATTTAATCCTTTAACAAGGTAAATATCACTTATAAGGGGTTTAGCTGGGTTACCAACTTTACCAACACCAATGATGGTTCCGCTCTCGTTGCCTCCAAAGACTACTCGGTTCCCATTCTCAATGGACAGCACTCCGGAGAGCAAGTGAGCTTCACCCGCCATGTGTTTTGAACACCCGCTATCGAGTATTCACCCATCCTTGGAGCTAAATTTGGATTTGTTGCTCCATTTCTATTTCTTGAGTACCTGAAGGTAAAATTATCATTCAGTGGTACCCAAGGTCATTGGGTACCAAAAGATTAGACCTTTGGAAGCCAAGTCTAATTGGACTTAGACTTCCCAACATAATCATCATTATGCACGACATTCATAAAATAGGAATTCATGTAAGCTTGTTTTTCATGCATGCTTGTGTACTTTGGGCCCCAAATAGTGAATATTTTGGGAGCCACATTCCTATTGGGAGCATGCATACATTGTTGATGTCTACGTGATGCATGTGGCCTACGAGGAGGTGGCCTAGGGTATGCATGACGTGGATAAGTATATGGCACATGATGAAATGGTGGTGGCGACATATGATATGGTGCATGATGGTAATCATTCATATGATAGTGATGTGGATGAACATATGCAAGTGGGGGAACACGTGCGTGAGGGTGTCTCACTTGGTGTGCACGTGCTCGTGGACGTGGAGCATAAAAATCATCATAATTGTGAACCGGTGGAGTAGGATGTATGTTCCTACGTGGCATAGTATTGGTGTACATAAATGCATGACCCTTCTTTGGAGGTCCACCCAAAGTGGGTTTCTTTCTAATCGGGGGTGTGTACGAAGTGGAAGCACCATTGGTAGATGAACTACCAATGGGGTGTTTGCTCCCACTCGTTGAGGCATCGAAAGTTGGCCTAACAAAGATAGTGGACGATTTGGATGAATTTCCCATTTTATACCCCAAGCCAATACGATAATTGGCCGGAAGTAAATGCTTTAGGATATTATTCAAATGGTCCTTACCTTTATTGAATTTATTAATTCGGCCTAATGTGGACTCATACTTCTCGGTGAGAGAAAGTATAGAAGCATCCAAAGTGGACACTTGTGTAGTGAGTACACAAACACGAGACTTGAGATTCTCATTCTCAATACTCAAAGTTGAGTTTCGAGAAATCCAATCCGCTATCTCGTGTTCCTCCGAATCCTCAATATGAACATGCTCAAGTTGAGATTTGAGATTTACAATCTCATTTCTCAAGCCTTCAACAACGGTGTTGTTGTTGATGATGATATGCTTAGGTGAAGTTTGGAGACTAGTTAGCTCATCTTTAGTCTTGATATATCTATTTACTTGTTTAGAATACTTAGACCAAATTTGCTTGTTAGTTAATCTAAGGTCATCCATCGTTACCTCATCGTCTTCATCCTCGCTTTCATCGGAAGAGGTCTCTTGATCATGTTCCTCTCTTGCCATGAAGCACATGTGCGCTTGCTCCACTTGTTCATCATCCGACTCTCCACTTGAGGAGTCCTCATCGGAGTCGGTGAATGTGCCGACAAGTCCTTTCTTGTACCCTTTCTTGTACTTTCGAGACTTGTCGAACTTTGGCGCCTTCCATTTCTCCTTTTGTTTTTTTAGGACAATCCGCTTTGATGTGTCCTGGCTTGTTGCATTTAAAACACAAAGGAGCGGAGGCGTTAGTAGAACTAAATTTAGATTTGTTTTTGAAGTTACCTTTCCGAAAGAATCGGTTGAACTTCTTTGCCATAAGGGCAATGAATTCTAAGTCCAACTCGTCTTCCGATTCTTCATCATCGGTAGATGTAGATGGAGCGGCCTTGAACACAATGGCCTTTTTCTTCGGCTCGTCTTACTTCAAGTACGACTTGATCTTGTCTTGCATCTTTATTTTACTGTCCTTGCGTACCTCATAGGACATTAAGGTACCCATTAGTTGTACGACAGTATACTTATTCATATCGTTACATTCCTTGATGGCGAAGGTACGCTTTTCCCAACAAGAAGGAAGTCCGTCAATAATCTTTGAGACTTTCTCCTTTTGGGTGTAAGTCTTTCCAAGAGCCTCCAACTCATTGGTAATGTCAACGAAGCGAGCATAGTACTCCATCTTCTCACACTGTTGCATGTGAAATAATTCGTAATCTTTATTTACAACAGTGAGTTTGGAGTCTCTTACCCTACTCGTTCCTTCATGCAAGATGAGGAGTGAGTTCCAGATTTGATATGCACTCTTACATGTGCATATCTTGTTGAAGTCTTCGGGCTCCAACGCACATTGCAAGGCATTCATTGCCTTGGCATTGGTTACTTCCGCGGCGACCTCCACGGTAGTCCACTTAGCGAAGTCTTGTTCGTCGGGCTCGACATACTCCGTCAACGTAGCTCTCCATAGTGAAGTGCTCCGGAGGAACGTTTCCATCCGGCATTTCCAGTACCCATAATTGGCACCATTGAAGTAAGGAGGCCTAGTTGAGGAGTGTCCTTCCATCAACGAATAAGCTCCCTCACGGTTCTTGAAGGTGCTATAGTCTGAAGGTAGACGAACGGTCTTGTTGTCGTTGGTAGACATAGCTATGAACTTGGCTCTGATACCAAATATAATGCCCTGATAGCTACAGCACAAGTACTAAAGGGGGGTGAATAGTACTTTAAAATAATCAAGAGTATAATTCCTAATTATCGTGCAAACTCAACCAACAATGCGGAATGAAAATATGACAACAATAAAATACAATGCAAATAAGCGATGTAACGGGTTCGAATCCACCTAAGTCTCCCCGACTTGTTCCCGGTGATCCTACGTCCCAAACACCCGTATCCCCTCCGGCTACTTGAGTTAGAATCCTCTAATCCAAGCTTTGCACTATGAAATTCTTGTAGAAAACCACTACAAGATCAAATCATACACAAATGAAAATGTGACTCCCACAAACCGGGATCACAAACTTCTCTCACAACCGAGAGATAAACTTGCAATATGAAAGTAAATGAAACGATAAACACTTACGAACAAAATCCTATGCCTAGAGTAAACTTATAGTTTTTAGGGCAAGGGAGATTTTGAGGAAGACGAAGGCACCAAACCCTAGCTCCACCTAGATGGACAGCAATAGATGGCTAGGGTGGAGATGGTGACTTGGAATCAAGCTCTTGGCTTGAGTGGCTCACAATGAAGAGAATCTCTCTTGAGGAAATTAGGGCTCAAGGAGTTTGGAGAGATTCTTGTGAGAATGAGGAAGCTTAGAAATGAGAATTGAATGCTTTCTCTTTGATCTCTAAATCACAATAAATGTCAGCCTTGAATACTAGGAAGAAGCATCACAAGTATATATAGGATAGAGAGAAGAGAGAGGGAAAATTCGTAGCATTTAATGCTCCAACGGCTCTATTCTGAAGTAGTCTAATCGGTCTAAGAAAGATCACCGACCGATTAGTTTTGCAACTAGTCGGTCGGTGATTCTTCTTGGACCGACTAAAAGGTTCACAGCCAAGAAGGAGAATTTTAGGAGATAGAACTATTCGGTCTAAGAAGACTTGCCAACCGACTAGTTTGACAACTAGTCGGTCGGTGAGTGTTCTTTGACCGACTAAGCAGTTGAAATCAATAGGCTGAAAATAAGGAGAACTAGTCGGTCTAAGAACAAATTCCAACCGACTAGTTTCACAACTAGTCGGTCGATGAATGTTCTTGGACCGACTAACGAGTCAACAGTAGCTCAGGCTGAAAAGTGAAAGTGTAACTAGTCGGTCTAAGAAGGATTTCAAACCGACTAGTTTGACAATTAGTAGGTCGGTGAACCTTCTTGGACCAACTAATTGGTCCACAGTGAAGATGCTGAATTGAGCAAGGAAATCTAGTCGGTTCAAGAAGGATTCTTAACCGACTAGATGACAATCTAGTCGGTTGGTTCTTCTTCTTGAACCAACTAAGATGCACTAGAAGCCGCGAAATGAAGCGTGAAGCTTCGGGAAAGTTTCCATGGGCTTCTAAAATAATCCTAGCTCTAAAATATGAGCGTTATGAAGATTATAATGTAATACCTACTCAAGGCTTAACATTCTACGAAAAGAAGCTAGAAGACTATAAAATAAACTAGACGAACCGTCTTCAAAGCTTCAACCCAAATCTCTTGACTTCAATAGTGCTCCTAGAGCTTCAACGAAGCTTCAGACACACGATCACGCGCTTTGAGAAGTCTTGAGACGTCGCTTTTGATGTACATAGAATTTTGCCGACGATCTCCATAACTGCGCTCACAAAGAGTTAGTTCACGATATTTATGTTTGTTCATCATCAAAAACCAAATGCGGGGAATCAATACTCAACATTTTGTGGGAGAACGACCCGTGAAATGACGTTCCAAAATAATTCCACAAATTAATACTCTTCGAGAGGGTCACAACAGCATATCACATCGTGCGTTCCGAATGAAAGATAAGGCTAATAAAAATACGCGAACTTCAAGAAAAATACGCATACAAAGGATACGGGGTCTGAAGGCGACAGTAATCCCAAGTTGGGCACACGTCGGGGGTTGGCTTGCTAAGGATGCAACCAAAGCGTTATGGCCCTATCGACATCAACGACAAAACTCGCATACAAGCAACAAAACCAAATCAGGTACCCGAAATTGCTATTGGCACAGCCGTATAACATATATCGGTTATCGGTCGTTACAGTAACAATGGGCTGCGCGCCCGCACGGGCCCGTCCTAGCGGGTGCGCCCAGCTGCCTTAGGCGGGCGCGCCTGCTAAGCTTAACGGGCCGCCCGCAACTTAATTCGTTTCATTAGGGTTCAAGCGAAACCCTTGACGGCTACGAAACATGGGTTTTTGCTCAACTTTGAGCAATTGTTTGAAGGGTTAAACGAACTCGGATTTCGTCGTCGTTTGTTCCTACGCGTTCACCATCACTAGCCCTTCGAAATGATAACTTGTATCTGTAGGAATATGATGCCCTCAAGGCCATTTATTCCTGTGTGAATAGCACAAACATCTTGTTCGAAATAACAGTAAGCTGTTTGGTAATAATTTATCTAAGTTATATTGTAATGTAGTTAACATTAGATATCAACTTCGGTAAAGTCCTGAGACTTTATGCAAGGTCAAACGGGTATCGAGATGAGTATCTCGATCATGGAGAAACGTTTGACCGTCTGTAGCATAAGTCTGAAATGGTTCGTGGTCGTAGATGTTCCGAGACAAGGATATCGAAACATCGGACAGACCATTGTGTCTTAGTCTTCACCGTTTAGCGGTGGCGATGATCTCATGATCGCTTGACTTGGCGAAGTCGAAGACGAGCCACAGGTGCTCATTAGAATGAGTTCACTGAACGATCCACTAGAGTTGTCATATGGTTATATTGACCAATCTGTCAGTGATAACTCTGAGTGATGATAGGATAGTTGGTCTTTTGACTTGAGGTCATTTTGACGGACCTGTGCGTGAACGGTGCCACTTAGATCAAATGACCTAGCTTCGAGGCAAGGCCTGTCGAAAGGTCTTTTGATTGGGTGTCACTTGAAACGTACGAGGCGAGTAATGACCAAGAGAGGATTCGTCTCTCCCGGTCAATGGGAGTTAGTGTCGTAGAGTTAGTTCGGTCTTTAGTAAAAACTCTGCGCAGAGTATGTTGGAAGAAGTCCAACATTAGTTGACTAAAGATCGATAGAAACTAACCGGAGTCAAGTTATTGGGGTTGACAGTTTTGACCGTACCCCAGACTTGATCTACACGACACAGTTTAGACGAAAAGACTATAACTACGGAATTCATCACGGAAACAGTCAGGTGGTCCCGACAATACTCATGTCAATGAGTCAACCACATAATGATGATTCCTGAAGCAGGGACGGCAACCACTGCTCGTGGTCACTGCCGTATAGGGCTTCGAGCCCAACCTGTTGTAAGGGTCAGGCTGTAGGGTCTCACACAGAGTGTAACGCTTCGTCTAGTAATAGGTAGAAATTAGTTAGGGAGAATAATTGCATTTTTGATGCAAGGGATGAAATAATTGCATTTGACGCAATATGGTAATTTAAGCTTAGATAGGGACTATTTTGCATTTGATGCAAAAGCGATTAAATATGTATTAAATTGTTTAATACAATATTTAATAAAATAAACGCAAGGAAAAGTTCACGGGTAAGACGGGAATATCCCGGTCTAGACCTAGGTTCGAACGGCGTCCAAATCGGACACCAAATGCTCAAGTTAGAGCCCAAAAGCCCAAAGAATCAGACCAGGACAAGCCCAGGCAGAACAGGCTGCCTGGGCTAACCCAGGCACTGCCTGGGCTAAGCCCAGGCTCGGCCTGGGCCAGCCCAGGCGCAAGCCTGGGCTAAGCCCAGGCCCGCCTGGGCTCGCCCAGGCGCGGGCCTGGGCGCGCCCAGACGCCTGGGCGAGCCCAGGCGCGGCCTGGGCTCTGCCCAGGCCATTTTGCGCGCGCGATTGATGCAGCGGGGCCCACTGGTGGGCCCCAAGCCTAGGGTTTCGAACCCTAGTCACAGATTTGCATGACGGCTGATTTCTTTGGCGAAAATCTGATTTTTGTCAATCTTTGGACGATCAATTGGAGGGTCAAACGAACTCCGATTAACGAACGGTTTTTTCCTATGCGTTCACCGTTGAACGCTTGTCGTATTGATAGGTTGTATCGATCTTGAAGCTCAACGGTGAGTGATTTAAAATTCACGGAAGTTTGCACTTTTTGAAGTGTAAACTAACTTGATTTTAACTAACCCAAATAATTAGTCCCACATCGGATTTTGAGAAAAGGGGAGAGTCCGCCGCCTATATAAATAGGGGTCTCCCCCCTTTCTCAAAACTCGTCCCAAGCTCTAGATCTGAGCGGCTCTCGTAAATGTTGGAGCACGCTCGGATCTAAGCTTAAATTAAAATATTTCTCTATCTCCCTAAAATTTCTGCCTTACTCCTGCGGGCTCTAGCAAAGCCTCAAAGGAGTTCGGATTCTGGATCCGAAATCTTGGCGGAGGTTTCACTCGCGTGAAACTTTCTTCGGCGGTTGGTTGGCTCGGCGGCACGGGGATTGATCGCCTCGGGATGCGGAGCGGTTCGAGGAGCGGTTCGGGGAGCGGTTCAAAGGAGCGGCTCGGCGTGGGACGGGAGCAGCTCGGAAGACGGCGCGGAACATCTCGCCTGCTCCAGGGCTGAGATTCCGGGTATGTGGTTAAAGTAGTTTATTAGCATTAGTTTAATTTAATCGCAGTAGGCTAGATCCTTCTTGGGATGGTCAGACCCATCCCAAGTCGGCATAGATCTTGGCATAGGGTCTTGGACCTTAGGGCCAAGTTAAAATTGTTTTAACTTGCATGTTAATTTAGATTAACTGTTTTTCTTCCGCTGCTTTTGATTTTCCTGTCTATGTTCCGTCCGACTTAGGACGGGACTAGAGTTTTTATGCCCTAAGGGAACGCCCAATTCCCAACAGTGGTATCAGAGCTTGTTGAGCTTGAGTACGGGTTCTCGGGTTATGAGCCGACCCGAAGTAATCGCTCTTACCGTACCAAGTCCCGATAAGATGGTGATCTTATAATGGGTTGGGCATTGTCGAGAGGCATGCCATAAAACAAGTTTCTAAGGTATCTTGTGACGGGTCTAGGGTGCCATGGATGATGGGCCTTAACAGCGTCGCAATGATATCAGAGTGATACCCAACAGTGGTATCAGAGCCTAGGTTTGCGTAGCGATCTAGGTACTGCGATTTGATTAAACGTGTTAATGCTTTTAAATACTTTCAAAAGTTTTTAAAGTTATGAGATAATATTTTAAAAATGTTTTAGATGTTCAAAAATTCTTTTTGATAAATTTTGAACATGGAAATTTTTTTGACATTTTAAAATTTATGTGATAATTTTTAAAACCAATTTTAAATCTTTTAAAATTTATGCGATAAGTTTAAATTGCCTAAAATTTTATTTGATAAATTTTTAAGCTTGAAAGTTTTAAAATGATGTTTTAATTTTATGAGATAATTTTAAAACTGATTTTAAAGATTAAAATTTTTATGCGATAAATTTTTTTAGCATGCAAATTTATGATTTTAAAATTAAGTTTTTATGAGATAAAAAATAAAATAATTTCAAAATCATATTTTAAATTTAATTGTTAAATTTATGTTTGCATGCAAAAATTGTTTATGCGATAAACTTAGTATATTTAAATGTTAAATAGTTATGCACTATCTTTATGTGATAAATTAGTGTAGCTTTATTTTAATGGCTTGACATCTTGTCCCTTATTTGATAACACAAGACAACCCTTTAGGTTAGCCATTAAAAATGATTAAAATTTATTACTTGAATTTTAATGACATGCTATGCTTTAATAAATCATTAACAACAATATTAAAGACCTAATTCCTGATTAGGGTAGTCCTTTAAATGAATTTTCAAATTCTAATTGTTATAATTAATTTTCATTAAAGGACTTCGCTTCTAGCGTTGTTAATAATTTATTAAAATCCTAATAACGATTAGGGTAGCACGTGAACCTTATAGTTGATAAGGACTTAATAAAAGTTATTAAACACATCCTAAAATTTTGAATTTAAGGATTCAACTAGTTGATAGGATTAATTAGTTGTTAATAAAAGCTGTTTAGTCTATGGCATACATACAAAAATGACAAGCTTCATTCAATGGACCATGATCCAGTCAATGTGCTTGGCTAAGAGTTCTGGGTCAACCCTTGCTAGTCCAAGGGGTAGTGATCCTGGCTTAGTCAATTCCCTGGCTGAGTTCCGCTGGACCGCAATGTCGCGAATCACGATTGTATGACACCCTGGACTATATCTAAGTCAAATACGTTAATGATCTTTTTCAAGATTAGCCGTAGCCCTCCTTGTTTTAGGGGTTAGCAACTATAGGGCCCGTGTTATAGTTGTTGAGATACACTCAAGATGTGACATGGCAACCTTGTAGAAACCAACTTCTTAAATACATAAGATGAAATCTTGACTAACCCTAACCGTCGTCTCGTACCCCGAGCGCCGGCGTAAGTTAAGTCAACGATGTAGTCTGACTAGATGTAGTCTAAGACCTGACCCAAACCGACGTGTCGTGCATACACCGAGCTGAGGGGCAAGTCAGGCTAGACATGAAAACAAGGGTCCGACTAGACTAGACAATGTGATTTGGATGAGCACACTCATGATCACGAATGGCTAGGGGCAAAAACCGATTAAGAGAGTCATATCCGATATGATCGATGAAGAGTCATCTTCCGATCGCAGAGTCAATCAACTTGTTGAGCTACACTCAAGGTTGTTTAGACTCAAGGTGATTGGAACTCTTACCCATTAATTTTAATTCGATTAAATCGTTCGTTATTAAGCTTTAAAACGTTCGTAAAAATAGTGGGAGGATATAGATAGATAAAAGCCAATCTACCTATATTTAATATTGAACATATGCTAAAACTAGGGCAAGACTATGTTTACCGTAGGAATTAAAATATAATATTTTAATAAGTTAATTGGTCAAAAGTTGATTGATTGAATATCAAGTTAAATTCTAATTGATAGAATTAAGACTATATTCTCGTTGACATTAAATGACCTTCTAAAGAACAGACTTAAGAAATATGATTTCATTAAGTTCTGGGTCCAACAAATAAATTAAAGCTACATGTCACTCGTCTCTATATGAGGCAGCTTGAACATTCAAAGTATGTTTCTCCCTACAACTTGTCAAGCTACCCTCAAGGTTGTACGGACAAACAATTTTGATCCGCAAAGTTCAAAAATTCGATTAAACCGTTTGAGTCGAATACGAGTGCATGAGTGGTGCAAGACTATGTATCCCAACCGGATCTTGAGACAAGCAACTTCTTGAGCTACACTCAAGATTGCAAAGCTCAAGCGTTTGGATACATAAGTTGCTTGCATATCTATTTATTTATGTTAATATCTAAATGTGATTTAGAAAAGGGAAGAAGGCACTTCGGAAAGTCAATTGAGAAAGTTAGTTTAATTTATCATTAGTAAAGGCATAAGTAGGAGGAAATGAAAATGTGACATATTTTGATGTCACGATTTCAGAATGAATTGTTATACAAAAGACGTTTAACACATTTTTGACGAATGTCGTCACATTGCTTCTGAAGTAATGTTTTGCGTTAAGTAATTTGTAAATAACTAAATATATATTAAATGTTAATATATAAATACACAAGATGTAGCAAACTTATATGGTAAAATTAGACTAGGCAGTATCTAGAGATTAAGCTTCACAAGTCACATAAAGAGGGGTCTGACCTCTCGTATTATGAAGTCTACGGACACTTGTGAGTCTTAGCCTCTTAGATACAATGGCCGAAACCCATCTGTGAGACAGTGGGAGAATGAGTTGTCGAACTCAGTCTCGTACATACTGATGTACCCGAGTCTACTTTTAACAAAATAAGTTATTCGTATATTTTATTAAGACACGTGTTCTTGATGAAACACAAGTCTGATAAAAGAACGAAATGCCTAAAGTATTTAAACTGATTCGATTAGATCGAATGGTCAAATACTTAGCTACATAAAATCTTGTGTAATTAAAAGAAAATGCGATTTTCTCTCAGGTCAAGTCTGTTAATACATCAGTGTGTTAAAAGGTATGAATCACACTTAATTAGATTTAGTGTGATCCATTGTAAGTGACTCTGAGTTAAGTCCTCCCTCTGGGTTAAGTCCCAGATAGTAATGCCTAGGTTTTGATAAAGTTCTATGAGGATATTATCAATAATATATTCAATAAATCAATCGTAAGGAAGTTGTAAAAATACTCGAATCTCGTGAGACGAATTGTCGAGTTAGACATCATAACTGATGATGACTTAGTCAACTTCTAGGATGAAATTCGGAGTAGTAACTCCGATTTAAAACTTGATGCAATCAGAATAGGTCCGTGTGCGTAAATAAATTTGAGAATTTAGTTTACGTACCAAAGGAAAATGTTTCCTCACTTTCTGTAAGTAAATCTTTAAGTTGAAAGATTGGTGCAGAAAAGGAAATAGTGAAGTACAATAATGTTGGACGGGAACGGTTTTCATCCTAATTTCTTTAAAACGGATTATGATGAAACCGGTTTCGCCAACAGATGTGTACAGATCTACTCGGACCAAAGCCGATGTAAAACGCTTAAGTTGACCATGAAAATTGGAGCATTCACTTATAAGTTCGTTTTTCTAAATATGATTTAGACGGACCAACTTATATGAATTAGCCAGAGAATTTTCAAGGTCAGTGGGAGCGTGTAAATCACATGCGAGACATCAAAGAGATGGAACATATATTTTGATTAAGTAATCAAAGAGTTTGATTATTTATCAGAAATGAATATGAACCATTTGAAATGACCAATAACTAATTTAAAATTATTATCGTAAGATACGATGAACTGGATAAGATCCAGGGAAATAAAGTATTATAGATTCCGACAGACCAAATGAATTATTTGAATGAGATTCAAAAGGTTGGTCTAACATAAACATAGAAACCCCTTAAGTCTATAGTGTAGACGATTTTAGCAGATCCACTCACGAAGGCTCTACCACATGAAGTCGGGAAAACTTATGTGTAAAAACGATATTAGATATCGAGATAAATGGGCCTGAGTGCAAGTGGGAGATGTAGGAATATGATGCCCTCAAGGCCATTTATTCCTGTGTGAATAGCACAAACATCTTGTTCGAAATAACAGTAAGCTGTTTGGTAATAATTTATCTAAGTTATATTGTAATGTAGTTAACATTAGATATCAACTTAGGTAAAGTCCTGAGACTTTATGCAAGGTCAAACGGGTATCGAGATGAGTATCTCGATCATGGAGAAACGTTTGACCGTCTGTAGCATAAGTCTGAAATGGTTCGTGGTCGTAGATGTTCCGAGACAAGGATATCGAAACATCGGACAGACCATTGTGTCTTAGTCTTCACCGTTTAGCGGTGGCGATGATCTCATGATCGCTTGACTTGGCGAAGTCGAAGACGAGCCACAGGTGCTCATTAGAATGAGTTCACTGAACGATCCACTAGAGTTGTCATATGGTTATATTGACCAATCTGTCAGTGATAACTCTGAGTGATGATAGGATAGTTGGTCTTTTGACTTGAGGTCATTTTGACGGACCTGTGCGTGAACGGTGCCACTTAGATCAAATGACCTAGCTTCGAGGCAAGGCCTGTCGAAAGGTCTTTTGATTGGGTGTCACTTGAAACGTACGAGGCGAGTAATGACCAAGAGAGGATTCGTCTCTCCCGGTCAATGGGAGTTAGTGTCGTAGAGTTAGTTCGGTCTTTAGTAAAAACTCTGCGCAGAGTATGTTGGAAGAAGTCCAACATTAGTTGACTAAAGATCGATAGAAACTAACCGGAGTCAAGTTATTGGGGTTGACAGTTTTGATCGTACCCCAGACTTGATCTACACGACACAGTTTAGACGAAAAGACTATAACTACGGAATTCATCACGGAAACAGTCAGGTGGTCCCGACAATACTCATGTCAATGAGTCAACCACATAATGATGATTCCTGAAGCAGGGACGGCAACCACTGCTCGTGGTCACTGCCGTATAGGGCTTCGAGCCCAACCTGTTGTAAGGGTCAGGCTGTAGGGTCTCACACAGAGTGTAACGCTTCGTCTAGTAATAGGTAGAAATTAGTTAGGGAGAATAATTGCATTTTTGATGCAAGGGATGAAATAATTGCATTTGACGCAATATGGTAATTTAAGCTTAGATAGGGACTATTTTGCATTTGATGCAAAAGCGATTAAATATGTATTAAATTGTTTAATACAATATTTAATAAAATAAACGCAAGGAAAAGTTCACGGGTAAGACGGGAATATCCCGGTCTAGACCTAGGTTCGAACGGCGTCCAAATCGGACACCAAATGCTCAAGTTAGAGCCCAAAAGCCCAAAGAATCAGACCAGGACAAGCCCAGGCAGAACAGGCTGCCTGGGCTAACCCAGGCGCTGCCTGGGCTAAGCCCAGGCTCGGCCTGGGCTAGCCAGGCACAAGCCTGGGCTAAGCCCAGGCTCGGCCTGGGCTAAGCCCAGGCCGCCTGGGCTCTGCCCAGGCACGGGCCTGGGCGAGCCCAGGCCGCCTGGGCTCGCCCAGGCGCGGGCCTGGGCGCGCCCAGACGCCTGGGCGAGCCCAGGCGCGGCCTGGGCTCTGCCCAGGCCATTTTGCGCGCGCGATTGATGCAGCGGGGCCCACTGGTGGGCCCCAAGCCTAGGGTTTCGAACCCTAGTCACAGATTTGCATGACGGCTGATTTCTTTGGCGAAAATCTGATTTTTGTCAATCTTTGGACGATCAATTGGAGGGTCAAACGAACTCCGATTGACGAACGGTTTTTTCCTATGCGTTCACCGTTGAACGCTTGTCGTATTGATAGGTTGTATCGATCTTGAAGCTCAACGGTGAGTGAGTTAAAATTCACGGAAGTTTGCACTTTTTGAAGTGTAAACTAACTTGATTTTAACTAACCCAAATAATTAGTCCCACATCGGATTTTGAGAAAAGGGGAGAGTCCGCCGCCTATATAAATAGGGGTCTCCCCCCTTTCTCAAAACTCGTCCCAAGCTCTAGATCTGAGCGGCTCTCGTAAATGTTGGAGCACGCTCGGATCTAAGCTTAAATTAAAATATTTCTCTATCTCCCTAAAATTTCTGCCTTACTCCTGCGGGCTCTAGCAAAGCCTCAAAGGAGTTCGGATTCTGGATCCGAAATCTTGGCGGAGGTTTCACTCGCGTGAAACTTTCTTCGGCGGTTGGTTGGCTCGGCGGCACGGGGATTGATCGCCTCGGGATGCGGAGCGGTTCGAGGAGCGGTTCGGGGAGCGGTTCAAAGGATGCGGAGCGGTTCGAGGAGCGGTTCGGGGAGCGGTTCAAAGGAGCGGCTCGGCGTGGGACGGGAGCAGCTCGGAAGACGGCGCGGAACATCTCGCCTGCTCCAGGGCTGAGATTCCGGGTATGTGGTTAAAGTAGTTTATTAGCATTAGTTTAATTTAATCGCAGTAGGCTAGATCCTTCTTGGGATGGTCAGACCCATCCCAAGTCGGCATAGATCTTGGCATAGGGTCTTGGACCTTAGGGCCAAGTTAAAATTGTTTTAACTTGCATGTTAATTTAGATTAACTGTTTTTCTTCCGCTGCTTTTGATTTTCCTGTCTATGTTCCGTCCGACTTAGGACGGGACTAGAGTTTTTATGCCCTAAGGGAACGCCCAATTCCCAACAGTATCATCTCTGGAGCTCAATGGTGAGTGAGGATTAATTGATTGAAGTTAGACTCTGTGAAAGCTATTCTAACTAAAATGAATTAAATCCTAAAGCCTCTTACTATCTATTAGTCCCATATTGCTCATGACAAAAGAAGAGGAGCCGTCCTCCTATATAAATAGGTGGGCACTCCATTCTTTGCCTCTTGCACCAAGTCACTGATTAAGGAGCTCTAGAAAATTTGAGCAAACTTAATCGAGACTTAAAATTTATTCTCTTCCTCTATAAATTTTCCTGTCCTCCAACCGAGTCTTAGCAAGGCAACGGGGAGGTCCGAATCTGATTCGGAAGTCTACGACGCGGGTTTACTCAAGTGAAACTTTCTACAGCTAGTGATGGGCTTGGAGGCAAGGTGCGCTTCGCGAGCTGATCCAGTTCGCGACGAGGAGCGACGCAATGCGGTTCGGGACACTGCTCAGATCATGGAGCGCAAGACGGTGCGGAACATCTTGCCTGCTCCAGGGCAAGATTCCGGGTGAGTTAATTTAGTATGCATTTATTTTAAGTAGTAGTTAGAACTTTCTCGAGATTGGTCAGATCCAACTCGAGTCAGTAGAATTCCAGGCTTAAGGATTTTTCTTAGGGCTATATTTATTAAATAGTTTAATAAATTGTTTTTCTGCTGTTTATTTTATTTAGTTCGTCCGACTTAGGCCGAATAATTAATAAAATTAGCTCTAAGGGACCTTGAAAATCCCAACATTTTCAATGCCACCACTCCACCTTCATGACATTCATCTCTCCGTAAAGCGTGGCAATTATTGAGGTCAACATTCCCCATTAGCACGCCCTCATCAATAACAGACATGATGTCTCATCATGGCCCATTACTAGGGGACTCCCCTATATGAAGGGGAAGGCGACATCATCACATGTGGGCGGATCTCCGAGATCTACAACGAGGGTATCCCATACTAGCACTTTACACCTTCTTCCACCTCAAATATTCCTCCTCCAAAGCTTGGCCTGAGGACTCGGATATCGGCCTCTCCGCGAGCCATACTCGATCCCATCGAGCACCTATCAGACCAGATCTGACTTTAGCATCGGAGGGAATTGGTCAGAACCAAGGTCCGACCCCCCTGACGAGCTTTCTCGTCTATTCAGGTCCAGGAGATCCAGCGACGCCGAGGCTACCCCTCAGCGTCTTCCCAGCTGGAGCCGAGCGCCCTTGTCCCAAAGTCCGCTCATCTCCACAACCAGGAGGTCATCGCCCTGCTGAGCTACCCTTCGGCAAGCCGACGCGAGGACCCGCGCGTCCCTCACCGAGCAACTCTGCCTTCAACCGATCCAGGAGGTTGTCGCCCCGCCGAGTGTGATGACCCGTATTTAGCAATACCCATTTTCTACGTATTTTCTTAATTAATAATATTTTATAATGGTTTGTTAGGAGTTGAACATCAAGATAGTTTATAAATCATTTATAAAAAAAAAATGTTTTGTGGAACCAATATGCTTAAAACATATTTTAGGGTATACGAGTACCAACCTAAATCCGTAAATGATTTTTATAATTATTTAAACCCAATTTTAACATTATAGCCGTAACAATTATTTTTCTAAGTAAACGTTTTCAAAATGATTTCAAACTTCTACAGTGTCACACTAAGATCATTTAGAGCCTCCCACATTAATTTCGTAATTTTCCGAAGTCGGATCAATAGAGAACCCGCAAACCCGCTTCCTAAACGTTTTGGCCCAAAACACGTATTTTCGTAGTCCAAACTACGAAATAGATCTCGTAGTCACGATCCTCGTGACGATACGAACCCGTGGCTATATTTTCGTAATTTTTCGGAGTCGTTTAACCCGAGGGGCAAAATTGTAATTTCACTAATTACTTTCACTAATTACTGTTTTACGTTACCCTAATTACCATGTTAATTACCTAGTTTAAATCCCTAATGTCGGCAACCTCACACGTTGTGATTTAGAGTTTTAGTCTAACCTTCTAACCTATTTGTCAAAAAGATAATCTTTGCATTAATATCATCTTGACTAAATATTTAATACCCCCTATTAATTAATTAATACTTAAGCCTATTTAAACCCCTGCTTCTCTTCACAAAAACCCACACCCAGGCAAAAGCCCCCCGCTCTCTTCCCCTTCACGTCAAACTCATCTCCCCCTCTCTCTCACTCGTCTCCGACTCCCTCTCCTCCACAGCGACGCGCCGCCGCCGCCGTACTCCGCCGGAGCTCCGACGAACCCCCGCACGGACCGCCGCTCTCCTCTCCGACCCGAGTGCCGAGACCCCCACACCCTCGTCGAGCGCCTCGCAGCTCCCCCTCCACGCTCCGCCCGCCACCGCCGTGGCCCCTCGCCACCGCAGCGACCCCCGCCGCTCTCTGACATCCCGCCACCGCAGCCCCTCTCTCCCGCCGCCGTGAGCCCCGAGCAGCGCCGCCACCAGCCACCCCGCTGCCTCCACCGTCCCGCCCTCGCCGGAGCTCCTCCTCCGACCGCCTCCGCCGCCGCTTCCGCCGTCACCGACCTGCTCTCCGACGAAGACCGCCCGACCCGCCGCCGCAGCAACCCGCTCTCGCTCCTCTCTCTCTCTCTCTCGCAAGGTAACAGCAGAACGAATGGCACACTTGTAAATATTGCGAACTTTCGTAATATTCGATTTTTTTAATTAATTAATATTAGGGTTTAAGGGTTATAAATCCATAACTAATTATACAGGGGCCAGAAAAATGAGTGACTAGTCCCAGAAAATCAGAAACGTCGAAACGAATCCATTGGCGCTAGTTTCGTCGCGATCAGGCAAGTATATTTCTCACAGTGAATTTTTAAAGGCAAAACTTAAATAGATTAAAATCCTTTTAAAATTCGTAGCTTGCAATTTTTACATACACTGCTTTACGATAAAAATATATGTTACAATACTTGTAAATACGATCGTTTTGACATCTTGTTTGCAGAATTTTGACGTACGGTTTGCCCGGAATAAATCTTTGAAGATATGTTGTAATGCTAAATTCTTGTTTTAAAAATCCTTTTAAAATTCATAACCTGTGATTTTTACGTACACTTATGTACGATAAAAATATATGTCGTAGTACTAGTGAATACGATCATTTTGACACCTTGTTTGAAGAATTCTGATGAACGGTTTGCTCTAAACAATTCCTTGAACATATGTTTTAAAAATCATTTCTCGATTTAAAATTGCTTTTTGGCTATTTAAAATTGTTTAAAAATTGTTTAAAAATCTTGAAAAATAACTACTAGTCTTAGAAAGTATTTTAAGCTAATTTAAACTCTTTTGCTTGGTTAAAATCATATCTTACTCGTTCTTTTATTTATTTAAGCGATCCTGATGTTTTCATTTAATCGAGTCGTGAAGTTGTGAACTTTCACGAGACTGTTGTACAGACTATTGGAACACCGAGATTGAATTGACTGAATGGAAGATGGAACTTCAACAATATTGAATGGAAGATGGAACTTCAACAATATTGAATGGAAGATGGAACTTTAATAATATAGAATGGAAGATGGAATTTCAATAATAGACAGATAGTACACGTTCTTTTGACCGACACTTGACTTGACCTGGGTTTGGGGTAGTCTATGATCACAAGTGTTACAGAGTGGCTGGATGCGCCATACTAAATTACCTCCAACACATTACGGGGGTTAGATCCTTGACCGTTGCCATATCGGAACGGTGGGTAAGCCTCGGAGTTGCTCCCGTCGCAGGCTGCATGTTGGTTATCTCTAGTACTCTTGGCCATGGACTTATCACTAGGATAGACTGGTTTTTGATTAATTGTTCTAACATCTTTTCTGCAGGTTGCTATAGTGTTATCATTGAATTGTTAAATTTTCACAGGTTACAGATGGCTTTGAAAATTGCTATTGAATATTGAATTATTACAGGTCGCTAGCAGTATCGCCAATTGCTATCAAATTATTAAATTGTTGCAGGTTACAAATGGTTGCGAACATTTAACTGCTTTAACTGCTTTACACCGCTATAACTCTTTTATACTTATCTTATTATTTGTGTTTTCAGTTTTTTTAAATGTCTAACATTTTGGTTTTGAGAATATCTTGCCGAGTATACCTCGCTGACGGACATTTCATTTTGTTGTTTTTACGAAATGTCCGTCAGGTACCGACAGTGAGTTCGTTGAAGTCTTTGCTGCAGGAACCGAGCCAGAGCTCGAAGGCTACGTGGAGTACCTACCCACAGAAGACTAGATATTCCCCTTCGCGACTGCGTTTTATATATTTGAGATAATGTAATTTGTGTGCTATGCTTGTATTGGCCAAACTAGGCCTATGTTGTACTTTACTTTCAGACGCTTTGGTATTGTAATAATGTCATCCGTACTCTTTCTTATAAGCATGCAAGATCCTGCCATATTATTTCATGGACGCTTAGTGTGTTTAAACCAAGGAGGAAGAAAAGAAAAAGAAAAAAAAAGTACTCCTCTTTGTTTTAAGCACATCGCGGACCCGCTCGCGTCCTCGCTCCCGGTAGAATGGGAAGCGGGGCGTGACAGGTTTTAGTGGTGGCCCATGCAGGTCTTGCTTATGCGAATACCTTAAGAAATGGTTTGGATGTCATTGATATCAAAGTATCTAACTAGTATATAATTACCGAACTTACCTTGTGGTTTGTTTTGCAGCATGGCAGGTAGACCCAACACCAGGAACACCAACGGCATCACCGAGAACGACTTCATGGGGATCATCAGAGAGATGTTGGACATCCAGCATCAAATCCTCGAGCGTGAACCTAGAACTGAACGCCGAGGAGAAGCCGGAGTTAAACAATTCCGTGAGATGCGTCCTAAAACATTCTCTGGAAAGGAAACTCCATTGGAAGCTGAAGAATGGGCACGTAACACTGAAGATAATTTGGCCGCTGCCCGCATCCCCCAGGCAGGATGGGTGGAAATAGCCAGGCTCCAACTGACTGATTACGCCCGAACCTGGTGGGACACTGAGGAAAAGCGTATAATGCGACCTATTGCCTGGGCCACATTTCGCGAGCGTTTCGACACAAAGTTTTTCCCTAAATCAGCAAGAAGGGAACTTCAACAACGTTTCGTCAACTTAAAACAAGAATCAATGACTGTTGACGAGTACGATGCTGAGTTCTCTATGCTGAGTCAATTCGCTCCTCACATGGTCGAGAATACGGAAGATCATGCCTTCCAGTTCCGCCAAGGTCTGAATTACAATATTCAAGCTTCAATGACCTCGGCTGATCTGACCAGCTATGAGAAGATACTGGAGTTTGCCCGCAACCATGAGGCTCTTGACAAACAGCGTAAAGCAGCCCAAGGAAAGCGCCCGATGGAACCACCGAAGAACAATCTTCGACCGATGCAGACTACTACCTTCAAGAGGCCTACTGCTCCCAACAACTACAGGCCTGTTGCTCCAGCCAACAACCGGACCGCTGCTCCTCCAAACAACAATCGAGCTACTATGGTATGCTTCCACTGCAACCGACCGGGCCATACCAAGAAGGACTGTCGCCAACTGTTGAACCAATGCTTGGCATGTGGATCACCGGAGCACACTGTTAAGGACTGCCCCCAGCGCATCAACAAACCATTTACTACTGGAGCTCCTGGATCAACATCCCGTGGACCACCCTTACCGCCACAGCAGAGGGTTTTCCAACAGGCCCAGCCTAAACGCCAAGCTTTTACCATGACTGCTGAAGAAGCTGAGGCGACTGAACCAGTGATCACAGGTAGCATCTAAGACATCCTCCCTTACTAGATGCTCATAGCTTTACTTTAGACTGCTAAGAATACCTTATCGTACTCTAGGTATCGTTTTAGTAGCATCTACACCAGCCTTATCCCTCTTTGATTCTGGAGCATCCCATTGCTTCTTATCACTTAAGTTCGCTACAACACATTCCATTCCTATCGACCCTCTTTCTAACCGATGGAACATCAACACCGGGAATGGCGTAGTGAGAACTTCCGGTGGCTGTCGATCATGCCCTTTGGTGATATGTGGTCGCGAGCTCTACGCTGACTTCATGATAATCGACATGCCAAACTTTGACGCTGTATTCGGAATGGATTGGTTAGGAACTTTTTACGCTACCATCGATTGTCGTAAAAAGAAGGTAGTGTTCGAAATTCCCAACCATCCAATGTTCGAATTTTCGAGCGGAAGCCAGTCACTTGGACCTATTCAATTCCGGGCCAAGCCTCTGAAGATGATGATGGCCTCTATGCTAGCTGAACCTGAGAAGCCTAGAGTAGTTCGAGAATTCGACGACGTATTTCCTGAAGAAATTTCAGGATTACCACCCGATCGAGCTCTCGAATTCACCATTGACCTGATGCCAGATACTCAGCCTATCTCCAAAGCTCCTTATCGTATGGCACCAGCAGAATTGGAGGAACTTCGTACCCAATTAGACGACCTGTTGCAGAAGGGATTGATACATCCCAGCGTATCTCCCTGGGGTGCACCAGTCCTATTGGTCAAGAAGAAAGACGGCTCAAGAAGGATGTGCGTGGACTACCGAGAGCTGAACAAGGTCACCGTGAAGAACAAGTATCCATTGCCGCGCATCGACGACATCTTCGACCAACTTGGTGGGTCTCGAGTCTTCTCCAAGCTTGACCTCCGAAGTGGATATCACCAAGTGAAAGTCAAGAAGGACGACATATCCAAGACTGCTTTTCGAACCAAGTATGGACACTACGAATTTGCAGTTATGCCCTTTGGCGTGACCAATGCGCCAGCAGTATTCATGAATCTCATGAACCTCATCTTTTATGAGTTCTTGGATAAATTCGTAGTGATCTTTATTGATGACATTCTGGTCTATTCAAAAAGCGAGGAAGATCATGCTGACCACCTGCGGATCGTATTGAAGACTCTGCGTCATCATCGACTTTACGCCAAGTTCAGCAAATGTGAATTTTGGCTTAACCGCGTTGCCTTTCTTGGGCATGTGGTATCTGGAGATGGTATTTCTGTCGATCCGGAGAAAGTCGCATCTGTTA
Source organism: Scilla litardierei (assembly GCA_030789695.1). Lineage (NCBI taxonomy): Eukaryota > Viridiplantae > Streptophyta > Magnoliopsida > Asparagales > Asparagaceae > Scilla > Scilla litardierei. The sequence continues at coordinate 10,181,822 of CM061132.1, forward strand.
GAAATTGGCCAACCCCTCGGTCAGTTTCGGACATCCGGAGTTTTCTTGGATTGGCTGGCTACTACCGCCGATTCATCCAGGACTTCTCCAAGATTGCTGAGCCTATGACTCGACTGACGAGGAAGGACGTCAAGTATATTTGGTCCAAGGCTTGTGAGCAAGCTTTCGAAGGATTGAAGACGAAGCTAACAACTGCACCAGTCCTGGCTATACCAGACAGAACTGGGGGATTTGAAGTATATTGTGACGCATCTGGCAAAGGTCTCGGATGCGTGCTACATCAACATGGTCATGTTGTGGCGTATGCTTCTCGACAACTGAAGACTCATGAGAAGAACTATCCGACTCATGATCTGGAGCTAGCCGCCGTTATTTTTGCTCTGAAGATCTGGAGACATTTTCTACTGGGCGAGCAAGTGAAGATCTTCACCGACCACAAAAGTCTGAAGTATATCTTCACGCAGAAGGAGCTGAACATGAGACAACGCAGATGGTTGGAACTCATGGCTGACTACGACATCGACCTCCAATATCATCCTGGGAAGGTTAATGTCGTACCAGACGCTTTGAGCCGGCTACCAACTGTTATGACACTCACGGCTCAGAAGAGACTACAACTAGAGCTGCGAGAGATGGAGATTGAAATCATTCTACCTGGGATTGAAGCTTCATTGATGAATCTTCAGATTCAATCTACCATCATCGACCGTATCAAAGCCGCTCAAGCTGGAGATGCAAAGTTACGGAAGATCAAGACTCAAGTGGAAGCAAGTCTTCGAACGGATTTTCTTATCCATGAAGACGGATCCTTGAGATATGGCAGCAGAATCTACGTGCCTTCAGGCGATATCCGAGAAGAGCTGATGAATGAAGCACATAGTTCCCCATACTCTGTACATCCTGGTGGCACCAAAATGTACAAGGATCTTCGTCTAAATTTTTGGTGGCATGGAATGAAGAGAAGCATTGCTCGAAGCGTCGCCAAATGCCTGGTATGTCAGCAAGTGAAGGCTGAACATCATCGCGTCGCAGGATTGCTTCAACCGCTGCCTATTCCCGAGTGGAAGTGGCAACACATCACCATGGATTTCGTCACTGGACTACCTCGGAGTACAAAGCAGAATGATGCCATCTGGGTGATCGTTGATCGATTAACCAAGTCGGCACATTTCATACCATTCCGAGTAGGACAATCGACTGAACTACTTGCAAAGAAGTACATGGAGGTAACGATTATTCCTATACCTTATAACTTCTTCCTAGTTTATGTCGTAATATGAGCGATGACCGTACAGGAAATCGTGAGATTGCACGGAGTCCCAGTGAGCATTGTCTCTGATCGAGACACGAGATTCACATCTCACTTTTGGAAAAGTCTGCAATCAAATCTTGGTACCAATCTGAGTTTCAGCACTGCGTATCATCCGCAGACGGATGGACAATCAGAGCGCACCATCCAGATACTCGAAGATATGTTGAGAGCTTGTATGCTTGACTTCAAGGGCTCGTGGGAAGACCACTTGCACTTAGTGGAGTTTTCATACAACAACAGCTACCAAGCAAGTATCGGTATGGCCCCATTTGCAGCACTCTATGGAAGAAAATGTCGTTCTCCATTAAGTTGGGATGACATTGGCGACCGAGAACTTTTGGGTCCAGAGCTGATTGTAGAAGCTGTTGATGTGGTGCGTACTATCAGAGACAAACTTCGCATTGCACAAGACCGATACAAGCACTGGGCCGATGCGAAGCGTCGTCATCTAGAGTTTCAACCTGGAGATCATGTATTTCTGAAAATATCTCCTAACCGTGGAGTAATCAGATTTGGAAGAAGAGGAAAGCTCAGTCCGAGATTTATCGGCCCTTTCGATATACTGGAGCGAGTTGGAGAAGTAGCTTACCGCCTGGCCCTACCTCCTTCACTGGAAGGAGTACATGACGTATTCCATGTCTCACAGCTGCGTCGTTACATTAGTGATCCTACTCACGTGGTTGACCACTCGGAGATCACAGTACGACCAGATCTTTCATATGAGCAACAACCAGTGCAGATTTTGGATCAACGACAGAAGACTCTCAGGAATAGCGTAGTCAATCTCGTTAGAGTGATGTGGCGACATGACTCACCTGGCGAATCCACCTGGGAACGAGAAGATGAGATGCGCGAGAGATATCCGTATTTGTTCACTGAATCTTAGTTCATTGTATCTTTATTATATGTATTTTAGTGTGAGAAATTCCGAGGACGGAATTTTTATAAGGTGGGTAGAATGTGATGACCCGTATTTAGCAATACCCATTTTCTACGTATTTTCTTAATTAATAATATTTTATAATGGTTTGTTAGGAGTTGAACATCAAGATAGTTTATAAATCATTTATAAAAAAAAAATGTTTTGTGGAACCAATATGCTTAAAACATATTTTAGGGTATACGAGTACCAACCTAAATCCCTAAATGATTTTTATAATTATTTAAACCCAATTTTAACATTATAGCCGTAACAATTATTTTTCTAAGTAAACGTTTTCAAAATGATTTCAAACTTCTACAGTGTCACACTAAGATCATTTAGAGCCTCCCACATTAATTTCGTAATTTTCTGAAGTCGGATCAATAGAGAACCCGCAAACCCGCTTCCTAAACGTTTTGGCCCAAAACACGTATTTTCGTAGTCCAAACTACGAAATAGATCTCGTAGTCACGATCCTCGTGACGATACGAACCCGTGGCTATATTTTCGTAATTTTTCGGAGTCGTTTAACCCGAGGGGCAAAATTGTAATTTCACTAATTACTTTCACTAATTACTGTTTTACGTTACCCTAATTACCATGTTAATTACCTAGTTTAAATCCCTAATGTCGGCAACCTCACACGTTGTGATTTAGAGTTTTAGTCTAACCTTCTAACCTATTTGTCAAAAAGATAATCTTTGCATTAATATCATCTTGACTAAATATTTAATACCCCCTATTAATTAATTAATACTTAAGCCTATTTAAACCCCCTGCTTCTCTTCACAAAAACCCACACCCAGGCAAAAGCCCCCCGCTCTCTTCCCCTTCACGTCAAACTCATCTCCCCCTCTCTCTCACTCGTCTCCGACTCCCTCTCCTCCACAGCGACGCGCCGCCGCCGCCGTACTCCGCCGGAGCTCCGACGAACCCCCGCACGGACCGCCGCTCTCCTCTCCGACCCGAGTGCCGAGACCCCCACACCCTCGTCGAGCGCCTCGCAGCTCCCCCTCCACGCTCCGCCCGCCACCGCCGTGGCCCCTCGCCACCGCAGCGACCCCCGCCGCTCTCTGACATCCCGCCACCGCAGCCCCTCTCTCCCGCCGCCGTGAGCCCCGAGCAGCGCCGCCACCAGCCACCCCGCTGCCTCCACCGTCCCGCCCTCGCCGGAGCTCCTCCTCCGACCGCCTCCGCCGCCGCTTCCGCCGTCACCGACCTGCTCTCCGACGAAGACCGCCCGACCCGCCGCCGCAGCAACCCGCTCTCGCTCCTCTCTCTCTCTCTCTCTCAAGGTAACAGCAGAACGAATGGCACACTTGTAAATATTGCGAACTTTCGTAATATTCGATTTTTTTAATTAATTAATATTAGGGTTTAAGGGTTATAAATCCATAACTAATTATACAGGGGCCAGAAAAATGAGTGACTAGTCCCAGAAAATCAGAAACGTCGAAACGAATCCATTGGCGCTAGTTTCGTCGCGATCAGGCAAGTATATTTCTCACAGTGAATTTTTAAAGGCAAAACTTAAATAGATTAAAATCCTTTTAAAATTCGTAGCTTGCAATTTTTACATACACTGCTTTACGATAAAAATATATGTTACAATACTTGTAAATACGATCGTTTTGACATCTTGTTTGCAGAATTTTGACGTACGGTTTGCCCGGAATAAATCTTTGAAGATATGTTGTAATGCTAAATTCTTGTTTTAAAAATCCTTTTAAAATTCATAACCTGTGATTTTTACGTACACTTATGTACGATAAAAATATATGTCGTAGTACTAGTGAATACGATCATTTTGACACCTTGTTTGAAGAATTCTGATGAACGGTTTGCTCTAAACAATTCCTTGAACATATGTTTTAAAAATCATTTCTCGATTTAAAATTGCTTTTTGGCTATTTAAAATTGTTTAAAAATTGTTTAAAAATCTTGAAAAATAACTACTAGTCTTAGAAAGTATTTTAAGCTAATTTAAACTCTTTTGCTTGGTTAAAATCATATCTTACTCGTTCTTTTATTTATTTAAGCGATCCTGATGTTTTCATTTAATCGAGTCGTGAAGTTGTGAACTTTCACGAGACTGTTGTACAGACTATTGGAACACCGAGATTGAATTGACTGAATGGAAGATGGAACTTCAACAATATTGAATGGAAGAATGAACTTCAACAATATTGAATGGAAGATGGAACTTTAATAATATAGAATGGAAGATGGAATTTCAATAATAGACAGATAGTACACGTTCTTTTGACCGACACTTGACTTGACCTGGGTTTGGGGTAGTCTATGATCACAAGTGTTACAGAGTGGCTGGATGCGCCATACTAAATTACCTCCAACACATTACGGGGGTTAGATCCTTGACCGTTGCCATATCGGAACGGTGGGTAAGCCTCGGAGTTGCTCCCGTCGCAGGCTGCATGTTGGTTATCTCTAGTACTCTTGGCCATGGACTTATCACTAGGATAGACTGGTTTTTGATTAATTGTTCTAACATCTTTTCTGCAGGTTGCTATAGTGTTATCATTGAATTGTTAAATTTTCACAGGTTACAGATGGCTTTGAAAATTGCTATTGAATATTGAATTATTACAGGTCGCTAGCAGTATCGCCAATTGCTATCAAATTATTAAATTGTTGCAGGTTACAAATGGTTGCGAACATTTAACTGCTTTAACTGCTTTACACCGCTATAACTCTTTTATACTTATCTTATTATTTGTGTTTTCAGTTTTTTTAAATGTCTAACATTTTGGTTTTGAGAATATCTTGCCGAGTATACCTCGCTGACGGACATTTCATTTTGTTGTTTTTACGAAATGTCCGTCAGGTACCGACAGTGAGTTCGTTGAAGTCTTTGCTGCAGGAACCGAGCCAGAGCTCGAAGGCTACGTGGAGTACCTACCCACAGAAGACTAGATATTCCCCTTCGCGACTGCGTTTTATATATTTGAGATAATGTAATTTGTGTGCTATGCTTGTATTGGCCAAACTAGGCCTATGTTGTACTTTACTTTCAGACGCTTTGGTATTGTAATAATGTCATCCGTACTCTTTCTTATAAGCATGCAAGATCCTGCCATATTATTTCATGGACGCTTAGTGTGTTTAAACCAAGGAGGAAGAAAAGAAAAAGAAAAAAAAAGTACTCCTCTTTCTTTTAAGCACATCGCGGACCCGCTCGCGTCCTCGCTCCCGGTAGAATGGGAAGCGGGGCGTGACACCGAGGCTGCCACTCGGCGCGCCAAAGAACGGATCCGTGCCTTTCTGCTCAAGTGAAAGCGCCATCGATCGACCCCAAGGGTCATCTCCGTCTCACGTGACAGCAAACGACAACTCGGAGGTCACGCGTGTCCCCTTTGACCGCGTTGACCCCGCACCCTCCGGTCAACAATTCAACAGGTCTAATTTGGTCAAGTTACCAACTTCGGCATTTTTTACTCGTCCAACTTAGCAAATGAAAACGTGCACGATAACGATAATTGACGTGACCGAAATTGGTTAGTTTTTCCAATTATTTTTAAACTTATTCGATTTTTAAAAATATTTTTAAAACTTAAAATTTGTATAGGCCAGCCTGCAATGCAGTAAGAGATGCTTGTGTGTATATTTACATTTATTTGAGAGTTGCTTTTCTGACCCACTGTTTTACTCTACGTCCTTGCCACTTATTTACAAGTTTGTCATCACTCCCGCGCACATACCACTTATATAAATTTGCCACTGAAATTAATCGATGCGCACTCCAAGCACCAAATGTCCGAAAATTCCACTGGGTATGCGTGGTGAATAAAACGGCTGAACGGCAATGGACAGCAACGCCGCCCCTCATCCGACCATTCCAGCCCACCTCTCCATCTGTCCCAGCCCTCTCCGCCGCCCCCTCTCCCGACCACCCCAACTCCATATCCATATTCACCTAGAGGGTCGAACGTCGGCGGGCGGGCGGCGACACCGTCCCCCTCTTCTGCACTCCCTAGATACCCTCTTCCTCTTCCCCTTCCCCTTCCCCATCGCCGTAGTCGGACTTTTAGAAAAATTGGAATGGCAAACTTGTAAATAAATATAATTTGTTTACCCACATGTGTAATGTGAGCAGCTTCGACTACAGAAAAAAGGACCATCATATACACCCCCACAGGTAGACCCGACCACGGTTCGGTTCGAACCGTGGAACCGAACCGGAACCGAACCGGTTTGGAACCGAACCGAACCGGAACCGGCCGGCCGGTTCCAAGAACCGGAACCGGAACCGGGCCAAGCCGGTTCGGTTCCGGTTTGCACTTCTATGGAACCGAACCGGAACCGGCGGTTCCGGTTCCCCGGTTCGGAACCGGTTCCGGAACTGGGGAACCGGACCTAATGTTTGGTTTAAATGGCATGGCCGTCGATTATCCTTCTTTCAATCTTCCGCATCGACATAGTGACCTGTGTGTGTAGCATGTAGTGGCTGATGCCTACGTGTTTCCCTCAATCTGGTGCAATTGCTGCTAACTAAATGTCCTTCTAAAGTCAATGCATACTTGAAAATATCTCTTGATTACATTTCTAACTAGCACTCAGTTTTGACCCACTGAAGAGGTTCCAAATTCACCCTTAAATGAGAACAAAAGGGGACGATACATGGAAAGCTCCAATATTATTCCAAAAATCAAAAATTTTACTAAATAATTTGCTCCAAGCGACCCAGAACCGGTCCCGAACCGGAACCGGAACCGGTCTAGAACCCAAACCGAAACCGGAACCGGAATCGGCCGGGAACCGGAACCGGAACCGAACCGCCCCTAAAGCGGTTCGGTTCCGGTTCCGGGTTCGAAAGGAACCGGAACCGACGGTTCGGAACCGGAACCGAACCGCGGTCAGGTCTACCCACAGAGCCACAACACAACCATCCCATGTCGGTCCTCAAGTTGGCCGCCCGGCGCCCACTCACGTGGCCCGCGCGAATCTCGAGAGCACGTTGAAGAAGGGCGCCACTCCCCTCGCTCAAATTCCCCCACTAGTCAAGCATGCACCAAGCCCCGAATCCTATCCATCAGTAGCCATCCCCAGAACTCTCGCCACGTCGATCACGAACCTACACGTGTCCATCCACACCCCGCCCCATAAATAACCATGCCCCTTCCTCTTCCCCTCCTCTCATTCCCAATCCAAAAAAATTCGTTTGAACCGAATCCAACAATCCAAATACAAATCAAAGCTTAATTGAATATCCATCCCATCTCATGGCGTCGTTGAACCTCACTCATCAGATCGGCGCCATCTGCAGTACATCCATCCCCACTGCGGACCAGTCATCCTCCGATCAGCTGACATCGACTGCGGCGGCGGCAACCTGGCGACCGATCCAGCCGGGGACCAACCTCCGGTGCGGGATCCAGCGTCCTGGCGCCACCGACCTTGACCGGCTCTCGCCACCAGTCAGCCCGATCAATTCCCCTCGCATCCGCCCCGATCTCGACGTCGCCTGCCATGCCCTCGTCTCTTCCGTCGCAACGGCGGAGACGGAGGAGGACGTTATGGAATATTCCGTCGGAGATTCTGTCGTCGAATCGAAAGGGGTGCCGGTCTTTGTGATGCTTCCGCTGGACACGGTGAAGGTGAGCGGGGGGCTGAACCGGAGGAAGGCGATGAACGCGAGCTTGATGGCGATGAAGAGCGCCGGGGTGGAGGGGATCATGGTGGACGTGTGGTGGGGCCTGGCGGAGCGGGATGGGCCCACGCGTTACAATTGGGCCGGGTACACGGAGCTGATGGAGATGTGCGCCAGGATCGGTCTCAAGGTGCAGGCCGTTATGTCGTTCCATCAGTGTGGCGGGAACGTCGGAGACTCTTGCACGTGAGTTGCCCGTGTCCACTGCCCTTTTCTTTTCTCTTTTCCGTTCGATGTCGCTTTTTTTTGGGCCAAAATCTTCAGAAAACAGAGATTTTTGGATTTTAAATCACTTTTTAAACGCGTACTAGTCTTAGCCGTCGGCTTTTAAAAATCACACCAAAAATTTTTCCCGCCAAATTCACTCTAATTCTTCCCGACAAAAAGTATTAACTAAATTCAAGCTAATATTTTGATTAACATAGGTATTTCCTCCTAAAAATTATAGTTCTCTTTTCAAAATTTTGTTGTCCAAAATTTAAAATTTTAGCTTCATTTAGATTTAGTCTTTTCTCAAATTTTAGGATTTTTATCCAAAAGTTTCTTCAAAATTGTTAGTAACTTTCTTTTCACAAACTCATTTAGATTAAGTGCAAGTTTGGTTTTGCTAACGTGCGCTTTGTACGCAGCATACCGTTGCCTCGATGGGTGGTGGAAGAGATGGAGGGAGACCCGGACCTGGCGTATACGGACCAATGGGGTCGTAGAAACTACGAATACGTATCCCTCGGCTGCGATACGCTACCCGTACTCAGCGGCCGTACGCCCGTCCAATGCTACGCCGACTTCATGCGCGCCTTCCGCGACCAATTCCACTCCTACCTGGGCTCCACCATCGTCGAGATCCAGGCCGGAATGGGCCCCGCCGGCGAGCTCCGGTACCCCTCCTACCCCGAGCTCAACGGCACCTGGAAGTTCCCCGGCATCGGAGCCTTCCAATGCTACGACAAGGTACGTGCCAATCGAATGAACTTGTCAGTGCGAAATTCAAGTTAGTTTTATTAGCCTCTAATGTGCCGATGTCGATGCAGTACATGATAAGTAGTCTTAGGGCCGCGGCGGAGGCGGCGGGCAAGCCGGAATGGGGCTGCGGGGGACCCACGGACGCCGGAAGCTACAACAACTGGCCCGAGGACACCCCGTTCTTCTGCCGCGAGGGCGGATGGAATGGTCCCTACGGCGAGTTCTTCCTAACGTGGTACTCCGAGATGCTTCTAGATCACGGCGAGCGTGTGCTCTCTTCGGCCTCCTCTGTTTTTGCCGGAACCGGCGTCAAGGTCTCCGTCAAGGTTGCCGGCATCCACTGGCATTACGGCACCCGGTCGCACGCGGCGGAGCTCACCGCAGGGTACTACAACACCCGGCTCCGGGACGGGTATTTGCCGATCGCCCGAATGCTGGGCCGGCACGGGGCGGTGCTTAACTTCACGTGTGTTGAGATGGGAGACGGGGAGCAGCCGGGAGAGGCCATGTGTATGCCGGAGGCGCTGGTCAAGCAGGTGGCTGCGGCTGCGAGGGAGGCCGGAGTGGGGCTGGCGGGGGAGAATGCGCTGCCGAGGTACGACGAGACGGCCTACGATCGGATCGTGGGGACCGCGGTGGACGGAGAGGGAGGCCGGATATGCGCGTTCACGTACTTGAGGATGTCGCCGGACTTGTTTCGTCCGGAGAATTGGAGGAGGTTTGTGGGGTTTGTGAAGAGGATGAGCGAGGGGGAGGAGGAGCACAAGTGCAGGGAGTTGGTGGAGAGGGAGGCCGAGCGGTGTGTTCATGCCACGGTGCCGCTGGTTCAGGAGGCCGCCGTGGCTCTGAAGAGCAGCTAAGGGGATGTTGGAGGAGAACGAGCAGTAGTGAATGAAGTTGGGGGTGAAGAGGTTATTTTGGTTTCTTCACCTCATCGGACTTTGTTGTGAATGTGATACTGTATATTTACTCAAGCGTATCTTGGTAGGAGTATTTGTAAGTGAAGTAGCCTGTATGCGAGATGAAAACATAGGGTTAATGTAACAGTTGTTCAATTAATAAGCTCATGCAAATGGATCTTGAAGATCCAATTGTTTTGGTAGTGAGAATTATGGGGGCTCTGCGAATGGTGTTGCCGTACAAATTCCTATCTAAACATCTCTAAATTCTACTTCATATATGTACTATAAAAAACCAAAAAAAAACCATTATAAAGGATGTGGTGCACGCGAGATATCAAAAATGAGTGAGAAGTGTAGAGTCTGTGTGGATCATGTGGGGTAAAATGGGGAAATTCAGGTGTTTACTTGCAAAGAAACGCTTGATGGGCAAAGCGCGAAATCCTCAATGGAAAACTTGTAATTCATGGGAATTGTGGGTAAAAGCTGAAAAAAAAAACATGGGATAAAAACCTTATGTGTGAGGGTGGGGGCAAAGTGCAACAATTCAAATGGCAAGCTTGCAATCAAGGGAATGTGTGATGAATTTAATCCAACTCATCATAGGCAAAGTGTAACAACTCAAATTGTTTCAAAAATCAAGTGACTCCAATGCTATTTACCCCTTCATCTACCCGTTGCAAATTCAACGATTTCGAAAAAATAAAACATTTTCCGTATTGCTCCCATTGCAACCCTAAAATATTGTAATATAGTAATTTGCAACAAAAGACTGTTCAGTCTCTTAAGACGGAGAATAACGTGTATAGAAAATTTTCCCATATTGCGGCCGAAAATTTCACTCCCTCATTCGCCATTGTTCATGTTAATCTTCATATCTCAAGAACATGTATATCTTTGGTCTTCTTGTAGCAATTGGAAACGTAACTGTGTTTTAATAATACAAAATTTTCACTCATAACTCCGTGCAAGAACACCATGCAGACTTCTTTTCGTCAACTGTTGATCGGTAAGCACAATCACTCACAAGCAAGACAGCGTAGATAACTAGACCCTTTTTTTATTCGATTACATACGAGATTGATTAAGAACAAGCATGGACTGTAAGGTTGATATATTTCCTTGTTATTTAGACTTGTATTGTCTATTTAATTACATGGGCTCCGCTCAAAGAGTCAAATCTGTTGTGCGTGATCAAGCGGATTAAGCTAATGATCGTCGGATGATCCGGTGGCGATGAACGAGCAACAATCAACAGAGAGCACAATATAGATGGAATTTAGGTTGTCGACCGGTCAATGGAACACTCGATAGCTTTATTACCAAAGGGGTGAACAAAATGCAAATTTTCTAACTTCATAACGAAGAAGAAATACGCAAGATCTCTCCCAAAAGCTCACTACAATCACTCAATGTTGTTGGCTCTCAATAATGACGGCTCAATGTTCAAGATGGGTTAATGGAAACCTCTCGCACCAACCACAACCCCACAAAACCTTTCCCCAAAACGCCCCTTATATATCCTATATGGCGCGGGTGCTAATAGAACTCGTGTGAGAGATGAACTCTAATCAGCTGCATACCCACGGATTTTTTTTTGTCCTGCGCAAAAAAAGGTGATGTAAAGAATATTCTTTTTATAAAATACCAAAAAATAAAATTAAAATTAAACGCTAAACTGTTGTGAATGGAAATACCAGAGTCGGTTAGAATTGTCGGTATCTTAGAGATACGCTCATATCTATGTATCTTATCTTTCTACTCTCCTATACTGCCTATAAATAAAGGGCTGGGGGTTCCTCCTCCAGTGGTTGATTTATAACACGTTATCAGCACGAGCCTCTAAAAATTCCACAAATATCGATCGTTGCGAAGGCGAAGTAAGGCGGGAGATCCACGCGCGAGGCGTCAAGCTTCATCAAACGTGTGTCGTCATCCGTGTAGGCTTCGTTCAACCGTCGCTATATCCGGAGGACGGATATAGAGGTAAAACTCGCTAAAAATGTCGTTTTTATCATACGTATGATTGTGTTCTCCATAGATCTCGTAAGATCGAACTGGAATCCAGGCTAATCGCCCAAAAATCATGTTTTAACCTGTTTTGAAAGTGAAAATAAATGGGATATATTGAGGTTTTTTACCGAAGCCTCGCCGGGGGCTTTGCCGCCGCCGCCCGCGTGTTGCCGACACCGTTTGGTTCCCCCCGAAGGGGGGCCGGTGTTTGTCGTCGCAGAACGCCTCCCCCGAAGGGGGGGCCGCCAGTTCGCCCCCCGGAAGAGGGGGCGCCGCCGCCGCCCCCCGAAAGGGGGGCCGACCCTTATCGAATAGATCGGAACCTCCCAGGGGAGTGCGGCGCTTCGCCGTTAATGACAACCCCCCGAAGGGGGGTGCGGCGCTTCGCCGCCAATGGCAACCCCCCTGGGGGGCGCGGCCCGGCCGAGAGCGGAACCCCCCCCGAAAGAGGGTGCGGCGCTTCGCCGCCAACGGCAACCCCCCCAAGGGGGGCACTGCCTGGCCGAGAGCGGAACCCCCCCCGAAGGGGGGTGCGGCGCTTCGCTGCCAACGGCACCGCCCTGCTTCGTCGCCGGAGGGGGGCGATGCGCTGGCCGCCGCCGCCCCCTCCCCCCGCCCAAGTTCGATTTGGGCCTGAAGCCCAAACAGAAACAGAAACAAAAAAAATGTATCACAGCCTTGCGGGCCTGAAGCCCGCAGGCCTAATAAAAGGGGGGGACTGAGGTATATGCCATAAAAAGGTTTTTTTGGGGGCTAAAAACTAATTTAAAATGGCGTTTTGGGGACCTAAAAATTCATGAAAAAACGTGATATATTATGGGGGCTATAAGGGGATTTTGGGGATGATTTAAAAAGGAAAACTTCTTCCTTTTACGAAGAACATGTTATATATTGGGCTCTTTTTCAATCTTTTTGAATAAACCCAACTAGCACAACCCTTGCATTACATGATTTCCTCTGTAAAATCATTGTTATATGCTTCACATCTTTTTTGACTGATTCTACGGATAAACTATGTTTGGTTGTGCATATCTTTTAAAACTTAATAATTAGGAAGATCCTGCGACCGCTCTGCCGTTAGTCAGCTAATCTAACGGCGTATGTTGTTGCCTAGTGGTCCAATAATTATCAAGTAGTTAAATTGTTTATCCCTTTCTGCGAATATAAATGCCTGTGATGCCTATGATGAAAATGTCTGCAGAAGATATTTGATGGGCACAAAGTTTTGCATGGTTAGCTAATTGCGGTTTTGGATTGGCTGTTTAAGTCCCACATTTTATTTTCCTGCACTTTTCTTTTACTTTTGAGAGAAATTGTAGTGATGAACTTATGTAAATGTCCATGACCGAAGACCACTTTCCATAGAGACGGAGGCCACAATTGAAGTTGAAGATCTTATATGGGACCCACAGTGTTTCCAAAGTTGTATTTTCTTTTTAAAGCTTTCATTTGTGTAATATGGACTGTAATGTGACTATGGACTTTTTATTTATGTGGGACTGGCCGATCAACGTAATTAGCCCTTCATATTAAAATTGACTCCGCATGAAAATGTTTATGTTTAAATTATTAATTCATGCATATTTGTGCTCTGCTAGATAAAATGGCTAAAATCGCAAGTGTTGATTTCGATGTGCTGGATGCATCAGGGAAAAACTATCTGAGCTGGCAGCTCGATGTAAAGTTCCATCTACGGGCTAAGTCCCTTATTTCTGCTGTGACAAAGAATGAAAATGTAAGCGATATAGAAAAGGCGCAAGCCATTATCTATATTCACCGCCATGTGGACAAGACCCTTAAGGCTGAATACCTTATGGTCGAAGATCTATTTGAGCTGTGGACTGCCCTTAAGGACGGGTATAAACATCAGAAAGATGTTATACTTCCAAGGACACGATACGAGTGGGAGAACTTGAGACTGTAGGACTTCAAGTCCATATCTAAGTACAACTCAGCTCTTTTTAGTATCACCTCACGCCTGAAGTTGTGTGGTGAAAAAGTCTCAGAAGATCGCATGCGGGAAAAGACGTATACGTCCTTCCATGAAAAAGATGCGATTCTTATGCAGCAATACCGTGAACGCAAGTTCACCAAGTATTTTGAGCTGTTGTCATGTTTACTCATGGCCGAACAAAACAGAGAGCTTCTCCTCGCCATTCACAACATGTGCCCCCTGGCACTGCCCCCTACCAGAAGCTCACAATGACTCTTCTTTTTCCAAAACAAAAAGAAGAGAGAATAAATGAAAAGAACGACCACAAAAGGGGGACAGAACAAAAGGGCTAGGGGCCAAGTCCAGCAGCGAAGAAATGAAAGTAAGCGGAAGTTCACTGGTTGACTCGTAAAACGCGCACGGGGCACGCCTTCCGCTCCCAAGCGTAGGAGCGTCAATGCAATAAAAATAACCGGTGAGTACCGGGTCGGATCACAGGGACAATTCGTTCTATTTTCACAAAATTGATCGATAAAGAAAGATAATAGTGTTTTACAACCACCTCGCTAACGATGGATGAGTAGGAAAGAGTGTGACGAAACTAAAAATTCTAAACTAAGTGGCTAGGGGTGGAGAGCCGAATCGGCAAGCAACGAGGAGGACTCGTGTGGTGTGTATGTAAATGAGGCCGTGGACGTGAAAATTCATCCCAAATATAACTCAATTGATCTCCCGGCTAAGGGATGATAAATCGGTGGATGTGGCATTTCATCGAACGCGTGGGGTGCAATAAAAGTAGTGTATGAAACAACGAGAAAAACTATAAGCAAATAAGAGAGGGTGGGCTACGATAGTTCCTCTCAATGGATTACCCACTAGGGTTCCATCAACAACCAACATCTCAATGTTTCATCCACCAATTTTTAAATTAAACACATGCTAAAGATAAATTTTTACAACCCAACAACAACAATTACACCACACAATCACAAAAGAGAGATCTAGCTATTCATGATGAACAAGAAGACATCTATATCTCTATAGAATATCATCCAATACAATACAAATAGCTAAACCAAAATTACACAAAAGTTAGGAGAGATTTCACCAATGTGTCACTCAAAGGTGGAATCCCCAAGCTCTAGTGCTCCTCCAAGCTCCATTGCCTCTTCAAGCTCCCCCCCATGGCCTCCAATCCCTAGCCTTGGCCTTGGGGAAGAAGAAACCCCCCAAATAGCCCTAAAGGAAACACAAAAACTGCAGCAAAAATCCCCAAAACCGAGAGTTACCCCCAAAAAACGCAACAGGGCCTGTTATAAACATTGCGGGTCGGATCGGGTCGGATCCGACCCGCGAAAACCGCCCCCAAACCCGCCCGCATCAGCGGGCGGTCCCCAAGCGCGCGCCTGCGCGTAATAGGAGCGGGGCCCGCTCGAATTTTGAGCAGGTCGCCCCGCTGCAAGCAGCGGGGCGAAGCCCGCTCAAAATTCGAGCGGGCGGCCCCCCGCTTCTCGCAAATGCTTGGCGGGCCGGTCGCTGGGCCGGCCCGCAGCGCGCGCTGTTTAAAATTTTTTTTTTTTAAAAAAAAAAATTTGATTAGCGGCGGAGCGGGCCGGCCACTGGGCCGGCCCGCGAAAAAAAAATACCTTTTTTTTTTAATTTTAAATAAGCGCGCGCGGCCCAGCGACGACGGCAGATGGCGCCACGTGGCGCCATCTGATTGGCCCACGTGGCGCCCATGAATTTCTGATTTTCCTTGGGTTAAAACACCCCTTTTCTCCTCCTATTAAATCGTCAAAATACCTAGAAATCCCAGAAAAATCCCAGAAAAATCTGAAAAATCCCTAAGACTCCCAGGAGTACCTGAAAAATATGAGAAGGAGAAATTAGTCCATTTGATGTGAAAATAAATTAAATGACTATTAAAAACATAATATTGACCTCTCAATAAGCTATATAAAATATTCCAATGCTCCAAT
Source organism: Scilla litardierei (assembly GCA_030789695.1). Classification (NCBI taxonomy): domain Eukaryota; kingdom Viridiplantae; phylum Streptophyta; class Magnoliopsida; order Asparagales; family Asparagaceae; genus Scilla; species Scilla litardierei. The sequence continues at coordinate 10,197,511 of CM061132.1, forward strand.
AATTCTCAAAAATTGACCATATAATTACAATAATACCAGGAGCATATGAAAAATAATAGGAAGCCAATAACGACGATAAAATCCGTATTTTGTGCCAAGAAAGAGAATAAGCTCCGAAATTGATATGAAATGAAAATATACCCAAAAAGAGCCACTTTAAGCTTAATCTTTAGCACAAATGGGGGTAGTTAGGGGGGAATATGCAATTTATATCCCGAATCACACCCCCCAACTAGCTTTTTGCTAGTCCCTAGCAAAATATGCGATAAATTCGGATAAAATTGAAAAACATGCACCAAAATCAAGATACCGTCATGGCATACTCCAAAATGGGATTTCCAAATGATTTCAAAGCCAATATACCAAATATATGAAATTAGACAACAAATGACATTCTCCTCAATTCAATTCAAAGAAAAGTGAAGAAATAAGCCCCGTATCACACGTATCGGGAAATCACGATATCAAAATTTCCAATTTTCATGAAAATGGCCAAAACAAAAGAAAATTTCTTCTAAGAGGTGGGAGATGGGATTGCATCACTCATGTTGCTTATTCTTTCATTTTTCATTCATTTTTTTTCTTTTTCTCCTTTTTTTATGTTTTTTTTGTATGTTTATGTTTTGCATTCACGCGATAACGCCATAAATGCAAACACCGACACATTTGTATACACGCGATGACGCTATATATGCAAATGGATGGAATGATCTCCTAAATCTCATTTTTGGCGTCCTCCCCAATGTTTCGTGGGGCACCGGCTACTCAATTTGATTAGAAAGAAACATTCACTTATACTAACTTTCTTTTTCATTCCAACACAAATTAGCAACTCATCCACCCACTTCTAAGAAGAAAACAAAGCATACACAAGATGGCCAAATCCAATCCAATTAAAAACCACACCGTTCATCCCAACAAATGCAATCACTTACACCAAACTTTTCCCAAATTGTTTCAAAGAGATATCACGATGTATAAAATAGTCATACATGGTATATTAACATTCGACTCCAAATTGGAAAAGAAATGAAAACGTGCCAATCAAACATCGAGAAATCGATACCAAAATGATAATCCGAAAAAAATCGCATGGCATTAAGCAAGTAGGGACTAAACAAAGCTAATGGCGTAGGAACGAGAAGGCCAAATATGATATGCAATAACATTCATGGAATGAGGCGAAACATGGAGGAATCTCAAAAAAAAAAATTAGGCCAAAATCCTAACAAACCTAAAGATGCTAACACTCTCCCCCCAACTTAAAATAAGCATTGTCCTCAATGTTGGGAGAGTACTAGATCTCACAAAAGATCCTAGAAAAGAAAAAGAAAAGCATACGAAAGCAAAATGCAAAAGCAAACTAACTTTTAATTTTATTTATTTACACTACATGGAAAGAACACACCGTGGCAAATGGCGGATCTCGAATGTATAACGGTGGTGGTAGCTGCTCGATCATATCTTTTTGCTCCTCCGCCAGCTGCTTTGGAGCTAGGCCACCACCGGCCTCCTTGGATTCCAGCAATGCAACTCCAAGCATCTCCTTTGGATAATATGGATCACGTGGGAGACGAGCTGCATCAATCCAAGTCATGTCCTCATGCCCTGCAAAAGCATTCCAAAACGGGTCGTCAAAACAAATAAAAGAATTTAAATGCAATGGACGACAATCTGAAGCAAAAATATGTGGAAGTGAAAATTGGGCTTCAGAAATGCAAGGCAAGAGATGGTGGAAACTTCCCTGAAATGCGGTGCTAGATGTGGCAAGATGCACGGCCTCAGGAGGAGGTGGAAGTGTCTACAGAGAGAAAACTGGAGTAGGAGGAAACTCGGGCTCAATATATACCATGTCGCAATCCCCGTCGCAATCCTCTTCCTCGACATCAATATCAACATCAACAATCTCTGTGGCACTTCCCACAACTGGTAACTGCTCCTGACAAACCACCTCGATGACTGGCAAGTGCGCATCCTGAGGCGAGGGAAGTGACATATGTGACAGGACTGGAGGTAGACTCGTCTCGGGCAAATCCAAGCACACATCATCCTCGCCATCCCAGAAATAGCTCATCTCAGTCGTCCTCCCAAAATACTCAACCGCCTCGACCTGTGAAGCTAACTCTGAAGTGTCCTGTGGCTCAGGCTCCATGGTGTACTCGATCTGCTCTCGGCCATCATGCACATCCACTTCATCATCAACCTCAAAATGAAAATGCATCGTGTCACCATCGTGGTCGACACGCACTCCATCATCTGTCTCCTCCGACTCATCAAAATGTATATGCTCAATGTCCTCTACCTGGCTCTCATGCAACCCATCCTCATGCTCTGCTCTGTATCCCATGGGGTCGCAAGGAAAAGAGCCCAAAGGTGGCTCCTCAAGCTGACACTGGGCCTGCAGCTCTGCATCCTGAAGTGGAAACTGGGACTGGCCATCATCCTCATATCCAAGTGACGGCTCTCCAGATGGCGCAGTCCGCTCCCACTCTGCAAGGTCCCTCAGGTAACACCAAGAATCCTCTGTCGAATACTCAAAGAACTCCCCACCGCAACTCATCTGCACCAAATCTCGCCCAGATGGCGATAACCCTGTGTAGAAGATCTGCAGTAGATGATCCTCGTGAAAGCTCTGGTGTGGGCACGCAAGCACCAAATTAGCGAACCTCTGCCAAGTCTGATGGTAGGCCTCCCACTCAGCCTGGATAAAGCTCTCTATATGCTCCACGGCCTGCCGCCCATGTACCTGCTCCAAAAAGATAGGCAAAAATACCCGGAGAAATTCAGCCTGAAATGATAACCAGGTAAAATGTGAGTCCAGAGACAATGAATCAAACCAAAGTCTAGCATCATCCTGTAAAGAATCGGGAAAGAATCTAAAATATATGCAATCATCATCGATATTCCCACCAAGACATAAATGCATCCAATCTTCAAAATTTTTAATATGTAAGTGAGGGTTCTCCCACTCCGTGCCATGAAAGTATGGCGGGGGTGGGATCTCCTCCAAATCAAAGTCCGAAAAATCCGAAGAAGATGCCATGGTTTTAAAAAAATTTCCAAGAAAAATGAAAATAAACAACCAAAAAGACTCAATAAGTGGAAAATAAATAAATAGAAAGACACACACTAAGAGATAGAAGTATCACACTAAAAATTTCGAAATCAATCAAAAAATGCTACTAACAGAAACCGTTGTCCCCGGCAACGGCGCCAATTGGTTGACTCGTAAAACGCGCACGGGGCACGCCTTCCGCTCCCAAGCGTAGGAGCGTCAATGCAATAAAAATAACCGGTGAGTACCGGGTCGGATCACAGGGACAATTCGTTCTATTTTCACAAAATTGATCGATAAAGAAAGATAATAGTGTTTTACAACCACCTCGCTAACGATGGATGAGTAGGAAAGAGTGTGACGAAACTAAAAATTCTAAACTAAGTGGCTAGGGGTGGAGAGCCGAATCGGCAAGCAACGAGGAGGACTCGTGTGGTGTGCATGTAAATGAGGACGTGGACGTGAAAATTCATCCCAAATATAACTCAATTGATCTCCCGGCTAAGGGATGATAAATCGGTGGATGTGGCATTTCATCGAACGCGTGGGGTGCAATAAAAGTAGTGTATGAAACAACGAGAAAAACTTTAAGCAAATAAGAGAGGGTGGGCTACGATAGTTCCTCTCAATGGATTACCCACTAGGGTTCCATCAACAACCAACATCTCAATGTTTCATCCACCAATTTTTAAATCAAACACATGCTAAAGATAAATTTTTACAACCCAACAACAACAATTACACCACACAATCACACAAGAGAGATCTAGCTATTCATGATGAACAAGAAGACATCTATATCTCTATAGAATATCATCCAATACAATACAAATAGCTAAACCAAAATTACACAAAAGTTAGGAGAGATTTCACCAATGTGTCACTCAAAGGTGGAATCCCCAAGCTCTAGTGCTCCTCCAAGCTCCATTGCCTCTTCAAGCTCCCCCCATGGCCTCCAATCCCTAGCCTTGGCCTTGGGGAAGAAGAAACCCCCCAAATAGCCCTAAAGAAACACAAAAACTGCAGCAAAAATCCCCAAAACCGAGAGTTACCCCCAAAAAACACAACAGGGCCTGTTATAAACATTGCGGGTCGGATCGGGTCGGATCCGACCCGCGAAAACCGCCCCCAAACCTGCCCGCATCAGCGGGCGGGCCGCAAGCGCGCGCCTGCGCGTAATAGGAGCGGGGCCCGCTCGAATTTTGAGCGGGCCGCCCCGCTGCAAGCAGCGGGGCGAAGCCCGCTCAAAATTCGAGCGGGAGGCCCCCCGCTTCTCGCAAATGCTTGGCGGGCCGGCCGCTGGGCCGGCCCGCAGCGCGCGCTGTTTAAATTTTTTTTTAAAAAAAAAATTCGATTAGCGGCAGAGCGGGCCGGCCACTGGGCTGGCCCGCGAAAAAAAAAATACCTTTTTTTTAATTTTAAATAAGCGCGCGCGGCCCAGCGACGACGGCAGATGGCGCCACGTGGCGCCATCTGATTGGCCCACGTGGCGCCCATGAATTTCTGATTTTCCTTGGGTTAAAACACCCCTTTTCTCCTCCTATTAAATCGCCAAAAATACCTAGAAATCCCAGAAAAATCCCAGAAAAATCTGAAAAATCCCTAAGACTCCCAGAAGTACCTGAAAAATATGAGAAGGAGAAATTAGTCCATTTGATGTGAATATAAATTAAATGACTATTAAAAACACAATATTGACCTCTCAATAAGCTATATAAAATATTCCAATGCTCTAATAATTCTCAAAAATTGACCATATAATTACAATAATACCAGGAGCATATGAAAAATAATAGGAAGCCAATAACGACAATAAAATCCGTATTTTGTGCCAAGAAAGAGAATAAGCTCCGAAATTGATATGAAATGAAAATATACCCAAAAAGAGCCACTTTAAGCTTAATCTTTAGCACAAAATGGGGGTAGTTAGGGGGGGAAATATGCAATTTATATCCCGAATCATTCACCTAGCGCAGAAATGACAAAAAAAGAGATGGTGCACCTCCACCCAAAAGGGAATGGAAAGACCAGTACCATCACTGTGGCATGAAAGGCCACTCGTCTAGAATGTGCCGAACTCCGCAGCATCTCCAGGATTTGTATAAAGAAAACAAGAAATATAAAGCTGAAACAAACCTGATGACCTCTGATGCTTCAGTCAAGTTTACAGCCGACGACTTCGAACATGATGATCTGCTTGATTAGCCTTCTATTTTTATCTTAGCAAATTTGTCACGCCCCGCTTCCCTAATATGGAAGGCGAGACGTGGGGAGGTCCGCTCAGACGTGGAGCTGTGAAGCTGCAGTCTGATAAGCGTCTGTAAAAATTTTCGAAAAGTAGCATGTCCTTGCATTGCGACGAAACAACAACAATAATAATGCAGATAAAGAATATCCACCAACAACATCCAACGATTATTACAACATCACCGAATAGTCACACGAGTACAAGTCTGAACAATAGGCCTAAAGCATGGCCAAACAAAACAAAGAGAGATAAGTGCTAACAACAACTAAGGAAAGGTAACAACTAAATGGAAACTCCAAACGAGTCTAGGACTGGTCACCAGTATCCTCGAACTCGGTCTCATCAGGGACCTCAAACTCAGCGTCTCCAAGCTGCTCGTCTTCTGCTACCTGCTCTGTCTCAAAGTCTGACATGTGACACCCAAAGAGAAAAGGGCACATATCAGCAAAAGTCTCCCAAAAAAGGCGGAGGACTTTTGTGCAAGGATACAAATAAAATAATGCAACTAGCAGTTCTAACATGATGATATGGCATGACATTAAAAGAGTGCAACAATTAAATGAACAAGATAATAATAATCAAGCACGGCGTAGCAGAAAACTACAATTTACTATTTCACGATTCACGAATCACTGATTTATCACTTTGTGCACAGAGTTTCCGTCTTTTGGCTGAAGTGGCTGTACGGGCTCACTTCTACGCTCAAGCGATCATTTAACCCTACCCCTCCACGTGTATATGGACTGGCGCCCATCTTATGGATCACGAGCCAGGAAGTGTTATTGGCATAGGGTTGTGCCCGCAAAGCAGGTGCCTAGCCTCAATAGTTACAATTATTGTAGCGTGTGCTACGCAATCACGATAAAACAATTTGATGCATGAATGACATGTAATGAGCAGTTAAAAGTGCGTACAGTTAATTGAAAGTAAACGTGACATGCGAGCATGAAAAGATAGCATGGTAAAGGTGTCGGATCTAGCTTCGTCGTCAAGCTAGATCTAGTAAGGGTGTCTAGGCGACTATCATTTCACCGCCTAGTCTCTTTTACGTTAATACACAAATTGGCCTAAAACATGGCCTAAATAATTATTGGCAAGTATCACTTGCCTGTTTCCGGTGGTATCGGTTGTCGTGGGTTCGTCTGGACGGGTACTACGTGTCGGTATGTCCGGTTCTCTGTTTCGGTTAAACAAGTCACCGAATTAGTTCTATAGTGAGATAAGTCAAAATATCCAGTTAACTCTTAAAGTGGGTTCGTCGGATTTTTATTGGGGTATCAGGCTAGGGTGGTGTTTATAAGGCGTTACACACCCTTAATTTTATTCAATTTTATTACACTAAAATTATACGCCTCATTTTATTCTGATATATCTAATAACAAGATGTTTAAAATTTAATACTAATTAACTAATATTAACAATCGTATTAATGCTAACTCAATATTTAGTTACATGGTTATCATAAGGTTAATTGTACACCTACTACACACCTAATCTAACAAATAATAATACCCTCTTACACAAATTATTACCACAGCCCTTTAAGTCTCTCCCTATCTGTCAATTTCTCTCTTTCTCTTTAAGTCTCTGTCTCTTCATATTTCATTCCCCTCTTCTTCTTCTTTTTTGTTCTTGTTGTAAGTCATGAAACCAAGGGGCAAAGTCAAGCTGGGAGAGAGGGGGACTCACGCAAGGGGAGGGCTCGGCGTCTGGCGGCTGGTCGGGCGGCGCTCCGGCGCAGGCGACAGCGGCTCTGGGCAGACGTCGGCGCAGAGGGGCGGCGGCGGCGGTTTCAGCGACCCGGCGGCGGCGCGCGTGGATCCGTGCTGGAGGCGCGCGCGTGAGATGCCCCTGTGGCGGTTGCTGGTGGCGCGCGCGGCTGCAGGCAAGGGGTTGAGGGGGTGGATGAGGCCGGCCCTAGGAAAGAGGAGGAGGAAGAAGGAAGGAGATTTGATCTGAAAATATTTTCAGATCTGGAGTTTTTTGTTTTTGATTTCAAATTTCAGTTTTTGGGGATTGGATTTTGATTTGGGAAAATGATTTGTAGGGTTGTGATTGTGGTTGTGGATGATGATTTATTTTTGTTTGAGAAATTTGTTCTTGGCTTTGGGAAATCTGATGGAAGAAATTTGGATTGATGAAAATAGGTTTTGGGATATGTTGGGTTTCTTGCATGAATGAAGATTCGGGTGAATGTGTTTGTTTGTAGACGATGAAGGTGGATTTCTGGTTGGAGAGGGGAGGAGACTTGCAGGAATGAAAATGGATTCTTGGTTTGTCTGATGGAAGATTGTCAAAGAAGATGGGTTTTGCAGACGAAATATTGCATTGTGAAGAGGTTAGCAGGAAACCAGATTCCAATTCGTCAACAGAATTTAATTTGGTTAGGTTAAGGATTAGGATGGTTTTAATGGGTGTTTGTTGACTTAAGAGGAGAAGATGCATCTGGCTACGAACGTGATACACTTCCTCTCTTCTTTTTTTTAAAGAAAATTTACACGTGAAGGAATGATGATTAAGATAAATTAATTAAATAAGTTACCAAACGTGATTAGTAAAATAATTAATTAAAGTAATTAAGTTTTTAGTTAATCTGGATGATCAATTAATGACGATACGGTAAAAACAAAAACAGTGACACGCTCGCGTCGACACGTACGGACGAAACGTTAACTGGTTGACAGAAGTAAAATACTGGCACGTCACAATCAAAAACTCGCCTAAAAATACTGGCCGTTACAAAATTGTTTAGAACATTTCATGTTATGAGAGCTTTCATATTATGTAATTTGATTTTGAATGAAAATGTTTCTCTTAAAATGTGCATATGTAATTCATCTTTTAATAGATGAACTGCTCTCATGACAGATTAGTAGACAATAAACACAAACGATCATCCCATACAAAGCCCAATATCAAGGCCATATTGAAGGTTGTGGGAACGCAACACTGTTGGCCCCGAATGACACAGAAATAAAAATAAAGGATGCATTATTCTCTCCGAATTCCAAACGAAACTTACTAAGTTTTAAGGACATCCGTTTCGATAGATTCCATTTGGAAATAGCAAATGTAAATGAAAAACAAATTACTGTATGTAACGTCTCAAGAAAAGGAGTAAAATCCATACTTGAACGTTTTGAGAGCTTTACAAGCCTCTACCATACAAAGATTTGGAGAGAGGAAGCAGATTTCACGGAGCACCTGAATTGCTCGACATCAGCCAAGTTTTTACTTAGAAATGATAGATTTGGCAACCATCAGTAACGATGCACCTCATCTTATCCTTTGGGTATGACTTGAAGAACCAGAGGATTCTTTAGAAGGGAGAATTCCCTCGCATCCCTTTTAAGGGAAAAACAAATTACAATGCCATATCTATTACAATCTGACAAAAGAATCTCCACGCTTCCTCGAAAGAAAAATAAGGAGATTGATGTGGACAAATCCACCCCCCTATGGGGCTATTTTGGTACTTTATTACTGATAAGTGCATCCTCAAATACTCGTATGTGTGTCTATTAATGACCCACAACCTAGCTTTTCCAAAGCTATAGCACAAATAAAAATGTTGCTGACACATTTTTCAGACAATCAAGTAAATAAAATAAGTCTGGTTAATGTTAGGAAATATACCTCCCGGTCATTTCAAGAGTACTGCCAAGCAACGTGAATAGAAAATGAACACACAGTGTCGCATGTTCATACCCAAAGTGGGTCGGCAAAGTCACTGATAAGTAGACTCAAATGGATTGAACGTCCATTACACCCCGATTGCATATGGATGCATGGGGACATGCAAATTCTGCATGCTGCATCGTAAATGAAAATATGGCCCTCTTGATGTCAGAGTCTCCAATGCAACTTGTATATGGAATGCCACCGAACATTTCTCATCTGAGAATCTTTGGTCGCGCAGTTTCAATCCTCATCGTACCACCACAGAGGACAAAAATGGGTCCTCAACGTCGCCTAGGTATCTATGAAGGGGTTGACTCACCCTCAATTATAAGATACCTAGAACCCCAAATGGAGGACGCATTTAAGGCACATCTTGAAGACTGTGATTTCGATGAGACGAGTTTCCCTAAAATGGACCCAGATACTGGAAATCTGGCGCAAATCAAATTATAACGTGGGATACAAAAAGCTTGACCCACTATAATCCGGTAACAATACAATGTGAAGATGAGATCCTGAAGATCATCCACATACAGAACATTGTTCACCAATTACCGGAATCATTTTCTGACTACCAGAAGATTATCGGATCATACATGTAGGAAGATATATGCCCATAAGGCAATTTATCTTGATTATACGTCTTGTTCATACCGTAGATGGTACGTATTATTCTAAGTATAAAAACATTTGTATTAATATACTTAGATAATATCCATAGACTTATAGTTAGGTCCTTACATATCTAGATGAGATCTCGATTATGAGTAAGTAAGTGACCGAATAGAAACGTAAGTCTTAAACGGTTCGTGATCATAGATGTGTCGAGAATTGGATATCGACACATCGGATAGATCACTGTGTCTTCGTCTTGCCTTCGGGTAATGATGACCTCATAGTCATTCGACTTAGCGAAGTCGGAGACAAGACACAGGTGCTCATTAGAGAATGAGTTCACTAAACGACCAAGTCAGAGTTATTAAATGGTTAACTTTAATGATCTGTCTTCAATAACTCTAGGGTGATGATAGGTTAGTTGATCCTTAAGACCTGAAGTCATCTGTATAAACCTGTGAACGGACGGTGTAGCTTAGACCCATGATCTAGCTTCGAGGACCAGTCCTGATGAAAGATCTTAGGTTGGGTTGCACCAGAAGCTCTCTAGGTGAGTAAGTGACTAAGAAGGGATTCGTCACTTCCATTAAAGGGAAGTTAGTGTTATAGGCTCAGTACGGTCTTTATGTTAATCCTCGGCCGGGGTACGTTGCAAGTAGTACAACGTGTATACAATAAAGACCGCCGTATACTGACCAATGTTGTCTAATGGGGTTGACAGAAAACCATACCCTAGGCCAACATCAAACACAGTCTTGACGAAGGGATTTTAGCTAACGGAATTCATCACTGACACAGCCAATGCAAACCCTATGATACTTTTGTCAAAGGGTCGATCACGTTATGATGACTCTGAAACAGGGACGACAGCTACTGCTCGTAGTGACCGTCGTCTAGGGGTTTCGAGCCCCAACCTGTAGTAAGGTCAGGCTGTAGGGTCTCACACCGAGTAGTACTCGTGTCTTAGTAATAGGAATATAGAATAGAGAGAAATGTCATTTGATGATATTCACAAGTTAAGTTGTGAAAGTTAGTCGCAATAGCAATAGGGACATAACGTTGCATTAGATGCTAAGTTTAACTAAACGTGTTGTAAATTAGTTACGACGAATTTAGTAGGAACAAACTTGTTGGAAAGGGTTACCTGGATGACGGGATCGTCCCGGTCTAAACACAGGTTCAAACCGTGTCCAAATCGGAGCTCAAACGAGCCCAGAAACGCAGAAAGAGTTCAAGGGGAAGTGGGTTAGACCCACCGGGCCAAGAGGCCCATGTGCAAGGGCAAAACGGGCGCGGCCCGCTGCAGCAGCGGGCATGGCCCGCTGTGTGCAGCGGGCGGGCGCCCGCTGCATTAGCGGGCGTGGCCCGCTGCACAGCGGGCCAGCGCCCGCTGATGCAGCGGGCCCGGCCCGCTGCACACAGCGGGCCAGCGCCCGCTGAAAGCGGGCGCAGCCCGCTGCAGCAGCGGGCGGGTGGCCCGCCCTTCCCCCCTTGGGCGGGCGCGCCCGCAACTTAAGTCAATTAGGGTTTTTTGAAACCCTAATGACGGCTACGAATTTTGAGAAATTGCTAAACTTTGAGCAATTGTTTGAGGGGTCAAACGAAGTCGAAATTCGTCGCCGTCAGTTCCTACGCGTTCACCATTCCAAGCTCTTCTGATTGATAGCTTGTTTGGTGTCTGAAGTTTAGTATGTGAGGAGAATTAATTCGTTAAAGTTTGACTTTGTGAAAGGCTAACTTTAAAATTGAAATTAAGCCAAATGGCTTAATTGTTTTTCTCTTCATGGGAATTGTCCCACATTGCCCGCAATGAGATGTTGAGTGCTCACTCCCTATATAAATAGGGGTGCACTCTCCTCGTTGAAAAACACACCAGTCAACGATCAGGTAGCTCCAAATTATTGAGCAAGCTCGGTCCGCGACTAAATCTATCTCTCTACTTTCCTATTCTCTGGAGTAGTCCTAGCACGACTACGAAAGGGGTTTGGATCCGATCCGGACGTCTAAGACGCGGGTTTCTTCTCAAGTGAAACTTTCTACCGCGTGTGATCGGCTCGGAGGCAAAAGGGGCTCGGGCGGATCGGTGCGAGGGTGCGAGGCGGCTCAGGGAGATCGGGTCAACGCGGCTCGGCTACGAGGAGCTTCTCAAGACGGTGCGGTACATCTTGCCTGCTCCAGGGCCAAGATTCCTGGTATGTGGTTAAGCGTTTTAGCGTAATTTTAATTAGTCGCTTAGTGTAGATCCTTCTTGGAGTGGTCAGACCCACTCCAAGTCGGCATAGATCGGGCTGGGTTCTGGTTCCCCAGTGCCTAGCTAAATTGTTTAGCTAGTGTAGAAATTAAGATTTCTGTTTTTCCGCTGCGCCTATGTGCCTCCGTGGTCCGTCCGACTTAGGACGGATACGGATCCGAGCTCTGGGGGTCCGACAAAACCCCAACAGTGGTATCAGAGCCACGGTTATGCTATAGATCTACTATAGCGATTCTTTAAATTATTAAAAATGCTTAGCTTGCATGTTCAAAACTTTTTTTTAATTAGTTTTGAAACTAATTTTGTGTTTCAAAAATTAATTTTGCAACACGAAAATTTGTTTAATTTTGGGACAATTATTTTTATGCGATAAATCTAAAAGTAGTCTACTATGTTTTAAATACTTTGTAAATTTTTATGAGACATTAAAAAAATCTTAAAGGGTATTTAAAGTTTATGTAAACTTTAGAAAAATTTTAATTTTGAAACTGAAGAATTTTTCTTTAGTTACATAAAAGTTAGAAATCTTTAAACTTTATTTGAAAGCTTCTAAAAGGATTTCTAAAAGATTTTAAAAGAGTTTTAAAATTGTTTTAAATATGTAAATAATAGAAATAATTTTATTTCATGAGATGTAATATAAATTAATTTCTTTTACTTCATAGATGTTTCTAAAATTTTTATGTGATATTTTAAATTTAGAAATAAGGTTAAAAAATTTTAAAGGCCTAGGTTTAAAATTATTAGATAATTTTGTACGACCTAGTTTTATGCGATAAAATTTTTTTTATTATGACGGCTTTAAATTTTAATCTTTAATTTTAAGTGTTAAAATTTAGATTTGCATGTTTGTATTATATAGATAATTTTTAAAACTTGCAAATACCTTTTATATGTCACTAAAAATGAAACTTTCTTTTATGCCGATAAAGTTAGTTGCTTCATTTCATATTGTATAATGTATACACAAACCTTGTTAGGTTAGCCATTAAAACATGATAGTGACATGTTATGTTTGATAAAACAAAACAACATTGAACCTAATACCTGATTAGGGTAGTCCCTTTGTTTGGAAATCATTTCATTAAAATGTTTAAATAATGATTTTCACAAAAGACAAAAAATGTTGAATTGTTTTATTAAAAACCTAATGAGATTTGGGTAGTAAGTTGAACGTAGAACCTTATAGTTGATAAGGACTTAATAAAAGATGTTCAACCAATCTGAAAAATTTTGAATTTTAGGATCCACTAGTTGATAAGGATTAACTAGTTCTTTTAAATAAAAGCCATTTAGTTGTTTGTAAAACATAAGATTGATGACAACTCCTTCAATGGATCATGATGTCGGTCAATGTGCTTGGCTAAAGTTTTTGGACCAACATAGCTAGACTGGGTAACAAGTGGTCCTGGCTTAGTCAATTCCCTGGCCGCGTCCGCTGGACCGCAAGGAGTCGATTCATGACTATGTAAGTCCATCGACTATACCTAAGTCAATACGATAATAATCTTGTTCAAGATAAATCGTAGCCCTCCTTGTTTTAGGAGTTGGCAACTGTAAGAAACATGTTCCGGTTGTTGAGCTACACTGAAGCCGTGACATGTCAATCTTATAGAAACCGATTTCTTGATTGACATCTTAACCTGACTGAAACTGTTGTCTCATCCCTCGAGCTTCGGCGTAAGTCTAACCAAGAATGTAGTCTAAGACCTGACCCAAACCGGCGCGTCGTGCATACACCGAGCAAAGGGGCAAGTCAGGCTAGACACGAAAACAAGGGTCCGACTAGGCTAGCCATTGTGATCCGGTTGAGCACACTCATGATCACAAATGACTAGGGGTAAAAATAGATAGGGAATCATAGTAAATATGATTGACGACGAGTTCGTCTACCGACTGCAGAGTCGGACAACTTGTTGAGATACACTCAAGGTTGTCAGACTCACGGTAGTCGGATCCCTCTCTCACAAATATTATTTTATAATAAATTGTTTATTATTATGGCTTTAAATAAATTTAGTGGGGGAATATAGTTTTATTAAAACCATTAAAACTATACTACGAACATATACTAACTAAAGTATCTATAAAATACAGAATGGATTCAGGACTTAGATACATGGTTGAGAAGAACGTGCTGGATGGAACGAACTACAAAGACTGGCTTAGGAACATCAAGTTGGTCCTTTCCCTAGCCGGAATAGGATACGTACTTTTCGAGGACGCTCCAGATAAGCCGGATGAAGATTCGACCCACGAGGAAAAGTGTAACGACTGCTTTTCATGTATCTGGATTTTATGTATTATAATATATGTTTTGGTGGATTTTCTCCTCTTGTGTGGTTTTCGCCTCCGTAGTTTTCATTTTCGATCGATTCGTCGTATTTTCTCGCTTCTTTCTTAGGATTGTCGATTTCGAAGTTTGTCACTCGTGACGGGCTTCATAACGGTCGTATCTAACTATTAGATCAAGCCTAGGAGTCTTAGAAATCGATCCCGGGGCCCCGCGCTCCGTATCGGTACTTTCTGTGCTCATTAGCCGGTGTAAGAAGGGCCACCGACCGACTAGATGACGATCCAGTCGGTCGGTAATCCTTCTTGGACCGACTAGTTAGCTTTCTAAATTTCTCAGGAGTTACTGTTTATCGTTAGTCGGTCTAAGAACGTTGGTTGACCGACTAGGTTGCAAACTAGTCGGTCAGCAATGCTTCTTGAACCGACTAACTCATCAAATTATTTTTGTATCAGTTACTGTTTACTCTTAGTCGGTCTAAGAACGTTCATCGACCGACTAGTTGCCAAACTAGTCGGTCAGTATTTGTTCATGGACCGACTAACTCTAGAATCCTAATTTCACCTGTAGCTACTGTTTACACTTAGTCGGTCTGCGTTGGTCGACCGACCGACTAGTTGTCAAACTAGTCGGTCAGTGGTTGTTCTTTGACCGACTAACTAGTGCTGTAAACCCTAGTTTTGCCCTAGCCCGCCAGCCTAGCCTATAAATACCCAACCCAAACGTTTTCTTCCCCTCCAACTCGACCCTAAACCCTAAAATCGCCCCATTGATCCACCACCTTCCTCCAAGCTCCATTGCTTCATTCCAAGCCCTAAATCCATCATCCAAACCATCCATCTACCCTATCTACCTCTCATCTTCCCCAAAATCTCACCAAAACCCATCAAATCCCCAAAATCCCCCAAAACCCTAGTTTCCCCAAACTTCTCCAATCTTTTCCAGATCTGATCCTAGGGTTCCCCGAAGTGTTTCTTCCGCCTCCTCTCGGTAAGAAATCGATTCACCGATGTTTTCCTAACCTATTGTAATTTTTATGAAACCCTAATAAAATATTTGTGTTTTGGTGATTGTTCCCCATAACAGCGATTCCCCGTAGGTTAGCATCCGCGGAAACGAACTTTCGAAACCGTCAACCCCGGTGATAGGCAAGTGAAACTTGCATCTCTTAATTTAGGCCGTGTCTTAGGCCATTTACCTTGCTTTAGCGTAAAAGAGACTAAACGGTGAAAGGATAGCCGTTTAGACGCATTTGACCTAGCTTGACAACGAAGCTTGGTCCGTCACCCTCATCATGCTAGTATGTCACGTTTAATTTCAATTAACGGTACGCAATCATTTGTTCATGTCATTGCATAGTGATTAATTATTGTGATTGTGTAGCACACGCTACAATGTTATATTCCTGGCTCGTGTTCCAGAAGCGAGCCATGTAGTTGGAAACCCCAACGCTCGGATACCGGCTAGGTGCACCCCTATGCCAATTACACTTCCTGGCTCGTGTTCCAGAAGCGAGCTTAGTGAGTTGGTAACCCCAACTGCTCGACACATATGGGTGGGGTAAGAGATAAGCGGACTGAGCCCCGAGTTGGCCTGATCCGCCACTCCGGCCAGCAGGTGGACTCTCTTTAGTGCACAAGTGATTAATAGTGATAGAGATAAGCGGACTGAGCCCCGAGTTGGCCAGCAGGTGGACCCTCTATGCACTAAGTGATAAGTGATAAGTGATAAGTGATAAGTGTTAAATGATAAGTGATTAGTGTTTTGGTAGCTTTTGCTACATTGTGCATGCTTGTCTCTTTTAAACTGTTGCATCATACTTAACTGCCATGTCATCGCTTAATGTTACACATGCTAGGCTGTTAGTCACTTTCAGTTTCCTTGCTCAAGTCTTTTTGACTTGCTGACATGTGCCCCTTTCTCTTTTGGGTGACGCATGTTAGACCCTGAGCCTGAGTTGCTTGCTGAGGGTGAGTTGTTTGCGGACGCCGAGCTTGCGCCCGTGTTGGGCGAGGACTTTGTGGACACCGGGGACCAGCCCTAGTGCCTTCGAGTGTTTTACTTTTGTTAGATAGTTGTTTTGTTATCGGTGCGTAGCACCCATACTTCGTTATGTCGTAGTTCTTTTGCTTGGCCTTGTTCTGGGCCTTTAGACTCTTTCTTTTAGCCTGGTGGCTTTTCTGTGATGTTGAATATTTTGTGGACAAACTTTGGGATTGGTATTTCATATCCGTCTCATGCTATTATTATTATTGTTGTTGTTTCGATTGCAATTACAGGGACCTGCTTATACTAATTACGCTTATCGGGCGTGTAGCTTCACAGCTCCACGCTCGAGCGGACCTTCTCACGCCTCGCCTCCATTTTCGGGAAGCGGGTCGTGACAGGTTTTAGTGGTGGCCCATGCAGGTCCCTCTGTAACTGTAAATATCGGGATAACGATAATAATGCAAGATTGTCCAACAAATAATTTCGACATCTGAGCCCTAAGCTATGAGTCTAATTGTTTTGTTTTCTGCGTCATTAGATGGCAGGAAGGCGAATCACCCGTGGGGGGTGGTAGTGGTGCGCTCCCTCATGACGAGGAGCCTGAGCGGGAGCCCACTAATGGGGAGATGATGAGGATGATGTTGCAGATGATGCAGGTTCAGCAGGGCGTGCTGCTGCAGGTGCAGAATGCTCCGGTGGCTCGAGCTGCTCGGGTGGTGGAAGCCCCTCGCCCTGAGCCCGGGGCGAAGCAGTTCAGAGAGCTGGGTCCTGCGTATTTTGATGGAACCGAAGGTCCTCTAGCTGCTGATGAATGGATGAGAAATATCGAGGACAACCTGAAGATGTCCAAGGTCAACGAAGTTAGTTGGGTTGACTTGGCGAAGCGCCAGCTGAAGGATAACGCCAGAAATTGGTGGGATGCTGAGGAAAAGATGTTGGAGGAGCCGATCGTCTGGGCTACCTTCAAGGCCAGATTTAATGGTGAGTTCTTCCCGAAGGCTGCCAGGGAAGAGATGCTGCAGCGTTTTATCGATTTGAAGCAGGGAAACTCGTCGGTGGATCAGTACCACCAGGACTTCATGAGGCTTAGTCGGTTTGCACCAAAGATGGTGCAGGACGCTGAGGAGCGAGCTCAGAGGTTCCTTCAGGGACTTGCCTCGGAGCTCCAGAGTTTTGTGACCTCCTATGACCGGGAGTCATATCAGAAGGTTCTAGTAGCAGCTAAGAGGCAGGAGCTGCTCGTGAACCAGAGGAGGGGGTCTATCGTTGGCGCTGGGAAGAGGCCTATGGAGCAGGCGAGAACTGTGGTTCGACCTGGATTCAGGCCGAACCAGCCTGTTCAGTTCAAGAGGCCAGGAGGGCCTGTTCGGAAGGTTTGCCATTTCATGTGGCAGGGAAGGTCATATCAAGGAATCATGTAGGAAGTTCTTGGGGCAATGTATCGCCTGTGGAGACCCCCGCCCATGCTATCAGGGAGTGCCCGAGGTTGAAGCGACCTTGGGGGACACCTATTGCTGCCCCCCGCCGTTGCAGCAGAGAGCTCCGGTGCCCGCTGGTCGTGGGGTGCCCCTCGTCCCGCAGAGGCAGGCTTTTGAGCGGGCTGCTCCGCCGAGGAGGCAGGCATTTCTGATGACCGAGGAGGAGATCTCGACCATGGATGAGGTCATTGCAGGTAACTTTCGATTTAGATTGTTCCTTCCTTAATTAATTGATTGTTAAATTATGTTGGTTGCTTGTGTATGAATGTTGCTAGAGTAAGATTTGATTGATTAGACTGTTTGTTAGGTGTGGTTTTGGTTTGCACGTTCCCCGCCCGAGTCCTCTTTGACTCTGGTGCATCGATGTGCATTTTGGCCCAGAGCTTCGTGGAGAAGCATTCCTTGTCGACATCCCCTCTCCCCAAGAGTTGGAATATCGTTACAGGGAATGGAATAGTCACGGTGCATCGTGGGTGCAGTCCTTGCTCTGTGGTGGTTTGTGGACATGAGCTTTATGCTGATTTTATTGTCCACAACATCACCAACTACGATGCGGTCTTTGGGATGGATTGGCTTGCGAGCTTCTATGCTACGATTGACTGTCGAAGGAAGAAGGTGGTGTTCGAGATTCCCGGACATCCAGTGTTTGAGTTCAGTCGTGGTAGCAGTTCGCTTGGTCCTGTCAGATTTCGAGCCAGGCCGGTGGAGGCGGTGGCTATGCAGATGGAGCTGGAGTGGCCAGCTGTGGTGCGAGATTTTGGCGACGTCTTCCCCGAGGAGATGTCTGGTTTGCCGCCTGATCGAGCTTTGGAATTTTCTATCGATCTTGTTCCAGGTGCGCAGCCGATTTCGAAGGCGCCTTATCGTATGGCACCTGCAGAATTGGAAGAGTTGCGGAAGCAGTTGGATGAGCTGTTGCAGAAGGGTTATATTAATCCTAGTGTGTCTCCGTGGGGAGCACCGGTGTTGCTGGTAAAGAAGAAGGATGGTACGCGTCGCATGTGCGTGGACTATCGGGAGTTGAATGCGGTGACCATTAAGAATAAATACCCGTTGCCCTCGCATTGATGATATTTTTGATCAGCTTGGAGGTTCGAGGGTGTTTTCTAAGTTGGATTTGAGGAGTGGTTATCATCAGTTGAAGGTAAAGAAGGGAGATGTTCCGAAGACGGCTTTCAGGACGAAGTATGGACACTATGAGTTTGTGGTTATGCCTTTCGGCGTAACTAACGCGCCCGCAGTTTTCATGAATCTGATGAACCTGATTTTCTACGACTTTTTGGATAAGTTTGTCGTTATCTTTATTGACGACATTCTGATATATTCAAAGTCGGAGGAAGAGCATGCCTCGCACTTGAGGACGGTGTTGGAGATTTTGAGGAAGCATCGTTTGTATGCTAAGTTTTCGAAGTGCGAGTTTTGGCTGGATAGAGTTGCTTTTCTGGGGCATGTGGTGTCTGGAGGTGGTATTTCAGTGGATCCCGAGAAGATTAGGGCCATCGGGGAGTGGCCCTGTTCCGTCGTCTGCGTCTGAGATTCGGAGTTTTCTCGGACTTGCTGGTTATTATCGGCGATTCATTAAGGACTTTTCCTCGTATTGCTGAGCCGATGACCAGGTTGACGCGGAAGGATGTTGCTTATGTTTGGTCGGGTGATTGTGAGAGTGCTTTTGGTGTTCTGAAGGAGAGGTTGACGACTGCCCCTATTTTGGTTGTGCCTGATCGCAGCGGTGGATTTGAGATCGTTTGCGATGCTTCTGGCAAAGGGTCTCGGTTGTGTGTTGCATCAGCATGGGCATGTTGTGGCGTATGCGTCTCGTCAGCTTAAGGTTCATGAGAAGAATTATCCGACGCATGATTTGGAGTTGGCTGCCGTTGTGTTTGCTCTTAAGATTTGGAGGCACTTCTTGCTGAGTGAGAAAGTGAAGATTTTCACCGATCACAAAAGCTTGAAGTATATTTTCACTCAGAAGGAGCTCAACATGCGACAGCGTCGATGGTTGGAGCTTATGGCGGATTATGATATTGATTTTGCAGTATCACCCTGGCAAGGTGAATGTGGTTCCAGATGCTTTGAGTAGGCTGCCAGCGGTGATGGTTTTGACCTCGCAGTGGAGATTGCAGCAGGATTTTTGCGAGTCTGGAGTGGAAATTGTCCTTCCTGGGGAGGCTTCTTCGTTGATGTACATGCAGGTACAGTCGACGATCGTGGATCGGATTAAGGCTGGCCAGGCAGGGGATCCGAAGCTGGTGAGGATTCGGGAGATGGTGGAAGCCGGTCTACGGACTGACTTTTTGATTCATGCGGACGGCTCGCTGAGGTTTGGAGCCAGGTTGTGTGTGCCGGCTGGGGATATTAGAGAAGAGTTGATGGTGGAGGCACACAGTTCGCCGTATTCTGTGCATCCTGGTGGCACCAAGATGTACCAGGATCTTCGTCTGAATTATTGGTGGCATGGCATGAAGAGGAGTGTGGCTCGGAGTGTAGCCAAGTGTTTGGTTTGCCAGCAAGTGAAGGCGGAGCATCAGCGTACGGCCGGGTTGCTACAACCGCTTCCGATTCCGGAGTGGAAGTGGCAGCACATCACTATGGATTTCGTGACTGGACTACCTCGGAGTCCGAAGCAGAATGACGCGATTTGGGTGATCGTGGATCGGTTGACCAAATCTGCGCACTTCATTCCGTTCCGAGTGGGACAGTCCACGGAGGTGCTAGCGAGGAGATATATGGAGGAAGCCGTGCGACTTCATGGAGTCCCCGTGAGTATCGTGTCGGACAGAGACACGAGGTTCACATCTCAGCTTTGGCAGAGTTTGCAGAAGAGTTTGGGTACGCGTCTGAGTTTCAGCACGGCGTACCATCCGCAGACGGATGGCCAGTCCGAGAGGACGATCCAGATTTTGGAAGACATGCTGAGGGCGTGCATGTTGGATTTCAAGGGTTCGTGGGAGGACCATCTACACTTGGTGGAGTTCTCTTACAACAACAGTTTCCAGGCGAGTATTGGCATGGCGCCTTTCGCCGCCCTTTATGGGAGAAAATGTCGATCGCCATTGAGTTGGGATGACGTTGGTGATCGGGAGTTGTTGGGACCTGAGATGATCGTGGAGGCCGTGGATATCGTCAGGAATATTCGGGAGAGGTTGAGAATTGCTCAGGACCGTTTTAAGCATTGGGCGGATGCTAAACGTCGTCCTTTGGAGTTTCAGCCGGGTGACCATGTGTTTTTGAAGATTTCCCCGAATCGTGGTGTGATTCGTTTTGGGAAGCGTGGAAAGTTGAGCCCGCGATACATTGGACCGTTTGACGTTTTGGAGAGGGTTGGCGAGGTAGCTTATCGCTTGGCCTTGCCGCCGTCTTTGGAAGGAGTTCACAATGTTTTCCATGTGTCGCAGCTTCGTCGATACATTAGCGATCCGTCTCATGCGGTGGATTTTTCGGAGATTACCGTTCGCCCCGATATGACGTATGACCAGCATCCAGTGCAGATTCTGGACAGGCGTCAGAAAATCGCTTCGGAACAAGATTGTTAATCTTGTGAGGGTGATGTGGCGACACGGTTCACCTGGAGAGTCTACTTGGGAGAATGAGGATGAGATGCGAGAGCGTTTTCCACTTTTGTTTCCGGGACTCGTGAGTTTTGGAAATTCCGAGGACGGAAATTTTTCTTAAGTTGGGGAGGATGTAACGACTGCTTTTCCATGTATCTGGATTTTATGTAATTATAATATATGTTTTGGTGGATTTTCTCCTCTTGTGTGGTTTTCGCCTCCGTAGTTTTCATTTTCGATCGATTCGTCGTATTTTCTCGCTTCTTTCTTAGGATTGTCGATTTCGAAGTTTGTCACTCGTGACGGGCTTCATAACGGTCGTATCTAACTATTAGATCAAGCCTAGGAGTCTTAGAAATCGATCCCGGGGCCCCGCGCTCCGTATCGGTACTTTCTGTGCTCATTAGCCGGTGTAAGAAGGGCCACCGACCGACTAGATGACGATCCAGTCGGTCGGTAATCCTTCTTGGACCGACTAGTTAGCTTTCTAAATTTCTCAGGAGTTACTGTTTATCGTTAGTCGGTCTAAGAACGTTGGTTGACCGACTAGGTTGCAAACTAGTCGGTCAGCAATGCTTCTTGAACCGACTAACTCATCAAATTATTTTTGTATCAGTTACTGTTTACTCTTAGTCGGTCTAAGAACGTTCATCGACCGACTAGTTGCCAAACTAGTCGGTCAGTATTTGTTCATGGACCGACTAACTCTAGAATCCTAATTTCACCTGTAGCTACTGTTTACACTTAGTCGGTCTGCGTTGGTCGACCGACCGACTAGTTGTCAAACTAGTCGGTCAGTGGTTGTTCTTTGACCGACTAACTAGTGCTGTAAACCCTAGTTTTGCCCTAGCCGCCAGCCTAGCCTATAAATACCCAACCCAAACGTTTTCTTCCCCTCCAACTCGACCCTAAACCCTAAAATCGCCCCATTGATCCACCACCTTCCTCCAAGCTCCATTGCTTCATTCCAAGCCCTAAATCCATCATCCAAACCATCCATCTACCCTATCTACCTCTCATCTTCCCCAAAATCTCACCAAAACCCATCAAATCCCCAAAATCCCCCAAAACCCTAGTTTCCCCCAAACTTCTCCAATCTTTTCCAGATCTGATCCTAGGGTTCCCCGAAGTGTTTCTTCCGCCTCCTCTCGGTAAGAAAATCGATTCACCGATGTTTTCCTAACCTATTGTAATTTTTATGAAACCCTAATAAAATATTTGTGTTTTGGTGATTGTTCCCCATAACAGCGATTCCCCGTAGGTTAGCATCCGCGGAAACGAACTTTCGAAACCGTCAACCCCGGTGATAGGCAAGTGAAACTTGCATCTCTTAATTTAGGCCGTGTCTTAGGCCATTTACCTTGCTTTAGCGTAAAAGAGACTAAACGGTGAAAGGATAGCCGTTTAGACGCATTTGACCTAGCTTGACAACGAAGCTTGGTCCGTCACCCTCATCATGCTAGTATGTCACGTTTAATTTCAATTAACGGTACGCAATCATTTGTTCATGTCATTGCATAGTGATTAATTATTGTGATTGTGTAGCACACGCTACAATGTTATATTCCTGGCTCGTGTTCCAGAAGCGAGCCATGTAGTTGGAAACCCCAACGCTCGGATACCGGCTAGGTGCACCCCTATGCCAATTACACTTCCTGGCTCGTGTTCCAGAAGCGAGCTTAGTGAGTTGGTAACCCCAACTGCTCGACACATATGGGTGGGGTAAGAGATAAGCGGACTGAGCCCCCGAGTTGGCCTGATCCGCCACTCCGGCCAGCAGGTGGACTCTCTTTAGTGCACAAGTGATTAATAGTGATAGAGATAAGCGGACTGAGCCCCGAGTTGGCCAGCAGGTGGACCCTCTATGCACTAAGTGATAAGTGATAAGTGATAAGTGATAAGTGTTAAATGATAAGTGATTAGTGTTTTGGTAGCTTTTGCTACATTGTGCATGCTTGTCTCTTTTAAACTGTTGCATCATACTTAACTGCCATGTCATCGCTTAATGTTACACATGCTAGGGCTGTTAGTCACTTTCAGTTTCCTTGCTCAAGTCTTTTTGACTTGCTGACATGTGCCCCTTTCTCTTTTGGGTGACGCATGTTAGACCCTGAGCCTGAGTTGCTTGCTGAGGGTGAGTTGTTTGCGGACGCCGAGCTTGCGCCCGTGTTGGGCGAGGACTTTGTGGACACCGGGGACCAGCCCTAGCCGGAATAGGATACGTACTGTTCGAGGACGCTCCAGATAAGCCGGATGAAGATTCGACCCACGAGGAAAAGGAAGCCTACAAATTGTACCAGATGGATGCAGAGAAGGCCAGGTGCCTTACTCTGGCTTCGATGACCAACGAGTTGCAGAGGAAGCATGAACATATGGATGTTCAAAGCATGCTCCTCAACGCACAAGAGTTGTATGGCAAGCGATCAAGAGCTGCCAAGTTCGAGGCCACTAGCAACCTCTGGGGCACCAAGATGGGGACGGAACCCGTACAAGATCATGTTATCAAGATGATCGGGTACGTAGAGGACGCCGCCCAGTTAGGATTTATCCTGGACAATGAGATGTCCACGGACATTATCCTAAAGTCTTTGACTCCCGATTTCAAGCCTTTTATAACTGGCTTTATAATGAACAGCCTTGAGACGGATCTTCCGGGTCTCCTCAATATGCTCCGGCAGTTTGAGGAGATTTATAAGAAGCCGGCTGAACTGGTTGTTGGCTCTGCTACTTCCGACCAGCCGAAAGGCAAAGGGAAGAAGAGGCAGGTCCCACAACCTGCGAAGGCTAAGAATGGGAAGAAAAAGAACAAAGGGGCCCCGTCGAAATCTGAGTGCTTCCATTGCCACAAGATTGGCCACTGGAAGAGGAACTGCAAGATCTATCTTGCAGAGAAGAAGAAGGGGCATACTGATGCCTCTACCTCAGGTACAAATTAAAATTCAATTAAATGCAATCATTTCCATTCATATAGTATGAGATACTTATAGACATCTGTGTACTGTATACAGGTGGCTGATAAGAACTGGAGATTAGAGAAGCACGGAGATCGGTCGGCAATTAAAGCAACAGTTGCTGCTGGGACCGCTCAAAGACTTCTGGAGACGCTGATCGTGATGGAGATGATATTTTTCTTATTTGAATAAAATGTATCATCTTTAAGGATCGAAAACAATGAATGAGTGCTTTGCACTCAAGGTTTATTTTTGATAAACAAATTAAGGTTCTTTTTATGAACCCGTTGTTTTGGAATTGATGTCTCGTTTGTTGCAATTGAAATTGAATTGGCTTAAATTCTGTGGATGTGGCTTTTCTGTGATGGTTGCGTATAATTTCGAATAATGGTGTATTGCTTCGATAATATTGATTTTGGAGCTGACTAAATGTTAAAAGTCAATCAGTAGTTAAGTATAGGTTCCAAGGGGCGTATAAATTGTGTGCGATCACAATAATACGCATATCAAGATTATTTCTCGATTATCTGCATTTAGTTATTAAAAGAGTTAATACTAAATGTGGTTAAAGGAATAGGTACAGTGTAGTACGTTTTGATTGAACGAGTCAATGTCAAGATTCCTTAAAACGATCTTGTCTTGACTCATTCGTCAAACCGAATCTGACACTTGTACATTCCATCTGAGGCACTTACCAAAAGGTTATATTTTGCACATAAATCTAAATATGATTTAGATATTATGTTGAAGTAATTTAACCAGGTAATTCTTAAAGTCAGTGGGAGCGAGCTCATATACTTAGTTCCGTTTTTCGGACTAAGTAAAAAGGATATTTCACTTTAATGAATCTTCTATATAAATCATTAAGTCAAAATTGTTTTGATTTAATCATATATATATAGAGACTTAGGGTGTCGAATATGTACTTGACATATTGACAAAATAAAGTGATGTGAGCTAGAACTGACTTACGGAAATGTTAGACCCCACATCTAAATCATATAAGCTAACTGTTAGCTATACGAAGTTAGAAAAATTGATCCAGATCATTTTTCCAAAGGATCAACCCTGTGTGATCAAGAGATGTAATTTCAATCCATTAAAATTCGGTGTAGATACTTATTAGTAGAACCATTCTTAGGTTTGTCATATCAAATGTCAAAGTGACTGATATGCTATAACGGTATGAGATACCGAGATAAATAGCCTAAGTAGAAGTGGGAGATGTAGGAAGATATATGCCCATAAGGCAATTTATCTTGATTATACGTCTTGTTCATACCGTAGATGGTACGTATTATTCTAAGTATAAAAACATTTGTATTAATATACTTAGATAATATCCATAGACTTATAGTTAGGTCCTTACATATCTAGATGAGATCTCGATTATGAGTAAGTAAGTGACCGAATAGAAACGTAAGTCTTAAACGGTTCGTGATCATAGATGTGTCGAGAATTGGATATCGACACATCGGATAGATCACTGTGTCTTCGTCTTGCCTTCGGGTAATGATGATCTCATAGTCATTCGACTTAGCGAAGTCGGAGACAAGACACAGGTGCTCATTAGAGAATGAGTTCACTGAACGACCAAGTCAGAGTTATTAAATGGTTAACTTTAATGATCTGTCTTCAATAACTCTAGGGTGATGATAGGTTAGTTGATCCTTAAGACCTGAAGTCATCTGTATAAACCTGTGAACGGACGGTGTAGCTTAGACCCATGATCTAGCTTCGAGGACCAGTCCTGATGAAAGATCTTAGGTTGGGTTGCACCAGAAGCTCTCTAGGTGAGTAAGTGACTAAGAAGGGATTCGTCACTTCCATTAAAGGGAAGTTAGTGTTATAGGCTCAGTACGGTCTTTATGTTAATCCTCGGCCGGGGTACGTTGCAAGTAGTACAACGTGTATACAATAAAGACCGCCGTATACTGACCAATGTTGTCTAATGGGGTTGACAGAAAACCATACCCTAGGCCAACATCAAACACAGTCTTGACGAAGGGATTTTAGCTAACGGAATTCATCACTGACACAGCCAATGCAAACCCTATGATACTTTTGTCAAAGGGTCGATCACGTTATGATGACTCTGAAACGGGGACGACAGCTACTGCTCGTAGTGACCGTCGTCTAGGGGTTTCGAGCCCCAACCTGTAGTAAGGTCAGGCTGTAGGGTCTCACACCGAGTAGTACTCGTGTCTTAGTAATAGGAATATAGAATAGAGAGAAATGTCATTTGATGATATTCACAAGTTAAGTTGTGAAAGTTAGTCGCAATAGCAATAGGGACATAACGTTGCATTAGATGCTAACTTTAACTAAACGTGTTGTAAATTAGTTACGACGAATTTAGTAGGAACAAACTTGTTGGAAAGGGTTACCTGGATGACGGGATCGTCCCGGTCTAAACACAGGTTCAAACCGTGTCCAAATCGGAGCTCAAACGAGCCCAGAAACGCAGAAAGAGTTCAAGGGGAAGTGGGTTAGACCCACCGGGCCAAGAGGCCCATGTGCAAGGGCAAAACGGGCGCGGCCCGCTGTGTGCAGCGGGCGGGCGCCCGCTGCATTAGCGGGCGTGGCCCGCTGCACAGCGGGCCAGCGCCCGCTGATGCAGCGGGCCCGGCCCGCTGCACACAGCGGGCCAGCGCCCGCTGAAAGCGGGCGCAGCCCGCTGCACAGCGGGCCCGCGCCCGCTTGCAGCGGGCGCCCGCCCGCTGCAGCAGCGGGCGGGTGGCCCGCCCTTCCCCCCTTGGGCGGGCGCGCCTGCTAAGTCTAGCGGGCGCGCCCGCAACTTAAGTCAATTAGGGTTTTTTGAAACCCTAATGACGGCTACGAATTTTGAGAAATTGCTAAACTTTGAGCAATTGTTTGAGGGGTCAAACGAAGTCGAAATTCGTCGCCGTCAGTTCCTACGCGTTCACCATTCCAAGCTCTTCTGATTGATAGCTTGTTTGGTGTCTGAAGTTTAGTATGTGAGGAGAATTAATTCGTTAAAGTTTGACTTTGTGAAAGGCTAACTTTAAAATTGAAATTAAGCCAAATGGCTTAATTGTTTTTCTCTTCATGGGAATTGTCCCACATTGCCCGCAACGAGATGTTGAGTGCTCACTCCCTATATAAATAGGGGTGCACTCTCCTCGTTGAAAAACACACCAGTCAACGATCAGGTAGCTCCAAATTATTGAGCAAGCTCGGTCCGCGACTAAATCTCTCTCTCTACTTTCCTATTCTCTGGAGTAGTCCTAGCACGACTACGAAAGGGGTTTGGATCCGATCCGGACGTCTAAGACGCGGGTTTCTTCTCAAGTGAAACTTTCTACCGCGTGTGATCGGCTCGGAGGCAAAAGCGGCTCGGGCGGATCGGTGCGAGGGTGCGAGGCGGCTCAGGGAGATCGGGTCAACGCGGCTCGGCTACGAGGAGCTTCTCAAGACGGTGCGGTACATCTTGCCTGCTCCAGGGCCAAGATTCCTGGTATGTGGTTAAGCGTTTTAGCGTAATTTTAATTAGTCGCTTAGTGTAGATCCTTCTTGGAGTGGTCAGACACACTCCAAGTCGGCATAGATCGGGCTGGGTTCTGGTTCCCCAGAGCCTAGCTAAATTGTTTAGCTAGTGTAGAAATTAAGATTTCTGTTTTTCCGCTGCGCCTATGTGCCTCCGTGGTCCGTCCGACTTAGGACGGATACGGATCCGAGCTCTGGGGGTCCGACAAAACCCCAACAATACATCCCTGCTGCAAATACTCCAGTTAGGATTGACATCTCCGAGAATGGATGCAATCCACTGCAGCAGAAGTTGCTGATCCTCAACAGAAAAGAGGCAGACCATTAGGCTCTAAGGACTGAAATCTAAGAAAAAGAGTAGTACCTGGAGACCTTGAGACAATATTTCCACAGGACAATGAGCTCATGTCCACACTCTCACCCTTCCCGGAATCCACTGCAGAGGAACTGCCGGGAAAAATTGAAATGAAAGTAAATGTTGTACGTACTGGGGAGATGTTGGATAGAAAGAACATAATTGTCGACAATGTATTCACATGTCATATTGCCATATACATCGTAAAAGCGATGATGTTTATAAAATATCGCTCCATACTCCGTAGCTAAAATGCAAACGCAGAGATTGGTCAAATGTGGAATGAGGCAATAAAAGATGAGATGGACTCACTTATGAAACGTGAAATGTTCGGACCTGAAGTCCAGACACCGAAAGGTGTCAAACCTATGGTTAAAATAAGTATTGCAAACATAAGAAAAATAAATACAAGATCTTATGCTATAAGGTACAACCTATGGCCCTAGGAAAAATCCGCTGAAATTAAGGATTGAACAAATTAAAATAAGCATGACTCATAAATGATGCATCAGACTCCCTAAGTTATCAAATACAAATTCCTTACGATTCGACAAAGAAAAATATGGATATGTTGTTATTGGATGTTGTGACGGCATACATTTGTGGATATCTTGGTTAAGATAAATTTCACATTTCCTTAAATGCTTGAATAGACTTCGGGACGTCTATTCTGTTGAAGAAAAACAATAAGAATAATAAATAATGTACAACCAAGAGAATCACTTGACAAAGCAATGATTCCTACTAAGGGTTGTCTTTGCATCTAAGCAAAGAACAGGATTTGAGATCATAGTTGTAAAAAACTTAAATCTCATCGGATCTCCTAAAGAGAAAACTGAAATATCTGTTCAAGTGTGACTATTAAACATGAAATGAAAAATCTATGCAAAAATAAATTAAGTCATGCCTTACAGATTTATTATCTTATTAAATCCTGTTACATACGCCCAGAAGTGCGTTGGAGAAATTAAAAGGACCATTGTCATCCAAAGTACACCTATGGTAGTACACTCTATGGACGTACAAAAAGACCCCTTCCGATCGCTGGAAGAGGGGGATGATATAATTGGTCATAAAGTCCCTTATCTAAGTGCAATCAGGCACTCCTGGTTAACTGCACGCGTCCCGATATAGCAGTTGCAGTAAACTCATTAGCCAGAGATATTTGGCACCTAAAAAGGACCATTGGACCGGAGTTAAGCCTTCTGCGCTGCCTACAGGGGTCGAAAGAGTTGGTCTCACATTATAAAGTATCATCCTCCATGTTTATGTAATGCAGGTTACAGGTCCGATCAATATACTGAGAAATCATAGACAAGGTACCCACAGTTAGACCCGACCGCGGTTCGATTCCGGTTCGGTTCCGGTTCTGACAAAACCCGGAACCGGAACCGAACCGCTTTAGAAGCGGTTCGGTTCCGGTTCCGATTCCGGTTCCGGGTTCGTTTCGATTTCGGTTCCGGTTCCGGTTGGGTCGTGGTGAAAAATATATGAAAAGTATACAAAATTTAAAGGGTATAACTTAAAAAAGAAATATACATAGTCCCTAATCAACTTAATGCAAGTTACATATGAGAAAATTGAGGATGTGACAAACCAAACCGGTGAATGTGAGCAAACTGGCCAAAACTGAATCGTTTCTCCGGTTCCGGAACTGAGAACCGGGGAACCGAACCATGGAACCGTCGAACCGGAACCGCCGGTTCCGGTTCGGTTCCACAATAGGGCAAACCGGAACCGAACCGGCTTGGCCCGGTTCCGATTCCGGTTCTTGGAATTGGTCAGTCGATTCCTGTTCGGTTCCACGGTTCGAACCGAACCGTGGTCGGATATACCCACAGTGGGATGGCCATCTACTGTAGATCTGCAAAGCAACTTATGAAGGCAACATTATCCTATCATTTCGATATCCTCACCATTCCAGGATCACACCAATGGTGTATTTGAGGGCGCCTGGTGGTACATCACATCCCAGTGACGATTGGGACAGAGGCTAGTATTGTGGAGCTGACCACATAGTCTGAAGACCACATCAGAGGCGACACAACTTAGCACTCCTCTCCAGAGTTTCTGGATTCAGCAGTTGCTTAATGGTGAAAATATTTGCAATCTGAGTATATTTTCGGAATGTTGTAAATAGGAGTGATGAGATAAGCCTAAGAGATCTGAAAGCCTAAGAGCTTTTACAGATCAAGGGGAGTTGAGGGAATTTCTACTCTTTTCCCTTAGCTATGGTTTTTCTCATCGGGTTTTCCATAGCCAAAGGTTTTAAGGAGGCAAATCACATCAACTCTGGATCCTAAAGTATCCACCCCTCTATGTCGCTCAGAATCTAGAAGTATTCATGAGCAGAGTCACTTGTACAAATCAGGGGGAGTTAAAGAGTGTTTGTACTCTTTTTTCCTTAACTATGGTTTCTCCCACAGAGTTTTCCATAGCTAAAGGGTTTAAAAAGGCAAACCTCACCAACTCAGGATCCTGAAGTATCCACCCCATGTGAGACTCATATTACGCTCAGAATCCTGAAGTATTCTTGAGCAAAGTCCACACCTATGTCTGGATAAGGGGGAGTGTTGTGAATGGAAATACCAGAGTCGGTTAGGATTGCGGGTATATTAGAGATACGCCCATGTCTATGTATCTTATCTTTCTATTCTCCTATCCTGCATATGAATAAAGGGCTGTGGGTTCCTCCCCCAGTGGTTGATTCATAACATAAACTGCTTTATTTATTTATTGATAATATCTACAAACAAGTATTATACATATATGTAAAATATGATATATATAACATATAGAATGTCTATTTAAGTTGACAATATATTATCATAAATATACACAAGTAAGCTAAGTCTATTTTCACATATCTATTAGTAAGCTAAGTCTATTTTCACATATCTATTAGTCGACTAGGGGGTATATTTGGTCGACTAATAATGATTAAAATGCATGGACTAAGTATGAAACATATGTGATTTGATACTAATTAAATCTCTATTAATTCTAAGTTAATTCCAAGCGATTCATGTGTGTGCGTGTGACATCTTTAATGTCTTAACAGAGATTCTAAGACAAGAAATACATATTACATCAAATATTGAAATCGTCTTCAAAGTCGAGAGTGATGTAGCCTTAAGCTCCAAGTTCTTAACATAAATTTTTACAAGTCATCTTGATGCCTTGGCTTGTCACGTCATCACGAACTCCATCAAGCTTGATTTGTGATCTTTTGTTTTTCCATCATTACTTGACCAATCCACACATGTTCATTTTGGTTCTTCGTCAATACACAAATTAAATAGACCAAAACATTACGTTTGATTATCATCAAAACATGTATTTGAGGAATACAATACCCAACAAATCGTTTTTCATACTATCATAGAATTACATGACTAACCCAGGCCCAATCATAGAATTACATGATTAAACCAAGCCCAAGCCCAAGGATGCTTCTATTTGCACTTCACTTTTTTGCAAACACAACTCACTTCTAAATATACTACTCTAATTTTCAATGTTTTCTAAGCTCACTACTCTACTTCGTGTCTTACTTTCTCCTCATCCAACTCCCCGTTCTTCTCTCCCTCTCATTTTACTCTTCTTCTCTAACTCATCCAACTCCGCCATCATCTCCGCTGTCCATTCTCATCCCATACACTGCCTCTCCATTGTCCACCTCATTTATTACCAAATATTATTCATCCTCATCATCCTCATCATCATTAAATCTCATCTTCATACAATTTCTTTTTCAGTGAGTTTAATTAATCCAAAAAATTCCCATAAAAATCAATAAAATTCGAAGAACACGAAACCATATAACATTCAATTAAAATACTAAAAATCGTTAGGCACGAACTTCCATGCTTGAGCATATATTCCCAAACACCAAATATGATGCCAGGGTATATATAGGACCAATCGACATAAATATGTTTTCAAAAAGGAAGATGATTTGAGCACATACCGTTTTGCTCTGCGCACTCCCAACTCACGTACCACTTATTTTCAAGTTTGCCATTCAGTTTTCCCATGAGCACATACCACTTATTCCTCTTTTACCCTCGTCTAACGATGACGACGAGCTGGGGAGGTCAGAGGATGGGAAAGTGTGGCAGAGAAGGTCAGATGATGGGGCGGAGGAGGGTGCGTGGAAAAGGAAGAGGGGGGCTGGGAGGTCGGCTGAGGGGGGAGGTGGGGTTGGGTTGTCGGAGGAGGGGTCGGAGGAGGAGGCATGGCTGGGGATTTCGGAGGAGGTACGGGGGGTTGGGTTGTTGGAGGAGGTGGCGACGGAGGGGCTGGAGAGGTCGGAGGAGGGGCGGCAGAAGGGGCAGGGGAAGAGGAAGAGGGGTGCTCGGAGGTCGGAGGGGGGGAGGGGCTGGGTTGTCGGAGGAGAGGGCATGGCTGGGGATGTCGGAGCAGGGAAAGGGGGGCTGTGTCATTAGAGGAGGGGGCGATGGAGGGGATGTGGAGGTCGGAGGTGGGATGAGTGGGGCTGGGGAGGTCGGAGGAGGGGGCGGCGGAGGGGGCGGGGCTGGGGTGGTTGGAGGAAGGGGTGACGTCGCCGCCCGCCCGCCGTGCGGCTGAAAACAAGAAGGGGCATTTTTGGAATTTCACCGCTAGGAGCGCGTGGTGAGTAATTTCAGTGGCAAACTTGTAAATAAGTGGTATGCGCGTGGGAGTAATGGCATACTTGTAAATAAGCTGTTGTGCGTACGAGTAAAACGGTGGGTGTGCATGAGTAAAACGATGGGTGCGCGAAGCAACACCCTTTCAAAAAAAAAAGTGTTGCTTAGATTTTCAAACCCAAGCAACCATATGGCTGAGGAAATGGTGGTGGGAGAAGGCGGAGCAGACACGAGAAGATTAGATGAGAACGTAGTCTAGTGTGGAGAAGAAAATAGATAGGATTGGTATTAAAAAATAATGACGCACTTGTAATTAAAAGTGAGGTGTCTATAGAAAAAGTTGAAGTGCCAGCAGCACCCCAAGCCCAATCCGGCTGTGTCGGTTTTATTGGACTGGGGTTTCTGGAAATTTGCGATAAAAACAATTGGATACGTTTTCAAGCCCTCTCCCTCCATTTCCATGTAAAGAACCTCTTCGTCTCTCTCTCTCTCACTCACAGCATCTATTATCAGAAAAATTTCTTTTAAAATGTGAGTATCCTAATTTGAAGGGGATTCTTTTATTCATTTCATAGAAATCGATTCTATATTATACATATTCTTTGGATTTTATTTTTGATTTTAGGGTGTTTTTTATTTTTTTTCCGATTTCAGGGAGCGTTCACTGAAGCCAATGGATGCAGAGCAACTGAGGGAGAACGCCCACAAGATGGTGGATTTCATTGCTGATTACTATAAGAGCTTGGAAACCTTCCCCGTTCTCAGCCAAGTTAAGGTAAATAAAGAAAGAAAAAAGGCGACATTTTTTGTGCTTTCCAACTGTGCATTGTTGCTTATCAAACACTATCGTTAGGGTTTATCTACTTTGTTGTTGTTGTGAATGTTAAGTTAATGTATAGGAAATTGTATTGTTTCCTATGTCCTTGTGTTATGACCATTGGGTTCTTGTGTGTCTCTTGGGCTCTTATGCCCAATCATGATTCATGTGTTATATATGTGGTCTCTTGTAACCTGCAAAATAAGAAGCAATACAAGTAAATTCAGTGTTCTTCTTCAACCCAAATTTATATGGTATTAGAGCTACTTAATTAGAACATCAAATCTCATCTCCTCTCACTCTCCCCACACCTCAACCCAGCAACCATTGACCGTCCTTTGATCGCCGTTGGGATCGAGACTAAATTCGTTTGAATCATTGTAAATTCTCTTATTCCATTTGGCGAGGCCGCGATTTAGTATACCACTATTCAACACATGCATTGCATAGATGGAATGTAACCATATTCTATTTGTGGATTGTTATGATATGTGGTGGATGTGATGGATGCATCATCAATGAATCTGAAAATTAATGACAATCAGTATGTAATTAAGTTGCATCTGAAGACAAAGAAATAAAAGGTAATTACTGTATGGTAGGATTCACATTTATATACTAGATAAATTTACATAATCTTGGTGGGGATAAAGATTGCTGGGTAACTATTCATATATTCATATACTTACCTGTAGAGTACTTCTTTAATGTCCTATTGTTGTGTTTTGTTTACCTAATAATCACTATTTTAAATATTGGCCAGTACATTGTTTTTTAACACTAAACGATGCAATATGGTAAAAAACTCCCATATTGTTTTGAACCAATATCAGCTGATATTTGTTGCATTGTCCAGTATATTGGGTTGATATGTATTGGCTGAGTATCGGTCATATGGTATATCCCCCCTCCCCCCTTAATTATGACTTATAAAGCGGGTTTGGGCCAATTTCTGAAACCAAACCCACATAAAATTTGCTTCACTTGGTGATCCAGGGTTGATTATCGATGAAAAAGGAAACAAAAAAGAAATAGCATCCAAGACTTCATGGAGAAATAGTTGGTTAGGGTTTCGATGACGTTTGAGTTCGACACCAATTATTTTATTTTTTAAGCAAAATTTTTCTTGTGTTGGTTGATATTTATATCTTTTTCTTTGTCCTTTCCTGTCTTTTTTCCGCTTGATCAACACTGCTAATTTAGAATTTGTTGTTCCTTTTGTTGCTAGTTGCTTGATGCTGCTGCTTCTCTTATCAGATTTATTGCAGCAATTTCTGTTGGCAACAATTGCTGGTGCTATGCTGCTGCATCATTTGCTTTTGCAAAAAAAAGAAAAAGAAAGAAAGAAAGACAATAAAAAAAATTTAAAAATATAATTTTTAGGAATATGTGATCAGAATTTAGAATGTAGGGATATAAGATTAGTCATTCTACTTTTGCTATACCAGTTAATTGTGGTTTGTTGTTTTATGAGTGATCATGCGATCGTCTAAGACTTGTTTTGACATTTCATAGAGTTGGGTTTCTAGTTTTAAATGCTATTTTTATGAAATTGGGATTACTTTAGTCTTACCTTAGGTGTTAATTTAGAATGTTGTGTAATGTATGTTTTTAATCACTTGTTGACAAATTTTAATTTAATTAGGTTTCATTTCTATTTATATGTGATTTTATAGTTCTTAATTTCTTATGAATTTCTTGTTTATGCAAGTCACTCACAAATTTGGAAGCAAATTTCTTAAAATTAGGAGGAGGATACCATCGTTTAATGTTGGTAGAATTGGAACAAAAAAGAAGAAGACTCTTGAGTAGATATATCAGGTTTTTTTCTCAAATTAATGAGCTGAAATTGTACTCAGAATTGCTTGGTTCAATTGATTCATTGCCTTCTCCCTAACTAAATTTTAGTCTTCTTCTTTTGACCCATGTTTGGCTATGCTTTGAGCCACTTTGTTCATTCTGAACAATTTATTTGGCTTTATCCATTGTAGCTATCTAATTGTGGATTTTCTGCAGCCTGGGTATCTGAGAGAACTTCTTCCTGATTCAGCCCCAGACCGTCCTGAAAGTCTTCAAGATGTTCTAGATGGTGAATGCACACTTTATTTCTCTTATTTCAGTAACTAATGATTGCGTACATTTATGCCTCATTATTTTTGTCCCTGGTCGATTGCTGCTAAGGCCTGCTCAATGGTAATTGAGTGGGAGTTGGTTGCTAGAAAGTCACAGGTTCAAGTCCTGGAACTAGCAACATGCATGACATGATCTTTCCTCTCAGTTGCGTCTCTCCAAGTTTTTTTCGGCATTAATAGCATACACTAAATACTCTTTTCTACATGTAGATATCCGTCGAAAGATAGTACCTGGCATAACCCATTGGCAAAGCCCAAATTACTTTGCATATTATCCTTCTAACAGCAGCACAGCTGGATTCCTGGGAGAAATGCTCAGTGCTGGTTTCAACATTGTTGGTTTTAGTTGGGTTACCTCTCCTGCAGCAACAGAGCTAGAAGTGATTGTATTGGATTGGCTGGCAAAGATGTTGAAGCTACCAGATCAATTCCTTTCATCTGGTAAGAGTCCAAACCGATAAAATATCTGTTGGTGAATGTATTAGAACTTTTTTGAAGAATTTCTACATTTATTTTCAGAAAGTACAATTTCAGTCTGTGCAACTCATGATGAAGTTTAACAGTCATTATCACAGCTCCACTTAGACTAGGAATTGCTTCTATTCTGTAGTCTGTTATCCTCTTCTCATGTGCCTTATTTGTACTCTGGTCAAGGTCACCGAGCAAGTGTATATGTATTAAGTTTGGTTTTATTTATGTATTAAGTTTGGTTTTATTTGACATGTTCCAAGACATTGAAGTATCTAGAGTGTGACTGAAATTAGAACATTCTTTCTGAAATAGTAGATAATTGACTTCTTCTGCAGGCAGACCATTTTTATGGAACTGATGTGCTAGAAATTATTATCTTGATTGACTGTTATTCTCGAAAAATCTTCCACTAACACTATACGGATTGTATATCCCAAAAGTGACTAATGCAACATGATGTTTATCCTAACTATCGGCAATTCTTTCACTTCTTTATTGGGGTTTTCCTTTTCTTCATATCCTAAACACATCAGTTAATGGATAATGGGGAACATGAGTATCGGTGCAATCCCACATTAAAAAAGCTACTATGTCACACCACACTTCCCAGAATGCTAAGGAAAACGGAAGGTGATAAGCCCGCGTATATTTAGGCCCACTCGGAATTCACTCCTTTCAACCTTAATACGAAACGGGTCCTTGATATAATTATAGATTCGTCTGCTTTTAACTAATAATGAGTAACGGTTAAGAGTCCAAGATCAGTAAATGTAGTATATGATGGCTGGAATAGCAATAAGATAAGAATCACTAAGTATCTAGCATGATAGAACATTTAATGAAATAAGGAATATAAAAGCTAGTGAAGGAGACTTTTGCAATTTCAAGGTAATGAAGTCAGGAAATGAGTCCAAACTTACAGGAAGAATACAAGGGGATATCTTGACGGATAATATCTATCAGTAAGACATGATTGATAAAATAAACAGTATTAACCAAACATGATAATATATAGCATGTGTATAATAAGCATCTATAATGTAACATGGCCGTAGTACTAAGGATACACGTATAAATGGTGATACATAATAATCATTATAGCCCACGAGAGGGTGTCCTGGTGGTAAGTCATTCCACTCCAAAGCCAACAGTCATGGGTTCAAGGCCTCTGGCCTACATGGGTTGGTATTTGTTGGTGGATTATTTATCCTGGGGCTACATCTCCCCTCTCGGACTTACCCGGTGGCCGTTGAGGGCACGGCAGTTTCCCCCAGTTTACATAGTCTCGGCCGGGCTCTCGCCTTATCCTCCTATGCCGAAGGCATGGGGAGGGGGTTGTGGATTTTTCTGGGTTGTCAAAAATAATAATCATTATATGATCAATGACTGTGTTAAGTAATAGTAACAGTGCCGTGTCTCTAATCTATTGCTGTGCTCATGTCCGAGGATAGATATGTATCTTAGGTATAAATAGGAACATGGACACTGTGGCTGCACACCCAAGGGTGCCAACAATATATGGCACTGTTCTCGTTGCTAGAGAGTAGAAAACACGGATATAGTAGTAAAGACCATTTTCATTGCTGAAAGTGAAAAACACAGATACACAACCCTTCCTATGTTACTAGAGGCAGAGAACACAGATACAGTAAGATCTTTGTCTCTCCTACATCCTCTGAGACTATGAGTTTTCCATCCTTATGTGTTTAATTCTAGATGCAAGATCAAGTGAAATAACGGTTACAATACCATGTGATCAAGTGCAGTAATCAAGAACAGTACCAAGTACATTATCATAAGCATGTAATTATGCGTAATAAGTGTCATAGACATGTATATTGTTTGTGAGTGGTGATTGTATGCAATAGTTAATAAGTATAATAAAACATCAAGTGCAATATCATATAAATCAACATCATATCAAAACTAGTAACCATGTGAGTAGAAGCATCATATGTATGTAAGTAAATGTAACCACGTACTGATATCAAGATATAATCATGGGATGGTGCTTATGGCTATAACAACTTATTTTGTGGGAATACATTATGCATATAATAAATAGAATACAGAGTGTCAGTGTCTAATCTAAAGAGGGTACGATTATATGTTAATCCTTGCGGTAATGAATTAGGCCTATACTTAAGGGATGATAACCATAATTGCCATACCAATTATTACCTGTATCATTGTCATCATCGTTTGGACAAAATGAAATTATCAAGGCAACTAGGGGTATAACCGAGTCGAGCCGAGCTCGAGTATTGCCATACTCGAGCTTGACTCGACTTTAAAAACTTGAACTCAGTCGAGCTTCATTTTTCTGAGCTTGAACTCGGCTCGATATAAAGCTCGACTTACTCGAGCTCGACTCGACTAATGACAAACATGGACAAATTTCATAAAATTCAAATAAAAATGTAAAACAATGAGTAAAATTAAATAGAAATTCGATAGGAAATGGAGGCACAACTAATTTGAGGTTATTTGTGTAAATAAATAAATTTTTTGGGGTATATATATACAAGCTCGATTCAGCACGTGAGCTCACCGAGCCGAGTATCATCCTACTCGAGTGCTTCGAGCTCGAGTGCTACTCGAATAGCTCGAGCTCGAGCTTGACTCGACTATGTTCGAGTCGAGTTCGAGTATTTTCTGAGTCGATCCCGAGTAGCTCGCGAGTCAGCTCGATTCAGTTACACTCCTAAAGGCAACCCACATAATCAATGAAATAATGTTAGCATGGCCCAAAACATAACTATACGACATGAACTAAAATGGTCAATCTCATTGTATAAACATCTATGCATGTATTTGATGGGACCATGTGGACGACAAGTAGACATTAAATGTGGTGTGAGTAGTAAATAAAAATTTCCATAGAAATTCTACTTAAGTTTACAAATGAAGTTACCAAATTAAACTTAACCATCAATAATTATACTTGCTAGACAGTATGTAGCGGAGAAATAACACACACAAGATATAATTGATTAATCACAGAAAATAGAGAGCAATGGCAAACACTAGAGATACACAGGTTCACATAAAACACTGGGCTACATCTAATTTTAAGTTTTTCAATCAACAAATTTGCATCATTCAATTTTGCAATAGAAGTATTATGCTCATGCATCAAACTATCATGCTTAACTCTTAAACATTCTTAATCATCTAACAAGATATTATGCTCAACTTTTAACTTATTATGATCATACTTCAATGATTCATGTTGCTTAAACAAATCATTATATTTAATAATTAAATCACTATCATTATTAGAGGTAGACTTTATCTCATCAATAGTTTGTCCCATGTATGAATACTCTCTGCCATCTTTGGAAGATGAACCTTCGGAAGTGTATACTCCTAACTCCTCTATCATGCGCCATAGTTGATGTGTTATTGTATCTTCTGACACAATAATACCAATTTCGTAATTCAAGAAATCAAGTATAATGTCCATTACCGCGTTGTTTTTGATCTCTAATTCTTCTTCTTCTTTGGTCCATTAAGATTCGGGTAAGGTAGGGGGTGCAATATGCCACCTTCACAAGTTTCCAATAATTGACGTCGATAGATCGGATGTATGCCATCATCTTTTTCTTTCCAAAGTTGATGTTATATCCATTAAGATTTGGTGGAGTTTGCCTTTGGGTGGTTGCAATGCTTGTTGATGCCATCTTTTAGCTTGGCTTTGATACCACGTATTGGGACCTTGTGGACGGCAAGTAGACACTGAGGTGATTAATGTATAAAAATTCCTTTACCCATTTACTTAAGTTTGCAAATGTGGTTACTCAAATTAAACTTAACCAACAATTTTACTATCTAGAGAGTATGCAGCGGGAATATAACATAAGCTAGATATAATTGAACAATCATAAATAATAGAGAGCAATAACAAACACAAGAGATACCTTGGTTCACCCAAAACCCTGGGCTACATCTAGCTACCCAAGTCCCACTTGGCTAAATCCGCTATTTTTCAAATAGCTATAACACATCTTTTCAAGAGGAATTTCTTACAACCAATCTTTTTCCAAGAGAAACTTGCCACCTCCCAGATGAGAGTTATCACTTACACTAAAAGTTGGTACACTTTTATCTATAGCCTTACTTTGAAGCTTGTGGATGTGAAGTGGTTATAGTGAATGATCTCCTAATGAATGAGAAAGTATGACTTTGGAGTTCTAGAACTTAGGCCAAGAAAAGATTAAAAACTTTAGAGAATTTGGCTTAGAAAGATACGGGTTTTCAAAACTTTAGAGCTCAAAATAATTTTTCTTTGCAAAAGATTGATCTTGAATGAATGAAAAACTCTATGAACAAACCCCATATACACAGGTGAATTCTGCACAAGATAGATTCCCCAACTGCCCATCCAACGGGCATATTCGACACAATCCCGTAAATTATGGAGCTGGTCAAATCCTATAGTTGGAGCTCCAAGTAGTCGACTACTGTTCTCTGAGTAGTTAACTACTGGTTGGGTAGTCGGCTATTCAGAGAGCAATGTCGACTACTGGCTGAGCCAGTGAGTCACCTGAGCCTCTGTATGCTCTGGTTGATCTTAAGTGCAGGGTAATCGACTCCTGGCTGTGATACATATGATACACGCTCTAACACTAATGAAATGATTTTAAAACATTTGTAAAACATTTTAAAACCATTTTAAAGGTGTTTCTAAGTGTGTGAGCTTCTAGCAAGGCTTTAATATACTAAGAATACAAAATTACATCAAAAATAACTTATTACATTGAAGACCGAGATGTATCATTGGCTCTTCAAGCTCCTTGCTTAGCTTTATTTGGTCTATGGCCTTGTTTAGCTCACTACTAATCTCTTGAGTGCTTCATTAGATTTGTTATAAGCTCCTACACTCATAGATATTAGATACAACATTTATTCATAATCAAAATCATACAGGATGTGACTCAATGTCTCAACAGTATTCATGTCGATCCAACATTATATTTCGAAATGTTCAAATATATAACCTTAAATTTGTTCATTGTTCTTCACACAAAATTCTCCGATATGGAAATCACGAATCATATAGCGTACCCACATAATCACGTCATTGGTGCACAAACTCAGAGCACAAGAAGGACAATCGAAGTAACTGAAGCATGACAGGGACCAGTTGAGCCTTATGAAGTAAGGAATATGCCAACAAAACCCAGATCTGAACCGTTGCAATTAAAAGACATGGCCAAGCAACAAACAGTCGCAGTCGCAGTCGAGTGATAGAGACAATCAAAAAACAGCTGCAGTCGAAGGACATAGACAATCAAAAAACAGTTGCAGTCAAAGGACATAGCCAAGTATAAACCACAGAAGGTGACAGATGAGAAAAGCCCATAAGCTGCCATGCTAACCCCAAGTGGGGGTGATCGGAGGTAAACAACGTCAAGAATTACAACCCACACCAAGCAAAGGCACACACACCACATGAAACACAACCAAAACCCCTAACAACAAGAATTAAGAAGAACTCCAACCATTCAAGCAACCAAAACTTGGAAATCTTGGATCGGGTTTATTAAGGCTGTAAAAGGGATCAAAGAGACATACTTATCACCGCAATGTAAGAACACAACTTCCATTGAGGGTTGCACCGCCTAGCCGTTGAAAGGCTGCGGTTGTGGCTTGTTTGCGCTAGAAGGGATGTGATGATCAGAGGGAAGATTGTGAGACTAGGAGAGAAAGATTAGATCGTATCTTAGGGTTAGGGTTAGAGATTAAATATAAATAGGAAGAGAGATGGAGAGATGGGGTTAGGGGAGAGGAGGCAACTGAGGAAATCTTGGGGGAATGATGTTAGTTACATCCCGATGCTTAAGAGTGTCAAGGATCGTCAAGGATAGCACAAATGCACCGGGATGGAGATCAGATTCGCTCGAGAAAAAAAGAAAACAAAAAAGAAGAGGGGAGAGAGAGAGAGAGAGAGAGAGAGAGAGAGAGAGAGAGAGAGAGAGAGAGAGAGAGAATGGTAACTGTAAACGGGCCAGGTTTCGGGTTTGTGTTAAAAATGGGTTTGGATTAATGTGTTTGATGGTTTGGGGCTAAATGAGCACTAAAAATATAGGAAAAATACAGAGAATTATCAAAAATCAAATTAATTATTTTTGGATTAAATTGACATTAATTTTTTAACTAAATTAGGGTAGGGATTTATATTCTGCATTCTTAAAAAATTCTGTCAGAATTTAACAAAATAAAGATGCAGAACACAAAAGAACACAAAAATACATTGTACATATAACAAAAAATGTTTTCAAACAAAATATGATGCTATTTATGAGGTGGTGGTTTACATTTCCTCAATTGTTATGATTTATACTAGCCATTCTGGGGATTCTGCCAAGCTTACGGGAAAGGCTGTTGTTGGAAAGGTAGAGATTGTGCCTTCTGACTGGTGTGTCAATTGCTGTGGCTGTTGTAGCGCTGTCTAGTCGGTTTGTTGAGGGAAGTCTCTGATAAAATGCTTCAATGCACCGCAGACCTAACATAACTTGTTTCAACACTAATAGCCTTCGTGTGTCCCTGCTTGTGATAATAGTTGTACACCATCGTTGAGTATATGATGAAACTCTGACCTTCTTGGATTGCATGCTGACGAGCATGCTTCTTCGGTTCTATTGTGAGCTTGCTCTTCTTGATCGTATTGTAACGCTTTTGCACAGCCTAGTTTCTCTTGGCTACTGATAACACATCATCGTAGGTAGTCAAATTCATTACAATTAACATTTTCTGGATACCAAAATCCAAGCGTTGTTGAAATTAACTTACACAAACAAGGGGAATATCCACCAATTCAGGAGCAAACCTAATCACAAAAGAGTTATTAAGAGAGTGTCTTATAGTGACATCAAAATGTCAAGAATTAGGTTAGACATTATCATTGGCTAAGCATTGATAATTCAATATCGTAATCATCTATGGTCATAGAGTCTGGACCAAGTTGATGAATTTCTACTACAATTTCATCCTGCCTTTGGTGAGAAGTATTTGGCATTGAAGCGTTCCTTGAAAGTGGCCCAAGGAATGGGTCGTTCCAATCATCCTTACTCTGACTATCACTAAACTCTTGCATTATCAGTAAGTTGAAATTTGGTAACGTTTGCAATACTAGCGGCCCTCAAATTGTCCTCTGTGCTGTGGGCCTACTCCTCAGCCTGAGAGGCTCCTCTCTATCAGAGAAGTTCTTCAGATGAAGTGTCCGGAACTGATTGACTCCAGGATCACCACGAAGATCATGCTGAACCTTGTGCTGAAGAAGAATGGTCTGCTGTTGAAGAAGCTTTGGCAATCCTTTCAACACTTCTCTAGTCTCGAGGTTGGTTACAACTCCATTGTTTCTGTTGGTAGCTATAGAAGATGTTTTGTCACCATGCTCCCTTTTGGTGTAGGTATGTCCAAACATAATGCGGTATTATTAAAAGAAAAGGTCCGAGGGTTAAGTCAGATTTTTTAAAGTTGAAGGATGGAGTCAAGGATTTCAAAAGAAACAGATTTTTGGAAGGGCATATGATGTAGTTCGGAAGTGAAAGGAATAAGTCTTCGAAGATGAACCAAGAAAATATATTATTCACTAGAAGTTCTACACAGACCAGTATGCACCACCAATAAAACATGTCATGCATCACTTCCTAAAATGCTAAGGAAAACAAAAGGTGACAAGTATACACATATTTAGGCCTACTTGGAATTCTCTCCTTTCAACATAAATACGAACGAGTCTATGATATAATTATAAGTTCGTCTGCTTTTAATTAATAATGAGCAACTGTTAAGATGTCCTACATAATCTGAGATCAATAAATGTTGCATATGATTGGAATAGTAGTCTGATAAGAATCATTAAGTATTTAGCATGATAAGAAATTTAATGAAATAAGGAATATAAAAGCTAGTGAAGGAGACTTACGCAATTGCAAGGTAATGAAGTCACAAAAATGGATCCAAGCTTATATGAAGAACTTAAGGGGACATCTTGACGGATATTCCTAAAAGATAAAATAAGATAAAGAAAGTATCTATCAGTAAGACATGCTTCCGTATGTTCCCTGATAAAACAAATAGTACTAACTACACATGATAAAATACATGTGTATAATGAGCATATATATTATAACATGGGAGTAGTACCAATTGTATAAGTATAAACGGTGATACATAATA
This sequence comes from Scilla litardierei, assembly GCA_030789695.1. NCBI lineage: Eukaryota > Viridiplantae > Streptophyta > Magnoliopsida > Asparagales > Asparagaceae > Scilla > Scilla litardierei. The sequence goes on from CM061132.1 coordinate 10,241,723, forward strand.
ATTATCATATAATCAGTGGCTGTGTTAAATAACATTAGTAATGCAGTGTCTCTAATAATCTAGTGTTGAGCTGATGTCTTGAGGGTACAATATGTAACTTAGGTAAATGAACACGTGCGTTGTGATTGAACACACAAGGGTGCCAATAATATATAACACCGCTCCAATTCATGGAGAGTGGAAAACACGGACTCACTTCTATTGTTGAAAGTATAAAACACAAATACAATAATATAGCCCCCTTACATTACTGGAGGCAGAGAACACAAATACAATAAAGACCCTTGTTGCTCTTGTACCTACTGAGACAATGCGTTTCACACTCCCATGTGTTCTATTTTAGATGTAAGGTCAAGTGAGATAACGTGTATAGTATCATGTGATCAACTGCAGGAATTGAGAAAAATATCAAGTTTATTATCATGAGCATGTAATCAGGCATAATATGTGTAATGGATATGTATAGTGATCGTGAACAGACTATATGCAACAATGAATACATATAATATGAAACATCATCAAGTGCAGTATCAGATAAATCTGTATCATGTCAAAACTGGTAACCATGTATAGTATAAGTATCATACATATGGAAGTAAAAATAACTGGTATAGTTATCAAAATGTAATCATGAGTTGGTGCTCATGATTATAACAGTTCGTTTTTTTGGGAATACATTATGCATACCATAAATAGGAGACAGAGTCTCTGTGTCTAGCCTAAAGAGGGCATAATCTTGTGTTAATTCTTGCGGTCATAAATTAGGCCTATACTTAAAGTCATAAATTAGACCTATACTTAAAGGACGATAACTATAATTACCATGCCAATATCATCATCATTTGGATATAAAATGAAATTATCACGGCAACCTATATAATCAATGAAATAATTCTAGCATGGCCCTACACATAACTCAAGAGATTAACTAAAATGGTCAACCTCATCGTCTAATCATCTATGCATTCATATCGCATATCCCCACAAATTATATTTTGAAATGTTCAAATATATAACCTCAAATTTGTTCATTATTCTTCACACACAACATTTTCAGATATGGAAAATATTTCGACGACCCTTGTTGCCATCAAGGTGGCTAGTGACTGGTTGTTGGTCATCCCATCCCAACTGCCGATGCCAAATTGTCTGCATGGGGGCTGCCCCGGATGCAAACATTTTTGGACTTCGGTGAACAACAAGCGGAAGAAGGAAATAAAGAGAAGAAGATGAAAATCTAACTAATGCTTTTGAAGTTTTGTGTAATTACTTTTTGGTCCAAAAGTTGCACAACAGTTGAAGAAAATGATTCCCTTTGTAAAGATAAATTATAATATAACTACAAGGTTACTAATTGTAATTAAATATTAGCCTAATAAAGTATGAAGTTTGCAATTTTGTAGAAAGACCTTAATGTTCACATAAATAGCAAAAGGGCCCATTTTAGGATTTAAAATATTATAAAATATTGTAAAATTTATAAAAAAAATCAATAATTATAATAGGAACTTGGGTGATAATATAAGGGATTAGGTGGTCTAATTCATAAGATTTGAAGGCTTATTAGGTATGAATTGGTGAAATTATGTAAAATTATTATTGATGAATCTTAACAATCACATTTTAAGAACTGGCATGAATCAATCGGGACTACTGTGAGTGAGTAAATTCGCTGGGATGCAAAGTACGTAAAATTTTTCTCATTGGAATAAGTTTATAAAATTTTGTGATATAAGTTCTCATAGATTATTTTATGCAAAATTTGTTGAAAATTACTATGCAAGCATTTGACTGAATTGATGCTTGCAAGATGTTAGATACGCTTTATTATTTTGTGACTTGAATATATATGGTTATTTCATACTTATGATAAATGCGAAATTCGGCATGAAATTATCATATTCATTTCATTTGAAACAGTTTATTTCATGAGTCACGTAAAAAGGTAAATATCATGAAAATTGACGATCATGAGCATGTTATTTTCAATGAGATAATATTATATACTTTTTAGAAAATTTGCATTTCATCAGCTTACATGGAAAATTGTAAATTTATACCCATCAAATGATTTGAGGTTGTATATAACATATAACATGAAAAGCAATTTTTATGTGTGTAATTGACCACATATTTTTGAAAAATGATGAGACATATATTTTGTATTTTAAAACACTTAGAAATTCATTATGGAATGACCTGAAAAATTTGTAAGCATGACATACGGCATTGAGTATACCTATATATCTGGCTTCCAGGTGAGTGTTAGGTTCTAAGTACACTGTCACAAAAGTGGTGGGGCCACCTTTAGAGTCACACACACATATGTAATTTGGTCTTCGGGTAACCTATGACAGCTTAATTACATTGTCCATGGTTAACTTTTGATTGATTGATTATTTGATATGTTTGCGTATTCCTATGCTATTCGGTCATAATCTGTAGCCTCAGTTGGACATACGAGTGGACTTGTAAATCAATAAGTAAAATACAAATTCATGCTTTCTATGAAATACAAAAGTATTTGTTCAAAACAATCTCTTATTTGTTCAAACCAGAAAAAAATTTATGCTTTTGTTACCTTTTAAATATAAATGAAGATTTTTAAATGTCATAATATGTTTTGCATAGTCTGTTTCTTTACCATATAATCGATACTCAAAGTATTGCCATTGAATTGATGTTTAAATATATGATATACTAGTGAGAAATCTTATACTTAATGAGCCATATAGCTCACTATGTAGTTTTTTGCAAACTATTTCAGATACAACTTAACATGTAGCCGACACTGATGGGAGCATCAAGAGTTGATGGCTGAGTAGGGTCTTAAAATTTGTGATTAGTATACCAGGTTATTAGTGTGGTATTTTGTTTTAAGAACTCATTCTTGTATTAAAATTAGTTAAATATATGTGATGTTGTAAATTTTGATGCCAACCTTCTTAAAGTAGCAAGCTAACTTCTCATGCGATTGTTATGTGTAGGACGTGATCACCGAGGCTTAGTGTGTGTACGGATTCATTTTCGTACGTGCGCTGCCGCTATTGCTCACACATACTTCCTTAAATGCTCCATAAGTCGTCCGCTACTGGTTTGGGGGCGGTAGCCAACTGGTCATCACAATGTAATGGTTTAAAGAACATAATTTTCTTTATTCCTTTTCCATTAAATTGCAGTTTGCTTGGAAGGTGGCCATTTTAGGGTTGATGCCATTGGATTGTCATTTTTCCAACTCGTGCTTTTTAGCATGCACTTGAAGTTAATGTAATGAGTTGCAACTAGTAGTAAGTGACAGTGTCATTCAATTTGTTATGATCAAGCTCTATCTGCTTTAAGGGAAATAAGAAATTGTCTTCTGATTTGATAGCCCTGCAATGTCCTTTGTCCGAGGATCTCATGGTTCTTTTAGTGTCGGAGTCTTTTAAAGAAATAATAAGATTCTTACTTCTGAGAAACTCCACCATTCCATGAGCTGTGCACTTGAATTTGAGGTTATGCACACTCATTGCCATGAGAAAGGTTGAATATACATGTAAATCATACCTTTTAAATTGTTTCTGAAGTCACGTGGGGGAGTAAATTCATATTAGTATGCGATAAGGAATGGTTTATTGTTTCCTTATACATAATACCCAAGACTCCTTGATATATGATGTTTACCACTGAAGTACATTTTTCAGGGCAGGGTGGTGGAGTAATACAAGGCACAACAAGTGAAGCGGTCCTTGTTGTTTTATTGGCTGCACGTGATAAAATCTTGAGGAAATCTGGAAGAATATCCCTTGAAAAACTTGTGGTATATGCTTCAGATCAAACACATTCATGCATGCAAAAAGCATGTCAGGTGTGTAAACATTTTGAAGAGCTGCTGTGTTATCATCTGAAAAATATATTATAGAACATGCTAGCTGAAAATTTTGGATCTTAACTCCTTTTCTATATAATTCCTGTTTCATTTTCACTTTAATTTTACTTTGGGGAGTTAAGTTATCCTTGCGTGTTTTTGCACGTGTTGGCTTGGGCACATTAGGAAAGCGATCTCAAATTTCAGTTGCTAGGTTTGTTTTTATCTTGAGGGAAGCTCCTAGTGGGTATAAGTACTTTTTCTCCCTTGACAGTATAATGGCCTTTTGAGGTGATTTATGTGCATGCAGGCTTATCACCTTGTTCGCTTGCGATGCAACACACATGCTCTGGGGAATATTGACATTAAGGAGTATCTAGCGTTTAAAAACTTACTCAAATATGCCTAGATTACCGGCCCTTGCTCTTGGGGCTTGCCCATTGGGTTCTATTTGTTGAATAGGCTTATGCAGCTTATAGGCACTAGACACATGAATCTTCCGTGATTGCTTTTCTCTTTTTAATTCAATATTTCGCAGGCAATAAAGACATCAGAAGTAATTCCTACAATCGTACACTGAGTATGAGGCTAATTTTGAATTTTGTTATTGTTATCAGCCTTCTCTTCTACTAGCTTCACCTATAATTTCCATCTATTTTCATTCTCTCTTTATATTTCCAACCTAAAGACTGAAAATTTCCATGATTGTCAAGGCAGCCCTTTCAATTAATGGCATGTTGGTTTTCTGCTGTTGCTTTCCAACCATAGAGTGTGGAATTAAATTTAGATAATAAAAAATAAGATGCTAACAGTGATAGACAAACGATTGCGGGGTGAAATCAAACCCCAATAATTATAAAAAAACATTGTTAGTAGTTATAGTACGAGCAACATCACAATATGAGCCCAAATAAAACACTACAAAAGGGGAACACTGTGAGGCCAAGGGAGAAATCAAACCCAAATAATTATAAAAAAACATTGTTAGTAGTTATAGTACAAGCAACATCACAATATGAGCCCAAAATAAAACAATAAAAAATGGGAACAATGAGAGGCCAAAAAAAATATAGAACGATGCTTATCGTGCAATTTTTCCATTCATTTTCTTGGACGAAAAAATTGGAAAAAACTGCCGACAAGCCCTACGTGCTTGTTAGATGTGGAAATAACTTCACTTTTTTTTCCATACATCCAACAAGATTTTACCCCTGTAAACCTGTTTTCCATATTGCTATGTGTGTCTTACTGGCAGCCAAACAGGCCTGAAGTGCATCCAATTATTTTGGAGTGTACATTTAGGAGACGACGCGTGCAAGAAAACCATAAGATATTCTGCTCTCATAGGATAACTTCATTCCAACTTTGTTTCACCATTTCTTTGTTTCCTCCTTGTTTTAATTTTTATTTTTTTGTTTGTTCTTTCATTTGAATTTTTCTATTTAAATCTTCAAAAAAAGCAGAAACCCCAAAAAAATCTAGAATATCCATTTTCTTCCCAAAAGTGATGCAAGAAATTCAAACAAGAAATTGGAACATTTTTTCTTCATTATCCTCCTCCATTCTGCTCCACATCCTTGACACCGGCTGGCCCTTCATTTGTATACCATATACCAAAATACCTTCCTAAGTATTTTCGGTAATATCTCTCTTCTACTTCCTCTTCTTCTATTGATTCCTTTTTTTGAGTTATTGTGATGATGGAGCCATCAACTCTTTGAAGGTATGCTTTGCAGCGTGCGTATCACAAGGGCATAAAGGTGCCTTCAAGTGTCTCAGTTGCATATTGGGGTAATCTTATCATCAAGGTGTAGGTGCACGAATTGTGGGTGCGAAGCTTTGGCAATTAACTTGTTATCCATTGCAATCTGAATGTTTTAACCAAATTTTCCTCCTCTTCTTCATCTTCAGCACTCTATCAACCATTGCAAGCAAGTCATTGTCATCATTAGCATGACCAGTTGAGCTCCAATGACCGGAGTTACAACACCGTCAAATTCTCCACCAAATTCATCCACCCAGGGCATCGAAGACCAGGTAAAGAACCGAAATCACTTCAGAATTGGTGAGCGGCAAGTCAACAGGCTTCTCTTTGGGTGGATTGGGTATGGAATTAGGATCAGATTGAGATTTTAGGATGTATGCATTGGGAATGCGGAGAGGGAGGACAGTGGTGGTGGATCCATAACAACTTCTTCATTCTAGTAATTTCTCTTACTCTATTTTGAGTATAAACACCAGCAGTGACGTGTTTCATTCCTCTGGTAATTTTCTTTTCTGTCATATAGTCATGTGGATGAGAACTCTGCGTAGACATTTTGATAATCGACATGTCGAGTTTCAATTGGTTAGGGACTTTTTAAGCTACCATCGACTGCCATCGACTATCATCAAAGGATGGTAGTGTTTGAGATTTCTAATCTTCCAGTGTTTGAATTTATGTGCGAGAGTAGTTTGGTTAGGTCTATTTAATTTTGGACCAAGCTAAAGGAAGTGATAGTTGCAGCAATGCAAGCAGACCCGGAGAGACACAGAGTAGTTCGAGACTTCAAGGACGTGTTTTAAAGACATTATGGGTTTACCACTAGTGTTTGAGATTTCTACTCTTCCAGTGTTTGAATTTATGTGCAAGAGTAGTTTGGTTAGGTCTATTTAATTTTGGACCAAGCTAAAGGAAGTGATAGTTGCAGCAATGCAAGCAGACCCGGAGAGACACAGAGTAGTTCGAGACTTCAAGGGCGTGTTTTAAAGACATTACGGGTTTACCACTAGATCAAGATATCGAATTCACAATTGACATAATACCAGGCTCCTAACCCATTTACAAGGCCCATTATCGCATGGCACCAGCTGCCCTGAAAGAACTTCATGTTTAGTTGGATGGCATGTTGCAAAATGGATGGCTATTTCCTAGCTTATCTTCTTGAGATGAATCAATATTCTTTGTTAAGAAGAACGATGGATCTCGATGAGAATGTGTGTTGATTGTCGAGAAATGAACACAGTGACTATGAAGAACAAGTTACCATGCATCGATGATATTTTTGATCAACTTGATTGGTCACGAGTCTTCTCCACGTTAGACGTCCAAAGTGAATGCCATCAGGTAAAGGTCAAGAAAGAAGATGTTCCTAAGCCATCATTTAAAACTAAGTATCTACATTATGAATTTTGAGTTATGTTGTTTGGTGTGACTAATGCTTCAGTTATATGCATGAACATAATGAACCCTGTTTTCTACATGTTTCCGGATATGTTCGTGGTGGTGTTTATTGACGACATACTGGTGTACTCAAAAAAATGCAGAAAAACATGTTGATCTTCTTCGGTTAATGTTGGAGATCTTCAGATGACATCATTTGTACGCTTAGTATAGTAAGTATGAATTCTGGCATTTCTTCGACATTTGGTGTCTGGAGAGGGTATTCTGGACATCCTGAGAAGGTCGCCTCATCAGAAATTGGTCAATCACTCGATTAGGTGTAGATATCCAAAGTTTCTTAGGATTGGCTGGTTATTATCGTTGATTCATCAAGGAGTTTTCTAAAATTATAGAACCTATGACAAGTCTTATGAGAAAAGATGTTATCTTTATATAGGTTGAAGCTTGTACGCAAGCTTTTGAAAAATTAAAGGTGAAGTTGACAGCTGTACCAGTTCTAACTATACCAGACAAAACCGGGCGTGTTTGAAGTATACTGTGATGCATTGGGCTTGAATGTGATGCACACTGTCAGGGATGAAATTGGCATAGCGCAAGATCGGTATAAACATTGGGGTGACACGATGCGTTGACATGTGAAGTTTTAGCTAGGAAACCATGTGTTTATGAAGATATGACCTTACAGAGGACTCATTTGTTTTGGCAGAAGGTGGAAGATAAGTCTAAGATTCATCGGACCCTTTGACATATTGGAGAGATTATAAGAAGTGTCTTACCTAGCATTGTCATATTTATTGGAGAGAGTGCATGACGTATTTCACATTTCTGAGCTGTGCACAAATATAAGCGACCCTAGGCACATGGTGATCTACTCAGAGATTCTGGTGTGACCAGACTTAACATACGAGTAGTAGCTAGTGAAGATTCTATATCACCGACTGAAACTCTCATGAACAAAGTCGTCAACTTAGTAAGGGTAATGTGATATCATGACTCACCTAGAGAATTTACCTGGAAATGACAAGATGAAATGTATGAACATTAACCATTACATGTTTACTATGCTATATTTCTGAGAAATTCCGAGGGCGGAATTTTTGTAAGAAGGGGATGTGATGATCCGACCATGTCAACATGTATTTCATAGTGTAAATATTATCAAAATTATGTTAAATAATATTAAAAATGTTTTTACGATTTTTAAATATTTTTAATGATTTTAACAATTTTTTGATGTCAAATGACTAAAAACCTATAAACTCGCAATCTACAATCTGTTAACAGTTTTAGCCCCAAAACAGATTGTTTTGTGTTTCTAAAAATTTGACAAAAATTATTTTCATTAATTTTCCAATCTTGTTAAGTTTATGGTAATTTTAAGAATTTTTTGAAAACTTTTTCATAGTTGAAACCCGCTTAATTTCAAAAAAAGTAAAAAACAATGCAGCCCATGTTTTCTTCACTTTCCCTTTGCCCCTAACCAATAACCCCCAACAACATTAATTAATAATTAAATGATTTAATCCATTAATTTATGCTTTATTAATTAATTTACTCTATAAATTAAACATCTCCATCTCCCTTTCCTCACACATCATTTGTATCCCCTCTCCCGAGCCTCTCTCATGTCAGCCGATTAGCCCTCCGTCTCCTTTCTCCACGCAATCAGTTTATCTCTCTTGCCTTCTATCTCTTCTGTTATTTAATGCAATCACTTTTTGTTATTTAGTTTTAATTTAGAAAAATAGTTAAATTGTTACAAAAATTATGGAAATCGAGAAACAAAAATATGATAATATTATATTAGTTATAAGAAACATCTGGGTGATTCATGCTATAAAATCAAGTACTAATAATTTACTTTATTTTATTATTGTTATATATATTTACTTTAGAAAAATAATTAATTTCTATCGCAAATTATGAAAATTGAGATATAAAATACGATGAGACTCTATTAGTCATAAGAAATGTATTGGCACATCGTGCGTCAAAACCATTCAAGTATTTTATCAGTAATTTAATTTTTATTATTGTTATCTATTTTTAATCTAAAAAATAATTTATTTCTATCATAAATTATAAAAATCGTGATATAAAAATATGATGAGATTTTATTATTCATCAGAAATGTTTTGGTGCTTCATGTGTAAAATCATGTAAGTATTTTTCTAGATATTTAATTTCGTTTATTATTATTTATTTTAAATTTTGAAAAAATTTATTTTTTCGCAAGTTATGAAAATTAAAATGCAAACATATGATGATGATATCGGTTTTGGTTGACATGGAAAATTATTGTTGCTTTCCTTAAATATAGGCCCAATTCATGATTGTAAGGATTAACACATGATTATGCCCTCTTGTGGTTAGAGATTTTCTCTCTCATATTATGATATGCATAATGCATACACATAAATTAAGCTGTTATATCCATGAATGACATTACTTGGTCACGCCTTTATAGCAGTATTGGTTATAATTGCTTCCTTGTGTAACGCCTCACTTTTCGAGTGCCATAACATTTTCAAGTAAAGCAGGTCTTGCAGGTACTAGTGAAAACAATGTAGAGACAAAACATGAATACTACCAAAATTAAATACTCATTGTATTTAATTCTCCTTCAAGTCGAGGAATACAGTACTTATGCCAGAAAAGAAAAGTGCAATCTCAATCTCACTCTCACTCTGCTAAAAGAAATAAAATAAATAAATGAAAAACTACACATGACTATCCTCACTCAACTTGAACTCAAAACTTAGTGTTCTGCACAGGAAATTCAAAATCTTCATACTTAGGTGCCTTTCCGTGTTTCTATTCGTCACCTTGCGAAGTCAACTGAAGAGGTACTGCTATTTAGTAAAGTAGATTAAATCTAAACCAAGTAGTTCAGGAATGTACTAAACAAGATTATAACAATACCATGCATGCAATACTAATAGCAATAGAACAATAACAGGCTGTGTACAATTGAAACAAAAAACCGGTAAAGAAATCTATCGGACTAAAAAGTAGCTAAAAGTAACCGGTTATGATTTACTATCAGATGCACTAACTTATAATTTTAATTAAAATTTTAATTGATAATTCTGTGTTGTGACTCATAATGAAGAGAACGATGTGCAACCCGACCATCTTTTGCCATGGGACACTACTCGGGCATTGGATCCATCCGACATAACAGTAGTGGTATAGAAATTCTAACCAGGTCGGCCAAAGTACGGTTATAAAATCCATCAAGTACAATCAAAACCATGGCTCCAGTTGCTCCCGCTCCCGTTCAATTATGAGTTTTCCAATCCTCGCGTGTCATGTGTCAGATGTATAGTTGTTCAAGTCTAGTTTGTTTCAGGTGTCATGTCAGTTTCGTTAACGATTTTATAGTCACTTAGAAGTTCTCTAAGTTCCATGTCATAAGTGGTTTATATCAGATATCTTTAAGTTCTCAGTAAGTGTCCATGCTCTAATCACCCTAAATTATGTGGGTAGGAGGTTTATGCAGTGGAGCAGTGTTTCAGTAATGTTGTCAACAATAATGATAAATCATGTGTTGAAGTATCAGTGTCTAGTCATGAAGCAATTGTATCAATATCCTTATTTTGCGTAGTCTTTAACCTAACCGCGCAATTTAGTTGATATTCTTAACAGTTTCATCATTGCATATATGTGAGGCTATCAAGTTCTATTCTAAAAGAAATTTCTTTACTTTACATATCAATTTCAGTATTTATATACGCGATTTAATTGAAAACAATATCAGATTCAAAACTGAAAATTAATTAGAACTCATGGAAAAGAAATAATCATTGGATCAAATTCATAGTTTGGCACCCAAAATATTTGTAGTTTATCCGTCTATGGATGAAAAATTCCGTTGCATACAAATATAGAAACAATACCCAACTGCAAGCCTAACAGTACGAACAGATCCAAGAAGGCACATCCGCATAAAAGAAAGAGCACATGAACACCTCACAAGTTGAAGCCCTCAGGAAGATTTAAACCACATAGAAATTTTCCAAACAAACAACAAGCCTAAGACCCATAACATAATTACAAGCAATCGACAATCCAGAGTTGCCTAAGATTAGCCTAAGATTAGCCTGATAAGTTAAACCCAACATGGCCACGAGATAAGGGCCACGAGATAACCACAATAAAAGAAACAACTGAGAAGTAACGACGACGCATCCGATTTTCATCCTGACGGCTGACTACCTCAATCCAATTAATCGGACCCAAGCATAAGAAAGTGTCGAGCAACGGCGATGGTCACCACACGCTTGAAAGGTGTCAATGATTAAAGTTTCAAAGGAAAAATCCATCTAAACATTTACGTGAATCATCGTCTTCCTAAAAAAGCCAATGAAGCACCAACTCAATAAAATCAACCGTCAAGAAAAAAAATTGAAGTTTAGAGAAGATTGAATCTAGCATTCACCGAATATTACACAAAGAAATTGGAGAAATCCGGCAAGATCGGAACTCCAGAAATCGTTTACTTGAAAGAAAAAGAATTTTGAAAATAATACATTTTCACATAAATAAAATCCTAGTTTTAACCGTGCTTAAATAGAGGAGAAGAATGTCATAGAGTAATTTGGCAAGCCGATTTTGTGGGCGATACGGATTTCGAATTCGATTTTCTGCATGAGAGACGTCGTTGCTTGGAGGCATTTCGATTTGGGTTTTATTTTGCCGAGAGGAGTGGAGGGTGCAGTCGTTTGATCTGAAGAGTGAACATGGGTTTTTGGACCAAACAGAGAGAGAGAGAGAGAGAGAGAGAGAGAGAGAGAGAGAGAGAGAGAGAGAGAGAGAGAGAGAGAGAGAGAGAGAGGAGGGGGGGGGGGGGGGGGGGGGGGGGGCATGTGCTTGATTTAATTGAAAAAGGAGTAATAAGGGAGGGGATTAAACGGGCTGTGGGATATTGGTTTTGTGTTTGGGCTTGCGAGCTTGGTTGTAAGTGAGATGAAAGATTTAAGAGGAATGGATTGGCTTTGGAACCTGGGCTTGTGGGCTTCTACATGTAAGAAAAAATAATTAAAAGAAAAGAGTACTGAAAAGAGAAAAGGGAAGCTGAGCTTTGGCTATAGGCTTGGGGTTGCTTTGGGCTAAGGAAATAAATTTGTAAAGAAGATTTTTAAAAGGGAATTAAAGGAAAACAAGAATTTAGAAGAAAAATAGATAGAAAAATTCCCAGAAAATTTCAGAAAAATTTATTTTACTAGAAATTTGCGCCATTACACCATGCATATTATACATGTATTACACTTGATTACCGGTCTTAACATGCCACTGATTTCATATTTATGATATTGTGTTCGATATTGCCTCTTATAAGATTAGTATACATGATGCTGAACTGAAACATGATAATGCTACTAAGTTTATTACATACGTATAATTCACTATGCATGACTATATGATTTGCACTACATTACCAGGGGTTTGGGGAACTAATTTTATTGAGTATGCAGGAGCTACTGGAACTACCACTTACTGTGCGATCGACTCCAATACTATATTTGACTAAATTTGTTTACTATACTTGACTATGTTTGGTCTGGTTAAGCATTTCCATGGCAAGGGTGAGTTCATATGTTGCATATTGTGCTCTTAGACATGAGACACATCTCTAGATTAAGAGCATTATATCATTATGCATTCTCATGTACTTATATTTAAATTAATTCATTAATATTCTGATCTTGCCTCACATGTTATACATTGCCATATGCGTCCTTAGACATGATCCTGTCACTAGACTACGTCAAATTAGTATCGTCTTTATACATTTTGTGTAGATTTCATGACTTAATTATTACTGCATTGTTAGTGGTAGCTATAAAATGTTAATAACCGATAATTACTATGTATATCGTACCTTTCTTACATTTATATCGTGCTGCTTTTACATTTATATCGTTTACCTTGTAAATATATATAATCCTTATCTAGAAATACTTGCTAATCGATCCTTGCTGACGTGTATTTTCTTGTATGTTACCTTGTGAAATAATTATCCGGTTTCGGGGGTGATTTTCCAAAAGAGACTATCCCGAAAGTTGACTTAGTGGCCTATGATTACATGGTAATTTACCTTGCTAAGGATTAGTGTTAATATCTAAGGCAAATATTTTGTTAGTAGACATGTTTTCTTATCACATTTTATGTATAATGTTGTAATGGTTGTGCTACGCCTAATGTTGTGTTCTTTATTCTGAGACGATGAGAATATAATGATATTTAGCGGTACTGTTTTTAAGTATGTATGCAAGAACCTGAAAGTAATTACAGATGCCTAGTATGTTTAAACAGAGGAAAAATAAACACAAAGACATGAAAAAAAATACATATATTGAAAAAAAATACTCCCTCGTGGGTATAAGTACACCACGGGTCCGCTCACGATCTCGCTCTTGAGTAGAATGGTAAGTGGGGCGTGACGATATTGCAACTAAAACCTAAAGGTAACTTATTACATTCAAAATATCTAATGAGGAGATATATACTTGCACTATATCATGTTTGATGCAACTGAAATTTAAGTGAAATAATCCATATCACATTAAAAATATATATTGATGAGATATGTATGTATGCGACATCTAAATGTAATCAATCATATTAAATTCACTATGTTTAGTGAATAGGTTTCACCGTATATCATATTTGATACTAAAAAATCTTGATGAAGTAATCCAATTTGCATTCAAAAATATATAACAAGGAGATATGTACTCACACTATATTGCAACAACAATATATATGAAAAAATTAATATTATAGTCAAAAATATCTAGTGAGGAGATGTTTCCTCAACACTATATCATGGTTGATGCAATTAAACTATAAATGAAGTAATCCATATTGTATTCAAAAAAAAAATAGTGAGTATATATACTCACACTATAATGCAACTAAAAATTTAATATAATGATTTGTAGAATCATATCACGGTCAAACTATCTAGTGAGGAGATGTACTTACCCTCTACCCAATGACTCTTGTTTAACTTACCGTCTCCATTGATCACATGACATGTATGAGTATTATTTGGAAGACGTGTGGGAATCATGCCATTCTCAACAGAAGTCTCGGGAACATTACATAAAGTGTTGATGGTCTGTAAGGGCAGGACCCCATCTTTGATACATGCACTCATTCATGTGGGGGCTTGTGCATTAATGCAGTTAAAGTAATGATAGGGTTTCTTTGTTAGTAATATCCCAATAATTATCAAAAATGTCCATGTTTTCATACGTAATATTTGTTGTAGGGATTATTACTATTTGTGCTTTGTCGAATAGTTGGTTTATGTGAAATTCCATATAATAGGCATTGTCTATAACTAGTCTATATTAATTATTATATATTCAAATATTGTTCTAAATAAATGCATGTAACTGACCTGAACTGCATCACATTTCTGTTGATAAGATAACGCATACGGGTTTCAAGTTTCATTCATGCTGGAGTTTCCTAGCACAACATTGAATGTATGACTTTTAACTTTTGTTTGCATCCTACTAATGTCTTCAAGATGCTGAAATGCGTCTGATATGGTGTAGTTTCATATAAAGACAGACATTAAGTGTGGTTTATTCATCTATTTACTTATTTTTATCAAACTGCAATGCAGATTAATGCCATTTCCTGTTTCAACTGCACATTTTCTTGAAATGTTATAGTTTCTGCTGATCAGTTGTAATTTTTAACTTTACCAAACTCCTTTAGATTATCTGTTGTACAAATTCCTTTGGTGTATAAATTTGTTCTTATCTTTTGTTCACTGCTTTGTAACTGTAGCTGTTATAGGCATAACTGTACTTCTGATAATGTTAAACTCATTATATATAATTGTAGATTGCAGGAATTTATCCCGAAAATTTAAGACTGCTCAAGGCTGACCAGAGTTCAAACTATGCTCTCACTGCTGAAGCCGTATCGGCAGCAATTTCTACTGACTTGTCCACAGGCTTAATACCCTTCTTCCTTTGTGCTACAGTAAGAAAACAATTCTTAACTTTTGTCACAACATTACTTTTAGTACATTGATAGCTTTCTTTGTTTGGCAATATGTATCTTCTTGAGTCTAGATAAGTTCGTAACCTCTAGTTTTTTTAATATATTGTTGTCTTTTTCAGCTTGTTTGATTTAGGGCGATGTAGGTTGTCTCTAACTGTTCAAAAGTTAGTGTATTCTTATTAATTCCATGCCAAGACCTTCAAGGTTTTATTTTCATATTTCTTTTTTGTTTAAAAGCAAATGTTGTATTACCAAGCCATATGTGGGAGAGGGTGTTATCCCTTGCATATGGCTCTTCCTGGATATATCTTCATATATATACACATGAACATAGTGCTTCTGCAGAGACTGGGTGCCTTGATATCACACTTATTGCATGTGCATGATCTAGTATGTTCCATATTATACATGCAATTTGGTTTGGGGGTTTATGATGCTTAGAAATATGATTGCATATGCATGTAAGAATTTTTTTGATGAAAATATGCATATAACAATGTTATAAGGCTATTGTAGAGAACATCACCTTAGCAAAGGTGTTAGGTGGAGTAAGGGGAAATCATTCTTCCCATGTATAGAATAGAACCGTATGTGTTCTATTTTGAGAACTATTGTTATCTCTTTTAAATTATTAAGGAACTTAAGAGCTTTTTTGGTTTCTTTCAGGTTGGAACTACATCTTCTGCGGCTGTTGATCCCTTGTCTGAGTTAGGAAAGATTTCCAAGGTACCCAAATAAGCTAACATAAATTATATGAGCAATGAAATGTCAAAATGGTCATTGATGTAAAATATTCATTGATGTTATGAGTGAGGGAGGCCTTTGGCCTCCCCACCTCTCTATCCCTCAATTACTCCCCACAACTTAGTAGTGGGGACCCTTGGTATACCATTGATATAAATATATAGAGGACCATGGCTATGAGCCATGGTTACTCTTTCTTTGAGTTTATCCAACAATTGATTAGTTTTAAAAATTATGTGTTGGTCCAAAATTTTCTTGGCACTTATAATCCAAGGTTTCTTTAAGAGTAACCAAAATAGGTTTTAAGATGCTATTAAAAACTCATTCATACATATCAAGTATCCAAAGGCGGAGAACAACTATTTATGCCATGGTGATGATACGGTCATCACGTATGAGAGGAGACGTAGGAGGTCGAAGGAGTAATTTTCTATGCGCACCGACTGTTTGGGGGAAGTTTCTTTATGCACAATAAGTTTTGCTAGTTTTGATGTATGCACCACGACTAAACATTATATAAATGAGGGCGTGGGCTAGGGTTAGGGCATCGAATTTTGTAGCCGTCATTTGACAATTTCCTAGAATTCTCCAGCGAGATCTAGAAGAGAGTTTTAGGCTTTTCCCTTAGCAAAAGCTAGGAGAGGGGTCAACTCTCCCAAAATTGGCTATTTATCCTTGTTTTCACCATTCCTATCAATAAAAATTCCCCAAATCTATCTTATAAAGCCTATTTCGCATCAAATTGGTATCAGAGCTTTGATCCAATGGCGTCAACAAGATCATCTATGACAAAATCTTTGGAAGAAAGGCTAGATGCGGAGGTCGTCGAAAGGAAGATGGAGATGTCGGAGATCAAGGCAAAGATCGACGGCGTGGAAACGAAGATCGACGACAGCTTTTTACCAGATGAAGGAGATGCTCGCGCACTTTATGGCACAAACCCTAGCCGCGCCTCAAATCTCACACTCGAAAGAAGGGGCAACTTCAGATCTGAATCACCAATCAGATCTGAGAGCGAAGGAGATCCGTGCAGCGAAAGGAAAAGCGGTGATGATCTCCAATCAGGAGGGGGTGATCTTGGGAGAAGTAGATCTGGACCTCGAGGGCGACGATTGGCAGGTGGATCTCTCTGAAACCCTAGGAAAGAGCTCCGAGGAGGAGCAAGCGACGCGGCAGAGGCGGAAGGCGCGTGCGGCAGCCCTGGGGGCGCTAGGGGGTTGCCGACCCCCTGGCGGCCAGCCTGGGGGCTGCCGACAATGGGCGACCCCGCAGGGGGCCGCAGAAGGTCGACGACCCCACCTGAGTGCCGCCGAGGATGCGTGACCCCGTAGGGGGGCTGCAGAAGGCCGGCGACCCCACCTGGGGCCACCGAAGGCAGGTGACCCCGACAGGGGGTTGCCGATGGTCGCAGGCCTGCCTAGGCTTCCGCATGCCACTGGAGGGCCGCGCGGACTCCAAGGAGCCCCACTGCATACCGCATGTGAGGTTTCGATGACCAGGAGGGGCGTCGCGCGGGGTGCGCGGGATCCGGAGTGCTCCGAATACAGTGATGGGGTTCCAGGAAGGCGACGACGCACTGCGAGACATGACCCGGAGTACGAGGAGCCCAATCGCTATCATGATGATGTGTATGAGGAGGATGAGGAGCGAGATAGGAGGGATGATAGGTGGTGAGGTCATGGAGGAGCCAGATTTGGAGATCAGCAACGTCAGCAACAACCGGATCGTTTCGACGGAGGGGATCCATGTGCGGATGACCGCATACGGAAGCTCAAGATGCCGCTATTTGAGCGTAGTGATGCCACGGGGTGGATCTACAAGGCAGAAATGTATTTTGAGATGGCGAGGCTGACGGAGGTGGAGAGCTTGCGAGTGGTCGCACTCTGTTTGGAGGAAGAGGCTTTGAATTGGTGGCGATGGAAGGAGCAGCAGAGGCCTTTGAGGACCTGGGACGGGTTCACGGAGGCATTGCTACACCGATTTCGAGATTCCTAGAGAGGTAGAGCTTACGAGCAGCTGCATGCTTTGAAGCAGGTCGGGACGGTGCGCGATTACATCAAGCAGTACGAGGTACTTACTAGTAAAGTGCGCGGGATGCCTGCAGAGTCCTTGGAGGGGTTTTTCTTGGACGGATTGAAGCCTACCATTAAGGCCGAACTCTGCACCCTCAGATCTCGGGGGCTTGAGGAGCAGATGGAGCTAGCACATACGGTCGAGGATAGATTGGCGGAGGAGCACCGTGCCAGAGGGGCGTTTGGAGGGAGTTTCCCACGACCATAGACTGTTAGGGGGGCAGCCTGGCGCGGCAGAAGGTACAACAGCAAGCATGGGGAGGCAAGGAGATGTAAGGCCGGGGCCTTACAAGAGGATGACAGATGCCGAGATGCGGGACCATAGGGCGAAGGGGTTGTGCTTCAAATGTGATAAGAGGTTTACCCCGGGGCACATGTGCCGCAACCAGGCCTTACATGTATATGAGGTGTACACTGAGGAGTTAGAGGAGGAGCCAGCAGAGGGGGGAGCGACAGAGCACGAGGAGGCCAGCGAGCCCCTGCTCCTGGAGGCAGCGGAGGTTTCACTCAGCTCCATAGCGGGACTTACACGGGTCCACACTATGAAGCTGGCTGGTAGAGTTCGTGACATGGACATGGTGATCCTGATAGCCAGCGGGGCCACCCACAACTTTCTATCCCCTAGGGTGATTGAGGGACATGTGATCTAGCTCACCGAGACAGAGGGCTTCGGGGTCATGTTGGGGACCGGCAATGTGGAGCAGAGTAGAGGCATCTGTCGGGACTTGACGGTATCAATTCAGGGAGTACTGATCACAGGTAATTTCTTGCCATTGACCTTGGACAATGTCGACCTGATTCTGGGGATACAGTGGTTGCAGTCACTTGGAGAGACGAAGTTTAACTCGAAGCTGCTGCGCATGGAGTTTCAGGTAGAGAGGAGGAAGGTAGTGCTGCTGGGTGACCCAAGCTTGTGTTGTTCGACATTGTCTTACAAGACTATGACGAAGACGCTCCAGACGGATGGAGGTGGATTCCTGATCGAGCTACAAGGGTCGGTTTCCGAGGGGACATAGGGCACGACGGTGGTGCTATTGTAGGTGGAGCAGCTATTGCAAGGATTTGAGGAGGTGTTTCAGCCACCTAGCGGCCTTCCGCCGCCAAGGGATCATGAGCACGCCATCGTGCTTAAGGAGGCGGTGTCTCCCATTAGTGTGCGCTCGTACCGATACCCGCAGGTGCAGAAAGATGAGATCGAGAAGCTGGTTCAGGAGATGCTGTAGGCGGGGGTATACGACCTAGCGCGAGCCCTTTTTCTAGTCCAGTGTTGCTGGTAAAGAAGGACAGCAGTTGGAGGTTCTGCGTCGATTACCGTGCTTTAAATAAGGAAACTGTACCAGACAAGTTTCCTATCTATGTGATCGACGAGCTGCTGGATGAGTTACACGTCGCGGTGGTATTCTCTAAAATCGACCTAACGTCTGGATACCACCAGATTTGTATGAAGACGGAGGATGTGCAGAAGACGGCCTTCAGGACTCACGAAGGCCACTACGAGTTCCTCGTTATGTCTTTTGGGCTGAAGAACGCCCCCGCCACCTTTCAGTCATTGGTGAATAAGGTCTTTAGGCCTTATCTACGGATGATTCACTGCAGGATCACTTGGGCCATTTGGAGATAGTCCTGCGAGAGTTAGAGGACCATCAGTTACAGGCCAACCGGAAGAATTGCCTGTTCGGACAGACGCATGTGGAGTACCTAGGGCATATTGTTTCGACGGAGGGAGTGGCGGCCGATCGGTCGAAGATTGCTGCTTTGTTGGATTGGCCACAGCCGAAAACGTACGAGCTTTACGGGGATTCCTGGGGCCACAGGCTATTACCGGAGGTTCGTGAAGGGGTACGACACCTTGGCGTGGCCCCTTATCGAACAACTTGAAGAAGGGCAGTTTCTGCTGGGGAGAGGAGGCTACGAGGGATTCCAGGCCCTCAAGCAGGCTATAACGACAGTACCGGTATTAGCACTCTCGGATTTCGAAAAGCAGTTCGTGGTGGAGTCTGATGCGTCGGGTTTTGGTATGGAGGCCTTTTGATGCAGGAGTGGAGGCCGATCACCTACTTCAGTCAGGTCTTGTCAGCCAGGGCCAAACTGAAGTCCGTCTATGAGAGAGCGTTGATGGTCATAGTGTTGTCAATACAGAAGTGGCGGCCGTACCTTTTGGGGAGGGAGTTTGTAGTACGGACTGACCAGAGGAGTCTGAAGTACATCCTGGAGCTGCGCATGGTGGCCGAGGAGCACCAGAGGTGGTTGTCCAAGCTGAGCGGATTCAAGTTCTAGATTCAATACAAGCCCGGCACGGACAACAAGGCGGCAGATGCGCTTTCACGTCGAGACGAGGGGGTGCAGGTGGTGGCCCAATCTATTCCGGTGATGCTGGGCAGCGAGCCATTGCCCGCGGAGATCAAGGTAGACGAGGAGCCGCGACAGATTAGAGAGGCCCTTACTGGGGATCAAGAGACTTTCCGGGTTACTCATTGGAGGGGGGACACTTCTGTACAGGGGGATGTTGGTGATTCGCTGTACGTCTGTACACATTCCCATTCTTTTTCAGGAGTTTCACAGCAGTGCAGTGGGCGGACACTCAGGGGGATATCAGACGTATCAGCAGATGGCTCGAGAGCTCTATTGGCAGGGCATGAGGAAGTATGTCACG
This sequence comes from Scilla litardierei, assembly GCA_030789695.1. Taxonomy (NCBI): domain Eukaryota; kingdom Viridiplantae; phylum Streptophyta; class Magnoliopsida; order Asparagales; family Asparagaceae; genus Scilla; species Scilla litardierei. The sequence continues at coordinate 10,262,230 of CM061132.1, forward strand.
CAGTTAGTTTCAAAGTGTGACGTGTGCCAGCGTCACAAGTATCAGGCGACGTCACCGGCAGGCCTTTTACAGCCCTTGGATTTATCGGAGTGGGTGTGTGAGGACATTTCGATAGACTTTGTGGAGGGGTTACCACGATCAGAGGGCTATACCACTATATTTGTTGTGGTTGACCGCCTCAGCAAGTACAACCACTTCATTCCACTTCGCCATCCATTTACAGCAGCATCAGTGGCAGCCGCCTTCTTTAGGGAGGTAGTGCGTCTACATAGCTACCCTCGTTCCATCGTATCAGACATAGATATGGCGTTTTGAGCACTTTCTGGAGGGAGATATTTCGGATGCAGGGTACAACACTTCGACGGAGTTCTGCTTACCACTCGCAGACGGACGGATAGACCGAGGTGGTAAATCGGAGTGTGGAGACGTACCTTCGCTGTTTTGCTTCAGAGATGTCCAAGAAGTGGGCCGGGTGGCTGATATGGGTAGAGTACTGGTACAACACCTCGTACTATTCGGCATCGAAGATGACACCATTTCAGATTGTTTATGGCTGGGACCCACCCCTCTTAGTCCACTATAGCAGAGGAGCTACCCCAGTGTCAGGACTAAAGCTGCAGTTGGAGGAGCGTGATCGGGTACTGGAAGAGTTGAAGCGCCACTTGTCACGAGCCCAGCAGATCATGAAGGGGAATGCAGATGCACATCGCAGGGATGAGGAGTTTGCAGTTGGCGAGCGGGTGTATTTGAAGCTCCGACCATACAAACAACGTTCGATGGTTCAGCGGCGCAACGAGAAGCCAGCAGCGAGGTATTATGGGTCTTATGAGATTGAGGCCAGAATTGGCAAGGTAGCCTACTGACTGAGGTTACCCCCATCTACTCGCATCCATCCGGTTTTCCACGTCTCACAGTTACGCTGGGCGATTGGTGAACATGCGACGTCAGCTACACTACTACCGACCCTGACAGACGACATGTAGGTCTTATTGGAGCCCGAGGAGGTCACATGCGTACAGACGGAAACTTCCAGGGGAAGGAGGTGTTGATCTGTTGGACGGGACTACCAGAGTGCGAGACGACGTGGGAGCCTTATGATCAGATATTTCAGCAGTTTCCTGACTTCCACCTTGAGGACAAGGTGAAACTCCTGGGGGAGTAGTGATACTGTCATCACGTATGAGAGGAGGCATAGGAGGCCGGAGGAGTAATTTTCTATGCGCACTGACGGTTTGGGGGAAGTTTTTTTATGCACAATAAGTTTTGCTAGTTTTGCTGTACGCACCACGCCTAAACATTATATAAGTGAGGGCGTGGGCTAGGTTTAGGGCATCGAATTTTGTAGCCGTCATTTGACAATTTCCTAGAATTCTCCAGCGAGATCTAGAAGAGAGTTTTAAGCTTTTCTCTTAGCAAAAGCTAGGAGAGGGGCCAACTCTCCCAAAATTGACTATTTATCCTTGTTTTCTCCATTTCTATCAATAAAAGTTCCCCAAATCTATCTTATAAACCCTAGTCCGCATCAGGTGCGTCTGGTGACTAACCATATGGATTCTTGTTGAATTGATGGATTTATTTGGAACAAAATAAAAAATCTGGGTTTTGATATGGCTTACAAACTAGGCACTTGGGATGCCCCATTGCGGACTTTCCATTGCTTGGCCAATTTGTGTGTAGATCAAGATGGTTTCACCAAGCTTAGTTTGAGAACCGTTATCTTAAGATTGACCCTTTGTCTCATAGAGATGCACACTTATAATTCTATATAGCAAATATTTACGGTTTTGCATGGTTTTACAATGAATAGTTGGAAAAAGAGAATATAAAGCATCCAACTATCACATTTCCGTGTAAAACATTTTGGGCAAATAAAGAGTTCATTAGTAACGTTAAGGACCCAAAATGAAACGGAAACATGAATTTCCTAGTAGTTTGCAACCAAATAGAAACATCGTCTATTTGTTAGCTATTATTATGCAAATAGTTAATAGTCCTTACCAGCCTTTTACTCTTTGTATTCTGTGATGTTCTATAGCCAGCTCATATGTTAGGTTTCTGTAAAGAGCCCACATGTTGTCCATAGTTCCCTCGATACATGGGGTTGCCAACAAGGATGACTTTAATTATTATATTGGAGCCTTTCCACTCGCCAATTCTGCTTGATAAATGACCCCATATCCTTTTTCTTTTCACTTCAGAATTCTGCTTCATAAATGAACTCATATCCTATTGCTAATGACTGTGAATCTTAGAGAGAAATGAATATTATAATTTAAAAATTATGAAGCATTGATGTTTCGCTATTCATAACATGTCAACTTTACTTCTTTTTTAATATTTTGTCCATGCATTGTCACGTCCTGCTTACCAACATGCTAAGCGAAACAGAGGGTTTCAAGCCCTCGCATATTTAGGCCTACGAAGAATTCCTTCATTTCAGCCTAAATAGGAACACGTCTAGATAACAACTAAGGTTCTTTTGCTTCTAACTAATAATGAGCAACAATAAAATGACATATATAGTTCTATGATCAATAGATAAAATAATGGACTAAAAAGATAGTAAATAAGGGAGTAACCAACATGATGAAAAATGTGATCGGGCAGAGAATGTAAAAACTATAAAGCTGGCATACCAAAAATGACGTAGGTGGGCACAGTGAGGAGTCCAAGCTTGCCAATAGATCCTAGAATTACAAGATGAATACTCCCTAGACAATCACCTAATGAATATTTCTCAAAGAAAGCAAACAAAGAATATTCATCAGTAAATATGCTTATATATGTTCTAGATAAAATAGTAATGAAACATAAGATGAAAGTAAGGCATGAGATAAAATACGACATGGATAAATAAGCATATGTAACATGACATGTCAGTAGTAGTAGAGCACATGTATAACCGTGATATGTAATAGTTATGTAATCAATGTCCGTGTTAGGTAATGGTGAAAGTGTAATGTCATTATCTGGTGCCGAGCTTATATCTGAGCGTATAACATGTAATATTAAACTTGAACTATCCTAACCATGCGGTGACATGATCAATCAATCAAGAATTTAGCCGTGGAACAATATACTTGACATTGCAATAGATTGCCCGGAGGCCAACAAGAACATGAGAGAGTGATCATTGAGGTGGTCCCAATGGATTCAAGAGGTTGCCCCCACGGATTTAAGAGGTGGCCTCCGTATACCGTGACACGTTATTCCTCATAGCACATAGCTCCATGTGGCACCTTGCTCTGTATAGCACTAGCTCCATTTGACACCTAGTTCCCAATACTCGTCGGAATATCAAATGCCTGAAAACTAATAGTATGAACATGTACACTCAATCTCACACAGTAATTTTATTGAACAAACATCCTAAGTTTATCGGTATTAGTCTATCTAGGCCAATGTATAAAATACAATTAAGTGCAATACACAGATCCTATAAGTGTAGTAATTAGGAACAATATCAGGTACAGTACCAGGAGCATGTGTTCATGTTACAGTAATCGAGTAATCGTGTATAGTGAATATATAATTTGGTGTAACGAATATAATATTATGAATAGTGGATGTGAGCAGTGCCTGTACAATGGAGGACATGTGTAGAGAACATCGTTATCATGTCAACAAAGGCAACTATGAACAATGAGTAATTATGTGTCAGGAAGTAAATGTAACCGCTTACAGTTATCGATATAAAATAAACATATAGAATAAAATGTATAAACTAAAACACAACAGTAAGAGTAATGTAACTTAAACTAAAACTCAACAGCATAAGTAATATCATATAAAAATAAATAATATGGTAATGTATGTCATGACAAATAATGTGATATGCTAATATTGTTTACATGACTATCCAGGTGGAATTGGTTCTCCTAGCTTAATGGTGTCACTCATGATTGAGGGCACAATATGCAACATACGAACTCACCCGTGTCAACAGAGACGCTCATTCAAACCAGATACAGTTAGATACAATAATATAAATAATTAACATTAGTAAGTAAAACCATTAGATACCATAAGGATGCTCCAGTTGCTCCCACAGCCTTAATAATATGAGTTACTCGGTCCCAGATATCTGGCGCAAACCTAGATAAACGAGTAGGATATATGTGAATAACAATATACTGTGTCATGTTCAGTTTTGGGTTTAGTATTATGTCAATTCTAATGCTACTAGCATGTACATTAGATGTGTTTGAGGTAGTGTCGAGTGCAGTATCATATGTATGTGTATATTATGAGTGTTATGTCAATGGCAGTGAATGTGTGTACTTAAACAAATAGCTCAATGTCAATTGTAATCATGTATAAAATTTGATTGTTTTGTGTGATTTACATTACACATATCATATATCAGGAGATAAAATCCTTTTGTATAGCCCAATGACTTATATCATAATGTCAATATGTGTAATCAAGATTAAGGCCTATGCCATAAGGGACAACAATCATTGCCCCATATAGATTCGAGAATCAAACAATATCCAAGTAAATGAAACCATTAGAACAACGAATTACATTACCAAGGATATGTTTCAGCATGGCCCAAAACTAGACTACACAATTGGGATCAATTTCAGTTTATAACCATCTGTCTACTCTCATGCATGTCCCATAATTAATTTCATATAGTTTCCAATTTAATTTCTCATGTCAAGGTTTTTAAAGAACAATGTCATCATAGAAAATAAGATTTCTGTTCTCAAGTTTCATATAATCAAAATCCAATACCAACCATGCTCGGAACAGGCTAAGGCCCACTAGGTTCGAGTGAAATCCCCATCATAATATTCATGAAATAGGGCTCAAAACTAAGCTAGCAACATAGACCAAGGCCGACACAACGGAAGGGCCATAACAACCCTAAGGGCCCACATGGGCCATTATACAATGGAGGTCCACTCAAGGATCATGTCACAAGGAACATGGCCCACACAAGGGTCATGCCACAAAGGAAATAAGGCCCACACTAGACTTGGGCCATGCAGCCAGACAGAAGCTTGCAAAAGCTCAGTAGCAAGGAAACATGACCCACACGATGATTAAGCCGTAAAAGAAACAAAGCCTGCTTAAGGGTCAGCAGCAAGAAGGCCACAAGCGATCGTAATGGCTGCCTCAAGTGAAACATGGCCTGACAACAAGGCTAGAAACATCAGCCATCCATAACAACGAAGCAAAAGCAGCTTCAATAAAGGTCAGAAGCAAGGCCATTACCAGTAAACAAGACATCAGCAGCAACGAAGGTCAATAATAATAACACGGCTCTAAAATGAAACAGGACAGTAGCACAAACAAATCTATAGCAAGCGATAGCAGCATAGCACCGCCAGTCAAACCACACATAAAGTGACAACCCTACCTAACATAAAGCTGTTTTCATGCAAAGCAGGTCATGCAGATACCAGTGAAAGCAATGTAGAGAAAATAAGAAATAAAGTTTTACTCATTTCATTTGATGTTCTTTATTACAATGATTACAAGTTCTGATGCAAGAAAATAGAAATACAACTCTCTTGCTGAAAAGAAAATACATGAAATGAAACTACAATATAACGCTTATCACTAAACCTAAACTCAAAACTTCGCGTCCTAAACAGCGAAACTACAATATAATACTTATCTCTCAACATGAACTCAAAACTTGGCATCCTAAACAAGGAACTCTGACTCGTACGCAGATGTCTCGGCATACTCTTGTTCGTCACCTAGCGGAGACAATAGGAATTGTACCACTAGTTAGTGGAGTGGATTATATCTAACCAATCAACAGTTACGAACTAAACTAGGAAAGTAATTAGCAAACAAGTATTAAAAGCTACAATGTAGGAATGTAACATGTTATCGACATTTAAATATTGCCAGAGTTAGAAAAGTGTCTATTGCTTAAAAATTAACTCATGTCATAGAAATGCTACGAAGTTACCAGATACAAAAGAAAGGTCATTATATCCATTTAACCAACAGTAGGTCGTAACTTATAATAGAGAGCACGATGTGCAATCCAGAGATCACTTTGGACAGGGGGAGCTATCTCGAGCTGAATCTAAAGGTCAACTGTGACAGAGATTTCGGATCCATATACAGAAATCCTTTCAGATACGGGCTGAAAATATGGCTCCAATCGCTCCCGCACACCCTCAGTTATAAGTGTCCCAAAACCCAGTGGGTTGATATGTAAAATTACTTAGTTATCAGTTTGGTGTCGTGTGCAATATTCATGTAAGATAATGTTGTATAGATGTTTAGTTGCTCCTAGGTTTGCATGCTGACAATGTCAATGTCAGGTATTAGCTTAGGTTGGGCATAAGACCTTAAGATACACCACGTTCACACTAACCTAAATTGCATATTTAGAGTCCTGTGCATCATCACCATATACTAGTTCATGAGTTCAGTAATTCCATAAGCCATGTGTCGACAATGCTAACAGACCACGATTCAGGGTGTTCCAATCCCAATACATGCACAGTCCTTAACTAAGAAATTTAGTGCTATTTAATGACCACTCCAATTCATTTCATGCATCATCGGGAATTATTCTACATTTGTTATTTTAAGGGGGGGTCAAGCAGTTACTCATTCAAAACAATCAATAAGAATCTCCGGAACATATTTAACACTTGCATTTAAACTTGAAATTTATTTCAAATCTGAAGTTTAAATAATTATAAAGAAAGTATGAAATATTCCTTGAAATTTATTTCAAATCTGAAGTTCAAATAATTGTAAGGAAAGCTTGAGATATTTGGGATCAGATTTTAGGGTTTCTTCATGTTTTTTTTTTTTTTGGGGGGGGGGGCTCAGGCAGGGTCAACATGAAACTGATGCCTCGAACAATAAGGAACCATGAGCCAAAGCCGAAATGTATGGTCAATACTTGGGCCATGCTATGATTATGTTACTGGAGTTGCGACACTTGGATTGGTTGGTTTCATTCCCTTGGATATTATATTAGTTATGGATTGACACTGAGATTAAGGATACTGTCCCTTAATGTATATGCACTATTCAAGATTATAGATTTGACACCATGATACTGCCCTTGGGCTACACATAGAGATGTTGGCACCTTACATATGATTTGTGGTGTAAATCCTACAAAACAGTTAAAATTTATACATGATTACACATGACTTTGAGCTGCTGATTTGAGTGCATGCATTATACATTATCACTGCCATTGACATGACACCAACCATGTACATAAACACGTGATACTGCACCTGACATTGATCTTGATCCTGGTTACAAATCCTTATACTGTACATGCTAATGCTATTGGCCTTCAGGCATTTGATATTTCAATCATCATTGGGAACTAAGTGTTACATGAAGTAACGTGCCGCATGGAGCTAAGTGCTACGTGGAATAAAGTGATTCGGTATACCTGGCCTACCTTTTGAATTTATTGAAGCCACCTTTAGAATCTTTTGGGGGCCATCTCTAGAATCCCTCTCTCATATTCATATTGATCTCCTCACAATCTAATGCAGTGTCATGTACATTATTTACATACTCATATTACTATACACGTCATTCCCGATAACTACACTTGCAATCTCACTTGATATTGCATATGACACTTGGGGATAGGGTAACTTATGTTGGAGAGGGTGCTTGATGATTGTAGCCTAGTTTCATGTATCTAGTATCTGATAGATCCCATCCATATATCTATTTGGATCACTTTAATATATTGGATGGATTCTATTCTTGTATTTATTTACATCCGGTCCGGATGTGCGCTCTCATTGGCACGGGTGGCCTCGTATGTTGCATATTGTGTCATCTAGCATGGGTCATATTATTAGTATAGAATTCATTGTCTCACCAACATAATCATATAGATCACATTATTTCTCGTGTCACATTATATTCATGCTACTTGTGTTTGATGCTCTTTTATTTTTATTATGTTATTGTCATTTTATTGTGCTCTATTTATCATATTTTATATGCAGATCTAATCTGTCTTATTTGTAGTTTTAGGATCTACGACGAAGCTAGCGGTTGCTGTTTTACCATTGTTAGTTTTTGGAGTGGACCACAGAGATAGTGATATGCTCTTCAAGGGAAATTAGAACAAAGATATGATTTTTATGGTGGAATAGAGAAAGGATGAAATTTTTATAGATCTAAATGGAAAATACAAAAGGTAATTGATCCCTTTTTGAGAGAAGGCCGCTGTTCTAGCTTTGTATTCGAGATCAAAGTCTAAATCCATCAAATCTAGGTTCTATAGACTCCCAGAAGAAATCTCTCACAATATTCGACATACATCCCTAATTTCCTAACCCCCCATATAAATAGTAATCTAAAAATAACAAAATTACAAAAAAAACCCATAAACTCTAAAAATTACAAAAAGACCATTGAAAATTGAACATAGTGAAAATGCCACCGAGACACCAAAATTTCAGATCTATCCTTTTGGTGCGGTCCCATCATTACACTATCCCAAAGAACCACCTTGTCTTTAAGGTGGCGTTGTGAAAACCATGAGCTCGTTACTCCAAATGGAGGTGTTCGTCTCCTCCTGGCTCTTCCTGCTCAATTGTCTGACCTTCATCTTCAACGATCAACATCTGGAGAGCACGATACTTGCAACGATGTCCTGGCCCATACATCTCGCCACAACGGAAGCAGATCCCTTTGGTGCGCCTATCCTGGATCTCCGCCTCTGTGAGCTGCTTAAGACTATTGTCCGATTGAAGCGTGCTGTTCTTCTCTTACTGGACTGGATCCCTCCTGACGGCGTTTCCTGTCCTATTGTTGGCGTCTGACTGCGAAAAGTAGATCCTTTCTATGCTCCTTCATGCGTTGCTCCTCTGCGAGTCTGTTTGCCACCATCCGAGCCAAACGTATCCTGTCCAGTAACCCTCTAGGTCTTGTATGCGTAGCTCCGTTCGTATGCTTGGTTTGAGACCCTTAATGTAACATCTCTCTAAGGACTCACTTGACACTCCACAAACGCGACCTATCAGCATTTCAAATCACCTCATATACTCTTTAACCGTCAATTCCTATCTTAGTGCATAGAGTTGCTCATAAAGGCCTCCCCGGGTCTCATAGAATCAGTTTAGCAAGCAATGAACGCACATTTAAATTTCACCCATGAACGAATATGACTCTACGGCTCTCTCCATCGATACCAAGATAAGGTTTTACCCTCTAAATATCATTGCGTCGCCTTCGGCTTTTTTGCTTCAGTAACACATGCTACCTTAAAGTATCTCTCCGCTCTGTAGATCCATCCATCCAGGATCTTCTCTCCCAAATACTGGCATCTTTAACTTCTTGATGATGTTATCAATTCCTAGTCTCTCTTGGCCCGCTCGCCCTCCTGCCTATCTAAAATAATGGTGAAGATGATAATTGTCGTGCAATATCTCACTGCGTCGCCTTTATCCCCTTAACGGACTGCCGTCTGTCTCCATTTCTGACCCAGTCATCCTCATCCCAAGCATAATTGTCAACATCCACCTTAACGCCTGGGTCCTCGGTCATAATCATCCTGAAAGTCCTTATAGATCGGAAGTACTCAACATCGTCATCTTTCTATCCCAAACCGAGGCCCGCGAAGCTCCTGGAGCTCTTCCACGTCATCCTCAAGTTTCTTAAGCAGCCCAAATCGTTGTTGAATTCTCGGTTGGTCATCGGGACGTCGCGAGGCCCCGAATGATCCACCCATGTTCGGTGGGCCGCCAGGGACCCGCGAGGGCCTTGGCGGCACTGTAGAGCTGCTACGGCCTGGTGGGCCGCCTGGGGGCTATAAGGCACCCGACGGCACAACCGGATTTTGGCTGGGACCATGGCGGGCCGTCGGAGCTCGACAGGGACCTGGCGACTTGCCAGGGGCGTGGCGGAGCCAGGGCGAGCTGCTAGGGGCTCGGCTTGGCCCTGACGCCGCCAGGGAGCCGCGGGGCCCCTGGCATCCTCGTCGCGGGGGGGGGGGGGGGGGGGGGGGGGCTCCGATGCACATCCCCCAGGGGCCGCGGTGTCCTTGGTGTTGCTGCGGCATGCCCCCTATCCTTGGAGATGATCTCCTCTTCTTTGGACTCCAACTCAGCATCAGACAGAAGCCCTTCACAGAATTCCTCGATCTTTTCCTTCTCCTTTTCCAAAGGCTTCATCTTTTGCCGTAGATCTGGGTTGTCAACCAGATCTGACTTACTTGCCTTTGTCAACTCGACGATTTGTTGGTTTGTTTAATTGATCTGATGCGAAAGATGTTGGTTTGTCTAATTAATTTGTCGGATTGATTGTATTAGGTCTTCCAATGTTTGATTCGTTCTTGCTTCGATGCCTTCATGTTAGATCTCATTTCTTCCATTGATTTCTTCAATCCGCAACTTCAACATCGAGTCTTTCCTCCAAAAGTTCCTCTGTTTTCTTTTCTTCCACCGCTGCCATGAATCGTAGTGCTCTGATGCCAATTTGATATGATCTTCAATGGAACTTAGAGAATAAAGATAGGATTTTTATGGTGAGATAAGGAAAATATGGAATTTTTATAGATCTAAATGGGAAAATACTAAAGATTGTTGACACATTTTGGAGAGGAGGTCGCTCTCCTAACTTTGTATTCGAGATTAAAGCCTAAATCTACCAAATCTTGGGTTCTATAGACTCCGAGAAGAAATCTCTCACAATATTTCGACCTATCTTCCTAATTTTCCTAACCCCCATATAAATACTAATACGAAATAACAAAGTTACAGAAAAACTCTTAAAACCTTGAAAATTACAAAAAGACACCTGAAAATTGAAAATTACGAAAATGCTCCGTAGACTCCAAAATTTCAGATCTGCCCTTTTGTGCTGTCCTATTAGATAGTGTGAATTTCGAGGATCCAGTGTCTGTTAAGTATCACTTGGAGTTTTAGCAGTCAGCTTATTTTACGTTTTGTAGTGTCGTTTCAATAAATTTTAAGGCCATCAGTCTGAGTTGTAGCTACACTTTTCGTGCATCCAGACGTTGTGTTCTTTTGATGGAGTTGTTATCGAGTATATTTACTTGTTGGTATATTTTGCAAAAAGGTATCGTTCCCTGTTGACTTGTATCCCTTCATATTGTAACAACTCGGTTTTCTAGAGAGTCTTCATAAATTCATAAATTACGAGAGTATGCAGGTCCTGATGTTTACCAGTGAAATCAGTATAGTCGAAATAGAAAATATACTCTAAAGACATAGCTGAATGAGTAGCATCAAAACACTGTGCACGACTCAAAGGAAGGAAAATCCAGTTCTAGAACTTGGAAGCATCATGTTATACCTGGAAAATGTTCAACGAAATTAAAAAAAGTAGATTATATCTAAACAAACAGTTTGTATACCAAACAAAAGATGAAAACAAAAAATACTAAACACATGAAAATGAGCGAAGTAGTCTACGGAACCGGTTTAACATCATTAAAAAGACAGGTGTAACAGCTAGCTACTAGAATGTAACGAACTACAAATATTGCATGCATAAGGGATTACAATCTAATACTGCAATGTGAATTCTTAAATATCCCGAGAATGCAAGGTTATACCAATCCTAGGCTGTGACTCATACTGGAGAGCAGGATATGTAACCCAAAGACCACCTTGGACCACGGGGAGCTACTTTGGGCCGAGTCCAAAACAAAAATAGAAAGGAACCCCTGGTCCTTTCAATGGCCCATACAGATATATGAAAGTGGCACATCAGGTATACAGATTTATGATAGAATCCCCCAAATACGAGCTGAAAGTAAGGCTCCAATTACTCTCACACTCTTTAATATGAGTTACCTAAAACTTCGTGAGTCAATGTGTGAAGTTGTTTAAGGTTGATGTATGTATGTCAAGTGTGTTATTCGGGTAATGTAATGTTCGTGATCTAGTTATTTTCTAGGTTGCATGTCAATAGTATCAGAGTCCAGTATTGTAATACCTATTAGGAATTGTCTATGTTTAATATTATTCAAATTACGGTTAAGGGTTTCTGAATAATAGGTCAGGTATCAATTCATGTTCCAACAATCATGTGTTAAACCCCAATGACAAGCCAATACCCATTAACTATGCAATGTGAATTAATATTAAATGTCCTAATAGTGCATGCATGTACAAACATGGAATAATTTCTCATTTGACTATGTGCAGGAATAATGTTTTTTCATAACACTATTTCAAAGAATTTACACCAAGGAAGCGAAGACACCTATACCTGAAGTTGCTGTAAATCAATTGGTTTAGTGGAAAGCAGGAAACGTTACTTTAGTATAAACTTGAATTTAAAACTAAACTGAAAAGTTTTAAAACAAAATTGAATTGGGCAATTTACAGTTCAATTGTATAACCCCTAGGTTTGAACACAAAAGTCGATTAGAAATCTGAAATTAAAATTAAATAAAACCTTTTTAAATGTTGAAATTGTTCATGTAGAAAATTAACCGTCAAGAGGATCAGATTTGGGAGTCTCCTCATGTCTGGGGGCGAACCCGAGCTTACGGCAAAGTACACAGGGGAATACGGTCTCAAACATCGAGCATAAGTAAGCCAAAACAACCCAGAACAGTAAATTGAGACCCCACAACAAGCAAGGAAAAGAACCAAACCCTCAAAGCAATCCACACAGCTAGTCGACCCCACAACAAGCAAACAGGAAGACCGAACACCCTAAAACAACCCACGGCCAAGCTGACCCCATGCAGCAAACAAACTAATAGACTGAAACCCCCCGAAGACAACCCACAGTCACCCGAGACCCCATGGCACAATAAGGGAGACAACTGAAACCCCAAATCAGTACAAATCAGCCAGTCGTAAGCAAAAGTGAAGAACCTAACCCTAAGACAACCCAACACATCAAGCTGAGACTCCGCATCAAGTTGAGACTCCACAGCAAATCTGGAAGCCAACCAAAAACCCCAAACAACCCAGCAGTAACCCGCGAACCTACCAGCAAGGGCGCCAACCCTACGACATCAATCGAGGCAACAAATCCCTTCCCAAAATCATCATTTCCAACAAAAGATCCCAACAAACAACCAGTTCCAAAATTCCCCAGAAATTTTTTCAGAAATTAAAACAAAATAAACCAGAGTTTGGATTGAGATAATCTACTGTAAATCAAAGCCAAAAACCCGCGCTTAACCCCACCACTTGGCCGTTGGTTGGCTGTGGTTGCTTGATTTCCGAGGGAGACGTAGACTGAACGGATCGAACTCCAAACTGAAGGAAAATTGAAACCGAAATCTGAAAGTTTTTCCTGGGAGGAAAACAAATTTTTTTCTTAGCATGAAACCCATGAAAACCAAGAGGAGGAATTATAGAAGAGATTTTCAAGCCATTAGAGAGCAATAGTGGCGAGATCATGGCGAGATGCTCGTGCATAACTGAATGAATCATGAGCGACGGCGGTTTCGCTTCGTTCGTATGAGAGAGGGGAGTAGAGGGGCAGTTAGGTTTTGTTTCGCGTCGCTTCGAAGAGAGGAAGAGAGGGACAGCCGCACGATCGGATCGAGGTAAAGGAACGACTCAATCGTTTGTCTTTGGGTGAGGAAGTGGGCCACATATAATTAAGGAAAGAGAAAGGAAGTGGGCCGCATGATGGGATGGGCCAAGGGAAGGTGTGCTTGCTTTGGGCCTAGAAGGAAAATAAGGACATCGAAAAATAAAAAGAAGAAAGAAAAGAGGAGAAATGAGAGACATTTGGGAAAAAATCCCAAATTTTTTTATAGAAAATATAGACCATTAAACATATGCTTAGCGCATATTGATTTTAACGGAAAGAAATGAGAGTTTTCCTTTGGGGTCATGATGTGCGTCGGCTTGTCTCACACCATTTCCCTCATATTTGGGAAGTGGGTCCTGACACGCTTTCACCGAGTCTGTATGATGCTAATATCGATGAGAAATAAATGCATATTTTTTTGGAAATTTAGTGTGTATTTGTATTGATGATCAAAAAACAAAACTGCACATGCGACCTTGGTTGGGGGAAGGGGTAGGCATGTATTATAGAGGGGATATGACACAAGCGCCGTCATCCTCCACTCATCTAGCCGCACCATTTCCCAACCAGAGGTAGAGCAAAACCAATGTACAAGTCTACTATCAGGGAGCATGTGTCCAGCCAATACAAACAAAACAGAAAATAAGATCTATGCCACCCAAGCTAGGCGTCCCCATGGAGACCCCAGAATCTCTGGTGGTGTTGCATAAAGCTATCCTGACGTCTAATGCGATGTCATCAAAAAGTTTGGTTTTGAGGGTATTTTACCCAAAAATTCTTCTATTGCGCTCCTTCTAAATGTGCCAAATTGTTGCCGCTAGGGCCGACTTGGCAAGAAAACCCTTGGAGTCGCTCTTGCAATGGTTAGTAAGAAGGAGATCACTAACCTCCTGGGGAGAGCTGGGGTGATTACGAAGCCAAGCTTAAGGAGGCATCTATGGATAAGGTATCTAGAGTAATTGCATTCAAAAAATAGGCGCATGATGCTATCCTCCTCATCCTTATCGCAAATGACGCAATATGGGGAAGATCGAACCCCCCATCGAATAAGAGTATATCTGATGAGAAGTTTGCCTTGGAAGGCACGAAGCATCGTGATGACCATTTTGGAATGTGACCACGAAACCAAACAATGCCATAGTTAGGGAAGCTGGTGCCGCGGGTACGTGTACCCTTACGGGCATCTTGATATGTGCAGGAAGGGTTCGTGATCCAAGACCAGTAATCAGGACCAGGCCTAAGAGAAATATGTTGCAGGAGGGAGCGAATACTAGAGATGGCTGTCATGTACCCAACCAGAGGTTATCTAGTAGTCACAAACTCACATCTGGTCAGCATCAGTGGGAACGTCAAAGGAGTCTCGAAGAGGGCCGCAAGGAAGCCGGTTGTCATGCCAAAATAGCGTGGAGGACCCATCTCTGATGTTGTGTTTTATAAGCTGTTGAGAGATCTTACGGGGTGGAGAAGAAATTTCCATGTCCCAGGTTGCGTGGCCAAAGGTTTTGCCAATAAAAGTTATTTCCATCCATGGTATGCCGCCGCATATAATTAGCCCATAGTCTGTCAGACATGAATAGGCGTCAGGTCAAGCGTGTTTTTGTCACACGATATCTCATTAATATGAATATCGTTAGTCCGATATTAGCCTAACCAATAGAACATGTCATAATCTTTTTGTCACACGATATCTCATTTGATCATAAGTCATGGACAGTTTCATACTTATATTGTTCAAACATTCAATTTCTCGATTACTAAGTAGACTGATAAAATCAAATAACATTGATCATGTATCAATTCATTTGAGCATCACCATGTATTTCTCAGTCCTACTTATCGAGGGCCCATTACATATCTCTCTAATAAGAGATGGACACATTCCATCTTGTTCATTCACATTCCTCTGCATAATTCACATCATGTTCAATCATAAACTTTATGATTATCTGATTAAAGATAACGTTTGTTTATGTCAAAACATGATGTTCCTCATGTAGAAAACTGTGATGATATTAGGTTTAAGGATTCTATGACATAATTATTATGAGATCATTTATGACATTGATGCATTCAATGATCTCATAGCGAGTCTATCTAGTAGCTTGTTCTTCAACAAGTAACTACAAGTTTGATTTGTATTACCATACACATAATTATACCATAATTATCAACCAAACTCATACTAGTCTTAATTCATCATTATACATTTAGTGATGAATGACTAGGAATGCTTAAAATAACATAAAACAACTATTCAAACATTATTATAATGAAACATGCAAACAATATAACAATAACATTAACAGAAACATTTAATAACTGAAAAATGACATAACATAAAGGTCCAAATATTTTGCCTTGGACATAACCACTTAATAAAGCGCACCCCAGAAGGGATGTTGAGATCAGAAAGCAGACGAAGCCCGACCCCCTTAGATTTATGGGTGCAAAGAGTTTTCCAAACTAAGATGTGAGAATTCGCCCACCAAAATGAAAGTCATGCATATGAAGTTGAGGGTGCGTAAACGGAAATATGGATTCGGTATGCTTGCATCCAGAAGGCAATCATGCTGTAAATGACCTATCTAACAAGTTGAATGCGGACAGAAATGGAGAGAAGAGAGGGGGACCATCCTTGGAGTCTTCTTCTGCATTTGTCAATTAGTCTCGCATACATCAGAGCATTGGGATATTTGGCTAACAATGGCAGACCAAGATCAGTAGTGAGGGACGCTGCCAGCTTGACACCGAGGAGGGAGGCTAGATGGACATGATCCATTGTGTCCTTGCTGAATATGGAAGCGCTTTTATCCCAGTTAATCTTAAGCCCCGTAAAGAGCTTAAAGGATTCAAGGAGGTCTCAGAGACCCTCAAAAGAATGGGAGTTGGCACGAGAAAAGACTAGAAGATCATCCGCGAATAATATGTGGGAGAAAGCCCCCACACGCTTCATGGGTTGGATGGTGCAAGATGCATTAGCTTAAGCCATGCGAAGAGAGAAGGCCTCCATATTAATAACGAAGATGTATATGGATAAAGTGTCACCTTGCCTTAGCCCTCTATTAGAACGAAACATGCACGCATGTGAACCATTGCCGAAAACCGAGAAGGTGGGGGTGGAGATGCACTCATTGATCCAAGAAATGAAGTTGTGTCCAAAGCCCATCTGGTGGAGTAGGAAAATAATGAACCCCGTGTTGACAATATCGAAAGCTTTACGAAGATCCAATTTGAGACAAGCACGAGCCCCATAGGATTGCTGAAGTCACGGATATGCTCATGCGCAAGAAGTGCAGAGTCTGATAATAAACGACCCTTGAGGAATGATGCCTGGTTAGGGGATATACGGTCACAGACCACCACCTTTAGTTTGTTGCATATGACTTTGCTGATGATTTTGTAGAGGACATTACAACAAGCAAGTAATGTGTCTGTAGTCACTCAGGCCAGTGGCACTGGAACTCTTGGGGACGAGAGTCAAGGTGTGGTTGATCTGTCTAAGAAGCTACCCAGAACAGATGAAAGATATGACTGTGATGCGATGCGGCTAGGAGAAGAGGCGGGCCGGCTAGGTGAAGGGGCGGGCCGCACGGACATCGAGAGGGCACCGTTTCGGGTCTATCAATGGAGGAGGCGACTTGGGTCCACTACGGACCCGGTCCCAAACTTGTAATTCTGCAAGAGAAGGGGAGGGCTAATCGGTAATTGGAGAATTGCTAATCCCTCCCCTAATAATGGGCCGGCCGGCCCTAGCTATGGGGTTTATCGAAGAATTGATGAGGTATTTTATTTCCCTTAGAACCCTAGTTTAATTCCTATTGCTAATTAGTTGTTCTTGAGTTTAGATCTATTATTCTAGGAATTAATTAGTAATTTCAGATCAGTTCTTCATCATTAAACACTAGATTAGGAAGTCCAAAGCCATAAAAATCCCACCTTTGATCCTCACAAAAAGCCCTAATCGTATCAAATTGGTATCAGAGCGGTCGATCTATGGCAAGCACGCGATCCATGGAGCGGGTTGAAGTTTTGAAAGAGAAGGTGGAACGGATGTAAGCCCAAATCAGTAAGGGTTTCATCGACGTGAGAAGGGAAGACGCCGAGATAGCCGCAGAGATCCGGGGAGAGATGAAAGAGAACCAAGAGAAAACGGAGGCGAAATTGACGGAATTAACGGAGGCTATAGCGGCGTTGACCACACATCTCGCATCGAAGGTGGATCCAAGCAAAAAGGAGCCACTTTTGGCGAAGGACAAGGGCAAAAAGACGATCTTTTTCGAAGGCGGGCCGGAACGAGATGAAGACGGAGGCGTCGATCTAGGAGACAAGGAGTGGGGGACTCATCACGATCTCGCGCCGCTGTGCCAAAAGATAGGGGCACCGGAGGGGGTTTTTCGCCCCTTCGGCAGCCCTCCGGGTGGCCGCCACACCCCCAGGGACCCCTGGGGGGCGGCGAACCCCCAGAGGAGCGGGGAGGGCCGTCAGGCTCCCAGGAGGGGCGGCAGGTGCTGTCGCCCCTCTCTTCGCCGACCTGCCGCCCCTCTCTGCGCCTTCGGCGAACCCAGTCGGGCCCGCCTGGGGGCCGCCGGCCCAAATTCAGGGCCGGCCGCCCCCGGCGAACCCCTGGGGGGCTTCGGCCGACCCCAAGGGAGGCTTCCGAGGCCCGGCAGACCCCAGGGGCCCCGCCGGCCTTCCAGGACGTCCGATAGACTTTTCTGAGCACATCCGGGCCCCCGGGGGTCCCGCCCGAGGTCCGAGGAGCACAATTTCCAGGTTTTCAGCCATTTGGGGATCCGACAGAGGTTTTCAGCAGCCTGGAGGCCACCACCAGATCACGGGTGGTTCGTCGACTCGGCCCCCACCTTTCGGGGGAGTGACGGGTGGCTGGAGAGTATACCAGGGCACACCGGGAGGTCACCAGACAGAGTATGGGCATCCACAGGGTGACTGGCACGGACATGGCGCAGAGGGAGGAGTCCGAGATCGAGCTGAGGCATATTTTCCAGACGGACGACAGGGGTACCAGCAGAGGGGAGGATTTCACCAGCAGGAGAGAGGTGGATTCGCTGGCGAGAGACGTCTGAGGAAGCTCGAGGTGCCCATCTTTGGGGAAGAGACCCAGATGACTGGCTGTATCGGGTGGAGAGGTACTTGGAGGTGTCAGCAGTCCCAGGAGAGGAGTGGCTTCAGGCGATAGGTGTTTGTTTGGAGGGGGAGGCCTTAGGCTGGTTTTGTTGGACTAATCAGCAACAGCCATTTCAGACGTGGGCGGAGTTTACGTCGCTCTTAATGGAGCGATTTGGTGCAGGGCAGTCTGGCGGCGTGTTCGAGAGACTATATTCACTGAAGCAGGAGGGGAGCGTAGGGGATTATATCAGGAAGTTTGAGTCGATCTGCCACCGAGTTCGGGGAGTATCTGAGGAATCTTTGGAGGGCTGTTTTATGAAGGGGCTGAAGCCTACAGTGAGATCAGGATTGAGGCAGTTCGAGCCAGTTGGTCTGCGCGGGATGATGACGTTGGCGAGGAAGGTGGAGGACCATCAGGAGACGGAGCGGAGAGCCCGCGGGACGTGGGGAGGCGCCACGTTCAGGGGTCAGGCGGCTGCTAAAGGACAGAGGACTGCACCTTCTTCAGGGACCATGTCTGGTTAGGGTGCTACAGCCGTTGCTTGGGGGCGGCAGAGACAGGAGGCATGATCCCCGAGCTGGGGGGCATGTGCGGAGGATGACATATGCAAAGATACGGGAGAAGCAGGTGAATGGATTGTGCTTCAGATGTGATGAGAAGTTCACCCCATGACACCGATGCGCTGATCGGACTCTCCAGATACTGATAGCTGACGATGGGGAGGGAGAAGACGACGTTGTCATCCTAGAGGCAGGAGAGGATGAGGAGGTAGAGCACCAGCACTTGGACTTTGCGGAGGTGTCCCTCAATTCCGTGGTAGGGTTCACACAGAACCATACCATGAAATAGGTGGGACAGGTGGGCAGTCAGGAGGTGATAGTGTTGGTCGACAGTGGGGCCACCGACAACTTCATTTCCAGCAGGTTGGTGGGGGCACAGGGACTGCAGATGAGTGGCACGGGGCGGTATGGAGTGATGCTGGGCACGGGACAGGTGACACACAGCACATGTGTCCGCCGCGGGGTAATTGTGATAATTCAGGGAGTGCAGATTGTCACAGACTTTCTTCCCTTGGAGCTAGGGAGTACCGATGTCATCCTGGGGATGAAGTGGCTGCAGACCCTCAGGGAGACCAGGACGAATTGGAAGATGCTGAGGATGGAGTACCAGGATGGGGGAGGACAGTGGTATTGCAGGGAGATCCCAGCCTCTGCCGTTCCTTGGTGTCCTATAAGGCCATATCCAGGGCGATCCACACGGCAGGAGGAGGCTTCTTGGTGGAGCTACAGGCTATGACAGCATCAGTGCAGAGCGAGGACCGGACACAGGTGGTGGCACCGGAGGTTGAGCAGCTGCTGGCTCAGTATGAGGAGGTTTTCCAGACACCACAGGGGCTGCCACCACACAGAGATCATGAGCACACCATCGTCTTGGGGGAGGGCGTGTCTCCCATCAGTGTGCGACCCTACAGGTACCCACAAGTACAGAAGGACGAGATAGAGAGGCTGGTGGAGGACATGCTGCATGCAAGAGTGATTCAGCCGAGTACTAGCCCTTTCTCCAGTCCGGTTTTGTTGGTGAAAAAGAAGGATGGCAGTTGGAGATCCTGCGTGGATTACATGGCCCTGAATAAGGAGACGGTTGCAGACAAATTCCCCATCCCGGTGATTGATGAGCTGCTGGATGAGCTCCACGGGGCAGCTTGCTTTTCCAAGATTGATCTGAAGTCCGGGTACCATCAGATACGGATGAGGGCGGCCGACGTACCCAAGACTGCTTTCAGGACTCATGAGGGGCACTATGAGTTCCTGGTCATGCCCTTCGGCCTGACGAATGCCCCTACGACGTTCCAGGCCTTGATGAACAAGGTATTCCGACCTTGTCTCCGGGGTTTGTGCTGGTATTTTTTGACGACATCCTGGTGTACAGTCGCAGCATGGAGGAGCATGTGGGGCACCTGCGAGCAGTGCTGCTTGAGTTACAGGAGCAGCAGCTGTGTGCTAATAAGAAGAAGTGTTTGTTTGGGCAGCTGCAGGTCGAGTACTTGGGACACGTGGTGTCAGCGGAGGGAGTGATAGCAGATAGGGCCAAGATTGCGGCCATGTTGGACTGGCCGATACCTACCACCTTACGGGGTTTACGGGGCTTCTTGGGCCTGACAGGGGACTACATGAAGTTTGTCCAGGGATACAGTATGATTGCTTGGCCACTTACCGAGCAGCTCAAGAAGGACAACTTCCACTGGGGCGAGGAGGCGACCACGGCGTTCGAGGTCTTGAAGCAGGCGATGACGACTGTGCTTGTTTTAGGACTTCCAGATTTCAGCAGACCATTTATGATAGACACTGACGCATCCGGATATGGGTTGGGCGCAGTGTTGATGCAGGACCAGAGGCCGATTGCTTTCTTCAGCCAGACTCTGTTAGCACGAGCGAGGCTGAAGTCAGTATATGAGCGGGAGTTGATGGCGATTGTCCTGTCCGTTTAGAAGTGGAGGCCCTACTTATTGGGAAGGAAGTTCATATTGAGGACCGACCAGCGGAGTTTGAAGTATCTGTTGGAGCAGCGCATGGTTACAGAGGAGCACCCGAAGTGTCTCTCCAAGTTGGTCCATTTCACTTTCGAGATACA
Source organism: Scilla litardierei (assembly GCA_030789695.1). NCBI lineage: Eukaryota > Viridiplantae > Streptophyta > Magnoliopsida > Asparagales > Asparagaceae > Scilla > Scilla litardierei. The sequence continues at coordinate 10,283,486 of CM061132.1, forward strand.
GTACCGACCAGGACTAGAGAATAGGGTGGCAGACGCCTTGTCGCGTCGCGAGGAGCCCGCAGAGGTGGCGGCCATTTCAGCACCCGTCCTTCTGGACTGGGAGCCGTTGAGCAGGGAGATTGATGCAGATGAGGGCCTGGCGAGGATACGTGAGGCACTGCAGCAGGGATCTGCTGATTTTTCAGGATACACCATGAGCGGACCGATACTTCTATACCACGGCAGACTGGTGATTCCCAGAGGCTCCGCCCATATTCCGATGATTTTTCAGGAGTTCCACGGTAGCGCTATCGGAGGGCACTCCGGTATACAGCAGACTTACAGGAGGATGGCGAGAGAGCTATACTGGTCAGGGATGAAGAAAGACATTGTCAAGCGGATATCGAAGTGTGACGTGTGCCAGCGTCACAAGTACATGTCAATGGCACCAGCAGGGCTATTACAGCCGTTGGCCTTACCGGAGAGAGTCTGGGAGGAGATCAGCATGGATTTCATCGAGGGATTGCCGCGATCAGAGGGTTACAATTCTATATTGGTGGTGGTCGATCGGCTCAGCAAATATGCCCATTTCATACCACTCAGGCATCCATACACTGCAGTCACAGTGGCGGTAGCTTTTATGAAGGAAGTGGTTCGCTTGCACGGTTTTCCCACCTCCATGTGTCAGACAGCGATAATGTGTTCATTAGCAGTTTCTGGCAGGAGTTGTTCAAGGTGCAGGGGACCAAGCTGAGAAGGAGCACTGCCTATCACCCACAGACGGATGGACAGACAGAAGTGGTGAATATGAGTGTGAAACCTACTTGAGGTGTTTTGCATCAGAGGCGCCAAAGCAGTGGGCCAGATGGTTAGCCTGGGCAGAATATTGGTACAACACCTCGTACCACTCGACAGCGCAGAGCACCCCTTTTCGGTTCTTATACGGTCGGGACCCACCCCCTTGATATACTACAGCAGAGGAGCCACACTTATGTCACAGGTAGATGAGCATCTGGGTGAGAGGGACAAATATCTGGAGGAGTTGAAGAAACACCTGTTGAGAGCCCGACAGATTATGAAGACCAGGGCAGATGCGCACCAGCGAGATGAGCAGTTTGCGGTGGGAGACCGGGTTTACCTGAAGCTCCGACCTTACAGACAGAAGACCTTGGCCCGTCGGAGCAATGAGAAGCTAGCGGCTCGTTACTATGGACCCTACGAGGTGACAGCTCAGATCGCGAAGGTGGCATATCGTCTGCAGTTGCCGGCCACTTCCACCATTCACCCGGTGTTTCACGTCTCGCAGTTGAGGAGGGCCATTGGGAATCACACACTATCACCGACTTTACCACCCACATTGACAGATGACATGGAGGTGCTTCTTGAGCCTCGGGAGCTGACAAGGATCCGGCAGGCGACAGATGGGACACAGGAGGTGTGTATTCGATGGAGGGGCCTACCAGACTACGAGGCTACATGGGAGTCCGCCGCAGTGATACGCAACCAATTTCCGGAATTCCACCTTGAGGACAAGGTGGCACTTTTGGGGGGAGTAATGATGCGATGCGGCTAGGAGAAGGGGCGGGCCGGCTAGGTGAAGGGGCAGGCCGCACAGACATCGAGAGGGCACCGTTTCAGGTCTATCAACGGAGGAGGCGACTTGGGTCCACCACGGACCCGGTCCCAAACTTGTAATTCCGCAAGAGAAGGGGTGGGTTTATCGGTAATTGGAGAATTGCTAATCCCTCCCCTAATAAGGGGCCGACCGGCCCTAGCTATGTGTTTTATCGAAGAATTGACGTGGTATTTTATTTCCCTTAGAACCCTAGTTTAATTCCTATTGCTAATTAGTTGTTCTTGAGTTTAGATCAATTATTCTAGGAATTAATTAGTATTTTCAGATCAGTTCTTCATCATTAAACCCTAGATTAGGAAGTTCAAAGCCATAAAAATCACACTTTTGATCCCCACAAAAAGCCCTAATCGTATCAGACCGCCACAATGACATCTCGCTAATAATGCTCCAAGTTTGATGATTGAAGAATTTGTTGTAACTATCAGGCCCAGGTGCTTTGTCATCCCCAATCTGCAAGGCCGCCTCCTTGATTTCAGCTTCAGAGATATTTCGGTCAAGCCATGTAGCCGCCTTTGAAGTGAGCTTCTTTTTGGGTATGAGATTAGGAAAACATTCCAGTAGTGCTCTTGATTGTATAGGCGTTCATAGTAGTTTGGGGCATCTTCTTTCAACTTGTCGGCGGGGTTGTTACCAGATTCATCACTATTTATGAGGTGGAGAAGATTATTATGTCCTTGACGAGCTTTCATGGATGTGTAGAAGAATTGAAGTTGCGATCCCTAAGATGAAGCCACTGCTGCAGGCTCTTTTGCCTCAACATATCCTCCTCAAGATTTAGGGCATTAGCCAAGCTGTAAATGAGTGACTGCTCATGTTTCTGAAGGTTAAAGTTGGAGTTTAAGTCAGGATCTTCCAGCTGGGCATGTCAAGTAGCAATATCGGATAGAGAGCGAAGATCTGCACCCCATCTTTTGAGTTCCAGTTTGAGATGTTGAAGCTTGGCCGTAAGACGTTTCATGGGGGAGCCCGCCACGTGCATGGACGAAGCGGCATTGAGCAGCTCAAAGAAACAAGGGGGACTACACCCAGTAATTAAAGAATTTAAAAGGTTTAGGACCAGAGTTTGCCTGGGACATGAGATGAAGGAGCATTGGGGCATGATCACTGGTGCCCGTGAAGAGGTATTCATAATATGAATCCGTAAGCATGTCCACCCGACGAAGATGGCAAAGGGCACGATCAAGCTCAGCCACAATCCTATTTAGGCCAAGATTGCGATTTGTCCAGTTGAAGCGATTTCTTATGATTTTGAGGTCTATCATAGAGCATTGTTCAATGCATTCATTGAAATCCTCCTCTGCATGGGGGTCAAGAGTCCTACCCCAACATTGTCTTTAGAGAAGCAAACATAGTTGAAGTCCCCACAAATAGCCCAGGGCAGGGAGATGATTTGGGAATGATCATGCATAATTGATTTCCACAGAGCTTGACGATCTGAAGGGATGTTGAGAGCGTAGACGGTAGTGAGGGCCATACAGAACCCCACTGAATTGGAGCAGATGAGGGAGAGATGTTGGGAGGAAGAGGAGAGCACCGAGCATTTTCAAACTCTCTAGTCATAAATGATTACGATGCGACCATTGTGATTATGAGCGTAGTTATCGTGACTAATCTAATCCTTTGGAAAGCAATTCAATATCCTACTTTTATTAATCAAAGTAACTTTGATTTCAAGAAGACATACTATTGATGGCTTGAGCTTGTAGTATCTATATTTGAGGTCCCCTCGCCTGGCCACATTGTTAACGCCGCAGGTGTTCCAAACAAGGATCGACATTTAATAGATTGATTGTGGGAGCCCCCAACCCCTCCTTTATTCTTGGTACTCCTTTGCACACCTGATGGCGAAACTTGGCATTTCATCGCCCGTCAAGTATTAGCCTTCTTAGCCTCAACTTCCTTCATAAGGGGCAACTGTTCTTCCATCCAAGCTGGATTGTCGTAGGTTTGGAGCTCAGGTGGATCAAGCTCATTCTCGACGGACTCCGCTATGAGTGAGTGCTCAATTCTGGAATTAAATAGTTTCGGTCGGATGGGGCTGCTGGAAATGGGGATTGGGAGGGGGGGGGGGAGTAACATGGTCTATTGGAGAGGGGGGATTGCCGAAGGCTTACTTGTGTTGGGCTGCAGCTCAGGAGCCACCCGGCCGAGGTCAGAATCATCATGGCAACAGACAACATAGGGACATGGGAGATTCTAATCATTGTCCACTGGTCATATGCTCTGGAGCGAGTGGACGGGGTTTGTCTGGAAGATTGCTCGGATGTTGAGCAAGGATTTTGTTAATCCTAATCTAATGGGAATTAAACTTTGTAAATCATAAGCGAGTAAGGATTTCATTAATACAAATAAAATAATGATTTTGCAATGTAAAGCTAGTATAACAATATTGAATTAAGGATTTCATTAGTAAAATTAATTTATATAGTTTTAATCAGATGATTTTTGATTAATTAAATATCTTATTTAATTTATTAATTTATTAGTTATTTACTAAAGTGATATAAATCAGATAAATTTTTTATAATACCTGATTTTTTTAATTTAATCTGGATTCTAATCAAGAACTCATAAATAATTATCACATTTTACTCAAATAATATCAATTACATTAGGATAATTTGGATTCTTATTTGATGATTTCTAATATTCTAAGAATTCAATTAAGTAAGCTATTGTACCTAAAAAAGGTCATTTCAAAATATAAACTTGTGTCAACTGGTGATAATTGTAGAAATTTTACAAAGCTTAAGTTTTGTAGTCTATTTTAACTATTTAGTCTCAATTAGTGCCAATCAAATTATATTCATTTTATTCATCCTGAAATCTAGGTTTTGACAATTTTTATTTGGGCTTAATCCGAGTTTTGTAGTGATAGTGCTATAATACTACAGGTTGCGCAAAACTCTGGGCTGCACACTTTTTTGAAATCCTGTTGGTATCGAAGAAGGCAAGAGTATTTTTCGGAAATCATTGGCAGACTGAAAATTGGATAGAACTAAGATTCAAAACTTGCTCTTTTTATCGTAGTATTGATTTTAAAACTTTGGAGTGTTTTACGATTTGAATATCAAGGATGTTGAAAATTGAAACTTTGTTTATGTTCATTATGGTAGGCCAATAATTTATGGTTACATGTTGATGCTGCTCATGCTGGAAGTGCTTGCATTTGCCCGGAATATCGCCATTATATAGATGGCGTGGAAGAGGCAGATTCATTTGGTATGAATGCCCACAAATGGTTTCTTACAAACTTCGATTGCTCTTTGCTTTGGGTAAAGGTATGGTTTATGTCTTGAATATTTTATACATACATGGTTTTGAAGTCTATGCTCTCCTTATTATGATTGAATAATTGGTATTGCTCATTGATCTGGTTTTGTTTCTTAATATAACCTAGGGTAAATGGGAAAAACACAGGTCATGTCCATCATGATTTTCAATCAATCCATTAAACTAAAAAATTGAACAAAAAAACCATTTGATCTATTGTTGTTAGTGATTCTGTTTTCTATTGTGGTCATGTGACCATCACAGTTACCTTATTTTTATTCCAATTTTACCCCAAATTCTAAGAATTCTTAAACCTCAAAAGAATTAAAAATTCTAAAAATTTGAAGAAAACCTTATAAAGATCTCTAATGAAACTTAAAGAATAAATAGGGAGTAGAATAGGATCTGGAGAAAGAAGATAATGAATGAGAGCAAATTGAGAGGGCGGGTGTTTCCAAGAAGATGAAAAAGGGGCAAGAGAGGGACAGTTTTTGTTTTTTTTGGGTGGAGGGGGGGGGGGGGTCTCATATTTTCTTTTACTTTTTGGGTCTTGTTTCTTTCTGGATAGGCTTAACGGATAAGGTATGATGAATAGAGTGGAGATAGGGGAGGTTGTGAGTTTTTATTTATTTTTTTATGGGTGTTTTTCTTGATGGGTACAAAGAAAAAGATAAGATGAAGAGAGGGAAGCGATATGATAAAGAGAGAGGAGAGAGGGAGGCATGTGTTTTTTCATTCCAGTTTTCTTTTTGTGTGTGATATTCCTAATGGATTCAAAGAGATAAGATGAAGAAATGGCAAGAGAGGAAGAATATAGCGATAAGGGTACTTTGGTAACTTCTTTTTTTAAAAACTAAATTTTTAACGGATGTCATCTCTGCTAGCAGAAGTGATCTATCTGTATCTTGGGGTTTCTTGTTCAATTTCTTAGTTTACAGGGTTAATCGAGAATTGTGGTAACCACAAAGAGGATTTCTTGTAATTTACCCTATCAACTATAGACATGCATTTTTTCTATTTTTACTTATATATATCTATTATTTATTATCGCAAAATTGGCAACCATCCTTTAACAAGCTTTCATGTACTTGTTTTTATGTTATGGTGAATATTGCAATATCTAAGCTCAGGTTTCTCCGTGTTAAAATTCCACAAAGTCTACAATTTATTGTTTTGCTGTTAGCCTGAGACTTTGAGGTCACATTTCCAATTTATCTTATATAATTGTAGTGTAAAAATATATTCGTGACTGGGTATTATGAGACTTTAAGGTAGCCATGCTTTCCTTGAGCTGTATAGCGTTAAGATAGCCTTAATTAACCACTAATTATTGACTGTGATATATAGCCCCCTTACCTGAGCTGTATGGTAAAAATGAAAATGACTAATATAACCAATCCCAACGGTTGTGGTAGAGGCATTGTTGTATTTTTGGTAATGAATTATGTCATTGTGAATAAAAATATTGTTCGTAATATCATGTTCTCGTTCTAAATGTAAATCAATGTGATTATTGTGAATTTGTTGGTCTGGCTGTGTGTTTGCGCGTATACGTAGGAGTTGGGTTAAACGATGACTTTATTGGCCATTCTATGTATAAACAGTTCATGTGGTCTTCGAGCCTTAAACTGTATAGAGAAATCATATAATTTGTTTTCTTATTGGCCATTATTTGCTCTATTATTGAAACATTGTTAATATGAAAATAACTTTTCCAAGGCTATTTATTTAGTTACATGTCACACCCTATTTCCCAAAAATCCTATGGGAAACAGAGGTGTCAAATCTGTGCACACTTAAGCCCTACTAGGAATTTCTCTCTTCAGCTTAAATGTGAACACGTTTATAACATACCAAGGCCCGTCTGCATCCAACTACTAATGAGCAACACATAATAAAAGTATGGATAACTGAAATGATATGAATAGAACAAAATATACAAGCGAAGGACGAGATATGAAAAATAACCAAATGATAAAATAAATAACTTATCACCTGGTATCAGAAGAAACTCTAAGAAAAACATGCGAATCTGACATACATAAATCCTCAAAGAAATCCTCTCTGGAACCTAACATATACAAAAACGATAACCACTAGGTTAGAGTAGATTACAATAATTAATTATTCCAGGGTTAGAGCTGGAGTAAAAATATAACTAGAAATAAAGTAGTAAGGAACTGTAAAGCAGCAGTATGACAATACTAAATGACAAGCATGCGAGACATGACTAGTAACAATAAACAATAAGGTAGCAGTGGTAAATTGACGGACAATATATCAAGAAGTATAGTAGTATCTCACTAGTAAGCAACCATGATATTAAGAATAACTATGATCATCCAAACATGACAATAATGAACTATAACGATAAGACCAAGCATGATATAAAATATCCTACGAGCACTATCATGTATGTTAAACTGTGTTACCCTATACTAGTATTGTGATTCACCGAGGAATTCCACGAAAGGCTTCTATCCAATGCTGAGTTGGAGTCTGATGAAGATGAGAACATCACCAAGAAGGACGTCGACGTGCGGTAGCAACACTAGGGGCCCCGTAGCCTCTTGGGAGACGCATCGAAGCTCGACGAAGCCCGACGAGGCTGCCTTGGCCAAGCCAAGCACCTGGGGGTTGCCAGGGCCCGTCAAGCACCGACGGGACCGCCAGGCTTCGCGGCCCCCTGGCGCCCTGTCAGGGGCTTGGGCATCTGTCAGAGAGCCGCTAGGGGGTTGTTGGACCCCCTGGCGGGCCCGTCAGGAGTTAGAAGAGCGCGTGCGGCCACGTTGGGGCATCGACGAAGATCTGGGGTTTTTTCGAAGGGGCAGTGGCATGGATTTTGCAGGAGAAGGGAGACCTCGACGGCACGATCTGGACTATGAAGAGTTTGACAGATACAATGACAATGTTCCAGAACATGCAAGTTCAGAGACTTTGACGTAGCCTGGGACCCACACCGGCAGCACTATTATGACATGTACCGAGGGAGAGCATCACTAGGAGATTTCAACGCAGTCACCAGAATCAGGAAGTTAAATATGCAAATATTTGAGGGAGAAGACCCGAATGGGTGGATCTACATGACGGAGAGATACTTTGAGGTGAAGCGCCTTATTAAAGCAGCGAAACTATAGGCGATGTGAATATGTTTAGATGATGAAGCCTTATCTTGATACCGATAGAGAGAGCAATAACGTCCTGTTCGTTCATGGGAGTAATTCAAAGATTGCTTTATAGACCGATTCCGTGAGACCCTGGGGGAGACCTGTATAAGTAGCTCTATGCACTGAGACATGAAGGGACAGCTAGGGAGTATATTAGGAGATTTGAGATGCTGTCTGGTCGCATTCGGGATGCATCATGGGAGTCCTTTGAGGGATGTTTCATGATGGGCCTTATACCAAGCATACGGGCCGAGCTTCACATCAGAGTCTTAGAGGGTTGTTGAATGTGATGCGTTTGAGTCGGATTAGTCTTGTAGAGGAGCGGTGCGACAGTGGAGCATGGGGCGGATATACTTTTCACAGTCAGGTGCCAGCAATTGGGCAGAAGGCACAACCGGGGATCATAGCCAGGAGAGAGAAGGGCAATAAGGCATGATTATGGGCAATTTAAACACATGACGGAGGCAGAGATGCGAGACAAGTGCGTTAATGGCCTTTGCTTTAAATGCGACGAGAAGTTTACACCAGGGCATCGATGTGGCGATCACACTCTTCAGTTAATGATAATGAACGATGAGGAGGAGGATGATGCAGTTGTGGAGCTCAAGACAATGGAAGAAGAGACAGATCAGGAGCATCTCCATCTCGACATGGTGGAGGTGTCACTCAACTCTGTGGTTGAGTTCACACCAAACCACATTATGAAGTTGGTGTTAAGGATAGCAGAGCATGACTATATTGTATTGATTAACAATGAGGCCATCCATAATTTCATCTCTAATCGGTTGGTGGATCAGCATAGGCTACATCTCAGCGACACATATAGTTTTGGAGTTATAATGTGGACATGTGAGGTGGAGCGAAGCAGAGTGTGCCGCGAGCTTCTATTGGCTATCTAAGGTGTACAGATTGTTGACTACTTCCTACCATTGGACATAAGGAACATGGATGTTATCTTGGGCATGAGGTGGCTACTGTCTTTGGGGAACACCAGAATCAATTGGAATATGCTGAGAATGGAGTTTCAAGTAGGGGGCAGACATTCACTCTCCATGGCGATCCTAGTTTTTGTTGTTTATGGTTTCATTAAAAACCATGGCGAGTGCCATTCAGACGGAGGGAGGAGGCCTTCTGGTGGAGTTTCAGAGCTTAGCAATGGAAGGAGAGAAGTGGCATGACATTGCAGATGAGGTGCAACTAATTTTGAGTCGCTTTGAGGGGATGTTTAAGACGCCTCGTGGCCTACCGCCCCCACGGATCACAAACATACTATTGTCCTGCTAGATGGGTATGGATGAGAATGGGCATGTCCAACTCTCGATTGAGCGTCCAATTGGACATGCCCCATTCCCATCTCTACAAATCATTCATAAATTTTTTCATAAGAATTAATGAAGGATTTGTAGAGATGGAAATATGGCATGCCCAATTGGGACCACAATCACATCCTTAGAGAGAGGTTTCACCTATCAGTGTGAGGCCCTATCGATACCTCGGCACAGAAGGACGAGATCGATAGGATGAAGGGGGGATGTTACATGCCGACATAATACATCCCAACGCGAGTCCTTTCTCTAGTCCGATCCCGTTGGTGCAAAAGAAAGATTGCAGCCGGAGATCATGCGTCGATTACAGATCTTTGAACAAGGAGACGATCCCTGATAAATTTACTATCCTGGTGATCGACGAGCTATTAGATGAATTGCATAGGGCAGTCGTTTTCTCCAAGGTAGACTTGCAGTTAGGATATCATCAAATTAGGATGCGAGTTACAGATGTATCCAAGACTGTTTTCAGGACACATGAGGGTCACTACGAGTTCTTAGTTATGCCCTTCGGCTTGACTAACGCCCCCAACCACATTCCAGACCCCCGTGAACAAGGTCTTTTGTCCCTACCCGAGGATGTTCATCTTGGTGTTTTTCAATGACATCATAATATATAGCAGATCCATGGAGGAGCTGCATGATCACTAGCTGTATGCTAATAAGTAGTGTCTCTTTTGCACAATTGAGGGTGGAATACTTGGTCCACGTGGTCTCTGCAGAAGGGGTGGCCACATACAGATCAAAGATTGTTGCTATATTGGACTGGCCACGATTTACCACTTTGAGGGCTTTACGGGGCTTCTTGGGACTAATATGTTTTTACAAGAAGTTTGTCAGGAGATACAGTACCATTGCCTGGCCTCTTACCGAGCAGCTCAAGAAGAATAGTTTTCAGTGGGAAAAAGAGACGACCGGTGCTTTTATGGCCTTGAAGTGGGCCATGTCTATTGTCCTAGTGTTCGCCCATCCTGATATTATCAGGTCTTTTGTGGTGGAGACTGATGCCTCTGGTTACGTGTAGGTGTGGTGCTAATGCATGACCAAAGGCCGGTGGCTTATTTCAGTTAGGTTTTGACGGCACGAGCACGGCTCAAATCGGTGTATGAGTGTGAATTGATGGTGATCGTACTAGCGATGCAGAAGTGACCGCCCTATTTACTTGGCATGAGATTTATTGTGCGCACTAATCAGCAGAGTCTCAAGTATTTACTGGAGCAGTGCATGGGTACAGAGGAGTACAAAAGGTGGTTATCCAAAGTCCTGGGATACAATTTCGAGATCCAGTACATACTGGGTTTAGAGAACAAAGCAGCAGATGCTCTATCTCGTCGAGAGGAGATACAGATGACAGCCTTGTCAGTAGTAGTGTTGCTATACTAGGAGCCCTTATTGAGGGAGACTGACACTGATGATGGATTGGCACAGATCCGAGTGACATTGCTGCAGGGATCGACAGAGCACCTAGGATATTCTTTGAAGGGACAGAGATTGTTGTACTAGGGGCGGTTGGTGTTGTCATTGCCAAGGACTTCGACACATTCCATCGCTCTTCCAAGAGTTCCATGGCAGTGCGATTGGACGGCATTTAGGGGTGCAACAGACCTACAAGCGGATGATCAGAGAGCTATATTAGATCGAGACTAGGAGGGATATAGCCCAGATGGTGACGAATTGTGATGTATGTCAGCATCACAAATACTTGGTGATGGTTCCTGCAGGGTTACTACAGCCATTATCTTTGCTTGACAGGGTCTGGGAGGAGATCAACTTGGACTTCATCGATAGGCTATCGAGATCAGAGGGGTTTTAGTCATACTTGTTGTGGTTGATCGACTTAGTAAGTTTGTCCATTTTGTGGCTCTTTAGCATCCTTATTTGACGGTGACAGAGGCAACGACTTTCATATGGGAGATAGTGCGATTGCATGGATTTTTTGAGTTTATTGTTTCTGACAGGGATCATGTGTTTATGAGCCACTTTTGGAGAGAACTTTTCCAGATGCATGAGACGATCCTCAAGAGTACATCATATCATCCACAGACTGAGGTTGTCAACAGAAGTATCGAGACATGCTTGTGTTGTTTTGTATCGGAGACATCCAAGCAGTGTGTGAGGTGGCTGGCGTGGGTAGAATATTGGTATAACACATCCTATCGTATCTCTGCATAGACCACACCTTTGAGAATTCTATATGGGTGAAATCCTCCATACTTGATCCACTACAACCACAGTTCGAACCCAGTGTCCCAGGTGGAGCATTAGCTTAAGGAGAGGGATAAAGTTTTGGAGGAGTTAAAGCGCCATTTGACTAGGGCGCAATAGATCATAAAGTCTAATGTAGATGGCCATTGTCAAGGGGTTCAGTTCGTAGTAGGGATAAGGTTTATCAGGCGATATCGTAGAGGTCATTGGCACATTTGCACAACGAGAAGCTAGCGGCTAGATACTTTGAGCCATATGAGGTTGATGTCAACATTAAACAGGTGGCCTACAGATTGAAGCTACCATCGACATTCACCATACATTGTTTTTATGTATCACAGTTGCAACATGCGATTGGAGATCATACCCCTTCATCCATGTTACCATTTACGTTGACTAACGACATGGAGGTGATCTTGGAGCTGCTGAAGATGAAAGGGATCCCTCAAGAGAATGTGGGAGCCAAAGATGTGTTGATTCATTGGAGAGGGTTATGTGACTATGATGCTACTTGGGAGTCTTTTGAAGCTATTCAACAGTAGTTTAGTTTCCTGATTTCCATCTTGAGAACAAGTTGACTCTTTTGGGTGAGTAATGATGTGATTATCACATATCAGAGGCGAAGAAGGCGCATGGCAAACATCAGGGCTGAACCAGGGATAGTTTTTGTAATTTTTCTGTAATTATATAAATCTAGGGCTGAAACAATGTTTATTAGAGGGGTTTAGGGTTAGAGGGATTTTATGTTGATTATTGTAAAGAAACCTTCTAAGAGTTGATTAGAACCCAAGACTTGGGAGATTTTGGCTTTGATCTCGAATACAAAGCTATATGAGCAGCCTCCTTTCAAAATGGATCAACTATTTTGTAGTTTTCCTTTTGATATATAAAAATCCTACCTTTCCACAAATATTCCACAAAACTTTAATTTTCATCTTATTTCATCTCGCGGATCGCATCATTAGACCCAAAACCCTAGTGAATCTATGTACTAAGTACAATGTATGCAGTGTATGCATGATGTGTCAAGTTCAATGTCATGTCTAACAATCAATTATTCGAGAATAGTTCCAAACTGTCAATATAAATATGAGAAAGAGATTCTTGATGTGGTTCTCACGGGTCAAAGAAGTGGCCTCTGGTGTCCCGTGGCATTTAGCAAATGAAGCACTTAGTTTCCAATCATGAACATGTGCAATATGCAGAATCTATAATCAGTGTACAATAACTAGTGAACAAATACAATATCAAGAGCATATATTGGTGTGGAATATCGCATGAAATAGATACAATATTGGGAACACACATCTGTGTATAATATCCCGATACAATATCCAAAGCAGACGATCATCGTATAATATTCATTGCAATCATGTTACGTAAACGGATCATATATCTGGTCATTGTCAATTACTATTAGGATGTGAACATGTTGTATGTGAACCATGTAGTAAGAGCATTTCAATGTAATGTTATATTGTAATGAGAACAATGGAATGAAATATATCCAAATACTAACATACGGTATATTTTGAGTGCCATTTGTGAATTTTATTTATTGCGGAAGTAATGCCATGTTGTAAGGATGTTATGTACGGAATCATGACTTATTGTTGTAACAGGTACTAATCATGTTATTTTACAATTGTTGTTATCAATTCTTTATTGTGGGAGGTTACTTAGCATGCATCATAATATAAGTAAAATGAGACAATCTACTAATGTTAGTCCAAATCACATCATGATTAGTCTACATGGCTAGGGGTTCTATGCATTCCAATTCCATGAAAATCCATGATTCCAACAGTTTAAGAGTCATTGCATTTCATGTTCCAACATATCCTTTTATCCAACCATATATCATACATGAGAGCCATATCAATTTATTTCAATGTCACATTCAAGACATAGTGTCAAACCTAAACATACATCATAATTGATGTCGTTATAGCTTCTAATCATTTGCATGCCTAAAAGTAATTCCACAATAATTTAGGGGAAATGCCATATTTTGTTCCCAGAGTAAACTCAACCTCAATCATATAGGGCAACATCCATATTATCCATAAATTCCAGTTTCAGCCTAGTCATCAAGTAATCAGTTCCAGATTCATCACAGAATCTCTCATTAAAGGATTGAAATTAAATCTAAACTGAATTTTCTTTGTTGCAGTGAACATGGATCAGAAAGTGATCCATAAACACGAGAACATGGCCGAACAGATTAGGGCCCAGATAGAAGCATTTGGCCGAACACAACCAGGGAGGCATCATCGGCAATTAGCGGCAAAACATAGACATGACAAAAGGAAAAGGCCAAACGCAACAGAGGCAAGGGGCAAAGTCACAACACAACCGAGAGCACGGGGCTAGGCCGCTACACATCTGATAAGAAGGGGGCAGTGGCAAGTGTTGCCATAGGGCCCAACAAGGATCACAAAAACCTCTCAAACTTCCAATTCAATTGTGGGAAGAATGATTTCCCAAGAACCATAATTTTCCTTGTATTTGATCTCGAAGAGAAGAGACTTTCCCTCAATCCCAATTCAATATAATATGCTCAATTCATCATTGGACAGAAGAAATTATTCCTCAACTATTCTCATCATAAATAATTACTAAAATTAACCACATGCATTTCTAACTTGATCAATCAATGAGTCGAGCTCAGAAGATTATGATCCTAGCACAAAAATCATTTTTTTCACAATTAAGAAAATTTCCCTCTAGCAAACAATTCCAAAGATTCAATATTCCATTTTCGGTGAACGGTAGATCTACTTTAAATCAAGTATATTTCGGTCATTTAGCATTCAAAAGTCTAGTGTTCCAACAATTGTTAACAATATTAGTAAATCAAGTGCCAAGCACCTGTGTCCACTAATTGTATCAATGTCATTGTTTTGCATAGACCCTACTATGTAATTTAGGTGGCATACTTAAGAGTTCATCATTACAGAGAAGCAATCAAATTACATTCATAAAAGTAAGGAGCAAAGTCTTAATTTAAACAATCAATTTTATAATTAAACCAAGTAACAAAACAAACCTAGGAAAAGAAATTAAATGATTTTAACGAAGCGGTGGGATCATATTCATATTTTCAGCATATTAGCAAGTCGGCGTCTACCAGCCTGGGGTGGGTTTGTCATTTAGTGGAGAAAACAGTTAGTATACGTAACAAACCAACCAAAAAGCCACTAAAAGGAATGGCTTAAAACTGAGAGCCCTAAGTTAAAAGACAGGGCCCAGCCAACGGCCCAAGCATCGGCCTAGCAAGACAAAACAGCAACGGTTAACGGGCCCAGAACAAAGTCTTGCAGATCAACTAAAACCAGCGGAAAAGAACTGATGGCAACCGGCGAACCAACGCACGGACATCCCACATGACCTGGGTGAGGAAAACCAGATAACAGTAGCACCGTCGTATGAGGATGGTAGGGAAACCCCCGGCGACCAATGAGACAGCCAAAATCCAAACAAAGCAGAGAAAGAAGTGGCATCGGCGAGAGTCGTCGTAAGCCCTAAAGATGTCGATAATCTTAAAGGAAAGAGAATTCCTTCATAGTATAATGAATCATTATCTCCCAAGCAAAATCCCAACAATCCCACAACAATTCCATCAACTCAGATTTTAGAAATTAAACTGAAACAAATAAACTGAAAAGCTTCAGGGAGATAGAATCTACTGTAATCATTGTTGTCCAAAAACCAAAATTCGAGTAGAGAAGAGGATTGGAAATCTCAGGAAATCCGCACATTTGAAGCTTAATGAAATTTAAAAAAGAGAAACAAAAGAATCATTTTTGCTTGATCAAAACCCTAAAAACTGTAGCACTTATATTGAAGGGGAAGACGCGTGAGGGGATGTCGAAGAGTTCATTTCGGATAGGAATCCCGCATAGAGAGAATGGCTAGGGTTTTCGAACGGGGGAGAGGCGGCAGCCTGCGATTCGATGCGGGTTAGGGTTTGGTTGGGAGAAGATAGGGGTGTCCTGTTGTTTTCTGGAGAATGAAGAGGCTAGGGGAAGAAATCAGTCGGCCTTTTGCTTCTCCTTGTAGGAGTAAAAGAATGGGCTGAGATAAGGAACGGTTGTGGAACTCTCTTGCCTTTGTGGGAAAGTAAAGGGAGTACGGGCTTTTGGGCCATTCAAAAGGAAGAAATAAATAAATAAAGGGATGAGATGTGGGCCGAATTTTGGGGTAACTTAACATAAGAAAGAAGGAGAAATAAATAGAGATGGGGAATATGTGACTGGGCTTTGTGGCTTGGGCTGATTGAGTGTGTAGAAAAGAAAGTAAGACTGTATATCAAAAACAATGGAGATGGGCCGAGAGCTTGAGCCCACGGCTTGGGCTTTAGTGTTGGGGAAAAGGAAATTGAGAAAAAGAAGGATTATAATAAGGAAAATATGTAGTAAAAATTCTATTTATAAAATTACGGATCATTACAAAAACCTTCAAAGATTTCAGGCTTCCTGAGATTTCTGAGTTTCAATTTTGTTTTTTTGGGCTCGGATCTTCTTAAAGATTCTATCTTTTTCTTGGATCAAGCAAGAGCAGTCAGAGGCGAGACGAGGCGAGGCGACGAGATTCGATGGTTATTTTGAGGATTTTCGGTGTTCCATCTTCGGTGAATGGTAGATCTACTTTAAATCAAGTTTATTTCGGTTATTTAGACAGACCTCCCTAGTCACATATTTTAGGGGTTAGAACGTGAACACTTACTGAGAGCTCGAAGAACACTTGACATTGACACATCATGGCACCAAACCAACATCTAGGATGTCATATACTTAGCTCACTATCTAATGTGTGTGGATGTGTTGTGATTATGGTTAATGTATTCATTTTATCACTCTTCTGATGGAAGTGTGGCATATTACAAAGGTAATCGTTTTCCTCCTTTCATGGAACAAGGGGCCAACTACAATTTTCCTTTCTTCTGAAATGAGAGGTTATTATATTCAATTGTCCGATATTCACAGTAATAGCGGGATTACAGAACATGTTAATCTACATCACTCCCTTTGACATGAGTTACAGCTAGAATAGTTAGTTAAACTGTAACCAACACTTAAAGACATTTATAACTTGTTACGTTTTCAGCTCAGTAGATTAATCTTTTTGCCTTGCGATATTGTTACTGTTTTTGCTTGTATATAAACTGTTAGTTTGGTTTAGATGTAATCTACTGTTTAATTCTGTTGTATATATTCTTCTTCAGGATTAGTAGGAGATTTTATAGCATTTGATCATGCACAAAGTTTCTAAGACTGATCGTATATTTATGATTCCCATTTTGGTATTATTTTCTGCTTAGTCCTATTCTGCTTTCACTAGTACCCAGCAAGATCTGCCTATTATTGTAATTGTAATGGCCCTTGTAACCGGGTCGTTATAGTTTTTGAAAGAAAAATGATTTTTTACGAAAATCCTTGATGAAGAAGAGAAGTTATATAGAGGAGATGAGAGCTATAAGGGGGATGCAAGAGGCCGACACACGCAACGGAGGGCGGTGAAATCCTGCGGATCGTGTAAGGCAGTCGACGAATCACGCCGGAAGCTAGAAAAGTCTGAGTTTATGAGGGGAGAAGAGAGATTAAATGAGAGGGGGGTGAACGTGTATCACGCACATGATGGAGACGGGGGAGATCGCGCACGCGACATGCGTGCGTGGGGTGGAAGAAGGAGAGATTGTCGGTTGTGGGAAACTGTGGGATAGGGAAAATAGGGTTAGGGTTTGTTTAGTTAAAAGTAAATGGGTTTGGGTAATAAGAGGGAATTGGGCTTGGTTTGAGGATTAAAATAAAAGGGAAATGAGGTTTTGCGGGCTTGGGCTGATAAAGAAAAGGAGAAAGGGAATAGAGAGAAAAGAGATAAGAGAGAAGAGATATGGGCTCTCAGGTTTGTGAGATCTTGGAAAATAAAAGAGAGAAGAATGGAGGCAGGCTGGGCCTGGGGAAGAGAGGAAAAAAAGAAGGAAAAATAGGATAGGAAAAATAAATAATGAAAAAGAAAAATAAAATGAGTTAGAGAATAATACACAAATAATTGGAGAAAAATCTCGAAAAATTCTTAGGATCCATAAAAGTCATTATTAGCATAAAAAGAATTTTTTAATTTCATGAAAACATATACCGTCGGGATAGGGGTATTACAGGACAAAATCGGACAAATTGCATCATTCATCATGATACGATGCTAGTTAATTGATAAAGCTGTATAATTTATCTATAAGCATAGAGAAATGTGATAAAACAGTGAATTTAACAGTGCACTTATACTATGTAGATCACATATAATTTTGTTGTCGACTCTTTTGCTTGTCCCTTCTACAGAACTATGCAGTTAAGAATGCAAACTTGTTTTGTTTTCTAGTTATATGTGACATATATCCAACGTATCCTATGTTCTGTTACAGATCTTTAAGTTTTGGTTATCCGGAATGACTGTATTTGATATAGCTTTTTTTTGCCAAAATGCTATCATAACCTCTGCTGAAATGTGTCTTCAACAATTGATTATTATGCAACTGTGTTGATGTAATTTAAGCTTATGTACGACAACAACTTGTTTCCTTGAGAAAAATGAAATTAAGTTTGTTTGTATTAAGTATTAACAGTCAATGACATTCATTAGTCCAATTTTGCTTGTTTTTCTATTATTGTTTAATCGGATCATGTAATGAGTAATAATGGTGGGTTCTTGTTGCAACTCAATGCAAAAATTTACATTTCTAGTTCAAATGTTAGGTGTACAAGTTCACAATCTGTAAGGTGCATGATATTTCAGTTAACTAGATTTTCAGTCTGATTTTGCAATCATCTTTATCTTATAACAGGATCGAAGTGCTTTGATTCAATCGCTATCGACAAATCCTGAGTTTCTAAAAAATAAGGTAATTTCAAAACATGCTTGTTCAAATACTGAATAAAGATAGTTTCATCAATCTTTCAAACTTAGCTATTAGAACATTATTTGCAATGCTTCTATTTACTGCATTCAGAGCGAGATATAAACAAAGATTCTATGTAATGCAACTGATTTTTATCCATGTTTTTATTAAATAAAAAGTTTTAAAATAATAAAATAATTGATTTCTAAATTTTCATGATTTTTCTGTAATTTTTTCAGACTTTTAGGTCTCATTTTAGCCCAAACATGCAACCATAGGATATTCCCTGAACTCTTTAACTTTTGAGGCTTGCTGCATTGTTTCTGAATGTCAAGCTTACATCCGTGCACCACACCATCTTGATCAGAGGTACCTTAGCATGCTGTTCTATCCTATATTGGTGAATGTTAGTCCGGTTGCTTTCTCTAGTCTGGATTGATGGCTGCCCTCCAAATGTTGATCAATTACTCTCACTAGGTCTGTCCACGCTCATCTATTTGGAATGCTGGTCTGATTGGATAGAAAGAGATGATTCTTTTTTACTCTAGAACTGCAGAAAACTCAATGGATTTGGCGGCTAGAATGCTTTTCCCACCCTCTGCATGCTGCAGCAATATGAGTGGCTTTATTGTTTAGTGTTTACTCATCAAGTGCAAGGTAGTAAGTGCCAAGCACCGCAAAGTTAGGAGTTTTTGCGATTCGCTATAGTAATTGCTAACATTGTATTTTGCTTCAGTTTTTATATTGAGAATCAATTATATTTTCACATTTTATTGCGTTGTTACTTGATAAGTGGATATCATATGAAGTTCTCCCTCCAATTGCTGATGATGGCATCTAACATTCTTGAAATACATGGGTAATTTCTGGACCTAGAGTTGAATGGCAGTAGAGGTTATACTTTCATTATTGATGTTGCTTGAATAACATTCTAACATAAGAAATATCTTTTTGGTTTCTGAATTGTAGTATACCACTGGGTTTCCTGACTCGAACAGTTGCTAATGTGCTTTTCACTGATCTGCGAAATGTATGTCAATGCAACTACATATGGATAAGTGATGCTTGATGTTTTTAAGTTGAGGTTGTATTTGTAGGGATCGTCTAACCCTTGCAATACTAACAACACACACTAGAGGGGGGGTGAATAGTGTAATGGCAATAAAATTGTCCAAATAAAATTTAACTTGCAGATGCGAAATTATAAATGCAAGAGGAATTAAATGGCACAATCAAACCAAACGCAAACACAAAGATATACCCTGGTTCCCCAAACTTGGGTACGTCCAGCCACACCAATATCCACTATATTCCCACAAAGAGAAGTGAATACAAATGTCACAAGGAGATACCCCACAAAGAGGATTTATGCCCTACACAAGGACCCAACCAATCCTACACGAGGATCACTACTCCCACAAAGAGAATCACTAACTCCCACTCAGAGAATTAGGGTTAGCCCTACACTAGGACACTCAAACTCCCACAAAGAGAGTTACTCCCACAAAGAGAGTCCCTAGTCCCACAAAGAGACACTCTAGTCCCACAAAGAGACAATCTCCCACAAGGAGAAAATCCTAATCCCACAAAGAGAAATAGGAAAACAGTTTACACCTTGTAAAGTAAATACTCTTACCTATGCCTTGAGATGCTTACTCATGAATGAATGCAAGGCATGGAAGAGGATTTCCAAGTGTTGGAGTATGCTTGAGAGCACTTGGAAGATTTCCCTTGAGCTGGACTTCAATGCATGAAGAAAGACGAATGCTCAATTAGAGAGAAATGAGGGAGCTTGAGAGTGGCTTATTGATCTCTTGAGTTTTTCTATAGAATCAAGAGTTTATCAAATGTTGTCAAGAGTTCTCAAGAAAGGCAGCACACCCATATATATAGGAAACCTATATCAAGCCCAGAAACCCAAAGAAACAGCCAGAATATCAAATCAGCAACGGCTAGAAACTGGGTGAAAACGACAGGAACAGTCGACTGATGATCATAAGACAGTCGACTGATCAACGGCTAGAAAATATCCAACGGCTATAATCTGAGCCAGGACAGTCGACTTAAGAAGACAATACAGTCGACTGACAAACAGGACATGCGCCTGTAATTCCGTCAGCAGACGACTGCTGCAGGGGATGGATCGAAACAGCTAGCTGCACTCTTTCTCCAATTCTTCGCACAAGCGACTGATGTTAATACTACAGTCGACTGTCGAATAGTCAGGCGACTGTATATTCTTCATCAGTCGACTGCTGTAAAGTATGGAGAGAAGACAGAGAGATGCAGAGAATGCACTTACGCTAGACAGGTGACTGTTGACCAAATCTCAGGCGACTGTAAATAAACAGGCGACTGGGAACTGATTGACAGACAACTGTGCGTAAAGCTCAAGTTTGAGTCAATAGAAATGTTGACTTGAGCAGTGCAAATCAGGCGACTGTAGAAGGATCTACAGGCGACTGGAAATCACCCAGTCGACTGTGTTTCCCTCATCAGACGACTGACCGAAAGAGTGAACCTATTTGGTTGGATTCTATGCTAATCCTAAGGTTTACTAAGATGGTTAAATGCATGAGCATGAATGAGTAAACCATCTAGCAAGGCATTACATCAACCATAGACACAAAAAAGAGAGAGAAAGCAATAAAGTAAATTACATGGATTACAATGCTTTCAAAAGAGTCTAAGTCTTCAATCTTGATGCCTTGATTGCACTCCATCATCTCCAAGCTTTGGCACTCCTTGAGTCCAAACTTTGGCTCTTCTTCACATGATGTCCATCCTTACACCAAGTGATTAGTCTCCAATAAAGATATCCTTGAGATAAACTGAGAGACTAAAATATGAGATTCATTAGCAACAACATAATGTTGTGATCATCATCAAAATAAGATTGGTATGAAACACCAATACTCAACAATCTCCCCCTTTTTGATGATGACACACATTATGTTACTCATAAAGAATTAAAGTACAAAGCTAATGATCTCCCCCTACTTATATGCACCAATAAAGTAATGAGCTACACAAAGGTAAATACTCAAAAACCAATAACAACATGGTGACATATAATAGGCATGGATAACATAAACCAATTGCAAAGTAAAGAAAATGCAAACAAGAAAGGTTTATCAAAACCCATTTATCTCTTCCCCATAGAGATATCTCTTCCCCATATGCATATGTAAATATCTCTCCCCCTATAGACATGATCACATAATGCATATATCTCTCCCCCCTTGACATCGTCAAAAAGGTGGACATCAAAAACATCCACCTTTTTCATCTTAACTAAGATGTGACAATATGCAAGAAAAGAAAGATATGTATGATACCAAATATAAGATTTAGTGGGTATCAATTCACTATCCCATGGTCCCCCTAGATCATAGAAATGGTCAACTTTTGACTTCTAGGATCTAATACCAATTAATTATAGGAGCCATGTGCCACAAGTGTATCAAAGCAATAGATATGGAAAAATCAAGCTTCAAAGATACACAAGGATATTGCCAAAACAAAAAAATATGAAACAAGTTGGCAATAAACAAGAGGTTTGGTTTGAGACCCAAAATAACCAAATATAAATAATGATCTCAAAACAAAAACCTCCGAAATGAGAGTTAAAATATATCTTAAAATAATTTAAACATATATTATATTAACTCCCCCATTGACATACACATGGATCATGCATGTATGTCAATAACCCCAAGGTCCCAATTTTCATGAAAAGAAATAAATTTGAAGAATATTTTCAAAATCATGAAACACACACAATCAATGGGTATGCAAAAATAAACATAGAGGCATAATACCCATGCAATATGCAAATGTGTGAGGAACCTAAACATTAGGTAACCAAACCCAACAGGAGTTTGATTTCCTAACATAATCACACGAGGTGATCACATCCCTAACTAGAGAGTTGATGTAACTATCTCTCTCTTGCACACTAGCCTTAGTGGGAATCCATAATCTCAAGGAATTCCTAGACAAAGGTTTTGCCTTAGCAAGAGGGAAGGATGTGGCATGCTTAGGTGTAGAAACAAGTTTCTTAGCATGCAAAGAATGATGATTTTGCTTCTTAGCAAAAAATGAAGATTCTTCATTCTTCCTCATCACCTTGTGATCTACATGCTTCTTGTGAGTGTTATTGTTGTACAAGAAAGCATGATGATTCTTCTTAGGTGCTTTAGCAATATTTCTTGAATTTGCACCAAAGGAAGAATTAGAGGTGGGTTTGGGAACCACATTTTGAACATAACCTAAACCTCCTCTATGATTTGTCGGATGTTGTTTTTCCAACAAATCGTGGAGTGAATCCCTAGAATACACAAAGCTTATGAGCTTCCGGGATTCCTCTTCACATTTCAACGTAAGTTGTTGAATGTGAGCATCTAAGTTAAGGTTTTGAGCAATGAGATTTTCATTAGAAGTGCTCAATTCCTTAACTTGAGAAAGAAGTGTGTCTTTCTCACAAGTGTCATAAACATGCCTTTCATCATGAACTTTTACACTAGATGATTCTAACTCATGCACCCTACTCATAGCATTATCAAGTTTAGCTTTCATTTTATCATATGAATCGATGCACTTACATGCCAAATTGGAGGCCACACTTAGGCGGTATTCAAGCTCCTCATAGGATGGCTTTTCCTCGGTTTCTTCATCACTTTCCTCCTCGCTTGAGCTTGACGAAGACTCTTCTCCATTAGCTATGAAGCATAATTCCTCTTTGGAGTTGAGCCATGTCTCTATCTCTTCATTGCTAGAGTTAAATGAAGTTGACGAAGAATCATCAAAGGCAACGAAACACCTTTGATCGTGCTCCTCTTCATCTTCTCCTTCATCATTAGAGGTGTCCCCATCGGAATCATCAAATGTGCCACTAAGTCCTTGCTTTTGGTTCTTGACCTCAGACTTGGCTTCCCAATGTTCCTTCTCTTTACCCTTATAGGAATTTATATAGGGTTTGGAAGGGCATTTGGTAGCCGCATGACCTATTCCACTGCAGTTGAAACAAACCAACTTTGAAGAAGACATACCTTGATTTTCCTTGAGGAATGCCTTGAAATTCTTGAATTGCTTGGCAAGCTCGATGTAGTCATCGTCACTAAGAACTTCTTCTTCACCACTTGGAGCTTTTTGTTGGAACTTCTTTTTCCACTTGAAAGACTCCTTCTCACCATGCAGAGCAACGCCCCTTTTCTTCTCGGGCTTGGTTGACTGGGTCTCTTCCTTATGTTGAAGCTTCACTTCATACGCCATGAGATTTCCAATGCATTCCTCAACGGTATATTTGGACGTATCATAAGACTCCAAAATTCCGCTGGCCTTTGACTCCCAACGAGGTGAGAGAGAGTCTAGGATCTTCTCTACACGATCCTCTTGGGAAATCGTCTTCCCGAGACCCTCCAAAGCGTTCACGATATCGGTGAACCTTGTAAACATCTCTGAAATGCTTTCGCCTTCCTGCATCTTAAACATTTCATATTTAGATCTAAACACAGTTTGTTTAGATTTCTTTACCTTCGTTGTCCCTTCATGACAAATCTCCAAGGTGTGCCAAATATCATTTGCCGTTTTGCACATGGAGATGCGGTTGAACTCACTAGCAGAGAGAGCGCAATGTAATGCGTTCATGGCTCTAGCATTGAACTTGATTGAGTCCTTCTCCGCCTTTGTCCTTGAAGCCGCAGGAGTAGTGGGCTTCTCAAATGGCACCTCCGTGATGTCCCATAGGTCTTGACCCTCCATATAGATCATCATTCTGATCTTCCAACTCGGATAGTTGGTTCCGTTGAAGAGCGGGGGTCGAACGGTTGAGTGACCTTCTTCATGAGACGCGAAAGTAGCGTTGAATGCCATCGTTGCAGTATGCTTTAACCTCGCGCTGATGCCAATTGTAGGGATCGTCTAACCCTTGCAATACTAACAACACACACTAGAGGGGGGGTGAATAGTGTAATGGCAATAAAATTGTCCAAATAAAATTTAACTTGCAGATGCGAAATTATAAATGCAAGAGGAATTAAATGGCACAATCAAACCAAACGCAAACACAAAGATATACCCTGGTTCCCCAAACTTGGGTACGTCCAGCCACACCAATATCCACTATATTCCCACAAAGAGAAGTGAATACAAATGTCACAAGGAGATACACCACAAAGAGGATTTATGCCCTACACAAGGACCCAACCAATCCTACACGAGGATCACTACTCCCACAAAGAGAATCACTAACTCCCACTCAGAGAATTAGGGTTAGCCCTACACTAGGACACTCAAACTCCCACAAAGAGAGTTACTCCCACAAAGAGAGTCCCTAGTCCCACAAAGAGACACTCTAGTCCCACAAAGAGACAATCTCCCACAAGGAGAAAATCCTAATCCCACAAAGAGAAATAGGAAAACAGTTTACACCTTGTAAAGTAAATACTCTTACCTATGCCTTGAGATGCTTACTCATGAATGAATGCAAGGCATTGAAGAGGATTTCCAAGTGTTGGAATATGCTTGAGAGCATTTGGAAGATTTCCCTTGAGCTGGACTTCAATGCATGAAGAAAGATGAATGCTCAATTAGAGGGAAATGAGGGAGCTTGAGAGTGGCTTATTGATCTCTTGAGATTTTCTATAGAATCAAGAGTTTATCAAATGTTGTCAAGAGTTCTCAAGAAAGGCAGCACACCCATATATATAGGAAACCTATATCAAGCCCAGAAACCCAAAGAAACAGCCAGAAAATCAAATCAGCAACGGCTAGAAACTGGGTGAAAACGACATGAATAGTCGACTGATGATCATAAGACAGTCGACTGATCAACGGCTAGAAAATATCCAACGGCTATAATCTGAGCCAGGACAGTCGACTTAAGAAGACAATACAGTCTACTGACAAACAGGACATGCGCCTGTAATTCCGTCAGCAGACGACTGCTGCAGGGGATGGATCGAAACAGCGAGCTGCACTCTTTCTCCAATTCTTCACACAGGCGACTGATGTTAATACTACAGTCGACTGTCGAATAGTCAGGCGACTGTATATTCTTCATCAGTCGACTGCTGTAAAGTATGGAGAGAAGACAGAGAGATGCAGAGAATGCACTTACGCTAGACAGGCGACTGTTGACCAAATCTCAGGCGACTGTAAATAAACAGGCGACTGGGAACTGATTGACAGACAACTGTGCGTAAAGCTCAAGTTTGAGTCAATAGAAATGTTGACTTGAGCAGTGCAAATCAGGCGACTGTAGAAGGATCTACAGGCGACTGGAAATCACCCAGTCGACTGTGTTTCCCTCATCAGACGACTGACCGAAAGAGTGAACCTATTTGGTTGGATTCTATGATAATCCTAAGGTTCACTAAGATGGTCAAATGCATGAGCATGAATGAGTAAATCATCTAGCAAGGCATTACATCAACCCTAGACACAAAAAAGAGAGAGAAAGCAATAAAGTAAATTACATGGATTACAATGCTTTCAAAAGAGTCTAAGTCTTCAATCTTGATGCCTTGATTGCACTCCATCATCTCCAAGCTTTGGCACTCCTTGAGTCCAAACTTTTGCTCTTCTTCACATGATGTCCATCCTTACACCAAGTGATTAGTCTCCAATAAAGATATCCTTGAGATAAACTGAGAGACTAAAATATGAGATTCATTAGCAACAACATAATGTTGTGATCATCATCAAAATAAGATTGGTATGAAACACCAATACTCAACAGTATTTAGTGGCCATAACGTGTTTTAAATTACAAGCACGTGAAAATAAATTCATTAATTTCTGTCTTATTTATTTCTTTATTTGTTGGTCTTGAAATTCAACTAGCATGCATGAAGTCCAATCTTGTCCTTGATTATAGGGCTTCCCCTCCCCCCTTCCATATCATCATATTTAGTTCTGTTCTTTATTATATTGCTACTATCTTTGTGGCATGTGTCTGCTGAGTGACATGACAGCTCCTTATGTTACACTTCCTGAATGCAATTAGGCATGTTACTTGTTTCTTGATACTATTGTATCCAACAGGCCTCACAGGAAAATACAGTTGTGGATTTCAAAGATTGGCAAATTCCCCTAGGACGCCGTTTCAGGTTCGTTACCTTACTCTACTGCTCTAAAAGCACATAGTTCCATTATTAACATACATGTTGAAATGCAATTCCTTTGCTGCAGAGAATACTTAGTCTGTACAAAACAAGATTTGATACTTCTTCATTATAACTCTTTGTTTATCAAGCATTCCTTGCAAATGAGTTCAGCTGATAAATATAGGGTAAAGACGTTTGCCTCAATTTTGTCTGTTAAGACTTCAGAGAGCTTTGATTACAGCTGTTTTCTACTCGTGGTTAATAAATTGATATCTTCAAATGAAGGGACTGTACATTAATTTTGGATGATCAGAAACTTTCAGTCTGAGAACTGCACCAACATCTATTTAACTCTTATAGGTGTATGCATTTGGTAGTTTGAGAAAGCACCTAGTAGCGCACATCTATTATACATTTGAGGAGGGAATCTTGCCGACCATGACAAAGTTCCTTGCTGAATAGGACAAATGGGTTGATAGAGTGGTGGCCAGGATTTGGGTGCCTCAGCTTGGAAGGGATGGAGTGGTGAGATGTGGTTTTGGAGGGTCCACTGGGGGGGTGTGTGTGTGTGTGGCTCTGGGTGTCCTGATGTGTGCATGAAGATGATGTTGAGTTGATGTGTTTGATTGGAATGAGTCGATGGATTGATGGTGGAGTGATGGAAGTGATGGGAAAGGAGATACGACCTGCCTGAAAGACATGGCGTGCCTGGAAGACCTGACCTTCCTGGTCTTCTTTGTTGGATCCTGTTGACGGGAAACAACACTAGAAGGGGAGTTGAGTAGTGTTGTATAAAGATAAATCTTTTCCGTTCTTAATAAATCAACACAAAACAAATCCTTCTAATGTTGCCTAAGAAACCAAGTAGAGTGATCTACGCTTGGTTCTTAATCAACAATATAATCTTACAAATAATATGAAAGAGATATGATTACAATCAGATAAGAGATCTTTACAAAGAGATCTTTACACAGCGGAATTAAATAAATAATCTGTGCAATAACAAATGAACAAGGAATTATAAGATTAGCAAATGAAAAATGCTTGTACAAGAAATATAAACAATCACAGAAAAACAAACGCAGACACAAGGATTTTTATCCTGGTTCTCCACAACTTGGGTACGTCCAGTCCCCGACCAATCCGGTACGAGATTTCCACTATCTGCCTTGGCAAATACAAGTACCTAACTTCACTTGTTAGGATTTCCAACAACCTAGTCTTGACCAGGATTTCCAACCGCAACACATAGACTTGTCTAGGGTTTCCAACAACAACACCCTTACACCAAAGGGTAATCACAAAATAAAATCAATATCTAATTCACCACAATAGATTGGTGGAGATTGGATTTACACCCAAATTCTATAGCCAATAGTAATAGACAATTACGTGTGTAGTGGCTTGATAGAATAAGATTCTAGATCACACAAAGATACGATTGAAGTCTTTGTGATCTAAATGTAATGTTTTTCAAAAAATCCTTTAAATAAAAAATTCGAGAATACTTAACATGGATTTTGAAAAACAGATAGCCAAATAAAATTATGATCTTCGGAATAATAACAAAAGAAAGTGCAAGATCAAGAGTAAAAACAGGTTTGGCTAATAGAGAAAGAGAGCTGAGAATTTTGAGAGCGTTTTGCACAAGAGAATTTGATTTCAATAGATGTGATTTCTCAATGAAAATGGTCCTCTATTTATAGGAGAAATATGAGAATTTGAATTTCAAATTCATTTGACTTTTGTCCCGAAAATCATGGGAAAAAATCAATTAAAGATATGTTAAAAATCAAGTCAAAACGTCAAAATTCGACAGCTAGTAGTCGACTCCCTAGGAGTGGTAGTCGACTCCCAGTGTGTTTCAGGAGAAATTGATTCTCAGCTGGTAGTCGACTCCTTACCTTTGGTAGTCGACTCCCAGAGGAGTTTCTTCTGAACCACAGCTAGTCAATCAAGTAGTTAACTCCATGGTGTAGTGGAGTTTTACTACGAAAATATAAAACGACTAGAAAAAGCTCTCAATATCTTTTTGAAAATGATTTAAAAGATATTTTAAAACGTTTTGAAATCATTTGTGTGTGCGTGTTTGTCTATACGATTGGCTTTAACATTACCCTAAGAAAGACACAACACACTCAGTATAGACTAGGACACGTCTTCGGAAGCTTGATCAATTGATTGAGTAGATGCGAGCTTCACTTGAGCTTCTTGTTCTATTTGAGCTTTGAGCTTCATCATTGATCTTTAGTAACGTTCGTCCTTGTTTTTGAGCGTAGATTGCGCTTCTTGGAGTATGCATGAAGCTTTTCATTTGTCGCACAACCTGCACACTTAGTCGTAGTGTAGTTAGTACACTAAGCTTCATTTGGTGTGCGCATCATCAAAATTACTTGGGGTGGAATTCAATTTCCATCACTCTCCCCCTTTTTGATGATGACACCCAAATGAAAAATGAAGTAAGTTGACATACTAAATTGATATGAAAATAAACTAACCCCCCTGCTTTGATGCGGTTCTCCCCCTGCATCGAACCCTTTAGCAAAACAATACATTCATACATTCATTTTTGCATTTCATATTTTTCTCCCCCTTGTCATCAACAAAAAAATTTAATGACATATTATAACAACATATGAATCATTCTAGTTATAACAAAAAACATTCTAGTTATGAATCATTCATATTTGGAGGGGAAATTCAATTACCATTCCTGCAAAAAGATGTTAGCATATGATCAACCAATGTAAATAGATAAGTTCATTCATAGGCATAGTAATAAAAGAGTAGCAAGCATCACACGATAATAGAGTTATTACAGACCATAAGTTTTGAAATCATTGTTTAAGAAGATTGTTTTGAAAGATCAAGGATGACCGCCGTTCTTCTTCAATTCCTTGATCTCATCAAGGATCATAACAAGCGTCTCCTCCGTCATTTTTTGCTCCTTGCTTTGAAATCCTTGAGGTCGTCCACCTTTTTGTTGAGGTCTTCAAAACCTCTCTCTTGTGATATCTTTAACTTCCCAATTTTCTTCAAGAGCATCTCTTGAAGTTCAATGATATATGCCGGTGGCTCCTCTTCTTCTCCTTCTTCTTCGCTTCCTTTTTCTTCTTCTCCTTCTTCTTCCTCATCAGAATCTGAAATAACAATTTTCTTACCTCTCTTGGATTTTGACGATCCTCCTTCAGCAGCAAGTTTCTCTTTTGGGATGTTTTCATCAATGTCATGATATAGTTTCATTCTTCCGAGAGCATGGACATCAAATATGCGTGCCGGTTCCAGAATTATGGTTTCATTATCCAAAGGCACATTATAGCTAATAAACAGGATAATGAGATAATGTCCATGTGCTAGAGTGGACGAGGGTCTGTCTGAAGAAGCTGAAGCAAGATAGAGTTCATAATGACTTTGCCCTAATTGACACGGATGTTCCCTAACATAGCATACATACACTTGGCCTGCTTCTCAGATAGTATAGAGTGACTACCAGATTTTTGGGTAATATTGTAAGCTAGTATATTCGCGAGAATTCTATCCGGATAGCGAAGATCGCTACAAGGGAGTTTAGTTTGGAAATACTTTCCCGGCAAATACATTCTCTCCAAGATATTACTATCAGTCATCTTTATCTTATCAAGTAACATGCCAGTGTATGGGATGTCTAGGGCTTCTCCAAGGGATTTAACGGTTATGGCAAGTTTTGTGTCAAGTACTTTGGTGACAAATCGGCTTTTGGTAAGATCGTAATCCATATTAGCATAAAATAGGTGCACAAGTCTGGGATAGCAGAGATAAGTGTTTTCAGATGAAAATAGGTTAGCCAAGTTCTGAAATTCTAGTATGCTATCAATGCCATAGTTTACTACATCATCAAGTTTGACAAATTTCTCATGAAGAATAGGTTTCTTAGAGATTTTGACAAAGTGTTCATATGTAGTACTCCTAAACAGATAGGGCAAACAATATTGTTTCTTTCTCAGAAATAGATTCAGTTGAAACTTTCCTCTTCTTAGAAAGTATTCCCTTGAGAGGCATCTAGATAGAGTAAAAACAAGAATTTACAATACTAGATATGCAAGGAAAACATGAAGTAAATATGATGAGAAAAGTTTTTACCTTGAGTAAGCTTGAGAAAGAGATGAAATCAAGAGTTGAGAGAGCTCCAAATAACCCAAGCACCAAGAGAAATTTTCAAGAGAAGGGGAGATTGGGGTAGTCGGCTACCCTAGGGTTTACTTTTGGGGGGTTTTGACAAAAGGGTGAAAGATGGTGAAGAATGAGGGCCAATGGATCAAGAAATGAGTGGTTGGGATAGAGTTTAGCTTATTGGGTATAAGTTGTCTTTAGGATATGAACCCATTAACTCAATAGAACCCAATAGGAGTTAGAAAAAAATCAAACCCAGAATTCCGCACACGCGCTGGTAGTCGACTCCCTCATGTAGGAAGTCGACTCCCTACTGGGTTAAGTCGTTTTCTCATCCCGAGTGGTTTTGA
Organism: Scilla litardierei; assembly: GCA_030789695.1. Taxonomy (NCBI): domain Eukaryota; kingdom Viridiplantae; phylum Streptophyta; class Magnoliopsida; order Asparagales; family Asparagaceae; genus Scilla; species Scilla litardierei. The sequence continues at coordinate 10,314,576 of CM061132.1, forward strand.
TCCATGACTGAGTGCGTTTTCTGAACGAGCGATGTTTTAAAATTATAACGCAAACATTTATAATCATATAAAGAGAAAAAAATATTAACTCATTTAAACAAATTTAAGCATATATAATTTTTGCAAAAAAATGATTAAGTCGTAAAAGAGAACTTTTGATGCTGATCCAGTTATCAAGCGCTGGATCTTGTTTCATCCTCTTTGTTTCTTTAGAGTACCTGAAAAATAAACGTTTGTGGTACACTTTGGCTTTTGAGTCCAGAGGGTTAGTCTTTAGGAAGCCAAACCCAGTGTGGTTTAGTTCCTTCATGAAAAATTTATTTATAGTTTTTGCTTAAGTGAACTTGTTGAATAAAATTTGTAGCGTACCTTTTCTTTCGTTGATCGAACAAGTTCTTCGGTATCCAGATGCTCAATTTTTTTTGTTAGAATGATGCATCCTAGTATGCTTAACCAGTTTCTTGGTATGATGTGAATCATAACCGAGTCCGGTTTTGCTAGATGAAGCTTTTTGTTTATTTATTAAACTATCTAGCTTCCCTTTTCCTTTGTTGAAATTTTCAATAATTTTCATCATAGCGTCGTACTTATCTTTGACAGATACGAGAAGATTAGTCAAATTCTCAACTTTTTCATTTACTAATAGAATGTCTTTTTGCAGAGAGTTATTCTTTTCTTTGAGAGAAATATTTTCCTTAATGACTTCTTCCTTTTCTTTAACATCCTTTTTAATATTTCTAAGTGTTCTCCTATGTTCTTTTATGAGCTTTTCATTATATGCTCCTCTATAGTCCATGTCTTCATCATCGCTTGATGACGAATCGTTGTCACTAGATGAATCGTGATGCGAACTTACCTTAGAGGATGTAGAAGCCATGAAGCACATGTGTGCTGTTTCTCTTCTTTCATCATTGTCTTCTGCTGAGGATTCATCGGACGAGGAGTTGTCGCTCTGGTCGAAGGCTGCGTAAGCTTCCTTCTTTGGTCATCGGAATTTGTTTCTTCCATTATTTCTCTTTTCATTATTGTCTCTGTTCTTCCCACGATCTCTGGAATCACGATTGTTTCTTTCCTTAGGACAGTCTCTTTTGACGTGCCCTTGTTTATTGCAACCAAAACAAATAATACCGTTAGTAGGTCTAAAAGAGCGTTTAACATACTTACTTGTGATGAACTCTTTAAAGTTCTTTGAGATGAAGGCAATATGGTCTTCTTTGTCCGTGTAGTCGGATCTTCTTGGGCTTTAAACGCGAGATTCTTCTTCTTTGGTTTTGCTTCGATTTTCTTATCTTCTTCAAGTTCAATCTCATATGCCATGAGATTTCCCATTAGTTCTTCGATGGTAAGGTCCTTTACGTTATGGGCTTCTCGAATGACCGTTGTCTTTCCTTCCACTCGGGTTGGAGAGATCTTAGTATCTTCATTACCTACTCATATTCGGAAAGTTTCTTTCCTAATCATGCAAGCTCATTCGTAATGTTGGTAAAACAAGTATTCACATCGGTGATACTCACTCCTTCCATTTTAAAAGATTCGAATTTAGAATGTAAAACATTTATGCGGGATTCCTTTACCTTTTCAGTTCCTTCGTGACTTACCTGAAGAGTATGCCGTATTTGGTGTGCTGTCTCACATTGGGAGACTCGATTGAACTCATTTCCTGTTACGGCGCAAAATAATGCATTCATTGCCTTTGTATTAAGATTTGCTCTCTTCTTGTCGTCGGCTGACCACTTCCCAAATTCAATTTTGGTAGGTGTGATGTACGGGACTTTAGTAACGGTCCATGCTTCGATATCCAATGACTCCAGGTGAGTCTTCATTCGGATCTTCCAGCTAGCGTAGTTCGTTCCGTTGAACAATGGTGGTCGCATGGTATTCAGTCCTTCAGAATGGAAAGATGTTGACGCCATCACTTTTATAGCATTGCTCTTATAACAAGTGTTGGATCCTGTTGACGGCAAACAACACTAGAAGGGGAGTTGAATAGTGTTGTATAAAGATAAATCTTTTCCGTTCTTAATAAATCAACACAAAACAAATCCTTCTAATGTTGCCTAAGAAACCAAGTAGAGTGATCTACGCTTGGTTCTTAATCAACAATATAATCTTACAAATAATATGAAAGAGATATGATTACAATCAGATAAGAGATCTTTACAAAGAGATCTTTACACAGCGGAATTAAATAAATAACCTGTGCAATAATAAATGAACAAGGAATTATAAGATTAGCAAATGAAAAATGCTTGTACAAGAAATATAAACAATCACAGAAAAACAAACGCAGACACAAGGATTTTTATCCTGGTTCTCCACAACTTGGGTACGTCCAGTCCCCGACCAATCCGGTACGAGATTTCCACTATCTGCCTTGGCAAATACAAGTACCTAACTTCACTTGTTAGGATTTCCAACAACCTAGTCTTGACCAGGATTTCCAACCGCAACACATAGACTTGTCTAGGGTTTCCAACAACAACACCCTTACACCAAAGGGTAATCACAAAATAAAATCAATATCTAATTCACCACAATAGATTGGTGGAGATTGGATTTACACCCAAATTCTATAGCCAATAGTAATAGACAATTACGTGTGTAGTGGCTTGATAGAATAAGATTCTAGATCACACAAAGATACGATTGAAGTCTTTGTGATCTAAATGTAATGTTTTTCAAAAAAATCCTTTAAATAAAAAATTCGAGAATAAATAATATGGATTTTGAAAAACAGATAGCCAAATAAAATTATGATCTTCCGAATAATAACAAAAGAAATTGCAAGATCAAGAGTAAAAACAGATTTGGCTAAGAGAGAAAGAGAGCTGAGAATTTTGAGAGCATTTTGCACAAGAGAATTTGATTTCAATAGATGTTGTGATTTCTCAATGAAAATGCTCCTCTATTTATAGGAGAAATCTGGGAATTTGAATTTCAAATTCATTTGACTTTTGTCCCGAAAATCATGGGAAAAAAATCAATTAAAGATATGTTAAAAATCAAGTCAAAACGTCAAAGTTCGACAGCTGGTAGTCGACTCCCTAGGAGTGGTAGTCGACTCCCAGTGTGTTTCAGGAGAAATTGATTCTCAGCTGGTAGTCGACTCCCTACCTTTGGTAGTCGACTCCCAGAGGAGTTTCTTCTGAACCACAGCTAGTCAATCAAGTAGTTAACTCCAGGGTGTAGTGGAATTTTACTACGGAAATATAAAACGACTAGAAAACGCTCTCAATATCTTTTTGAAAATGATTAAAAGATATTTTAAAACGTTTTTGAAATCATTTGTGTGTGCGTGTTTGTCTATACGATTGGCTTTAACATTACCCTAAGAAAGACACAACACACTCACTATAGACTAGGACACGTCTTCGGAAGCTTGATCAATTGATTGAGTAGATGCGAGCTTCACTTGAGCTTCTTGTTCTATTTGAGCTTTGAGCTTCATCATTGATCTTTAGTAACGTTCGTCCTTGTTTTTGAGCGTAGATTGCGCTTCTTTGAATATGCATGAAGCTTTTCATTTGTCGCACAACCTGCACACTTAGTCATAGTATAGTTAGTACACTAAGCTTCATTTGGTGTGCACATCATCAAAATTACTTGGGGTGGAATTCAATTTCCATCATTCTTGACCTTGGAAGACTTCCCTGGAACACTTGACCTGCCAGTAAGACCCTTCAGGAAGACCTACCGGGAAGACCTATCAAGAATCTCTGATCGGCCTGGAAGACTGATAGATCCGAAGAAAAATCTGAACTTTATTGAAGAAAATGAAGATAGAATGATAACTTGGTTACAATTAATAGGGGCAACCACCCTCCCAAGACGCCTAAAGCGAGAACGTCCGCACTCTCCTAAGATCTACCTAAGAACTCTCTCCAAACAATTCAATAATCAAGCATACAAATAAAATGACGGCTAGCCCTAGCTTAAGAATAAAGCCCTCTTCCCCCACAATTACAAGTTTGCCACTTAATTATAATAAATCAAAGAGGAGTTGAAAATGCCCCTAAGGAGAGGCGGCCTCCCTTGCTCGCGCACCTACTTGCGGGTCCCGTCTCTTTATTCCAGATCTAACATTATTCTGTCCCCGAAAATCCACCTTGTTCTTAAGGTGGTGTATGAAGTTACTCGCTGTCCTACTCCGAGTGGTAGTCGTCTTCTACTCCAACCTCTTCATCCTTTACGTCATCCTTCTCATCTGCCCCGGCTATCAGCACTTGCAGCTTGTGAACCCCACAGGTGGTGTCCTGGGGTGAATCGCTCATCGCATCTGAAACAAAGTACTTTTTGCCTCTTTTCCATCATCTTGGCGTCAGTCATCCGCCTGAACTGACCCCTTGCTAGCGGTGCACTGCTCTTCTCCTTAATCTTCTCGTCACTCGCCTGATCTGTCCATGTGATAGCCTTCACCCCTTGACACAGCAGAGGGCATGCGCTGTGCCTGACCACCATAACCGATCATAACTCTCCTCTCCTCAGCCTGAGCATCCTCGACCATCTGTGCCATCTACATGACCTCCGACAGCCCCCTGGGCTTGTATGGTCGAACCCCTGCTCGAAAACTGGGCTTCAGCCCCTTCATGAATGTGCCCTCAAGCGACTCGTCAGTAACTCCGTGCACTCTCCCACATAAGGTCTCAAACTTCTCAATGTAGTCTCTCACTGGCCCCCTCCTGTTTGAGGGCAAACAACTGATCGTGAAGGTTTCCCGGTAGGGATCCCGAAACTTCTCCAAAATGAGATCCTTAAGCTCCCTCCCAACTGCGAAAGTGTTGTCTCCTCTCCTTCCACTGATACCTCCCCAAGGCTCTCCCCTCCATACAAATGGCTGCTACCTCCAACTTCTGGGCCTCCGTCATGTGATACGCAGTGAAATATCTCTCAGCCCTAAAAAGTCACGCATGCGGGTCCTCTCCATCAAACATGGGCATTTTCAACTTCCTTACTCTGCCATCACCCCAAAATGCCCCTGGTTTGGTCTCCCTTCGGTGCGTTTGTGCTGGTGATAATGCTGCCATCTCTCATTATGGGTCTCATACCCTTCATGTGGCACTCCTCCGCGGACTCTGTAGTCGCCACGCTGCCCTCCTGGTTGTTCCCCATAATCTTCCGATCCACCTCCAGCGCCAAAGTCACCTCCGTGAGCTCCTCCACCTTCATCATAATGGTTCCTCCCCCCTCCTTCGTCGCCGTAGTAGTAGTCTCTAGCCTGCCCGTGTCCCGAAAACTCAGGAGGACCCCGAAAATGATCCTCATGCCCGTGGCAATGCGGCGAAACCCCTGGAAGTCTAGATCTGCGATTCGAGCGCGCGCCGTGCTCCAAAGTCACCCCTGGCGGCTGCCAGGGGTGCGCTCAGGCCTGTCCGGCCTTCGGCAGGCCCAACCAGGGCTGCCGGTGGCCGGGCGGGCCCTCCGATGGCCCCGGCAGGGTCGGCCGACCTTGCCGAATGCCGGCGGGGTTCGGTCGGCCCTGTCGGCCACCCCTGAGGGCGGGGCGGTGATCCCCGCCCTCACCCGCTGTCGGCCGCCCCCTAAGGTTGAGATGGGGGCCGGCTGGCCTCCCTCGACACTCCGTCTTTGTTCCCTGCTCTTCTCGATCCTCCAGGGCTCCTCCTCCTCTTCCTTGAAGTACTCGTCGGCATCCGAAAGCATCCCCTCATCAAAAGATTCCATTTTTTCCTTTTTCTTTTACAAAGGTGTGACCTTTTTGGAAGAACTAGGGTTTGCGCCGTCGATCCCCAATTTTCCGTTGAGAGCCATAAGTTAGAAGATGATCTGAGCCAGGGCTTCCTCCGTCCGATCTTATTTAGCAGCGAGTCGATCCACCGCCGTCGTCAATTTAGCGATCGACTCGCTTTTTTCCGCCATGGTTTTCTTCACCTCCTTGTTCTCCGCATGATTTTTCTCCTCCGCCTCGCTTCGATCCTTGCTCCTTGTTGACGCCGCCATGGATCGTAGGGGCTCTGATAACAAAATGATAGGTCCGAAGGGAAATCTGAACTTTATTGAAGAAAATGAAGATAAAAGGATACTTGGTTACAATTAATAGGGGCAACCACCCTCCCAAGATGCCTAAAGCGAGGACGTCTGCACTCTCCTATGATCCGCCTAAGAACTCTCTCCAAACAATTCAATAATCAAGCATAAAAATAAAATGATGGCACTAAGGAGAGGCGGCCTCCCTTGCGCGCGCACCTACTCGCGGGTCCCACCTCTTTATTCCAGATCTAACAAAGACCCACCTAAAAGACCCCCTGACCTGAGCAACCTGACCCCCCTAACCCCAGGACAATACACACCCACTCTTCTCTCTATTTTTTCACTGTGCGTTGGCCCCACATCCCGTAAGTGAGTTTTTTTGGGTGTTCATGTGCACTATGTGAATGGATTATTTCTTATATATATATTATATATAGTGAAGTCTATTAGTTGACTAATGAATATTGTTGGTCGACTAATAGCTTCTGTTAGTCGACTAAACTGAGCTCTAGAAAGCTAGTCTGAGTAAATCTATTAGCAGACTACTGGTTTTGGTTGTTTAACTACTGAATGAGTAACTGGGTAGTGATACTTTGATACGTTAGTCGACTAGAAACCAATATTGGTCGACTAGTAAACTTCTAAAGTATAATTTGAGTTGAAAACTATGGGTTTTGATAAGAATTAAGTCCAACATAATTCTAAGTCTTTAACCTATGGTTTCATGTGTGTGTAGGTGTCTTCAAGACTTTACAAAGATCTATGACAAGAAATAAATTACATCAATTAACATAATTTTCAATTTTGAACTTGATTGAAGTTGTTCTTTGCTTCATGTTCGTGTCACTTAATCACACAATTCTTAATACTTGCACACGTCATGTTAGTTCATGCAATATGTTTGTTCATCATCAAAACTCATATTGGGTGGCTTAATATCTAACAGTTATGCCAAAGCTTAATGGTAGAGTGCTGATTCTCATTCTTTTGATTTTGGAAACTTGAATTTTTATTGGATCATAACACTAGTTTTTTTATATTTAGCTGTAATTTATATTATGTTAGGATGTTTTATGAAAAATGTGTTAATGGTTTATATTATGTTTTATATTATGTTTTATGTAAAATGTGTTAATGGTTTCATGTAAAACGTGGTAATGGTTTCTTGTAAAACTACCAATATTGTACTATAAATAATAGATCCTAAAGCGCGAACAACGAACTCTTCCTAACCTTTCTAACAAAATATCATATCGGTATCAGAGCCTAAACTCTAACCCTAGCACTAATAAAAAAAATTAGAATTAGTATAAACCATCCCAATGCTCTCACTAAGAGTGCTTTTATTGCGGAGCATCTCTTCGAGGAAGGCGACCTGATGGGAACGAGATGATGACTTCCCGCTCTTCTTAGGCTGCACAACCAAGGACCCACTGCATTCCTAACCACCTATGTTTCATTGATACCTAGAAAGGATATGAATGATGTGATACAGTTACATGGACACAACAAAGTCTAAGTATTAAGATACAAGATAAGCCATGTATGTATATATGTACAGAACATGAATATTAAATATGATACTATACTCATATATTATAAAATAAAATTTGAAGTTATAGAAATTAATAGCTCCCTAATTAGCTATATCACTTAAGTTTTTGCTGTGATTGTGGGCAATTGATTTCTCATATCCATTGATTTCACACAAAATGAATTTGAATCACACATTAATTTTAACTTCTTAAGTCAATAATAAGTCTATGATACATCTAGATTAGTTGAGATCCATTTATTGGGTATCTTGTGTCAATAGCAAGATTAATTGTACTATTTTCTTGTAACTGGTTGCCTAGTCATATTGATTTCATCTCAATTCTGACTGCATGTCCCAATATCTAACTTGGATAGTGTAACGCCCCACCTCCCGGCGGGTGCCGCTACTTGTGAAACGAGAGGATGCAGGTCCCGCATGTGCCAGTGATGTCAATGTGGAGCAGTGCAGAAAGTAAGGAGACACTCTAGATCTGACAAGCTAACAGTTCTAAATAAGGAAAAGACATTAACAAGTAAAGGTAGTAAAACTACACTACTGCTGAAAGTAAATGGAACACGTACCTCTGCTATGTCAATGCTCAAACTGTTCTGCTCTGGAAGTTTTGACTCCTCACAAGTCCTGTACTGAAGCTCCAACTCCTCGTGCTCAGACGCCTCTGGATGATCGTGTGCTTCGTACCTGGTGGGCAACAAAGGCGCACTGCACTCAATAGAGTAGACAATATCTAAACAAGAGACAATGAAGGTAAGAGTGCACAAAAGGAAGTAAGACGGTCACAGATATGATAGCACTAACCAGAGAAGTAACCTGACCTGGTAATCCACAAACCCACGCCACTGAAGAGTAAGGAGGCACAAAAGACGATGTGACAGCAACAGAAAGGGTACAGAGAAGAGAGATGTCCCGACGGTTAAAATGAGTACAACTACTGTAAAGCGGGTACTAACTAAAGTGAATCAATTCTAGGCCGTGACTTATGAGTGAGAGTACAATAAGCATCTGAGAGCTACCTTGACCGCGAGGGTGCGACCCTGGGCAGAGTCCAAAAGTGTAAAGTACTGTAGTGTAAGCTGCAAAACCTGTAAGAACTGTGCCGCTGTGGCCTGTGGTGGGGCTCCAGGACCCATTAAGATGGCCGTCCCTGTCTGCCCCTAGGACTCAGGACCCATCAGCATTATGTAGTCCCCCTAACTCGGGGAAAATAACAACAAAAAACGATTGGTTGCTAAAGATCTGGTCCCAGTCGCCCACGTACTCCCCAATCATAAGTTTCCCCAAACCCGGTGAGTCACGCAGAAAGTAATCATATTAGTTATTAGTGTCGTGTGGTTCAATATTGATTAAACTACGTAGCCAATGGAAATCTATTACCGTACCGGTAATAGTAACCTGTCAAGTCAAGAGCCAACCTCAGGATAGTCCACTAGTCATCCAGTACCAATATAGTAACGTGCCATCATAAGAACATCCCAAGGCTACGCAATTTAATAATATTAAACTAACAGGGTACTAATAAGCTTATGAAACAAGAGCAAGAAACTAGCAAGTGACAAGTAGCATGGATGTTTCTCATGGCAAGATATTCCAAACTGAGCAGAAAGGAAGCATCACCAACTCAAGAACAAGGAAACCCAAGGCAACAATCAAAGGAAGCTATCAACCCAACAACAATGCAAAAAGCCCAGACAACAAGCAAAAGGAGCCACTCAACTCGATTACCAACAAGGGAAGCTTGAACCACAAGTAAGGGAAACCCAAACCCCAACACAATCAAAGGAATCTAAATTGGAGTATATGGGGACAAAGTCTACCTGAAACCGAAGCCGAAGAACCAAGATAATTAAGAACCGAAGCCCAGCATCTGCAGCAAGCCTACACTGCAACCATCAGCAACAAGAAGCCCAAAACCTGCAAGCAATAGAGAAAGAACGAAAGAAACCTGCAAGCAAGTAAGAAAAAACGTGCTGATATATAAAAGAAACAATACTACTGAATCTTGCAACGAACCAAGAAATAAGAAAATATAACAATTACTTTAACGAAGAAAGACCAAAAAGTCAACTCAAGATGGCGCTAGAGAGTTTAGGCCAGCGGGATCAGATTGGGGGTCTTCTCATCACATAGTGGGAGGTACCCGGACCTACGGCAAAGTCCACGGGGTTCTTAGTAAGGAACTAGTGGCTAACGACCAAATCTGTTGGGGAACGGGGCTCACAACCCAAGTAATACCACACAGAAATCCAAACAGCGATCAAGGGACCCAACTGAACCAAACCAGCAAGTAGAAGGAACCAGCCGAGCACAACAGCAGCCCACAAAGCGAAGTCAGCAAGCGAGAGCCAAGTCAGCAAGCAAGAGCCAAGCCGCAGCAATGGGAAGCCCAAACATCAAGTAGAGGAACCCCGACCAGCAACTAAGCCCCAACGGAACCAAAACAGCGAGGGAGGAGCCACCGAACCCCTAAACATCCCCAACGGCGACCCCACGCAAGTAGGCGAGGGCGTCCGACCCCACGAAATATCAATAGGGACAATAAAACCCTAGTCCTACCCCCAAATCATCCTCTCCCCAAAAAGAATTGAAATCAGAATTGAAATCAATGAGATAGGGTCTACCTGATTTGAAGACGACAATTAGAAAATTAAGAACTCAAAGCCAGCATCGACGAAGCCGAGGAAATCAGTCGAAATCAGCTTCGAAAAATAAAGGAAAAACACTCACCGAGTCTGCAACAGGAAGGAGGAGAAGAGGGGTGAAATAGAGAGGCAAACCGCCTCAATCGGCCTTACAGCAAGGTGACAGGGCGGGGAAAGCTTGTCAGGGGTCCCACATGACGTGCGGGGGAACGAGGGTCGCGATCGAGGGGTCCCGCGAGGGCTTCGCTGGCATCGGAGAGAGAGAGAGATCGCAGTCGTCGCGCGTGCGAGATGCGATCGAAGAAGCCCTAGGGCTTCGCTGGCGTCGAAAAGAGGGGTCGCAGTCGTCGAGCGGGCGAGAGGGATCGAAAAACCATCGTGGGCTTCGGGGTCACCTGCGAGAAATAAAGAGGGCGAATGGGAAATTAACGGGGAAGACTTGGGCTTGGGCCTGGAGCGGCCCACAAAAGAAAAGAAATAAAACGAGAAAAGAGAGAGAGAAACGGGGGGGCGGGCCTTTACAGATAGATAATATTTTATTACTTATTCTACTGGCCAAAACTAGGTCATGTACCTCTTGCTCCTACCGGTTGACAAGGGATCAAGACCAATGAGAGAGTCCATCTTTACTCCCTCACTAACGTGAGATAGGGAGATGGGCCATGTGCCTGGGTTAGCAAGCTCCGGGTCTGAGTATCAGATCAGAAACCCCTTGTTTTTGGATAAAATTGTTCTCATAATATCAAAACTTATAACTAGGGTATTAAACCTACTTGGCATACTGTTTCTATAGAAATTATTATATACAATATTGCAGTCAATTAATATCAAAATCCAATAAACAACTGGTAGTTCCAACTGGTTGTTGCGATACTGGCTAATGCCTAGTATGATTCCCGTCTGTGCCTATCAGGATAATGTGATGACTTGGCAAAAGTATTGTAAAATTGCTCTTGCAGATACTGTTTATTACATTTTATCCAGGTTTCTTCCTTATGTGTTGCTATCATGCTCGAAATGCATATTATGTTTTTACAATTGCTCTTACATTTAGCATCTGTTGCTTCTTCACACTAAGTATATTGCCACTGAGTAATTATCATTTTCCAATTTAACTTGTGGTATACCTTTTATTTGATTTGCAACTATGTCTCGGTGCTTTCTTCTCAATATTTTTCCTGCATATAATAGCAACTTGATCTGATGATATCTCACTGATAACAATTTTAATTGCAGATCATTAAAGCTATGGATGGTTTTGAGGCTTTATGGTTTGGAAAACTTGCAACATTACATCCGCAATCATATAATGTTGGCTGAACAATTTGAACAACTAGTCAATCACGATTCTCGGTTTGAGGTAAAAAGAACACAAGTATGTTATGCAGGTGTGTTTTTGTGCGTGGAATGCTGCCATGTGCAACTTTGCACCTATTATTGTACTTTAGACGCATTCTTGAGCTTTCCACTATGGCCAATTGAATTGCTTCCGGCAAACGGAAACCAATGAAATCATTGTGTGCATGTTTGTTTGTGTGCATTCGCATGTGTACAACTTGGTTTCCAATTTGCGCTAACTATGTTATATTAGAGGCATTTGTCGATTGCCACAGTTTTTCCTTGTGAACTGAGAAACCCGTATATTGAATCTGAGTTTTCAGACCAGTGTGTAAACTGTTTTCTCAGAAATTGTTCTATGTGTTTCTTGGCGTTGTTGGTTCATCATAGTTAAATGCAAATCTTTATGAAAAATCCATCATCTTTCTCTGTCGTCTAGTTCATAGGATCAAGTCTGGAGGAATACAAGGAGTCCAACATGTCTTTTAGAATTAGGCAAGCCCCTCCATGACGCCATGACTCCAAATATCGGGATTAGTGCCTAATGATATCCAGTCACAGACTCACAATTCCTTTCAACATGAGAAATGTGAATCTTAGCATATCTTACAAGTTACAACCACTCAATTTACTGACCTTTTGTTATATATAAATCACATAACGTCAATCTCCAAGTCTAGAAAAAGGTACATTCATATGTTCGGCATACTTGCCCTAAATGTTACATCCATTGGTCTAAGCATATCCACACAAAATCAGACTGACTCCAAAATCCAATTGGGTTTGATAATGAGTTGGTGCTAGTAGACTAATGATGAGGCAACATCCTATAAAAGGGAGATATGTATTTTCAGGGAAGTTCTGTGGCATTTTCGTAATTTTTAGGGTCGGAGGGGGGGGGGTATTTCTGTAATTTGCTCAAAATAAAATTAATATTTATATGGGGCTTAGGGGGATTAGGAATTAGAGGTTGAATCTTGAGAGAACTTGTGAGAGGTTGGTAGATTTCCTCTTTTGTGGAGAGTGCGGATTCCTCCCGAATCGAAGCTTGAGAGAGCAGTCCACCTCTCGAACGTGGCCAATTTATCCTCATTTTCTTCGTATTTTTAGTAAAAATCATATTTTTATACCTCAAACCCCAGTAGATCCTATCAATTTGGTATCAGAGCAGTTTAATCTTGATGGTGGTGAGGAAAGTTGATACCTTGAAGGAAAAATTGGGGAGCGAAGTAGAAACCTTAAAGAAATAAAATCAAGCGATGAAGTTTGAGGTGACATCAGTGGAGGAGAAGATCGTTTCTCGACTACAATCTTCCATGGCATCCATGATAAAGGAGGCTTTGGAAGCCTTAATGATGATAGAAGATATGGTGAAGTCAGATCTGGAAGGCGGAGGGGGCCATGATGAAGAACTAGGGCGAAAGGCATGGGTTTCAACCAAACGGAAGGAAAAAAAAGAGGGGGTTTCGTCGAAGGGCAACCAAACGGAAGGAAAAAAAGAGGGGGTTTCGTCGAAGGGCTTCTCTTCGACGCGGATCACTACTTCGAGGAGGCAACTGAATACATAGGGGCTGCGCCTTTTCCCACCCACACCAGGGGACTGCCGACCCCTAGGAAGCCCTGCCTAGGACTGGCGAGGCCAGACATAGCCGCTAGGGGCGGCGAGGCCCCTGACGGCCCGGCAGGGATCCACAGGGCCTCGGCTGGTCCGCTAGAGGCCTCGTGTCTACCTGGCGGCATGTCGAGACACCCGATGACTATTTTGGGCTTGTCCCTAGACTTGAGAATGACGTGGAAGAGCGCTAGGGGCTTCATAGCCCTCGAATTGCTGCAGAGAGGCGACGACGACCACTTCCTGCCTACGAGGAGTTTTGAGATGACTATGACGAGGAGCCGGGCTATGAGGAGGAAGGTAATGACTTAGTTTGAGACCATGTCAACTGGGGCGGTGATGATAACAGAGGCGGCAACTCATTGAGGGATAATGGATGACTAAGGGAGATACAACGAGACAATGATCATCCACCTTACTATGGGTAGGTCAGAGGGCATGCATGTCAGGAGAGTCTGGGAATTGATGATAGGGTGAGGAAGCTGAAGATGCCATTGTTCGAAGGGGATACTCCTTATGGCTGGATCTACCGAGCTGCGAGATTTTTTGCGATGACACACTTGACGGTGGGACAGAAGTTGGAGGCGACTGACATCTGTTTTGAGGAAAAGACATCTTGGTTTCAGTGGAGGAAGCAGAGGTGACCTATACGTTCATGGGAGGAGCTCAAGGATTGTTTGGTGGACATGTTTCGCGATGCACATGGAGAAAATTTACAGGAACAACAGCTGGCACTCAGGCATGATGGAACCGTTAGGGAGTATAAAGAAAAGTTCGAGGCGCTATCAGGACACATGATAGGAATACCAGAGGAGACTTTAGAGGGGAGCTTCATGGATGGGCTCAAGGCAAACATCCGTAATGAGCTCCGCTTACAGAGGCATAGAGGAATACTGGACACTATGGACTTAGCCCAGATAATAGATGATCGTCTCACATAAGAGCGGAGGTCTATAGGAGGCTGGAGCAGATCCACTTTCTGTAGCCAGGAATTGACAAGGAGACAGAAGGCACCCGTATGAGGAGATCAGCCCAACAAGGCAGAGAACGATAAGCCACGGTCGGAAAGATAGTTTAGGCGCATGACAAATGCTGAGATGAGGGACAAGTGGTCAAAGGGACTGTGTTTCAGCTACAATGAAAAGTTTATCTCAGGACATCGTTGTCGCGACCGCACTCTCCAGTTATTGATAGCAGGCGAAGATGATGCGATGGAGGGAGATGATCCGGGAGGAGACGAGCATCTCCACTTTGAGTAGCATGCTTATGGTTTTCATGACCACCGTGAGGACAATGTGATTCTTCAGGGGGCGAAGTAATGATGAGGACACATCCTATAAAAGGACAGATCTGTAACTTCACGAAAGTTTTGTTGCGGGTTTGTAATTTTTAGGGCGAGTATTTGTGTTATTTGCTGAAAATCATATTAGTATTTATATTAGGCTTAATGGGATTATGGATTAGGGGTTAAATCTTGAGAGAACTTGTGAGAGCTTGAGAGGTTCTCTCTTTTGTGGAAAGTGTAGCTTCCTCTCGAATTGAAATTTGAAAGAGCGGTCCACCTCTTGAACGTAGCCAATTTATCTTTATTTTCTTCGTATTTTCTGTAAAAATCATATTTTTATTCCTCAAACCCTAATGGATCCTATTAACTAACCACCAAAATAAAATTCCTTATATTAATCACCCTTTCGTTGACTTGTGAGATCACAAAGCAAACTAGCTTAGTACATTGACCACGCAAATGTAAAAATTATCGAGCTCGCTCAACATTTACCAAGTGAATAGCCACAAAACAAATAACTTTATGTAAATTAAATGGATGAGAGATTGTTAGATTTAAATATATGTGATGTGTTGTATATGTTTTATATTGTGGTATTCTTACCTAAAGGTGACCACACCTTGTTTGACATCTATCCTTGATGAGAAATGTTATACTTCTCCCAAACCTTTCTCTTAGATCTCTTTCTAACATTGTGTAGATGGCGTTTTAGACTGGGGCCTGTCAACAGTGGGGCCCAGCCGAGCTCAACAGATAGGACCCACCATGAGTTGTCATCGCCCTCGGAGATCTCTCGACCTTGACTTAAGAGGTCAACCTGACCTGACCCCAGCGCAGCTCTGTAGGGACGACCTCCACGAGGTTAGGTCCTTCAGCAGCACGGCTCTTTTAGGATGACCTCACTACCTGTGGTCAGATTCCTGCCAGCAGACCCCTACAAGGACGACCTCGCTATCCGAGGTCGGCTCCTTCTAGTGAGGTCGCCCATTCTACTTTATGGCCCGAGCACTTGCCCACTTGGTATGATCAGCCCACGCAATCATAACGGCACGATTTCAAGCAGGTGGGCCGCACTCTCTCCAGGCCGTTACCAACGGGTCTGTTCAACACGTATGTAAGGGCCAGTTTTATGAGGGGATACATGCTATCTTATTAGGGGATGTGTGCCATCTTTACCAGGGTACACGGGTTATGCCAGAGAATCTACAGGCTATCACCCCCTGCCTTATCTACTTACGCGCTTTATCTTCGGAGTCGGTTATGCTTGAGGATCCACGACCCTTATAACTTCTTGACGTGGCGTAACCTCTCCCAGGCTCTATATAAGTGGCAGATTATCTCCGTCATCAGTACATCCTAACTTACGTCCCAAATTTCATTTGCCTACTTTCACACGGCAACCCTTAAAGGCTCAATTCATACCCTTAAAGGCTCCATCATCAGGGTACGCGAGCTCGCTCTATATAAGTCGGTTCAAGCTTTAGGTCATGTAACTGACCCGAGAAAGGAGATCTAACGCCTTATTGAAAAGTTTCAGCCTTGGAACACCTCCCTCCAAGGGGGACACGTGACAGATGACCACAATTAAAGTGCCTCAAACAATGCATAAGCAGAAAGCCACACGAGTTCTTGGGGATTACCTTAGGTATGCTCTTTATCGAGCTACGTTCTATAAGGATGACCTTAGCGGCAACACCCAGTGTTGGACGAGCTACATTCTACAAGCACGACCCTAGCAGTTACACCTGAGATCAGTTCCTTATCAGCTACGGTCCACACAGACGACCCCTACAGGCCGACTCTTTAACAGCTACGTTCCACAGCCGTGATCCTAGCGGTTACACATGGGGTCCGCTCCTTAACGAGCTACGTTCTACAAGGACGACCCTAGCGGTTACTCCCGTGGTCAGCTCCTTAGCAGCTACGCTCTACAAAGACGATCTCAACAGTAGACACATGAGAATTACTTCGGAGGTCGGCATGGCCAAGCTCATGTCGCTACTCTACTTCATAGATCAACATTACATTCAACACAAGTAGACCCAGCCGAGCTACATGTGAAGTCAGTGTTGGCCATCATAGCCCTATTTCAAAGTTCTCGTTGCAGAGCTCCGTGAAATGTGGGAGTTCCAAACCCCCATACCAGGCTGGGTCCCCCGTTGGTCTGTTCTCACTAGCAGCGTAGTCAAGCAACACCTAGCCTAGAATGTGCTGCATCCAGCCAAGCCTTTGGCACGGGTTGGGGCCCCCGCTGGTCCGAACTCAGCCACCAAGTGGAGCAAGCAACACTCTGCTCAACAGTATTGCCTTCGGCAAAGTCCCAGCCCAGGCTTGGGCCCATGCTGGTTCAACTTCAGCGACCCAACAGGGCAAGCAGCACTTCGTTTAAAGATGATGCCTTCAGCACACCCCAGGCCAGGCTGGGGCCACTCGTTGGTTCGACCTCAGCCACCCAGTCGGACACGCAGCACTCAGCTCAACAGTGTTGCATTAAGCAAAGCCCCCAGCCCAGGCTGAGGCCCACGCTGGTCTGACCTTAAGTCTAGCGCATGCAAGTAGCACTATCCCAGATCACACTGCCTTCATTAAATGCCCCAACCCAGGCTGGGGGCCCCGATGGTCTGACCTCAGAGACCCAACGTGCGCAAGCAGCACTCGACAGCGGTATTGCTGAGCATAACCCACAGCTCATGCTGGGACCCCTGCTGGTCTGACCTACGCTGGGGCCCCTGTTGTCGAGACCCATTGTCCTAGCGACGACCTCTAGCATTCGTACATCACGTGTCGTGCCACGTACAAACTCAGCTGGCGTAGCCCACGGGCATTCGACCTCGGCTGTGCAATGTTCAAAACTCAACTGGCTCGGTCCACGGCTATAGCTCTGACCTCTGGCACATCCCACGGCTACAGCTCTGACCTCTGATACTCGACCTCTGTTGTGTCATGACCAAACTCAGCTGGCGTAGCCCACGGCTATAGCTTTGACATCTGACGCTCGACCCCATAGGTTATGCCACGTTCATAATGCTGATCGAACCCCACTGATCCTAGCTCTGACAAATAACACTTGACCCTGATCGTGCTGAGTTTAACCCCCAGCTCAGGCCAGGGCCGTCTCTGGTCCGACCTCAGGGTTTACAACGCTGACAAACAACACTTGACCTCGGCCGTGCTGAGCCTAACCCCCTGCTCAGACCGGGGACATCGCTGGTCCGACCTCAGTGTCTCAGCATTGTCAAACAGCAGTCGCCACTGGTCGTGCTGAGCCTAACCACTAGCTGAGGCTGGGGCCCCGTTGGTCCGACCTCAGTGTCCCATCGTTGTCAAACAGCACTCGTCCCTGGCCATACTGAGCCTACCCCCGGCTTCGGCTGGGGCCCCCGTTGGTCCATCCTCAGTGTCATAGCACCATCAAACACCCCATCCTTGTCATCTGACATATGTCTTACCTTTTTCAGGCATCAGAGGAAAATCTCGGCCCGACAAAACACTCCCATGACCATCTATTACAAAGAATCTCGTATCATAGCCAGTGCAAAATCGTGATGCCTCCTTTCGCCAAGCCTCCAGCTCAGACTAGGGCTCCTGCTGGTACCTTCCTCAAAGTCCTAGCACAGACATCATTGCCCTCATGTCTGCCTGTTTAGCCTGACCTCGAAGTTCTGAGCCTTTCCTATCACTCAGCAAGTGAGTTCAAACTTCAGATCTCTTACTCAGCAGACTAAATGGCCAGTACGAATACACTGTGTGCAGAGTGTGCGGCTCCGGTTTTAGTCTTACCGAGTTCAAAATCGGCAAACAAGAGCAGAACAAAAGGCGAAGGTACAAGGATGAGGCCGTCAAAAATCTCAAAAGTTGGCAGAAAAAGAAAAAAATGTCAAGAGAAGTTTTTGCAGAATTTTTCAGCCGTGCCACACGGCGTACAAAAACTTCAACACAAATTACATATTCTGTCCCACGACGGGCTCATCCTCGGCAGGGGCCGCACCACCTTCAGAGGCTTCGGTAGAAGTTCCAACAGCAGTAGCAGTAGCAGGGGAGGTCTCCTTCATCCAGAAGGAGAGCATGCTGACGTGAGCGGGGTGTCTTCAAAAAAGTGTTTTTCACATAACGCAACCCGGCTTTAAAGGCGACGTCGGCCCGAGACTTGGCTTTTCGTAGCTTAGCGTGGTGGGCCCGGCCGCTTGGGCAGCTTCCCTCTTCAGCTCCTCCGCCTCAGCTCGTTCCATAATGCCCTCTCCTCCAACAGCTCTACGCCCCTTATGCAGACCAGCTTTGGTTCCTCCTTCAGCTCTGCTTTGACCTTCCGTAGCCTCTGGATCTCTTCCTTCAGGCTTTGGAGCTCCCCTCCACAGCAACGATCTTGGAGTGAAGGACATCGACCCCTGCCAGACCTCTAACCGTTGCAGCCAGCCTCCCAAAGCGGGGCAATGTCTTCAACGAGAGATTGGGCATGATCCCTCCAAAGACGGTGGCTATTGAAGTAGCGGTACAGCTTTGCTTAACCCTAAGCAAAGGAAGATGGGTTAGAGAGAAACTGAGGAGTGAAAATCAATAGATGCAACGGAGCATACCTAACCTATACGCTAGAGGGCCAAGATGAAACTGTCGATCTCCAGCCGAAGAAGACCTATCCCAGTCTTCTCTAACATGTAGATGCGCGTCGTTAGCCCAAGAAGTGCGGCATCATTCTCGGTCTCCTATTGGGAGACGTCTCCCAATTCGCGCTTTGCTGTCAGACCTTGGGCCCCCACCAGGCAAGGAGGCCTCCGCCTGTCCCACCTCGGGAGGTGATGGACCCGACAACTGCGTGAGAGATGTCGCCTTCATATTCTTCTACGACAGCTCGGGGGCTGCACCCTCAGCTATCTTTTCTTTCCTCTTTCTCTTCATCAGGTGCTCGGCCAAGACGCGGCTGTGGGAATCGATCTCGTCATCTGAGTCGACGTGGACCACTGGAGTTTGAGCAACCACCACCGTAGGACGCGGTTCAGCCAGTCCGGTGTTTCAATGTGGAGCAAATCGCATAGCCTGAGCAGCGCGGTGTCGGTCCCGTAGTCTTCCTGTCGCAGATGCAACCATATCCGACCCCTTAGGCCTGGACTTCACCTCATTCTCTCCCATCCCCTCAAAAAGATGGTTACCCTCTCCGTCGCCGGAAGCTTCCTAAGGCAGCGATGGATGGTGCTCAGACATGATCTTCGGCGAACAAAGCCGCATCAAAATTTGAAATGCAAAAGCGAAGAAGTAAAAAAGACAAGGAGATAAGCGCACGAAAGGACAACCACTGGCTTCCTCTGCTTTTAAACTTACATCAGGCGAGATTCGTCGGGAGATGTTTGAATTCACACATCTGATCAACTTCTGCACATTGTGCCACCCACAAATCAAACTCCGCCACATCATCAAGCAACCATTACTCAAGACACGAGCCAATCTCTTTGGGTTCTAAGAGGAAATACGAAGCGTTGTCTTTTTGGCTCACGAGAGATGGCGACCACGTCAGCATGTCATAATGAAGGCGCTTTCACCTAGGCACCACCATTCACCTTAGACTCCTCATTTCCAAGGTAAGTTGGACCAACCAAGCGATGTTGGCGTCGACGTCTCTTTGGGTTCGTCTCCTTATTTATCCATGTCTGACCTCGAAATTGCAGCTCGGATCGGTAGTGTCTAGTCAAAAGACGAGGGGTAATTGTAGATAACGTTTAGACTGGGGCCCTTTAGCAATGAGGCCCAGAGTCGAGCTCGACAGATGGGACCCACCGTGAGTTGCCCTTGCCCTCGGAGACCTCTTGACCTTGATTTGAGAGGTCAGCCTGACCTGGTCCTAGCACAGCTCTATCAAGACAACCTCCACGAGATCGGCTCATTCAGTAGCATGGCTCTTTCAGGACAACCTTGCTATCTGAGGTCAGCTCCTTACCAGTAGACCCCTACGAAGACAGCCTCGCTACCTAATGTTGGCCACTTCAATTTTATGGCCCGAGCACTTGTCCATGAGGCACGACCTTAGGAGGTAGGGCCGCACTTTATCCAGGCCGTTACCAATGGGTCTGTTCAACACGTACGTAACGACCAGCTTTATCATGTGATGTGTGCCAGCTTCATCAGTGGATGCGGGTTACGTCAGACAATCTGCATGCCAGCACCCCAGCCTTATCTGCTTACTCGCTTTATCTTCGGAGTCGGTTACGCTTGAGGATCTCTGACCCTCATAACTACCTGATGTGGCGTAACCTCCCACAGGTTCTATATACGTGGCAGATCATCTTTGTAATCAGGTATGGCCTAACATACACCCTTAATTTTCATACGCCTACTTTCAGACGACAACTCTTAAATGATCAATTCATACGCCTCTATACAGACACGAGCTATCTTATGTCCACGACACCTCCTTCCACCTCCATCACCTGACTTAGGTATCAGAGGTTAGTCGGGGGGGTCCGTCCCCAATCTTCTGATGTCTTTTCTCTCTCAATTTCAGGTATCAGAGAAGGGAGTCGGCCCGACGAAACCATGTCCGGGCTCTCACCCTGCAGTCGGATCCCGGCTCAGCGAGATTCTATACATCAACACCTGGTATCAGCTATGATTCTTAATTCTCCTAGTCTATGGTTATCAAATGAATTAATTCACATGCTTGCTCATTTCTCATCTTCAAAAATTCTTTCCCACCACCAGTACTTGGATCTACTTCTCCACTTCTAGTTCTTGACTACTTCCATCACAAGAACACTTGATGGATCTTACCCCGCATGCTGCTATATGGCAAAATGGTTCCTTACTTTAGAATAGACTACCAAGTGCATTCAGTTTGTAAATGTCCAATTGTGGAGTTTGTTGCATGGTGAGACAGTATTTGCCACCTGCAATGAATTCCTTACACTCAGATCAAGTTGGAGATAGCTGTGCTTCTGAGCTTGCTCACTACGAGGAGACTCCATTAAACTATAGATGACATGAAACAACACTTCTAAATAATATCCATGCAATGAGATTAGGCAGGTAATGCCCTAATGCTCGACACCTCACACTTTGGTTCGCTTGGGCATTACTACTATCAACCCATGGCAGGGATGCCTTTGTCTTGTAAATGATGTCGGTTTTCCTATAATTTATGCGCCTAAAAACTTCTTGCTCTTTTAATTTGTGCTTCTTTATAAAGTTTGACTCATCACCCGCGGTAATTATGGAAATTGCTTTATGGCAAAGTCTCATGACACTTAAATGCATTGCTAAACATGTTACATGCCGTAGTGCCCATGCACATGCAGACACATAATATTGCAGATTAGTGTAATAACAATAACATGAGATGAAGTTCACTCTTAATTTTAAACTGAAGAAGCACATGAACAATTTTTTTACTCTCCTCTCTTCCTCTCACTTGAAAGCAACCAAGAGCAATGATGTGAGAGGGAGAAAGTCGTGCTGCGATAACTTTCTCGAGCACGTCCATAGCAACCCCTCTTCTCTCCTACCCGTCTTAGCCAAAAGCGGTGAGATAATAGCGCTGGTCAAAGGTTAGAGAGAGCATTAAGAATGCCTAATTCAAGGCAAAATCGTTCAGATCTAACCGCATAGGACCAGGTCCTAGATGGAAAATGGAGAGATCTTACTACGATGGATCAGATCCATGATGCTTTTCATCATATCCGGACCCCTCTTGGCTGGATCCAAGGTGCTTGTGAGTGGATACGGTCAGGAGGGAACGGATCCTTGGTCATTGTAACCGGATTTAGACCCGCTTGGTAAGATCTAAGGTGTTGGTGACTGAATCTGGCGAGGTGCCAGATGTGAAGTGCTTGGGATTGGATCAGACATTTTTTCGCTAGATATGTGGTGTTTGTGACCAGATTTTATCAGGAAGGGTCAGATCCAAGGTCACAAGCTACTTATGGCAACTATAGGCCAGATTGGAGTGAATGCCATGGTTGCCAACCATGAATGATTTGTTTCAATGCAACCGATGGTTCCAACAAGGAGTGAACTTTAGTTTAAAGGGAATCTAGTACCGTATATACTTATCTTTCATGCAGTTTGAAAATTTTCTATCAGATCTATCAACTGGGAGGCTGGTTCTTGGAACTTCATGGTTGGATTTACTGATTGGGAGATAGTTCCAACATTTTAAAGGTTGACACCGGAGATTTGAGGTAGTTCCGATGTGAAAGATTTCTGTACCCGTGAGAGTGGCTTGTTCATTTTGTCATGATTTTGTGGCTTTGAGCGTAGTTGTGCTAGGTGAATTGTGGCTCGATGCACTAGATTGTCATCCTGATGCAACCGGTTAAGTATTGTGAAATAATGGCATGTGAGTGTGAAGGGTGGTGAAATTTTCTCAGTAGACCACTTGCTCCAATGGCATCTCAAGGAACGGAATCAAGTTGTAGGCTAGGAGAGGCCTCCAATAAATACCGTCAACTACTCATGGTCGTGTGGTGGTGTATGTGGATGACCGAGATTGAACTGTCTGTGATTGTCAGCTACAATAAGTGAGAGAGACCGGTTTGGAAGCTAGGTTGGAAAGGTGACGAACAATTCAATTGGTGTAATTTTTAAGTTCAACTCAACAAGCAATAAAACAGAAGGAAATTTACTTTCAGTCACTGTAATGATCGGAAATTTGTTTTTTCTCTTTTTTGCTTTATTTTATCTTCTTGTGGTTTTTTCGTATATCATGTTAGAGGTAATAGGAAGCGATAAGGAGTGATATGAAAGATCCTGGTTTGATGGAAAAGAAAACTTTACATCGTAATGTGTGGAAAACGAGTACTCGACATCGCGATCCGACGTGATCACGATCCGATAGTCTTTTTATTGCTCCATGAAGCCAACCCCGATTGTTTGACATGAAGGCCAAGGAAAAAAAGAGAGGAAGGTCATCATGTTAGATTGGTATGTTGTTTTACAGAGTAAGATCATGTAATTATTCATTATACTACTCTTTAATGAAACATGGGGGGTCGTACTCCACATGTTTCTCAAAGGGGGAAAACGATATAATAACAAAAACAGAGCAAACACGGTTTTTGGAAAAATTGAAGTGTGTGCAAGTGCCTACCTATCACTATATCATAAAGAATGAAAGAATTGCCAGTGCCACCTATATTTTCTGCACATACATACTTTTTTTCTGTGAATGTGTGCAGGTTGTGGCCCCGCGTACATTTTCGCTTGTTTGCTTCCGTCTTCTTCCTCCACCAAATCATCAAGATGATGGCTATAAACTGAATTACAGCTTACTGGATTCCGTCAACTCCAGCGGAAAAATCTTTCTATCACATACAGTAGGTTTTATACATCTTGTCAGAGATATTGCTAAGCATTTCTGGCTATTTTAAATCTATATCATATTTGAAAAAACACGGCAATCCTGGCTAATTTCTGTGAGTTCCCTCAATGGTCAGGTTCTATCAGGCAAATTTGTCCTCCGATTTGCAGTGGGAGCACCACTGACAGAAGAAGCACACATCAAGACAGCATGGAGGATTTTGCAGGATCAGGCCGCCATTCTTTTAGCAGGCTCATAGTGTAAGTATTATTATTATTGCATAGGCCATAATAATTTGAGCTATCATTCCAGTCCACAAGTCTGTAAAATGAACTGCGTTTCTGCATGTTGATGTTAAAAGGGTAGTCCGGCGATGATAAATTTATGACTCAAATATTCTGTCTTCTAGCATGTTCCAATATACCATATTTATTGTTCCTTTGACCGTCTATTCTTTGATAAATGTCAAAATTTATGTATATATGACAATATCTATACTCCCTCTTTATTGCTTATTCACCTGGCAGCAAACTCAACTGGCTTGTTGCACATTCCGCTGATTTGATATCACACATTACACACAATTTGATGGGCAACATCCGAAAACAAAATTGGAAATGCGTGTAAAAATTTGATTACTGTCTAAATGTGTGAAAATGAATTCCCTTACAGATTTAACATTCAATTGGTTGCCTTTATATTGGAGCACTCTTTGTAGACTCTTTCATTGAACTTTCTAATTTGAGTGAACATATGTTAATGCAGGTTCATTCATTCCTGTCGTAACTTTGTCAAATGATTGTGCCTTTGATAGAACCTTTTACAAGAAGTAACTTGCATACACATTATGGGTGTTGAATACACCTTACTGGTGTGATTGTGCTTGGTAGTTTGGATTTGTTTGTATGTTTGTAATGAAGTATTAAGATCATCATGGAAATTAAGGGAAGGAGTCTTCTGCATATATGAAAGAATGCATAGAATGCTGCAGAGCACAAATTGGGAATTATCATTTCCATTTTCTTTTTATTCTTTAGTTGTTATTTTTATTATGGGGTTTTTAGATATTCATTCCTTAAATCTTCTGTATTTTGATATTAGTCCTTTAAATACGAGTATTTGCTTGGAAGTCCCTCAAGTACATGTCTTAAACCTTAATAGTCCCATAAATATGAGTATTTGCTTGAAAGTCTCTCAAATACATGTCTTAAACTTAATAGTCCCTCAAATATATTGTCTATGTTGTGGTGATGAGAATAATAGTCACTTGTTGGAAGATGTTCTTAAATTGGTAGTTAGGACTCTGCCTATTGGGTTAATCTTGTGGGATTTGTACATGGGTTCAAGTACCAGTTTATGAGCATACTAAATCTCATCAATTGTGTGCCTTTCTCTATTTACCTTGTCCTAAAAGAACCATTCCAAACCAGATCGGGCTGTGACCGACTGAGTAGTCATGCCTTCCTGTTGGTTGTTTTCAGCTGGTAATATTGATCCGCGATATCCTCAATATTCATTTGAGTTAGTATATCTATACATCTATGCTGACAGAACACTGTTCCAAACACAATACAAATCTATGCATCTATAAATATCATAGTAAACACATGTAAAATTAGTGCATGCTTTAAAAAAGATACGAAAAATGTTGAAGCAAATAATTATCGTTGCAAGCCATATGCAAAGCTAGTGCAAATATAGTAGAAGTGAGCACTGTGATGGAAAATCATTCCACATATCATCCGCATGTTACCTTTTGCATATGCAAGCATCGTGGTTCGTGTTAAAATACATTGTCATTTTTTTCCTTTAGATCCCTATTATATTTTATAAGAATCTCCATATATGATTTATTTATGCATAGAGCAAATCACATAATTATATTTTGGAAGCAAAATCATATAATCATATCGGAATGAAAACTAATATTGCTTCAAGATAACACCAAAAGTTCATCAGTTACAATTTTCTTACCTTTTATCTTTTCTTTTCTTTTTACCATTTTGTTTAATGAAATAAGTTTGCACATTCTGCTATGCAGATCAAATGTACACATACTATTGCCGGCATCATAGATGCTGGTTTGAAATGAATAGGCACAACTAAGTGCATACGTTGAGGCCGACAGAGAAACAAGCTCCACCTATTGTTAACAAAATTACTCCCCCATTGGAGGTGGCCAACCCAAACCGACAAGAAGTGTGCAAATCCACCAGAATCGCTCTCAGAGAAATGCCAACTTCACATTCATCATGTGTTGCGTGTGGATCTGAGCATTGATTTCTATGCTAGCTTGTGGCTTTGACATCTCTTTAGGAGGCTAAAGAGATTGTTATTGGCCGTTTACATTCAGTATTTGGTTTTCAGATGGGGTTATGATGTGTAGGAAGGAAGAAGTGCATACATGGGGTCAAAAGCTAGAAAACCCCACATTGCATTTTTGTTCTCATGGTTCCATTATTTTGCCCAATGCATGCGCCTCAATATGCTAGATTGCTTAGAAAGGTACCGCCATGGTCAATCTCCAATTTATTTGGTGAGTCCATATGATGTTACACAAATGGTGCCTACAAATTTTATCTCGATGACCCTTGCGATACCTTGGGGCTGTCGGGAGTGTCGAAATTGGTGATACGAAGCAAACGGAAGTGGCACATGTATTTGAGGGACTATTAAGGTTTAAGACATGTATTTGAGGGACTTACAAGCAAATACTCATATTTAAGGGACTTTATGGTTTAAAACATGTTGTTAAGAGACTTACAAGCAAATACTCATATTTAAAGGACTAATATCAAAGAGAATCATGTAGATCAGGTGTCACGTCATCTAATAGATCAGGTGCAAGACACAAAAAGGTGGGCCCCACAGAAAGTACAAGCCCCACAGGAACTTGTAGTTTCCAACTTTTTGTGTCTTGACACCTCATCTATTAGATCAGGTGCCACCTTTTCTACATTATTCTCAATATCAAAATACGAAAGAATTAAGGAATGAATATAAAAACCCATTTTATTATTAATTTGAACGCCCATAGACTTTCATCACAAGGAAGGAATGCACGTTGCAACTTGTAAGCCAGAAGATAGGTTCTAAAGAAAGAAGGGGAAATCTTTATGGATGTGAAAGAAAAGCTAACATGCAAAGGAAAATATATATCACATTCATGCATTGTAAGCTTGATACTTTGCATAACTAGACTATGAACGAAGTATGCGGTACTTTTTAAAAAATTACAACAAAATACTGCAGCATAGACCTCTCAAATAAATATTTAGTGTAACGTTAGTGTAAAAATTAATAATATTTGACAATTACATAAATCCCTTTAATATGAGTAAAAGTTCTATTCGATATTAGTCCCTTAAAATACGGATAGAACTTTTTGCAACATAAGGTTTAAGGTTTCGCTTACTTGGTCTCTGTAATCTTGATTCTTCAACTCCTGAGCACCTAGATTTTAGTGTTATCATCTGTCTGCTTTTCTATGGTCTAAACAAACATGCAGCCATTTTCTACATGACCCAATAAGACTGCAGGTTTGGTTGTGCTTGAGTGCAATAGAAACATACAGGATAGTGGGATCCAGTAATTATATGAACAGGATGCTAAACGATATGCAGGCATGTACACACACTTAGAATACTATATATATGTTGACATATGCTGACAGCACTTGAAAATTTTCATGTGCTGTCAGCACGGTTATTTTAAAAAAAATTGAAATTTTTTAGGTTGTTGTACACATTTTAAACCCACAAAACCCCAAATATTAGTGAACCCTACGGATAGTTAACCCTCGATCCATCCGTTGAAAAAAGTCATATTCTTCTAAAACCGTTGAATTTGCGATGGATAGATCGAGGATCAAATAGTGTTTGATTCACTTCATTTTTAGTGTGGTGAAACATCCATCTTGTGTATAATAAAAACCAAGTAAATTCCAAATATTTTTTAAAAATAAAACCAAGCTGGCAGTGCACAAAATTTCCTGCGTTAGAAAAAGTTTAATTTCAATGATAAATTTGGATTATTGAGATGTGCAATGTTCTGATTGTTCATGTAATTTTATACAGGCAAATTTTCATTCGCTGGGCAGCTTGATAGAAAGGATCCATGCGGATGGGAGAGTAAGGGAGAAAGCCCTTGATCTTCCCATTTGCTGGTTACAAGGATTCTCCGTATTTGAAGAACTCTATGCACGAGAACAATTGCCACAAGTAAATTTATATTCGATTATTTAAGGAGATGCCTTTTTTTTTGGCTTTAGGAAAGGTAGCATGTAATCGATTTTCTTCGTATCGACAATCCATGAAATTATGCAGATATTGCTTAATATGCATATCTTCTCTTATGCACACTTTGTTGCTTGAAATTACAAGTTTGAACCCTCAGGATGACATCTTGTCTCCTTTCATTTGTTCATACAAACATGAATGCTAACTTTGGTGTGAAAGAACACAAACGTAGCTATATTTGGTGAGCTCCTTATGAACGAATTGTTTGATCCTCCCCAACTCTCGCCAGGCAAAACGTTGTTCTATCCTCAAAGCAACAAACAGAACAACACCGTATCAATTTCCTGCAATCTCTCTCTCCGTCGTCATGGAATTGGGGACTCATGGTCCAAACCTCTTCATTCTCGTCTTCTCTGTCCTCCTCCCCTCCGTCTACGCCGAAATAAAAACCATGGACATCGTCTCCGATGACCGGCCCCTCGTCCTCTTCGAACAGTTCGGCTTCTCCACCAACGGCCGCACCTCCGCCTCCGTCAGCTCCGTCTCCTGGTCCCCGACCGCCAACTCCGTCCCCTCCTCCTTCGGCTTCTTCCTCCTCTCCGACGCCTTCTACTTCCGCATCATCAACGAGTCTCACCACACCGACAACTTCTGCCCCCTCTCCTCCAACTTCTCCCTCCCCATCCTCACATTCCAAGACCTTCAGAACTCGGCGGCCAGCCGAACCATCCACATCTCCACCCCCGAAGACTACGGCCTCTTCTTCGCCAACTGCGCCCTGAGCTCGACCAGGGTCACCATGCAGGTCCGCACGGAGATGTACAACGTGGACGAGGATGGGAGGAGGGACTACCTGCCCGTCGGACGAACGAGGCTGCCCGCGGTGTACATGGCGTTCTTCCTGGTGTACTGCACGTTCCTGGGCGCTTGGGTGTTCGTCTGCCGCAGGCAGAGGATGACGGTGGAGGCGATTCATATGGTGATGGCCACGCTGCTGCTGTTCAAGGCGCTGAAGCTGGCGTGCGCCGCCGAGGATCTGTGGCACGTGCAGCGGAGGGGCTCGCACCACGGCTGGGACGTCGCGTTCTATGTGTTTGGATTCTTCAAGGGGGTGCTGCTCTTCACTGTCATCGTGCTCATCGGAACCGGGTGGTCTGTCCTGAAACCATACCTTCAGGTCTGTATTTACGGAATCAGGTTGGCTCCTATGCGTGTAGGACAATGTGATCGTCCGATTAGTCCTTCTTTTCCTTTGTGGGTCCCACCACCTACCTCTTTTTTAAGGAAAAAAAGGGCTGATCGGACGGTCTACTACGCGCGTAGGGGCCACTCCGATCCCTGGAATAATAGATTCTCGATGCCAAGATTCATCGCAAAAATTGAAATTCGTCGGCTTTCTGTTGCAGGAACGGGAGAAGAGCGTCCTTAAGGTGATCATCCCGTTGCAGGTGCTGGAAAACATCGCGACGGCGGTGATCGGCGAAGGGGGGGCCGCGCTGAAGGACTGGCTGTCGTGGATTCAGCTGCTGCTGATAGTCGACATCGCGTGCTGCTGCCTCGTCTTCTTCCCCATCGTTTGGTCGATCAACAGCCTTCGTGAGGCCTCGGCGGCCGACGGAAAGGCGGCGCGAAACGTCAAGAAGCTGACGCTGTTCAAGCAGTTCTATGTGGTGGTGGTGGGGTACCTGTATTTCACTAGGATCGTCGCCTCGGCGGTGGGGGCGGTGATCAGTTACAGGTACTGGTGGCTGGTGACCGCGACGGTGGAGGCCGCGAGCTTAGGGTTTTACGCGTTCGTGTTCTATAATTTTCAGCCTGTGGATAGGAATCCGTACCTGTACATTGCTAATGAGAAGGTGGAGGAGGAAGCTGCTGGGGTTTTAGAGATGGAAGGGTTTCTTGACAAATGAGCTGAACATGCTTTCAAATTGGGGTTTTTCTGAAATGAGTGTTGTTAATTGCACCGCATGGTTCTCTAGATTCACCGCATCTATGAATACACCGCATTGGTATTTTTGTCTTTCTTAAAAACCACTCGCATTTCCAATTTATTTTCTTAAAAACCACCCTCATTCCTCCATTCCCATCAAATAAATGTAATTTATCACTCTAGATTCCGTTATAATTGTATCCTTGGGTCCGATTTCATTTTTGTGATATTACGATTCCAAGAATTAACAACAAACTCTCCAAATATCCAAAAAAAAACCCAAGACCAGGGAGAAAATGTTAAAACGAATGGAAAGGATTCATACAAGCAGCTTGCACATCTAAAATCTTCGTCGCCCATCGAATTTCTTGCGGAAGATGGAGAAGACTCCATTATTATCCGATAGAAACGAAAAATGAACAAAAGTAAAGAAAAAGAAAAGTGAGCCCATCGATTTTCTTGCGGAAGACAAAGAAAACCCTATTATTATCCGATAGAAACAAATAATGAAAAAAATAAAAAAAAGGAAAAGTGATTATTTGGGGAATAATTACTTCATTATTAACTTAGAGCAGATCTTGTTGGTTGGATCATTGAGATCATGTAATCAAATGGATAGATTTGTGTAGTGTTTATTTGTATTTAACTAAGATTTTAATGGGTTTACTTTATTTACAAAAAGAGTATGGTTAAAATAGGAAATGTGAATGGTTTTTTAAAAAGACAAAAATATTAATGCGGTGTATTCATCGGCGCGGTGAATTTAGAGAACCAAGCGGTGCAACTAACATCACTCTTCTGAAATTCATCCTTAAATCTTTCGTGTATTGATGTTAGCCCTTTGAATATCAGTATTTTGCTCTCAAGCCCTTTAAAATCTTAAGCTTGAACATAAATAGTCCCTCGTACATCCTATATTCTGTTAAATATGTAACCAAACTTATATTAATTAACGGTTAAATACTAATTACAATTACTTAATTAAGAATTAAATTTTAATTAGCGATTAACCAGCCCTCAAAACACCTCTCCATTTAGTTTAGGGTGAAGGAGGCAGCAGTACCTCCCCGTCTGTTTTTTGTGGGTGAATGAAGCGGCGCCGCCTCCACCTCGTCATTTTTTGGGGTGGAGGAGGCACCACCACCTCCGACTCCTCCTCATCATTTTTTTTGCAGGTGGATGAGGTGGCGACGCCTCCTCCCCATCATTTTTTTGGGGCGAGGACACATCAGCACTGCCTCGGTCTCCCCCTCCTCGTCATCGATTTTTTTGCAGGTGGATAAGGTGTGGCGCCGCCTCCCCGCTCATCCGTTGAGCCACCTAACACACACACACATCGCCCAAACTAAAGGCTCCCCAAGTCCTAACTAGCGTCTAACAGAATAATAGAGAAAGTGACTATTTAACTTAAATTTTAAGATTTGAGGGATTTGAGAGAATACTTAGATTTAGGGGACAAATATCAAAATACACATGACTCAAGGGACAGACAGACAAAAACCCCTTTTAAATTTTGGCTAAGTGTGAGTTTTTCTTCTCTAATAGGACAATTCTACATAGATGTCTATTGTAGCGTAGCTAATTTTTCAAATAATAATAGAAAAACCCGTCATTATAATTTCAACTTAAATGACAACTCAATTGCACAAAAAAGTACAATCATAAAAATCTTACAATGCTGGAGAAATTTATTTATATGTAATACAAAATATATTTGGATGTAAAATATGTGGGATCTGGATGTCAGAAAACACTAGACGGTGGTTGAATAGTGTTGTATACAAAGTAATAAATTTTTTCGCATAAATAAACCCTTCTATTTGTTACCTAAGTTTCTAAGGAGAGTTGCCTCTTTTGGCACTTAATCAACACAAAATAATGATAGATCTTGCAAATAAAAGATACTTAGAGTGCAACAGAAATTAAACTGAGCAAGATAAAAATGATAAAGAAAAGTGAGCACAACTCAAACACCGATATTTTTATCCCGATTCCTCATAACCTGAGTACGTCCAGCTCTCGACATCCCTCGGGCTTTAATCCACTATTGCCAAACGTAATACAAGTACCTAGTTCCACTTGCTATGATTTCTAAAACACCAAGTTACAACCCAACTAGAAATTTCAACCAAGTACAACAAAACACTCTCTTTCACTAGGAAACACCTTACCAATGCCTTCTCCAAAGGCTTACAAACCTTTTGACGATATGCTTTACACCCTTTGATTCCTATAGCATGTGTGTGTGGGGTAAAGTGTTCCTAGGGTGACTCCTTAGATGAAATCTAAGGAGTCGCCCCCATTTTCTCATATATCCCACATTATTTTTCGAATTTTTTTCTTGAGATTGTTGTTCACCTCATGAATGATCAACATACCAAAAATCAAGTCATTCCAATACTTTTAGAGCCCTCATTTACCCATTGCAACTTCATTGGTTTTTAGCACGTTTTCAGACAGTTGAAGTTGCAAAGGGTAGATGTAGACTCTAAAAGTATTAGAAAGACTTGATTTTTGGTATGTTGATCATCCATGATATGATAAATAACCCCATGAAAAAAATCCAAACACATGTGGGATATGGGGGGAAATGGATCTCTTAAAAAGAAAAGCTTTGAGCTTTATAGATCAAAATGAATCCTTTTCATCAAGAAAGAATATAAGTTAAGCTCAAAGAGGATCAAAAGCAACTTGAAAATGAATCTCTTAAAAAGAAAATCTTTAAACTTTAGAGATCAAAATCAAGCTTTAACATGGCCAAAATGAGTATATACATATCAGAAAAAGTAGCACAAAAGAATTGAAAATAATGGCCAAACTGAGAGCTTTTTAAAAGATAGAGCTTTGAGAATTAGCTTTTAAAAATAGAAAATTTCTCAAATATTGATATGTAAAAGATCTCATGAGCTCTCTGGTATTATAGAGGAGAAAATCAAATCAAATCGTGCTTAGAAATTACTCCTCCAACGGCTAGAAACGACTAGTTTGCGTAAATCGCGTTTTCCTTAAAACTGTCATTTGACTCAGATAGTCGGCTATCTCCAGGAGATAACCGACTATATTTCTGCATATTGTCAGGTACTATAGTGTGATAGTTGGCTAATGCAGTCCAGAGAGTTCTAGTTCAATATCTATTCGCAGATAGTCAGTTATCAGTGTGTGGATAGTCGGCTATTTTGTGATATGTGAGTTTTTCTTCATCAAAACACTTTGAAATTATTTAAAAATAATTATATACTAATTTAAAACAATTTAACACATTTTAATAATATTTTTCAAAGATTTATGTGAGTGTGTAGCTCCATGATTTTGACTTTAACAAAATAAGACTTCTAACTTACAATTTACACACTCTTGAGTTCTTGAGTCTCGTTCTCTTGTCTAGGGCCATCAAGTCTTGATTTTGAATCCTTAATTAAGTCTTTACTTGCTCCATACCTTGACTCTAAAGTTGACTCCACGATCATGGCTTCCGAGTCTTCATTTCGAGTTACTCCGCATTTTTGTTTCCCATGTCATTAACCTATTGTTTATCATATTGTTTTCAACCTACACACTTGAATTAAACCATTAGTAACCATATCATTTGTGAACATCATCAAAACTCGACTGGGGTGGGTCTCAATATCCCAACACACTCTCTCTTTTTGATGATGACAACAAATAATATAAAATAAGAAATATAATATAAATGAAATAACTTACGCTCCACCTGCAGAAATGCATGATTGCTATGGAGAAATTACTCTCCTTGCATCAAAGTTGGTTAGAGATAAGCTGAGATATGTACAACATTTGATGTTCCATTCCAAGTCTGGTTAATTAAAACAGTGTTAATATAGTGTTAATATGCCATGGCTACGAATATTAACAATAATATCAATGATACTATTTTATATTCATTATTACATCTTCTCCCCCTTTGTCACATCAAAAAGTATAACCATTACATAAACCACGTGACAAAATAATACTTGACACCACATGTCGAATATATCAAAGGAAGGAATATAAACTTAAGTGTAAAAACATAAAGCATAAGCATATTCAATTGGATATCAGTCCCTTTTCACTTAGAATACCTAGGTCTCTACGGAGTTTTGAAAATGGTTCTATTTTCAAAGCTTTAGTGAGAATATCTGCAACTTGATGCTCTGTATGAATATATTTAAGTTCAACATTCTTTATCTACAATGGTCTCCTATAAATCTATGCCTAATGTCAATTTGTTTGGTTCTAGGATGTAGGACAGAGTTCTTGAATAAGTTAATGGCTGGTGATGTTCAAGTCATCAAATGACTCAAATGAGGCTCGAGGTAATCTTTGGCTGATCTGTTAGAGAGACCGACCGATAGCTTACATGCCAAGCTATAGAAGGAATGTAAAAAAGAGATGTTAGGCCGTAAGAAGCCAGATCCTGTCTTAGAGAATACTTGACCCTTGTCATAGATTGTTGTTACTCTCCGCTTGTGGAGTTGGAGTTGTAGTGCTTGGAATTCCAACCCTCCCTTTATCGCCCCAAAGACTTCTTTGAGACGGGCCGTTGCCGATAATGTACGAGATAATAATGTTGCTTTATTACCGACATTGATGATGGGGCATTGATGATTATGCATTGATTTGAGTAATGATCGACATTGATGAAGGAAACGATCGCTATGAATGTAAGTCATGATTGTCGAATTAATGTCCATGAATACATGTCATAATTGTTGTAACAATGGCCATCATCTCCTGAGCTCAACCGCTGCAAAAGTTGAGGTCGGTTGATGTGGCATGCATCAGAGAGAATAACTCTGGTCGTACAGGTTGGTCAGCTCGCGAGGGGAGTGGTCCTTCA
Source organism: Scilla litardierei (assembly GCA_030789695.1). NCBI lineage: Eukaryota > Viridiplantae > Streptophyta > Magnoliopsida > Asparagales > Asparagaceae > Scilla > Scilla litardierei. The sequence goes on from CM061132.1 coordinate 10,349,278, forward strand.
AGTTATAGCCGAGGCAAAGCTAGGTCGGCCTATCAGGGAAATGGCCCCGAGCTACATATGATCTAGAGCTAGGTCGGCATGCGATGAAAGTGCCCACCCAACCTACAGCCGAACCAGGGCTAAGTCAACTGTGCGGGGAATGCCCACTTGACCTACAGTTGAGTTAAAGCTAGGTCGACCGGTGAGGGGAGTGATCCCCCGCATTGCGGCAGACGTAGAGCTAGATCAGCCCGTAAGGGGAGTGGCCCCCCGCCTTATGACGGATGCAGAGATAGATCGGTTCGTGAGGGGAGTGGCCACTCGACCTATAGCCGAACTGCTTGCGAGTTCTTCTGAGCTGATCTATGGACATGCGCACTTTAGTGAAAATAAAGTGGAAAATTGCCAATAAATGCCCTCGTGGATACATTTATTGAAGATATGTTAGCTCGACAAAAATATGTTAGCTCGGCAAGAAGAACAAAAAAAATCTAATTAAACGTAAGGATTTACTTGGCTTATTTGTTTCTTACCAACCATACCTCCACGGATGTCGCCCCTTCGAGAGTTGGTCTTTCATGCCTTTGACTAGTAGAACGAGTCATCATCAGTGTGGTTGATGACGTGGATATTTGTTTGGAAAAAGTCCGCACATCAGATGTGTATGTATGTTTGTTGAGTGGTCCTTTGGTTGGAGTAGTTAGGGTGTACAACTGATGTCCAATTGAGCAAGCTAATTCCTGGTTGACATGGCCTTGATCCGAGCTGTTGGGTTAGATCTGAGCTATCTCCAGGATGTCCCAATCAGGTTTGAGCTGTTCTGCTGAGACCGAGCAATCTCTATGTTACCTTGTTCTTCCTGCAACATAAGGGATTGTTAGGGGGTCGGATCTGGGGTCGGACCTAATCCCCCCAGATGTTTAAGTCAGCACGCGACTCAAATGAGGCTCGGAATAATCTATGGTCGATCTGTTAAAGAGACCTACTGCTAGCTTACACGTCGAGCAATAGAAGGAATGTTAAAAAGAGATAGTAGGTCGGAGGAAGCCAGATCCTATTTTAGAGAATACTTGACCCGTGTCAGAAATTGTTGTGGCTCTCTACTTGTGGAATTGGAGTTGTAGTGCTTGGAATTCCGACCCTCCTCCCCTCATCATCCCCAAAGACTTCTTATAGGTGGGCCATTACCTGGTAACGTCCGAGCTAATAATGTTGCTCTATTATCGGCATTAATGAGGGGGGCATTGATAAGGATGCATTGATTGGAGTAATGGTCAGCAGTGACGAAGAAAACGGTCGCTATAAATGCAAAACATGATTGTTAAATCAATGTCATGAAATACAAGACATAATTGTTGTAACAAAACCTAAATAAAAAGACTCTTCTCCCTCCCTCCCTCCCTTTATTAGCATGTCCTATAACATGCATATAACCCTATGATACCGCTATTGTAACTGGTTACCTTAACGCATTACTGAAGCATCAAGCTACAATAGAATTTCTCTTTTAAACGACGATGAAAGATAAATCCAACCATAGGGTTAAGAATTGTGGATTGAAGAAGGATATATTTTTTAAAATACCAAAAGATCAATATAAGTAGAATAAAGAAAGGGGAAGAAAATTGGGCCCTGATACCATACTGATATTGAAAGCAAAAAATTTTTTTAACAATAAAGGCCGCATATCAAATTGGGATGTTGTTGCTGTTTATGAAGAGAAAATGCAAGATGAACATAATTTGAGTTTGAAGCACAAATTTCAACATTCATGTCTATTATGTAATGTCGATAAACATTTAAAAGAAAACAATGGGTATGAGTTGATAGTTCATTTAAGCAAATTAAACAATAAAGTTCCACAATATTGCTCAGCTCATGAAAATATCACGCTTGCCAGTAAAGGTAATAAAATGGAAACATTTGGCATGTAGCTAATGGCTTCTTTTAGCCGTAATAAGACTAATATTGAGGCTAAAAGGGGGATTACAAAGTGGAGTTTCATTTGAAATGACACTCTCAATTAAGGTTGCTTAAAGTTGCTTGAATCCTTATCCCCCTCAAAAACAACAGCTAAGATCCTCAAAAGACCCGATCATATATTGATCATGATGATCATGATGAAATCCTCCTACTCCTTGTTGCTGTAATCTCATCATGATCAGTAGAAAGAAAAAACTCGATCGTCAAGATCCCAGAGGCCCCCCCATGAACCGGGCCCGTCTTCGGTCGAGCCCTCGTCACTGGCGGTCGAGCCACCACCAGTGCAGTCACTAGCCTGAAACATGTTGTAGGTGGACATAGGAAACATGTAGGCCATTTCTTGCATATCATCTGCCATTGCAGCTGCTTCAGCTTGAGGCAGCTGAGGCATCATCATCATCCCCTCCTGAAGTTGCTGAATCTGCTGCAGTTGCTGTTGAGTGCTCTGTTGTTGTACTTGCTGCTCCCTGTTGCCGAGTAGCAGGTGTTGCTGCTGCTTCCGTTGCTGCTGGCGGGCCCGCACCCGCTCGACGTTCTTGGTGGACTTGCCCTTCTTGAAGTGTGTCCTCCAGTAGTTCTTGATCTCATTGTCTGTCCTCCCTGGCAGGCTTCTGGCTATTGTCGACCATCTGTATGTCATATACACATATATTGAACATTTCAGGCTTCAATACTGAAAATATTGCAGGCAATATGTGTGTCTATGTGCACATAGTTAGAAATGTGCAGAAAATTTTTTGTATGGGTATGAAATTAATTTCACCTACCTATTTCCCCATCTAGCATGAAGCTCAAGAATGATAGTCTCTTCATGGGGTGTGATCTTGCCCCTCTTAAGATCAGGCCTCAAGTAGTTCACCCATCTCAGCCGGCAACTCTTCCCGCTCCTCTTCAATCCTACAACAAAACATACAGCAAGAAACAACAACGTCAATTATACACCAACCTAGCTAGCATTAAGCCATTAACATAACTATTTAGTGTGGTGAAAATAATTACCGGTGAGCCTGGAGACGGAGTTCCATCTGCCTTCGCCATGGTGATTGACATGCTCGACGAGAAGCTTGTCCTCTTGAGGAGTCCATGGACCTTTCCTCCATCCATCATCAAGACCAGAGTTCCAACCAAACTGTACTGCTTCCATTATCATTATTAATACAATCTAAGTTTGAAGGAGCATGAGCTTGAGGTGAGGTTGATGAAATTTTGATGAGGTGGTTGTTGTCTCCTCTCCTACTCACAGATTCATGTGATGTGTTTGTCACCCTGGGTATGAGACAATGGATTGAGATGGAGTGTAGCTCCTAATTTATATCATATTCTCCTTAATCTTTGCATTCAATGTCCCTATCATAAGCACCACACTCCCACTACTCTAACCATCAATCTCCTTTAAAATATCTGCCACATCTCTTGCTCTCACATTGTTGCCATAGTTCTCTATATGCATGTTTTATGGATATATATTTTTAAAAGACGACGTTATTTTGTGGAGTTATGTAAGGGCAATAGGGAAACATCGAGAAGCCACGCCACGCAGATATGTGTGTCATAATCTTAGGATCAAATCAACATAAGGGATTGTCTAGATGACATGGTCCAAGATTTTTCCAATCTTGGCGCTTATTAAACTCATTGCCCTTTGATCATTTCTAATTAAAAAATTAAGTATTTAATTTGGGGATCCGATGAGGAGAAATTTTCTCGGTGACAAAAAGGAGATGAACTTCTCCTAATATATAGTTTATTTCTATTGCTTTACCTCCTCAAAACCATTCAAATATTTCTTAGTAGAAACGATCTCCACATCTCTGCATTGACTTGATCACAAACGATGAAAATCCCAGATGAACATGAGAAATCCTAACAACCGGATCGGGTATAAACTGGGTCGGGCATAATTCTTGTTGGGCGACGAGGCCACAATACTTATAGACCCATGTCCTACATTCACATACATCTACTCCTTTTGGTCAAGCATGGGCCTTTAAGCGCACCCACTAATATTTACAGGAATTTGTAGGTCAGCTAATCAAGAAGGAATTTCCTCTTTAACCAGCGTCTAAAAGTTCATTCCCCTCTCTTTTTCTACAATCGGATCCGTTCATTTTGATCTTCATGTTTTTAAAATACCAGAACGCCAAATATCTAATGAACCTAAGAGGTTTTGCTTGTTCAGCCACCCGTCACAAATTTAACAGTTTCGCAGTAACAGAAGTTTCTACAATGGCTAAATCAACGAGCAAAACCCTTTGGGTTCACTTGAAAATTAATGGTTTTGAGTTTTGGAACATGAAGATCAAAATAAACGGGCCTGATTGTAAAAAAAGTGAGGGATGAGGTTTTTTTTGCTAGCTAAGGCGAAAATTCATCCTTAGCTAAATGAGCTATATATTCATATGAGTGATGCCCCTCGCATAGCGAGCAAAAAGTAGTGGGTGGCTGTGTGTTCCCTATGAAAGAGCCACCATAACCTATGGCTTCTTACCACATGTTAAACACTAGAATAGCCTTTACAACGCACGCTAATGACCAAAATTTTCAATCCCAAGTTAGCCTTTGTTTATGGGCTCCTATGTGGCTTGTGGGATGCCAATTTGGGCAAGCTATGGGATTTAATTAACCATTTCCCTTGTTGTTGTTGTTGTTACATGTTCACTCCTGATTCTCTAGTCTAAGACATGGTTAAAAAGCAGGTAATCTGCATTACAAAATATCTTAAGAGTTCGCCGTAGGAATTAGCTCAGTGAACTTTGCTAAAATAACACTGCATTATTGATTAAAATAATATTAAGAGGCATTGTAATCACAGTTTAGTTGGATACGCTACATAATTTTAAAAAAAAAAACCCAAAGAGGAATGGAACTTTTTGGGGACAGGTGTAAAGAAGTGCTTGCGTTTGCATTTGTATCTGCTTTTGATTCTACGAAAAGGGATAGCAAAGCAGAGGCAAGCCTCAATGCTGTTTTAAGGAATCAATATTCCAGTCTACTGTCACCATTAGGATCCATAATCTTGCGTCATTAGCGTTAATAAAATCACTTAAAATATAAAGTTTGGATTTGAGGCCAATGTAGGTGGACAGCCTATCCTTAATTGGAAGCTTAGGATATTAAAATGGGTACAGGTGTCGCGATTAGCTAGGATAATGATGCGTTAATTGTGGTCCAATTCTGTCATGATCATTTTGGAATTTTGGTATTGAGAAGGATCTTGATTGCAATCTGATTAAGCTTGTCGATTATGATGTAGATTATGGATTATATATATAATTAATGATCCTATTCCAAGAATGATCTAATTAAAGACTAGTAAATGGCTTTGCATATCAGAGGCTGATCTTTGACGAGCTAAACAACAAGACAAAAGGAGAAGAAGGTAGGAAAGAGTGTCCCCCATTTTTATTTATTTATGGATTAACTATGTTAAGTATGGGACTGATACCATATGCATGAGGGTGATGTTGTATCCTGTTCACATCACTGACATCAGGGCAGCCACTTTGTAATCTCATACTGATGTGAATCAACTCTTCCATGGTGTTAGGTTTTGGTGCCCTACCACCTCTCTCTCTCTCTCTCTCTCTGTGGTCAATTCTCTCAAGCACTGATATTGTCCAAGCTTTTTTGAGGGAAATATCTTGTATGTCTTAAACTTATATTCCTCAGTGCTCCATATACAATATTCCCATCATGCCTAAGCATATTGTTTAATCATCTCTATCTCATTTTCATGCACAACACGCTTCAATCGATATTTTCCTAGTTTGAATTTATCTCTAACCTCTATGTGTTAATTTTTATAATATGGCCTACAAATCTCCATATTGGTATGATATTGTCCAATTGAGCCCGCAAATCTCTCGTCTTTGACCCAGTCGTCACAGGTATGCGAGGTACTTCAGGGTGTAGCTACACGCTCTTGATTTGCTTCTTGGATGGTGAGCTTCTCGGAATGGTAGAATGATGTTGCCTTAGTGGCATGCTTTGCAGATCTCCAGGAGGTGGCCATTCCTTCATGGTGATCATCGCGATGATATATTACCTGCATCTGCAAATACATTTAACATGGAGGATGATCCTTTATAATATTGACCTTTGGAGGTAGCGCAGAAGATACGTAGCTCCGGTCTAGTGGCGTGCTGCAGGTGCTGCACTGTATCTGGCTAACAGATTTACTGCCAACGCTATATCAGGACGCGTGCAAATTTCCAGATAAAGAAGTGCACTGATGACGCGTGGGTAAGGTACTTCAAGACCTGGTATTTCCTTCCCCTCTTTCAGAGGACAGAAGAGATCTTTATGTAAATCGATACAACATATAGTTGTATTTAGTGGATTACAATGGTCCATGTTTCTTCATCAACTTCAGGTGTATGAAGTTTAATGTCACATGATTTTCATCTTCTGTTTGATATTTTCATCTGCTGGAAGATATTTTCATCTTCAGGATGATAAATCTGTAAGCCAAGACATGTCTTTATTTTTGCCTAGGTCTCGCATGTCATATTACGCTTAAATAGATCGGTTTTCTCTTCAAGAGATCCGATGAGATTCGAGTCTTCCTCAGATCATTTTCTTTACTCTTTTAAAGATGTAAATACAACCTTTTCATAGGAGTTCTTATTTAAGGAACTCTCTTGATTGTATTTTATTATTTCTCGTAGAATAGATATCCCGAAGTCTATTCAGGCAATTAATGAAATTGGGAATAAATCATTAGGGGTATGCCGTCACAACATCCAAAGCAGCATATCCACAATTTCTTTTACCAATTGTGAGGGTTTCACAACCATAATCAGGGAGTTTAACGCATCATTTATATTTCATAAGTGAGTCAAGCTCATCTTACTTTATTACTTCCTGGTTTCAGTGAAATGACCCTCTAAACTATGTGTTATACCTTGTAGTATATGAATTTATTTATATTTTATATAATACTCACAATGCCCACAGGTTTGATACCTTTTGATATCAGGACTTCAGGTCCAAACACTTCGCGTTTCATAAGTGAGTCCAGCTCAACTTATTTTTGCCTACCACATTTTTGGCCAATAATGTTTGCTTTTTTTAGTAACGGAGTGTGGATTGATTACTATCATTTAAATGGCAAAATGAGTCGTGAAATAATTGTCAACAAGTGTGTTTTTATTCAAACACCTCCCTAAGTTCGTACAATATTCATTTATATTTCATTTTATTCCAGAATGTCCTCTTCTGGAGGTTCTGGAAAGGGAGAGAATATGGAGATGAGCTCACTTTCCTGTGGTGGTTTGTTTTAATATCTCCAGGAGTTTTCCTCTATTTAGAGACTAGTGGTTTGTCCTCTCTTAATTGAGGACATCCACTTCTGCTGATGGTGGATTGCATCCATCATTTTTGGTATGTCAATCCTAGATGGATTTTTAGCAGCAGGGAAGTGTGTTTTTGACAATATTTGGATTGTCAATAACTATGTCCGATAATTGTTTGACAGTTCGTAATTGTGGAGGATCTTCAGGATCTCATCACAATTCATAATTCCCGGATCATAGATTTTGATATTTTGATGGCCAACTGAGATTTAAGCTCAGGGATGATGGTGACATCCAAGTTGAACCGAGTACTGGGAAATTAAAGAGTTCTGAATGTGAAAGTTCTTTAGGATCTCATCGTTATTATCATATCTTTAAATGGGGGCCCATCAAGGCACAATCCATGAGATGTGCTTTTAAATGTGTTTAATGTTTGGAGTGCGTGGAATCTATTTATCTGGGGTGATTAAGCCTGATAAATAGTTCTAAGGCAGCATTCTGATGGTCTATAGTGGTGATATGGGGATGTAGACCCGTCACGGCACAATCTATAAGATGTGCTCTAAATGCCTTCTCCATTGGAGTTCTCGAAAACTACTTATCTGGCGTGAGTAGGCCCTGATATATAGGTTCTACGGTGGCATTTTTATGGTCTGCAGTGTAATTGCATATCCCCATGTAGTCACCAGCAACTGGATTTTTAACGGATGAGTAATTCGTTTGAATCATTTTAATGATTTACTCATATGACCCATTTTTAAGTATGAACACAATCTTCAAGATGTTCAACTTTGTTCCAGTTTGCAAATTATGGTTGATTTCCCAGTATTATCTAATTTGCCCTCCATTTAATAATGTGTCCTCTTTGCTTTGAAAAAGCTAAACTGTAGTTGGATAATAGGATTTCTTATAACCATTTTTAGATGATACATAGATGAGTACACTAAAGTACTTCATCGGCCCCTTGTAGGGAGTGGATAAGTCCACTTTTATCCCTCAACTACTCTCGAGATACCTAAAGGTCTTATTATTTTATTTTAATTGTTATATATTTTATAAACATATCTTATGAAATTCTATTTGAGAAAGTTTTGAGAGTCAATGTCCACGTGTAGTGGAGATGGTCTCGTAATCATTTTTCCCTTTAAATGGGACAATGAAAGCTCACCCTTCTAAGGAACCTTCGTGTTCTTCAGGTTATGATTATAGGATTGGGATATGATGTCTTGCATCATCATCGATCTAGAGTGACATATTATGTCGTACCAAAGTTAAAACTTGGACGATTCTGTGCACTTCAGGTGTTTCATTTGCTTCCTCTTTTCGAATTTTTATAGGAGTTTTAAAGTCCATTTGAATGCTCAAGTATGGTCTTCAGGCCATTATTTCTTGAGTCATTCAGTATGGATTTTGTTTTGACGAATATCCATCGAAACTTGGTAAGTTTCTTTTTCAGAGAGTATTGGGCATCCTCATGTAGAGTGTTTAGGTTTGTAATTCTTGAATCTCAAGTCAGACGTCCCAAAATAGTTTTGCACTGGACTATTCTAAGGTGAAATGCTATTGATAGCATATGTCTTGAAGTGTCAATGTAGATGATTGTGTTGTACACAATTAATAAGGCATTGATTAACAAAGCATATTATATTACAGATGCTAAAAACTAAGCAAAAAATTTGCAGTATAAATAATTTCATAAAAGCATAAACATATATATAATGTAATCAACAATTACGTTGGAAAAGTATTCCAAGTAATTATGTTATGGCAACAGATTATTGTTTTTCAAAGTTCATGTGTGCTCGGGGAATAACCAATTATACGATAGTTGGGTCGACTTTCGTCTTTAGACTATCTTTGTATAATTTTTCCATGGCATAAACTAATGACCTTTCATATTGCAAGAGTAGTATGAGTCTTATCAGAACTTCTGGGTCTGATCTTGGTTTGCCATTGCGTATTCCATGTTAAGGTATTTCACATATTCCCTTTCTCTTTTTATTTGCAGGACATTGTTGGTCCTGAACTTCCCCTATTTCAATCTTCCATATTATTATTTTTCAGGAAGAAGAAACTCACTAAGGAGACATAGACAAGGGAGCAAGTTTGTTTCTATACTTCCACTTTTCAGTTTGTGGAAAGATAAAATATGCTAAAGGGGAACAAATATTTGGGTGTGAATCTCATAATATATTTCTCTCACTTATTTATTTAGCCCGTCTTAAGGAGTGAGCTTATATTCAAGGCTAGATTCAAGAATCATTCATTGTAAAGTGAGATTACTCTAAAAGAGTTTAACGGTGTTATGTCATACTTTTGGTATCCATATTGGTCTATTTAGACCATTGATCTGTGAGGTCTATCTACCGCAAAGTACGCATCTTTAAGATGACAGAAATAGTTTTCGCATAATCTCTTCGTATTTTATTTGGAAAAAAGGGATATTTGACATTTTAAATTGAACTTCAGGTTTGATTGTCAATGTAGATATGATTTTTAAACTTTTGAAAATTATAATTAGCTGTGTGTGATAATGCATAATCATAGTTATGAGCATATATGCATGAAGTATTTAACGGGTAAAAACATCTGAGTTAAAAATTTATATAGGTCAGACATATTAGCTTGTTGTATGGATCGACTAGTCACCATTAAAAAAGTACAGTCCAGTGTCCATATACAGGCCAAAAGTACAAAAGACGGGAAGAGAAAAATACAACTTGGAAGCCATGTGGGCCACATCTACTATCAAGTTGGTCTCCGTCTTCATGGGATGTGGCTTCGGTCTTCGGTATTTACAATATTCGGTATTTACAATATAATTCTTACTACATTTTCGCTCAAAAAAGAAGAGAAAATGCGAGGAAAAATAAAACGGTGATAAAGTAGCCGATCCAAAACCACAACGAAGTGTTTAAAATACATTACGTGTATTTAATATGCTCCAGGCATTGATTATACATCACAAGTATCTAATATGCATCAGGCATTGATTATACATCACATGTATTGAATGGACCAAAATGGAGAAAAGAATATTGAATAATTTGAAATTAAAAAATTCCCCAAATTTAAATCTTTATTGCCAGTAGGCCCCTTTATATTTCATGGTTTATATATGTATATTTTTGTGTGTGGACTGAGTTGAAGCTCAATCCAAAATTTAGTGGACCACTGTCCTCCATGGCCATCCCAAACCCTAACTAGGGTTTGGGTTAGGTGGCACGGAAAGAACGCGATGACGACCGAGGGTCGCGTGCACTGGCGTGGGGCGGCGGCCGACAGGGCCGTGGAGCCCATAGGGGGCGCGGTCGTCAGGGCCGCGGAGCCCCCAGAGGCTGCACGCGTAGGCGATAGTCGTCAGGGCCACAGGGCCCCCGCTGGGGCTGCGCGCGCGGGGGGGGCACGACCATCAGGGCCGCGGAGCCCGTGGTGGCGCGTGCAGGGGAGCGCGGTGGCGGCCTTCAGGGCCGGCTTTGGCAAACATGGGAGGCCTTCAGGGCCGCGAGAGTAAAAAATATGGTTCCTTTTTCATAAAAATTTGATTTTTATCGTAAAAAATCGATTTTTAATCCATATCATTGCAGATCTAAACATATTCTTTAAGAAAAAGAGGTTTAGATCTAGTTTTGATTGATTACCTCTACATCCATCCTTCAGATCTAGCGACGATTGAGATGCCTACGAGAGATCTGACGATCCGTTCTTCGTCCGCCAAAAAATAGCCGCAGTTTCTCTCAGTTGGTTGAAGCCTGCTGATAACATGTTGTGTTGGAAAGATAGTAACTACTGGAGTCTATAGCATTGTATTTATAGTATTAAGGTTACATGGTGGTAGATACATAGCCCTATATGAACCTCATATGGGCCTACATAAGCCCATGCATAACAAATAAGAAAATAATAATAATTTGAATCGGCTCTAGTTTAATTTCCTGAAGATAATCCCAACCAATCATGGAAATATCATGTGACATGTTCATCATCTTCTCTGCCCTTCATCTCAAAAATTAGGATAGGCTTTGTGGCTGTGTGGCCTCAATAGTTTGTAGGTTAAATAGAGATAAATTTCTACATGAAGTTTAGTATAGCAATAATGTGATAAAAATTTATGTGGCTATCACATCCACACAACCCTTCTCCTTTGTACGGGCTTGGATCTGCACGATAATGAGACCATAATCAAGTGTTTAAAATAAAAAAGATTAATTCTGCAAACAGTACAATTCTTGTATTCTCTTATTACAGAAACATACAGCTAGCCACGTATACTTTTATGTTTCTCCCTCTGCTGCAAACAATTTTATCCACGAAACCTCACTAACACACAATCCCACTGGCAAATTTTAGAAGAAAGCAATGGAACTACAAGCAGTTTCCGGCATCCCCCTGTATTGCGAACTGCTTGTGTTAATAGTGAAATATTAGATCAAGTACTCATCGCGAATTAAAATTATGACTACAAGCATTGCTTCAACCTCTCTACATGGAGTCAGAATTTGATCTTTGCAGGAACTTCATAACCACGATGAGCTCGAATAGGGATGGTGCTTTGCTTCAGAGTAATTGTGCTCAAGCTGCTCAAGGCTCATTTTGCAGGGTGATATCGATGATCCCTATGGGGGATTTTGGCCGGTAGTGTTCATCAGTGTCGACTTCTTCTATATCCTAAACAGCATAAAAAATCATGTTACAAAGTGGAAAAGATATTTTTCTGGGCACACAAAATAGATTCAAGCGACGAATTTAAGGTAAGGTCTGCATTGAACTGGTGATTGCAATCATCCACGACATCAAGGCTCCAAGTAGTCTATATGCTTATTTCAGTGGGAAAAAATGACAAGATCACATGTACAGCAAACACAATCATGCATGAAGGGAAGAACGATCTCTGGCATCAGCAACAACGCATACTATTTCATAGATCACCAATCTATGGGAGAGTCCAACTTAGCATGTTCTACAGAAATAGAACTAAGGAAAGTGAAGAAGATGTGCCCCAGGTTGTACATGGGCGGGTGGATGTAGGGGCTTTTTTTGTGGCGGCGAAATAGGTCAGGCCCAACATGTTCACCTCAGTAAACTACTTCTGACAAAATCATGTACTCTAGATAGCAGTGTCTTAGATGATATCTTCGGGAAAGGCTGGCCGCAGTGACTGTCTATTCTGTCAAATATTGTTCTAAATTCAGCCCAATCAACCTGAGAATTCATCAAACTCATATCATCCCCAAATGACCAGGCTGTGGAAAAAAATTATTGCAAGCTGATTGGTAAGAAGAAATAGTATGATTGGGTTTAGCTCTGAACCTTACGCCTAAAAGCTGCGTCTTCTAGAAAAGTAAGATCCATCCAGCTTATTGTTTCCAGTTTCTGACTTAAAGACCCCTTTTTAAAAACAAATATAAAAGTTCTAGGTAAAGCACTGGAAATCGGACTTGTCTCTGAACTAGAAAAGAATCAGGTTTTGAGTCTAGACCCTACAGATGCTTCAACGTAAGTTCATTAACCTGGCTACACATGAGCAGAAATAGGTTAGGAACAGCATCTGAAAGAAATGGCTCAAGTCCAACGCTAGAATTAAGATTAGTCTATTAATTGTAAATCTCAAGAACCAGAGTTTGAAACTTACCCAAGTTGCAAGCACCATCAAATATTGAGTGAACCCAACTTTTACCGTATTTAACAAAACACAAGTATATTTGGCTTGGGGAGAAAATGCACAAAAGATGCATTAAGTTGCTTGGTTTCGATGAGGTGATTGATGTTCTATTATGAACAGCATTATGTTATGGAGTTGGGAGCAGGGTGAGCATGAGCTCGAAGAAACTATCAGATCCTTTTTATTTTATTTTATTTTTGCTTCATATATTATCCCGTCTGTTTTTGTGTGGGCGAGTGGGTTTCTTTGTTTCTTCCTTTTTTTACTTTGGGGGGAGGGGGCTTTCTTCTTCTTCTTCTTCTTCTTCTTCTTCTTCTTTTTTTTTTTTTTTTTTTTTTTTTTGGGGGGGGGGGGGGGGGGGTTCATCAAGCAATATCCTACACGCGACAGCCTCCAAATCTCATAGTTGCCAGCCCGGGTTGATAAGTGTAAACCCTAAATTCAAACTTCAAAGCTAACAACATAAATTTATTTATACTTCCTTGTTCATATTGCCATATTCCCATTTAAACATTCCCTGTTATACTGGAGTGTTGATAATGTGCCTAGCATGCATTATTTGGCCCACAACCCATTACCTTTCAAGCTTTACATGTAATGGTAATACATAATAGATAATTTCATCTTGTTATCTATGTTTTTTAACCTCGTTTTTATCAGCAAGTACTTTTATACATCATCTATAGGCCAATGAGAGTCAAATGTTCAGTTTCAGCTTTCTTAGGAATAAGTAGTAATTAATGGAATTATATAGACAGTTCTCCTAAGAACAGCACATACTCATATCTACCATTAGCATTGTCCCTAGTACTACAGAGTCACAGACTCCGAACTCACCCCTCGAAGACTAGAATTTGCATGGGCACAAAGGATCCCTACTCTTGTTTTCTCCACACAAAAAAAAACAAGCTTGATTCTGCATGATTTTTATTTGGTCAAATCAAAAGCCACAAATCATAACCGATTCAATTGTAATCTCTCGACCCTATGGTTTGTCAACATTGCACATTTATAGCGCATCTCAAATATAAGACGGAAAGCCTTCCGAGCAATGTTAATGTTAAGCAATGTGGTGGTTGCTCTTTGATAATTTTGCCGACACCCATGGACAACACATAAAGGTAACATTTACCTGAACAGTTCGTGTAGACTATAGCTCGAAATGCATCCCTGACGGAACCAAAGGATGATGATTCCAATATAAGCTATCCTCAATGATGATAACCACAGAAATCAAACTAATATAATACAGCAAATTTCTAGAAAACATGACACTGGTATGTCTAACACGCACGCACGTATAGGGAGCACTAAATATGGGCAGTCAGCTCATTTAACCAAATATGAGATATGAACGACAAGGACAGATCTGGACAAAGACAACGGCGACAATGCAGATATGAGGCAGTTAAGGAAAAAGTCAACGCCTTTGAAGTTGAGCTCAAACCAAACGGCGGTATGCGTGAACCTCGTGCGTAGATCGAGTTCAACCCCTCAGTCCTTGGGGGTGCAACGAAGCAAGGGGCATGCGAGGCAGGCCCTGCAGGAACCGCCATCCACCCCGCGAGGGGCCCACCAAGCATTGGCATGGGAGGGCAGCCCCGCAGGGTGTACCAGAGGCCCCACGAGGTCCGGCAAATGGCCCGTGAGGGCCGAAGGGGGCCCGCCATGGGGAGGCGGCTAGTGAGGCAGCAGGGGGACCGCAAGGGCTTGGCAGCAGACTACATTGAGAGGTGGCACTTTGGGGATAATGACGACATCGATGGAGGCTTTTGAGACTACGACAAGACCGGTGGTGATCCATCACCTTTTTTTGAAAGTCCACCTTGAGGACAAAGTGGCTTTTTTGGGGGCGGAGTAATGATGAGATCACACACAATCAGCGACGATCGGAAAGGGAGAATCAAGGAGCGGCGACAGTAAAACCCTAGAAGAGATTGACAGATCAGTAATTTCTGGGCGTAGTGGCAGATCTGTAATTATAGGACGTAGTGATAGTTTTGTAACTATGAGACGGTAGTTGAAAACCCTAGATCAGGGAAATTCTACAGAGAATAAAGTAAAGAATTGAGAGATAAAAAAGATTAGTAGAAAACTTAGATCTTGTGAAGAGTTGAGCCTTTTCTCTCAAATCAAAGTCAAAGAGAGCAGTCCTCTCGAAAGAGGCCATTATCTTGTATTTTTCTTTTTACAATCAATCAAACCCCTAATTTTACCCCCAAATCCGATCCGGACCGTGTCAAATTCGTAGCAGAGCATAGATCCTGATGGCAGTAGCGAAAAAATCGAAGCTTTGGAGGAGAATTCGATAATGAGATGGAGGGTATAAAGATATCAATGGAGGAATTCAAAACATCAATGTAAACATGGATGAAAGCGTCGATGAATGCCCTAATGGAGAAGATTTCAGAGATCGATCATCGTCCACCACTCGAGGAGTCAAAGAAGCTAGATATAAAGGGAGACAACGACGACAACTCAGATCCAAGGCAAAAAGGGTGATTTTTGGTGAAGGGAACAGAAAAAGTCGACGTCTTTACGGGAAATCAACCACTTAGCAACGTAAATCAATGCAAAAGGCAAATTTTCGGTCCACGACAAAAGTGAAGTCATCTTGGAGGAAGATGTTAGGAACTAACAAAGATGGAATTTTTATTAGAAAATAACAAGCAAAATAAAAAGATAATTGGACACAAAAGAGGTGTGCCCTCCTCCCAAGACGCCTAGAGGACGTCCGCACTCGTCTACTCCTAATGGATGCTCAATAGAAATATTCCAATATTAAGCATGAGAAAATAAGAGAAGGCTACCCCCTATTTATAATAGAAACCATGACAATCCTAAACCAAGTAGGACTAGTCCGGCTAATCCTACTCCAATGAGGACTCGGGACGGGAGGGGGAATCCTACTCCAAGGAGGACTCGGAAAGGGCAAGTACAAAAAAGAGGGTGTGGCAAGGGGTCGGCTAGAGGGGGGTGTGGCGGCTAGCCTGGGCCGGCGGGTGTAAACCCGCATGGGTTTGGGCCCAGGCCCATCAATACTCCCCCCCCAAAGAGCCACCTTGTCCTCAAGGTGAAAATCTGGGAATCGCAACACCATATCAGCCATGTCCTCCCAAGTGCTGTCGTGCTCTGGTAGATCCTTCCACTGCAACAAGACCTGTCGCGCGCCTGTGTCGGTCCGGCGTACCCCCTTCAGTAGCTCTGGCTCCAGTCCAACCTCCATATCCGCAGTAAGTGACTCAGGCAATGTCGGAGAAGAAGTGTGGGTGCCAATAGCCTGGCGTAACTGTGAAACATGGAATACCGGGTGAATGGTCGATTCTGGCGGCAATCGCAACCTGTAAGCTACCGATCCAACCCGTGCCTCGACCTCAAAAGGCCCAAAATATCGTGGTGACAGCTTTTCATTCTTCCTATGAGCCACCGACCTCTGCCGGTAGGGCCTTAACTTCAGATATACCATGTCGCCCACCTCAAAGTGTACATCTCGGCGGTGGAGGTCTGCCCGAGCCTTCATCACCTGCTGAGCTCTCGCCAAATGGAGCTTCAGCTCCTCTAGAACCTGGTCCCGCTCAGCTAAGTACTGCTCCACATCAGAAACCGGGGTCGTCTCCTGCCCATAATGAAGTAAGTGTGGAGGGTCTCTGCCATATAAAATCCTAAAGGGTGTCGTATGGGCTGCCGTGTGGTATGAAGTGTTGTACCAATATTCTGCCCATGGTAACCAGCGAACCCACTCCTTAGGATTCTCCGAGATGAAGCATCGCAAATACGTCTCTACACTGCGGTTGACCACCTCTGTCTGGCCATCTGTCTGGGGGTGATAAGCAGTGCTCTTTTTTAATGATGTCCCCTGTATGCGAAAAAGCTCCTGCCAAAACTTACTCTGGAACACCTTGTCCCTATCCGAAACAATGGACTTTGGGGGACCATGTAGACGGATAACCTCGCGCATAAAAGTGTCGGCCACTGACACAGCGCTGTAAGGATGCTTAAGTGGGATAAAATGTGCATATTTGCTGAGGCGGTCTACCACAACAAAAATGACGCTGAACCCTCCCGACTTAGGCAACCCTTCAATAAAATCCATAGAAAGGTCCTCCCACACTCTGTCTGGTAGGGATAGTGGCTGTAATAATCCTCCTGGAGACATAGCCTGATATTTGTGACGCTGGCACACGTCACACTCCGCCACCATCCTAGCCACATCCTTCTTTTGCCCCTTCCAGTAAATTTCCCGTGATAACCGCTGATAGGTCTTGAGGACCCCAGAATGTCCTCCAATAGCACTGTCGTGGAACTCTCTGAGTATGGTCGGTAAGAAAGGAGAAGTCCTTGGTATCACTAGTCTGCCCCAGTACAGTAATCGCCCCTCCTGCAATGAATACCCCGAGTACTCAGTCGACCCCTGCAAAAGAGCTTCTCGTATAGCCGCCAAATCCGGGTCTGTCTCAACCTCCCGCTGCAGTGGGCCCCAATCGTCCAGGATGGATACGGTAAGTGCTGCTATCTCTGTCTCCTCCTCCCGCCGGGATAAAGCATCAGCTGCCTTGTTCTCTAGTCCCGGACGGTACTCTATTTCGAATCTGTAACCCATCAGCTTGTGCAACCACTTCTGATGTTCTTCTGCTATCATCCGCTGCTCAAGTAGGTACTTCAGGCTCCGCTGATCAGTGCGAACGATGAAGCTCCGTCCCAACAAATAAGGTCTCCACTTCTGAATGGACAAGACTATCGCCATCAGCTCCCGCTCATAGACTGACCGCAATCGGGCCCTGGTGGTCAACACCTGGCTGTAGTATGCAATAGGACGATGGTCATGCATCAGTACCGCGCCCAGCCCATGTCCTGACGCGTCTGCCTCGACCACGAAAGGTCGGGTGAAATCGGGCAATGCTAAGACCGGGACCGTGGTCATTGCCCTTTTCAGGACCTCAAAAGCTGTCGTCGCCTCGTCACCCCAATGGAATTGATCCTTCTTTAGTAATTCTGTTAATGGCCAGGCGATCGTCCCATATCCCGCTACGAAGCGGCGGTAGTAACCTGTAAGCCCCAAGAAGCCCCGCAGCCCTCTGAGAGTAGTAGGTCGTGGCCAATCCAGCATGGCCGCTATCTTAGCTTTATCGACGGCTACTCCTCCCGCTGACACCACATGTCCCAGGTACTCCACCTGTGGCTGCCCGAACAGGCACTTCTTCCTGTTCAAATAAAGCTGGTGGTACTGCAGCTCCTGAAAAACTACCTGCAGGTGGTCCAAGTGCTCCTCCAGCGAACGACTGTACACCAAGATATCGTCGAAAAAGACCAAAACGAATCGCCTGAGAAAGGGACGGAATACCTTATTCATTAGAGCCTGAAAGGTGGCCGGGGCATTGGTCAGCCCAAAGGGCATGACCAGGAACTCGTAGTGGCCCTCATGCGGCCTGAGCGCCGTTTTGGGCACATCCTCCCGCCGCATCCGAATCTGGTGATAGCCCGACTTCAGATCTAGCTTGCTGAACCAAGTCGCTCCATGTAGCTCGTCTAGGAGCTCATCAATCACTGGTATAGGGAACTTATCCGGGACCGTCTCCTTGTTCAGTGCCCTATAGTCCACGCAAAACCGCCAACTACCATCCTTCTTCTTGACCAATAGAACAGGGCTGGAAAACGGGCTAATGCTTGGCTGGATTACCCCGGCCTGCACCATCTCTGAAACCATCCTCTCGATCTCATCTTTCTGGTGCTGAGGGTATCGGTAAGGCCGCACGCTAATGGTGGAAACCCCCTCTCGTAGAACAATGGCGTGCTCGTGGTCCCGTGGCGGTGGAAGTCCCCGAGGCTCCTGGAATATCTCCTCAAACTGCCCCATCAACTGCTGAACCTCCCTCGGAATGGGCTGCTCGGAACTGGCCTCGGCTCCTCCCTCCCTGGTCAGCGAGTACAGCTCCACTAAATATCCGCCACCCTCCATCTGAATGGTCCTAACGATGGTCTTCAGAGAGACTAATGCCCTGCAGAGGCTGGGGTCTCCCTGTAGTATCACCGATCGCCCGGCCTCCTGAAACTTCATCCGCAGTAGTTTCCAGTTAATGGTCATCTCCCCCAGAGTCTGGAGCCAAGTCATGCCGAGGATAACGTCGGTGCTCCCAAGGTCTAGAGGTAAAAAATCTGCAATAATCTGTATCCCCTGCATGGTCAGAACCAAACCCCGGCAAACTCCACGGCTGCTCTCCTTCTTCCATGTCCCTATCATCACGCTAAAGCTGCCGCAATCTGTCAGCTGAAGGCCCAGCTGTGTCACCACCCTCCTGGAAATAAAATTATGGGTGGCCCCACTGTCGATCAGCACCGTCACCTCCTGGTCTCCGACCTCTCCCCTCAGCTTCATGGTATGATTCGGTATGAACCCGACCACAGAATTGAGGGACACCTCCGCTACGTCCAACTGCTGGCCCTCAAGCTCATCCTCTGCCGCAGCGGTCTCTTCCTCGATATCAGACTCGCCCTCGTCGTCCTCCAGTAGGATCACCTGGAGTTTGCGCCCTGCGCATCTATGGCCTGGTGAGAATCTTTCATCGCACCGGAAGCATAAGCCCTTCTGTCTCTTGTCCATCATCTTTGTGTCCGTCATACGTCTGAACTGCCCCCCAGGTAGTGGTGTGCTACTCTTCTCCCCCGCCTTCTCCCGGTTCGCCTGCCCCACCCCTGCCGAGGTGCCAGCTCCTCCCGTCCCAGACGGACCGCCTCTCGCTGTCTGACTACTGAAACTGCTCCGGACACGCCTGTCCTCGGTCTGCGCATCCTCAACCATCTGTGCCATCTCTATGACCTCCGAAAGCCCCTTAGGCTTGTAGGGTCTCACTGCTGCGCGCAGGCTGGGGCGCAACCCTTTCAGAAAGGTTCCCTCCAGTGACTCGTCTGAGACGACATGCACTCGCCCGGCTAGTGTCTCGAACCTCTCGATGTAATCCCGTACCGACCCCTCCTGCCTGAGGGCGTAAAGCTGCTCGTGCAAGTTTCCCAGCCGGGGGTCTCTAAACTTCTCCAGCACCATATCCTTCAGCTCCTCCCAGCTCCTCACCGGCTGTCGCCTCTCCCTCCACTGGAACCATCCCAAAGCACGCCCCTCCATGCAGATCGCTGCCGCCTCCAGCTTCTGGGCCTCGGTCATGTGGTGGGCCGTGAAGTATCTCTCTGCGGTAAATAACCAGGCGTGTGGGTCCTCTCCGGAAAATAGCGGCATCTTCAGCTTCCGGACGCGACAATCTCCTCCAAAACGCCACTGCTCGGGTCTCCCCTCCTGTCTGGGCGGCGGGTGCTGACGCCTCTCCTCCAGTGTCTCGTAGTGCCGGGGTGGCCCGCCTCCGTGACTCCCGTAGTCTCCCTGGTGACCTCCGCGACGCCCCTCAAAGTCGTCCCATCCGGCGTCATCGCCGAACTCTGCCTCATATCCACTCCTTCCGTCGGAGTAATAGCCTCTCCCGCGTCCATGGCCGTAGAAAGGATCATCAAGTGCTGGTCGGTGCCCTGGAGGGTCACAAAAGTCTCCCGAAATCTGTCCGCGGCCTCCCGTCGTCGTGGTCCGCTGCTCGGGGGGCTCAAAAACCCCCTATCCTGCTGTCCGAAGCCACCGCCCCCCTCATGCGGCTGCCAGGAGGGGTTTCCGCCCTGTCGCGGACCCACAGGGGCCTGCCGGCCTTCGGCCAGGCTCGGCGGGCCCCTGGGCCCTCCCTGGAAGGTCGACGGACCCTGCCGGCCTTCCGGCAGGGTCGCCGGAGCCTGGCGGGCCCAGGCAGGGTCCCGCCGCCCCTGCCTGAGCCCGCAGGTGGCGGCGGGGTGACCCGGGTCCCCTTCCGCAGCTGGTCGACCCCCCCACGTGCCGTGGGGGCTGATCTTCCTTCTCCCATGCCATGGGTCCCCCTTGTCGCGCGGCTAGGTCCTCTGGCCTCTCTTTGTACCGCCTTCCGCCGCACCTCCTCGCGGTAGTCGTCCCTCCATGGCTCCTCGGCGTCGTCCTCGTCCAACTCCTCCACGAAGTAGGGTTCATTTTGGAAAAAAATCTCTTCTTTCTCCTTCTCCTTCTTCAAAGGTGCCGCCTTTGGTGATGGGTTAGGGTTTCCTTCGCCTTTAGGGTTTGTTGCTAATTGATTCAAGGCACCCATCAATTGCGCGAATTGGTCGTCGTGTTTTGCTTGATTTGTCGCCAATTGGGAGATGGAAGTAGTCAACTTGGCCATGGATTCGTCGTTCCCCGCCAACGACTTTTTGATCGCCTCGATCTCGCCCGTGAATTTTGCCTCCAACGCCTCAAATTTGTCTTGCGATCTTGTGGAAGCCGCCATGAATCGTCACGTGCTCTGATACCAAATTGTTAGGAACTAACAAAGATGGAATTTTTATTAGAAAATAACAAGCGAAATAAAAAGATAATTGGACACAAAAGAGGTGTGCCCTCCTCCCAAGACGCCTAGAGGACGTCCGCACTCGTCTACTCCTAATGGATGCTCAATAGAAATATTCCAATATTAAGCATGAGAAAATAAGAGAAGGCTACCCCCTATTTATAATAGAAACCATGACAATCCTAAACCAAGTTGGACTAGTCCGGCTAATCCTACTCCAATGAGGACTCGGGGCGGGAGGGGGAATCCTACTCCAAGGAGGACTCGGAAAGGGCAAGTACAAAAAAGAGGGTGTGGCAAGGGGTCGGCTAGAGGGGGGGTGTGGCGGCTGGCCTGGGCCGGCGGGTGTAAACCCGCATGGGTTTGGGCCCAGGCCCATCAGAAGAGCAACCATCAGAGTCAGATATATGGCCACATGGTCCTAGCGAAGAAGCAGCGGGGGTGGTGGCTTCATATCTCATCACCAGGGGCACCACAGCCCATGGGCATGTCGACTTGTGCCCATGAACCCCAGGACTGTTCACAAGTGGCACACGGCCCCTGGGGGCCGCCTTGGGCCTAGCGACCTCCGGATGGCCTTTAAGGAGGCATGTGGGACTGGTTTACATATGGAGGCCCTCTGGGCCTCTGTGACAGCTCTTTGGGCGCGACAGACCTTCAAACGGACTGGACGAGCATCATCATGGCTTTCATTCGGGCTTCGAGAAAGGTGATGGAGATATTAGATGGCCCGATGATAGCAAAGGAATCCTAAGATGCTTCAACTGGTCACAAGTGGGTGACGACCCATGGGACGACGGAGAGAGCCCCGAGGAAGGCCATCGACATCCTACAGGAGGCGGCTACACTTTTGAGACCCAACGACAGACTTCAAGACCCGACAGATACAAGAGACTTTGGTGATTGTGGATACGACTACTAAGGCTTCGAACATGACAGAGGAGACCTAGGTGGGTGGGACGATGCATGGTGGGACGACAACACAGCTACATGAGTCCAGAGGGAAGGTTTTGAAGGCTCAACAGATCAGTATAACGTCTATCAGCAATTCCATTATAGGCAACCCAATCAAAGAGCATGACAAGGGGCCTTCATGACACGGGGTCTTCAGCACTGAAAGTAGGGTCTGAAAGTTGAAAATGTCAATTTTTGATAGGAATGACCCTTATGCATGAGTTTACCGTGCTAAGAGATATTTCACAGTAAACCGATTGACGGAGGATAAATTGATGGCTGTTGAAATATGTTTGGAGGAAGAGGCGATGTTCTTGTACTAGTAGGGAGAGCAAAGGCAACTTATGCGCTCATGAAAGGAGTTCAAAGACTGTCTGCTTGACCGGTTTCGCGACGCTCAGGAAGGAAGCCTACATGAGCTGCACCTTGCGCTAAAGCAAGAGTGCACCGTCAGGGAATACATAAAGAGTTTCAAAATGATCTCGGGCCGAGTTAGCGGATACCTGAGGCGACTCTAAAGGGAAATTTCATGAAGGATCTGAAGGCAAACATCTGAGCTGAACTACGTATACTGAGACCAATGGGGCATGGAAAGGCGATGGAGCCGGTCCAAACAGTGAAAAAGAAAGAAGTATGACAAAGCGGGCTGCAAAGGGAGCTATGAGCAGAGTCACATCCCGCACTCATACCATGATATAGGGTCAGAAGCCCTAACCAGTGATAATTCAGACGAACCATGAGAAAAACAACAAGCCACAACCCGATAACAGGCTTAAGCATCTCACACGGGCAAAGATACTGGAAAGGTGTGCCAATGGTTTATGCTTTGTTGTGACGAGGTTCGGACCAGGACATCACCGGGATCGAGCTCTCCTTATTTGGTCTTCGAAGAAGATGAAGGCGCAACAGCCGAGGAAGACGGGCCATGATGGACCGAGCACACTCATTTAGAGTAAGCGTGATCCACAGACTTTCTGACACCACCTTGAGGACAAGATGATTCTTTAAAGACGGAGTAATGATGTGACTAAGGGTGTGGCGGCAATCAGTGACAAACTTGTAGTTTTGGGGGTTGTGTATTTAAGTAATTCTGAACAAATCAATCCACTATATATATGTGGAGGCTACGATTATTGGTTTTTATGGTAAAATCAAGTGAGAAATACCTAAACTTAGCTTAGAACCTTAGATTGTGGAGAGTTGGGCCTTTTCTCTCGAATTAAAGGTTATGAGAGCGGTTGTCTCGAAAGAGGCCATCTATCTTGTACTTTTCCTTTTTACAATTAATCAAACCCCTAATTTTACCCCAAATCTAATCCGGATTGTATCACTAAACATATTAAAGATCTAGTGGACCCAAAGTCTTTTTTGCTTGATATATGGATGAACAAAATTATATTGTTATATAACAATTAATTTTTCAAGTAGGTCAATGACTAAAAAACTTTGAATTCATTAGATCTTGTGCTTGTGTTTTACAATATTAAGACCAAAATGAACGGTGTCGATTGTTCAAAAAATTATGAAGATTGAACATTTTTAGGGCTGACATACGATACAAACATTCATGTGTCATATGATACACATTATTCACACACACACACACACATAATTGAGGGATGTTTTGAATGGATTTGCTGATTAGAACAAAAGGGTGGATAGAAATATGGCTGAAAATGAATATTGCAGTTAAATCGGTGAGTCGGCATCGAGTCGGCCAAGTACCGACTCATGACTAGTCGAACGAGTCGGCGACTAGTCGACGACTAGTCGCACCCTGATGTTAACATATTTTATTTCATGTATCAGATGTTGCTTCTTTTTTAAGTTTGTACTGGGCAAATGATTTTCTAGCTCAGATAAATTCTATAAAATTCAATATTTTTTTAATCTTTTGCATGCATATTATTGCATACACTGTCATGTTAGAGTTCAATAGTATACACCTGGTTCCCGATGGAGGCGAATAACCATCAGTCGAAAGGATCATAGGGAAGCATGCAATGAGACAGTTGGATTCTATGGCGGAATAAGAAAATATACGCCCAAGGATGACATCTCTACATGGAAACAGATGTGGCAAGTCGCAGTTTTAGAATGAACATTTTCTAGAGTTCATTACTTATGGTCTTCTACTGAAAATCTCTTGGTGTGGAGAGTTTCACGGCCTTCTCGGCTTCCTCTTGGAATTCAACTCGATCCATTGTGAATGTTTTGATTACCACGAAGTTAGAACGGAAGACAAACAAGTTTTCCTCTTGTATTTTGATTGTAGAAGTATGCTGAAAAAGTCAGACCAAGTCAGACCAAAAGGCGGACCAAGTCGGTCAAAAAGTCGGACCAAGTCGACGCATAGTCGGTGTCCGACCTACCTCTCGACTTTTGAAAATTATCAAGACAGTCATTCCACCGACTCTCGACTAGGAGCCTCGATAGCATAGATTGAAGAATCAAGGAGTAGGATGAGAGTTTATGAAAATTTTGGAACAGAAACCTTTGCATTTAGGGAGAATCAAATTTGGTGAGAAAATCGAAATTTTAAAGGGAAACCCTGAAATCTTGAAGGAAATTAAATCTGTACAAACTAAAATTTTGAGGAAATTAAATATTTTAATTTGGGGTGAACTAAATCTAAAAGACACTAATTTTTTGGGAAAAACTAAAACTTTTTGTGAACTAAATTCTCTGTGGAGAACTAAAATTTTAAATTTTGGGTGCCTAAATATGGCAATAACTAAATTTTGGGGGGACTAAAATTTTGGATGGACTACATCCTCTGGGAGAACTAAATTTTAGTTTGAATGTACTTGAAAATTTTTAGGTTAGAAATTTTAATTAGGCTAAAATTTTGAATATGGTTAAAAAAAATTGAATGCCACGCAATACATTCATACATTCATACATACATACATATAACATGCATGCTAGAAAGATTACATTATAAAAGATTGATAGAAAGATTACATTATATAAGCTTCATAACAAATCATCTTAGCTCAACTGGTAGTGTGCACAATTTTTAATCATGTGGTTGTGGGTTCAAATCCTGTAGGATACATTAAACTTTAAGCATGAAAATGAAAGAAGAAAGACCCAATGGTTCAATAAAACCCTAGAAAATTCATCAAATCTAAGCAAAAAAAGCAGATGTGAAATCACAAAATTCCCCTTCCAATTTGATCAGAAAGCACTCACCATGCACAAAATTCTACTAATATGCAACAAATCTAACTAAAATGTCTATCTTTAATAGCATCTTCTCACGTGATGCACAAAATTCACCCAAATTCTACTAGATTTAGCCTGGATGCAAATGGTGAATCCAACAATCCTACCAAACCGATCAAAAAATTTGTTTTAAAATAAAGCAAAAGAGAGAGAATAATATAAAGAGATGCATCAGCAGCAAATCCACAGCCTTGGCAAATTTTTCGACATCTTCTTTGTAATGGCCATGATTTGTACTTAAGCACTTTTCATCAATAGAATATTTTAAAATATTAAAATAATTATTTTCTAAATGTTGACGATTTTGTGTGTTTTACAAAATTTTAAAGGCTCATTTAAGTTAATACGTTTCAAACTTAAACCCGTTAACCCAATTCATTGAAAAACCAAACTCATTCTTTTATAAAACCCAAACCATTAATTAATTCAAATCCGATCAGTTTTCTTTTATGTGTGTGTAAAAGGATCCTAAGGTGCATCCTTAGATTCAATCTAAGGAGGCTCATCCATCTTCCCCTATCTCCCACATTTTTTTTGAAATTTTTTTCATGGGTTTGTTGTTCACCTCATGGATGATCAACATACCAAATTTCAAGAGATTCCAATACTTTTTGAGCCCTCATCTACCCCTTACAACTTCATGGGTTTTCAGCATGTTTTCAGACCGTTGAATTTGTACGGGGTAGATGGGAGCTCAAAAAGTATTGGAATACCTTGAAATTTGGTATGTTGACCATCCATGATGTGAACAACAATTCCATGAAAAAAATTCAAAAAAATGTGGGACATGGAGGGAAATGGGGACGCATCATTAGATTTAATCTAAGGAGGCACCATATATCCCTTTTTACCTATATATATCCTATTTAACCACTTTTTAAAACCCTAACTTTCATTTTTAACTCTCACCTCTCTCTCATCTCATTTAATGGGCAGCGACGTGCATTTTCCTTCCACAATCAACCCCAATATTGTTGTTTTCACAGCCCTCAGTGTGTAACCAATGGCCTCTTCACTTAACGCATCTTCCACGACCTTTATTCCCCATGTTCTTCCCTTCTCATCATCTTTTTCTATCTTTCTTTTCCGTCAACTATTTAAGAACCTTAGAACTTAAGTTTTGGGTTACAATACATAACAATCTCTATCCAGTTTAGATCTAAATCCTCACTCTATGATTTATCACTCTCTTCATTAATTCGAGTAGCCTCAATAGATTTACGACGTGATGATAAGATTTTGGCGGCAGCAACATGTTTTCTTCTTCCTCGTTGATTTACGATGACAAGTACATTCCCTTAGTTATTTTTATGACCTTGATAAACCCGGTCTTTGCTCTTAATTGGGTGGATTTTGATATGTTATGTATTTTAAGGAATTTTGATGGTTGGAATCATGAGTTGTTTGGCTCATTTTGTGATTGATGGATGCATGTCCTCTAGCTCATGGCTGGGTCTTAGAATCTCCTTGTTTCGAGGTCTTATTTCCTATTTCAGTTTGGCATGACTGACCCTTGATGGGTGTTATTCTTGGCCCCAAATCTTTCCCGGGTGTTGTTCTTACCTTGCGTGCGTTTCATGTGTTGTATGGCCTTGCAATTCTGTTTAGGTATTGTATTGGCTCTGTGTTTCTGTTTGGGTGCTGTTTTAGCACTATGTTTCTGCTCAGCTGCGATTTTGGCCGAGTATCTACTCAGGTGTTGATATGACCTTGAGATTAATAAATGCGATTTGGATTCTTAGGTTGTATACAAGTATGATTATTTTAACCAATATTCAATGATGTTATACGATGAATTGCTATATCTGAGAATCCTATTCATCTATTGGTAGAAATAAATGAACTTGGTTCTTGTGAGAATTGATGGTATTGGATGGTGGGATAAGTGCAGAAATGATTGGAATTGTATATCTAATTTTCGAATCAACTTCTTGCCGTTATGATTTTGGGCCATGCTAGCATTACTTTACTGATTATGTTGATTATATCGATGATTCAATTTATGTTCCCATATTTTATTATTTATGATCCCTTCAGTTATATATATGAGTTTGTACACCATTTAAGCATAGGCACAATAAGAAACGAGTATCATTATACGATTTCTACCTACCTTGGGTTAGACATTAAGACTATATCATGTATCAATAATATGCATTCATATTCACATGGTTATATTGATATATCATGAAATAGTTACATAGACTCGTTGTTTTACTGTGCTTGTAATGTTTATTTCTATGCATATGTCACTGATACTGCACTTGATAGTAAGGTGACATGTCATCGGTCCCATTTACATGCTATTGCACTTAAGATTACCGAGCATGAATTCACTATATCTAATGTTTACAAATGAAATTGAATACCGGAAAAGTTACTAAATACTTGATAAAAATTGAAACATGGTATTGCATCATACATGATTATAAGATTTGCATTAGATTATGACATGAGAAACTCATGTAATCGAGTGTACGGGAGCGACTGGATTCACCCTTTTACTGTACTTGACTGACTTTGATACTGTACTTGACTTGACTGAATTTGTTTACTATAGTTAACTGAATCTGATCCATGTGAGCACCTCCGTAATAATGGTGAGCAAGCAACTCCATAATAATGGTGAGCACATAAGTTGTATATTGTACCATCAAGTATGAGTCATATCATTAGATTAGGATCGTTGTATAATTATGTATACTGATACGATCCGGGGATCGAATCAATCAAATCGATATATTTTAAAGTGAAAAAATATAAAAAGAGGAATTTTTATAAGAATTGAGACGAAGACAATAGATAAATTGGGCCTCTTTCGAGACGAAGCCCTATCTCCTAGCTTTGAATGGACGGATCAAAGCCTAAAAACCCTCACAATTGATAACTCAAAGTGTTTTCACAAATCAAGCATAAAACAAAATAAAGACGGCTAGCCCTAATTTATAGAAAAGTGGGGAATTACTGATCTAGTCTAAAATGACTAGAATACCCCTAACTAACCCTCCTACGTGCTACCGCGCCTTCTATGGCGCACGTAAGTGATTTAAGGGGGGTGGGTCCCCCTTGGTAGCCGCCGGCCTGTAGGGGATGCGGCTCGGGTCCGGGTCCGCATCAATACCCCCCCTAAAAGAGTCACCTTGTCCTCAAGGTGGAGATCTGGCTTTGAAGGCCCCTGAGGGAAAACTGAGGCTAGGGTCACCTGTCAGAACCACCGTGCGACCCCCCTCCTGGAACTCCATCCTAAGCTGCTTCCAATTCATCTTCACCTCGCCCAACCCCCTCAGCCACTGCACGCCCAAAATCACATCGATATTGTCCAACTCTAGGGGCAAGAAGTCCTCCACGATCTGCACCCCTTGTAAGGTCAGACTCAGCCCCTTGCACATCCCACTGGTCTCCTCCCTCCTTCCTGTCCCGGAGAGGACCGTAAACGTCTCCAAGGTGCTCACCTGCAACCTATGACGGTCCACCAAGTGTCGAGAGATGAAGTTGTGGGTAGCCCCACTGTCTATGAGTACCGTCACCGGCGCGTCGTCCAATCGCCCTGACAACTTTATCGTATGGTTCGTGGTTACCCCTACCAAGGAGTTCAGGGACACCTCCGCTACATCCAGATGTGCGTGCTCAGCCCCGCTCTCTTCCGTCATCGCTGGCTCTCTCTCCTCTGCATACTCCCCCTCGTCCGGCATTATCACGATCTGCATCAGCCTGCTCGCACATCGATGACCGGGACTGAACTTCTCATCGCATCTGAAACAGAGGCCTGCGGCACGCCTTGCCCTCATATCAACCTCAGTCATCCGCCTGCCAGGGATCACTGGTCGGGTTTTCTCTTTCTCCATTTCCGCGTCCCCTGGTGCTACTGTAACCCCCGGAGGTGGAACCGGTGCTGTCTGACTACGCTGGCCCTGGGCTCCCCAAGTTCCCCGAGTGCTCCTCTCCTCTGTGTGCTTCTCCTCTGCTTTATGTGCTAAGCGAAGGACGTCCTCCAAGGTAGCCGGGCTCTGCATCCGCAACTCAGCTCGTATCGACGGTTTCAGCCCCCTCATGAAGTTCCCGATCATCACCTCGTCGGTAACCCCCTTCACCCGGCTATTCAGCATCTCAAATCTCTCTACATAGTCTCTCACTGTCCCCTCCTGCCTCAGGGCCGACAGCTGCTCGTAGAAATCCCCCCCTGCCGTCTCCTGGAATCGATCCACGATCATCGCTGACAACTCCTCCCAGGTCCGAAAGGGGGACCGTGCTATCTTCCACCGGTACCAGGCCAGTGCCTTCCCCTCAAAGTAGATCCCGATGGCCTTCAGGACCTCCTGCTCCGTCAGACCCATCACCTGGAAATACCTCTCTGCTCGGTATATCCACCCGTCAGGGTCGGTGCCGTCAAAGGTCGGCATCTTCAGCTTCATCAACCTCCGATCTGCGTTGATGTCGCCTAGCTGCCCCTTATCTCCGCCCCGGTCACCTCCCCGGACCACCTCGCCACCCCGAGCCTCCCTCGGGCCTCCCCCGTCAGCTCCGTACAGCTCCTCTGGCCATGCCGGTCTCTCCCACGCCTCGGGCTGGTAGTAGTGTCCCGGAAACTCTGGGGGTCGTGCCAAATTGGGCCTCGGCCCAGGCGCAAGGGTCTCTGCTCTCCAAAATTGGCCCGCCGGGGCCCCAATAGCTGCTCCCGAGGCCCATCCGCCTCCCGCCACTCCCGGAGTTCCCCCGGAGTGGGGTACGATCCCCGCCACACCCCCAAAGGGCTGGAACGTCGTCATCGGGCCCCCGAATGGGCCGGCCCTACTCGTCGGCCCCCCAGATGGGCCTGTCGACCAAGCCGGACCCCCGCCTGGGGTCGCCGAGCCTGCCGGACCCCCGCCTGGGGTCGCCGAGCCTCCCGCACCCCCGAAAGGGGGTGCCGCCGCCGAAACGAGGCCCCCAGGGCCTGTCGTCGTTCGAAACAGGCCATGCGGCCTGTTCGCACCCTCGGATGGGTGTGCTGAGGCCTCCCCGCCCCCGTAGGGGCCTGCCGTCATGTCCAAACCCCCTCCGGGGTTCGCCCAGTGCTCCCCGCCCCCGGAGGGGCTCGCCGGTGGCCGCAGGGGGCCTGGCGGCCTCGCCCAGGCCTGGGAAGGGCCGGGCGGGGCCGCCGAAGCCCTGACAGGCCCAGGCGGGCCTGTCGACGTGTTTCCCGACCCGCGCGGGTATGCCGGCACCCATACGGACTCGCGCGACCCTAGGGTTGGCCCCACCGGCCCTCCTTGCTCCCTCGGGTGGCCGTCTTGTGTTGGGAATCCGCTGGGGGCTGATTCTAGGGTAGAATCCCCCCCTTCTTGGATCCCCTTGCCTCGATCTCCCCCTTTCACCACCGTGAGGGCTTGAATCATCTCTTTCAATTCTCGGAGATCTCGGCCTTGTTGCGCGGCATCCGTCCTCATCCCCCGAAGTTCGATTTGGATATCTTCTTGTGAATGGGCGTAATCCTTGAGTGAATCTCCCATCGTTTTCTTCAATCCCTCGAACCTCTCTTCGATCTCCCGATTGAGATCCTCCCGTAGCCCTTGAATCTTTTCTTCAACAGCATCCGCCTTCGATCGAGTATTTGCCGCCATTTGGATCTAGCGCTCTGATACCAATTTGATACGATCCGGGGATCGAATCAATCAAATCGATATATTTTAAAGTGAAAAAATATAAAAAGATGAATTTTTATAAGAATTGAGACGAAGACAATAGATAAATTGGGCCTCTTTCGAGACGAAGCCCTATCTCCTAGCTTTGAATGGACGGATCAAAGCCTAAAAACCCTCACAATTGATAACTCAAAGTGTTTTCACAAATCAAGCATAAAACAAAATAAAGACGGCTAGCCCTAATTTATAGAAAGGTGGGGAATTACTAATCTAGTCTAAAATGACTAGAATACCCCCTAACTAACCCTCCTACGTGCTACCGCGCCTTCTATGGCGCACGTAAGTGATTTAAGGGGGGTGGGTCCCCCCTTGGTAGCCGCCGGCCTGTAGGGGATGCGGCTCGGGTCCGGGTCCGCATCATATACCTTGCTAGACATAGAATATTTATGGTTGTTATATTTCATTGCTATCATGCTTTGACTGTTCATGCTATTGATCCTATCTTTTATTATATACCATTATTTATTTTATTCTTGCTCGTTATATTTTTTTATGCAGGTCTTATATGTTTGTTCATTGTTTCGGGAACCTACAAGTCATGCTCTAACAGTAACGGTTGCTTTGTTGACCATTAGGTGTTGGGAATAGGTTCCATGAGGAGACAGTTTTAGAAGAGCAGCAAAAGCACAAGAGGCTATCTAGATAGGTCCGAGTAGCTGTATTTTACTCTCATGCACTTCTACTTATAATAATTGTAAAGACGGCATGCCTAGACATGGATATTTACTTCGTTGTATTTTGAACAACCTGGTCTACTGTAGTTTTTACATTGAGTTTTTGGTATAGTTGTGGTATATCTGTATTATTCATAAGTGACTTGCAGGACATGCTACTCGATGCGTTTAGTGTATTTTGAACCAAAGAAATTTTTTTTACAGTTATCTCTTCTTTGATTTAGGATACATAATGGGATTATCATGTGCCACTCCCTTATTGGTAGAAAGCTGTGCGTGACAGCCTTGGTTGTAGTCATCAGCTTGATCAACATCATCATCTTTGTTGTCCTTGCCTGCATCGTCAAAGGCAAAGGGTGAAAAGAAAGGCAATATTGAGATCCATGGCCTTAGAAGCCTCAACAACAAATTCGCAACCTCAACAGATCTGTCTTCGCCATCTTGATAATCTGTCATCATCTTTGTTGTGCTTCATCGCATCATCAAAGGTTGGGATAGCTAGTGAGAGAAGAATGAGATCACGGCCTCATTCAAGATCAAGCCCTAGCTATGATCCTTGGGTCGGGTTCAAATTTAATAAGTTTTAGGTCGGGTAGAGTGCAAATTCATGATCAAACGTCACCCGCTATGCTTCGAATAGGTACCTGCTACGTACCAAAGCTGTGCTTCTAATCTTAATTAGATATAAATTCGCTGACGCATACCAAACACATACAGGTACTTACCGGCACCATATATGAGTCCAACACGTGTTGGACACCGGGTACGATGCCCATTTTGGGGTACACATGCTTCATAATGCATCACCAATTATCATGATTGTAGCTTCATAAAGACTTGAAAGATGGAACCTATTTCATGGTAATTAACGACAACTTATTATCAGCTACTTCCATAGGTAATCTGCCAGCTATTTTGTATGGATAAGTCTAATCCTGCAAAGATAAGCAAAACCTTAAAACATCTATTACAGTTGTTTTGACATTTTTTTGTTATTTATTATCGTGGCCTACAAAAAATTTCAGCTCACAAATAAAATTGGTGATGCGAATACGAGTGTCTAACCATATTTTTAGAAGAGTATAATCGGTGTCAGGTGCCATCTAAGGGGTTTCCTCAGATGCTGATGTGGCTAAATCTAATGGGTTAAAAAAGTCATATGAACAAGTCCAGTGAATGGGGAACATTTTTCTTAACCAATCAGATTTTGGCACATCAGCAACATATGTTACCAATTATTCTCTTTTAAAATTGAGGAAATGAAACATGCAAAACAAATGACTGACTCAACAACATTAAATGCTCTTTGCGAATTGACATTGCTAATTATACATCAAGAGTTTAAGCAACGATGTATCTCTTCTAGTCGGAAGAGTTTCATGTATATGCCCCCTACATCAAGCCAAGAGCATCATGTCCAAGTTTTGGCAGAGGAAAAAATAATAATTGAGAATGCGATCCACCTCCTTTTGTTGATGTTCACCTTGTGTAAACTGTTGTGGGAGGCTGATACGAACCGCTTGCCGTTTGGATCAAATCAGCGATTAATTGATCAAAACAGCGATTTAAAGGTGGAAAAAATGGAAAATAGTGTAAGAACAAAAGGAAAATGAGAACTTGATAAGGATTCTTCGAGACGAATCAATCTCCTAGCTTTTATTGAACGCCTAAAAGCCTAAACAGCATCAAATTGATAACTAGATTGTTCGAAGACAAATCAAGCATACCCTCCTAATGACGGCTAGCCCTAATTTATAAAGGGAAAAAGGGATTTACTAATTTGGTCTGACTAGACCAAAATACCCCTGAAATGACTAACGCTAATTCCGGCCCCCACGCCTCCTCCTGCGCACGTAAACGATCGTGGGCTCCCCGCGTGTGCTCGGCTCTGGCGTGTCCGCATCAATACTCCCCCCTAAAAGAGCCACCTTGTCCTCAAGGTGGAAGTCAGGAAACTGCTCTCGCATCACGTCGTAGGCCTCCCAAGTCGCATCACAGTCCGACAAACCCGCCCAATATATCAGCACCTCCTTTCGCCGCCCCGGGCCCTGACGAACCGCCCTCACATCCACAGGCTCGAGTAATACCTCCATGTCCTCTGTCAAGGTAGGAGGCAAAGTAGCAGACACCGCCTGATCTCCGATAGCCTTTCGCAGCTGTGACACGTGGAACACCGGATGTATCCCTGAGGACGCGGGCAACTCCAACCGGTACGCCACCTGGCCAATCCTGGCTACCACCCTGTATGGACCGAAATATCTAGCTGACAGCTTCTCATTCGGCCTCCTCGCTAGCGATCTCTGCCGGTACGGACGCAGCTTGAGATACACCATGTCTCCCACCTGAAACTGTACATCTCGACGATGCCCATCGGCCCTGGCCTTCATCATCTGCTGAGCGCGTAGCAGATGCTTCTTCAGCTCCTCTAGCAAACTGTCCCTCTCCCCCATGTACTCCTCCACCTGAGACACTGAAGTCTGCCTGTCACCAAAACGGAGCAAGGGTGGGGGATCCCTCCCGTACAGCACTCTAAATGGCGTCGTCCCCGCCGCGGAGTGGTACGAAGTATTGTACCAGTACTCTGCCCATGATAGCCACCTATGCCACTGACGTGGTGTCTCTGAGGCGAAGCATCGCAAGTATGTCTCTATGCTGCGGTTGACCACCTCCGTCTGGCCGTCGGTCTGGGGGTGGTAGGCCGTACTCCGCTTCAGGACCGTACCCTGCACCCTGAATATCTCCCGCCAGAAGCCACTCATAAAGACCTGGTCCCGGTCGGACACAATGGACCCGGGCACCCCATGTAACCGTATCACCTCCCGCGTGAAAGCGGCAGCTACCGACACTGCAGTGTATGGATGCTTCAATGGAATAAAGTGAGCGTACTTACTCAGGCGGTCCACTACCACGAATATCACCGTGTACCCATCAGACCGTGGGAGTCCATCAATGAAGTCCATTGTCACCTCCTCCCAAACCCTCTCCGGCAGTGCCAACGGCTGTAGTAGGCCCGCTGGAGCCATAGCCATGTACTTGTGACGTTGACAAACGTCACAAGCTGCGACTAGGTACGCGATCCTCTTCTTCATTCCTGGCCAATACAGCTCTCTGGCCATCCTCTGGTAGGTTTGCTGTACCCCTGAATGGCCCCCAGTCACCGAACTGTGAAACTCCTGGAAGAGGACAGGTATGAACTCTGAGCTCCGGGGTATCACCATCCTCCCCTGGTACAACAATCTGCCCCCTACTACCGAGTAACCAACCGGTCCGTCCTCGCCACTCTGCAGTCTCTCCCGGATCTGTCGTAACTCCGCATCTGCCTCTGCCTCCTGCAACATCGGCTCCCAACCCAACCACATAGGCAGTGACAATGCCCTCAAGTCGATGCCCTCCTCCCTCCGTGACAAGGCATCAGCAGCCTTGTTCTCCAACCCGGGTCTGTACTCGATGTCAAACCGGTACCCCACCAGTTTGGACAACCAGTGCTGGTGCTCCTCAGTGACCAGCCTCTGCTCCAGTAAGTACTTGAGGCTCCGCTGGTCCGTGCGGACCACGAACTCCCGCCCCAACAAGTACGGCCGCCACTTCTGAATCGAGAAGACTATGGCCATCAGCTCCCGCTCATAGACTGATTTCAGTCGTGCTCTAGCGGTCAGCACCTGACTGAAATAAGCTATGGGTCTACCCTCCTGCATGAGTACCGCTCCCAGCCCGTACCCCGAGGCATCGGTCTCGACCACGAATGATATGCTGAAATCTGGCAAGGCTAGGACCGGTGCCGTCGTCATAGCCACCTTCAAGGCCTCAAAGGCCTTGGTGGCTTCCTCCCCCCACTTGAATCCGTCCTTCTTCAACTGCTCGGTGAGAGGCCACGCAATCGTGCTGTAACCCTTGACGAACTTCCTGTAGTAGCCCGTCAGCCCCAAAAAGCCCCTCAAAGCTCGTAGCGTAGTAGGAATCGGCCAATCTAGCATAGCTGATATCTTCGATCTGTCGGCCGCTACCCCCCTCTGCCGACACTACATGGCCCAAGTACTCAATCCGCAGCTGCCCAAAGCTGCACTTCTTCCGGTTGGCGAAGAGCTGATTCGCCAATAACTCCTTGAACACTATCTCCAAGTGGCCTATGTGCTCCTCCATATCCCGGCTGTAGACCAGGATGTCGTCAAAAAATACAAGTATGAACCGCCGTAGGTAGGGCTGGAACACCTTGTTCATGAGTGCCTGGAACGTCGACGGGGCATTCGTCAAGCCAAAAGGCATGACGAGAAACTCGTAATGGCCCTCATGGGTACGGAAAGCGGTCTTCGGCACATCCTCTGGCCGCATCAGTATCTGGTGGTAACCCGCTCTCAAGTCGATCTTCGAAAAGACCGCTGCCCCATGTAGCTCGTCTAACAGCTCGTCAATCACCGGAATAGGGAACTTGTCCGCGACAGTCTCCCTATTCAGCGCCCGGTAATCGACGCAAAACCTCCAACCATGGCCCAAGTACTCAATCCGCAGCTGCCCAAAGCAGCACTTCTTCCGGTTGGCGAAGAGCTGATTCGCCAATAACTCCTTGAACACTATCTCCAAGTGGCCTATGTGCTCCTCCATATCCCGGCTGTAGACCAGGATGTCGTCAAAAAATACAAGTATGAACCGCCGTAGGTAGGGCTGGAACACCTTGTTCATGAGTGCCTGGAACGTCGACGGGGCATTCGTCAAGCCAAAAGGCATGACGAGAAACTCGTAATGGCCCTCATGGGTACGGAAAGCGGTCTTCGGCACATCCTCTGGCCGCATCAGTATCTGGTGGTAACCCGCTCTCAAGTCGATCTTCGAAAAGACCGCTGCCCCATGTAGCTCGTCTAACAGCTCGTCAATCACCGGAATAGGGAACTTGTCCGCGACAGTCTCCCTATTCAGCGCCCGGTAATCGACGCAAAACCTCCAACTCCCGTCTTTTTTCTTCACCAACAGCACTGGTGAAGAAAAAGGACTCACACTGGGCTGTATCACCCCCGCCTGCAGCATCTCCCGCACCAACCGCTCTATCTCGTCCTTCTGCGAATGCGGGTATCTGTATGGCCGCACGCTGACCGGAGCCCCATCCCCCCGTAGC
This sequence comes from Scilla litardierei, assembly GCA_030789695.1. Classification (NCBI taxonomy): domain Eukaryota; kingdom Viridiplantae; phylum Streptophyta; class Magnoliopsida; order Asparagales; family Asparagaceae; genus Scilla; species Scilla litardierei. Next base: position 10,386,227 of record CM061132.1, read on the forward strand.
ACGATCGCATGCTCGTGTCCCCTCTGCGGTGGCAGCCCCTGTGGGCTCTGAAATACCTCCTGGTACTGCTCCAGTACCGGCTCCACCTCCCCTGCGGTCTCTGTCTGCTGCTCCTCCTCAGTCGACAACCCCTGGCACTCCACCAGGAAACCCTCACCCTCATCCTGCAACGCCCTAGTGATGGCCTTGAAGGCCACCACCGAAAAGCAGAGTGTAGGGTCTCCGGTCAGCACCACCGTCCGGTCGCCGTCCTGGAACTCCATCCGCAGGAGCTTCCAGTTCACCTTCATCTCCCCCAACTTCTTCAACCACTGCACCCCCAGAATGACGTCCACATTTCCCAACTCCAGGGGCAAAAAGTCCTCCACTATCTGTATGCCCTGCAGCATCAGGCACACCCCCTTGCAGAGCCCAGCGCTCTCCTCCATCTTCCCTGTCCCCAGCAACACTGTGAATCTCTCCAACGTACTCAGATCCAGCCCATGGCGATCCACCAACTTCCTAGAAATAAAGTTGTGAGTCGCCCCACTATCAATAAGAACCGTCACTGCCTGCTCCGCCAACGTCCCTGATAACTTCATGGTATGATTCGGAGTGAATCCTACCACAGAGTTCAGGGAGACCTCCGCCACGTCCATGTGTACACTCGCCTCCTCCTCCGCCAACTGCTCGGGCTCCAGTACCTCCTCCTCATACTCCTCCTCGTCGGGCACGATCACGATCTGCAGCAACTTGCTCGCACATCGGTGACCGGGGCTAAACTTCTCGTCGCAACGGAAGCACAACCCTGCTGCACGCCTGGCCCGCATGTCCGCCTCTGTCAGTCGCCTGCCTGGTACCACCCCCGGCCTGACCTCCCCTCTAGGCGCCACTGGGACTCCTGCTGCTGGCCGTGGTGGAACTGGTGCTGCCGTGCTGCGCTGGCCCTGGGCTCCCCAAGCCCCTCTGATGCGCCTCTCCTCCGTGTGCTTCTCCTCCGCCATGTGGGCTAGACGGAGGACATCCTCCAAGTCATTGGGCCTCTGCATCCGAAGCTCTGCCCGTATCGAGGGCTTCAACCCCCTCATGAAGCTCCCGATCAACACCTGGTCAGACACCCCCCGCAACCTGCTAGCCAACATCTCAAACTTCTCCACGAAGTCCCGAACTGTCCCCTCCTGTTGCAGTGCTGACAACTGCTCATAGAAGTCCCCTCCGGACTTCTCCTGGAACCGGTCGAGAAGGTAAGAAGAGAGCTCCTCCCAGGAGCGAAAAGGGGAGCGGGCTGTCTTCCACCGGTACCAAGCTAGGGCCTTGTCCTCGAAATAGATCCCTATAGCACGCAGGACCTCCTCTTCTGTCAGCTGCATCACCTGGAAGTAACGCTCGGCCCGGTAAACCCAGCCGTCCGGATCGGTGCCATCAAACGTCGGCATCTTCAGCTTCTTCAGCCTTCGATCCGCGTTTATGTCACCGTACTGTGCACCAGCCCCCCTAGGGATGCCTCCCTGCACCATCACGCCCCCTTGCCCCCCTCCGGGGCCTCCGTCGCCGCCCTCGTACAACTCAACAGGCCATTGAGGTCGCTCCCTATCCCCCGCAGGGATGTAGTTCCCCAAACAATCCGGTAGTCGAGGAGGTGGTGCAAAAATGGGCCTTCTAGTGCCTCTGTGCTGCTGAACGGGAGCTGTCCGGTCCTCCAGATGGCCCCCTGGGCCCCAAAATTGGGCCGCAGGAGCCCCAATCGTCACCCCGGGAGCCCCTCTTCCTCCGTCGGGTCTCGCCGTCGCTCCAGGGGGTTGAACAAACCCCGCCACACCCCCAAAAGGCCTCAGTGGTCTCGCCGGGCCTCCAAAATGCGCTGCCGTACCCCAAAAAGGGGTTTCCCAGCCTTCCGCGCCCCCCAGCAGAGGCGCACCGCCTCCAGCGCCCCCCGCCGGGGGCGCCCCGCCACCTGCGCCCCCCTGCGGGGGCGTTCCGCCACCTGCGCCCCCGAATGGGGGCGCCCAGCCACCCGCGCCCCCGGAAGGGGGCGCTCCGCCACCTGCGCCCCCGCCTGGGGGCGCCCCGCCTCCCGCGCCCCCGGAAGGGGGCGCTCCGCCTCCCGCGCCCCCGGAAGGGGGCGCTCCGCCACCCGCGCCCCCGGAAGGGGGCGCTCCGCCACCTGCGCCCCCGCCTGGGGGCGCCCAGCCTCCCGCGCCCCCGGCAGGCCCTATTGGGCCTGTCGAACTTACGGCAGGCCCAGTGGGGCCCGCCGTGCTTGCCGTCTGGTCCGGGTGGGTCCCGCTCCCTTCCCCCGCAAACCCTAGAAGATTTGGGCAGCCGTCGCCTTGGTTTGGAAAATTTGTAGCCGCCGCTTCGACAAAAAACCCTTCCGGCCTCTTGCCTCGATCTCCTCCTACGGCCGCCGAGATGGTTTGGAGCATCGCCATCATCGTTGGGATTTGAGCAATCTCTCTCGCCGTCTTCGCCGCCTCGATCCTCATGTGTTTGAGTTCGACTTGGATGTCCTCTTGAGTATGGGCATGATCCTTGTTGGAGATCTCCATGGCCGTCCTCAATGATTGAATATCATCACCCATGGCTTTCTTTAATTCCTCCATCTCACGGTTGATTTCTTCACGAAACCCTTGTAGCCGTTCTTCCGTCGCGCCGCTTCTTGTTCCTCCCGCCATTAGATCTCACCGCTCTGATACCAATTTGATACGAACCGCTTGCCGTTTGGATCAAATCAGCGATTAATTGATCAAAACAGCGATTTAAAGGTGGAAAAAATGGAAAATAGTGGAAGAACAAAAGGAAAATGAGAACTTGATAAGGATTCTTCGAGACGAATCAATCTCCTAGCTTTTATTGAACGCCTAAAAGCCTAAACAGCATCAAATTGATAACTAGATTGTTCGAAGACAAATCAAGCATACCCTCCTAATGACGGCTAGCCCTAATTTATAAAGGGAAAAAGGGATTTACTAATTTGGTCTGACTAGACCAAAATACCCCTGAAATGACTAACGCTAATTCCGGCCCCCACGCCTCCTCCTGCGCACGTAAACGATCGTGGGCTCCCCGTGTGTGCTCGGCTCTGGCGTGTCCGCATCAGAGGCCTTGACCATTATACCATAATGGTCTATGTAACAGCAAATTACATAATGAATAGCTTTATGTTGTTTATTAGGTGATCCAAAATGATAAGTCAACAAAATGTTTTTCCTTTCCTTAATCTTCTTCCAATGGTTTAAGCCAGGAAAAAAACAAGCAAATCAGCTAGCTACCTGACCGCTTACGCTGGCCGCCTAAGCGATTAGGCAGGAAGTCAGGGACTAGAGCGCAATCACACTTCCACTTGTCATGACTACATATTGGTCCTAGGCGGTTGCTTTTAAAGATAATGACTTCACCATGGCTTTGTTTAGCTTTTCCTTCTCTTTCATTTTCCCAATCACTTTTTCTTCTTTTTCCCCCTAAACTTACACATGTGGACATGCATGCTGTGTAAGATACATGTAAACATGGGTAGGAGTATTTGAGATGTGTTTCTATCAACTCATAATACATATTTAAACAATATTATTTATTCTGATAATACCACATAGCATGGTTTTTGAAAAGCGCCAAAAAAATACACTAGTAAGACTGACTAAATGTGACAGTGACGACGGAATCTGGAAAGACATTGATCAATGTAAATAAATGTCAAATTTAATATTATGTTTGACAAACGAAGGAAAAATGAAAATGAACAAAAATATTAGATGGGAATTGATTGATTACCTGGACAATGTCCTGCCCTTTGATGACTCTTCCAAATACCACAAGTTTGTCATTCAAGTCGGGAATTGGAGCAGTTGTTATAAAGAGCTCAAAACCTTTACTGCTTGGCTTAGGCTTTGTAGTTCCAAGCATAAATGCCTCATGTTTTGGGCTGTGTGAATGTCAAAGAAGAAAGTCGATGCATTAGCCCACAAATAATACATATAATAATAAATAGGTATAAGCTCCGAGCACATATGTCTAATTTCCATCCTGAAAGGAAATGCAATACAATTGAAATACTTGAATAGACAATACAGGTAGAAAGAATAAACCTTGTAGTGAGTTTACTGGGTGTTTTTCCTTTCAGTGTCCAATCTTCAGCGGCTCCAAGTTCTTGGAAATCGCCACCTTGAATTACATAGTGTTTGATTACACGATGAAAAGGCATCCCTTTGAAATGTCCTTTTTGACTGGCAAAATAAACATCCAACAGAATGCTAGTGAAAGAAATTGACATAAGAGATATGAAAAAAGGCAAGAATTTCCCCAGATAAGCAAGAATAGTAAAAGAAATTGACATAAGAGATATTGAAAAAAGCAAGAATTTTCCCAGATAAACAAGATGGTATCATAAAATGTAATTCGTTTGGCTGTTTTGACTTAGATCCCAAAAGAATGCAGTCTCCCAATGAACATTTTTGTTCTTGCCCACCCTTTTAGATTGTTCTTAGGGTACGAGAATTTTGTTTGTGTAAACTCGTCTGACTAATCTAATAAGTCCTACAACAAGCCCCCCCCCCCCCCCCCCCCCCCCCCCCCCCCCCCCCCCCCCCCCCCCCCCCCCCCCCCCCCCCCCCCCAACAAAAAAAAACAAAAAAAAAGAATCGTTCCATTAGCGCCAAATTTGGTGCCAAATTGAGAGTTGAAGTCATGATAACAGTCAGCCATTACTCACAAAACACGTCCTTGGAAGAGTTTTCTCCAGACTAAGTCAGGATCCACTGATGTCTCATTATGACGGAAAATTCCTAGATGTCTCTCTCTCTCTCTCTCTCTCTCTCTCTCTCTCTCTCTCTCTCTCTCTCTCTCTCCCTCCCTCCCTCTCCCCCGGAAAATTCCTAGATGACTCTCTCTCTCTCTCTCTCTCTCTCTCTCTCTCTCTCTCTCTCTCTCTCTCTCTCTCTCACATCGTTCCATTAGCGCCAACTTTGGCACCAAATTGAGAGAGTTGATGATGCAGACGAGCCGCATCCCCAGGCAGCGATTGACCTGTGCCTAAGGGATGGGCCGGATGGCCCCATGAACGATGCGATCGTGCGGGACGAACCCACGGGTGGGTTGGTGACGTATTTCAGGAGGAGGAGACGTGGGATCGCGACTTAACTTCCGACGGGGCGTTTTGGTCTTTCAATGTAGATCTGTATTTTCTTCCTTATTTTATATTCTAGGTCTAGCCGTTTATGCTTATTATTGTGAAGAACAATTAGGTGTCATCGTTGACGGTGTTTAGGCTTTAGTCCGTTCATCTAAAGCTATGAGAGAGTGTCTTCTCTTCAAAGAGACTCGTTATCTTGTGTTCTTCGCTATTTGCCACCAACAATTTTTCACCTTTTTATATTTTTCCACAAATTGTCACTGATTTGATCTTTGTACGAATAACTCGCATCAAATTGGTATCAGAGCAGTGAGATCTAATGGCAACGGGGACGAGATCGAAGACAGATTCCGTGGACGAGAAGATTCAAGGATTGCGCGAGGAGATCAATAAAGATTTGGAGGCTACGAATGAAAGAATCACTATATGGTTCAAGGACGTCGCTCACATGCAAGAGGATATGCAGAACGACTTACGGGCGATGAGGGCGGAGATTGGTCAAATCGGCCAATTTTTTCAAGCCCTAATGGCGAAAAAAAGAGAAGAAGAATGGGAAGAAGGTGCAAGAAGGGACCTTGGAAGAGATCTTTGTCGATTCCAACTCGAAAATTCAACAACAAAGGGCCCATGAAGCGAAGATGGTTGCGATGTTTCCGGGGGTTTCAGCAAACGTCACAACATCGACAGGTCGGTGTCGAAGGGGCTCAGGGTGATCGAGGAGGGGCCGACCCCCCTCGATGAGGGTCGGCCGAGGGCGGCGAACGCCCTGGAGGGTTCGTCGGCCCCCAGCCAGGCGGCGGGGCCGCGTGACAGGTGTTGGTGCCCCGCGCGGCCCTGCAGCAGGCGCAGGAGGGCCGCGTAGGGCCCACCCTGCAGAACAGGGGTCAGGGGCCCCCCTGTTTGGCCCTTGGGGGCCCCCGCCGCTCTGATTTGGGGCCGGGGAGGTTTCCCCCATAGCGACCAGCGACTGTGGACCCCCGGGAGGCTTTTGCGGACTTTCCAGGGCGTGGGCACGGTCCGGGGGGTGCTTTGGAGGATGAATTAGGCAGCCACCGGCATATAGAGTTTTTGGAAAACCTAATGGGTTGGGACCAGATGGCAGACCTATGTAGCCTGAGGAGGAGTATACGTGGGAGGAAATTGACCCATCTTTGGGCCGCGACGACGAAAGAGTTGGACGAGGAAATGTACCACAGGATAGGAGGGCTGAAAGACCGGCGTATGGAGACGCCAATGCTGATCGGAGGTTGAAGAAGCTTAATATGCCGGTGTTTGAGGGAACCGATCTGGATGGGTGGATCTACAGAGCAGAGCAGTACTTCCATGTGATGGGATTTACAGAGGAGGAGGTCTTGCATGCTATTGGTATTTACTTTGAGTGAGAGGTTTTGGCATGTTACCAGTGGAGGATATCCCGGAATCCGTTTTACTCGTGGGCAGAGTTGACGTCGTATTTGTTGGATCGATTTCAGGAGATACCAGGTGGAGATTTTTACGAGCGGCTCAAAGCACTTAGACAGGAGGGTATTGTACGGGACTTTATTAAGAAGTTTCAGTTGCTTTTGGGCCGGGTACATGGCGTCACTGAGGAGATACTTGTGGGGAACTTCATGGGGGGCTGAAGCCTTCTATACGGGCCGAGTTGAGGATGCAGAGCCCCAACGGCTTGGAAGACCTCATTCTCCTCGCACAGAAGGCGGAGGAGAAGCATGCGGAGGAGAGGCGGATACGTAGAGCTTAGGGGCCCAAACCCCGGCCCAGTACCAGCACAGAGGGCTCTTACGGGAGCACCAGACACCAGAGGATAAGCTCGTCCAGCGACATTAGGGAGGCGACTGACAGAGACGGATGTGAGGGAGAAGCGGGTCAAAGGACTATGTTTTCGCTGTGATGAGCGGTTCACCCCCGGTTACCCCGATCACCGATGTGCGAGTCGCCTGCTACAGATCACTATAGTGCCAGATGAGGAGGGGTATGTTGGCGATGATAAGTACGAGGCAGAGGAGGTCGCTGAAGAGGAGAAGTCACATCTGATGTAGCAGAGGTGTCTCTGAACTCTGTGGTAGGATTCACCCCGAACCATACCATGAAGTTGTCAGGACGGTTGGACGACACGGCAGTGACGGTGCTCATAGACAACGGGGCCACCCACAACTTCATTTCTCGACAGTTAGTGGATTGTCATGAGCTGCAGCTGAGCACCTTGGAGAAGTTTACGGTGCTATTAGAGACGGAGAGGATGGAGGGGAGCATTGGGATGTGCAAGGGGCTGTACTTGACCTTGCAGGGTGTGCAAATCATGGAGGATTTCTTGTCCCTGGAGTTGGGCAATGTCGATGTGATTTTAGGTGTACAGTGGTTGAAGAGTTTGGGCGAGGTCAGGATGAATTAGAAGCAACTCAGAATGGAGTTCCAGGAGGGGGGATCGCACGGTAGTTCTGACAGGGGACCCTAGCCTCTGTTTCTCCTTAGTGGCTTTCAAAGCTATATCACGCGTCCTGCAGAGGTCAGGAGATGGATTCTTGGTGGAGAGTCGGTGGATGATAACAGAGGGTGAGGAGACACAGGAGGAATCCCTGCAGAGGTGGAGCAGTTGTTAGAGCGGTATTAGGAGGTCTTCCAAACTCCACAGGGTTTACCACTGGCACGGAGACATGAGCACGCGATAATGTTGCGTAAGGGGGCGGTACCGGTGAGTGTACGGCCATATCGGTATCTGCATGTGCTGAAGGATGAGATCAAGCAGATGGTGCGAGAGATGATGCAGGCAGGGATGATCCAGCCCAGTGTTAGCCTGTTTTCTAGCCCGGTGTTACTAGTTAAGAAGAAGGATGGGAGCTGATGTTTCTGTGTGAACTACCGAGCACTGAATAAGAAAATTGTTTCCGACAAGTTTCCTATTCTAGTGATCGATGAGTTATTGGATGAGCTTCATGGGGCATCGGTGTTCTTGAAGATTGATTTGAGATTGGAATACCATCAGTTATTGATGAAGCCGGAGGATGTGCCAAAGATGGCTTTTCGCACACGAGGGGCATTACGAGTTTCTGGTCATGCCTTTCGGCTTGACCAATGCGCCCTTGACCTTTCAGGCCTTGATGAACAAGGTGTTCCAGCCATTTTTGAGGAGATTCATCCTGGTGTTCTTTGACGATATACTCATCTATAGCAGGACTAAGGAGGAGCACTTGGGGCACTTAGAGTTAGTTTTTCAAGAGTTGGTGCATCAGCTTTATGCGAATCAGAAGAAGTACAGATTTGGACAGAGATAGATTGAGTGTCTGGGGCATGTCTTTTCTGAGGCAGGAGTGGCGACGGATAGAGCGAAGATAGAGGCGATACTGGGCTGGCCACTGTCAACGACGTTGAGGGCATTACGTGGATTTCTGGGGTTGACGGGGTACTACAGAAAGTTCGTGAATGGGTATGGCACCATAGCATGACCTCTTACCGAGCAACTGAAGAAAGACAGCTTCAAATGGGGAGAGGAGGCGACCAATGCCTTTGAGACCTTGAAGGTGGCGATGTCGACTGCATCGGTCCTGGCTCTACCGGATTTCAGTGTATCAATTGTAGTAGAGACGGATGCGTCGGGTTATGGCTTGGGAGCGGTCTTGATGCAGGAGGGACGACCGATTGCTTACTTCAGTATCGTGCTGTCGCCAAGAGCACGACTGAAGTCCGTGTATAAGAGAGAGCTGATGGCAATTGTCCTGGCTATCCAGAAATGGCGACCATATTTGTTGGGGAGAAACTTCGTGGTTAGGACGGACCGACGAAGTCTGAAATACTTGCTAGAGCAGCGGTTGGTGACTGAGGAGCATCATCAATGGTTGTCCAAGTTGGTGAGGTACCGTTTTGACATCGAGTACAGGCCGGATTTGGAGAATAAGGCGGCGGATGCTTTGTCCCGCAAAAGAAAGGGGTTAGTTTGAGGGCTCTTTCCTTGCCTACGGATTGGAAGCCAATGCTACAGGAGGCAGAGTCAGATCCAAAGCTGCGACAGATTCGAGAGTCGCTGCAGGGAGGAAGGAAAGGACCAAAGAGATATTCGTTGGGGGGACAACGGTTGTTGTACCAGGGGAGGTTGGTATTGCCGAGGACATCAGTCTTCATCCCGACACAGTTTCAGGAGTTCCATGGCACAGTGGTGGGGGGCCATTCGGGCGTACAACAGATGTACATGAGGATGGCCAGGGAGGTGTATTGGCCGGGTTGCGGAAGGTGGTAGCTCGTTTGGTAGCTTCTTGTGACGTTTGACAGCGTCACAAATACATTGCCATGGTGCCGGTGGGATTATTACCAGTGTTCTAAAACAAGTTATATGCGGCCGCATATGCGGCCGCATATAAGGATGCGGCCTTTGACCGCATGAGAATTAAGATATGCGGTCGAATTATGCGGTCGGCCGCATAATCGACTGCATAAATGCTATGCGACCGCATATGTGAATATACGGGCGCATAATCGGCAACTAAAAAATCCCAACCCGTTAAGAAACACGACCCGTTAAACATAAAAATCAGTTTTTTATTTCTAAAATACTTATGTTTGACATGCTTTTGAATTGGACGTAAAACTAAATAGTTATGTGTTGTGTGTAGATTGCTTTATACGTTAGATTTTAGTTATTTTATGTATTGATCGTCATAATGACGCTGATGTTTTAGTATGAATTAATCCATATTTTTAAAAGCTAATATGATTTTTCCTTATTCCTATAATTCTTATCTTTTTTAATTTTAATATACACAAACACATAAACTTATTGCTTATTTATATACTAAATTATTCATTTTCGCGTAAACCGCGTAAACCGCATAATCGGCAACATAATCCGCTTAAGCGCTATGCGCTCATAGACCGCGAGCATAATGAAACCGCCTTTTATAACACTGATTATTACAGCCGTTAGCGTTGCCTGAGAGGGTTTGGGAGAAGGTCGCGATGGACTTCATCAATGGATTGACATGATCAGATGGGTATACAGTGATTTTCGTGGTGGTTGATCGGCTTAGTAAGTATGCTCACTTCATTCCTTTGAAGCATCCTTACACGGCCGTGTCGATGGCAGTCGCTTTAATCTGGGAGGTGGTTAGACTACATGGGATACCGGGAGCTATAGTGTTTGACAGGGACCAGGTATTCATGAGCGGGTTTTGGAAAGAGTTATTTCGAGTGCAATGGACTGTACTCAAGAGGAGCATAGCCTACCACCCCCAGACGGACAGACAGACAGAGGTGGTGAACTGTAACATAGAGACGTATCTGTAATGTTTTGCTTCGGAGACTCCGTGTCAGTGTTACAATGGTTGGCTTGGGCAGAGTACTGGTATAACAACTCATAACACTCCTCAGCAGAAACGATCCATACCGGATCTTATATGGTTGTGACCATTCGCAGTTGATTCATTATGGACACAGGGGGGACTCCGGTGTCACATGTGGAGGATTATATAGGGGAGAGAGACGGTATGCTAGAGAAGTTGCGGAGGCATTTGACGAGGGTGCAGCAGGTAATGAAGGCTAAGGCCGACGTGCACCGTCGGAACGTACAGTTTCAGGAGGGCGACATGGTATACTTGAAGCTGCGATCTTACCGTCAGAGATCGTTAGCTCAGAGGAGGAATGATAGCTAGCGACACAATATTATGGTCCTTATGAGATTGTGACTAGGATTGGTCAGGTGGCATACAAACTGCGGTTACCCTCTTCTTCGTCAATACACTCGGTCTTTCATGTGTCCCAACTACGGAGGGCGATTGGTGATCAGATGGTATCGTCAGCTTTACCCCACACGCTTACTGATGACATGGAGGTGATGTTGGAACCGCTGGATGAGAGAGCCATACGCTATGGTCCGAGACGGAGGAGGGAGGTACTGATACATTGGGTAGGCTTACCGGACTGTGATGCTACATAAAAGGCGTTCGACGTGATGCAGGAGCAGTTTCTAGATTTCCACCTTGAGGACAAGATGGCTCTTCTACGGGCGGGTATTGATGCGGACGAGCCGCATTCCCAGGCGGCAGCTGACCCGCGCCTAGGGGATGGGCCGGATGGCCCCATGCACGATGTGATCGTGCAGGACGAGCCCACGGGTGGGTTGGTGACGTATTTCAGGAGGAGACGTGGGGCCGCGACTTAGCTTCCGAAGAGGCATTTTGGTCTTTCAACACAGATCTGTATTTTCTTCCTTGTTATATGTTTTAGGTCTAGCCGTCTTTGTATTTTATGCTTATTATTGTGAAGCACAATTAGGCGTCATCGTTGATGGTGTTTAGGCTTTAGTCCGTTCATCTAAAGCTAGGAGAGAGTGTCTCCTCTTCAAAGAGACTTGTTATCTTGTGTTCTTCGCTAGTTACAACCAACAATTTTCCACCTTTTTATATTTTTCCACAAATTGTCGTTGATTTGATCTTTGTGCGAATAAATCGCATCAGTTGAGGTCATGATAACAGTCAGCCATTACACACAAAACACATCCTTGGAAGACTTTCCTCCAGACTAAGTCACAATCCACTGATATCTCATTATGACGGTAAATTCCTAGATGATGATGGCAATGAGCGACACAGAAACACAACTGTACTACTGAATAATAGCACCGCCAACTAATAACACAAGCTCCAAAAATGTACAAGTCTATAAACAAATTTGCATTTGGGTCAAACTATAACAGTGTTCATATTGCTTGTCTTTCGGACACCACTTTCGATTATACAAGATATGACTCCCATGTCTAATACCAAAGACCTAGACGTGAAAGATACGTAAACCAGACAACCTACTTATTAAAATCACTAACTAATGTGCTTAGGCATATTAATTCATCGACAAGGTTGGGCACAAAACTATTTGCAAGATGCAGCAGGGCTCAAGTTCCATAGTTATGGGTAACCTGATTCACAGCTTTAACAACCTGATACAGAACAATCTAACAAGCTTTGTAACGGAAAATTTAAACCAATCACTGATTAACGAATGCTGTATTTCATTTCATGATCAGAAGTTACCAAATGCTTACCACAAGTTAAGGAACTTATCCACAACCTCAGAAGGAGCATCCTTGTACAGCTCTGCAGTTATTGACCCTTTAGCAGTGTTCAAGATCTGTTACATCATCTCAACAATTCAAAACTGCTCATAAAGATTTTTTCTTTAAAATAAAGGACTGCAGAAAGCTGATCACGATATGCCTAAAAATATGCACATCACGAAATGTCTGAAATGCTAATTTTTTCTTAATAACAATTAACCCTGGGCCTCTAGATCATTGAATAGATCAAATCTGTGTTTCCTGCCAAAACATAGATGTGTGCTTGTTAAGCAGTTCGCAAATCAACGTCAGAGAACTGAATACTAAAATAGCATTGGTAACAAGCAGTAGTTTAATGCATATTACACGGCATATGTTTCCATGGCCTAATTTGTCGGCGATTAAAGCCATATAAAGCATAATACATTCATCAAAAAACATCAAAGTTGCAGTGAAAAAGGAATTCCTATTTCTCTTGCTAATACTTACTGCAAACTGACGGAGAAAGTTTAACTTTCTACAAAAGTGCCACTACAGATAGTGCAATACATAAGATAATATATGGATATAGTAAAGTAAATTCTTGTAAAGAAGAAATCGACACGACAGGCAATACAACAAAGTTGCTCATTCTGTTTATAGTGAATATTTTGAATAGTAAAACATAAAACATCTAAACAAATAAATTTAAATCTTCATACGTTATTAGTGCTCAACTTGTTTAGCTATAAGCACTTGGAGTCTTGAACAGTTCTAATCCTTCTTACATGTTGCAGTAATACAAATTCGTGTTTTCAAATGTTAAGACAACAGGTAGTTCCAACGCGCGTCCAGTTTATAAGAGTATGGGCAAGGCTCCTGATTGAAGCATCCATGGTCCTAGTGAGAATGGAAACTATGGAAACAGGTAGGAAAGCATATTGCATGTTGCTTAAGTGCATTTGTAATTTGCAATGAATGATATTGTAACCAACTTATTATTCAATTAAATCCCATAAAATTAGTACCATAATCTAAATATTAGCAAAAAGCAAATGATGATGATGATGATGATACTAATAACAATAATATGCATTAATTTCAGCAGCCAACCTCAATTCAATAAATTATGGGACCATAAAATGATAAAATAACATGAAAAGATGATCAAATGGTGCAAAAAAGCACCATAATGATATCTAAAACATGAATGTAATGATATATAACATTGGCCATGCAATAGCAAAATTTTCCTCAAGATAGACAAATGTCTATAGCCTTTTTCTGCTAATGAACATTATTCATTGTGCACATCTGAGTTTTTATTCACGTCAAGAGACAAAAGAGGAATGGCACCAAGAAGTATGTAACATATAACATGCTGAAGGTTTAGCCCATCAAACTTGGTGGAATAAATTTATTTAAGCTGAATCGAAATTAAGTTTAAGCACTGCACAATTGATCTCCCTTTCAAACTCTACTCACCCAAGGCTTTTGTTGTATAGATAAGGGTCTAAGAGAATTAAGCATTTCACTATTATATCAAGTATGTCTTTGAACTATTGTGTCAACATCATAGTAAAAGCTTCTACATGACCACCTCAACATCATATTCAAATCTCAAAAATTTCACCAATTTAATGACAGAAAGATAATGCTTCAGTCTAGGCCCTACGTGAATGATGTTGATGTATCCGCGGACAAATTTGAAATGCAATAGAAAAATAAACACCTTTTGTTTGTCCCTTTCTTTTCTTAAAGGAAGGACAAAAGTTGATCTAATATTAGATTAGGCTGCATTGAGTATTCCTTTGCATGATTGCCACAAGATCCAATTTAGAATTTTCCTCCGTGCTTGCCTCATCATTCATATTAAAAATTCCAAAACAACCAGAAACATTATCAAGCTACTAGTCATAACCCGTGCCCGCAGGCACGGTTCATTTAAGATTTTCCCTCGCGAAATGTTTGTTCCCCAAAAAATTATTTCCAAAGCCAAAATTTAAAAGAACAACAAATTAGCTTAAAAATATTTAGCGGCACGGGCGCCTTCAGCACAGAACAACAATTTCGGCGCAGAACAACCAATTAGCGTAAAAAATTCAGCGGGGCGCCTTCGTTGCGTGCGCCGGCAAAAAAATTTAACCCGGGTCAAAAGAGAAACGCTCGAAAATAAATGGGCGAAGTGCAAAGTGTGGGTGTGTGAAGGATATTAGGGTAAAAAATGAAATGAGCGGGGGTTTTTTTAGCAAAAACGGGAAAGGGGCGGTATTTTGTGCAAATGTAGTGCTTTTGGGGGTTTTTTTAATTAAATCTTGACCCTTGGATGCAAAGGAGTGGCATCCTGATCGTTGTTGATGACTGGGACTTGTCCCAGTCAGCCCTAGGATTCAAAAAGTTATGTTTTAATATATAGATAGTCTGAGAGCAAAATCATGATGGAACAAATATTCCAGTTTCTAAACAACTTGCTTGTCAAAGCTTCTATTCATTGTTATACATGACTTACAGCCACCATAATAAAAATTTTATTAAACTCAATGCTTACTGGTTAACCCTTTTGTACTTTACTGTAATTCAACTTAGGGTTGTCATGTCCAAGATGGTCCTAGAAGGATGCTCTAACGCAAGTATGAAGGTTTTAGCCATTAGGTAGGTTTGGTCAGTTTCGTATCGATTTCAAAGGGAACCGATACGAAGCTCCTATATTTTTTTGGGTATCGATCAGTTTCGGACGATACGATGGAACTGTCATCACAGAAGGAGAAAAAGAAAAAGAAAACCCCCGTGAAGATCAAAAAAGCAATAATATAATTTTTGTGATGAAAAAACAAAAAACTCCGTGAATATAAATGATCATCATGTGAGGTAATAGAGATTCTAATTTTAATAAATGTATTACAATTATTCCCTGCAAAACATAATTCAACTGAAAATTGAAAAGCAAAAAAACACTCATTTTGATTTGAATTCTTCTTCTTCTTCTTCGGCTTCACCTTTGAAATTAGAGAGATTTGATCTTTGGTTTCATCAAAATAATCACAGTTAAGTGTTTAATTTTTTAAACAAATTTTCAATTAAATTTGCCCACTGATCAACTCTCAAATTTTACTTTTACTAAGAACTAGATAGGTGCACATCAATCACCAATCTTGATATGCCACCAAGTTTCAACCCCGACAGTGAGCTAGATCTCGAGTGAAAACATCAATCTCGAGAGCAGACCTTGACTTCAAAAGAAGTCGACATTGTCGAGCTCGAATCACATCGCAACCGAGAAGTCGTCAATCTCGAGAGAAGATTCAACCTTAAGCAAAGTCGGCAATGTCGAAGTCGAATGCAACAGTCCTAACTCGATGGCGAGGTATTTTTGATTTAATCGCAATAAAATAATGAGTTGATGCTAAAATAATTATGGTGGGACTTGAGAGTGTTGCCAGTCACATTAAACATTTTACTGAAGATATTACAGTTATTTACAAGTTTAGCATTGTCTTTTAGAAGTTCACAAAAGAAATGGCAAACTTGTAAATAAATGTTACAGCTTCAGCACAATGTGTCATGTATATAGCAGCACTCGTGGGTTGGAGTGCTGCTAGTCACATTACATATTCAGCTTCAAATATTACATTTAATTACGAGTTTGCCATTCTCTTTTGTGAACTTCACCAAAAAGAATTCAAACTCGTAAATAAATAAAATTTGTTCAGCTGAATGTCAAATGTGTAATGTGATTAGCAGCACTCGATGGGTTTTAGGTCGGTGGGTTTTTACTGTTTCGTATTTTACCCTATAATTTTTATATTTGTACCAAAAATTATTTTTAACTAATATTAGATAATATTAACTTATATTACAAAAATAATATAATGAAAATATGTTTGAGTTATATTCATTAATAATTCTTAATTGTTATTGGTCAATTTTACTGTTATATGTCAATTTTAATACATAGTTGTTATGTTCATGGCTATTTTAATTTTATTACCATTGATATTATAATTTTAAAGTTTATTGTTATTTATCAGTTTTAATTTTATTTTTATTGGTCAATATTTATTATAATATTCAGTGGGTAGACTTGTACACTTTACAAATCCGATAAATTTCATTGTAAAGAATTAGAAATAATGCTAACTTTAAGAAATGCTATTAGAGTTAAATAAATTTTATTTATTATAACTAGTAATAAATGTTTAGAAATAATGTTAGATATATAAAAATTTATTTTTTTCAGAAATACGTTGTAGCTTGTTCCGCAATGTGTTATTTTCATACAATTAGTATTAAGATAGTTTGTATTGAGATAAGTTAATTTTAATAGTTAAATGGTACAGAACAAATAACTCACTATATGTTGTTTTCAGTTATAAATAGTAATTAAGATATGTCTCAGAGAACTCCTAAGGAAAATCGGCTGGATAAGTTAGGCTCACAATAAAATACTTGGAAATGACCATAGACTATAAGATGAAACTATTGCCAAAAAACGCATGGAGGCATGACTCGCCTTAAATAACATTTGACAAGAATTGTCGAGACATGAGGACATGTACCTCATGGTGTCAAACCGGCCCGGCTGGGCCGGCCCGGCCCGGCCCGGGTGGGTAGAACCCGGGCCCGGCCCGGCCCGGCGGCCCGGGCCCAGCCGGGCCGGCCCGGCTGTTTTCTCTATAAAAACGGCCCCGGGGGGCTTTTTTTGCCCAAAACCCGGGCCGGCCCGGCCCGGCCCGGCCCGAGGCCGGTTTCCTCGGCCCAGCCCGGCCCGAGGGCCGGGCCCGGCCCGGGTACGGGCCACCGGGCCCGGGCCGGCGGGCCGGCGGGCCCCCGGGCCGTTTTTACACCATGACATGTACCGAAACGTCGAAAGAAGTGTGAGCAAAAACGAAAATACTCATATTTACCAAGAGGAAAGAAAAGTAAGGGTTAAATTTGACAAGAAGATGATGGAGAAAGAACTAGTGGTTAAACCTAAAGGCGCAAACTCAGATGACGATGATGAGGATGACAGCGAGGATGAAAGAGCTATTAGAAAAGCATTAGAGCAAGTAGATAAGAATTTATCAAAGAAGAAATTAGAATTGCTAGTAGAAGAATGTGAGCAGTATCGTCTAGCCTAAATAAATTTAGTACGTTTCGTGCTATACCTATCATCAGATCGTCCGGTCTTCTAAAATACGATTCTGTTCGTATGGAACCTATTAGCAGACATTTGGTATTACCGCCCATTTTACTTTACAGAAGCAAGGTAAAACACTATAAAGGCTGTAATGAAGTGTTTGAAAATTACCAAGAGCTTTCTCGGTAGATGTGTAGTCAAATTTATAGACTACAGTCACATTCCATATAATATGACCAATAGTTCTCATGACCGATGCTTTCATGGAAGTAGACCATGGTGTTCATCCACCCATTGCTTAAGAGCTTTCCAACACATATTTAGACCCGAAGGTTAAAAAGCCCAAAGATTATATTGAAACTTTTATACTGATTAGGATGGGTATGGATACACACTTATGTGTGATGGTTAGACAACACAGAATAGGAGAAAAATTATTAATTTTCTTGTGTATTCGACTGATGAGACAATGTTTTGACTCGGTAGATGCGACGACTTTAAAAATGATCCATACATATTTGATCTGATGGATAAATATTTAGATATAATTGGACAACATAGAGTCGTCTAAATAATTATCGATAATGGACCAAACTACAAATCAGATAGACACTTACTGATACAAAAAAGGTAACATCTATATTGATATCTATCTGCGACGTATTCGATTGATTTGATATTTTATGATATGTCAAAAGAAGAAATTATCAAAAATAGTGTATAGCAAAGTCAAATGATAACAGAATTTATATACAATAAAGGTTTAATGCTAGCTTGATGGAAAAAAAAGACCATTGGAAAAGAGTTAATCAGGTCTGCAATCACAAGATTTACAATCTATTTTACTTCATTGGACTTCATATACGTGTATCGGGATGATTTAAGAAGAATAATCATTTCAAAAAATGGTCCGAAAATTTTCCCAGGCCTAACCCTATGCCCCACAGATATCACATATCAAAATTTACATCTCATTTTCCTTGTAGTACAATAAGGTGGTCTGGTCTAAGTGGACCTACTTGTACCTCTATATGCATGTATATATTTATGGTCATCTCTTTATCTCGTCATTTTCATCATCCATTGCCACGTTTAAGTTCATGTTCCTTATATTATAACCCGCATGGGAATCTGATATGCATGTATAAAATGTATAGTGATGCCACTGATGTGAAATAGTATTATAAAAAGAAAAACTCCACCCCGAATCAGAAGAAGAAAAGGTTAACCCCAACAAAAGAAACACCAATGTATTTTTTTTAAAAATGATAACCACCAGCACCTCCCCCCCCCCCCCCCCCCCCCGGTCCAAAATCAAAAAACAAAAAAAGCCCATTACTATGTTCTCGATTTCCCCACTTCACTATGACCTTTGCATTGGAAGTGGCCTTCTTTCCTCCTTATTAGCGAGCAAAGTTTCTTGTTTCTATTTTCTATGTACAATTTTGGATATTTTTGTCATTGTAGGGCATAAATTTGAGATTATTTCAGCCAAATGTAAACTTGAAAACAATTCAATCACGTCTATCAGGCAACAAGATGCCTGCCAAAAAATCATAGCCCCACCACTAGCTTAGCTTGATAGGTCATCGCCATAAGCCAATCAAAAAGTCCATACATGCTTTTGTCATTTTGACCTTGGCCATATAATTATGTTGACATATAACATTTTTTTAACCATTATACTTGGTTAAAGATCATGTTGATGTTTGTGGTTGTAGTAGATATTTAATACTGCTAATAAGACCTTACTAGCTGTTTGGTAGCAAATACTGAATGTCTGCATAAACAATAAACATCATGAATATTCACTGTCTGCCAAATAACAAAAATGTAATTGGAAGTTTGAAACCATGGAAAGTTTGAAACCATGGCATATTTTCCCAATTTTTTGTCAGAAGTTAATTTTATATCAGTTCCACTGGAGTGAATTGCTAGTCTACCACACAGGTCATCCCATCTAAATGATCCAGAACAATGGTTAAGCATTTCCTAACTGACAAGAAGCATCATCATGTATTAACACTTTTAACTGACAAGTAACGACGGTGGCGACAGAGAAAACAGTATAACCTTGAAATTCAATTTCAACCGCATCAATAAGCAAATTGAGTAGACTTGGAACAATACTTGGCATGTAGAAGTAGGAACATGAGAAACTTACAGCATAACTAGGACGGTTGAATTTCTTGGATTCTCCAAATACTTCAGAGTGCTTTTAAAAAAAGCAAGGATCGTCATCAAAATGATATCGTCATTAAAATCATAACATAACTGAATACAGTGAAATATGAACCAAAATTAAAACCAAATATAAATGAATGAATCATGATCGCCATTATTTCATATTGTATCAGATATACAATTGAAAAATTGGACTTCAGAATGCAGGATAAAGTGGAACAAAGAAAAAAGAAATAAAGGTTGTGTAAGTTAAAAAAACAAACCTCCGAGGTATGTAAGTAGTCATTGGAGTAGCTGCTTGACCTGAAAGGAAGTTAATCATGATCTTCAGATCATCAGAATGAAGCAATTCAAAAAATTTAATCATCATTATGGGGGGGAATAATTCACATTTCACTTAAAACAATCACTGATAGCTCCAGAATCCAAAAAACTAACCTTCGAACCCAATATTTGTAGGTGGCATATATGGACAAAACAACCAAGAACACAACGATGTTGAATGTAATGATAGTAGTAATGCTGATCCGTGCTGGAGTCTTCTTCTTTTTGCTCTGGATTAGCAGTGCTTGAGGTTTTATTCTCGCCATGAGATGCTTCTGGCAAACAATATTCTGTAATAGTGCACTCTGGGCACGCAAAAAAATAATAGTAATACATTCAAGTTAATCAATAACCACTGCAAATGTATAACTTGAAAATATTTAATGATGATATATAGATTACATGGTGAGCATGAACAAAAAAGATACATAACTTGATAAAATATATCGTAAAAATAAAAGAGAAGGACAACGGACTCAACAGTAGAAAATAAACAAAATGGATATAATGAGATCCAAAAAATATGATTTACAAATCATTATATGTCAAAATTTCAAAGCTAGCTAAGTCATAGATATTTATAACGAAGGAAAAACATCAAAATATAGCATGTATGGAGAACTAAATCTAAGAGAAGTCCAGCTTCTAGTCTCAGGTTTGTAGCTCATAGTTGAGGATGAAAACTTTATAGAAAGCGTGTAGGACTGAAGGCAGTGGCGTAACCAGGATTTCTTTTTGCACTGGGCGAAGATAAAGATTATACAAAGAATAATATTTAAAATTACTATTGACTTTCTACCACGAATTTCATGTTAAATAAAGGTCACCATGTTGCAATTTCAGTAATGATAGAAGTTTATCACATCTAAGAATGTGCTTTTAGGTAATTATGTAACTAATCAAAAAAATAATCATACTTATTTTTTATGTTTGGAAATTTTTTCTATGGAAATAATTAGCATACTCGTGAGTCCACACTAAAAATGAAATGTTAACCAATGATATATTGAGAAATGAAGATGAAAAAATCCTTCCCACATAGATGTTTTACTTGGATTGAAATATCAACAAAGACATGAAACCTTTAATAAAAATCAAAGAAAGATATCGAAAAAAATTATGTATTAAAATAAATACCAAATTCAATGCAAAACCCGGCTTTGCTTCCTAAAAAATAAAATACTGAATTTACATTGAATAGTAACGCAGCCCAACCAAACTAAATTGGCATTTTGCGATTTTAGAACATGAAAAATAAATTGAATGATCTCATCGTCAAAAAAGGGAAGGGAATGTTTGCGTGCGCTAGCCAACTAATACACATATTGGTCAAAGTAAATTTACTATATTCACAACTTTGTTGATTAGTATCTTCCAAAGGGTGTAAACATGTAATCAACATACTGCAATTAGAACATTGACATGGTGAACTATGTAAAACACCGAAAAGTGTAAAAAGAAAATGGCTAAATTAAATTGTAGGAAACTTGGTGTCATGCTACAGTTAGAATATTGACAGTGTCAAATATGTAAAAAGCCAAAAGGTTTATTTAAAATGAAAAGGGGAAATCAAATAGTAGGAAACATTGATGTTGTACTGCAATTAGAATATTTTACAAGGTCAAATATGTAAAAATCCGAAAGGTTTTAAAAGAAAAGTGATAACTTAAACTGTAGCAACATTGGTGTAACACTGCAATTAGAATATTGACAAGGTCAAATATGTAAAAAGACAAAAGCTTTAAAAAGAAAAAGGAGAAATCAAATTGGGTCAAATATGTAAAAGGACAAAAGGGTTAAATATGGAAAAAAACCAAAAGGTTTAAAAATTAAAACTGGAACTTAAAAATGTGGGAACAAGGTCTCGAACCAGTGACCATAAGTTTTACAAGCGCACGTGATAACCAACCACCCCACTACAAGGTAATGTTCCTATGTATAAACAAATGTTCTTTATTCTTGCCCTGGGCAGCTGCCCAGGGCAATGCTAGTGTAGTTACGCCCCTGACTGAAGGATAAGCCTAGTTTGGCAGCACATCTTATGAAGTTGTAGTTTTGTATAAAGTTAAAATAAACTAATGTTTGTAAACATGCAAATTTCAGTTTCTTACCGTTTGTGAGGATCCACTGATTAGAATTTTCCAGTTTTAGTTAACAAACATGGACCAATTTTAAAAATCTCGGTTAGGCCCCAAACTCCACCAAAACTTCTAAAAATAAACCTAAAAGTTAGTAAGTTCAGGTTCATGGTGTTCAGATTAATAACCAGGTTTTCAATTTTGCTAGACAAACTGTACAGCGTTGATTTGATACAATACAATGTGTTGAGATCTTAACTCCTAACAAAGTTTGCTTGCCCCCACGAGAAAATTCAAATTTTACTTTCTTTTGTCAGCTTAAGTAAGATTATGTTCAAAAGCTCACAAGAGTCATCGCCTCAACTCAAAAAATCACAAAGCAATAACAATAGCATGTAGAAGTCAGAATATATGTGCATTTTCCACACATTACCATGCATTTCGAATCTATCATTAAAGCCATAAAATAAGTCTTTGATCGACTTTTCATCAGATTTCTGCAGTTCTATACCGTGGTTGTTTGCATATTACATAGGCAATTTAACTTTTATCTTAACTGATTAAACTACCTGATTTCAAAGCAGTAGCATCGCAGAAACCCTTAAAACAATGGTGCCTAATTAAAAGATTCACACTACGGCGTTAGACATCATGCCTTAGGTAATTGATCTAATCAAATGAAATAACGATTTAATGAGTAATCTTGAATGTGCAACAGGTTCTTGTAGTGAGATTCTCTTAGATTTCGAGTCTCTATGCTCTTCTTCCTATATCTCTTCATTTATTCCTCATATTCTCTTGTTCTCTACTTTAACTTTTCAGCCTTCAAAATGGAATTTAAAGACACAAATGCATAATTTCCCCAAAATTAGAAACTAATCATTAAAAAATTACCAGCAAGAAAACTAATATTGAAAGAATTATATACAGTCAACTGAAACCAACCCTTAAGTTCCATGAACCAGCCAACCGCAGCCAAACAAAACTAACTCTAGATCGCTTAATTGATTCAATTACTTATTAATATCATCATACATCGAATATTAAAATAACGAAACTAAGACTAACCTTTCGCTCCTATTTCGTTGCCAAATTAGCGCCGTCTCGCCGTCGCCGCCGCCTCGACGCGTTCGTGTAGTCGCCAACTGCCGCCGCCGTCGAACTGCCTCACAGCTTGAGATCAGGATTGAAGGAGCCGAGATCACTTAATCAAAGACGAAAATTTTTAAGGGAATTTTCTTAATTTTTGTGATTTTTGTGGAATTTTGGTGGTTTTTATGGTATTACCGTTTAGACTGTTTTGGGGGTTTTCACATCACTAATAATTTCGTGGTATTTACATGAGTAGCTGTTGCAACTCGGGCTAATCTTCGTCTGTTCGGCACGGATTCGGGCCATCAACGAACAGCTCGAGCACGGTCTGATAAGTATTCGGGCCGTTCAGCCCGGCCCAATAAACTTACTTGAGCTTCAAAATGTATTGTTACTAGTCATAGCCCGTGCCCACATGCACGGTTCATTTAAGATTTTCTCCTGCGAAATTTTGATTCCTAAAAAACTTATTTGCACAGCCAAAATTTAAAAGAAAAACAAATTAACGTAAAAATATTTAGCGGCACGGGCGCGTTCAGAACAACAAAATCGATACAGAACAACAAATTAGCTTAAAAGCAGGCGCCTTTGGCGCGTGACAATAAATTAGCGTAGAACAACAAATTCGGCGCGTGAGCCTTCGGCACGGAACAACAAATTAGCATAAAAACGGGCGCATTCGGTGCGGAACAACAAATTCGGCGTAGGCGCCTTCGAAGTAGAACAATAAATTCGACGCGGAAAAACAAATTAGCGTAGAACAACAAATTAGGCGCGGGCGCCTTCAGCGCGGAACAACAAATTAGCGTAAAAGCGAGCGCCTTCGGCGTGGAAAATTATTCTCATCTTGTTGCCCAGTGCGTCGAAGAGACGGTGAGCCCCGAGTTGAGGAAGAGATCATTCGATCTGTACAACATTCGATCGGCAGCATTAAGTGCAAGTTAAAGTTTTTTTCTCAAATGCATTAATTGTACTCACTTTCATTCCCCAAAAATTTTCATTTTCCCATAAACTTTCATTTCCCAAGAAATGTTTTTCCCTCCCAAAATTTTCACAAACTTTCATCTCAACCGTTGATTTCCCAAGATTAAATCGCAACCATTCTTCTATCAACATGTTTGTCCTAGTCAGCTTGTCCTAGTCAGCTTGTCCTAGTCAGCCCTAGGATTCAAAAACAGTTGTGTTTTAATACATAGATTATTAACATAAATAATTTGAAAATGTTTATACTATTATGAATAGGCCCATTGGGCCAATTGGGTATCCAACCCACTATTGAAAGTTATAAATACACGGGTAGGGGGCTCTTAACCCTCTACACATATTCTCCCTAAATTTCCCTTCACAACACGTTATCAGCACGATCACGCTCGTTGGAGGAGACGGCGGCTCGCGGGAAAGGAGATCCACAAATCGCTCAGATTCAAGAAGATCGTAATCTTCTCAACGGGGAGCGAAAAGGGCATCCTTCACCAACCGTCGCCTAGATTCCTCGTCGAATCTAGAGGTAAAAATCCAAACTTTTAGATCTAAACTTGCTTTTCTCATTAGATCTGCATGTTTTAGGATCAAAAAGTTTATAAACTCGGTGAAATTCAACCTTTTTAAATAGATCTGCATGTTTAAAACAATAAAAACTTGTTTTTTTAGCGATCAAAATTGTTGAAAAATCCGATTTTTACCTCCCCGCCTTTGATCCAAAAATCCGCACGCCCGTAGGGCGGAACGGCGGCGCGCCCATTGCGCTGCCGACGGAAAAAGAACGCCGCGGCCTCAGGTAGCGGCGGCCGCGGCCAACTGCCGCGGCCTGAAGACGCGGCCCTGTGCCGCGGCCCCAGGCCGCGGCCAGTTGCTGCGGCCTGAAGCCGCGGCCTGCAGGCCGCGGCTCGCCGCCGCGGCGGCCGCGCCCTACGCGGCCAGCCGTCGCGGCGACACGCCGCGGGCCCCTCCTAGGGTTTCCTGAAACCCTAACCCTAACGGGCTATTTTTCGGGGGAGGCCCAATATTAACCCTAATGGGTTGTTTTCATGGCCCAAAAGGCCAGAAAATTAGCACATCCACATAAATTACTTTATTTATTTTTGGCCCTAAAAGCCCAAAATAGTTAAAAGAAATTTTGAAAGGGTTTAAAGCGGTAAAATAAAACAGTAAAATATGGATCAAAAGGCAAAAAGTTTTTCAAAGAAAAAAAAATGTTTTTTTTGCACGTCACACACAATTTTAAATTATTTTAAATGCATGTGTCTTTGATTATCTGCGTGGTTGTATGTCGCGAATATATTATCTGCGGTGGATGTGCAAATATTAGGCTATGTTTTTAGGGATCAGCCAGGTTTCCGACACCGTTTTAAATTCTTGCAATTTTTCTTCTTTTTTGAGAGAAATTTTGTATGTGAGGATGAAAATGTAAAAAAGAAGACCGAAGGACACCAAGAAGAAGCTGAAGGCGTTCGCTCAATGAAGATAGGGGCTTCTCTCTGAAGTTCCCGAGTTGTACTTTAATTTTCATGCATTTTATTTTTGATGTAACTTCGGACTGGACTTTTTTTTTACTTTTCGGTGTCGGCTGGCTGATCCCCATAGCCCTAGGCCATTTTTCTGTTTCATTGTTTATGCATTAAACTGCGTGGTTGATTAGCTTAAATACCATGTTTTAATGTCACAATGAAATCCCTTAACAGCATGCGTGATTGTTAATTTTTAGTAATTAATTATTCACATTGTCTGAAAAAAAAGCATGTATGTTAAAATCACATTAATTAAATTCATGCTATGAAAATGTTTACATGCGTGGATGTCTATATTACTCAGTTAAATGATACATGCTATTTTTCTTTACATTGCTAGATCATAAAATGGCCAGACTCGCAAATGTAGACTTCTCGGTCCTGAAGGCCGATGGGTCAAACTACCTGAGTTGGCAGTTGGACCTGAAGTTCCATCTGCGCTCTCATGTTTTCAGTCTCACACAGACTGAAAAGGCAACAACTAGTACTGCCCCAGCTAACAAGGAGGCTTCAGTGGAAGCACCTCATACAGAGGAAGTTTCCGATATATTAAAGGCGAAAGCCATTATATATATCGGGAAACACTTAGACTCGACCTTAAAGGACGAGTACCTCACTGTAGAGGACCCTTACGAGCTGTGGGATGCACTCGAGGAGAGGTACAGACATCAGAGGGATGTCATACTCCCCCGTGCACAGTACGAGTGGACTCACCTCCGCATACAGGATTTCAAATCCGTAGTGGAGTACAACTCAGCTCTCTTCCGCATCACCTCACGCCTGAAGTTGTGTGGTGAACCAGTGACGGAGAAAATGTTGCTGGAAAAGACGTTTACGTCTTTCCACGAAAAGGACATGATCCTTATGCAACAATATCGAGAGAGGAAGTTCACAAAGTACTCTGACCTTCTTTCATGCCTGCTTATGGCTGAACAGAACAGAGACCTGTTGGTTGCCACCCACAACCTGCGCCCTCCTGGCTCCGCTCCATTGCCACCTCCTGCAGAGGCCCACTTCCAGTCTTCCCAGAAGAAGAATACGGACAAAAAGGCAAAATTCCAGAAATGGAAAGAACAGAAGCAGCGGAAGAAGGCCACTCCCCCAGCTCCTCCCCAGAACCAGAAGTTCGTGTACAAGAAGCAGAAGAGGATTCCCAACAAAGGAGGCACTCCCAAGAAAGACTGGGAGGACAAATGCTCCAAATGCGGGATGACGGGCCACTGGTCCAGAATCTGCCGCACAGCAAAACACCTCCAGGACTGTAATGCCCCGCTTCCCAAAACGACGGAAACGAGAGCGTTACTGAGGTCCGCTTGAACCGGAGCGGTGAAACTCAGGTTCATGAAGCGTCTGTGGTAAAACGCAAGGGCAGGTCCTTTGCACGCCTTTCAGAACAACCAGAATTATTCATACATTACAAGCCACATCCAGAAATAATAAACGTCCGTACATGAAATGAAGACAACAGGCCTCAGCTGGGCCGAAATACAACAATAATAACGTACACACAACAACGGAAAGCAAACTACGGCAAGCAGCAATGGAATAGCCCACTAGTTCTCCGCAGGGAGGAACTCGGCGTCTACAGCGAACTCCTGACTCTCCAAGTCAGGTGTCTCGGAAGGAACCTCCTGATACTCAAGCTCGGGATCTGACATACATCCAAAAACATGAATGTATGTCAGCAAGGGTCTGCAAAAAGGTGTTAGAACCCAAGGCAAGATATACAAATTTATACTGTATTTAAGAAGCAATTATGAATTTTAACGAGATAACAATAAAAGTTTGAGCATGCTGATTTTTAAAGTAAATACATCCTAACATGCAGTTCTAAGCAATCTGATGAGTAAAGTAAAGCATGACAATTTCACTGAGATAACAATTCCACTTTGCAAGTTTCAAGTTAGCATTTCACGATTGTTAGCATGTCATGTCTATAATAGGGTTCTCGCCTTTAGGACGTGATGAGTGAGTCGTTCTTCTCACGGGGGCTTACCGTGATTGGCGCTAACCCACCGCATACGGGTGGTGCCCTTGAAGAGAGTACCCGTTCATACGCCTAGCAGCCGCTCAACCCTTACCCCACCCAAGATTTGTTCTGGAACACGAGCCAGCCTAATTCACGAATTACAAGCACGAATTGTCAACTCACATGACATCACGAAAATCACGATTTCGCCTTCGAGGCGCACGATTTCACGATGTCTCACGTTAATTAATTATTTCAAGGCATGCAGCAATTAAATAACCAGAGCAGTTATCTTTATACAACAATTTCCATGGTTACGAGTGTAACGAGCAACATTTACATACAAGAGACTAATTTAACATCCAATTCGTAAATTCACTATAAATTGCATACTTGCATGTTTTCGGTGATTTTGGGTTTGTCCCGACGGGTACTTCGTTACGGTATGTCCGGTTTTCTGTTTTAGTTAAACATATCAATGAATTAGATATTTTGTGAAATACGTGCAATATCAAACTAACCCCTGAATTAAGTTCATCTAATTTAATCGAGTTCTCCAGTTAGTGTAACGTTCATATAGGGTTATCCTAACATGGCACACCCTATTTTATACTAGTTTAATCAACCTAAAAATTACTAACATGCTGGATTAAAATAATATGAGCTGATTAACATTTAAAAACAACACTAATTATCGTTAATTAACTCAACTAATCTAATTACAAGGGCATCATGTTAATTTGGATGGGTTATTAGCATGTTATCATTACATTTAGTATCCAATAGCAATAATACCCCAAACCCCAATAATCTTAAAACCCAATGGGCTAAACCCAATACCCATTAAGAATTTTAAACCCAAAATGGATTCATTACTCCTCACCTGCCCTACATCACTTCAACTCCCTCTTAACTCTTTTTATCAGTTCTGCTCCCTGTCTCCTCCTTTCATTTCTTTTTTTTATGTTTTAAAGCTTGCAGCCATGGGAATCACGGGAGAAAACTCACGCGGGGGGGGGGGGGGGGGGGGGTTCTCACCTTCGCGCGCGGAGGGGAGGAGGGGGCCACGGCGGCCGGCCGGCGAGCAGCTGGGGCGGCGGCAGCACGGGGCGCGGCGTCGACGGCACAGGCGGGGTCCTCCGGCGGCGGTGCGTGTTTCCGGCGCGGGCTTCCGGAGCTCCGGCCACCTGGGCGTTTTCCGACGCGGCGATGAGAGGGGCGATTTCCGGCGGTTGGTCGCGCGCAGGTGGAGGGAGGTGGCCGGCCTAGGATGAGGGAGGAGGGGAGCAAGAAGAAGAATGGGAGAAGAGGGTTTGGAGATTTGGTTTGGGTTTAGTTCTCAGATTTTTGGATCTGAAATTGGGTTTGAATCAGAAATTGATTCCGATTTGAATGTTGATTTTCTCTCCTTGATTCTGAAATTTTGGATAGAGATTGGGTTTTGATTTTGTGATGAATCTGAAATTGTGTTTCTGATTTGTTTTTTTTTTTTGCTTGGAGAAATTTTCTTTGCAGGGAAAGAGGAAACGTTTGCTGGTTGGTTTGGCAGGAGACTGATTTGGGTTGTGATGGGTTGCAAGTTGGTTGGTTGTAGGAGAAGATGAGGATTGCAGGTTGTTCTCCCTAGCTTGAAGACGATGATACTGTTATAATAACAGTGGGGAGACAAATGGATGGAGGGAGGAGCTGGAAGTGGGGAGGAGTTTCATTACGTATGTCGGATCTCACCAACAATTTGGTGAGAAGAAATGCTGTAGGGTTAGGGTTGAGGTAAGGTAAATTTGCAAGAGTAATTTAGTTATTTAATGATTTAATTAGTTAGAGGTAGTAAGTAATTAACTTTTAATTAAATTAATTAAGTGGAATGTAAAAGTAAATTAAGCATTTAGTAATTTGTAATTAGTAGGATAATCAAGTTAAGGTAACGTGCTTAAAATTAATAGTCAATTATGATGACACGGTAAAACGAAAACGGATACGCCATCACGTTGACGCACAAACATAGGACTCGCGCACGAAAACATCCGGATGGTCAAAACGAAAATACGGGCACGCACAATAATACGCCTAGCAGAAACCGGCCGTTACATTCTACCCACCTTAAGAAAAATTCCGTCCTCGGAATTCTCATCCACTAAAGAGTATGGAACAAATATGGATAACGCTCCCGTATCTCATCTTCTCGCTCCCAGGTAGACTCTCCTGGCGAGTCACGGCGCCACATCACTCTCACGAGATTGACAACCTTGTTCCTGAGCGCCTTCTGACGTCGGTCTAAGATCTGCACCGGCTGCTGCTCATACGTCAGATCCGGTCGAACTGTAATCTCAGAGTAGTCCACAGCATGAGAAGGGTCGCTGATGTAACGCCGCAGCTGGGACACATGAAAAACATCATGAACTCCTTCTAAGGACGGTGGTAGTGCTAAGCGATAAGCTACCTCTCCAACTCGCTCCAGCACATCGAAAGGTCCAATAAATCTCGGACTAAGCTTGCCTCTTTTCCCAAAGCGGATCACTCCTCGATTCGGTGAGATCTTCAGGAACACATGATCTCCCGGCTGAAACTCTAGAGGACGCCGTTTAGCATCTGCCCAATGCTTGTAACGGTCCTGCGCAATCCGAAGCTTGTCCCTGATGTCACGCACAACATCAACTGCTTCCACAATCATCTCTGGTCCCAAAAGCTCTCTATCACCTACGTCGTCCCAACTCAGTGGCGAACGACATTTTCTTCCGTAGAGAGCAGCAAATGGCGCCATGCCAATGCTAGCCTGATAACTGTTGTTGTAGGAGAACTCCACCAGGTGCAGATGATCCTCCCACGAACCCTTGAGATCTAACATGCAAGCTCTCAACATATCCTCCAATATCTGGATAGTGCGCTCTGATTGTCCATCCGTCTGTGGGTGATACGCAGTGCTGAACTTCAGACTGGTACCCAGATTGGTCTGCAGACTCTTCCAGAACTGAGATGTGAACCTCGTATCACGATCGGATACAATGCTCACGTGGACTCCATGCAAGCGCACGATCTCCTACACGATATAATTCATATCACGACTAGTACTAGAAGGAAATTATTAAGGTATGAGTTGGGTCATTACCTCCATATACTTCCTTGCTAATATCTCCGTGGATTGCCCAACTCGGAAAGGTATAAAGTGCGCAGACTTGGTCAATCGATCAACGATGACCCAGATCGCGTCATTCTGCCTGGTGCTCCGAGGTAAGCCAGTCACGAAGTCCATCGTGATGTGCTGCCACTTCCACTCTGGAATCGGCAGGGGTTGTAGTAGTCCAGCAGTGCGATGATGTTCAGCCTTCACTTGCTGACACACAAGACACTTGGCAACACTACGTGCCACACTTCGCTTCATCCCATGCCACCAGAAATTCTGACGAAGATCCTTGTACATCTTCGTACCTCCAGGATGAATAGAATAAGGCGAACTGTGAGCCTCATTCATCAATTCCTCTCTGATATCTCCTGCAGGCACGCAGACCCTACTACCATATCTCAAGGATCCATCTGCGTGAATCAGAAAATCTGTCCGAAGTCCTGCTTCGACTTGTGCTTTGATCTTCTTCAATTTAGCATCTCCATCTTGAGCAGTCTTGATCCGATCCACAATCGTCGATTGAATCTGCATGCTCATCAACGACGATGTGACTCCAGGTAGGACATCTTCAACATCCATCTCTCGCAGATCCTGCTGCAATCTCCACTGAGCTGTGAGAATCATCACTTTGGGCAGTCGACTCAAAGCATCTGGTACGACATTCACCTTCCCTGGATGATACTGAAGATCGATGTCGTAGTCCGCCATCAATTCCAACCATCTGCGCTGTCTCATATTCAGCTCCTTCTGAGTGAATATATATTTCAAA
The DNA here is from genome assembly GCA_030789695.1 of Scilla litardierei. NCBI lineage: Eukaryota > Viridiplantae > Streptophyta > Magnoliopsida > Asparagales > Asparagaceae > Scilla > Scilla litardierei. The sequence continues at coordinate 10,417,515 of CM061132.1, forward strand.
CTTTTGTGATCAGTGAAAATCTTCACTTTCTCACTCAGTAAGAAATGCCTCCAAATCTTCAAAGCAAATATGACGGCAGCTAACTCCAAGTCGTGAGTCGGATAATTCTTCTCGTGGATCTTCAACTGTCGAGAAGCATAAGCGACTACATGACCGTGCTGGTGTAAAACGCATCCAAGTCCCTTGCCTGATGCGTCGCAGAAAATCTCGAAGCCTCCGCTTCTGTCCGGAATAGCTAAAACTGGTGCAGATGTCAGTCTCTCTCTCTCAAAGTAGAAAGAGCTTGCTCACAAGAGTCTGACCAACTGAACTTAACATCCTTCCTTGTCAATCTCGTCATAGGCTCAGCTATTCTCGAGAAATCCTTAATAAATCTGCGGTAGTAACCGGCCAATCCGAGAAAACTCCTGATGTCCGATGCCGATCGAGGTGTAGGCCATTCGCTGACTGCTCTGACCTTCTCTGGATCTACTGAGATACCAGCTCCTGATACTACATGCCCAAGAAATGCAACTCTGTCCAGCCAGAATTCGCATTTGCTATATTTGGCATACAGTCTATGGTGACGGAGCGTCTCCAATACCATCTTCAAGTGCTCTGCATGCTCCTCCTCGCTCCTCGAGTACACCAGGATGTCATCAATAAAGATCACCACGAACTTGTCGAGGAAGTCGTAAAAGATAAGGTTCATGAGATTCATGAACACAGCAGGAGCGTTGGTCACACCAAATGGCATGACAACGAACTCGTAGTGCCCGTACTTCGTACGAAAAGCTGTCTTGGGCACGTCTTCCTTCTTGACTCTGACCTGATGGTATCCGCTTCGGAGGTCCAACTTTGAAAATACTCTCGATCCACCAAGCTGATCGAAAATATCATCAATACGGGGCAGTGGATACTTGTTCTTCACTGTGACATTGTTCAGCTCCCGATAATCCACACACATCCTCCTCGAGCCATCCTTCTTCTTCACCAGCAAGACGGGGGCACCCCAGGGAGATACGCTGGGATGAATGAAACCCTGCTGCATTAGTTCATCCAACTGCTTCCTCAGCTCTTCCAACTCTGCAGGAGCCATACGGTAAGGTGCCTTCGAAATTGGTTGAGCTCCTGGCATAAGATCAATGCTGAACTCCAATGCTCGGTCAGGCGGTAATCCAGAAATGTCTTCAGGGAAGACGTCTTCAAAATCTCTCACTACTGCAGGCTTCTCAGGCTCAGCTATCATGGATGCAATAGTCAAACAGTACGGCTGGGCTCGAAACTTGACAGGTCCAAGCGAACGTCCTCCGCTGACAAACTCGAATACTGGGTGGTCAGGAATTTCGAATACCACTTTCTTCCGGCGACAGTCGATCGTGGCATAAAAATCTCCTAACCAGTCAATGCCGAGAATAGCATCAAAGTTGGGTAGGTCGTGGACAATGAAGTCAGCATATAACTCGTGTCCACTAACTACCAACGGGCATGGTCTACATCCCAGTGCAACCTTCACTACACCGTTCCCAGTTGTAATATTCCAACACTTGGGAAGTGTATAGGTGGGTATCGAGTGTTCGACTACGAACTTCCGAGATAGGAGGCACATGGAAGCTCCAGAGTCGAACAGGGTCAAGGCCGGGTGGGACGAAACTAAGATGACACCTAAGGGTAACATACAACTAGATTAAACATGGATATAACTAATCAAACATAATGCATAAATAAGGAAGACTAGTCTAGGGGTTACCTGCAATCACGTCGTCCTCAGCTTCAGCCTCAACGGCTGTCAAATTGAAAGCTCGATGCTTCGGCGGATTGGCCTGCTGAAAGGCCCGATCCTGTGGAACTAAAGGTGGTCCACACTGTCTGGGTGCCGGTACGGTCCTCTGAGCGGGTCCAGGTGGTCGAGAACCATGGGTGCAATCCTTTACAGCATGATAAGGCGATCCACAGACCAAACACTGATTCAGCATCCTCCTACAGTCTTTCTTCACATGACCGAGCTTGCCACAGAAATGGCAAACCAACTCAGCTCGGTTGGGGATAGGTGCAGCTGGCCTTTTGAACGGTGTGGTCTGAACAGGACGAAAGCCGGGCCTAGGTGCACTCCTCTGTGGCTCCATCGGGCGCTTGCCCGCCTGACGTGCTCGCTTCTGATAAACTACCTGCTCGCGCTGCTTCACGGCCACTAGGACTTGCTCATGAGTAGTAAAGGTGTGCCCGGACAATATCTCCTGTATGTCCAGGTCTAAGCCCTGCAGAAAGCGGTGCGCACAGTCCTCCTCGTCTGCTACCAGTGTAGTGGCGAATCGACTCAGCATGGTAAATTCGGCCTCATACTCATCGACTGTCCTGGTGCCCTGCTCCAGGTTGATGAAGCGCTGCTGCATCTCCCTCTTTGCAGACTTCGGGAAGTACTGGGCGTCAAACCTCTGACGAAAAGTAGCCCAAAGAATCGGCTTGATCAGCCTAGCCTCTTCAGCATCCCACCAATGACGTGCATTGTCTGTCAGCTGCTGCTTGGCGAGGTCTACCCAATCGTTCGGATTGATTCGGGCAAGACCCAAGTTATCCGCAGTCTTGCGAAGCCATTCCTCGGCCGCTAGTGGGCCCTCTCGTCCAGAGAAACTCGTCGGATGCATCTCCTTGAACTGCTTAGCTCCAGGCTCATAGCGAGGTGGTGGAGCAACTGGTGCAGCCTGACGTCCCTGCTGGACCAAGTGGTGCTGAACTTCAAGCATTTCCCTCATAACACCAAGCATCTGGCGGATGTCGTCACTTCCGCCTCCAGCAGGTACGGGTCCATTTTGGGTGCTTCGTTCCTCAGCCATTCTGAGATAGGAAAAACCCGAGTTAACCCAGCGTATGTGATCTTCTAGATGTTTGGCCGATGAAAATATTCTCATTGTTCTGAATTCGCAAATGCAAAGAGACGGACATGCGTGGGCCACCACTAAAACCTGTAACGCCCCGCTTCCCAAAACGACGGAAACGAGAGCGTTACTGAGGTCCGCTTGAACCGGAGCGGTGAAACTCAGGTTCATGAAGCGTCTGTGGTAAAACGCAAGGGCAGGTCCTTTGCACGCCTTTCAGAACAACCAGAATTATTCATACATTACAAGCCACATCCAGAAATAATAAACGTCCGTACATGAAATGAAGACAACAGGCCTCAGCTGGGCCGAAATACAACAATAATAACGTACACACAACAACGGAAAGCAAACTACGGCAAGCAGCAATGGAATAGCCCACTAGTTCTCCGCAGGGAGGAACTCGGCGTCTACAGCGAACTCCTGACTCTCCAAGTCAGGTGTCTCGGAAGGAACCTCCTGATACTCAAGCTCGGGATCTGACATACATCCAAAAACATGAATGTATGTCAGCAAGGGTCTGCAAAAAGGTGTTAGAACCCAAGGCAAGATATACAAATTTATACTGTATTTAAGAAGCAATTATGAATTTTAACGAGATAACAATAAAAGTTTGAGCATGCTGATTTTTAAAGTAAATACATCCTAACATGCAGTTCTAAGCAATCTGATGAGTAAAGTAAAGCATGACAATTTCACTGAGATAACAATTCCACTTTGCAAGTTTCAAGTTAGCATTTCACGATTGTTAGCATGTCATGTCTATAATAGGGTTCTCGCCTTTAGGACGTGATGAGTGAGTCGTTCTTCTCACGGGGGCTTACCGTGATTGGCGCTAACCCACCGCATACGGGTGGTGCCCTTGAAGAGAGTACCCGTTCATACGCCTAGCAGCCGCTCAACCCTTACCCCACCCAAGATTTGTTCTGGAACACGAGCCAGCCTAATTCACGAATTACAAGCACGAATTGTCAACTCACATGACATCACGAAAATCACGATTTCGCCTTCGAGGCGCACGATTTCACGATGTCTCACGTTAATTAATTATTTCAAGGCATGCAGCAATTAAATAACCAGAGCAGTTATCTTTATACAACAATTTCCATGGTTACGAGTGTAACGAGCAACATTTACATACAAGAGACTAATTTAACATCCAATTCGTAAATTCACTATAAATTGCATACTTGCATGTTTTCGGTGATTTTGGGTTTGTCCCGACGGGTACTTCGTTACGGTATGTCCGGTTTTCTGTTTTAGTTAAACATATCAATGAATTAGATATTTTGTGAAATACGTGCAATATCAAACTAACCCCTGAATTAAGTTCATCTAATTTAATCGAGTTCTCCAGTTAGTGTAACGTTCATATAGGGTTATCCTAACATGGCACACCCTATTTTATACTAGTTTAATCAACCTAAAAATTACTAACATGCTGGATTAAAATAATATGAGCTGATTAACATTTAAAAACAACACTAATTATCGTTAATTAACTCAACTAATCTAATTACAAGGGCATCATGTTAATTTGGATGGGTTATTAGCATGTTATCATTACATTTAGTATCCAATAGCAATAATACCCCAAACCCCAATAATCTTAAAACCCAATGGGCTAAACCCAATACCCATTAAGAATTTTAAACCCAAAATGGATTCATTACTCCTCACCTGCCCTACATCACTTCAACTCCCTCTTAACTCTCTTTATCAGTTCTGCTCCCTGTCTCCTCCTTTCATTTCTTTTTTTATGTTTTAAAGCTTGCAGCCATGGGAATCACGGGAGAAAACTCACGCGGGGGGGGGGGGGGGGGGGGGGGTTCTCACCTTCGCGCGCGGAGGGGAGGAGGGGGCCACGGCGGCCGGCCGGCGAGCAGCTGGGGCGGCGGCGGCACGGGGCGCGGCGTCGACGGCACAGGCGGGGTCCTCCGGCGGCGGTGCGTGTTTCCGGCGCGGGCTTCCGGAGCTCCGGCCACCTGGGCGTTTTCCGACGCGGCGATGAGAGCGGCGATTTCCGGCGGTTGGTCGCGCGCAGGTGGAGGGAGGTGGCCGGCCTAGGATTAGGGAGGAGGGGAGCAAGAAGAAGAATGGGAGAAGAGGGTTTGGAGATTTGGTTTGGGTTTAGTTCTCAGATTTTTGGATCTGAAATTGGGTTTGAATCAGAAATTGATTCCGATTTGAATGTTGATTTTCTCTCCTTGATTCTGAAATTTTGGATAGAGATTGGGTTTTGATTTTGTGATGAATCTGAAATTGTGTTTCTGATTTGTTTTTTTTTTGCTTGGAGAAATTTTCTTTACAGGGAAAGAGGAAACGTTTGCTGGTTGGTTTGGCAGGAGACTGATTTGGGTTGTGATGGGTTGCAAGTTGGTTGGTTGTAGGAGAAGATGAGGATTGCAGGTTGTTCTCCCTAGCTTGAAGACGATGATACTGTTATAATAACAGTTGGGAGACAAATGGATGGAGGGAGGAGCTGGAAGTGGGGAGGAGTTTCATTACGTATGTCGGATCTCACCAACAATTTGGTGAGAAGAAATGCTGTAGGGTTAGGGTTGAGGTAAGGTAAATTTGCAAGAGTAATTTAGTTATTTAATGATTTAATTAGTTAGAGGTAGTAAGTAATTAACTTTTAATTAAATTAATTAAGTGGAATGTAAAAGTAAATTAAGCATTTAGTAATTTGTAATTAGTAGGATAATCAAGTTAAGGTAACGTGCTTAAAATTAATAGTCAATTATGATGACACGGTAAAACGAAAACGGATACGCCATCACGTTGACGCACAAACATAGGACTCGCGCACGAAAACATCCGGATGGTCAAAACGAAAATACGGGCACGCACAATAATACGCCTAGCAGAAACCGGCCGTTACAAGGACCTCTACCAGGCAAGCCTCAAGCCTCGAGCTGAGACAAACCTGATGGAGAGCGCAGCGTTGGCAGAGACCTCATGGACTCCTGAAGATTTCATGGGAGATGACACTCTCTAGATCTGGACCACTTTTATGCAACTAGCAGTGTATCTTCTATTTTATGCATCGTATCTAGTTTTATTTCCATGTCAAAACAATATTTTCGAGCATTTATCTTTATGAAAGTAGATCTTTTCTCTTCATTTATTGCTTGAATGTCTTTCCCCTTTTTAGATATGGAACTTATCTGCCTAGTGGACAGTGCATCGACGCACTCGATCCTTCAAAACATAGACTACTTCACGAGCGTAAGTAGCTATTCTGGCCCACTGAGAACAATCTCATGACCAGCAAACATAATCGAAGGATCAGGGGAAGCAATTATATTGCTCCCCGGCAACACACAAATAACACTTAAAAATGCATTATACTCCCCTAAATCCATCCGAAACCTCCTAAGTTTTAAAGACATCCGTTTAAACGGATATCACTTAGAGACGGTCGAGGAAGATAAAAGGGAATACTTGCTAGTAACGGCTCTTACAAATGGTTCAAAAACCATTGTGGAACGTTTCAAGGGACTCCCCTCGGGACTCTACCAAACAAGTATACAAACTCCAGAAACATCCATGGTGGAGCACCTGCAGTGCCCCCAAACACCAGAATTCCAACTCTGGCACAGTCGACTGGGACACCCTGGTTCGGTTATGATGTACCGCATCATAAAGAACTCCATGGGCATTGACCTGAAGAACCTGAAGATTCTTCAAAAAGGCAAATTCCCATGTCCACCCTGTAACGGCCGCTTTCCGACCGTTCGTATTTTCTACGTACACGTACTTTTCGTGCACGTATTTTATCTGGCTTTTTCCGAGCTCCGGCATATGTGATGCGATATGCTGTTGCGATCGTTTCGGGGTGTTGGATTTTATTGTAATTATTGGGAACGTCTTTTCACTGCTCGTTTTCTCGCGAAACAACTTTGAATGATTGGGGCGTTTTAGTCATTTGACTCAAAACGCCGTTCCCAATTTTACGTAAATTTTTGGAAGGTGTAGAGCACGATCAGGCTCTGTAGATCGGTGCGTCTCGTCTCCACTATCGCCCCGGTATTTTCGGATTATTTTTCTGACGCCCGGATTGAGAGTTATCGCTCGGAGAAATCTCGACCGTTCATTAGCCCAATCAGATTCAAATTTCGAATTTGTTGCCAAATCTGGCAATATCTGGCTATTAATCTGTTTTATAACCTTTCCTAAACTAATTCTCTTTTCTCCCCTAAACTTACCCCAATCTACACACTCCTCCATCCCTATACCCCTAACACATGTAACCCTAAACTTAGGTCTATTTAGCTAACCTTTTACTCTATTAATAATAAACCCTAACCCTATTCTCTTAACCCTAACCATATTTATTCTCGCAAGCCCTAGGGAAATTCAATCTCAGCCGCACATTAGAACCCCCCTCTAATGTTTTAAAAACCTAGGCTAAACTTCTACAACAGCCGCCATACACGAAAGAAAGCCCGAGCATCTCCTTCCCTGCCTCTCTCGCATCTCCTCCCACCTCGACCGCCGGCGGTTGCTGCTGCGACGATCACGACCGCCGCTCCGACCCACCCAAAAATCTCCACGGCGACCTTGCCCCTCCTCGGCGAAACCCTGATCTCTGCCCAGAGCCTCTGCTCTCCGCCGCCGTGCCCGCGATCGCCGCATCGATTTCCGCCGCCTCGCAGCCCGATCGCCGGCGTCCAACCCCCTCACGTCTCTGCGGCCCCCCCTCGTATCCACAGCGCGCCGCCATCGCTCCGTGATCCGCAGCGTCATCGCCACTGACCCGAGCGCCGCCGTGGCCCCGTCAGCAGGCGCCACGATCCTCCGGCCGCCGCGACGCCCTCTCCACCGCTGTAGCATCCCAATTGCGCCGCCTCCCCATGGCCCCTTCATCGCCGCAGCGCCCCCATCCGCATCTCCTCTCCGGCCGCCTCTCTCGGCCGCCCCGCCGTCGCGCAGACCCTGCGCCGCCGTCGCGCGGGACCCACGCAGCCGCCGTCTCCCCGTGCAGCGCGCAGCCCCGCCGCACCGCGAACCGCTACGTCGCCTCCACGACTCTACTTCCGATGCGCTCCCCGCATCTTCCCTCATCCTCCAGCCACAGCGCGCCGTTTCCGCCGCGCGCGGAGCCCCGACTGTCGTCGGTGGCCTCACAGATCCGGCCAAGCACCCATAGGCCAGAGGCGCCCCGCAACGACTGCTAGGCCGATCGGCCCTTGGACTAGCGTTCCAACGGGTTATCGTCGTTGTTACGCCCCGTAGCTCGCTGTTCTTACCGTCAGACTGACCGTGCTTGCCGCTCAGACGAGTCTCACTACGCTACCCGTAGTCGAGACGCCTTTGACGCCGCAGGACTCATGATCTTCCGGCATCGTGATCCGTTGCCGTTACCGTTGCCTGAGACGTTTCGTTGTGCTACCCGCAGCCGCTACGATCCTGAGACGATCCCGAGACGACCTCCTCTGCGCTACCCGCAGTCGGGGACACGAGCACTGCCACTGTTTCCAGACCGACGCCAGATTCACGGTTAATCATCATTCAGGTTGGTACCCCGAACTCGTAGCAACCCACACCGTAGTATAATCAAACCCTAAACTAAAACTGGACAACTCAAACTAAATTTAATTTCAGCACCAGTAAAACGCTGCTCACCGTAGAAATCGACCATCGGACAAATTTTATGCGCACATAGGGTAGTGGTCGATTTAGGTTGATAAAACATCAAAATTGTGACTTGACGATTAGGGTAGTCCCAACAACCTAGAAATGAACCTAAATAGGATTATTGAAAAACGTGACCTGACACCGTCGCCATGACCTGTTTCAGACAGACTTCCGCAGACGAGACGCTTGGACGAGATGCTTAGAGAGGGCGGCACACTCGCCATCGCAGGCAAGTGTACCCACTTGTGTTTTGACCGTGCTTTGGTCTTAGATTGCTAGAACTGTTAGACTGTGAATGTATAGAACCGGACGTGAAATGATAGCGTTCGGGACGCCCCTGACGACTTAGACTTGACGACGAAGTCTAAGCTCGACCAACAACAACTTTTGACACCGTAGGGCTATTTTGTGTGTGCGTGCGTGTGGACACCCTAGAATAACAATTCCTTACACTTGTCGTGTCTTGTCCCTGTAACACAAAAAGCCTTCGGGCGTTTCGGATGCTTTCCTTGCGGAAGTGATCCCTGTTATACAAAAAGCCTTCGGGCGTTTCGGATGCTTTCCTTGCGGAAGTGATCCCTGTTATACAAAAAGCCTTCGGGCGTTTCGGATGCTTTCCTTGCGGAAGTGATCCCTGTTATACAAAAAGCCTTCAGGCGTTTCGGATGCTTTCCTTGCGGAAGTGATCCCTGTTATACAAAAAGCCTTCGGGCGTTTCGGATGCTTTCCTTGCGGAAGTGATCCCTGTTATACAAAAAGCCTTCGGGCGTTTCGGATGCTTTCCTTGCGGAAGTGATCCCTGTTACACAAAAAGCCTGCGGGCGTTTCGGATGCTTCCCTAGCGGAAGTGATCCATGTACTTCTTGTCCTGAGTTCCTGGGTTGGGGTAGGGTTGAGCGTGCGCACGGCAAGAGGGTCTGATCCCCCTCGAACCGTAAGGCGTGAACCCTTCGTGTCACACTTGTCTTGTCTTGTCCCGTCCTGTTTGTCCTGTCTTGTCCCGTCACGTCCCGTCTTGTCTTGACACCTGTAGGTTAGTCCCGTAGTTGGTAGCACACGCTACGACTACTACTTGTCCCGTTTTACTTTCCTGCTGCGTTACTTCCTGTCGTGTTACTCTGTTATAACCACAGCATGCTAATCAACCAGTAAACTGTTGTGTAAAAGAACCCCAGCATGCTAATCAACCAGTACACTGTTGTTTAAAGTTCGGTGCACTTGCAGTAAAGTCTAACCTTTTTTGTAGACTTTACCTGACGTACAGTTCCTTTCTCTTGGGTGATGTACGTCAGGTATTGAGCCAGAGTTCGAGGACGAGGCAGACTCACTGGAGTACATGGAGCCGAGGACGTCGTCACTGGAGTACGTACCTGACGAGGACCAGACCTAGCGGTCATTGTTTTAGTCATCACTTTCAGAGGTTGCTACTTTTCGGTTTGTCTTTAAACTTTTGTTGCCATGCTTAGGCTTCTTTTAGACTTTGTACTTGTTGGATAACATATCTCTACTTTAATGAATGCAATATCTTTTCCCTACTTTTGTTGTTTCGAACTATAATAATGCAAGAATCTGAAAATCTTTTAAAATGGTACCTCTACAGACGCTTATTGGGTCCGAGCTTCTCAAGCTCTGGCCTAAGCGGGCCTCGTCACGTTCCGCCTCCGTATTTTTGGGAAGCGGGGCGTGACACACCCTGTTACAAGGGTAAACTGATCACGAGACCCTCTCCACTGAAAGTGGATGTGGAGTCTCCCAGCTTTCTGGAAAGAATCCACGGAGACATTTGTGGGCCGATTCACCCATCAAGTGGTCCGTTCAGGTACTTTATGGTCCTGATAGACGCATCTACTAAGTGGTCACATGTGTGCCTACTGTCCACCCGTAACCTAGCACTATCTAAGCTTTTAGCTCAGATAATAAAGTTACGGGCCCACTTCCCCGACCACCAGATAAAGAAACTTCGTCTGGACAATGCGGGGGAGTTTACGTCACAAGTCTTTCTAGACTATTGCCAAGCTCAGGGAATTGAAGTCGAACATCCTGTAGCGCATGTTCACACCCAAAATGGGTTAGCAGAATCTCTAATTAAGAGACTGCAATGGATCGCTCGTCCATTATTACTTCAATCCAAGATGCCAGTGAATGCGTGGGGTCATACAATTTTGCATGCTGCATCTTTAATAAAATTAAGACCCTCTGGAGGTCAGTCATCTTCTCCAATGCAACTAGCACTTGGAGCCCCACCAATTGTCTCACATTTGAGAATATTTGGTTGTGCAGTATACGTCCCCATAGCACCACCACAAAGGACAAAGATGGGTCCACAACGTCGCCTAGGCATTTATGTTGGGTTTGACACCACATCCATAATTAGATTCCTAGAACCCCTTACGGGGGACGTCTTTAAGGCACGTCTAGAAGACTGTGAATTCGATGAAACATCGTTCCCAAGACTAGGCTCACAGACGAAGAAGCCCGAAGCTTCAGAAAGTATCACTTGGGATACAAAAACTTTATGTCACTTTGATCCGCCAACAAGCCAGTGTGAGGAGGAGGTCCTGAAGATTCTCCACATCCAAAACACTATCCATCTCTTGCCGAACAAATTTACTGACAACCAGAAGATTGTCAAATCACACGTCCCTGCTGCTAACACTCCAGCTAGGATTGACATACCGCAAAATGGATGCAATCCGCCTGCAGCAGAAATGGTTGGACCTCTCAAAAAGAGAGGACGACCACCGGGATCCAAGGACCAAGTCCCTCAAAAGAGTAGGACCCTTGGCAATGGTAAACAAATACCACCACAGGATGCTAATTTAAGCCCTGCTACCCCATCTCTCCCAAACTCTCATGAAGAGGAAAAACCGGGAGAAAATGAAGTATCGATACACTATGTACGAACTGGGGAGTATTGGGACAGAAAAAGCACAACAATAGATGACACATTTGCGTGTAATATTGCCATCAACGTCGCGTACTGCGACGATGATATTGAACCACGCTCTCTGATAGAATGTCAAAGCAGAGATGATTGGCCAAAGTGGAAAGCAGCAATAGGAGTGGAGTTGGATTCACTCACCAAACGCAAGGTCTTCGGACCAATAGTCCAGACACCAAAAGGTGTAAAACCTGTGGGTTATAAATGGGTATTTGTTAGAAAACGAAATGAACAGAATGAGATCGTACGCTACAAAGCAAGGCTTGTAGCGCAGGGTTTTACCCAACGTCCTGGGGTGGATTTTGAAGCCACATATGTTGTGATTTGATTCCCCGGATTTGGTTTTGGATGATGAGCAAACATAAATAATGTATACTAACTTATTTGTGAGCGCAGTTATGGAGCTCGTCGCCAAAATACTACGAACATCAAAAGCGACGCCTCAAGACTTCTCAATACGCGTGATCATGTGCCTGGAGCTTCGTTGAAGCTCAAGGAGCAATATGGAAGTCAAGAGGGATGAAGATTGAAGCTTTGAAGACGGCTCGTAAGGTTTATCTTATAGTCTTCTAGCTTCATAGATTAGAATGTTAAGCCTTGAGTAGGACTTACTTTATAATCTTCATTTCGCTCATATCTTAGAGCTAGGATATTCATAGAAGCCATTAGAAACTTTCCCGAAGCCTATCGCTTCTTCCCTCGGCTTCGAGTGCATGTTAGTTGGTTCAAGAAGAGTCACCAACCGACTAGATGACGATCTAGTCGGTCGGCAACTCTACATGAACCGACTAGTTTGCCTTCTCTATATTCAGCTCTTTCCCTGTCTACAGTTAGTCGGTCAAAGAAGAGTCACCGACCGACTAGATGACGATCTAGTCGGTCAGGAGTCCTTCTCAGACTGACTAGTTGTGTACAGTCATTTTCAGCCCAAGCTACTGTTTCGAGTTAGTCGGTCAAAGAACGTTTACCGACCGACTAGTTGAGAAACTAGTCGGTCAGCATTTGTTCTTAAACCGACTAAGTCATATTGAAGTCAGCCTATTCTATTTCGACGTTAGTCGGTCAAAGAACATTCACCGACCGACTAGTTGTGAAACTAGTCGGTCGGCAAGTCTTCTTAGACCGACTAGTTGTCTTTGCCTGTACTTCGACTTCTTGGCTGTTCAACCGTTAGTCGGTCTACGTTGTATCACCGACCGACTAGTTGATAAACTAGTCGGTCAGTGATCCTTCTTTGACCGACTAGTCTGGTTCAGAATAGAGCCGTTGGGAGTCTTTCAAACTCGATTTCTCTTGCCCCTTTAAATAGAATCCTGATTCGTTTGAAGAGAGGTTAGAGGTCCTATTTCCAAGCAATTTCAGACCTAAGAGAAGAGCTCTCCCAAGCTATTTCAAAGCTCTCTCTCCCTCACAAGAATCTCTCCCTCAACTCTTTGAGCCATTTCCTCAAGAGAGATTCTCTCCATTGTGAGCCTTCCAAGCCTAGAGCTTGATCCTAGTCACCATACTCCACCCTAGGCTTCCTTTGCTGGTCATCTTCTTGAAGCTAGGGTTTGGTGACATCCTCTTCCTCAAAATCCATCATTGCCCTAATTTGGTAAGTATACTCAAGGCATATGATTTTGTAAGGTAAGAGTTTATTTCATTTCATTTCATTGAATTGTTGTACACTCTCGGTTGTGAGAGTTTGAGTGATCCCGGGTTGTGGGATTCACCGGAATCGATTGTAGGTCGATTGCACTTGTGGAGTTTCCGCAAGTGGGTTTAGTGGAAATCTTGAGTTAGGGTTGCTAACTCAAGTATCCGGAGGGGATCCGGGTGGTTGGGACGTAGGATCACCGGGAACAAGTCGGGGAGACTTTGGTGGATCCGAACCCAGTAATATTGTTTGTTTGCGTATGTTTTATTTCTTGTTGATAGTTGTTTAATTCCGCATTGTCGTTTGTTCATTGCACAATAATTAGGAATAACTATCTTGATTATTTTAAGTACTATTCACCCCCCCTCTAGTACGTGTGCAGTAGCTACCACAGGGCACTACAATTGGTATCAGAGCCAAGTTTAAAGCTACAAGTTCAAAGCTATGACGAACAACGACTATAACGTCTTCAAGAACCGTGATGGAGCTTCTTCAGTTATGGAAGGACTATCCTCTGTCAGGCCTCCACACTTCAACGGTACCAACTACGGGTACTGGAAATGCCGGATGCAAATTTTCCTCCGGAGCGCTTCACTATGGAGAGCCACCATGACGGAGTATGTCGAGCCTTCCCAAGAAGATTTCGCGAAGTGGACACCCGCGGAGGTCGCCGCGGAAGTTGCCAATGCCAAGGCAATGAATGCCTTGAATTGTGCGTTGGAGCCCGAGGACTTCAACAAGATATGCACATGTAAGAGTGCATATCAAATATGGAACCAACTCCTCATATTGCACGAAGGATCGAGTACGGTAAAAGATTCTAAACTCGTCGTTGCTAATAAAGAATTTGAGTTGTTTCATATGGAGCAGGGCGAAACCATGAAGGAATATTACGCTCGCTTCGTGGATATATCAAACGACTTGGAAGCTCTTGGGAAGACCTACACCCAAAAGGAGAAAGTCTCGAAGATAATCGATGGACTTCCTTCTTGTTGGGAGAAGCGTACCTACGCCATCGAGGAAGGTAATGACATGAATAAATATACCGTCGTACAACTAATGGGTACCTTGTTGTCTTATGAGGTACGCAAGGAGAGTAAGATCCGGATGAAGGAAAAGATGAAGGCGTACTTGAAGCAAGAGGAGCCAAAGAAAAAGACGATTGCATTCAAGGCCGCTCCATCTACCGATGATGAAGATTCGGAAGAAGAAGAGGACGAAGAATTGGACATGGAAGCATTGGCCAATATGGCAAAGAAATTCATCCGATTCTTCCGACAAGGTAAGGTGAATCATAAATCAAAATTTATTTCGACTAATGCTTCTACTCCCGTGTGTTATAAATGCAATAAGCCAGGACATATCAAGCCGGATTGTCCTCTCTACAAACATAAGGGGAAGTGGAAGGCATCCAAGCACGACAAGTCGAGAAAGCACAAGAAAGTACTTGTAGGTACCTTCACCGACTCCGACTCTTCAAGTGGAGAGTCGGACGATGAAAGAATGGAGAATGCACACACGTGCTTCATGGGAAAAGAGGATCGTGATGAAGAGACTTCCTCCGATGAAAGCGAGGATGGAAGCGAGGATGAAGGCGAAGAGGTAACCAATGATGAACTTAGAATAGCCAATGAACAACTTTGGAATAAGTTTTCTAATATGGCTACTAAGTTTATAAAGACTAAAAATGAATTAGATAGTCTTAAAAACTCGCCTAAGCCTTTCATCGTCAACAACGACACCGTTGTTGATGGGTTGAGAAATGAGATTGAAAATCTCAAGTCTCAACTTGAGCATGTTCATATCGAGGATTCGGATGAACATGTGATAGCGGATTTGACGTCTCAAATCTCAACTTTGAGTATTGAGAATAAAAATCTCAAGTCACGTGTTTGTGCTCTCGCATCGCAAGTGTCCACTTTGGATGCTTCTTTGCATTCTCTCACCGAGAAGCATAAGAGCACATTAGGCCGAATTCATGAATTCAACAAAGGTAAGGGCAAGTTGGATGATATCCTAAATGACTTACTTCCGGCCAATCATCACATTGGTTTGGGGTATAAGTTGGGAGAGTCATCCAAATCGTCCGCCACCTTTGTTAGGCCATCTTCCGATGCTTCTAATAGTGGAAGTAAACACGTCATGGGTAGATCTTCTACCAATGGTGCTTCCGCTAGGAACACGCCCCCATTTGGAAAGAAACCCACTTTGGGTGGACCTCCAAAGAAGGGTCATGCTTACATGTATACCATGCCACGTAGGAACACACATCCTACCCCACATGTTAGCACAAATGATGATTTTTATGCTCCGCACCCACGAGCACGTGCACACCTTATGAGACACACTCATGCACGTGTTCCTCCACATTCATATGTTCATCCTCATTCTCATATGAATAATTATCATCATGCACCATTGCATCGAATTCCATATGCTTACCCACGACATGCATCACATAGAAATCAACAACATATGCATGTTCCCAATAGGATTAGGACACCCAAGACTTACACTATTTGGGGTCCGAAGAACACAAGCATGCATAATAAGAATTTGTATGTGAAATCGTTTATTAATGATGTTATCTTGAATGATGATTATGTTGGGAAATCAAGTTCCTCGTGGACTTGGTTTCCGAAGGGTTAGTTTCCTTTGACCCTTCATTGCTTGGTACCATAAGTTTAAATTTCATTTTATGGGTACCAAAGCAATTGTGGTTTGTATGGGTTACATTTAATTTGAATTTAGTTAGCTAAATTTATTGCCTAACCCATAGGATCCAAAAAGATTTTTGGATACCAAAATGATATTTTCTAGGTTAAATCCACCATGAGATACCAACCCTACCAACTCCGGGATTTGCAAGGATTTTCATTCGATTGGAGTTGATGGTGCTTAAGTGATGCACCAAAGTAGGGGGAGCATAATGTTGTAAGTATATTCATACTTTTGATTCTCATAGGTATGCATTTGTAGAATATATTACGATTGGTATCACTTTGCTTCATTTGGTATGCTAGATTAGTATATGCCATGGTTATATGATGTTCTATCTATTTTTGGCATAACATTCTTGCATGCTACATTTGATATGCACATCGGATTATTTTGTCTCTGATGTTGATTTCGTCGTTCGACGATTTTATGGATTTAATAGAATTCTTTCTATGGAAACATAGAATTGTTTTCCATGCATTCTATTGATTTTGGAGAGTATGTTCCAAAACTCAATAAGTGAAATCGATTTGAGTTTTGATGATTTCGGATTTCGTTTTTCGCCTATGGCTTGATGATTTCGTGTTTCGATTTTCGCCTATGGCTTGGTGGTTTCGTTTTCCGACTTTCGACGATGATTTGATGATTTCGGTTTCCGGTTTTCGACTTTGGTCTCCTTGACACGCTTTGCTTTTATTCGGTATTTTGCATTTGATATTTTGCATTGGTGTTATTTTGGGCCTTGGTCGTATTCTTCGACTCCCATGCGTTATTTTTAGCCATTGATTTTGTCTCCACCCGCTCTTTTTGCTAATGCCAAAGGGGGAGAGATATAATAATGACAATGTGCTAATTAATAATTCAAAGGAATTTACCATGAATCTAATTTGATGTGTTAGATTCAGGGGGAGTAAAGATATAAAATGGATTTAGATCCTATATGTCAATATGTGGTTCATATTTCATATCTTCCCTCGCTGCTTGATGCATATGATTATTATTGAATATGGAACTAACGTGTCATCAATGCAGGGGGAGTAAGTAAATTTCAATTGAATCATTATTATTGATTATTATTTATGTTGGTTTGTCATCACCAAAAAGGGGGAGAATGTTGTGATTTGATTCCCCGGATTTGGTTTTGGATGATGAGCAAACATAAATAATGTATACTAACTTATTTGTGAGCGCAGTTATGGAGCTCGTCGCCAAAATACTACGAACATCAAAAGCGACGCCTCAAGACTTCTCAATACGCGTGATCATGTGCCTGGAGCTTCGTTGAAGCTCAAGGAGCAATATGGAAGTCAAGAGGGATGAAGATTGAAGCTTTGAAGACGGCTCGTAAGGTTTATCTTATAGTCTTCTAGCTTCATAGATTAGAATGTTAAGCCTTGAGTAGGACTTACTTTATAATCTTCATTTCGCTCATATCTTAGAGCTAGGATATTCATAGAAGCCATTAGAAACTTTCCCGAAGCCTATCGCTTCTTCCCTCGGCTTCGAGTGCATGTTAGTTGGTTCAAGAAGAGTCACCAACCGACTAGATGACGATCTAGTCGGTCGGCAACTCTACATGAACCGACTAGTTTGCCTTCTATATATTCAGCTCTTTCCCTGTCTACAGTTAGTCGGTCAAAGAAGAGTCACCGACCGACTAGATGACGATCTAGTCGGTCAGGAGTCCTTCTCAGACTGACTAGTTGTGTACAGTCATTTTCAGCCCAAGCTACTGTTTCGAGTTAGTCGGTCAAAGAACGTTTACCGACCGACTAGTTGAGAAACTAGTCGGTCAGCATTTGTTCTTAAACCGACTAAGTCATATTGAAGTCAGCCTATTCTATTTCGACGTTAGTCGGTCAAAGAACATTCACCGACCGACTAGTTGTGAAACTAGTCGGTCGGCAAGTCTTCTTAGACCGACTAGTTGTCTTTGCCTGTACTTCGACTTCTTGGCTGTTCAACCGTTAGTCGGTCTACGTTGTATCACCGACCGACTAGTTGATAAACTAGTCGGTCAGTGATCCTTCTTTGACCGACTAGTCTGGTTCAGAATATAGCCGTTGGGAGTCTTTCAAACTCGATTTCTCTTGCCCCTTTAAATAGAATCCTGATTCGTTTGAAGAGAGGTTAGAGGTCCTATTTCCAAGCAATTTCAGACCTAAGAGAAGAGCTCTCCCAAGCTATTTCAAAGCTCTCTCTCCCTCACAAGAATCTCTCCCTCAACTCTTTGAGCCATTTCCTCAAGAGAGATTCTCTCCATTGTGAGCCTTCCAAGCCTAGAGCTTGATCCTAGTCACCATACTCCACCCTAGGCTTCCTTTGCTGGTCATCTTCTTGAAGCTAGGGTTTGGTGACATCCTCTTCCTCAAAATCCATCATTGCCCTAATTTGGTAAGTATACTCAAGGCATAGGATTTTGTAAGGTAAGAGTTTATTTCATTTCATTTCATTGAATTGTTGTACACTCTCGGTTGTGAGAGTTTGAGTGATCCCGGGTTGTGGGATTCACCGGAATCGATTGTAGGTCGATTGCACTTGTGGAGTTTCCGCAAGTGGGTTTAGTGGAAATCTTGAGTTAGGGTTGCTAACTCAAGTATCCGGAGGGGATCCGGGTGGTTGGGACGTAGGATCACCGGGAACAAGTCGGGGAGACTTTGGTGGATCCGAACCCAGTAATATTGTTTGTTTGCGTATGTTTTATTTCTTGTTGCTAGTTGTTTAATTCCGCATTGTCGTTTGTTCATTGCACAATAATTAGGAATAACTATCTTGATTATTTTAAGTACTATTCACCCCCCCTCTAGTACGTGTGCAGTAGCTACCACAGGGCACTACAACATACTCCCCGGTCATGGACGCGATCACCTTCTGATTCCTCATTGGCATAACTGCACAAGAGGGTTTAGATATGCAACTCATGGACGTGGTTACTGCATACCTATATGGCAACCTAGACCGAGACATCTATATGAGATTGCCTGACGGTTATTCTTTGCCTGCAGCACTAAAAGAGAGAGAACGTGACATCTACTCAGTGAAACTGCAAAGATCATTATATGGTCTAAAACAATCTGGAAGGATGTGGTATAACAGACTGAGCGACTTCCTTGCACTGCAAGGATTTAAAAACGACCCAGTCTGTCCTTGCATCTTTATAAGAGCAAAGGCAACAGGATTTGTAATTATAGCCGTCTATGTAGACGACTTAAACCTCATCGGATCTCCTGAAGAGATCGCAAAGATTTCTAGAAGCCTGACAAAAACTTTCGAGATGAAAGACCTCGGAAAATCAAAATTATGTTTAGGCCTTCAGATAGAGCATCTTAAAGATGGGATCCTGTTACACCAGTCAACTTACACATCGAACTTATTGAAAAAGTTTCAGATGGATAAGTGCCACCCCCTCAGCACTCCGATGGTTGTAAGATCATTGGATGTACACAAAGACCCCTTCCGGCCGCTGGAAGAGGGGGAGGAAGTACTAGGCCCCGAAGTGCCTTATTTAAGTGCTATCGGTGCACTCCTTTACCTGGCTAACTGCACTCGCCCTGACATAGCGTTTGCAGTAAACTTACTAGCCAGATATAGTGCTGCACCTACACAGCGGCACTGGGCCGGAGTTAAGCATCTTCTGCGCTACCTCCAAGGGTCCATAGACTTAGGTCTATTCTACAGGAAAGGGGCATCAACTGGTTTAGTTGGTTATGCTGACGCAGGTTACAGGTCCGATCCTCATACAGAGAAGTCTCAGACCGGATACATGTTCACATATGGCGGCACTGCCATATCCTGGAGATCTGTGAAGCAGACCATGACGACCGTCTCATCCACCCACTCAGAGCTACTAGCGATCTTCGAAGCAAGCAAGGAATGCTTCTGGCTACGCTCGGTGATCCAGCACATACTCACCTCCACCGGCCTGACGACCGGCGTTCTTGCACCCACTACACTCCATGAAGACAATGCAGCATGTATAGCCCAGCTACAGGACGGCTACATCAAAGGTGACAAGACGAAGCATATCTCCCCCAAGTTTTTCTGGACGCACGAGCTTCAGAAGCAAAAGCAGATTGAGGTACAGAAGATCCAATCATGTAATAACTTGGCGGATTTGCTTACCAAATCCCTACCTACTAGTATCTTTGAGAAACTTGTATATTGGATTGGGATGAGGAGAGTGAGTAAATGTAAACTGGGTCAGGATGAGAGAACTATGAACTCATAGATACATATGAGACTGATGTATAGATTCATAGGTAATCTGCAAGCCTGAAGCTTGGTCAGATAAGGGGGAGTCAACTGCAGAGTTGTACTCTTTTCCCTTGGCTACAGGTTTTTTCCCACTGGGTTTTCCGTAGTCAAGGTTTTGACGAGGCAACCTTGTTGACTCTGGATCCTGAAGTATCCACCCCTAGACACATCCCCAAAACAGGGGAAGTTATGGGTTAACTGTTCTTTCTTTAACAAGACAGTTACCCTAACTCGGATCCTGAAGAATCCACCTCTTATTTCAATGTTGATTGGATAAGGGGAAGTGTTATGAATAGGCCCATTGGGCCAATTGGGTATCTAACCCACTATTGAAAGTTATAAATACACGGGTAGGGGCTCTTAACCCTCTACACATATTCTCCCTAAATTTCCCTTCACAACATATACCCATTTGATTTGATTACATGTATGAGAATTGTTGCAATTCATGACTGAAACTCATACAATGCCATCAATTCTCAGACAAGCAAACCCGAAAGATTCAGCACACTACAAATCAAAGAAGCATTGACAATGCACACGACTAAAACTTAAAGAATACTGGAAGAATAGTTATAAGCGCAAGCGTAGAATTGCTATCTTAAAGTTATGCAACATGTACAATATAACACTCTAACAAGACAATGTTCCCAGAATATAAGTGCGCTGTATGAAATTGATAATCAGATCAAGATCTCTAAAATGCTTAAGATGTCCGCAACACACCCATCAATTATGAAGCTTCAAATTTCTTAGACAGTTCAGCTTGCAAAGTAGTAACAACATGACAAGTTCCATAACATTTCCTGAAAACCGAAGTGCAACTAATTTCAATCAAAGGAGGAATTCGGGCTGGGCTGTCCAATGGGCCAGATAGCTCGGCCCGGACCTGACACGATAAGGACCTGGGTCGAGTCGGTACGGCCCAATGAGAATTTTGGGCCAAAATCAACGACCTAGGCATGTCTTTATCGTGCCGAGCCCGGGCCGGGCTATCGGACCGGGCCAAAAATTGCCACCCCTGCTCTCATCTCTGAGCCGCACCCACTCGTGGGCCGTAGCAAAGCCATTGTTAACGGGCCAGGCTTGGGCTAGATAGCGTATTTTATGAACCCGGCATATTCTTAGCACCGCGTCTTTATGATCCAAAACGGTTCCACTTGATGGCTATACATTAAATCCGACCCGAACCCGAAGACGGGCTTTCCTAAATCGCTTTTGCTAGGGGCTTTTATTCGCCACTCTACTGCCCACTCCTCACTTGAGTCTCAAAGCTAGGAGTTTTTGGACATTGGGACTAACTCATGGTCTCGGGTTATTCTCTTTTCTACTTGTTTATGGAAGCTTTGGTGTGCCCGGTGTCGACGGGTCCTTGATGACTCGCCTATTATTGATGATGATGCATCTCATGTCCGACGTATTTCTTACCTTGCTGCCGAAGTTTCTCAGGTCTATGGCATTCCAAGTGTTGCCCCCCACGTTCCTTTGGTTATTAGGTGGTGCCCACCTGAGTGCGGGATGGTTAAGCTTAATGTTGATGTCGCTTGTAGAGGGAATCCATGTACTTCGAGTGCAGGAGGTATTTCCCGGAATGAGATGGGTTGATGGTGTTTGGGGTTTTCTGCATATATTGGCTGGGGTACTAATTTGAATGCGGAGCTTCATGCCATTCGTCTGGGGCTTGATATTGCCTGGAGAAGAGGGTTTGTCACGCCCCGCTTCCCAAAAACGTGGAGGCGAAGCGTGAGAAGGTCCGCTCAGACTTGAAGCTACAAAGCCGCAAGTCCGATAAGCGTCAATCACTTTAAACTGCAGGTCCTTGCAACGCGAAACGAAACAAAGATAATAATAACGAATGAGACAAAAGAAACATCTCAGAATATCCATAATAATAAATCTCAATAACACAGAAAAGCCACCAGGCTACAAATAAGAGAGTCTAAAAGAGGCCCAGCATGGCCAACAAAAGTACAAAGTACGAAAATAAGGAAAAGGTGCAAGCACCGACATCTAACAGCAACCTAAAGCAAAAGCAAATAAAAATCAGTCTATAAGACTGGTCTCCGGTGTCCTCGAACTCCTCAACGAACGTAGGCTCGGGCTCAGCGTCAGCAAACACCTCGTCCTCAGCAACTGTCTCTGGCTCAGGGTCTAACATGTGACACCCAAAAGAGCAAGGGGCACATGTCAGCAAGTCTGGAAGACTTGTGCAAGGAAACTGGAAGTGGGGAAAGTAAAACAACCTAGCAGTTCTAGCATGATGCGATGACATGGCAGTTTAAGTAATGAGTGCAACAGGTAAAGGAAAGTAAAGTAAAGTACGAGCATGGCATGACATTCACAAGACAAGAACACGACAAGTAAAGTAAGCACCTCGTGCACAGAGATTCCGTCCTTTGGCTAGAGTGGCTGTACGGGCCAACTCCTAAGCTCAAGTAACCGTTTATCCCTACCCCTCCACGTGTATCGGGCATTGGTTTCTGGCCAACACATGAGGCCCGCTTCTGGACCACGAGCCAGGAAGTGTGTAAACAAGTATGGCGTAGGGGTGCACCTAGCCGGACAAGTAGTACAAGGACAAGTATTGTAGCGTGTGCTACGATGCAACAATCAATGCATGGATGACATGGCATGGCAAGTAGTAAAGCGTACAAGTAAGAAAAGTAAACGTGACAGTTTAGTATGCATGAATGACAAGTTTAATGTTTGGATCTAGCTTCGTTGTCAAGCTAGATCATTTAGGTGACGGATCTAGTTTCGTTGTCAAACTAGATCAAATAGGCGTCTAGCCAGCTATCATTTCACTGACTAGTCTCTTTTACGCTAAAAGCAAGTAAGTGGCCTAAAAACATGGCCATACACAAGAGATGGCAAGTTTCACTTGCCTGCAACTATCACGTCAAGAAAACACCGTCCAACGAGTCCAAAGTCACGATTCCTACGTGCACAAGTCCACCGGCCTACATCCGTTTTATTAATCTTGATTAGTGATTTCTAAAACATTTAAAATACTTTAAAAATACTGATTTTTAGTCTTTATTAGCATGCAATTGGGTTGGGGGTCCTAGGGGTGCAAAACGTTACCTCAACACGACGCGAAAGCTACACCGGCGTCGGGTAGCGACGCCGGGGGTTGGAATAATAAGATCGCGCTCCAATTCCAGATTCCAATTAGATTCCTCGCTGGAAATTCAGAGAAAATATCCCAGGCGACGATTCCAGATTCCAAAGCTCGCACGTGCGACGACGGGGCTACGACGTGCGACGACGTCGTACGCGGCAAGTCGTCGAAGAGAACGTACCAAAGTGGGGCCCACAGTAGTCCTAGGGACCTTTGGGGAACCCACAATACCTCTGGAGAACTTGGGGGGCCCACGGAGGCAAGCGGTGCGACGGATGCGGGGTTGCGACAAGTGGCCGTCGGTCGGTGCGGAGCGGGGCCTCGGTCAGACCGAGAGCTCCTCTCGGTCAAGCGGGGGAACGGGCGGGGGGTCGATGGCAGCGGTGCGGAGCGGGGCGACAGATGCGGGCGCTGTGCGGGGGTCGGTGCGGAGCGGGGCCTCGGTCAGACCGAGAGCTCCTCTCGGTCAAGCGGGGGAACGGGCGGGGGTCGATGGCAGCGGTGCGGAGCGGCGAGATTGCGGGGTTGGGCCTCGGTCTGAGCGGGCGAACGGAGCTGTTTTCCTCGGTCGTACGGGGCTGAACGTCGCAACGTTGCGACGATTCGTCGCAACGTCCAAAATGAGTTTGGAAGAGGCTAGGGCTAATTTCTTTGGAAAATAGGACTTGCTAGGGGTTGCTTATATAGTATAGGTGGGTTGACTTGGTCTAGGGCTAAATCTAATAGGATTAGAATTCAAAAAGATTTGAAATTTGAATTTAAACTTCTCCAACCCAATCTAGGATTTGACCTGGTCCAAATGAGCTGGAAATTGGCTCAAAAATTCTTTAAAACGTTTTAAACTCAAATAAATTTTATTTGGCCGAAATTAATTTAAAAATAAATTATTAAAAATAATATAAAACTTGTAAAAATTATAAAAGTGGTCAAATAAACTCCAAAAAATTATAAAATAAATATCGTGGTGATCGTGGCGACGAATGTGAGCTAACTAAGAAGACGGATCTCAAATTCGACGTCGGACGACGAAACTAAAAATAGAAACGTCTCCCGTCAAGAGCGAGAATCGTCACGTCTCATCGAGTAAGTTTAAATTGTGGAAAAACGACTCGAGAAGTGTCGTTTCAAGATAGTGCCACTATTTAATACTCTCAGAGTCGTTCACGACGGCATATCACACAAAAGTGTTCACAAACAAATAAAGTCTAAAGCAAACACGTGCACGGCCAAAAGCACGTGCGACGAACAACGTACGACGAAAAGTGGTCGTTACATCCTCCCTACCTTAGAATAAAGTCCGTCCTCGGACTTTCTAATATAGCTAGTCGCTCTAGTAACTACCCCAAATCAAGTCACATTATATTTCAAACCAAGTATAGTCATTACAAATGCTCATATATGCACTAGGTAGTCAAACATTATTACTACCAACACGCATATATATATATACACACACATTCACGTACGTATACACTTATACCTATTATAGTCAGTCAGACTCATACACGTATTTCAATCATATATATAAGCATGCATCCCTTATATAGCT
Source organism: Scilla litardierei (assembly GCA_030789695.1). NCBI lineage: Eukaryota > Viridiplantae > Streptophyta > Magnoliopsida > Asparagales > Asparagaceae > Scilla > Scilla litardierei. The sequence goes on from CM061132.1 coordinate 10,442,235, forward strand.
ACTACCTACCTAATCACAAAACAATATTTCAGATACTTATATAATGATAGTTTCACGCTTAGCCATTACAATCATCGCTCTTCCTATATGTAGCTACCTATGCACAACCATCAAGGGTACACTACCCTCTAATATTCATCCAATACCAAACATCTCAGCACATATAGTCACACCATACCATTATTAAATCAAGTTCACTATATCTAATATACATTCACTGCTACTATAATTTCACAATATATAGTCATTCAAATACATGCAAATAGTTCCCCAAATATTCACATCACGTACGGTCCTATAACTATATTTACGACACGTCACATACACCATAGTCATCCATACCTATAACTAAACACATACTTACCCGTGCATGGTGCACTCCCGTACACGCTAACATTCCATTTTCATACGCCAATCATACCATTATATAGCTAGCACACATTCATACCTAGTTTTAGCTAGTACACATATGTTCACATAACAGGTCCTTAGTATTTAGCTATATCACAAGACCAACGCCTATAACTATATACTGGCGTAGCGACCCACAATCATGTGCGTAGCACAACCAGGCACAAACACTTCTATCACCATACATACATCAAGCATTTCTATATTCCAACTTCAATCATACATTCAATATACTTAGAGTATACTCACTCAAGCTTGAGTGAGACTCAATACACATATCAGGATATTCTATATATGTAGCACGGCATTCCTACCTATACCAATACCATTCCAATATTTATACGTCTACCAATACAACCATTACATACCATAAGTCATTCACCTAATATCTAGGCAGGTAACACCCTCATAGTTAAATCAATTTATATACCATAATAATAATACAGACATCAGCACACGTATATTTATAATACACTCCCTAATACATGCATACGTATACATCGTATAGTCACTCACATGTAACATACATATTCACACCGTAGCCTACTACCTATAATTAGTATTCTAACACATCCACACGTACATAATTAAGATGTGCAATAGTCGTGTATACCTCACGGTATGCACGCATGCAACATCCCGCAAAAGCAACAATACCAATCAAAATTATAACCCTAATACTATATGTATATCACATATATACTCAGGCAACAAAACATAACTACTTACGTCTAAACACTATATATATCTACCTACGAGCACATACTCACACGTAATAATATATAGATCACTCAATAGGCCTACTTACTTATCTATAAGTTCACACATTATCATCACACCTAGCATATACCTAGCTTTACCAATCATTTTATTTCAACCATTATAAGTATCTCTAATTACATACATTCCATTAGATATTTCAACGCTAGTTCTTATATACACCGGCATCCCTAGTATAGTATAGCTGTCCACACAAAAATCTATAATTACTAACACACAACAACTTCATACTATCACGAATAACTCCGAGTATATATATATATATATACCACACAATAGGCAAGCACCAATATACTATGGGAATTCTCATTCAAGCTCACGTACCCAACTTAGGTATGTGCACTACAACACCTCACAGGGTCCAAGGGCCTACTAAAAACTTAGGGTGGACATAGACATTGACGGGCACTAATACCTAAGCAATAGAGGGAGGTCGAAAGCGTGACGAGGGAAGGATCGATAAGCACGTGTTCAGATAGGGCGAATGCAAGGAGACAGCTTGGTTGGACGAACATTGGCTCAATGGTGATGTTTAGGTTGAAGGAAAAGGATATAGTGATGCTTATATAGGATATAGAAAAGAAGATAGGGTAAGTAGCACAAGCTAGAATACGTGAAATCTGAAAACTGTTTTTCTTCAAAATCAGAATCCTCGTCTGAAAAGAAATATTTCGGAATCGATAAAACGAGTTGTTCAAAGTAAATTTGAGTCGAACATTCTTAATAAGAGAAAATGGTCTATTGTTTCTAAAAATCATTTTGAAAGGAAGTAAAATCATTTACGCGAATATTAAAGACATGGTTTAGAAAATTCTATCAGTCAGTAATTTAATAAAATGTTGCCAAAAGTTTTTGAAAGTCAAAGAATGGAATCAAGCAACAGAAGAATTTAAAGTCAGGTTAAATGCTTTCAAAACTTTGGGCTATGGAAAATTGAAGATAATCAATTTGAAACTACTTTTTAGAAAACCAAGGTTTGCCAAAAATGTAAAACTGATTTACACAAGGTTCTTAATACACGAGCACGACAAGTCTGGCACGGTTATAAAAATAGTTGAAATTCAATTTGGTTTAGAAATTTTTCTAAAACGTGTATGGTGAGCGGAAAGAAAATAGTAGTAACTTAGCATAAGAATTTTCAAGATCGAATAGCAAATCTTTAAAATCAAATCAGGGAGGGTCTAAAGCAGGAAGAGGTTATGAAAATAGTAATTTTGCAGAAATCTGAATTAGTGAGAACGACGAGCAAACCAACTTGCTAAAATCTGAAATTCCATGTGACTTGAAAGTATATTAAAGGTAAACACGATGTATTATTCAAATGGCATAAATAAGAAGGAAAATTATAAATCGATTGGACAAACGGTTCAGAATAAAATTAATATATGAAAAGACGGCATGAGTACGAAAACATAGGCTGGGAAAAATATTATAAGCTAGAGTTCAAAATTCCGACAAACGTTTTAAAAATTTAAATCAACGAAGTAGTATGGGAAAGAGGAAATCGAAGAATACTTTCAGAAGATTCAGGTTTGTAACGGAGAGGGTCGAAAATTGACGACGATCGTCATGAGGCGATCTCGTGAATCGAGGGAAGGAAATTGGTCAGGTGGTCAAAGCATACATACGCCTAGGACATGAATCAGGAAAGTCTACGGAAACTCCTACGGTCGACCAACTAAAGATTTAGAACTAAGCGCTAAGACTTCTAAAGGTTAAACGGTAAAGAAACGCGTTCAGCTTGGTCCGAAATCGATGAACCCAAAAGCGAACGACCGAAGGAAAATCTAGAAGTCTAATATGGTCAGGGGTAGACATGAACCACTAAGGTAACTCCTACGACGATTAAATCAATTGCCAGAAAGGGGGTCTAACTATCAATCAGAGGCCTCTAACTAGCAAGCACAGACGTCTAACTAAGTCTTCTCATCACCTAGTGTCCTAAAAACGACTAAACTCAGGGCTTCTGATTCGGATGTTGCAATTTATTTAATGGACATTCCGTTATTATCGTTGTTCCGTTAATTCGCAATCGCAGGTTCGAGACCTGCATGGGCCACCAACAAAACCTGTCACGCCCCGCTTCCCAAAAACGTGGAGGCGAAGCGTGAGAAGGTCCGCTCAGACTTGAAGCTACAAAGCCGCAAGTCCGATAAGCGTCAATCACTTTAAACTGCAGGTCCTTGCAACGCGAAACGAAACAAAGATAATAATAACGAAAGAGACAAAAGAAACATCTCAGAATATCCATAATAATAAATCTCAACAACACAGAAAAGCCACCAGGCTACAAATAAGAGAGTCTAAAAGAGGCCCAGCATGGCCAACAAAAGTACAAAGTACGAAAATAAGGAAAAGGTGCAAGCACCGACATCTAACAGCAACCTAAAGCAAAAGCAAATAAAAATCAGTCTCTAAGACTGGTCTCCGGTGTCCTCGAACTCCTCAACGAACGTAGGCTCGGGCTCAGCGTCAGCAAACACCTCGTCCTCAGCAACTGTCTCTGGCTCAGGGTCTAACATGTGACACCCAAAAGAGCAAGGGGCACATGTCAGCAAGTCTGGAAGACTTGTGCAAGGAAACTGGAAGTGGGAAAAGTAAAACAACCTAGCAGTTCTAGCATGATGCGATGACATGGCAGTTTAAGTAATGAGTGCAACAGGTAAAGGAAAGTAAAGTAAAGTACGAGCATGGCATGACATTCACAAGACAAGAACACGACAAGTAAAGTAAGCACCTCGTGCACAGAGATTCCGTCCTTTGGCTAGAGTGGCTGTACGGGCCAACTCCTAAGCTCAAGTAACCGTTTATCCCTACCCCTCCACGTGTATCGGGCATTGGTTTCTGGCCAACACATGAGGCCCGCTTCTGGACCACGAGCCAGGAAGTGTGTAAACAAGTATGGCGTAGGGGTGCACCTAGCCGGACAAGTAGTACAAGGACAAGTATTGTAGCGTGTGCTACGATGCAACAATCAATGCATGGATGACATGGCATGGCAAGTAGTAAAGCGTACAAGTAAGAAAAGTAAACGTGACAGTTTAGTATGCATGAATGACAAGTTTAATGTTTGGATCTAGCTTCGTTGTCAAGCTAGATCATTTAGGTGACGGATCTAGTTTCGTTGTCAAACTAGATCAAATAGGCGTCTAGCCAGCTATCATTTCACTGACTAGTCTCTTTTACGCTAAAAGCAAGTAAGTGGCCTAAAAACATGGCCCTACACAAGAGATGGCAAGTTTCACTTGCCTGCAACTATCACGTCAAGAAAACACCGTCCAACGAGTCCAAAGTCACGATTCCTACGTGCACAAGTCCACCGGCCTACATCCGTTTTATTAATCTTGATTAGTGATTTCTAAAACATTTAAAATACTTTAAAAATACTGATTTTTAGTCTTTATTAGCATGCAATTGGGTTGGGGGTCCTAGGGGTGCAAAACGTTACCTCAACACGACGCGAAAGCTACACCGGCGTCGGGTAGCGACGCCGGGGGTTGGAATAATAAGATCGCGCTCCAATTCCAGATTCCAATTAGATTCCTCGCTGGAAATTCAGAGAAAATATCCCGGGCGACGATTCCAGATTCCAAAGCTCGCACGTGCGACGACGGGCTACGACGTGCGACGACGTCGTACGCGGCAAGTCGTCGAAGAGAACGTACCAAAGTGGGGCCCACAGTAGTCCTAGGGACCTTTGGGGAACCCACAATACCTCTGGAGAACTTGGGGGGCCCACGGAGGCAAGCGGTGCGACGGATGCGGGGTTGCGACAAGTGGCCGTCGGTCGGTGCGGAGCGGGGCCTCGGTCAGACCGAGAGCTCCTCTCGGTCAAGCGGGGGAACGGGCGGGGGTCGATGGCAGCGGTGCGGAGCGGGGCGACAGATGCGGGCGCTGTGCGGGGGTCGGTGCGGAGCGGGGCCTCGGTCAGACCGAGAGCTCCTCTCGGTCAAGCGGGGGAACGGGCGGGGGTCGATGGCAGCGGTGCGGAGCGGCGAGATTGCGGGGTTGGGCCTCGGTCTGAGCGGGCGAACGGAGCTGTTTTCCTCGGTCGTACGGGGCTGAACGTCGCAACGTTGCGACGATTCGTCGCAACGTCCAAAATGAGTTTGGAAGAGGCTAGGGCTAATTTCTTTGGAAAATAGGACTTGCTAGGGGTTGCTTATATAGTATAGGTGGGTTGACTTGGTCTAGGGCTAAATCTAATAGGATTAGAATTCAAAAAGATTTGAAATTTGAATTTAAACTTCTCCAACCCAATCTAGGATTTGACCTGGTCCAAATGAGCTGGAAATTGGTTTGGGGTTTTCTGCATATATTGGCTGGGGTACTAATTTGAATGCGGAGCTTCATGCCATTCGTCTGGGGCTTGATATTGCCTGGAGAAGAGGGTTTCGTACTCTTGTTTGTGAGACGGACTCACGTGTTGCTTGTTCGCTTTTGGAATCTCGTGACGTCTGCTGCCATCCACTTCTGAACCTGGTCATGGACATTAGGGCTTTCAAATCGCAGTTTACTATTTGCACCATAAGTCAATGTTCTTCGGGAGGCTAATATCTGTGCAGATGCACTGGCCAATTTGTGATCTTGATGATGACCTGTGAATTTGGGAGAGGACACCCCCACTTTATCTGTTGAAGCTCAATTTGCGGAAGCTAGGAGAAGAGTGGAGGTAAAGAAGATGAATACGGAGGTGGGAATTAAAGCTGAGGAGGCTAACGGTCGAATGCTGGAGACGAAGTAATTTGGGCCATCCGATGTGGTGGAAGTGATATCGAGCCGTTCAGGGAATTCATATGCGAACCGTTCATCCGATGGATGCATTTAAACGATGGCCGTTGATTGTATGTGAAGAGGTAGGCCCGGAGGTCCCAATGGTTCCAACGGCTTGAATACAGCTGTAGCGGCGATCCCATGTGCTCGACGAATTGCCCGTTTGTCAGCCTCTTCTTCCAGCTCAGATTGGCCGTATTCAGGCGCCTGAGTGCTGTGGGCGGTTTCAACCAACTCGACGACGACGACGCTCGGAATTAGTTAGTCCATTGGGAGAGGTTGTTAGCTGTGAAGGGTGTATAAATACTGAAATATCGAAGGGAAGGGTATGGAAATTTTAAGGAGAAATTCTCTCGTTTTCGTTTTGAATTCTACTTCGACTGTAATTCTGTCCTTTTGGTAATAAAATTCTTCATTGATTTCGCCATTGTTGGCAAAATCTTTCGATTGATTCTTGGTGAAGAACTGGCCTTCATCAATTTGATATCAAAGCCTCTACGTTGCCATGGGCAAGCGGACACAAGAGGTGGGGTTCAGCCCTAGAGCTATGGATGTGGAGCAGAGTCAGAGTTTTAACCCTGACCTACAACAAACAGGCGAGCGAGAAGATGACTCCAACGCGTGGAAGTCCCAACAAGAAGATAGGATGCGGCCCTGGAAGCTCAAAATCAGTTGCTGGAAGGGAAATTGGGAGTTCAAATTCAGCAGCTGACTTCGCAAATGCAAACCTTGGTGGAAGTTCAAAGGCAATCGCAAGAACAACTAACGACTCAAATTCAAATGCTGCTGATCAATCAAAGCAAATTCGATGAGAGGTTTAACAATCAAGAAACTCAGATTCAGATGTTGAAGAATATTTAGAACTGCATGGATGCACGAATGAGCAATCAAGAAGCTGGATCCCACAACCACAGAGAGGAAGGAAATGGAGATCCTAATGGCCATGGTGATCGAAACTTAGAGAGAAGAGGCGGATATGGTGAAGGACATCCACAGGTACAACCCACAGTGTTGAAGCCTGAATTCCCTATCTTCAAGGGGGAAGAGGATGTGCTGCCGTGGCTGAGCCAGGTACAACAAATCTTTGCTTACTACTCAACCCCTTATGCTAATCGGGTCACTACTTGCTCGTTCTATTTGAGGGGAATTGCATTACATTGGTTCGAATTGCGGAAGGTCAATGTAGTTAATTTCTTGAATTGGGAGAAGTTCAAGGAAGAAATTGTGGTGAGGTTTGGCCCTACCCAATTAGACAAGCCATTTGCTGTTTTTTCCAACCTCAAACAAACGAGCACAGTTAAAGAATATTTGGGTAAGTATGAGCAGATTGTTGGATTATTACGAAAGATGCCTGAAGATTATGTGTTAGATAAGTTCATCCATGGGCTTAAAGATGAGATACAGGTGGATGTGATGGCAGACAACCCCGAAACATACAGAAGAGCAGTTCAATTAGCTAGAACTTTTGAAGAAAATCTAATTTTAGCTAGGAGAACAAAATATTCCTCAGGTCCTAGTTCATTTACCAAATATCATCAGCTTAAACCACCTGGGATTGCTAAGGATCCAATCAAGGAGGTAACTAGAGATGTAGTTCCTTTTGTCCATAGAGGAAGAGTGATGACTCAGGAGGAGATACAATCTAGAAGGAAGAACAACTTGTGCTTAACCTGCAATGAGAAGTGGGAAAGGGGACATAGATGCAAGAAGCAGCTATATATTTTAGATGTTGAGGAGGATTTGGAGGAAGATGAAAAGGAAGGTGAATTTGAAAAGGAGGAGGAGTTTCAGGAAGTACAGGACATGGTGAATGAGGAATTGCCATCCATATCTGTGCATGTTTTAAATGGTATACCAGCTGCTCAAACACTTAGACTCAAAGGAAGTATAAAAGGCCAAACAGTACACATTCTAGTGGATACAGGCTCCACACACAATTTCATCCATCCCAGGCTTGTTAAATCCCTTGGAATGGAAGTTGAACCCTCAGATGTGTTTGATGTAGTAGTGGCTAGTGGAGAAAAGATCCAAGGGTCAGGTTGGTGCAAAGGGGTGCAGATTCAATGTCAGGGAGTGATTGTTGAACCTAATTTGTTGATCTTGTCTCTAGGGGTCATCAAATAGTGTTGGGAACCCAGTGGTTGCGACAGCTGGATGATATCATTTTCAATTTCAAAAAAAAGCAGATGAGGTTCAATTGTGAAGGAAAAGAATGGTTGTGGCAAGGAATAACCCCTAGTGCTCCTCAGTTAGTAGATGAGAGGGGAATTGATAGGGCACGTAGGCAGCAAGGTGAAGGGTATTGGATCAGCTCAATGTGTTGGAGATGGAGAGCTCCCAGGGTAGCTATCAATTAAGTACCTTAGATATGAAAAATCTGGCCAAGGATTTGAAGGAGATCTTGGACCAATATTCGGATGTGTTTAAGGAACCTGAAGGACTTCCTCCTAGAATGGCGTGTGACAACCACATACTAACTATTCCTGAGGCTAAGCCTATGTGCATTAGGCCTTATAAGCATGCATATTCCCTTAAGACTGAGATAGAAAAGCAGGTTGCTGAAATGTTGAGATCAGGGGTGATTATACCCCGTCATAGTCCCTATGCTTCTCCTGTGGTGACGGTTAGAAAGGCAGATTCTAGCTGGAGGATGTGTGTTGATTACCGTTCATTAAACCAACAAACTGTGAAGGATAAATTCCCAATACCTATTATAGATGAGTTGTTGGATGAATTACACGGGGCACATTATTTCTCTAAATTGGATTTGAGGTCGGGGTATCATCAAATCCGCATGAGTGAGGATGACATCTATAAAACTGCTTTTAGAACCCATGATGGTCATTATGAATTTTTGGTTATGCCCTTTGGTTTAACAAATGCTCCCTCAACTTTTCAGTCTTTAATGAAGTCCATTTTAGGGAGTTTTGAGGAAGTTTGTCCTGGTTTTTTTGATGACATTCTAATATACAGTAAGGATTGGCCCTCCCACCTGGAGCATGTACATAGGGTGTTGCACATTTTGAGAGAGCAGCAATTATATGTTAAACTGTTAAAATGTTCTTTTGGGCAAAGTTCAGTAGAATATCTGGGTCACATAATTTCTGTGCATGGGGTGGCTATGGAACCCAAGAAGATTGAAGCTATACAGAATTGGCCGGCACCCAAGAGTGTGAAGGTTGTGAGGGGGTTCTTGGGGTTAGCTGGGTATTACAGGAGATTTATTAAGGGGTTTGGGGGAATTGCAGCTCCCCTTACCGACCTGTTAAAGAAAGAGGAATTCAAATGGATTGAATTAGCCCAAGTCTCATTTGAAACATTGAAGAAGGCCCTTTCTACAGCTCCAGTACTGGCATTACCAAATTTCAATGAGGAGTTTATTTTGGAGTGTGATGCTTCAGGGAGGGGTATAGGGGCTGTGTTGATGCAAAATGGCCAACCAATATCCTACTTGAGTACCAAACTGACAGGAAGAAACCTACTGCTATCTACCTATGAAAAGGAACTCCTAGCTATTATCTTGGCTGTTACAAGGTGGGGACAATACTTGTTGGGGAGGAAATTCACCATAAGAACTGACCACCAAAGCCTCAAATACCTGCTTAACCAAAAGCTGCATCATGGCTTACAAAGTAAATGGCTCATGAAGTTGCATTCATATGATTACCATGTGGAATACAAGCATGGGAAGACTAATAGGGCAGCTGACAGTTTGTCTAGGGAGGTGGATAATAGCCATGGGACAAAAGAGGACTATTGTTCAATTTACCATGTTTCAGCTTCTTTATGTGATTGGATGCAGGATGTTAGAACCATGGTAAGTAGTGACCCATATTTTCAATTGATTGAGAAGAAGTTGCAACAAGGAGGCTCAGGAGGGCAGAAGTACACTAAGGTGGAGAACATTTACTACTATAAAGGGAGCATTTTAATTAGTCCCAACTCCAACACTCTACAACAAACACTTCTCCAGGAATTTCATAGTTCTCCTATAGAGGGCCATTCTGATGCTGCTAGAACCTTGCAGAGGCTAATGAAGACTTTTCATTGGAGAGGAGTGAAGGCAGATACCAGGAAGTATGTGAGGGAAAGTGAAGTGTGTCAAAGAAATAAAGCAGAAAATGTCTCCGACCCAGGCCTTTTACAACCACTTCCTGTCCATACAATGATATGGGAAAGTATTTCCATGGACTTTATATTGGGGTTGCCCTTATGCCATGGCTTCAATGTAATCTATGTAGTGGTGGATAGATTGACCAAGTACTTACATTTTTTCCCTCTCAAACACCCATTTACAGCTAAGAGTGTGGCTGAGGTTTTCTTTGAAGGGGTGTTCAAACGTCATGGGGTCACAGCCACTATAGTAAGCGACATGGATGCAGTCTTTACGGGTCAGTTTTGGAGGAAGATCTTCAGGCTACAAGGTACGACATTGGCTCATAGTTCTGCCTATCATCCTCAAAGCGACGGCCAAACTGAAGTAACTAACAGGAGTTTGGAGTGTTACTTGCGCTGTTTTTGTTGTCATAAACCTAGAGAGTGGGTTAAATGGTTGCCGTTGGCGGAATTTTGGTTTAACACCAATTGGAGAAGCTCAACACGGATGATTCCGTTTGAAGCAGTGTATGGACGTGCCCCTCCCACTCTGTTGTCTTACTTGCCCAATACTTCTAAGGCGGCCTTGGTTGATGAAGCTCTTTTTACTAGCGAAATCACTATGAAATTGTTACGGGATAATTTGGAGAAGGCGAGGGAAATAATGAAGCGATATGCGGACCAGCATCGGGCGGAGCGTCAGTTTCAGGTTGGGGATTGGTTTTACTTGAAGGTGCAGCCTTATAGACAGATCAGTGTGGCCACGAGGGGTCCTCACAAATTGTCCCCCAAGTATTATGGGCCATATGAGGTGTTGGAGAGAATTGGGGAAGTTGCTTACAGATTAGCATTGCCGGATACAGCTCAATTCATCCCGTGATCCATGTTTCCCAACTCAAGAAAAAGCTAGGTTCACGTAGTGTGATCCAAGATACGCAGCCTAGGTATACGGAGGAGATTATCGATGAACCGGAGACTATCATTGATCGGAGGGTTATTCAGAAACGGAGGTGCTTGGAATCACAGGTACTCGTCAAATGGAAGCAACGGTCTCTTGAAGAGGCGACATGGGAGTCATACTGGGATTTGGTGTGGCGGTTCCCTACGTTCGACCTTGAGGCAAGGTCTCATAATGCGGGAGGGAATGTTGAAGCTCAATGCGGAAGCTAGGAGAAGAGTGGAGGTGAAGAAGGTGAATACGGAGGCCGGAATTAAAGCTGAGGAGGCTAACGGTCGAAGGCTGGAGACGAAGTAATTTGGGCCATCCGATGTGGCGGAAGTGATATCGAGCCGTCCAGGAATTCATATGCGAACCGTTCATCCGAGAGAGGCATTTAAACGCTGGCCGTTGATTGTATTTGAAGAGGTGGGCCCAGAGGTCCCAACGGTTCCAACGGCTTGAATATAGCTGTAGCGGCGATCCTAGGTGCTCGACGAATTGCCCGTTTTCTTCCAGCTCCGATTGGCCGTATTCAGGCGCCGGAGTGTTGTGGGCGGTTTCAACCAACTCGACGACGACGACGCTCGGAGTTAGTTAGTCCGTTGGGAGAGGTTGTTAGCTGTGAAGGGTGTATAAATATTGAAATATCCAAGGCAAGTATATGGAAATTTTAATGAGTAATTCTGTCGTTTTCATTTTGAATTCTATTTCGTCTGTAATTCTTTCCTTTTAGTAATAAAATTCTTCATTGATTTTATCATTGTTGGCGAAATCTTTCGATTGATTCTTGGTGAAGAACTGGCGTTCATCATCATCGCAGCTGCTTTTCTTCGATGTCTATGGGCTTGATTGTAATAGAGGGTTTACCATGGTAGTTTTGCCTTTATTTTCCGAATGAATCAAAAAAAAAATGAGATTTCATGTAAATTTTGGCTGCCAGAACACTGGTGGACGTTGCAATTATGCAAGAGATTGAGGCGCAAGCTCAGCGGCTGGGCATTGATCTGTCCTCGATCGATGTCGATGTCATTAATCTTCCCACGGGAGAAGATTTCTGGATCAACATGTAAAATTTCGATTTTTATTCGTTCTTTTCTTCTAACTCAGCTAAATTTTAGTGCTTCATACATTTTTCCTCACAATTTGTAGCGACGTTGATGAGGATTTGTATCACGAGGACCCTCTTGAATTCGAGGGCGGATTTGGTAACATTATAGTTGTCGATAATCTCCCAGTCGTCCCTCCTGATAAATTCGAGAAGCTTGCGAATGTTCTTAGGAAGATTTATAGTCAGATTGGGGTGATAAAAGATGGAGGGCTTTGGATGCCTGTTAATCCTGGCACCCAGAAAACCCTAGGATACTGCTTCGTAGAATACAATACCCCTCAGGTGAAGTACTTATAGATCAGTTGTATAAGTTGGTTTGTGATTTTTATTGTTGATTTTGTTTGATTTGATTGTTACAGGAGGCAGAGCTAGCGAGGGAGAAGACACATGGGTATAAATTGGACAAGTCTCACATATTCGCTGTTAATTTGTTTGATGATTTCGACAAATTCATGAATGTTCCTGATGAGTGGACGCCTGCTGAGATTAAGCCCTACACTCCTGGGGTGAGTGCTTTCTTGGGGATTTCAGTGTTTTGGCAAATTAGGGTTTTTTGTTGCACAAGAGGTTTTGACCGGGTGTGCTTGTGTAATTTTGTGTTTGCAGGAGAATTTGTAGCAGTGGTTGATCGATGAGAAGGCAAGGGACCAGTTTGTTATTCGTGCTGGTCCATTTACCGAAGTCTTCTGGAATGATCCCAGGCAGGTGACTGCAGAGCTGGTTTATCGACGTCAGGTAAGCAAGGCCGGACTATGCTCGGAGACCCTTATAAAGTTGAGATGCATGATTTATCTTTTGGTTGAAACGTGAAAGTAGACACGTTTTGTTAGATGCATCAACTGATGATATATAACAGTACATGACTCAAGATTGATGACATATAACAGTTCATGATGCAACATTGATGGCATTATTAGCTTATTTCCTATTAACACGATCCAACAAATTTCCTGCAATATTTACAGCTATGTTTAACTTATAGTAGTTATACTGCACAATATTAACCTCTTGTTCTAGCTACTGACTGTTAGTGCATATGATGCTTTTAGAACCACAAATCTGAAACTCAAGCTGCACATGCAGTTATTAGTTTTAACTAAGTGGCATCTAGTTCGTGGTGAACCATTTGATCATGTATTATTTCTTATTCTTGTTACGTAAGCTCTTCCAGTTCTTCGTGATGCCAATGCGTGCATATGATTAGTTTTTATTCTGCACTACCTCTTCTTTTTCCTGCTTGTTATATAATCAGTTTAATGCTTCTAGGGAGCACCTCCACAAGCCATGCCATATCATAAATGAATTTCTGAAGTGAATTTGAAAGATGCAGTGACAGCTACTTCTTCACACATGGATGATGCTATTTAGTGGCGTTATTTTGGATCATGTCTATCATGACCGACATGCTTGTGTCAAGGTAATCAAATATGAAATTTTCAACCTACCAATTCCGGAATCAATATTAGCCACATACATGCTTGATATTCTGGATGTGTCATTAGGAGGGGCGTGATACGCGTTGTTGGTGTCCCTAACATCAGTGTCACATATGCACCCACCCTCCCACATCTCTCTTCCATGAAAGAAAAAACGGTGGGAAAAGTTTCTTAATTTTTTTCTTGTGTTTGCTTGTGTTATTTAAAGAAATTTCATTTGTGTAAAGTTCTTGTTTTGATATAAGGGAATCTAACAAACTTCTGTTTTGCCACAATAAATGAGCATGATAAAATGGGCAGAGAACCTCGGTTAGGAAATGCCCGACCCCAATCTGTGATTCATGGGACCTATTGTTTAAGGAGGATAAAGTTGTCTTCCTTCAAAGAAATTCACTAGTGCAATGGTTCCTTAACACCAGAACATGTTACCTTTGCATGGCTTTTTAGTTGCATTCAAGGTTTTAGGTATTGGTTTCGGTGTGGGTATCGCTCCTCCAAAATTTAGGTTTCAGTTTCGGTATCGCCCGTTTCGTTGGGTTCGAAAGCAAGTTTCGGGTTCATTCGTATCGTCCGTATCAGTAGTTTCGGTATCGGTTTCGATTTCGGGGATACTTTCCTGTATTTTTCTGTATTTTAAAGTATTTTCCGGTATTTTTCAGTTTTTCTGTATTTTTCTGTATTTTTGTATTTTTCATGTATTTTTCTGTACATTATGCATTTGTAACAAAAAATAACTAATTAATAGGTATAAAAGAACAATAATAAAAATTAATGGTCATATTTATGGCATCGTAATACAAAAGTTGAATAAAATACATCAAAATATACAAAATGAAGAAAATAAATAAAAAGATACAATTCTTGAAATACGAATTACGATTCTTGAAATACGATTCTTGAAATATTTCTTATATGTGATAATTTCCCATCCATTCAATTCAAAAGCCCAAATTTCGACGGTAAGCCTCCAGAATACCAGTAATACAATAAAAATGGCCAATATGATGCGTATAGACCAAGGTTTTAGGTCTGGATTTCGGTCTGTGTATCGTTCTTCATAAAATTTAGGTTTCGGTATCGGTATCAGTATCGCTCGTTTCGGCGGTTTTGGAAGCAAGTTTAGGTTTCGTCCGTATCGCTAATTTCGGCAGTTCTGTTTCGGGTTTCGGTTTCAGAGATACTTTAAATATGTATATATATTATATACACACAGTGATGGTTTCGGAGGGTTTTAAATCTAAACTTATCAAATACTATTAAATACTTAACAAACTAAAATATTAATCACATACTATCAAATACTAAATACTAGAAAGATAAATTAAATTTGAGTTCGTAATCATATCAAATACTAAATACCTAAAGTTTGGTACTTAAATACTAAATATTAGATAAATGAATTCCTAAAGCTTGTCTTGCGTACCCACCATTTTACCTTGCGCACAAACCACTTATTTACAAGTTTGCCTTTTTAAAGAACGCAGCATCTCCTGAAAGGAGACTTGGGCCTCTCTTTATTTGCTCTCTCTCACTCTCACGCTAGATGGTCGAGGCAGGTTCGGCGAGGCAGGATGTAGGTTCAGTGAGGCGGTGACATGATGAGGTGAGTTTAATTTTTTCATCATCTTCCTTTATCATTTTTCTTTTTTTCAGCAATTTTTTCTTGGTTGTGCCTCTTCTTCGTCTAATTCTTCATCGTTTTCAAGCCGAAACCCTAGGGTTTCTTCTCTCTTTTAACCGAGCTTTCTATACAACTTATTAATTCACGAATTTTTTTTGGATTTGTTAAAGAATTTTTATTTAATTACACATTCTTTTTCCTCCGTCTTCGACCGGTACTGAACGGTATCTGTCAGTTTCGGCAGGTATCGGTCATTTTCGGCCAAAACTGATTGATATCGTTCAGTATCGGTCGATACTGAAACTAACCCTTGGTTTCGGTATCGTCAACTGCCGATACCGATACGATACGGCCGATACCTAATGGTATCGGCTGATACATCAAACCCTGGTTTCATTTATGTCATAAGAGCCTGACGATTATCTTGACCAAATGCTTCATATATCTCTGATCATTCCGATAATATGTAGGTCGGTCCTGAAGGCTAAGCTTACTAAGTTGATTTGGGATAAAAATGAGATAGAAGCAACTGATGCACATTATTCCAAGACACAATGTCCTAAGGTGTCCCTTGTTTGGACCTTCCAAAGATCTGATATGAGATACTTCAAATCAATGGTCCAATGGTGTCACATCATAGGGTTCTGTTTGGAACTGCTCTTATTGGATTCACATGTTACTTACTCTTTACAAATCTTTTGTAATCACTTACCAGATGAAAAAGGTAGACGCTACTACATTTTTCTTTGGGATGTCAACGAGGTTGTTTACAACTTGGAATTGTTTGACATCAGGTTGCAACTTGTGTCAAGTGCTCCATTTTAATGCCTGTTTTCTATCTAGTCATTTCCAAAAAGATCCATTTGTTTTATTTTCCCGGCTAGATGTTTCTTTTTCATATATAAAGTGCTGGAAAAGCTACGGCTAAATACTTTTAAAAATGGGTGGTAGTTTTGATCTTTTTTGGAGTCCTCTAGGGAAAAGGTTGCTGTAAATGGGAAGACGTATCTTAGTTTTGGCTTTTTTGTCAGATGACTAAGAGAAATGGTCTCTGTGACAATGGTGTCATTACATTATTAAAATCCTAGGACGAAGGGCTCCATTTCTCAAGATTACACTATCTCAATGTATATCCAAATCTAACTATTAAAAATGTTATTGCCTCTAATTTACATATTTCATCCTTGTATTGAAATTTTATTACAACACTATTAAAATCAAAGCTCTATGGAAAACTGGAAACCATGGCCGTTTTTTTTTTTTTTTGGGGGGGGGGGGGGGGGGGGGGGGGGGGGGGGGGGGGGGAGGGGTTTTGGGGGGGGGGGGGGGGGGGGGGGGGGGGGGGGGGTCAGGGTTGTAATGTGCAGAGCAGGAGGCTAGGATGCTGCATTAATTTTTCTTAGTCGCATCTTACTGTTTTTACTGATTTTCATGTTCTTAAAACTAATCTTCATTAAGCTTTTTTTATTTTGGAGTGTCACATTTCAAAAGTTGTTTGTTAGTTGTGCCACGAATAGCAATTGCCAATCTGCCCTAATTATGAACTGGGTTGTAAATTATTTCTGAATCTCTTTGTGATCATTAATATGATATTCACCTCATGATTTTCCGTCCTCAGCATAGAACCTTCCTAGTGGCCATTTTGTAGATGGTCAGAGGGATGCACCTATTATATTGGTCAGGTATAGTACCCCTAGGTTGTTTGCATTTTCCATTAACTTTATTCTCAACTTGTAAGCAATAATTATTGATTTCCTATTTATTTTCATTCCTCATTTAATCATGATTCCTGCTTATATCTTGCTTGTAATTACTTTAGTCAAGTCATTAAAATCTCTTTGTTTAAATTTGTTTTGTTATTTTAAGTGATAATGTGTTGTATGTTCTCCAATTGCCAATGTTTGCTAGTCCTCTCATATTTATTCTGTTATTCATTTGACCAGTACAGTATATTGTAAGTAATGATGAATGAATCCCCTATAATTTTGTAGTACTGGACTGAGAGTTTTGTCCAGTGGTCTCCTCTTGGAACATACTTGGCTACAGTTGGCAAGGAGCTGCTGTGTGGGGAGGTGATACCACGTTTAATCGTCTAATGCGATATGCCCATCCACAGGTCTGCTAATTCTATTGGTTCTACTTCTAATTTTAACTCTATTAGTTTTGTTTTTCATTACTTGTATATATACATATTCTGATATCACATTTTATTTTTTTTATTTCTTAAATCAGGTGAAACTGATTGATTTCTCTCCTGGAGAGAAATATCTTGTTACATACAGTAGCCATGAGCCCAGTAACCCTCGAGAAACTCATGTGAGTAGCAGTTATCATATTAGTTCTTATCTCTTTTTCCTGTCAGTTCCTCTGTCATAATGTGATGGTTTTCATTTCAGAGGGTTGTATTGAATATTTTTGATGTTCGAACTGGGAAAATGATGCGAGACTTCAAAGGAAATGCTGATGAGTTTACCACTTGTGGAAGTGAGGGTGTTTCTGGAGTTTCATGGCCCGTGTTTAGGTAAGACTTGTGCTATTTCAAGTGTATTCCTGCTTAATGCATTATCCTTAGTTTGGGCTTCTGAATTCCGTGTGGATCTCTTCATATATACTTCAGGTGGGGTGGCGGAAAAGAAGACAAGTATTTTGCTAGAATTGGGAAGAATGTAATTTTTATCTATGAAACCGAGACTTTCACTTTGATTGATAAGAAGTCTTTGAAGGTTGATAATGTAGTGGACTTCAGCTGGTCTCCTACTGACCCCATACTAGCTCTGTTTGTTCCTGAACTAGGAGGAGGAAACCAGCCCTGCAAGGGTAAGATGGAAAATTTTCTTCAAATAACTAAATATTTTTTTTGATAAAGCTATCTAAAATTTCCTTTGTCCTTGTCCAAATTCCTGGCAAAGAGGAACTTAGGCAGAAAAATCTCTTCAGCGTAAGTGATTGCAAAATGTACTGGCAAAGCAATGGTGACTACCTTGATGTCAAGGTTGAAAGGTACACAAAAACGAAGAAAAGTACATATACTGGCTTTGAGCTCTTCCGCATCAAGGAAAGGGACATTCCTATCGAGGTCTTAGAGCTTCACAACAAGAATGATAAGATTATTGCATTTGCATGGGAGCCCAAAGGCCATAGGTTTGCTGTCATTCACGGAGACATCCCACGACCGGACATAAGCTTTTACACTATGAGGACTGCACAGAATGTTGGCCGTGTCCAAAAGCTGACCACTCTCAAAGCCAAGCAGGCTAATTCTCTTTATTGGTCTCCTGCTGGCCGATTTGTATTACTCGCTGGTCTAAAGAATTTTAATGGTCAGCTGGAGTTTTACAATGTTGATGAGCTAGAGACCATGGCCACTGGTGAACATTTCATGGCTACTGACATTGAATGGGACCCAACTGGCAGGTAAATACTTAATTTTAAGAATTTATAGTCAAGCAAAAAATCCTCAGTGCTTATCAGCTACATTCTGATCTTTTGAGTAACTATTTGTACCGTGCCTACTATATTTGTTCTGTTTCAAACTTGTTAATATCTTGGTAAAGCTTCAGTTTGATTTGGTTAATTCTGTTGATTGCTATTATATGTTGGTTAGCGTCTGGCATGCCTATTTTTCTATACTAATTTTAATGCAGTTGTGAGTTCTGACGAAGCATTTGTCATTCCCAACTTTAAAATCATCTTTATGTTATTTCAATCATCATCATCATCATCATCATAGCCTTCATCCCAAAAAAAAGTTCTTTATATTGTATCAATGATCTCATAAACAGAAATGAGAAGGCTCTGCAGCAAGATTGGGGAAAGCTTTTTCATCTCTTTTCCAATCATGGCGTTAATATGATTTGTGCTACGTTCCTAATGATCAAAATGTTTGTTGTACACCTGGAAGATTTAGGGGTGAGCGAAAACCTACCTTCATTTAAGAAATCCTGCCTTGTTTGTCATGAAGTTAGCCTTATGTGATTTACCTTGATCAAAATGTTTCTTATACACCTGGAAGATTTAGGGGTGATCGAAAACCTACCTTCATTTAAGGAAACCTGCCTTGCTTGTCATGAAGTTAGCCGTATGTGATCTACCTTCATTTAAGGAAACCTGTTTTGGTTGTCATGTAGTTGACCTTATGTCACCACCTACAAACATTCAACTAAGATTTCTGACGAAGGTGCATGTTAAGGTTGCAATTTGGAAATGCAGCGATCCGAGGCAGAACATCAAACCAATGATCCATGTTCAGGCACTCAACAATCTAAGCAATGAATTACTGTTTGAATTCCCTCGTTTATGTGAACTTTTCCTTGCCATGGATTTATATGGTGTCTTGTGAAAATTATGCTTTTTGACTGCGGGCTAAATGTGTATGTTGTAAACCTGGGCATATGTTAGGTATATTGCGACAACTGTTGCTTCAGGTCATGAGATGGAGAACGGAGTCCATATATGGTCATTCAATGGAAAGCTACTTTACAGCATACCAACAGATCATTTTTACCAGGTAAATGGCTTCATCCTTATTGTGAAACTAATTCTATTGAAAATCATGTCTTGTGAGAAACTCACGTTGAATCTTTTGTATTGCGTGCTGCAATTAAACAGTTCCTTTGGCGTCCAAGGCCTCCCTCATTCTTGACTGCCGAGAAGGAAGAAGAGATTGCCAAGAACTTGAAGAAGTACAGCAAGAAGTACGAAGCAGAGGATCAAGATGTGTCGCTGCGGTTGAGCGAACAAGATAGGAAGAAGAGGTTAATGCTTCAGGAAGAATGGGACGAGTGGGTAGCCAAGTGGAAGAAGTTGCACGAGGAAGAGAGGGAGTTGAGGATTCAACTGAGAGATGGAGAGGCTAGCGACGCAGAGGAGCAGTATGAAGCCAAAGAAGTGGAAGTCGAGGAGGTTTTGGATGTCAGAGAAGAAATCATACAACAAGAATTTTAGTAGAGAAACTAGTGTTTGTTGTAAACTTGGCGGCTATGGAGACCATAGCCCTGTATTTATAGTGGTAGGGTTACATAATGGGTGGATACCCACTAACGGGTAGGCCCACCAAGAAGCCCGTTTATAACACTTCCCCTTATCCATCCATTGTTGTAAGCCATGGTGAACGCTTCAGGGTTCATGAAGCTTATTTGATCATGGGGTTGTAGATACTTCTGGATCTCTAAGTTTAAGAGTGCTTGCCTCATTAAAACCTTCGCCAAGGAAAACCCAGTGGGAAAAACCAGTGGCTAAGGGAAAAGAGTACAAGTCTCTGTAACTTCCCCTGATCGATGGATAACATCAGTGGTGGATACTTCTGGATCCTGAGTTAATGTGGCTGCCTCGTTAAAACCTTTGACTGTGGAAAACCCAGTGGGAAAAACCAACAGCCAAGGAAAAAGAGTACAGCACTACATTAACTCCCCCTGATAAGTACAAGCTTCAGGCTTGTACATCTCTCAGCTGTCTCATCCCAATTCCTAATACAAGTTTTCTAAAGGTACTGCGAGGCAATGCTTTAGTGAATAGGTCAGCCAGGTTGTTGCAGGACTGGATCTGCTGGATGTCGATCTGGTTGTCCACTTGCTGTTCATGCGTCCAGAAGAGCTTGGGGGAAATGTGCTTCGTCCTGTCACCTTTGATGTAGCCACCTCGTAGTTGAGCGATGCAGGCAGCATTGTCTTCGTACATGGTGGTAGGCCCAAGATCTCCCGTCTTCAGGCCGGTGGTCTTGAGGATGTGGTTGATGACTGATCGAAGCCAGAAGCATTCTCTGCTAGCTTCGTGGATTGCGATGAGCTCGGAGTGGTTGGATGAGGTCGCTGTGGATGTCTGCTTCACGGATCTCCATGAGATGGCCGTCCCACCGTATGTGAATACGAAACCGGTCTGGGACTTTGCGGTATGTGGGTCGGACCTGTATCCCGCATCTGCGTAACCGACCAGGTCGGTGGATACACCTTTCTTGAAGTATAGTCCCATATCTACAGACCCTTGGAGGTAGCGCAGAAGTTGTTTCACTCCGTTCCAGTGGCGCTTTGAGGGCGCTGAACTGTATCTGGCTAGTAGATTTACTGCGAACGCTATATCGGGACGCGTGCAGTTTGCCAGGTATAGGAGTGCTCCAATTGCACTTAAGTAGGGTACTTCAGGGCCCAGTGTTTCCTCCCCCTCTTCCAGCGGTCGGAAGGGGTCTGTTTCAACATCCAATGATCTGACGACCATTGGTGTGCTAAGCGGATGACATTTGTCCATAAGAAAGTTCTTCAGCACTTTCTTTGTATATGTCGATTGGTGCAACAGGATTCCTCCGCTTACATGTTCAATTTGTAGTCCTAGGCAAAACTTTGTTTTGCCGAGGTCTTTCATCTCAAAAGTCTGTGTGAGACTTTTGGATATCTCATCTATCTCTGCGGGAGATCCGATGATGTTCAAGTCGTCTACGTAGACGGCTATAATTACGAATCCTGTTCCCTTTGCTCGTATGAAGATGCAAGGGCAGACTTCATTTGTTGTGAATCCTTGTTGCACTAGGAATTCACTCAGTCTGTTGTACCACATTCTACCTGACTGTTTGAGACCATACAGTGATCTCTGGAGTTTGACGGAATAGACGTCCCGAGGTCTTTCTGTCATTTTTGTCGGTAGTTTGTATCCGTCTGGGATTTTCATATAGATGTCCTTATCTATATTTCCGTATAGGTATGCAGTCACAACGTCCATGAGCTGCATATCCAGACCTTCCTTCGTGGATAGGCCGATAATGAAACGGAAAGTGATCGCGTCCATGACCGGGGAATAGGTATCGTCATAGTCTATTCCTGGGCGTTGGGAAAAACCTTGTGCAACAAGGCGCGCTTTATAGCGCACGATCTCATTGTTCTCGTTTCTTTTTCTCACGAATACCCATTTATATCCCACAGGTTTAACACCTTTTGGTGTTAGGACTACAGGTCCAAAAACTTTGCGCTTCGAGAGTGAGTCCAGCTCTACTCCTATTGCCTCGTTCCACTTTGGCCAATCCTCTCTGCGTTTACATTCTGCTAGAGAGCGTGGATCGGTCTCATCGTCGTATTCAGTGACGTGAGTGGCAATAATGAGCGCGAAGTTATCATCGATGATTGTGCTTTTTCTGTCCAGTACCTCCCCGGTACGTACATAGTTTAATGAGATTTCTCCTATATTTTCCTCTTCAGGGGTTGGTAGGAGTGGAGAGGTAGCTGGGCTGAGCTCAGCATCCTGTGGTGGTATCGTTATTGTTGCTCCAGGATTTTTCCTCTTTCGAGGATTCTTATCTTTGGAGCCTGGGGGTCGTCCTCTTTTTTGTTGAGGTACGGCCGCTTCTGCTGCAGGTGGATTGCATCCCTCTTTGGGTATGTCAATCCTAGCTGGCGTATTTGCAGCAGGGACGTGTGATCTGACAATCTTCTGGTTGTCAGTGAATTTATCCGGTAAAATGTGAACTGTGTTCTGAATTTGAAGGATCTTCAGGATCTCTTCTTCACATTGATTTGTGCGCGGATCAAAATGAGATAAGGTCTTTGTGTCCCATGTAATGGTCTTTGAAGCTTCTGGCTTCTGTGTGTTAATGCCTAGTTTTGGAAAAATGCTTTCATCAAACTCACAATCTGCTAGACGTGCTTTAAAGGCATCCCCTGTAAGGGGTTCGAGGTATCTAATGATCGATGGTGAGTCGAAGCCAATATAGATACCAAGACGCCGTTGAGGACCCATCTTGGTTCTCTGCGGTGGTGCTATGGGGACATAGACAGCACATCCGAATATCCTCAAGTGAGAGATATCGGGCGGGTTCCCATATGCAAGTTGCATCGGAGAATAAGATTGACTACCTGACGGTCGTAATCTTATCAGCGATGCAGCGTGCAGTATGGCATGTCCCCATGCACAAACCGGCAACTGGCATTGCATTAACAATGGTCTAGCGATCCATTGTAGTCTCTTTATGAGAGATTCGGCTAACCCGTTCTGGGTGTGAACATGAGCTACAGGATGTTCAACTTCTATGCCGGTTGCTTGGCAGTAGTCTAGGAAGACTTGTGAGGTGAATTCCCCAGCATTGTCCAGACGCAATTTCTTGATCTGGTTGTCTGGGAAATGTGCCCGCAATTTTATAATTTGTGCAAGTAGCTTTGCAAAGGCTACGTTGCGGGTGGACAAGAGGCACACATATGACCATTTTGAAGATGCGTCAATTAGTACCATGTAGTACCGAAATGGTCCACTTGCGGGGTGAATAGGCCCGCAAATGTCGCCATGTATTCTCTCTAGGAAGCTCGGAGACTCAGAGTCTACCTTCAGGGTGGATGGTCTCGTAATCAATTTCCCTTTGTAACAAGGGGGACAAGGATTTGCACCCTTCCGAAGTAGCGTCAGGCTTTTCGGATTAATTCCACGTGATTGGGATATGATGCGACGCATCATATTCCTTCCGGGGTGTCCAAGTCTATCGTGCCAGAGTTTGAATTCTGGTTGATTTTGGCACTTCTGGTGCTCCAATGTGTTTGCTTCCATTGCTCTGATCCTTGTGTGGTAGAGACCCGACGGGAGTCCCTCGAAACGTTCGACGGTGTTTTTAGCACCGTTTTTATGGAACGTTACGTCAAGGTATTCACTGTTTCCTTTGCTCACCGTTTCTAGGTGGTATCCGTTTAAGCGGATATCTTTAAAGCTCAACAGGTTCCTATGCGAGCTAGGGGAGAGAAGGGCATCTTTTATGAGTAGTTTTGTACTATTGGGGAGCATAAAATGTGCTTCCCCTGATCCTTCAATGATACTTGATGGACCGGAAATCGTATTTACGGTACCATCGTATTTATTAATGCTTTGAAAAAAGCAGATGTCTTGGAGGATCGTGTGCGTAGAGGCACTGTCCACTAGGCATTTAAAATCCATCTATTTTAAAGAAAAGTCGCAGTATAAGGTAAAAACACAAAGGTATATACTACGAAAATTAAATTGATGTCTGAAAAAGTACTTAAAACACGCCAGAGATAAGCTGATAAATTGTTTCTCAAAAGGAAAAACTACAATGCATATAAAGTAGATAAATGTCCTCAGTCGAGCAGGTCATCGTTGGAGAAGTCCTCGGCGATGAACCTGATTGGTGCCAGGTTTTCTTGAACCGCCAGGTTTGTCTCAGCTTGCTTCTGGCTTGCTTTGTACAACTCCTGAAGGTGGCGTGGAGTACGACAATTTCTGGACCAGTGTCCAGTCATGCCACACCTGTGGCATTTATCTTCCCAGTCCTTTCTGGGGGCAGAAGTCTGGCCGTCGTCTTTTCTCTTCCACACATTTTTCTTCTTCCCCTCTTGGTTGTTTCTTGGAGGGGGTCCTCGAGCCTGCTTCTTCATGGTTTTGCCCTTCTGGGGTTTGCCTTTGAAGTTGCCCCTTTTCTTCTGGAAGGAGCTGTGGTGCGCTTCAGGCGCAGGAGCAGTGCCGGTAGGGCGTGAGTTGTGGGTGGCCAGAAGGAGGTCACGATTCTGCTCTGCCATCAGAAGGCATGAGAGAAGCTCAGAGTATTTTGTGAACTTTCGTTCACGATACTGTTGCATCAGTATGACATCCTTCTCATGGAATGATGTATACGTCTTCTCTAACATGCGTTCCTCCGTCACCTTTTCACCACACAACTTCAGGCGTGAGGTGATGCTGAAAAGTGCCGAGTTGTACTCGGCAATAGACTTGAAGTCTTGGAGACGGAGGTTCTCCCATTCATATCGCGCTCGAGGTAGGATAACATCCCTTTGATGTTTATACCTGTCCTCGAGGGCGGTCCACAACTCATACGAGTCTTCCACCGTTAGGTACTCGGCCTTCAGGGTCCGATCGATATGGCGTCTGATATAGATAATTGCTTTCGCTTTATCTATATCAGAAACCTTATCGCCTAAGGCGATGGCGTGACTCAATCCCTGTGCTCGCAGATGGAATTTTATATCCAGCTGCCAGCTTAAGTAATTCTTTCCTGAAGCATCCAAAACGTCGAAATCGACGCTCGCAATTTTGGCCATTTATCACTCTAGCATGTAAAAAGATAGCATTAATTAGATATTTTGCGGAAAAATAAATAATCAAGCACATCAGACATAAATATTTGCTGCGTGGATCGGCTAATCACCATAAATAATTACAGTCTTTTACAGTCCCAAAAAGAAAGAAAGTACAACTCGGGAACCCCCGTGGGGCCCCTATTCTTCTGGAATAGTCCTTCATCTTCTTGAGGCGTCCGCCGGGCTTGTAATTTTACAAAATTATCCTCACTACATTTTTCTCTCAAAAAGAAAATAATGCATGAAAAATAAAAATGGTGATAAACTAGCCGATCCAAAACCACAGCAAATATTAACCATTCGTCGCAGGCAGTTATAATGCAGCAGGCATCATCACAGGCAATTTATACATCGCAGGCAATTTATTTATTCATCACAGGCAGTTTATAATGGAAAATGAAATCTACCGTTTAAAAATTATTGGACCACTAGGCAACGTCATGCACCGTTAGGTTAGTTGACTAACGGCAGAGCGGTCGCAGGATCTTCTTAATTTTTAAACGTTTTTTTTAAAGAAAATCATAAATCCAAATATAATTTGCGATGACAAAAAATCACATGCATTTTTGGTCCAGATTATAACGAAAAAGAATCGCAATAAATCTGAAAAATAAAATTTTTGAAAATTCGAAAAAATTTTCTGGGTCAGAAACCCTAGTTATGGTTTTGGGGTACGCACGCCGGGCCCGTATCCGCTACTGGCGGGCGGGCCCGTTTGCCGCAGCAGGCGACGGGGGGGGGGGGCCCGCCGCTGCAGGCGGCGGGGGTGCCCCGCCGCTGCAGGCGGCGGGGAGCCCCCGCCTGCGGCGGCGGGGGTGCCCCGCCGCTGCAGGCGGCGGGGGTTGCCCCCGCCGCTGGCGGCGGGGTGCCCTGCCTGCAGGGGGGGTTGCCCCCGCCGCTGGCGGCGGGGGTGCCCCGCCGCTGCAGGCGGCGGGGTTTGCCCCCGCCGCAGGCGGCGGGGGTGCCCCGCCGCTGCAGGCGGCGGGGTTTGCCCCCGCCTGCCGCGGCGGGGTTTGCCCCCGCTGCAGGCGGCGGGGAGCACCCGCCTGCCGCGGCGGGGGCAGCCCCCGCCGCTGGCGGCGGGGTTTGCCCCCGCCGTTGGCGGCGGGGGCTGCCCGCCGCTGCAGGCGGCGGGGAGCCCCCGCCCGCAGTGGCGGGGGGGGGGGGGGGGGGGGGTTTCCCGCCGCCGCAGCGACGGCGGGAAGGCCCCCGCCGCTGCCGGCGGGGGGGGGGGGGGGGGGGGGGGGCGTGGGTGAACCCTATTTCGGGTTTGGGTGATTTTTGGGGAAAAACAACGGGTAAAAATCCGATTTTTAGTGGAAAAAACCCAATTTTTCTTCCAAAAATTCGTTTTTTAATTGAAAAAGGGTGATTTTTAGCGATAAAAACGGTGTTTTTGATCGATTGAGCCAAAAAGAATTAAATCACCACATATGCGCATATACAAAATTTTTAGATCTAGGGAGAAAGTTACCTCTAGATCCTACCCGCCGGATCTAGCGACGTTCGGTGAAGGAAGCCCGTTCGCGTCGCGTCCGTCCGTCGCGTCCGTCCGTCGGCAGAGGTTCGGCTTAGCTTTGAGCGTGCTGATAACGTGTTGTAAACTTGGCGGCTATGGAGACCATAGCCCTGTATTTATAGTGGTAGGGTTACATAATGGGTGGATACCCACTAACGGGTAGGCCCACCAAGAAGCCCGTTTATAACAGTGTTATGTTTTTTGTTTTTTCTTATTCTGTTTGAAGGTTGGGACCAAGAGACAACATCACATCTAGCTATGTTTTGTTTTGTACTTGGTGCCTGTCAATTTTTTTCCCTGTTGAGTTTATTGATGCATATTTCCATGTTTAACCATTGTTAAATTATTTTCTATGCTGCATGTGCCAATATATCCAATGGGAAAGGATTTTGGTTCTTTACAATTTTTTTGGTTCAAGTCTCGGTTTGCTTAGGAAATGGTTCTGAGTTTGCTGTTTGGACTGATCAATGGATTCCTAATTATAAACTGTGCAGTTTGTTCATGTCATTACATGAATTACATAATAAAGAACATGCAAGTATTTCTGAAGTTGCCTAGAGACAGGATGGAGGGATCTGGTGTAGGTTGTATTTTGGGAGAAAATCGATTGGTAGGCGAGTAGATGAGTTTCGAAACATGATGATGTTGATATCAGATGCTAATATATCAAAAGCTCATATGGGGGTTTCGGCGAAATCATTTTACTCCTTTTTTACTAGGGGGTTGAGATCTCTTTTTGCCAGTTAAGGTTAGTTCATATGCCTCTGAAGATCAAAGTACTTCTGAAACAGAGACTTAATACCAAGTATGTTTTGATAAAGAAGGGTCTCTCTCATAGTCCCCAATATGTGTTGTGTAATCAGCAGGATGAAAACCTTGGCCATCTTTTCTAAGGCCAAGTCAAGACACCCAGTTTGCATGCTATTAACTCCACTGTGGCTTTCTGGCTAGCTAACTTCCTTCCTAAGTTGGCAAGGCATTTTGCAAGGGGATATACGCATAGAGGAGTTGCGGGGTGAGAGCTTAAGATTGAGTTGCCAATTCAAGCACTGACGCTGCTGACAGGAAAGATCAAGGAGAAGTTATTCAAGAGCGTGTTGATTTGGATAGGCCTGCGAGCATGGGAGCTCTTTAGTTTGCCTAATGAGGTGGATTCTATCTGGGTGAGGCCTCGCAGTTTGTTGGACTTTTAGTTGGTTTGTACTCCTAATACTTCAACTGGTCTTCTTCTGTAAGAATTTGGTTGTGTGTTTGTTCTCTCTGGATGGTTTTTCTCTGAATGTGCCCTCAAGTATATTCAGTTTTTCCTCATGAGTCATGCCTTCATATTTGAGGGCATGTGTGTAAAACAACTATTGTTGGTATAAAATGAGATGTGATGCGAATGTTTGCGACCCCAACTTTTCCTTTAGAAAAAAGCATTCCCCCCATTGTAAACAACCCCGAATCGAGCTGCAAGGATGGCCGGAGCACTCAGGAAGAAGCCATGGATGGAAGGCAATTTGATAGAAGTGCAGGCAATTGACGTCGAGCTCAGGTTGAGGACCAGGACAAAGGAGATGGGCAGATTTGCAAGTGAAAATTGGGCAGATACATAAAAGTTTAGTAACAATTGGGGACTTCTTCGCATAAAGCGTGTCAAAGTTGTAAAACAGACAAGGCTTAATTGGAAAAATAAAAGTGCTGAAGGCTGGGCCAGTTTGTTTGCAGCTATTAGATTCCTAACCGTTGGACCTCATTGTAGAAATGAGTTCTTTTGTACCGAGATTGTCATCATAAATCCAATAAAAATTCCTTCCAAAATTCATCGAATATCTAGTTTTCATTTCTCTTTGTGAATTTGTCTACTGCAGAGCTAAAGAAGAAACAATAATGATACATAAACACAAACAAGTTAGACACTAGCATCGGATCATGATCGCGTCGGATCATGACGTTGGATACATGTTTTCCACGCATTACGGTATAAACTTCTCTTCTGTCAAATCAAAATCTTTCAAATCCACTCTTATCACTTCTTTTCATGTGTTTTCGGTATACATCTCTTTCTCTTGATCTTAACATTCATGTGTTATATTTTTCTAAAGGGTGCATCAATATTAGGTCTTCATGTATCTGGCAAACCATTTCAAACAATATTCTCTCATCTTATTCTTGTTAGGAATAAACTCTCTTGTATTATTCCAAGGGCAATAGCCCGATATATATAGAGTACATGCAAAGGGAAATAAGCACTAAAGACCCTATACATATACTCCTAGTGGTGTATATGTAGCTAGCAGGAGCAGCTAGCAGAAGGTCAAAGAGCAGATCAGGACACAACAACGAGCTCCCCAACGAGGATGCCGACCCAGGACGACGAGTTCCCCAAATAAGTCGACGGAAAGATCAGATCCGAAAGGAGTCAACGACGATCACCCCCAAAAACAGTAATGAACTGTAGATCGGGGCCCGGGGAGAAGATAGATCCAAAGGCGAGGCGCACAGATTGGATGGTGACGGCGCACAGATCCGAAGGCGAGGCGTACAGATCCGATCGGAGGCGCCCAGACGCGGCGGTGCGCAGGCGGATCGGGCGCTTCGCCGGAGATCCAAGGGCCGCGCCTCCGCCTGCGCGCCGCTTCGCCGGAGAAGGCGCGCGGAAGGCGCGCGGACGGCGCTACTCGGCGGAGGCGGCGGCTAGGGCAAGACCGGAGCAGATCAGCAGGTGTTAAAGGTAGAGCAGGGCGTCAGCGCCAAAACCAAGGCATCTGGCACCGACGAACAGGGCACCGGAGTAGACCAGAAGGAAGGCGATTCCACAGGGAGACACCACTCTGAGTATATCCGGAGCCAGGGAAGACAACGTCGCCGAGTCCAGATCCGTGCCGCAGTAGAACTTCTCAGAGCCAGCGAATAATGCCCAGATCCGCTCAAATGAGACCGGCGCCTGAAGATTGCGAGATCTGGCGCCTGAACATTGCGAGACCACCACGACTACGCCAAAGAGGCCCAACTCGCCCGATCCAAATCGCCCAAATCGCTAGATTTCGAATTCTGGCAGCCGGTGGGTCGGAATCCGCGACGGCGAGCACTGGATGACGCAAAAGACTGGCACAGTAGATGTCACGCGCTTGGGTCCGGCCAGATGGCCGGTGCAGCCAACAAATCACGGCGCCTGGGTCCGGCCAAATGGCCGGCGCAGCCAACAAACTCCAAGGTGGGTTAGTGGGAGTTGCCCTAGGCGGAGAGAGCAAATGACGGCTAGGGTTTTGGTTAACCTAGCTCTGATACCATGTTAGGAATAAACTCTCTTGTATTATTCCAAGGGCAATAGCCCGATATATATAGAATACATGCAAAGGGAAATAAGCACTAAAGACCCTATACATATACTCCTAACAATTCTATATAGGAACCATGCTTATTTTCGCTCGGACATCCTCATTTCTGATCTCATCTTTACTTGTATTTTCATACAAACATCGTAACATTCGTATTTTTACCACACCCTTATTATGTTCATGATGCTTAGCAATAACTCAACAATCTGTATTATATAATAAAGCTAGACCAATCAATGGCGTATACAATTATCATTTAGCCGTAATGGTACAATTCGATCACACAACTTTACTTCTATTATGGCTCTCTGCTTCAACCGATCTATTTTGATTCTATAATCAACACTTTTCTTAATCTCATCATCTAGATTACACATCCAAGACACCTAAAGTATTTATCGATATAGTTTCCACGTCTAGTTTCACCATACTATGATTTTTATACCTCACTATACTAAACTTACATTTTATATACTCGATCTTGTTATTATTAAGTCTAAACCCTTGAGTTTTCAATGTCTAGCTTCAAAGTTCTAATTTTGTTTTTACATCACTTTTAGTCATATTTATCAAAATAATATTTTCTGTAAATAACATACACCAAGACACCTCATCATGAATATGAGCTGTGCATTCACTATAGCAAAAGGGTATGAACTCAGAGCCAACCCTTGATACCCAATAATGACTAGGGACACATTTTTCATTAAGGCCCAACATAGAAAAGGAGAACCTTTTTCATCAATCCATACAAATAACATAATTTAATGATGATTAAGAAACTTTAATGACTATCATCATAAAAGGGTGTTCCCTAATCATGAAGTATGTCATATAGAAAAGAGGATACCTTTTTCGTTAATCATGCAAATAACATATATCACGGCACCTCATCTTGAATACGTCTAGTGAGTTAAGCATTCATTATAGCAAAATAGTGTCTCTTTAGAGTATGTCCTTTTAAATTATGTTATTTCTCGACAAGTTTTTTCATTAGTTATTGCTCATCCATGACTTGAATTAGAGTAGCATAATTTAAAGGAACACCCTTTTTCATTAAGGTGCACATAGAACTTATAAGGATTTTATCATATGTCTTTTCATAGGCTAATCTCTCTTGCTTGATCTAGATTGGTTCATAATCTGTCCGAGAAAATAGATTGTCTCTGTTATTGAATGTCTCAACTTGAAACCAAATTGATTTTATCAGTAAGCTTTCTTCAAGTTAATAATGATCATATGAAAATCTCTCTCTTTTGCTCTATAGTTCTTCATAATCTACTTGAGCGGAGTTATATTTGTTGTTGAACTTCCTGATATAAAATCAAAATAATTTTATGATATGATGATATTCTTTCTCAATCTAAACTCGATCAACTCATCCTAAAGCTTCGTCGTATGATACATTAACTTGATTTTACAGTATATTGATTTCATGATAGTTAAAGCAACTTTATATGACACGCTAATTTATTATTATACAAAAATACCAAAGCGCTACACATCTATTTCTTTGGTATTTTATTTGATTGCTAATTTTTGTTGAACTACTTTACTAGTTATGTGCTAGCCATTTCACTATGCATTTCCCTATCTAAATATGAAGTCCACATATTTTTCTTAGTTTCATTCTTTTTAACGCTTCTCTGATTCTCCCCATAAACCTACACTTCATCTCTTCAAAAGAAATCTCATTATCTGTTATATTCTATGTATAATTATCATTAAAGAGTTTGTCAAGTACTCTTTCCACCTACCTATGATATCCTCTTTTTTATTAAATTTTTTTGATTTTTCATGTTTAATGCATTTAACTGCACACTGCACGCATGTTCCTTCGCCTTTTCTCCTTCATCTATGTTAGTTGACAAATATTCTTCTCACCCTAGGCTATATCTAACTTTTATAAGTACCAACGTATACACTGAACCTATCATCCTCAATAAATATTTTAGCGTCATTTTTAGCTAATTTATATCTCTTGAAGGTATCATCATCTTTACGTATCTTGATGCTTCTATATCAATAATGAGTTGGACTATCTGCACCTCAAAAATGAGGTGTAGACGTGACATGGGCTTAAAAAAGCAAATATTTAGAGGAGAGAGAAACAGAAAAAACCAATAAATTGAATCCTATTTCTATTTTTAGACATGAGTCACATCCCTGCACCTCATTTTTGAGATACAGGTAGTCCGTCTCTCAATAATATATATGGAGATGCTATTATGAGAGGGGAAGCAAAACATCCTAAAGTGAGCAAATCCATCCTGGTCGTCGGATCAGAGCCAACGGCTCAGAATTTCCCCCTCAATCGATGCGCACGTGTTCCCAAAGACGCAGCACCCGAATAGCTCGCGTGCGTAGCACATGCTCCCCAAATGCATCTCCCAGCTCCAGCTTCGCATTCTCCCTCTCGCGAACGAAAACCCCAAAGCCCTAACCCTAGGCCGATGATGAGACGGTTTGGATCAACGGATAACATAAGCTAGCTACCTGCTCAACGCCACCGCCCGCCGCCAAGAAGAGGAGAGATGATGATAAAAGAGTTGTGCAAGCGCGGCAGACTCCACGAAGCTCTTCAAGCTCTCTATACCACCAATACCAACGATCCTTCTGCCGCCGCCGCCGCCGCCGCCGCCCTGTCGTCGTCGTCGTCGTTATTATCTATCCTCCAGCTCTGCATTGATTCTTACGCCAGAAAAGAAGGCATATCCCTCCATAACCATCTTCTGCTCAATGGATATCCCCTTGATTCCCATCTGAGCACCAAGTTCATCATCTTTTACTCAAAAGCATTCATCCCTCCCGACTTGGTTTCCGCCCGGAAGGTGTTCGATGATATGACTCAAAGGACCCTCGTCTCCTGGACTGCCATGATCTCCGCTTATTCTCAAAATGGCCATTCCCAAGAGGCCCTCCGCTTGTTCACTTTCATGCATCGCTCCGGTTTCGCTGCCAATCAGTTCACTTACGGCTCTACCCTGCACGCATGCACTACAACAGGCGACATTAAGCTTGGGGAGCAGATTCAGTGCTGCATCGAGAAGAGTAGATTTTCCCGCCATCTCTTCGTTCAGAGTGCACTTGTAGATTTACATTTAAAGCTCGGATCTGTCGAGGTTGCTCGGTCTTTATTTTGGAGGATGGAGACCAGGGATGTCGTCTCTTGGAATTCGCTCATCGGAGGGTTATCGGTTAGAGGACTGGGAGAAGATGCATTTCAACTGTTCCGCTCCATGCTCACAGATGGTAATTCCTAATTCCATTTCTGCCATGCCTTTGCCATTGTCATCCTGCCCCTTGCTTATTATAATTTTAACTACTGCACTGTGTCAACATAATTTAGCCTGAAGATGCTTGTTAAAAGTTGAAAACTTAAAATGGATCTAGTCATTGCCCTTATGATACATATTACAGATAATCATAATTTATACCTCTGTTCGATTTTCAATGTAGACGCACGTATGTTTTGGGGAAATTTTTCCCAATTTCATATCCTTACTGGTTTACAGTTTAAACAGGCTTTCTTCCTGATCACTTCACATTTCCCGATGCTTTGAGGGCATGTGGTATTACCAAATCCCCATGCAATGTGAATCAGGTCCATGCTTTCATCATCAAACTGGGATATGAGAATCACCGTGTTGTGACTGGATCACTTATAGATGTATATGCAAAATGTAGGAGCATGCACAGCGCAAGGTTAGTATATGACTCAATGCCCAAACATGACCTCGTCTCCTGCACCGCATTAATCAATGGATATTCACTGGAAAGAAGCTCCTACATCGAGGCATCGAAACTCTTCTGTGAGATGAATAGGACGGGCATGACATTTGATGATGTGGTCCTATCTTCCATGCTTAACATATGTGCAAATGTGGTGTTGTTAGGCTTGGGAAGACAGATTCATGCTTGTGCTCTCAAGAACCGACCTAACCATGATGTGGCCTTTGGAAATGCTCTCATTGACATGTATGCAAAGACGGGTGAACTTAAGGACGCTCGACGAGCTTTTGATAAGATGCAACACAAAAATGTGATATCATGGACTTCGATGATAACCAGTTACGGAAAACATGGCCATGGCAAAGATGCAATTGCACTCTTTACTGAGATGGAGGATGGTGGAGTGAAGCCAAACGATGTTACATTTCTCTCTCTTCTTTTTGCATGTAGTCACTCCGGTTTGACTACCAAAGGAATTGATCTCTTTAATTTGATGGTGAGCAAGTATGGGATCCAGCCTAGAGCTGAACACTATTCATGTGTTGTTGATCTGCTCGCACGCAAAGGTCTGCTAAAAGAAGCTTACAACCTTGCATGTAATATGGATGTTAAGCCCAACGCATCTCTTTGGGGCTCTTTGCTTGGTGCTTGTTGCATGCATGGCAATGTGTATCTCGGAAGAATTGCCGCTGCGCATCTTTTTAATTTGGGCCCCGAAAGATGTGTGAACTATGTATCCCTTGCAAACACGTATGCAGCAGAAGGGCTGTGGGAGGATGCATGGAAGACTAGGAGATTGATTGATGAGAGATCCATGGAGAAAATTACGGGTTGTAGCTGTATATAGTTATTTAAAGAGAGCACTTTCGGGAATATTTAAGTTGTGAGAAGAGATCGAATTATGGATTGCAGAGGGCAACACCTTCCCGGTATACAGTTGTTGCAGGTGTCGTGTTTGGGACCCAACCCAGACGCGTAAATTCTTTGAGAGAGGGATGTGGATGTTAGTAGGATATATTCCATCATTATCTTCTTTGCTCCTGAGAGATTCGAGAATTTTCACATATACTATAGTGGTATCAGCTCATTGTGCCATATTTATTATGTATTCGCGTTAATTCGGGTGAATCTTTGTCAATCTTTATCGTATCATAAGCATGACAATTCCTAATATGTTTTGGCAGTTAAAGGAGTTTCATCGTTGTTATAAACTATGCAACCATATGATGGGATGTGCTTCGAGTTAAAACAAGTGTATGGTGAGCTATACTACAGGCTGCCGTACAGTTAATATAACAGCTAACATATGATGAACTCATGCGTGTAACTTTGGGACCAAAACCTTATATACGTGTGGATTTTTTTTCCTAATATGTATATGTATCACTCTGTGGTAATCTGGAACCAAGGGCATGCCTTAGGTCTTTTGGATCCTTGATTCACTAGTTAGTGCATACATTGAAGCAGTCTTCACCTCTTTGGGTAAATCCATACATATTAACGCAGTTTTTAAGATGACATATGGATGATCAAAGTAGGTAAAATTTAAACTGACATGCACACAGTTGGGATGGCAAGGTCAAGTTAGGAAGACAATCTATGCATACCGGGAAGGCTGATATTGTGAGTGACATGCAACCTGCACCGAACAAAATTGGAGTGGCATGCATCAGATAAAGGTCAATGTTTGCATCTGATTGCCTCATATGCAATGATATGCTTGCTTGGTGCGCCTTTGCAACCAGTATGTCTGAAATGTGTGTAGCCTGGATGAATAACACTCCCTAGATTGGATATGTATGTAGATTTTTGTCTTTTTGACCTCTAGAATGGGATGTTTGATGCAGGGCAATATTTCATTTTTTTAATGGGTACTAACATGCTGTCTTGATTTTCTGAGGATACTGCTGTCATATCACCCACATATATAAGACATCACTTGTTACTAGCTCATACATACATACAGATACATACATACACACAAATACATACATACATATATAAATAAATACATACATACACACATATATACATACATACACACACATATATATATACATATATATAGAGGAAAGATCAAATGACCCCCTAATATAACCCCCAAATATAACCCCCTCCCTTGGACACACGATCGACGTAGATCAATGGCACGGATCACACATTGATTGAGAGAGATGATGGAGAGAAATCGCGAGAAATTGAATTTCTCTCACGAGAAATTCAATTTCTCACACTGAAAGTCTTCAGCAGTTACTTAATTAATCCGCTTAGTTTATCTACCCTTTTCCCACTTTAAAAATGAATTCCAGCCAACCGAGTGGACATCTTTACATAAAATTAGTTTTTCCGTCCCCATCGTCCTCCCGATCAGAACGTGCAGGGTGAAGCCTTGGGTTCAGTGACCAAAACCCAAGGTTTCAGTGAGTAGGCGCCTGCTGAACGGACTGAAACATTGGGTAGAGCCCCAAAGAGATGCATTGCGCTTAATATCCATATTACATGCAAATTTGTAAGCTTCATTTAGCAGACCTTTGCGTACGAGCATATCAGCAACACATGAATAGTGTTTAGCTCTAGGATGGATCCCATACTTGCTCACCATCAAATTAAAGAGATCAATTCCTTTGGTAGTCAAACCAGAGTGACTACATGCAAAAAGAAGAGAGAGAAATGTAACATCGTTTGGCTTCACTCCACCGTCCTCCATCTCAATAAAGAGGGCAATTGCATTTTTGCCATGGCCATGTTTTTCGTAACTGGTTATCATCGAAGTCCATGATATCACATTTTTGTGTTGCATCTCATCAAAAGCTCGTCGAGCGTCCTTAAGTTCACCCGTCTTTGCATACATGTCAATGAGAGCATTTCCAAAGGCCACATCGGGGTTAGGTCGGTTCTTGAGAGCACAAACATGAATCGTCTTCTCAAGCCTAACAACGCTACATTTGCACATATGTTAAGCATGGAAGATAGGACCACATCATCAAATGACATGCCCGTCCTATTCATCTCACAGAAGAGTTTCGATGCCTCGATGTAGGAGCTTCTCTCCAGTGAATATCCATTGATTAATGCGGTGTAGGAGACGAGGTCATGTTTGGGCATTGAGTCATATACTAACCTTGCGCTGTGCATGCTCCTACATTTTGCATATACATCTATAAGTGATCCAGTCACAACACGGTGATTCTCATATCCCAGTTTGATGATGAAAGCATGAACCTGATTCACATTGCATGGGGATTTGGTAATACCACAGGCCCTCAAAGCATCAGGGAATGTGAAGCGATCATGTGAATTTATGAGCATTCTTTGAAACTAATCTCACATATTTTTACTTGTTCATTTGAGAGAAGAAAAAAGCTTTAAATAAAGTGTTTAATATTGCATCATGTTTAATAGTCTAGACTCTGGAAGTTGTGTCATTTTCTTTGTTTTAAGTCATATTCTGAAAATGACGAGGAATGCCCTGTTTATTAATCACATCAGATAATGAGGAGGAATGTTAACGCCTTATTCTCTTTTGGTATGAAGCTCCATATGTAGGCTTGAAGCAGATTTTATTGAAGCTATTGTTGGTTTGTTCTGGAGCACTCACCTCTATTCATATCTCTTTATTCTTTATTCTGGGCATTGGTGCGAATGCTAGAAGATCTTTGCAGCTCCAGATTGATTTGCCATCTTCATGTAGACATCTTCATGGGATGACATTATTGTCTTTTATTGTTTTATAGGTGTTGAATCTTTGTGCTTCAACGGGTTTAGCTTTCTGTCTTAAGATAGGGAGCAAATGCACTTTTGGACAAGTTGTTTGCGATGCTGGGTCTTGTCATTTTGGGAAGTTCTTGACTGGCGGTTTCTCGTTCCTGGGGACTTCCTTCTCCTCTCCTTTGTTAACTGCAGTTAGAGATCAAAGTTTGGTTGATCTTCTGAACTGTGCATATTTTTTTACAAAGTTTGCATATTGCATCATGTTTAATAAACTAATCTGAACATAAAGCTTCAAATAAAGTATTATTCTCTTTTCTTGGATTGTAACAAAGAAAACTACAAATTTATCGCTACAAATTTAGATATCTACTGCTCTATTTTTTTAACCTTGTTTTTCTAGAAATCTCAGTCTCTGCTGTTTTTTCTTTAAACATTGATTATGTATATCTCAGTCTATTTTCCTGAATCTATGCCACATGTCAAAACCATTAGCTGATGAAGCCAGCATCAACCTCAGTTACTTCATAGTGATGACAGTTGACAGAGCATTTTGTTTAATTTCTCCATACAGAGATTTCTTAGAAATAGTGGTGCTAAAAAACTGACATCATTCTGATGGTGAAAAGCATGGACGACGAAAGTGATGATAGTAATATTTTTGTCATGTAAATAAATGTCTAGCCCACAAAAAAATAGTTAATGACAGATGCATGAAAAGTGTCTTCGTTGCTAGGGTCATATAAATAAAGGGGCATTTAGTTCATGATGGTGTTTAATGAAAGTTGCATGAATATTATTGTCAGAAACCTCTGGATACTTGATAAATTCTTTGAATATTACATGAATAAAAGAAAACAACACAGCTAAACCCCTGGATACTTGTTCCACATATCAAGTGATATTCACCTGTCATTGCACTCAGGATGGTACTTGGCTATAGCATTAGAATTGATTTAGGAGGGGGAAAATGAGCCTGTTAATGAGCTTATGTCATTGAAGATAAAAAAAGTGCAATTCAATCTTGTACAATGTTGTTAATCTTTATGCATTTTTTAT
The DNA here is from genome assembly GCA_030789695.1 of Scilla litardierei. Classification (NCBI taxonomy): domain Eukaryota; kingdom Viridiplantae; phylum Streptophyta; class Magnoliopsida; order Asparagales; family Asparagaceae; genus Scilla; species Scilla litardierei. The sequence continues at coordinate 10,480,795 of CM061132.1, forward strand.
TTACTGGCAATACTATGCTTCGTGAATTCAACTAACTCATTCTTATTTGTTGACAAGTTGCCTTTGCCTTTACTTGCATGCAGATAAACTAATGGAGTACCAGGTACCTTACTACTCAACTAGGCCATTGTGGTGTTATGTACTTGTGTTTAACGTTGTATGTGACTAAATTGCTAACGATATCGACTGAAATCAAGAACAAAGGTGGAGGCATAGTCAAGCTTCAATCTATACTGATGCTGTTGACTGAGTTTAATCACCCTGAGAAAGGAGATGCACTGCATGGTATGAACCAATATCTGTATTTGTATGAGTTTAAATGCACAACGCTGATATTCGAAGGGTGAATATTCCATTAGCACTTGGATACTTTCTAAAGTTTTTGCTGATGTGTTTTCAGCAATGGAACTGCCTTTATCGCTTGAGAAACTGACGAATACGAAGCTCCTCAACTTGCACAAAGTAAGCCCCCAGGAGTCTGGTAGTTCGATCAGATGCTCCATGAAGGAGCTGCGGCTTGAGGAACTGGATTCATTTCCGGGCCTGGAATTCTGTAATGGATTATGTATATTCGAGCTGTTACTGCTCTTGCCACCACCGCTTCTAAAGCTGCTCTTGATGCTTTCTATGATGTCACTGCTGTTGCTGATATTGATGATTATGCTGCTATCATTTTCCTACTTGCCACTGCTGTCGCATATCATCCTAGTGTTTTGATCCAGAGTGCCATCACGGTACACAAAGATCCCTTCTTCACCCGTTTCGCAGTCTCTCATTGGACGGTCGGCTCCCTCAAGTACATTGTCATGTGCCCGGATAGTCATTGACCTGGAAGACCGGCACCAATTTTTCCGTCAAATCAATGTTTAGAAGATAAACCAATAGCATGTGTGAGATAATGGTTGAAAATTTGCTAACACTAACTTGATTATTGAATTATCGGCTAACATGAACTCAACTTCACAATTCCATGACATAGCATCAGTTAATTGATCTGGTTTGGGATCATTAAAATATTAATGATCTCAATAAAATTCCATATCATTCCCTTTGTCCAAACAAAACCTTCTATGTTAGATGAATTTGTACATGTTACCTTATGTTGTCACATGAGCCATGCAATTTTTTAGGGTCATAAGCAGAAGTGCCTTACAAGTAGCTTTAGCACATACGGCTACATTATGATATTTGTTCTCTAGAACAGTTTCAGATTTTTTGGAGGTAAATTAACTCAACTCTAAACCCCAAACAAAATTGACCTCAGATTTCATTTTGGATTCCAATTATCTAGCCTCAGTTATGAAGAATCAACTCCAGAGTTATTTCAATAAGAACATTCAATAGCAGTTGGTTTCTGCCCATTAATTCATGCATCAAGATGAAATCAAATTGTTAAGAAACGATACTAATGAGTTATATTCAAATTGTCAAGGGGAAAAAGCTACCAACTTTACCAATAAAAACATCAAAAAACTACCTAATCTCCCAAAGCTTAGTAAACAACAACTAGCACTTCCCTGAATCTTGGGTCTTTGAAGAAGAACGGATATTGCCCAGCCTTACTTGCACTGTTACTGCTGTGTGAGTTATTCAAATCATCAAGATGAAAATAGCTATTAACTTTATCTATCAAAACATCAAAAAACTGCTAAATCTAGATTAATAACATCAAGATCACACTAAAATCAAATGCCCAATACGAATAAATCACAGTAACACAGAAAAGAAATAAAAAACCGGAAAAATTGGAGTCTTTCGAGATCTAATATTACCTGCTTGTTGATCTCGACTCCGATGGCGAGCTTGGTGACGTTCCAGACCTTCCCGGTTCACGAAGGGGGAACGAAGGATTTCTCGTTTTGCTGGGAGTTCGATGGGAGTCGAGCTTCCTGTGCTTGGCATTGCGTAGATCGGAGGAGGAGATCGGAGCTGAGTAGGGGTTTTTTGGGATCTCACGAGGACAAGCTATGGCGAGGGGAGATCGTGAGCTAGGGCGCCTGCCGGTTGGGTTTTGGGGGCGTCGTTCGCGAGAGGGAGAAGGGAACCCGATAGCTCTTTGTGGATCACGTGCTGCGCACGTGAGCTGGGCGGGGCTGTCATAGGGAAGCACGTGCGCGGCTAGTGAGCTCGCCGGGGGAAATCTGAACTGTTGCCTCTGATCGGACGGCTGGGACGAAGTTGCTCACTTTCAGATGGTTTGCTTACCATCTCACCGCACCATCTCCATGTATATGTATATGTAGAAATTACCCATGCATCAAGTGCACAGAGTAAAAACAACTCCACGAACAGGGTATGGTACACGCGCGTAATCGAAAAGGAGCAAAAATTGTGGGTGCGTACACCGGCTAAAAGGCATTTTAACCAAGACGGCTAACCGGCTATATGAGAAATTGTGGGAGCAAGCATGTAAATAAGACGGCTAAAAGGCATTTTAACCAGAGCCCAAAGTGCACGGACACCCCCCCAAAAACCAATCCACACAATCCAGACGCGGGACCCGAGACCGACACGTGTGTTTCGATGAGTGCAAAACCGGGTGAAAATGAGAAGAGTGGGTTTAAGTGTGTATTGTCTTGGGGTTTTTGGTTTATTTTATTGGGGTGTAATTTTGGGTGTTTTGGGTTTGGGTGTATTTTGGGGGGTTGTGTGGGGTTTTGAGTTTTTTGAGTTTTGGGTTTAAGGAGATGGTCATATGTGGTGATGTGACATTGCCACATGGGACAAAGATTCAAAATCTGCCCTCTTTTGTAATAGAGATATAATGTTCTAATGCATTCAACTATCTTTATCCACATAGCACTTGTGTCACCCCTTGAACTCCCGTTCAGCATCATTGAAAATCATTTCTTTAAAACTATTCTATGTATCCTTTAATTTTCACCACTTAGTCTTAAAATATGTCGTGGCTTTGTAGCTCTTTGTAAGATACATATTGATGATCAAACTTCTACGTTCGTTAGTTTCACTCTCTCATGATACTACATTAATCGTAATCTTTGTAATATCTTTTATATATCTTAGTTAACCAAGAATTTTAATGCTCACGTTAATCACGTCAATTATGAAATAATGAGAAGGAGAGACAAATTCTCATTCTGTCTCTTTCACTCTACTTCGCACCTCAAAAACCCTAAGATCTTGGCGTGAAATTATGAAAGACAAAGTCTAGGGTTTTCGAGTTTGGGACAAATATCTGCGCACTAAGTACAAAATTTGGAAGAACGATCACCAACTACAAGCAAACATGTATGTATATATATATATCGGCCGATAGTGTTACAACACCAAGAATCGATGCATACAATCCAGAGAAAGATAAAGAGCCACAATATATAGAAAGCCCATGCAGAGTAACCCTCCGCTTAATTTTATCTGTCTTAGTCTTCTACATATTATCACTTGATGACAGCACTCGGACGCGGTCGAGCTCAACTCACCCTGCAGAACAAATGGGAAGAAATATTATATGCACACGCTTTTAACCAGCTTTCCGATGTATTTAAAAAAAATATTGTAGGTACTTACTTGCTGCAGTCGATGGTAAGGCTGATGGTGTATGGGAGGTTGACGCCGCACTTACCGGGCAGCCCGGCGGCGAGGCCTGCGTTGAGGCCCGAGATTTTTCCGGCTGCCGACTTCAGGCAGGAGCAGGCCTGCTGGCGGTCGGGGGTGGTCTTCGCGGCCGAGTTCAGCGACTTGACGCCGTTGCAGCACGCGGCGGTCAGCGGCCCCATGCCGCGGATGTAGTTGACGCACGGGGATATGTAGGACGTGACGGTCCCGCACGAGATTGCGGCCTCGGTGCGGGGGGCTGCGACGAGGAGGGCGGCGAGGAGGAGCGCGAAGGCCGGGGCCGCAGGCGAGCGAGCCATTCTGGAGGGAGTGAAGCGAGAGATGGTTGATGCAAATGGATTGCAGGGGGTTAGGGGTTTATATAGGGGTTTTGTTGGTTGGGAGTTGGGAGTGTGGGAGATCACAATAAATGATTTCTAACACACAATCTTGAGTAGCGCAAAAATATTCAAATCCAGAGGAATGCATTGAATTGAGACAAGGACAAGATCATGGAAGCTTGCAACCCCACAAGAAAAAAAGTTGGTTTCAGTCCATATCCCTATATTTAGTGAGTGATTTGCATGCGTTGGGTGGACGAAAATGAGTTTGGTTACCGTCCATCTCCCTGCATTTAGTGAGTTGCCGCATACAGCCGGGTTGAGGAAAAGGATGCAAATGTGACAATTATGTACCTTGGGGCATGTCCCAAATGTTGAACGTGGATGAGATTCTCAGCTTTTGGCACTGTTCACGCTACCATTCCTTCACTATTCTCTACTTTCTCGACCCAAAGTTTGGTGTTCTGTTCCAAATGTTGAGAAAATGGCGACTGAAAAAAATCGACGTGGCTCCGCTGTGGCGCTCAACTCTCTCGGACGACATTCTCCGCATTTCACGCGGATTACATGGAGGATTCCTGATGAAAGTGGGAAGTGGGCCCCACTCATTCTCTCTCCCCTCTATCCGCCAATCGCGTGCGCTTTTTGATTTTTTTGTTTTAGTGCCCCGTGTTTTTCGTGTTGTTTTCTATTTTTTTAATCTTGTTAAATGCGACGGAGGCATCGTGCACTGAGAAGTGCACAGTGCCTCCGTGTTATAATTGTCTCATTCCCTATTTATTATATTCTTTTATATTTATTGAGTATAATTTAATATTTTAGTTTAAAATTAGTTTAATTATATAGCTTAGTTTAATAATTGGTACAAGCTGTGTACCCCACATCAAACTTTCTTAAAGTTGTGTGGGTCCCACAAAACTTTCTCAAAACAACATTCCAATCAACATTCCAACATTTGGCATACAAAACCAAACTTTACTCACATCAAGATTCCACAACCACTCAACTTTCCAAAAAACCATTCACAACATTTGGAACATGCCCTTATTTAAAACAAGACAGCCAATAAGAAATACCATCAGAACCCCTCATGGAACATGCACTAGGTTGTGTGAAAGATCCTTAGATCACGAGTTCGAACAAATGAAGTAACTTTTTAGTACTGTTCACTTCTACCCATGAATATGATAGATAGGGTGGCAAAAGCCGTTGTCTAAATATATAGATATACTAGTTACAAACCGTGACTGTCTGTCACAGAGCAATCAAAATATTCCCCCAAAAAAATTTCAACCCAGTCAGAATCTCCCATACAAAAAAATTGCTGCCGCATTCAAACTATCCAGCCTCCAAACTGTTGTTCCTACAAAAACTTAGTTCCCTCCTGAAATTTAGCTTAAAATTTAATGTCTTCAAAAATTTTAAATTAAAATTTAGTTCTTGTTATGAATAAGTCCATGAGGCCCATTGGGTATCCGGCCCGCCATTGAAAGCTATATATATGAGGATAGGGGATTCCTAACCCCTTACACATATTACTCTTCTTTTCCCTTCACAACACGTTATCAGCACGATCACGCACGTAGGAAAAGCCGACGATAATCAAGGAGGGATTTCATCCAACGCTCAGTTTTAAGAAGATCGTATTCTTCTCAACGAGGAGCGTAAAGGGCATCCTTCATCAACCGTCGTCTAGATTCCTTCGTCGAATCTAGAGGTAAATCATCAAATTTTTAGATCTAAAACTTGTTTTTCAAGTAGATCTGCATGTTTTAGATCACGTACACAGTAAAAATCGATTTTTATTTAGACCTGAATGTCTAAAAACAGTAAAAATCGATTTTTTGTCTAAAAAATCAAAATTTTTTATATGATCCATGGCCGTGCCTTCGTGCACGGCCAGGCCATGCCCAAAAGGGCATGGCCGGCCGCGCCCTACAGGCGCGGCGGCCGCCGCGGCCCCTTAGGGTTTTTCGAAACCCAAGCCCTTAGCGGGCCAATTTTTTAGGGGAGGCCCAATTAACCATATTGGGTTGTTTTCATGGCCAAAAGGCCTGGAAATTAGCCCACTTACACATAATTTTACTTTTTTTATTTTGGCCTCAAAAGCACAATAATTAAAGAAATTTTAATTTTGTGATAGGGTTAAGCGGAAAGATAAATATAAATGAAATGGATCAGGATAAAAAGTTTTCAAAATCATTTTAGCACGTCACTTTCTTTTTAGATTATTTATTAGTCTTTATAGGCTTGTGATGTAATTCTCTGCGTGGTTGTATATTTTATATAAAATCTGCGTGGATGTGCTATTAGACTATGATTTTAGGGATCAGCCAAGTTTTCAACACTTTTACTTTTTTGTAATTTTTCTTTTTGAGAGAAATTTGTAAGTAGGGTTATATATGTAAAAAGAAGCTGAAGGACCACCCCAAGGAGTTGAAGGCGCTAACATAAAGAAAAAAGGGATTCTCTCAGAAGTTCCCGAGTTGTCTTTATTTTTATGCACTTTTTGATTAATGCGATGTAATTTCGGACTTTTTTTTCTATTAGTGTCGGCTGACTGATCCCCATAGTTCTAATTTATTTCCATTGCCTTACATTAAATGCGTGGATGTTTACTTTAAATAGTTAAATAACTCATGCTATTTTAATGCTGTATAAAAATGCATGCGTGGATGTTTATTTTTAAATAATTCATGCTATGTAAATGTTGATAAAAATGCATGCGTGGATGTTTATTTTTAAATAATTCATGCTAAATTGCATGCGTGGATGTTTACTTTAATTAGTTAAATAATTCATGCTATCTTTTGTTTATATTGCTAGATTGCTTAAATGGTCAGACTTGCAAATGTCGATTTTTCGGTCTTGGAGTCCGATGGGTCGAACTACTCGAGTTGGCAGTTGGACCTGAAGTTCCTCCCGTGCTCTCATGGGTTCAGTCTAAAATCCACAAAAAAGGCAACAAAAAGTACTGCCGCAGCTGAAAAGGATGCTTCTAAATAAGCCCCTAATACAGAAGAAGCTTCTGATATACTTAAGGCGAAAGCCATTATTTATATCAGGAAACACTTAGACTCGACCCTGAATGACGAGTATCTTACTGTAGAGGATCCTTATGAACTGTAGGACGTACTTAAGGAGAGGTACAGACATCAAAGGGATGTCATACTCCCTCTTGCACGGTACGAGTGGACTTACCTCAGCATACATGATTACAAAACCGTAGCGGAGTACAACTTAGCACTATTCCGAATCACCTCACGCCTGAGGTTGTGTGGTGAGAATGTGTCTGAGAAAATTTTGCTAGAGAAGACGTTTACGTATTTTCATGAGAAGAACATGATCCTCATGCAACAGTACCTTGAGAGAAAGTTCACTAAGTACTCTGATCAGCTCTTGCCTCCTAATGGCTGAACAGAACATAGATTTGTTGGTTGCCACTCACAACATGTGCCCTCCTGGCTCCGCTCCACCTCCACCTCCACCTCCTGCAGAGGCACATTTCCAATCTTCCCTGAAGAAGAAGATGGATAAGAAGGCAAAGTTCCAGAAATGGAAAGAACAGAAACAGCGGAAAAAGGCTACTCCTCATGCTCCTCCCCAGAACCAGAAGTTCGTGGCAAATAAGCAAAAGTGTACGCCCAACAAAGGTGGTCCCCCAAGAAAGACTGGGAGGATAAATGTTCTAAATGCGGAATGACTGGCCACTGGTCCAAAATCTGCCGCACTCCCAAACACCTACAGGATCTGTACCAGACAAGTCTCAAGCCATACGCTGAGACAAACCTGATGGATAGCGCAGCGTTACCAGAGACTACATGAAATCTTGAAGATTTCATAGAAGACGACACTCTGTAGTCATGGACCATATGCATTCTATTTTTCTAGAACTGTATCTTACTTCGCTGCAATGTATCTTGCTTTATGTCTTTTCAAATTTCATGTCAAACTATTCAGCATCTTAATATAAATGAAAGTAGTTTCTTTTTGCATTATTTATTGCTTGAATGTTTTTTATAGATATGAAATCCATATGCCTAGTGGACAGTGCATCAACGCACTCAATCCTTCAAAATACAGACTACTTTACGAGCATTAGTAGCTATTCTGGTCCATTGAGAATAATCTCAGGACCAGCTGATATAATAGAAGGATCAGGGGAAGCAATCATATTGCTCCCCAATAACACACTCATTAAAATTAGAGATGCATTATACTCACCTAAATCAATTCGAAACCTCCTAAGCTTTAAAGATATCCGTTTAAACGTGTATCACTTAGAGACGGTCGAGGATAATAAAAAGGAATACTTGCATGTAACGTATCTTACAAATGGTACAAAAAACCATTATGGAACATTTCAAGGACTCCCAACGGGACTCTACCAAACAAGTATTCACTCTCCAGAAGCATTATTTACGGAGCACCTGCAGTGCCCCCAAACACCAGAATTCCAACTCTGGCATAGTAGACTGGGACACCCTGGATCTGTTATGATGTACCTCATCATAAAAAGCTCAAGGGGTATAAATTTGAAGAATATGAAGATTCTTCAAAAAGTTAAATTCCCCTGTCCACCCTGTTACAAGGGTAAACTTATTACGAGACCCTCTCCACTTAAAGTGGACTTGGAGTCTCCAAGCTTCCCGAAAAGAATCCATGGAGACATTTGTTGGCCTATACACCCATCAAGTGGTCCCTTCAGGTACTTTATGGTCCTGATAGACGCATCTACTAAGTGGTCACATGTGTATCTACTGTCCACCCGTAACTTAGCACTGTCTAAGCTTTTAGCTCAGATAATTAGGTTGCGGGCCCACTTCCCCGACTACCAGATAAAGAAACTTCATCTGGACAATGCGAGAGAGTTTGATGGGTTTTATCTGATCCAAGGGCTCTCTTTCGACTAGTGCATTGTCTGTCCTTCGCCCTACTTGAGAGCGAAGGTTGGACAACCTTGCACAAAATTAACGCAGCGGAAGCGGAAAAAAATAAAGAGAAAAACTTTATATAAACATTTTATATAAACTAGCCCTATCTGCATAAAACCCAAGCCAAGAAAATGCTACTATCCCAGGGTTGGGTCCAGACCAACCCCTGAGGATACTACTATCTAATTAACTACTATAGCTACTGCAATAAAATAATGCACATTAATTAAAACTAAAGTTGAGAAAACTCAACATACCCGTAACTCTTGCCTTGCAGCAAAAGTGTTACCGAAGGCAATCAATTGCCCTTCCCGCACGAACCGCTCCGATTCCAGCAACCACTTGCGCCGATCCAAGCAACTTCTCGTCGCCGAGCCAACCACTTGCTCCAGAAAGTTTCACGCGAGTGAAACCTCCGCCAAGATTTCGGATCTGAATCCGAACTCCTTTGCGGCTTTGCTAGAGCCCTCAGGAGTAAGGCAGAAATTTATAGGGAGTGGAGAAATATTAATTTAAGCTTAGATCCGAGCGTGCTCCAACATTTTTGAGAGCCGCTCAGATCTAGAGCTTGGGACGAGTTTTGAGGAGGAGAGCAGACCCCTATTTATATAGGCGGTGGACTCTCCCCTTCTCTCAAAATCCGATGTGGGACTATTAATTTGGGATTAATTAAATCAAGTTAGTTTGCCTTTCACAAAGGGCAAACTTTCTCGAATTTTAACTCCCTCATCGTTGAGCTTCAATGTTGGTACAACCTACCAAATCAAAGAGGGTTCAACGGTGAACGCGTAGGAAAAAACGGCTCGTCAATCCGAGTCCGTTTGACCCTTCAAACAATTGTCCAAAGTTAGCCAAAAATCATGCTTCTCTTAGAAACGTAGCCGTCAAGAAAATCTCAGGTTTCAAAAAACCCTAACCAGAAAATTCGGGCTTGGTGGGCCTCCATTTTCGCTGGTTTCAGCCCAACAGTTTGGGCTGACTTGTTTTGGCTATAACTTGTGCATTTGGACTCCGTTTTTGACGCGGTTTGAACCTGCGTTTATAGCGGGACGATCCCGTCATCTAGGTAACCTTTTCAACGCATTTATTTAATTAAATATAGTCTTAAACAATTTAAGACATATTTAATCTCTTTTGCATCATATGCAAATTAGTCCCTATCTAGGCTTAAATTTTCATTTGCATCAAATACAAATGATCCGAGGGCATATTCCTCTACATCTCCCACTTGCACTCGGGATCATTTATCTCGAATGCAGGAGATGATTGCAAACATCTTTTGTAATATTTTATCCCTTGCATCAAATGCAAATTATTCTCCCTAACTAATTTCTACCTATTACTAGACGAAGATCGCACTCTGTGTGAGACCCTACAGCCTGACCCTACTACAGGTTTGGGTTCGAGACCCTAGACGGCAGAGACCACGAGCAGTAGTTTCCGTCCCTGTTTCGGCATCATAATTATGTGGTTTAACCCATTGACAAAATCGTCGGGACTACCAAGACTGTATCCGTGATGAATACCGCAGTTTTAATCCTTTCATCAAGACTATGTTGTTTATTCAAGTTTAGTGTATGGTAACATGTCAACCCCACCAACTTGAAACCGGTCAGTTACATCGGTCTTTAGTTAAATACATGTTGAACTTCTTTCAACATACTTTGATCAAAGATTTTCACTAAAGCACCGAACCAACACATACAACACTAACTCTCCTTAATGAGAGAGACGAATCCTTTCTTAGACACAACTCCCCTCACATGCTTCAAATGCCACCCAACCAAAATCCTTTCGACAAGTAAAGTCTTGAAGCTAGGAAAATGATCTAAGTGACACCATTCACATGCAGGTTTGTTCAATGTCTTCAAGTCATAGGACCAGCTTGCCTATCATCACAAAAAGTTATCATTGACATTTTAAATTAAGTTTAACCAAATGATAATCTTTTATGAGTCGTTCAGTGAACTCATTCTCTAATGAGCACCTGCGTCTTGTTTCTGACTTCACCAAGTCAAACGATTACGAGTCCATCGTTACTAATCCATAGTGAATACAAAGACACAATGGTCTTATCGATGTGTCGATATCCTTTTCTCGACATATCAATGACCACGAACCAGTTTAAGACTTTAAGCTCCAATCGGTAAAAAACACTTTCTCATAATCGTGATCGGCATCAAGATAAGTGTATACCTTGCTATAAGTCTAAGGAAATTATCTAAGTATATAAGATGACACGAATGCACAAAGATAATTTGATACCAATAAATTTATTTTTATTCATGAATAAGATGTTTTTCAGGACAATGTGCCTCATAGGCATACAACTCTCAAAACATCTACCACTCACTACAAGGCCCACTCTTTATGGTATTTCATACCGCTTTTACACATTAGTTTCTCCAAACGATCACGTGCAAGGGCCTTTGTAAAAGGATCGGCTAAATTCTCTTCAGACGAGACTCTGAGGATTTCTATGTCCTTCCTCTTCTCAATATCACGTATCAAATGATATTTTCGAAGAATGTGTCTGGATCTCTTGTGGAATCTGGGTTCTTTGACCAAGCTCAATGTGGCATTGTTATCACAATACAACGGTATTGGATCTATAACAGTAGGCACCACTCCTAGCTGGCTCACAAATTTCCTAATCCAGACAGCTTCCTTTGCTGCATCATTGGCCGCTATATATTCGGCCTCCATAGTTGAATCAGCAACGGTGTCTTGCTTTGAACTCCTCCAGCTCACTGCACATCCGTTGAGAGTGAAAATGTATCCTGAAATTGACTTGCTGTCATCCACGTCACTCTGAAAGCTGGAATCCGTGAAGCCCTCAATTTTGAGTTCATCACTTCCATAAATCAAAACTAGATCTCTTGTTCTTCGCAAGTACTTGAGAATCGTCTTGACTGCTTTCCAGTGTTCTTCTCTATAGTTAGACTGATATCGACTTACTGCACCTAGTGCAAAAGCGACATCAGGTCTGGTACATATCATGGAATACATGATCGATCCAACTGCCGAAGCATATGGAATATTGCTCATGCGTTCTCTTTCCAAGTCAGTCTTTGGAGACATCTTCTTGGAAAGACTTATTCCGTGATTTGCGGGTATAAACCCACCTTCACTGTTTTCCATGTTAAACCGTTTTAACACAGTATCAATGTACCTAGATTGGGAGAGTCCTAGCATCCTTTTAGATCTATCTCTATAGATCTTCACACCTAGTATGTAGGATGCTTCTCCCAAATCTTTCATGGAGAAGTTAGTTGATAACCAATCCTTAACAGACTTTAACATCGGTATGTTGTTACCTATTAAGAGAATGTCATCAACATAAAGTACGAGGATGACTAAATTGTTTCCACTGGTTTTCTTATAAACGCATGGCTCATCTTCATTTTTAATAAAATCAAACTCTTTGACCGTATTATCAAATCGGATGTTCCAGCTCCTGGATGCCTGCTTCAATCCATAAATGGATCTATGCAGTCTACACGCTTTTCCTTTGCTCCCACTGACTTCGAAACCTTCCGGCTGAGACATGTAAATATGCTCTTCTAAATCACCATTTAGAAATGCAGTTTTTACATCCATTTGCCAGATTTCGTAGTTGTGATAGGCAGCAATAGCGAGTACAATCCGGATGGATTTGTGCATGGCTACGGGTGAGAAAGTTTCGTCATAATCTACACCTAGAATCTGACGATAACCTTTCGCAACAAGTCTAGCCTTGTACGTTTCTATTTTTCCATCTGCACCGATCTTCCTTTTGAAGATCCATTTGCAGCCAATAGGAACACTTCCCTTGGGCACATTCTCTAAAGTCCAAACTTTATTAATGTGCATGGAATCCATCTCAGATTTCATTGCATCCAGCCATTTCTTAGAGTCTCTACTCTGAATTGCTTCTTGGAAGCTAATAGGATCATCTTCAACTAAGATGCTATCCTCAACTCCTCCATCTACGAGAAATCCGTAGTATCTTTCTGGAGCTCGAGGAATCCTATTTGACTTCCTAATAATTGCTTCAGGAGCATTAGGCTCTGCCTCTCCCACTGGTTCCGCGATCTGTTCATGTGTTGATTCAGTCTCTGGACTTTCGTCCAGTTCTATTACCTCGCCATTAGACTCCTTCACAAGGAATTCCTTTTCAAGAAAGGTGGCGTGTTTGGACACAACAATCTTTTGTTGTTCCTGGTGATAGAAGATGTGTCCCGTCGAGTGACTAGGATACCCAATGAATCTACACATAACAGACCTATCCTCCAGTTTATCTGGATTAAGCTTCTTTACATACGCAGGACAACCCATACCTTAATATGCTTAAGGTTTGGTTTCTTCCCGTTCCATATCTCATATGGTGTCATTGGCACGGATCTAGATGGAACTCTATTAAGGATATGGGTAGCAGTTTCTAGGGCATAGCCCCAAAGGGAGATAGGTAACCCAGAGTCACTCATCATTGATCGAACCATGTCTAACAAGGTACGATTCCTTCTCTCTGACACACCATTATGTTGAGGTGTGTAAGGAGGAGTGATCTGAGAGAGAATCCCATTCTCTTTTAAATGCGCAAGGAATTCATGGCTCAAGTATTCTCCTCCTCGATCAGATCGAAGAATTTTAATACTTTTGCCCGTCTGTTTTTCAACTTCGTTACGATACTCTTTGAATCGCTCAAATGTATCAGACTTGTGCTTCATTAAGAACACATGTCCGAACCTAGAGTGATCATCAGTAAAAGTAACAAAGTATGAATATCCTCCTTTCGCTAAAGTAGACATTGGTCCACATACATCAGAATGTACTAGACCCAAGAGTTCACTAACTCTTTCCCCTTTACCCGTAAAGGGAGTTTTAGCCATTTTACCTTTGATACAAGACTCGCAAGTGTCGTACGACTCATAATTCGAGAGGTCAAGAGACCCCTCTTTATGCAACTTGCTAAGTCTTTTCTCTCCGATATGGCCTAGTCTACAGTGCCAAAGGAAAGTTTCATTAAAACTAGATTCCTTACGTTTTCGTGTGTTAACACTTAACATAACGTCATTAGACAGAGTGTATACACCATTATTCATTGTTCCAAATCCCAGCAATTTATCATTAAAGAAAATGTTCATAACAGATTCATTAATGGTAAATTTATATCCGTCTTTGGCCAAAGCCGAAATGGAAATAACGTTGCATAGAAAATTTGGTATATAATAACATTGTTTCAAAACAATGTGGCACGTTTGCCAAGGTGTGCTTTAGGTCTCCTACGGCTTTAGCAGCTACATTAGCTCCATTACCAACTTGAAGAACTATTTCGTCCTTTCTTAAGTTTCTAAATTTGCTCATACCTTGTAACGAATTACAAATGTGAGTACCCGCACCAGTATCCAATACACATGCGTTAGAAGTTACAGAAAGGACTATACTCTGTATAACTAATACCTTAGAAGTCGAGACATCAATATGTCCTTTCTTCTCTCCGTTAAGCCCAAAGTTTTCTAAGCAATCAATATTTAAACCAGTCAATTTATTATTCAGGATAAGATTCATATTAGTTTTCATGCTGCAAAAGACATAGAATGAATTTAGTGTAATTCATGATAAAATAATATAGTTAATATGGTTTTTAATTAACTATGGTCTCCCACTATTTTACGATCATTCTCGAAAATGAACGAATTTTAATATCTTAAAATATAGTGAAAGAGGGACCCAATCATCATGAACCTCACAACCTTGAGGAGACTCAACAAGTTGATTGGTTCCATGATTGGTAGACTAACTCTTAGTCAATCACATCACATGTGACTCCCTATCGATTCTTACCCACAGTTACTTATGATCTTGAGGAGACTCAACTAATCATAATGACTGGTCTAGTCAGACCCTTGATTTCGTGTTCAAATTTGACTTAGATCGATGCTCGAGGAGACCCGACGCATCGATTTGGGTCAAGTCCAGACTACATCACATGTATGTTGGAGTTTGTTCCTTAAAGAAAAAACATGTCATAGCTTGAGGAGACTCAACAACTATAAATGTTTTCTTTGAGTTACAAAGCTCCAAAATCAAGGAGGGATACGAATTAATCTTTAACAAGATTTATAACGTATTGACTAGATATAACCAAAGCTAACACATTTTATTATCAGCAACTTTGCGGTACAAGCGGGCATGACCAGGGTTAGGGCCGGGCAGGATCACTTGCGCCCAGCAAAGCTGAGTCGATCCACAACACCTTCCCTAACTACCTACCCATACCATTCTCCATTGAAAGTGCTAATGATAAAAAGTGTTATATTGATTTAATCTGGTTGTTATGATTTATTTAACTAGTTAATCCTATCAACTAGTCATAACCTATAATTCAAAATTATTAGGATGTGTTTCATAACTTTTATTAGAAACCTATCAACTATAGGATTTTAATAAATCACATCAGAATTGTTTCAACAAACAAGGGACAATCCTAATCATTCATTAGGATGTGTTATTTAAAATATTGTGAACAACATTTTAAAACATAGCCAAAGCTAGTCATTTAAATTTAATCAGATTAAAGATTTAAATGAATTTTAATGACTAACCCTACAAGTCTTTCTTTTAGCAATTATCAAATAAAAGCAAAAAGAAACATTAATTATCACATAATTAAAAAGATCTAATCTTGGTTTTCAAAACAATTTTCGAAAAATTTGAAAACCAACATATAGTTAGTTCAAGACTAACTACAAGTTTTAATAACATGCATATCATAAAAGCAGTATTTAGATAGTCTATGTAGCCTGGCTCTGATACCAATGATGGGTTTTATCTGATCCAAGGGCTCTCTTTCGACTAGTGCATTGTCCGTCCTTCGCCCTACTTGAGAGCGAAGGTTGGACAACCTTGCACAAAATTAACGCAGCGGAAGCGGAAAAAAATAAAGAGAAAAACATTATATAAACATTTTATATAAACTAGCCCTATCTGCATAAAACCCAAGCCAAGAAAATGCTACTATCCCGGGGTTGGGTCCAGACCAACCCCTGAGGATACTACTATCTAATTAACTACTATAGCTACTGCAATAAAATAATGCACATTAATTAAAACTAAAGTTGAGAAAACTCAACATACCCGTAACTCTTGCCTTGCAGCAAAAGTGTTACCGAAGGCAATCAATTGCCCTTCCCGCACGAACCGCTCCGATTCCAGCAACCACTTGCGCCGATCCAAGCAACTTCTCGTCGCCGAGCCAACCACTTGCTCCAGAAAGTTTCACGCGAGTGAAACCTCCGCCAAGATTTCGGATCTGAATCCGAACTCCTTTGCGGCTTTGCTAGAGCCCTCAGGAGTAAGGCAGAAATTTATAGGGAGTGGAGAAATATTAATTTAAGCTTAGATCCGAGCGTGCTCCAACATTTTTGAGAGCCGCTCAGATCTAGAGCTTGGGACGAGTTTTGAGGAGGAGAGCAGACCCCTATTTATATAGGCGGTGGACTCTCCCCTTCTCTCAAAATCCGATGTGGGACTATTAATTTGGGATTAATTAAATCAAGTTAGTTTGCCTTTCACAAAGGGCAAACTTTCTCGAATTTTAACTCCCTCATCGTTGAGCTTCAATGTTGGTACAACCTACCAAATCAAAGAGGGTTCAACGGTGAACGCGTAGGAAAAAACGGCTCGTCAATCCGAGTCCATTTGACCCTTCAAACAATTGTCCAAAGTTAGCCAAAAATCATGCTTCTCTTAGAAACGTAGCCGTCAAGAAAATCTCAGGTTTCAAAAAACCCTAACCAGAAAATTCGGGCTTGGTGGGCCTCCATTTTCGCTGGTTTCAGCCCAACAGTTTGGGCTGACTTGTTTTGGCTATAACTTGTGCATTTGGACTCCGTTTTTGACGCGGTTTGAACCTGCGTTTATAGCGGGACGATCCCGTCATCTAGGTAACCTTTTCAACGCATTTATTTAATTAAATATAGTCTTAAACAATTTAAGACACATTTAATCTCTTTTGCATCATATGCAAATTAGTCCCTATCTAGGCTTAAATTTTCATTTGCATCAAATACAAATGATCCGAGGGCATATTCCTCTACAGAGTTTACATCACAAGTCTTTCTAGACTATTGCCAAGCACAGGGCATTGAAGTCGAACATCCTGTAGCGCATGTTCACACCCAAAATGGGTTAGCAGAATCTCTAATTAAGAGACTGCAATGGTTTGCTCGTCTATTATTACTTCAATCCCAGTTGCTAGTAAATGCATGGGGTCATGCAATATTGCATGCTACATCCTTAATAAAATTAAGACCTTCTGGAGGTCAGTCATCTTCTCCTATGCAACACTTGGAGTTCCACCAATTGTCTTGCACTTGAGAATATTTGGTTGTGCAGTATACGTTCCCATAGCACCACCACAAAGGACAAAGATATGTCTACAATGTCGTTTAGGTATTTATGTTGGGTTTGACATGCCCTCTATGATAAGATTCCTAGAACCCCTTACGGGAGACGTTTTTAAGGCACGTCTAGAAGACTATGAATTTGATGAAACATCATTTCCAAAACTAGGCTTACAAACCAAGAAGCCTGAAGCTTCAGAGAGTATCACTTGGAATACAAAGGCACTAAGTCACTTTGATCCGCCCACAAGCCAGTGTGAGGAGGAGGTCCTGAAGATTCTCCATATCCAAAACACTGTCCATCTCTTGCCAGACAAATTTACTGACAACCAAAAAATTGCCAGATCACATGTCCCTGCTGCTAACACTCCAGCTAGGATTGACATACCACAAAATGGATGCAATCCGCCTGCAGCAGAGATGGTTGGACCTCTTAAAAAGAGAGGACGACTTCCGTGATCCAAGGACCAAGTCCCTCGAAAGAGTAGGACCCTTGGCAATGGTAAAACAATACCACCACAGGATGCTACTATAAGCCCTGCTCCCCCATCTCTACCAAACTCTCAAACAGAGGTAAAAACGGGAAAAAAATGAAGTTTCGATACATTATGTACGAACTGGTGAGTATTGGGACAGAAAGAGCACAATTATAGATGACACATTTGCGTGTAATATTGTCATCAACGTCGCGTACTGTGACGATGATATTGAACCACACTCTCTCACAGAATGTCAAGCAGAGATGATTGGCCAAAGTGGAAATCGACAATAGGAGTGGAGTTGGATTAACTCACAAAACTCAAGGTCTTCGGACCTATTGTCCATACACCAAAAGATGTAAAACCTGTGGGTTATAAATGTGTATTTGTTAGAAAAATAAATGAACAAAATGAGATCGTTTGCTACAAAGCAAGGCTCGTGGCACAGGATTTTACCCAACGTCCAGGAGTGGATTTTGAAGCTACATACTCCCCGGTCATGGACGCGATCATCTTCCGATTCCTCATTGGCTGGATAGCTCAAGTGGGTTTAGATATGGAGCTTATGGATGTCGTGACTGCATACCTATATGGCAATTTAGACTGAGACATCTATATGAGATTGCCTGACGGTTATTCTTTACCTGCAGCACTAAAAGAGAGACAACGTGACATCTACTCAGTGAAACTGCAAAGATCATTATATGGTCTAAAACAACCTGGAAAGATGTGGTATAACAGACTGAGCGATTTCCTTGAAAAACAAGGATTTACAAATGACCCAGTCTGCCCTTACATCTTTATAAGAGCAAAGGCAATAGGATTTGTCATTATAGCCGTCTAAGTGGACGACTTGAACCTCATCGGATCTCCTGAAGAGATCGCTAAGATGTCTAGAAGCTTGACAGAAACTTTCGAGATGAAAGACCTGGAAAGGCAAAATTCTGTTTAGGTCTTCAAATAGAGCATCTTAACGATGGGAAAATTTTGTTTAGGTCTTCAAATATAGCATCTTAACGATGGGATCCTGTTACATCAGTCAACTTATACATCGAACTTGCTGAAGAAGTTTCAAATGGATAAGTGCCACCCCCTCGGTATCCCAATGGTCGTCAGATCATTGGATGTGCATAAAGACCATTTCCGGCCGCTGGAAGATGGTGAGGAAGTACTAGGACCTGAAGTGCCTTATCTAAGTGCAATCGGTGCACTCCTTTACCTGGCTAACTGCACTCGCCCTGACATAGCATTTGCAGTCAATCTACTAGCCAGATATAGTGCTGCACCTACACAACGGCAGTGGGCCGGAGTTAAGCATCTTCTGTGCTACCTCCAAGGGTCCATAGATTTAGGTCTATTCTACATGAAAGAGGCAAAAACAGGTTTAGTTGGTTATGGTGATGCAGGTTACAGGTCCGATCCTCATACAGAGAAGTCTCAGACCGGATACATGTTTACCTATGGCGGCACCGCCATATACTGGAGATCTGTGAAGCAGACCATGACGACCGTCTCATCCACTCACTCAGAACTTCTAGCAATCCATGAAGCAAGTAAAGAGAGCTTCTGGCTACGTTCTATGATCCAGCACACCTCACCTCTACCGGCCTGATGACCGGTGTTCTTGAGCCTACTCCACTCCATGAAGATAATGCAGTATGTATAGCCCAGCTACAGAACAGCTACATCAAAGGCGACAAGACGAAGCATATCTCTCCCAAGTTCTTCTGGACGCATGACCTTCAGAAGATCCAATCATGTAATAACTTGGCGGATTTGCTTACCAAATCCCTGCATACTAGTATCTTTGAGAAACTTGTAAATGGAATTGGGATGAGGAAAGTGAGAAAATGTAAACTGGGTCAGTATGAGAGAACTATGAATGTATAGATACATAGGAGACTGATGTATAGATTCATAGGAAATCTGCAAGCCTGAAGCTTGGTCAGATGAAGGGGAGTCAACCGCAGAGTTGTACTCTTTTCCCTTGGCTATTGGTTTTTCCCGCAGGGTTTTCCATGGTCAAGGTTTTGACGAGGCAACCTCATTGACTCTGGATCCTGAAGTATCCACCCCTAGACACATCTCTAAAACAAGGCAAGTTATGGATAAACTGTTCTTTATTTAACAAGGCAGTTATCCTAACTCGGATCCTGAAGAATCCACCTCTTATTCAATGTTGGTTGGATAAGGGGAAATGTTATGAATTGGCCCATGAGGCTCATTGGGTATTCGGCCCACCATTGAAAGCTATATATATGAGGATAAAGTGGGTTCCTAACCCCTTACACCTATTGGCTATTACTCTACTTTTCCCTTCACAACAGTTCTCTTTAAAATTTTAAATTAAAATTTATTTCCCCTAGAGAATCTAGTTCAACCAAAAATCTTATTCCCTCCAAATTTAGTGTTCTTCAAAATTTAAAATTTTAGTTTCTCAAAATTAAGTAGTTCCATCTAGGGATGGCAGTAATGGCCTGACCCGCCCGGCCCGACCTGGCCCGACCCGGTTTTGACCCGGCCCGACCTGGCCCGCAGCCGGGTCGAGGCAAGCTTGGGCTTTGTATGCGACCCGGCCCGCCCCGACCCCCCGGTAAACAATAGAGGTTCGAAAAAACCTTACTATTTTGATGCGGATCACGCAGTCAGCGAATACCATATAACTCATACTCTATTCCACTGTCTTCCAATTGGGCCAATTCCCAATTCCAAATTACCAAATAAATCAAAATTCTTCCAATTCACAAATAAAATTTTTATTTGGGATTCATATGGATGGCAGTTATAACTTGACCCGACCGGCCCGACCATGCCCGACCATGCCCGACCCGGTTTTGATAAGAAAGTACCCGCAACCCGCCCCGCCCCGCAACCCGCCCCGCCCCGGCCTGCAGATGGGTCGGGGCAAGCTTGGGTAGTTAAATACCCGCCCCGACCCGCAATATTGTCATTCCTAGTTCCATCCAGATTTATTTCTTCCTAAATTTTCACAAACTCTCATCCTAATCATTGATTCCTCAATGTTCAATCCCAACCGTTTTTCTAGGGTGTTATCGTAGTCAGCAACTATATTCAAAAACATTACTCATCTTCATTATCATCTTCATCAACTGTATAATAGAGTACACAATACTTCCTTATTGTTCATATTGATGTAAACCAGACGCTTAGAAATCAAGATTTTTGGAAATATGTGCTCTATTCATCAACAATTATCCACGATTCGATGGGTAAAAAACTGTGTAATATTCAGTAATAAAAAAACTACCATTCGAAAAAATTGAAGTTAACTACCATGTAAGAAATAATTAACCATACATGATATCTAACTTTTATTTTTTTCAAATATGTAACATTTTTCTGTTGAAAACAAGCTAACATGCAGATTGTAGAGTTCATAAATTTAGCCACGAAACCCTCTTGGGCCTCTTCCCATCGAACAATGACACGAACCAAAACAAATTGAGTGCTTGGATAAGTTACTGCAAAAAATATTGCCTCTTTCATATTTAGTACATTTTTCTTAAAATACATATGCAAAGATCAGTTATGCCTGCGACTAAGCTATTCACAATGCTGCAAGCAGGACATTTTCGATCATATTCTGTCAAACAAAAGCAAGCCAAAAAAAGGCAGATATTTCCCATGCAGGTAGTGACAGAACCACAAATGAAACCGAAATGATGCAAGATTAAACCTTCAAAAAGATTTGGATATTAATGTACATTGAAAGAATTCACCAGCAAAAGATATTTACAGGAACTGAAGTAACTATCGCACTGGCTAGCCTTTTGCATGTGTCATTGCTGAGAATGCTAGTTCCCAAACGTAGCCATGGCTTAGCCAGTTTTGCACCTTCCCGCCCCTGTCTCCATCTCATCAGCAACTCTAGCAACTCTTGTGTTCGACGCCATACAAGCAATCCACCCGAGAGGAGCCGATGTTTAGACATTGATGAACAAGAGCAGTAGAGGCTACTATCCATAGCAGTCGGAGATCTGTTTGCTAATATTTTCTGATGTCGACCTCCGAACAAGATTTCGGGAGGGAAGTGAAGTATCTTTTGTGCTTAAAGACAGCTAGTTGAATGGCGAGCAGGAGAGCCGTAATGACCCTTATATAAAAGCCCTAGCCTAGTTGGAAAACTAAAAACCCTAGCCCTACCTGAATTAAATCCCTCAACGCACAGCCCATGTTGTGAGGACTTCTTCTCCGATTTCACGGTTTGATTTTCCT
This sequence comes from Scilla litardierei, assembly GCA_030789695.1. Classification (NCBI taxonomy): domain Eukaryota; kingdom Viridiplantae; phylum Streptophyta; class Magnoliopsida; order Asparagales; family Asparagaceae; genus Scilla; species Scilla litardierei. The sequence continues at coordinate 10,502,727 of CM061132.1, forward strand.
ATTTAACTTCCATCGTTTAGTGTTTTGATTCATGTGAAAAAAATTGGGTTTTCTCTTCAAAATTCTTCCGATTGAGTCCGATTTGTTTCTGGATTTCTTGGGAATCTTCAATTTGCCTTCTACGATGCACATTAGACCTATTTGCTCTATACTTCGATTATTTATTTTATTTGCTAATAAATTAGGGTTTTCGGAATTTTTTTGAGTAGGAGACGATGCTCCATTTATTATACGAATGGATTTTCTTCCCAATTGATAGTTAAGGCGTCCTACGAGCAAGGCAGCAACTTATGCCACCGCTTCGTACTATTGATTTGGGGTTTTTGGGTCTTGGGTTGGCCGCCGAGGGGATTCCGCTTTGGTTGTGTTATCATGCGGCTTTGCTCTTTCGATTATGTTTCCCTCTTCACTGGTGTAGTGGTGTTGTGCTGTACTGTGCGGTTCCTCTTTCATGTGGGTTATGTTGGCTGTGTTTTCCTCTTCTCCAGTGAGTTATTGTGTGGTCTCTCTTCCTCCTGTGGCTGTGTTTTTCCTCTTCTCTAGTGAGTTATTGTGCGGCCCATCTTCTTCTTATGGGTTATGTTGGCTTTATTCTTCCATGAGGTTGTTCCTGTTGGCTGAATTTTCATGCTATTGGTTGGATTTCTTAATGTTGGCTGATTTCCTCCTGTGTGTTCAATCCACTATATGATGATTATTTGAATGTGGGCTTTTGGTTCAGTGACTTACTGTAGCTGTGGGATTTTAAATGATATCGGTTACTACCTCTATTTTCAGATTTTCGAGGAAATTCCCTCGAGCTGGTAAACCCTAAAACCCGGATGCCTAATAATATGAATCGATCCTACGGTGGCTAAATCCTTTTAAATATGATATTTTCATATTTAATTGTTTTAAGGACTTGATTGTTTGAAGATGTCTTGAAGTGTATTGAACAGAGATTTTTCTTTACTATTGAAATCAAATGATTGATTATAATGGTTAGAAGATAAAACTTTGGATTTAGCATTGTGCAAATAAAGTTGGAATATTGACACATTGGACCAACTGCTATGGACACTACAGTTTACGCACGATTCTTTTTACATAGTTTAGAAAGAATAGAAGATAAACGAAATGGAAATAGAAATGGATAAAATTGACAAATGAGGTTTGGGAACTCATAATTAAAGCTAGGAAGAGAGGCTGAGACCATGCTCATCCACTTATCGATTTGACTGAGTCCCCATACCGACTTGTTTGGACCATGTATCTAAGGCTCAGGTGAGCTCGCATGTGGTATTGGGGCGGCTCTTCAGTTTGCTCTACTCCCTTTACATTGTGAGCAAAATTAATAATAAATTGTTTTAGCTAGAAAGTCATAGATTAGTGACTAGTTGATTTTGTCTGGTTAACAATAGGGTTGCATGCAAATGTTATAATTGTTGTTTATTGCAAATATTTTCTCCTTCATTGTCTCCTTTAAATGTGTTTCAACAGGCGACGACCCAGTTTACGAGGAGGCTCCAGTGTTCGAGGAATCCGAATTCACAGTAGATGGTGCTGCTGATGTCTAAGAACGGATTAGTAAGGAGAGTTCTATTTACATTTATATCATGCTTTCTTTTGGTGCGCAAGTGAGAGACTATTAGTTTCCTTTTCGGTCATACTTTTGTACACTCTCAAAGGACGAATAAAGTTATTTCATTTATAAAATTTCCTGTTTCGTTTTATATTGCTTTCACTGATACTTGCAGGACATGCATAAATAATGAAAGAAGTAACAGCCCCCGAACATGGGACGTTACAAGAGCAAAGGTGAGGAACATGGTCCTCGGCTCTTGCGTTTTTAGTAGGACAACCCCACCAGAAAGGTTGCCTTGCAATGCTCCGGCTGCTAGTGCTATGAAAGAAAAAGACTGAAGCTCACCTGCTTTCTGGGTTTTTCTGAACTCAGCAACAAGAGGATCACTTGCCACCTCTTACAA